>CM055118.1:248593910-249875007 GCA_029206835.1 Rana muscosa | reverse complement strand
TTTATCATATTCATCACCCCCTCTGATGGGCCATTACTAAATTATTTTGGGGGGGGGAGATGTGTTTGGCCACAGGATAGCATTGCAGTGGCGGTGCGTCCAGAGTGGGCGCTGGAGCACTGTCCCCTCTCTCCTGTGCCCATCACTCAGAACAATACATAGGTTCATGCGTTGCATGAACCTATGTATTGTCTATGCCGCACACTATTCAGGTGGATGGCCTCTTGTAAAGCGACCGACATATGAATAATTGCGGCATTTAGGGGGTTAAAATTGCAGAGCAGAAACAGGTATTAAAATAGTCTTGCAAATTACAACCTGAGGGATGTAATTGGCTTCCTCAAAGAAAAATCGGCCAATCATGTTCACCAAGTCTGTTTAATGGTAACATGATTGGCTGATGCAACATGAAGGGAAGAAGAAGACATCAAGGACAGAAGAAGGATGGCGCTGACCACAAGAAGGTAAGTGCAGGGCTGGGGGGAAACTGGCTGCATTAGAGGGGACTAAATGGCTGCATTTGATGGAACAAAATGGCTGCATTGGAGGGGACAACTGGGGGCGTTTATTAGGCAACAGAGCAAAAAAGGAGGAAGTTTATTTCCTAAATTGGGGTTTGAACCCCCCAACATTTGGAGCAACAGGCGCCCCTGCTGGAAAAGTTAGTGAGGGGAAATATTTAGGGAGGATAAAAAAAGGGGCAATCTAAAGCTTCCAACATGCATGGGGACAAAGGGGACATTCTCAGCATATTACAATCATGGTAATTAGGGAAGGATGAAAGAAATACAATACATTAGCATACATGTAATACATAAAATGTGATGTTAAGGGACTAATATAGTCCTCCTGCAGGACTTGTATAATGGCAGAACAGGTGTCTGGGATTATGAGGCCCAGAGCCTGGGGGGAGATGCCTGTGGTGAACTTCAAGTCCTGAAGACTTCTCCCTGTCGCCAGGTAACGCAACGTGGCGATGAGCCTCTGCTCAGCACTGATGGCTTCCCGCATAACGGTGTCCTTCCTGGTAATATAGGGGGACACCAAAGCCAACAGTTCCTGAAAAACGGGGTCAGACATCCTCAGAAAATTCCTGTAGTCCTCAGGATTATTCTCGACGATCTCCCGCAGCAGAGGCATGTGGCAGAATTGGTCCCGCTGGAGCAACCAATTCTTGGTCCATGAACTCCTCCTCACACCATTCATGGACTGGTCTTGGTCCAAAACAAGCAGACCAACACCAAGCGCACACACAGCACGAACTCGACGACGAGAACGTCCAGGCGACATGGCTAGGAAACGGTCGTCTAATCAGAACGTACAGAACAGAACGCACTTTAGAACAGCAAGGCCTATGAATAACGAACTGAAAATCAGAAATGAACAGGCAAGAACGCACTGTAAAACAGATACGACCTGCCTAGACGCCCTGAAAGTCAAGATACGAACCCACAAGCACAAACTGAACGGCAGAAAACGATCTGAAAAGTACGAAGACTGAAAAGCGCGAATCGTCTCTTCCCAAACTTTTACTTCACACGCGGTAACACGAGATCAGCAAAAGCAGCCCAAGGGGTGGCGCCAAGAAAAAAGATCTTCCCCTTTATAGTGCCGTCGTACGTGCTGGACGTGAGCGCAGAGAACCACGAGGAAATTGGGAAATGACAGTGTGTACGCATAGAAAGCTTGACGAGAAAATCGACAAGCTTAACAAGAATCTCGTCGAAAAAAACGACGTGTTTTTTACGACGAGAAAATCGGTCGTGTGTACGAGGCCTTTCTCTCCTATAGGTAAAAGCGGGGATGCGGCAGAATCAGTGGCTTCAAGTGCTGATCCACGGTCTCCAGATGATACTCCACATCTTCGCCTTCTTTGCATCGGATCAACACTTTATCTGCATGGATGTGTCGTCCTAACATCCATTCGGCCTTGCAATCTTTGAAACGTCGTGAAGCAGTGGAAGAGCATGCCAAGTACCTGCGGGTGTGCGGAACCTTAATATGGGTCCACACAAAGTCATTGTACCAGCGCTCCCTGTACACCTCAAGCTCATAAAGCATGTCCTTCGATAAGTAGGGATACTCCCATCCGTACTCCTCTGCAACCTTTTGGCCAAATAAGCGTTGTAGTCTCGCCAAAGGAGGCATGGTAGCTCTGTCTCCTTCACCAGGCAAAACTATTGATTCTGGATGACGAGGCGCCCCAACCACCTCCAATCTGGGCATCGGTGCCCGCAGCAACAGTCTCTGTACCCCAGCATCAGATGCAGGTTGCGCCGGGGATCCAGGGACAAGCTGGGGACGGGACCCTTCTTCAGGCACTGACGCCTCCATCCGGGGTGTACTTTCCCCTGTTGACATGGGTGAATTCCGAGGTCTGCGGAATGAAGCAAGCGGTACCTTGTCCCAGCCTTTCTTGGCAAACAGATCATCTATGATGGCATCATCTCCCAGATCCGAGAGCGATTCCAGGTCGGAGGTGTCACACTCCTCCGCGGGTATGTAGCCCTTTGTGGAACCGGAGCCTCCACACTCCGCGGACTTGCTAGGCCATGCCTTCCCGACACCTCCTCCCACACACCAAGTCTCCTCGCCTGGCTTACCTCGGCCTTTTCTTGAAACGGGACATCCGGAACCCTCGTCAACGGATCCATCCGGGCCTGTCGTAAGCGTGCGAGACGGTCTGCCACCACCGCTGGTCGGGGCTACCACGCTGGTTCTTTTCTTCGGTGGCGGACGCTGCGAGACAGTGGTGACCGAGTCAGCATCCTCGGATTTCTCCCGTAGAGTTTTAACGACCTCCTCCGCGGTCGCTGCAGTGTGCGCCGGGGTGACTCTCACAGCGGTGATTTCTCCTCTTTGAGTGGTAGTACCTGAAGCCCGGCCTGGGTAGATCGTTCTCGGCCTCTCAACTGCCGGATCCACCTCAAACGTGAACTCCCCACAGGCCTCACAGCGTCCGAACAGCTTCGACAGGCACACCAGTCCCGAACACCCGGGACAAATCATACCCAGGGCCTCAACGTCCATACACGAGTATAGGGCGAATCGACCCCTTGGCTTCAGTCGGATCCCCGTTTCCGTTATCGGAGCAGCAGCAGTCAATGTCGTGGTGGAAGAATGAACCGGAATCCACGAGGTATGTCCAAACATGGCGACCTGTTGCTGATCCATCGCACACTGCAGAGTTTTCGGGCCAATGTCCCACGTGTAGTCCCTTCACACGTATTGGACTCCTCCCCTTTGCTCCAGTTCGCGGGCTTTCTTCACTTTCCTTGGTTGAGCCACGCCCACGAACCAAGCGGCGGGGGTTGTGTCTGATGGCGCAGTGCAATTAGAAGCCCCCATGTGTACTGCTTCACACGGCTAAGCTCCCCCCGTTCATCGCTCTTCCTGCGCGGGCCTTTCCCTTCTTGGGGTCATGTCCACAACTTCGAGCAGGGCTGCACTTTGGCCTATTCGTTTAACTCTTCCAGCAGACATGTTCCATACAGTGATGCACAACACAATGCTGGACCCGAGCCCCCACGTGTAGCGGACACCCTCTCCCCAGTCCCCTCTATTAAAGTTCAACTCGCACTGTCTCTGGTCTAGGGGTATGATAGGGGAGGGAGAGGGTGAGCTACGCCAAGCTTCTACCACAGGTGTGATGTGGTATCAGCAATGTCTCTGTTGTTTTTACCTTCGGGTCTGTGCTGTGCATCTGGATCCTCCCTCCGAGAGTCTCAGTGAACCTCGTCTGCCAGAAATTGAGCCCCACACCATTAACGTCCAACTCACTTTTATTGTAGAACATAACATGGACTCCCTTGGCTATAGAACAGAAAAGGAGGTGTGGGTGCGAATAGGCCCAGACACAAATTCGATCCTCCACTCTCCTCCCTGAGAGTGGGCTATGGTCTCCGCACGAGGGAAATTCTCCTTCCGGACGGTCTCCGACAAGAGACTCACCCGTCACCGGCAGTATACTGCACCGGGTCTTCAGATGAGGAGCTCTTCCCGGTCCATTACGCCCACCTCGGATTTAGGCATCCATCCCCGGAGTGCCTTAGGATCCTTCCCTCGCGGAACTCAGTGTTGGGCACTGAGCTCCGGACCTCCATCCAAGTACCTCACCCCAGGACTAAAGGTGCCTGAGGTGGAACACGATCTCCGGTGGTCCTCTAGGCCTAGGCGGCCTAGAGGACGGACACAAACCACCGTCCACAGGCTGAAGGTGCCTGGGACTAAGACCCCCTGACCAAGATGGCCGGCCCCTTTATACCCCCTCCCAGCAAGCACGGCGGGTTCCCCGCCCCACCATACCGCTGCCGAGAGAGGACAAAAAGGAGGCTCAGCACACAGCGGTATCCGTCCGTCAGCCCATGGTGACAGCGCCACCGGGAACACACCACCGGTGTCACTGAAAAATTAAAAGATTACCCCGGGAAAGTAAGTACCCGCTACAATACATTTTTTTGCAGATCTAAAAGATAGTGTTCAAATACAGGAAATATCTGATGGCTGATAGTGCCTATGGGAACTTACAACATTTACTAATGTTGCAAAACTATATTTTGTGGTGCAAGTGTTTTTTCCCTTGAAAAGGGCATGACATAGCTTTACATATTAAACATTTTGCAAGCATGCAGCATGTACAGTTCCCTGAAAAAGTATTCATACCCCTTTAAATGTTCCACATTTTGTCATGTTACAATCAAAAACGTACATTTATTTTTTGGGGGATTTTATGTGATAGACCAACACAAAGTGGCACATATTTGTGAAGTGGAAAGAGAATGATAAATGGTTTTAATTTTTGTTTACAAATAAATATGTAAAAAGTGTGGCGTGCATTTGTATTCAGCCCCCACCCATCAATACTTTGTAGAACCACCTTTCACTGCATTACAGCTGCAAGTCTTTTTGGGGATGTCTCTACCAGCTTTGCACATATAGAGAGTGACATTTTTGCCCATATTTCTTTGCAAAATAGCTCAAGGTCAGTCAGATTGGATGGAGAGCGTCTGTGAACAGCAATTTTCAAGTCTTGCCACAGATTCTCAATTGGATTTAGGTCTGGACTTTGACTGGACCATTCTAACACATGAATATGCTTTGATCTAAACCATTCCATTGTAGCTCTGGCTGTATGTTTAAGGTCGTTGTCCTGCTGGAAGGTGAACCTCCGCCCCAGTCTCAAGTCTTTTGTAGACGCTAATGTGTTTTCTTCTGAGATTGCCCTATATTTGGCTCCATCCATCTTCCCATCAACTCTGAGCAGCTTCCCTGTCCTTACTGAAGAATTCCCACAACATGATGCTGCCACCGCCATGTTTCACGGTGGGGTTGATGTGTTCAGGGTGATGTGCAATGTTAGTTTTCCACCACACGGGGAGGGTCATTCACTAAGAAGAAAGGCACTGCACCAGTTCATACATTATTTGTTGCGCCAGAATCAGTTATATATTAAATAAATTCGATTTAGTGCAAGAGCCTGTTTGATTTCCTATAATTTGAATTAATTGTTCAAGTGCGTCTTCCTATTATCTATTTTGCCTAAATATCGAGTTGAACAGAGATTGGCCAATCAGACTGCATAGTGCATGACCATCTTAAGTGCCATGACACACTTGTATTTTCCAAACAATATTTCTTGGGCATTATACAAGGCACATGAGAACACACCCTTTTTCAAGACATGCTAGAGTGATCAGGAATCTTCAAACTACTCAGCTGTTGCGGAACTACACGTCCCATGAGGCATTATAAAACTCTGACATTCACAGACATGACTAGGCATGATGGGAATTGTAGTTCCTGAACAACTAGAGGGCCGTAGATTGAAGACCCTGTGCTAGACCATTATTATGCCTCCAGAACACACGCACGCATGCACACACACACTGTGGCCTCTATTCAGGGCAAGGTAAAGAATGCTATCTGCAAGCTTTATATAACATAGTTTTGTGTGCTAATGAAGCAGTTGAAAACGCAAACAGGTACACCTGTTAAGGGTGTCCTTAAATTACTAACCCAAAAAACACACTCTCTGAGCATGCCCAAAAAAATCCAAGTGCTGTTCACACACAAAAAACACAAAAAAAACAAAGTCCCTGAGCATGCCCAAACCAACAAAAATGCATTTCACACACCAAAAAACAAAGTCCCTGAGCATGCCCAGACAAACCCAAATGCAGCTAGCACAAAAAAAAAGCCACCCCCATGTCCAAAATTAAGCACATCATCCAGCATGCTACAAAATTACAGATGGGACAAACACCCCCCCCCCTCCCCCCCGGTCCGGTCTGGGGAGCAAACAAACAGCCTAACATGGGCAAAAGTTATACAACAAATACCATTTCAGTCTATGGTAACTGACCTGTTAATTTTGCTAGTCCCCGCTTGGCTGGCTTATATTCTAGTTTTCTAGTTATTGGCCTTAATAAAGGGTATGGGGGCCCAGGTCCCACCCAAAAAAAAAATGGCCTGCTCCCCCCCAATACATACAAGGCCATTTTGGTCTGATACCACCCCCAAACTAAAAAAAGTTTGTGCCCCTCCCAAACACTAACATACCCCTAGCCAAACACAGAGCAAGCCAGCCCATGAAAGGGGGGTAGATGCTTGGGGGCAGGAGGGGCTTGGGCACCCCAAAAGTCAACCACCTTGTTCCCTTATTCAGGGGGACAAGGGCCTCTTCCACACAACCCTAGGCTGGGGTTGGGGGCTGCAGACAGGGTGCTTTACGGAATGTGGAAAGCCACTTTAAACTAGTGGGTACAAAGTGCTTTGTGGTTGTTATTGGGCTGAGCCCCACATGCCCCAAAAGCAGACAGCTATGTTGAGTGCATGTGGCCTGGTATGGTTACGGAGGGGGTTTGGCGCTCGGTCTTCTCGCCCCTTTCTTAGCTGGCCCTGTTGTATGCGCTGGAAAAGGATGTGGTTTGGATTGGTGAAGGCAGCTCATGGCCTTTTGAGAATGGAGTGGAGTGTGGATTTCCCCTTTAAAAGCAAAAGCTAGCCCAAGGAAATCAAAGGGATTAGAGTGGGGAGACAAGAGCATTGGAGAATGGAGTGGAGCGTGGAGTTCCCCTTTAAAAGCAAAAGCTATTCCAAGGAAATCAAAGGGATTAGAGGGGGAGACAAGAGCACTGGAGAATGGAGTGGAGTGTGGAGTTCCCCTTTAAAAGCAAAAGCTAGCCAAAGGAAATCATATGCACTAGAGGGGAGAGCTCATGCCCTTTTAGGCCTTAAAAAAGGAGCTAGAGTAGCGAGAGTCTTTTTACATCATTTTAACAAGGTACATGTTAAATGTTGGCAACGTAACATGCTCATATGACCTGTGTGCAAATCTCTTTAAAAAAAAAATGCATAAAGGTGAACCAGCTTAAAAATAAATTAGTCATGAATTACGTATTTACACAAAGATTAGAGGTGCGCCCTTTCAACACATGCAACTGCATGTATGTTGCTTAACATTTACTAAGATTTTGGGCGCGCAAGGAAAAAACTAATGTGAACAGGCGCAAGAGCCGCTTGCACATGCGCAATGCTTACATGGATCTCCCGCAGTTCTAAACGTACTTGTGGGCGCAGCAGGCTATCTCGGAAAAAGTTACTTTCTCATTCTATTTTGGGCATGTCTGTTACTTGGGCAGTTATTACTAAACTTCTTTACATCCCCCCATAATATTGGCACCTCCATCTTATGTTAATATTAAATTGGAGATGCCGTGCGCCATGTCCATAGAGGCGTACAGATTGCATTCTCCCATGTGCCGAGACTGCAATAGTAAATGGTGGATTCGAGCTCTGTTACCGGCGCACCATGTCGTAAATACGAAAATGTGCGTCGCGCCTCGCCGTGTGCCTCTACTCTGCTTTAGTAAATCAACCCCTTAATGTTTTGCTTCTAGGCCAAAAAGTTAAATTTTGGTTTCATCTGACCTGAGCACATTTTTCCACATGTTTGCTGTGTCCCCCACATAGCTTCTCGCAAACAGGACTTCTTATGGCTTTCTTTCAACAATGGCTTTCTAATTGCCAATCTTGCATAAATGCCAGATTTGTGGAGTGCACGACTTAAGGCCCATACACACGATAGGACTTTTTGACAACAATTGTCCGATGGACGTGTTTGATTGGACAATCCGGCCGTGGGTATGCTCCATCGGACAGATGTTTTTGGTTTTTCGGACAAATGTTCGCTGTTAATGCTCTCAAACTTTCCGGCAACAAATGTCCGATGGAGTATAATCTGATCGTGTGTACACAAGTCCATCGGACTAAAGTCCAAAGTTCAAACACGCATTCTCAGAACCAATGCTAAAGATCAGACAACAATAGCAAAAGTTGCCCAAAGGGTGGCAGTAAAGAGCTGAAAAACCACGTGGTGAAAGTTGGCTGAAAAAGTCCTGCCGTGTGTATACAGAACAAGTTCACGGCCAACGCCCATTCGGACCAAAATACACGGAAAAGTCAGATGGAAGTCCGATCGTGTGTATGAGGCTTAAGAGTTGTCCTGTGGACAGAATCTCCCACCTGAGCTGTGGATCTCTGCAGCTCCTCCAGAGTTACCATGGCCCTCTAGGCTGCTTCTCTGATTAATGCTCTCCTTGCCCGGCCTGTCAGTTTAGGTGGACGCCCATGTCTTGATAGGTTTGCAGTTGTGCCATACTCTTTCCATTTTCCAATGATAGATTGAATAGTGCTCTGTGAGATGTTCATAGCTTGGGATATTTTTTATAACCTAACCCTGCTTTAACCACTTCAATATCAGGCACTTACGTCCCTTCCTGTCCAGGACAATTTTCAGCTTTCAGCGCTGTCACACTTTGAATGACAATTGCGCAGTCATGCAACACTGTACCCAAACTAAATTTTATCATCTTCTTCCTACAAATAGAGCTTTTTTTTTGGTGGTATTGGATCACCTCTGCGTTTTTTTTAGTTTTTTTTTTAGTTTCTGTCATAAAATTGTGTTTTCCCCTTCACTGACGGGCACAGATGAGGTGGCACTGATGAGGCGGCACTGATGAGCACTGATGAGGAGGCACTGATATGTAGAATTGATGGGCACTGATGGGCACCAATAGGTGGCACTGATATGCAGCACTGATGGGCGCTGATAGGCAGCACTGATAGGTGGCACTGACAGGCGGCACTGATGGGCACTGACAGGCGGCTGTGATGGGCACTGACAGGCGGTACTAATTGGCACTGACAGGTGGCACTGATGGGCAGCACTGATGATGAGGTACTGACAGGTGTTACTGCTGGGCAGTGATTGGCACTGTGGTGGGCAGTGATTGGCACTGTGGTGGGCAGGGATTGGCACTATGGTGGGCAATTGCAGGTGGTTTGTACATTGGAGGGGGATGTGCTGATTATCAGCACAGACCCCCCCTCTGACAGGGAGAGCTGCCGATCGTCTTTCCCTGTCAGCATGAACCGAGAAATGCCATTTACCGATTGGTCACAGCTGATCACGTGATAAGAAGCCTCTGACAGATACTTCTTATCACGATCAGAGATGCGGGGTGTCAGACTGACACACTGCACTCGCGATCGCTGCAATGCGCACCCTCGCATTATCCTGCTGGACGTCAATAGACATCCAGTCAGGATAGCAGAACCACTTCCCGGACATCAATATGCTATCGACCGGGCGGGAAGTGGTTAAACTTCTCCACAACTTTATCCCTGACCTGTCTGGTGTGTTCCTTGGCCTTCATGCTGCTGTTTGTTCACTAAGGTTCTCTAACAAACCTCTGAGGGGTTCACAGAACAGCTGTATTTATATGAAGATTAAATTACACACAGGTGGACTATATTTACTAATTCACATCTAGCTGCACACAGAGTGGATAGCTACAGGTATTGACACATGTCCAAGTCTGAATGCAGTCAGCTGCGTCCAGGCTAAGGCATCTGTCCCTAACCGCAGCTAAGTGATCTGTGTGCGGCTACATGAGAACAGCAGTGGCCACTGTCAGCCCACTATTCATTTAAAATAGGCTAAGTGGCTGCTGCTACTTAAATGCTCCAGTCATTCTAATCTGCTGATTCTTGCTGCTGGAATCTGGTGGCTGCATGTAACCACAGCCGTGTGAAAAAGCCCTAACAATAAAAAAAAGATAAAACTAAAAAATGTAAAGAAAATAACAGCTAAGGGGAGAAGGGGAAAAAGGAATTAAAGTGGACCTTTCCCCCATTTCATTAAAAATCCCAGCAGCACCTACAGCTCTGCATGCTGATATGAAATTATTTTGCATTCATTAGAAAAACCTTTTTTTGCTTTTACTTACAATTACTGATGGGGATGAACAAAACAATAAGGTTTGGAAAGAATATAAACCATGCAACTATCTGTAAGTATTTATCTGCAGATTGCCATTACCAAACATTTCTGAAGGTGCATTTGTTGCCATTTGCATAATAGAGAAGTTCTGATTAGGGTTAATTACCGGTACATACTGTAGTTGGCAAGGTTGAATAAAGACAACAATCCATCCAGTTTATGCTGTGTTGGTGTGTTTGTATTTGTGTTTGTGTAGATAATAATTTCCTATATCCCTGAATGTTGTGTTTGCTAAGATGGACATCCAAGAGTCTTTTAAAACCATTAATATTTCCTGCTGCCACCACCAATTTTGGAAGACAGTTCCACATCCTAATCACCCTGACAGTGAAAAACACCCTACGCAGCTTTAGGTTAAACTGCTTCTCTTCCAGTCTCATCGTGTGGCCTCATGTTTTCTGTTACACTCCCTGGGACTGAAAAGTTTCATACTTACTCTGGGGTCACCATTGAGATATTTGTTTATCACTATCATATCTCCTCTCAAGCATCTCTTTTTCAGGGAGAATACATTTAGTGCTAGTAGTCATTCCTCGTAAGTGAGGTCCTCCAGTCCCCATATTAATTTTGTTGCCCATCTTTGGACTCTCCCCAGCTCCAGGACATCCTTTCTGAGGACTGGTGACCAAAACTAGACAGAATACTCCATGTGCATACACAGTAATTTCAGTGGATGGGGATTCAGCAGACATTCTATGGGCAATAAAACAGCTAAAGCAACGTTGCTTACTTAGGAGTGAGCCCGATGCTTGAGGAAAACACAAAATTGGCACCCCCCCCCCCCCCCCTGTGAAGTCACCTGATCATTTCAGTGTGCTGCAAATACTCTGGGCCTGCACCAAAACCCCATTCTACATGGGTTTCCCAGGCTTACCTGGATCCTGTAGGAGTGAGAGAAACCAAAATTCACTATCAGGATGGTAAACAGAGGGGAGATGAGAAAATTCTGTTTATCGATCTTCCTATCATGCACAAACCTGGAAGCATTTAGCTGTAAACACTTCTGGGTTCAGAGCTATCTGATCCTGGCCAATGCAGCCTGGAACAACAGCTGATCGAGTACTGTCAGTACTCATGCAGGTTGAACAGAGCACAGACGGGGCCTTTTGAGTTCTATTGGGCATGTTGTCTATGAATACCTGTCGGAATGAGCTTCAGCTAAAGGTTGGGAAGTTGATAGCAATAAAAATGACTGGGTCCTCTCCCACCCTGAGCAGTCTGTATATAATTCTAATATGCTGAGATTTGAGGCACAAGGTATAATAATCACCACACAGGTACAGGATTGTGTCTGGGGGTTATTACTGATTATTTTCTTTACACATTTTCATTTTTTCTCTATGGCTAGATTTAGACCTGTTTTACAACTACTTATTTTCGTCTTACAGCAAGTCAAGGTTAATGCAATCAGAGCGTTACAAATGCTAAACAGCAAACTTTGCTGCTTTGTTAAAATCACTCAGTTTATTCATTTTGAATATGAATTCTGTGTAATTTACAGGAACTCAAAGAGGGTGTGAGAAAGGGGTGCAGCGTGACCCAACATATTCTCGGCCCTGGGTCCTTTACATGGATCAGGAAGCAGGGAGAATGATCAATGAGGTTGTGAGTACAGTACAATCATTAATAAAAGGCTACGGTGACCAGACATCCTCGTTTTCGGGGGACAGTCCCCGGATTGAGGACACTGTCCCCGGACCAAGTCTGTCCCCGGTTTTGTCCCTGGATTGGATTTGAACCAGGGGCTGGGCCAATTTCAAAGACAGTCAGTGCAGAATGAGAAAAAAAATCTGAATTACACACCCCCGCTCCGCCGCTCCTACTAGATTAGGGGGGGTGCATTTTTTTCCATTATCTGTGCCTCTTTCTGATGATCATGTGCTGGTCGGATCGGAGGGACCATTTCTTAAGTTTCTGGTGCATATCCATTCAGCTCCACTCACATGTTCTTCTGCCTTGGCTCAAGTCCCAGCCAGCCGCCTGCCTGTTTATCTCCTTGCCTTCCCTTGGCGGAGTGATCTTCCTCCGCTCCCCACCCAGTAGTAGCCGGGGCCCGGAGAGTAAGACTTGACAGGCTGTGAGGCGGGCGGCGGCGGTGATGGGCAGAGAGTTGCTGATTGCCGCCATTACTAGTAAAAAAAAAAAATATGTCCCCGGATTTCATTTTAAAAATCTGGTCCCCTTATAAAAGGGGGCTTGTTGAAAGACTATTGTTACAAAAGAGTGGTTTATCAAGTAGAAAAAGCAATTGTATAAGTAATGTAGTAGTCTACTTGAACGACGCAGGGCCCTTCCTGCTGGGAGCATTGCAGGTGTTAGACTCTTACTCTATCCTCACAGGACTCAAGGTTAATTGGGGCAAATCAGTACTTTTCCAGATTGACTCTGGAGCTCAGACTTCCGCACCTCCGGGCCTCCCACTACAGTGGGTGGACCGCTTTAAATACCTGGGAGTATGTATTTCTAGGCAGGCCTCGGAGTATGTCCCCCTAAACTTATCACAGGTTGTGCAGGATACTAAACTCCAGCTGAAGGCATGGGAATCACTAGCGCTTTCTTTAATGGGAAGGGTCAACCTGCTCAAAATGAAAGTGTCACCTAAGTATATGTATCTGTTCAGACACTCTCCCAGTTGGATTCCCAAATGTTTCTTTGTCCGTTTAAATCAGATTTTTTCGGCCTTCCTATGGGGCCCCCACCCCCCAAGAAATTAACTGTCTACACTTGCTAGACCTCCTTCCCAGGGGGGCATGGCCTTCCCAGACTCCCACAACTACTTTCTGGCCACTCAACTGGTTACCGCCGCCTGGTGGCTACCCCGGACCTAACTAACTCTTCTACAATGCTGGAGGCGGCCATAGTTAGGTCCTTAGAGGCTATTGAGGCACTGCTGTTTAGAGGCCCCAAAGCCCCTTATCAATTAACTCCATCTATGCTGACAACACTGATGCCGCGTACACACGTACGTTTTTAATGTCATTTTTAAAAACGACGTTTTTCACGACGTGATTTTTCTTGTTTCCTCTCAAGCCTGTCTTGCATACACACGTTCATGAAAAAAAACGGTCGAGCAAAGCACAGTGACGTACAACACGTACGACGACACTATAAAGGGGAAGTTCCGTTCAAATGGCACCACCCTTTGGGACGCTTTTGCTAATTTTGTGTTACCGCGTGTTAGTAAAAGTTTGGTGAGAGACGATTCGCGCTTTTCAGTCTTCGTGCTTTTAAGATCGTTTTGTGGAGTTCAGTTTGTGCTTGTGGGTTCGTATCGGTCTTTCAGTGCTTGTAGTCAGTTTGTATCTGTTTATTCAGTGCGTTCTTGTCTGCTCGTTTCTGTTTTTCAGCTCGTTCTTCATAGGCCTTGCTGTTCTTCCGTGCGTTCTCTTAGTTCGTACTGAGCAGCCGAACGTTATCTAGCCATGTTGCGGCTACGTACTCGTCGTAGAGTTCGTGCTGTAGTTGGAGCAGGGGTTCTTGCTGTATCCCGACTCCAGGCCATGAACAGGGTGAGGAGGAGTTCATGGACCAAGAATTGGTTTCTCCAGTGGCACCAGTTCTGTCACATGCCTTTGTTGCGGGAGATCAGGGAGAATAATCCTGAGGACTACAGGAATATTCTCAGGATGTCTGACCCCGTATTTTAGCATCTGTTGGCTTTTGTGTCCCCCTATATTACCAGGCAGGACACCGTTATGCGGGAAGCCATGACTGCTGAGCAGAGGCTCATTGTAACGTTGCAATACCTGGCGACTGGGAGAAGCCTGCAGGACCTCAAGTTCTCAACAGGCATCTCCCCCCAGGCTCTGTGGATCATTATACCAGAGACTTGTTCTGCCATCCTTCAAGTTTTGCAGGAGGACTATATTAAGGTAAGTTTGCTACTTTCAAACATCACATTTTATGTATTTCTTGCTTAATAATGTTTAATATTTCTTTCATCAGTCCCTAATTCCCATGATTGTAATATGCTGGGAATGTCCCCTTTCTCCCCATGCATGTTGTATATTTTTTTGATGTTTTTTTTTGGCCTACATGCATATTTCCCCTAACTAACCTCTCCAGCATGCTATCCTGGGGCCATACCCACCTAGCCTAGTCACTTCCCTTTCTTTTGTTGTCTGCTCCATTGTAGTGCTTTACCCTAAACGGCCCCTAATAAAGATTGCTTAGGAATGTTATATTTTCTTTCAATTCATACAATGTGCTACAGCCTTGATTTGTGTGGTCCCCAACTCATCTTCAACCCCCCCCCCCATAAAATATCTTAAATGGCTCATTAGAGGGGTTGTTGAATTTGATAAGTGACTGTTTATATTTATTTTTATTTTTTTGGTGGTTTCAAATCATTTAAAAATCTAAGTTTATCTTGATGTTGGGCAGGAATGAATTTGTCAAATCTGCTTGCAATGTTTATGTATGAAAGTATTAATCTATTTTTTTTTTTTACTCCACAGTTCCCCTCTACGCCACATGAATGGCAGAATGTGGCATCTCAGTTTGCCCAACGATGGAACTTTCCAAACTGTGGAGGGGCCATAGACGGCAAGCATGTACGGGTCGTACCACCACCCTATTCGGGATCCTATTACTACAATTATAATGGGTTCCACAGCATCGTCATGATGGCAGTGGTGTCAGCCACCTACGAATTTCTTTATCTTGACGTTGGTAAAAATGGACGTATGTCGGATGGAGGAGTCTTTTTTTTTTAAATCCTTTTATTTTTCATTTGCTCAATCAATACATGTGATTTGTGCATTTAGTCTTACACATTGATATATAAACAAAAGCATATTAAAATTCCTGTCCATACAAAAAAAAAAGCCTAATCAATTTACAGTACAACAGTGACATTTAAATTTTTCCCTTTTACTCCCCCCCAACCCCCCCCCCCCCGCCCCCGCCCAACCCTTTGAATCTTAACAACCTGGGTCTTTTCTCCTGTTCGCAAGCTCTCCCAAATCGAATGCATTGTCATTAGCGCATTTAACTTATAATCCCCCCCCCCAGCCGCCCCATAGGTTTCTACATCAGGAGCCTATCCTTTACCAGTTGTAATGACACAAGGCTAGGAACCTCCAGCCATGGTTGCCATATAAGATTGAATTTATCCACTTCCTTTCTACGTCTGTAGGTGATGGAGGAGTCTTTGCTCAGACTGAGTTTGCCCATCCTCTCAGATGAGCTGGCCTTGCCACCAGCGGAGCAGAATGTGGAGGGACTCCCATTTGTCTTTGTAGCGGATGAGGCGTTTGGCCTGGCTCCCCATTTAATGAGGCCATTTCCTCAAAGAACCCTCACCCCTGAGAGGAGGGTATTTAACTATCGGCTGGCCAGAGCCAGAAGGGTGGTGGAAAATGCCTTTGGCATCAAGGCCAGCCAATTCCGCTTGTTCCTCACCTCCATCCTAGAGATGTTCCGAACTATTCGCCGGCGAATAGTTCCCGGCGAACATAGCTTGTTCGCGTTCGCCGCGGCGGGCGAACATATGCGATGTTCGGTCCGCCCCCTATTCGTCATCATTGAGCAAACTTTGACCCTCACAGTCAGCAGACACATTCCAGCCAATCAGCAGCATACCCTCTCTCCCAGACCCTCCCACCTCCTGGACAGCATCCATTTTAGATTCATTCTAAAGCTGCAGTCTTAGTGAGAGGAGGGACAGTGTAGCTGCTGCTGATTTAATAGGGAAATCTATAGCTAGGGCAGTTTATTCAGTGTCCACTCCAGTCCTGAAAGACTCATCTGATCTCTGCTGTAAGGACAGCGTCCTGACAGCACCCCAAAAAGCCCTTTTTAGGGCTAGTACATACAACAGTCTGCCTTTTTTTTTTCTCTGTAATCTAATTGCAGTTGCCTGCCAGCGTGTGTGTGACAGGCTCACAGCGTATACTGTGCCCACTTGCCCAGTGGCACCACTCATATATCTGGTGGCACAGTAGATTACTAGTGAGAGGAGGGACAGTGTAGCTGCTGCTGATTTAATAGGGAAATCTATAGCTAGGCCAGTGTATTCAGTGTCCACTCCAGTCCTGAAAGACTCATCTGATCTCTGCTGTAAGGACAGCATCCTGACAGCACCCCAAAAAGCCCTTTTTGGGGCTAGTACATACATCAGTCTGCCTTTTTTTTTTTTCTCTGTAATCTAATTGCAGTTGCCTGCCAGCGTGTGTGTGACAGGCTCGCAGCGTATACTGTGCCCACTTGCCCAGTGGCACCACTCATATATCTGGTGGCACAGTAGATTACTAGTGAGAGGAGGGACAGTGTAGCTGCTGCTGATTTAATAGGGAAATCTATAGCTAGGCCAGTGTATTCAGTGTCCCCTCCAGTCCTGAAAGACTCATCTGATCTCTGCTGTAAGGACAGCGTCCTGACAGCACCCCAAAAAGCCCTTTTTAGGGCTAGTACATACATCAGTCTGCCTTTTTTTTTCTCTGTAATCTAATTGCAGTTGCCTACCAGCGTGTGTGTGACAGGCTCACAGCGTATACTGTGCCCACTTGCCCAGTGGCATCACTCATATATCTGGTGGCACAGTAGATTACATTTAAAAAAAACAAAAACAATTTTGACTGCAATAGAATAGCAGTCAGTTGCCTGCCAGCGTGTGTGTCAGGCCTACAGCGTCTACTCTGCTAACTTCTGCCAGTGCACAGTGCCACTCATATCTGGTGTCACAGTAGCTTGCACGCATAGTACAACTAAACTAATCTAAAAAAAAGGCAGAGGCAGGCCACCCCGCAGGGGCCGTCGTGGTCGTGGTGCTGTGATTCCCTTTGGCCCTAGAATAATGCCCAGTGTTCAGAGGCCACATACCCTGAACTCGAAAAGTTCTGAGGACATAGTTGACTGGCTAATACAGGACACCCAATCTTCTACAGCTTCCGCTCGGAACCTTGACACACCATCCTCCTCCAGCTCAGCTTCGGGCACCTCTCAAGTTACCACTTGCCCGCCTGCCACCACCACCTACACTAGCACCACAGCTGCTTCACTTTATCTGTCAGAGGAGTTATTTACACATGAGTTGGAAGAAATGAGTGATGCGCAACCATTATTGCCAGAGGATGTAGATAAAAGGGATATGTCTCAGTCAGGCAGCATTACACACATGGACGTACGGTGTGATGATGATGTTGTACCCGATGCTGCTTCCTTTGCTGAGTTGTCAGATACAAGTTAAGCGGTTGATGATGACGATGTGTCCGTGGATGTCACGTGGGTGTCCGCTCGAAGAGAAGAAGAACAGGGGGAAAGTTCAGATGGGGAGACAGAGAGGAGGAGGAGACAAGTTGGAAACAGGGGGAGGTTGTCACAAGGAGCTAGTGGCACAGTCAGACAGCATGTATCGGCACCCGGGGTCAGCCAGACAGCACGCCAATCAACGCATGCTGTTGCCACCACCAGCCGTCATTGCAAAGCTCAGCAGTGTGGCATTTTTTTTGTGTGTCTGCCTCTGATAACAGCGATGCCATTTGCAACCTGTGCCAAAAGAAACTGAGTCGTGGGAAATCCAACACCCACCTAGGTACAACTGCTTTGCGAAGGCACATGATCGCACATCACAAACGCCTATGGGATCAACACATGATGACGAGTACAAGCAGCACACAAGCTCAAAGCCACCATCCTCCTCCTGATCCAGCATCTTCAGCCATGTCAACCACTGCTGTCCTCCTTGCCCCCTCTCAACCATCTGCCACTCTGTCTCTCGCCTTGAGCAGTTCCTGCTCATCTGCCCACAGTCAGGTGACTGTCAAGGACATGTTTGAGCGTAAGAAGCCAATGTCACAGAGTCACCCCCTTGCCCGGCGTCTGACAGCTGGCTTGGCGGAACTCTTAGCCCGCCAGCTTTTACCATACAAGCTGGTGGAGTCTGAGGCCTTCAAAAAATTTGTAGCTATTGGGACACCGCAGTGGAAGGTACCCGGCCGAAATTTCTTTTCACAAAAGGCAATCCCCAACCTGTACTCTATTGTGCAAAAGGAAGTCATGGCATGTCTGGCACACAGTGTTGGGGCAAGGGTTCATCTGACCACTGATACCTGGTCTGCAAAGCACGGTCAGGGCAGGTATATTACCTACACTGCGCATTGGGTAAACCTGCTGACAGCTTCCAAGCATATAATGCGTGGATCTGCAGAGGAGTTGGTGGTGACACCGCCACGACTTGCAGGCAGGCCTGCTGCCACCTCCTCTACTCCTCCTACTCCATCCTCTTCGATAACCTCCTCGGCTGAGTCCTCTTCTGCTGCTGCGTCTTGCTCCACATCAACTGCACTCCCCCAGCTCCCCAGGGGCTATTCCACATCCCAGATACGACAGTGTCACCCGTCTTGGGGTTGACTTGCCTGAAAGCAGAGAGTCACACCGGACCAGCACTCCTGTCCACCCTGAACGCACAGGTGGATCAGTGGCTGACTCCGCACCAACTGGAGATCGGCAAAGTGGTGTGTGACAACGGAAGAAATTTGTTGGCGGCATTGAATTTGGGCAAGTTGACACATGTGCCGTGCATGGCACATGTGTTGAATCTGATTATACAACGCTTTGTGCATAAGTACCCAGACTTACAGGACGTCCTCAAGCAGGCCAGGAAGGTGTGTGGCCATTTCAGGCGTTCCTACACGGCCATGGCGCACTTTTCAGATATCCAGCGGCGAAACAACATGCCAGTGAGGCGCTTGATTTGCGACAGCCCGACACGTTGGAATTCAACACTCCTAATGTTCGACCGCCTGCTCCAACAAGAAAAAGCCGTCAACGAGTATTTGTATGACCGGGGTGCTAGGACAGCCTCTGCGCAGCTTGGAATTTTTTTGCCACGTTACTGGACGCTCATGCGCAATGCCTGTAGGCTCATGCGTCCTTTTGAGGAGGTGACAAACCTAGTCAGTCGCACTGAAGGCACCATCAGCGACATCATCCCATTTGTTTTCTTCCTGGAGTGTGCCCTGCGAAGAGTGCTGGATCAGGCCATAGATGAGCGTGAAGAGGAAGAGGAAGAGTTGTGGTCACCATCACCACCAGAAACAGCCTTATCAGCATCACTTGCTGGACCTGCGGCAATGCTGGAAGAGGAGTCTGAGGAAGAGGAGTCAGAGGAGGAATGTGGCTTTGAGGAGGAGGAGGAAGACCAACCACAGCAGGCATCCCAGGGTGCTCGTTGTCACCTATCTGGTACCCGTGGTGTTGTACGTGGCTGGGGGGAAGAACAGACCTTCAGTGAGATCAGTGAGGACAAGGAACGGGACATGAGTAGCTCAGCATCCAACCTTGTGCAAATGGGGTCTTTCATGCTGTCGTGCCTGTTGAGGGACCCTTGTATAAAAAGGCTGAAGGAGAACGACCTGTACTGGGTGGTCACGCTACTAGACCCCCGGTATAAGCAGAAAGTGCCTGAAATGTTACCGAATTACCGGAAGTCGGAAAGGATGCAGCAGTTCCAAAATAAATTAAAAAGTATGCTTTACACAGCGTATAAGGGTGATGTCACAGCACAACGGGAATCTAACAGGGGAAGAGGTGAAAGTAATCCTCCTCCTACCACGACCACGCCGGCAAGAACAGGACGCTTTACAGACGTGTTGTTGATGGAGGACATGCAGAGCTTTTTAAGTCCTACGCATCGCCACAGCCCTTCGGGGTCCACCCTCAGAGAACGACTCAACCGACAGGTAGCAGACTACCTCGCCTTAACTGCAGATATCGACACTCTGAGGAGCGATGAACCCCTTGACTACTGGGTGTGCAGGCTTGACCTGTGGCCTGAGCTATCCCAATTTGCGATAGAACTTATGGCCTGCCCCGCTTCAAGTGTCCTTTCAGAAAGGACCTTCAGTGCAGCAGGAGGTATTGTCACTGAGAAGAGAAGTCGCCTAGGTCAAAAAAGTCTAGATTACCTCACCTTTATTAAGATGAATGAGGCATGGATCCCGAAGGGACTGACAGTGGGCGATACATTTGACTAAAAAAGGCCTGATGAGATGAGCTGCCTTGGGCTAAAAATGGTCCACACGCTGCTGTAATTTATCTCTGCATGCCGGATGACTTGCGTGACTTATCCGCCACCAACTAGGGTTCAAGCCGCAATGTTTTAGGGCACTTTCTGCCTGGAAAACATCAATTTTTCTGGCCGCTGCTACAGCAGCGGCTGCAACAATACCAATTTTTTCAGGCATGTGTACATGCCTAATTTTTCTAACCTCTGGTGCTGCACTGTGGCTGCAAAAACAAAACAAAAAAAAGCACATACATGTGTCAATTCCCCTTCGTGATCGTTACCTTGTTGTGGTGAAGGGGCTTGCGTATCACAATGAAGCGACCACCTCTATGAGTGTGTTGGCAATGGCAATGTTCGCACACCCCAGATGATAAGGTCGTTGCTTCATTGTGAACAGACCAAAAGCAATCGGCTGGATAATTTTGCATAGAAAAAACATTAATTTTCTTTGTGATCATCTAAGGTGATCATTAAAGCCTTGCGGTTGTGCAAATGGACTGTTTGCGGTTGTTTGCGGTGGGTTTTAAGGGGAGTTTGGTCTGTCAGAGTTTGGTCTGTCACTGTGAAGCGGGCGTAACCCTTACACTACCTGATCGATACAACATCATACCTGATGTTTTAAAGCACGTTATTCCAAACAATTTAGGAATGTTAGGTGATTTATGCCCTTTATGGATTAAAACCTGACTCTGCGTCAACTACGTAATTTTCCATGGGAGTTTTGCCATGGATCCCCCTCCGGCATGCCACAGTCCAGGTGTTAGTCCCCTTGAAACAACTTTTCCATCACTATTGTGGCCAGAAAGAGTCCCTGTGGGTTTTAAAATTTGCCTGCCTATTGAAGTCTATGGCGGTTCGCCCGGTTCGCCCGTTCGCGAACATTTGCGGAAACTCACGTTCGCCGTTCGCAAACGGAAATTTTTATGTTCGCGACATCACTACTCCATCCATCTTCCCCATATAAATGGAACCATGTGGTCATGACCTGTTGTGTCCTTCATAATTTTTTACGGGTCCATTCCACGAATTATCTTCATTTGAGTGGGCCTGAGGCCTCATTACAGGACATGAACAATTTAGTGGCCCTGGAAACTGGCCGTCCAGGCTTGGCCCCCCAAACCGGCCGTGATGTTCGGCAGCAATATGTGGACTATTTTGTGGGTAGGGGGGCCATTGATATGCCTGTGGATTATTAATTATTGTAAAATAAATTCTTTCTTCCAAAATTTATTCGTATTGTCTTTTTGTTTGGGTTTCTTTTATGTTTCTCATAGGTTCTCCTAGTGCACTTGTAGTGCCATGTGTATTTTGCATTATTAAATACCCTTCATTGTCAGTGTAAACACCAAACATAATTTTGCTTACTTTGGGCAACATTTAGATAATAAGCCACACTATTGTTTGGGTTAAAATCTTTTTATTGTTTGTACATAATTTTTTGGCCTTTTTTTTTTTTTTAACAAAAGTATTTTTTAAATTTGTAGTGGTCAAAAATATTTTTTGGTTTAAAACGCATGAACAGGCATGCTTAAAAAACTTTTATAAAATGTTTTAGCATAGTTTCTACATGTATTATTAATTAAACGACACAAAAACCTGCAAAAACAAAGCAAGTTCAAAGATATTTTGTGGCCAAAAATTAAACCCGCCCAAGCACAGCCATGATATTTTGTAGCCTTTTCTCCACCCGCTTAATATTTTGCCTGATCTGTATCAAATCTCCCTTTATTTTTTCAAGGTCACGACAGCAGACCATTAGGTATTGGATCAGGATCTGTGCACTGTGACTTGTCAAATTTTCGGGGTCTTCAGGCAGAACAGCACCTAAAAAAATCAAAATCAACATGTAGTATAAATATGTAGGCTTACATCTATTAACCAGAATATGTGGTGTTTGACACTGACATGTTGTGGTGCCACTTTCCACTTCCTCCACTTCACGTTCCTCTACATCATGTGGTTCTGGGTGTTTTGTTGGAGGTGTGGGATTTCTAGGCTCATCTGTCAAACCTTTTTGAAGCCCTACTGAGATTGCAATAAAAGGTATAGTTTAGTTCCTAAATAATAATTATATTACAAAATAAGCCCTGAAAGAGAAATATGAAATATTCTTTGGAAGTGTGGTACAATTGTCTTTTTTGCCAAACTTAACAAGCTGAACACATGATTGGATCCATACCCAAAACAGGATCATCTAATTTGTTTTATTAAGTTTGACACATGGAAACACCCCCAAGTATATACACTGGATCACCTGTGTGTGACACCCTATAAAAAGGTTGTTCTGTTGGTCCACACTTGTCCTACCGAGTCCAGATGTTTAAACAGCTGCTGAGCATTCTCTCCTTAACATTACAATGCATATCCTTATTCTTTCAAAAATATAGTTCCCCAAAAAAATATTCCATCATCATGTCCCAAAAATCATCTCCCCCAAAACTACATGGTAACTTTATTTTCAACGCTGGATCATCCCAAAACATTGTATTAATAATTGTACGTAGAAAAAGGTTTACTACGACCGTTTACTGTGCCCACGAACATGAAAGATGCGATCTTTCACTGTACTACCTTAAAGAAAAAAACACACAAGTATTAATAATGAGCTTTTCAAATACATGAAATTTACTTACTTTTTCCAATAACTTTCTTTATTCTTTTGTATTGATCGGGCTCCCGCAACTTGAGATCTGACCATCGTTTTCTGAGCTGTTCCTTCGTTATGCACACCCCAAATTTTTGGTAAAGAGTTTTAACCACTTTCCCCATAATTTTTGACTTGACAAGATTAGACCTTTTATACGGCCCATGCTTGGCATCATAATCCTCCCTCCTCAAAATGGCGAACATCTCCACCATTTCCTCGAATGTCATGTTGGATGCCTTATATCTCCTGGATCGTGTTTTTTGGTTCCTCAGGAATTTCATCCTCTGTTGAGGTAATCTCAGCCACCTGTGTCTCTGCCATGTTGTGTAGCACTGCGACGAGCGAGAAGGGGCGGGGAAAGTACTATTTTGAACGTCAGGGGCGGGGAAAACGTGCAGAGTTTCACGCATGCACAGTGTATATCAAGCTAATACCCATGTGTCGAAAATACGTTTGTTTGGCGGAAGAGGGAGTAAGCAACGAACGTGTTAACGAAGGTACATAACATTTTTCTGATTTTGGTTTCATCAGTGGATGAGATTGTGGCCTATATATGGTCCTAAAGATTATTTGATGAGTCTTGACTGACACTAGTATTTTTGGTGTTGTTTTTGACTTTCAGAAAACATGCAGGCTTTCAAGACTCCTGAGTTTCTGGGGGAGTTCCTGGACAGATAGAAGGAACTCCCTGTGCTGTGGCAAACGAAAAATGCCAAAAATAAAAATAAAACAGCCAGGACAGCAGCACTGGAGAGCCTGCTTGGATTTGTACAAACCCAGATCCCCACAGCAACAATCCAAGAGGTGAACAACAAACTAGCTACCATTAGGGGCACATACAGGACACAGCGGAATATGGTCCTGAAGTCCCAAAGGTCAGGAGCTGCAGCAGATAAGGTTTATAAACCCAGTCTGTGGTACTACAGCAAGTTATCATTTCTGTATGACCATCTGGAAGTCAGGAAATCTCTGTCAACCCTTCCATTCCAGAGGTCTCTCCAGCCTTCCTTGTAGCCAACCCTCCAGCCTTCCTTGCAGCCAACCCTCCAGCCTTCCTTGCAACCCAGCTCTGGCTTCTTCGGAGGATCAACCAGAGGTCCTTGAGGAGCCCGATTTGGACATATGGAGCCAGATATAGTATTGATATCAAGATTTATATGTAACAAAAGTGAGGATGTAAAATAGATGTTACTATTGCTAACTATTTAATGTTTGTTAAAAAATTGGTTGACATAGCAATAGACAGTAGAGGGCAAAATTGATGGGGACAAGATAAAAAAATACAGGAGTCAGAAACATTGTATTTTTAATTACTTTTTGCATTCAATTTTCTAATGTCTTGAGGTGAAAAATGTGTGTGATTGATGATGCCAAAAATATAAGTATGTCCCTTTTTTTTACACAGCCAGAGCAGAGCCAGGAAGAGGGTGATGTTGGGGACCAGGAGGAGGCAGGGCCCAGTGGCACACAGGAGGAGGCTGGGCCCAGTGGCACACAGGAGGAGGCCAGGCCCAGCACAAGAGCCCAGATGCCTCCCCTGAAAATCCAACAGAGAATGCCCAGGAGGGTTAGGCAGGTGGAGGAGGAAACCCGTGAGTTTCTTCGAGAGGCTACTGCAGCCCTCAGAGAGCCCCCCTCTGTTGAAGAGGGCTATGCCGCAGTACTGGCCCATAAACTAGGCCAAATGGACATGAGGCAACGCCTATACAGTGAGAATTTAATGTTGAAGGTGATCAACAGGGGGTTGCTGGGTGAACTAACACAGTTCACTGATCTAACAGAGGTCGTCCCTCCTCCTCCTCCTCCTACTCCTCCTCCTGCCACAAGCTCTCCTCCTGAGACCCAGCCTCCGAGGAAGCGCTCAACAAAGGCTGCAGAGAAGGCTACAAGGAAGAGGAAAAAATAATGATTGTTCTAGTACCACAGACTGGGGACATATATCTGACTTATCTGCTGCTGTTCCTGACCTCTGGGAGTTCAAGACAAGATTGTGCTCCTTTTTTTTGTTTTTTGTTATTACAGAGTTTGGTGTTCTCTTCTTGGATGTTTGCTGTGGGGTCCAAAGGATGCACAAATTCAAGCAGGGTCTCCAGTGTTGCCTTCCCCTTTAATTTGTTATCTGCCTAAATAAAGGATTTTTTTATTTACAGCAAATACTTGACTATGTGATTTAAAATCAAAAAGAGAGTGTTCTAGTGAGTAGGCAGGGACATTTCCAAAAATCATTTTTTTATTAACAAGGGACACAAACCTCCTTGAGGGGAAATAATACAAATGTATAATGTTGGTGTGGTAACTTGACACACAAAAGAAAAGTAAAAAAAAAAAAAACATTCCTAAATATAAAAGAAAAAAAAAAATGTTGGAAGCTATTTTTTATTATTTAATAATTTATTACGGAGATCTGGCTTACCAACAAAAATTGAAGTTCATGAGATCACTAACAATTACTAATAATTAAGTTTGTCATAACTCAGAATATCATTAGCTAAAGAAGTTCATTATTTAAGCATTATATAAAGAAGAAAGGAATGCGCTGCATTAAACGATGCAATAATTTCCTGTGTTACGAATGTGCTAACTCCATTTCAAACGCTAGCTTTACCAGAACGAGCGCTCCCGTCTCATACTTGATTCTGAGCATGCGCGTTTTTTTTCCCCTCGTAAAAGCATACACACTACCGTTTTTAACGACGCTAAAAAAAATGACATGAATAACGATGTGAAAAAATAGAGCAGGTTCTAATTTTTGGAGGGCCGTTTTTCACGTCGTTAAAAATGCTCGGGAGCGATCGTTTTTAATGACCAATTAAAAAAATTGCATTTTTAACGACGTGAAAAACGGTCGTGTGTACGCGGCATTAGAGCCTGGAAAGTTGGTCTGAGCAGTGAAAACTACCCTGACCCGGAAGTATCACCCAATACTCCCATTTGGAAGAACCCATCCTTACCGCATTTTTATATGCTACCTGATCCGATAACATAAATACAAAATAAAAAACATCTATCAGATAGTGAGCCAAGAGCTGCCTTGTCAATTATTGTGTTGATCTAGAAGGAATATAAAAGATGTGAGTCAGTCTATTCATTTGGTTCTATACTGCCACTTAATGGCAGGGGTTACGGGGTCAGTGTACTGATCCTCTGATAAAGCCTTCTACTTTTATCATAAGCACCACAAATGCTGGATTTACACCCCTGCGTGGATGGAAGAGGTTTTATGGATGTACTGTTGTAGTGTTGTTGTGTCTTTTTGTTGTGATCAAAAATTTATAAAAAGATCTATGATTTAGGAGATTTACAATTTCCTACAATATCAAACAAGAAATTCTAAGTTCTTTATATCCGTGCTAGTTTGAAGACAAGTAACACAAATGAATATTGCTGAAAATATTATATATATTTATTAACTGAAGTACAGTGCAAATTAAAATCAGGTATAATTTGTGATAAAACAAATAAATGGATATACTTCTACAATCAGAGATACATGATGGTTAATGTCCAGATAATATTTACATACATTTCTATGCAAGCTCTATATGACAAAGTATATCCACAGTTCAATACTTAAAGTGGTTGTAAACCCACTTTTTAAACAAAGACCTACAGGTAAGCCTAGATTAAGGCTTACCTGTAGGTGCATGAAATATCTCCTTGACCTACACGGTTAAGGAGATATTTGTATGTAAATGCGGCGACGCTGACGTCACCCCATTCACAAATTCGGCTAGGTCGCAACATTCGACGACGTAGCCGAATTCGACAGCTCACGCGCGCATGCGCGGAGCCACGTCTTCGCCGCTCTGGCCAATCACAGCGCCGGAGCGGCGCTGTGATCGGCTGCAGCGGCGATACCCGGAAGTAACATTCCGGCTATCGCCGCAGCGATGGATGCGGCTAGAGGAGGGACACGGACGACTTCGGGGGCCCCGATCGAAGGTAAGTGGTACATAATGAGCTAGTATGCTAGTCATACTAGCTCATTATAGCTTTGTCTTGCAGGTTAGTAAAAAAAAAAAGATAAAAGGGTTTACAACCACTTTAAATGATACGTGTACATTTAAAACTTGGTATCTCTTGTGAAATGTTTCTCCGTTACTTCACGGCTTTAGGTAAACACTGTTGTTTACATTAACACTGTTATCTTTCTCAAGACAAACAGATCTCCTCTTTATACTCTCAGCGTGTGCAGACCAAATGTCAAATTACACACAGTTAGATAATTCAATCAATACTTATGTTAAATTTAGAGAGAATTTATTTTACACATATATCATAATAAAACCATTGTACCAACTCAGCTCTAGCTTTTTCAAGACAACCAAATTAGGGTACTGTATGTGTCTGAATATTTGGATTATCATTATTTTATTTTATACTGATTTGCCATATATATTTAAATGGTTTTAGTTATGTGTATGCAAAAACAACTCCATTACCAAAGGTATAAATAAAAGATTTATACGTTACCAGTAGTTAAGAGTTCTGTCTGCTTGAGAATCAAAGTCCCAAGAGGGACTTCTTTCACCATTGCTACATGTTGGCATTCAAGATCTCCTTCCAGCTTCCTTCGGAGATCCTTTCAGAGAGAGAGTTCCCCAGAGCTTGAGTGAGAGATTCCCGTCCTGCTATCTCAGCTGCTGCTCAACGTCAGATGACAATGTTTTGGAAAGGTTGTCTTAGCAACCAAATATGTGGCCATCTTGAGCAATATCTATTTTAACCTGTAGGGGCAGTCTTGTACAAGGAATGACTCCTGATGTTAGGGTCACCGAGGCCTAATAACATATTTGACCCCCTTTGACCAAGGCTTAGAAAAACATACTTAATTGTCTAAGGGTGTCAAACACATGTCAAGTATCCCAGCCATCTGGCGAATGTCTCAGAGTAATGTCTTGGGAATATCTACCCACATCTCAGCTAATGGGTTGTTAACATTCCTCGAAGCTAAATTCATTCAAAACACAACCCTTAACTTACATTTAACAAATACAGCTCCTAATGTCCTTCACAGTTAGGATCTCACCTCATAAGATATTATATTTGTAACTTCCTAATATGTAAACCCATTTATGCATATATATGGATTACTAGAACAGATACTTTGTGAAGATACTTAAAATAAACATTATTTAAGATATACAATACCACAGCTTATTGTGAATAAGCCCTATAGTTTTGTAGCTTATTCTGAAATACTAATTTAGGTTTTCAGGCTCCCTTGAAACAAGAGCTCCTTATCTTTTTTATTTTACTAAGTGTCCAAACCTTTGAGTTACAACCTGGGGAGACTGATACAGCCAGACCCCTTAGGAAGACATAAGAACAAGGCTATTCATGCCTATGAATCTAATTTAAACTTTTAAAGATAGTGAATTTGGGTTTAACCTCTTAAAGAGAAAGTAGAAACCAAAATGGCTGTAGTATTGTTCACAGCACATCATGAGCTATGAGCTTAACTTTAGAGACAAAATGGCTGTCCTCTCGTTCACAACATACATGAATATGAACCACACGAAAAATACATAATATGCATAATATAAAGGCCTATATGTAATTCTTTTAACCCCAAATGTTCTGACAACGTATTCAAGAAGAAATACTAAATGACTGAAAGGAAAATATAACAATGCAACATTTTCATTTCAATAGTTTTTATTAGTTTTAAAATAGTGCAATAAAGTTTATATAACATTTAGCCTGGAGCACCAAGGCTTTAAAGTGTCAGTAATCCAAAAGGTATAGTGACACATTGGTGCAATTTAAGGAGCATTTAAAGAAGAGCTATCATTACAAACGTTTAAGGTAATTTAACTCAACAGGTTTCTAAGCAACATGGTTGGACAGGTATTCCTCCCCTCCAACAATTTTATGAGAAAGGAGAATGATTTATTATGAACAACTCTGCTCAACAAGGGCTGCTCTCGAGTTCAATGCTGCCAAACATGTAAAAAAAAAAAGACATAGCTGCAGAAATTTGTGAGCTTTCAATCTTATGAATGAGCAATCAGTGCTGTTATACATGGCACTGGTCCTAAAATTGCTGATTATTCATGCATTAAAGTTAATCCATTGGCCAGCCAGGCTGTAAATGTGTAAAAGAAACTGCTTGCTGATAGACACAGAGATGCTGCTAGTTCATTCACAATAGTAGAAGACCAATTGGAGCTGCAGCTCTGGGTAATGTATCTGTGGCTGCTCTTGCTTCTTACACAGAGCCGCAGCTCTAAGTGATCTTTTACTATTGTGAATGAACAAGCAGTGCTGATTGTTTATTTATAATAGTGACAAATCACTCATCTTAGAGAAAGAGAGGGGCTCTTTTCTGGCTTTACCTCCCCCCACAAGAACGTCCATAATTTGGGGTTCAAAAGGGGGTGAAGCTACAGTACTGTTAACCAGTACTGGAATTTATAAAGCATCATACACTTGACTGTGTGGTGTATAACAGAAGGCAACCATACACTGTGCCTCTCAAACCAACAATGGATTACCGACAGCCTTTGTACCAGGCTAAGAATTATTAATATACAACTGCAAGTATATCTCCTTAGAGATGCTGGATTCATGAATTCATGAAGAATCTAGCAAGGCAGGGCAGTTGAGTAATACGAGAAAAAGGATAAGGTTGCGCTTTCCATATAAATCTCAAGTATTTCTTTTTATGTGTTAGTCTTTTCATTTACTCCTTTCGTTCCTGAATTTGTTTCTGTGCTTTTTTAATAAATAGCCTTTTACTTGTCTCCTGTGGAAAAGCAACTTGCTTAGGTATACATGTCCAATACCAACGTCCACAGTATCAATGGCCACCACCATAAAGAAAAAGCTTCCAGAATAAACTGACCTATAGAACAAAATATAAAAAGTGACCGATTCTCTTTGAAGCCAGATATATAATGTATCTATAGCCTGTATTGGATATTAAACTCACTTGCTCTTGCAGGGACATTACAGTTTGGAGGTGCCCAGCCCGGCTCACACTGACACTGCAGTTCATGATCACAAATCTGCGGAAAATGTTGTTTAAATACACATAATCATTAATTTTAACAAAATCTTTCTATAGTTTCTGGAGCAGCAATGTCTCACCGAGTGTTCTGGGCATTGTTTTGCACAAGCTTCTGTCATGTAGGTCTCCTCTATATTGGAGCATTTCCCATTAAAACACACCTGAAAAAACAGACATGTGACCATAGCAAGAAATATAGCAACACAATATACTAACGCCTCCTGCACATCAGTGTGGTGGACTATTAGCAATTCTTCATGTGCACGTCTTGATCTGCACAAAACAGAGATAATTTAGATCTTGCTGCCCTCTAAAGACTGGGGTTGTCCTAATTTCAACTGCAAAAAATCAAACAGAAGAGGGCACACCAGCCTAGTGTATTATCCCATGAATATTTTATTACAAGTCGGTAAAATACATACACTCACAAACTATGCAGATAGACAGCATATCAAGCTACTTTTCTATAACACAGTGGTTCGTTAAACCCAGAGCATTCCAAAACCAAGGAGAAGCTGTCCGGTATCCTAACCGACTTATGCGTTTCAAGGGTCAACCCTCTTCCTCAAAGCCTCTGAAGAAGAGGACTGACCCACGAAACGCATAAGATTGTTATGATTCCAGACAGCATGTTCCTGGTTTTGGAATGCTCTGGGTTTGACAAAACACTGTGATATGGAACAGCAGCTTGATATGCTGTCTGTCTGCATGGTTTGTGAGTATATTAATTTTTCTGACTTGTAATAAAATATACATGGGATAATGCTGTAGGCTGGTGTGCCCTCTTCTGTTTGTGTTTTTGCAGTGGTTATCAGGACAACCCCAGTCTTTAGATGGCAGCAAGGTCTGAATTATTTCTGTTTTGTGCGGGTCAAGGAGTGCACATTTACCCTACTTGTAATAAAATATTCATGGGGTAATGCACTAGGCTGTTTGTTTTGGCAAGAAATATAGCAAACCACACACACCATAACCACAAATAGAATATTGTAAAGTATATGTAATCACTAACTGGATAATGTGGTAATAATAATATTAATCAAAAATGCAGATATAAAAGGAGTGAGAACTTGCAAAATTACTTTAACATGTTGAATCTTATAAAAGTGTAGCACCCCCAGACCCCCAGAGGCATATCAGAGACAGGGTAGGATAGCATTTCCCCCAGGGCTGAGTCCACGGTGAATGGGGGGGAATGACACTGGGTGCAATTCATTCAGCAGCAAGTGATGACAAAGGAGAGAGGGCATCGGATATCCAGAGCACAGTTCTGCAGAGACTCCAGTCTCCACTCCCAGCTTCACAGGAAACGGCCTTCAAACACTTACAGCCCAGATATTACCACAGATATTTAAATCCTTCCTAAGCATGCATCACTGCTAACTCCTAGTGGTTGGCCAAAGAACACTACACATATTCATACTCCAGGACTATTGCTTCTCCCCTCTGTATAACCAGTGACACCCCCATCTTAGCAAGCAGGAACAAACAATCAGGCTGAAGTTACGAAAACCAAAGGAAAGCAGCACCATCTCAATTAAAGGGTAACTCCACTTTCATGGGAAAAAATAAATCATGTTGTAATTGAATGTTATTAAAAATGACCTTTCCTTTTCAATCTGTAGCGCTATACTTTTCTGTAAAATGCAATGCAATATGGCTACCTGGAGGCATTCTGTACACAGATGGTACAGAATTCCCCCTGAAAACGTAATTTCCTGCTTGAGTGATTGGCTCACTGATTTTCCCAGAAGTCTGCACTAAGATACAAGTTAGATTTTTGGCATCCCCTGTAACAAAAATAAAATTTTTGGTGAGATGTTCTTAAAGGGGAATCTCGTCTAAAGGGATGCAGGCCTTGCCAATTTCCTCATTAGAGCCCTGCAAGTGCAGCAGCTGATTGATAATTATAAAACCACTCCTATACAAATTTACTTAGCATGTGGACACAGGCAAACAAACAGCTATTTCTTCAGAATAACAAAAGGTAGGAATCCGAAATAAAGTTTGTTAAAATACTTGTACATTGGTAATTTAGAGGGGAATTTTTGTTTATTTTAGCAGTATTTAGCAGTTAGCAGTATTTAATTTGACAAGACACTCCTGCTTAGGGCAGGGGGGCTACACAAGATTTTAGTGACTAGGTGTACATCTTCTTTAAGCAGCAACTACACAATTCAAGAAAAGTAATGACTAAAGTGATTTTAGCAAAACTGATTTGGAGATGGGAGAATTTTAGCCGAAGAGGATACTATCAGTTTTACTTATTGAGCTGCTTAGATAAAATTTGCTTAAATAAAACAAAAAATACCTTCTCCTTTACTTTTTTGAGAGCTTCGGGGAGTTGTATTTAGAGTATTTTACTTTATTGCAGTGTTTTTTGTGTACTATCTCTTTAAAAAAAAATATCCTTTTTTTTTCTCCTCTTTCTGTAAAAAAGCATATTATTGAGACTAATGAGGTGTAACTTTTTGACAGAATTACTGATCCCGGATAGTTGACAGGAGTTATTTAAAGCAGATTGCACTCCTAAAAACCAAAACCCACCATAAATGCACGCACCTTCCCCATTAACTTCAACAAAATTTCAACTTCAATGCATGTCAACAAAATGTCACTTCACCCTACCCAAGACTAGGAGAATCAGTGGAATAAGATGAATAGGTATATAATGTGATTAAAAAAACAACATTTTACAGTAATATGCTCAATGGTGATTTTTTTTGGTATTATTTCAAAGTTTACATACAGTACATAATGTATATATGTGAATGGATGCTGGTAGGTTAATTGGCTCCTGCCTAAATTAGCTCTAGTAAGTGTGTGATTGTAACCTCATTGGGAGCAGGGACTGATATGAATGCCTTGTATGTAAAATGCTGCCTAATTGTTGGCACTATATATATGCCCTATGATAAATAAATAAATAGATATGTACTTACATCTGTATCACTGCATTTTGTTCCTGTGTTGACCAGTCCACTTTCAAACACAAGGGTTTTACATGCACCATATTTGAATGCAGTTCCACTAACTCTGGGAACGTCTTGACCTCCAACACAATAGAGAAGCCCACACTTCTTATCCCTGCATGAAAAACATTGAATTATGAAGTGTCGTTTTATAATAGTTAGAGGGACTTACATTAAAGACATTAAATGTGCAGATCTAAATTTTTAGACCGACAATTTGTCTTTCTCAATTTTTTTTGTATTTGTCAAGCCATGTTTTTTCGATCTCATTGAAATTCACCACATTGATGTGAAAGTTGACCTCTGAGAAAAAAATTAATGCATGGGTAGCTTTGGAGGAAGTCATGCGGCGACCACCACGCGTGCAATGCAGTTTGGATGCGATTTTAGGTGCGATTCAGTAGTGCAAGTTGTATGCGCTTTTGAAGGGTAGTTGTATGCCATTTTTATGTTATTTTGCTATCGGTGCATTTTCTGACATTTTGATGTTTGATTAAGGACTACCATTGCTACTGCTACTAGTAAATGGGGAGAATTATGTAAAAACACAAAACAATCACATCAAAAACAGATCTACATATGTTTCTGATGCGTTTTCATAGAAGTCTGTGGAACACAATTTCGCACTGCATTGCATCAAAGTAGCACAGTACCCTTTCCCAAAGTCTTAGCACAGCTGTGTTGCATTGATGTTAAAGGTCACCATTTAAAGCAATGTTATTTCCATGGGCATGCAATTCTGTGCAACTCGCAGGAAAAATCGCACTCGTGTGAACCAGGTCCAAGCAAAACCAATGTGCTCACTCTTAGAGGTAACACGTTACTTACTGTATTTCACATGCAATGTGCATATTCCCTTCTTTCTTACAGTATCCTAAGAGATTGCCTTGAGTGTTAATGTTAAAGCAGTGATCAGGTGCAGCTGTAGCCTCTAAAGGGAAAAGAAGCAATATGAGCACATGCATTTCATGCACAATATAAAGAAGTAACATAAAACAAATATTACCTACAGTATAAATTTAACACGAGCATGGCTAATATTCAGAACAACCTTTTTTGTCTATTTTGTGTTTATATTTCATCATACAAGACATTGGAAGACAGTGAAATAATCAAATTAGTCAGCATTCTGTGAGAAGTAGGGTGGCAGTAGGTGCGAGGGAGAGGAACCCCCATCTGTTGTCATGGGAAGAGGGGGGATCTGGTGTTGAGAGGGGAGGTGCTGGAACATGTAACACCCTAAATACAGGTGTAACATGCTCCAAAAGTGAACGTAGCTTTTTGGCCTTGTTCACACACCTGGTAAATTGTGTGCCCCAGGGCTGTGTTTTGCCAGCACAAGGATGCACAGGTGTTGTGTGCATCCCCGTGCCAGCAGTCCCATAGATGTCTATTAGGACATATGGCTGCATTGACAAAGCCACTGTGTCCTGTGTCCTTATGTGACATCTGTGCAGGTGTGAGTGCACGGCCCCGAACGTACCCAGGGTGAGTTCAGCCACATTGGAGGGTTTTCCAGTATGAACAGCCTATTTAAAGTCATGCCGCACCATCTCAATCGGATTTAAACCTGGACTTTGACTCGGCCACTCCAAAACCTTTATTTTTTTTGGAGCAATGTGGCTGAATTAAAACAATGCTGCAAAGAAGAGTGGGCCAAAATTCCTCCACAGCATTGTTATCTCAAACGCTTGATTGCAGTTGTTCCCGCCAAGGGTGGCACAACCAGTTATTAGGTTTAGGGGGCAATTACTTTTTTACATAAAGCCAGGCAGATTTGGACAGCTTTTTTCCCTTAATAAATGAAATCATCATTTAAAAACTGCATTTTGTATTTACTCAGGTTATCTTTGTGTAATATTAAAATATGTTTGACGATCTGAATCATTTAAGTGTGACAAATATGCAAAAGAAATACAAAATCATAGGAAAATACTTTTTAATAGCACTGTAATATGAGGATGCCACTGTAATTAATAGTCTACATACATATACTATAAGGTGACAAGCATTTATTATTATTATTTCTTTTTTTTTGTTGTTAAGTAGTCATTAAATTATCAGATCCAGATCTAAGCAACCAGTATGGACAAATGTCTTCCCTTACCTGATTATACTAGGGTATCTGTAATACATTCATATGATTGATTACCCATTATACATAGACTTAAAGTGGTTGTAAACCCTTTACAACCACTTTAACCTACAGGTAAGCCTAGATTAAGGCTTACCTGTAGGTGCTTGAAATATCTCCCAGACCTGCACGGTCTAGGAGATATTTGAAAAATGCCGTATGGCGATTTCTTCTGCGCGGAGCTGTGCCGTTTCTATTTCGGGTCATGCTGTTAAAGGCGGCTCCCGTGCACATGCGCGGGAGTGATAAAAAAAAAAAAGAGAAGTAGGTTGTGGGACTTTGAATGAGGCATGGATCTGTGTCTAAGATTGTCTAGGATATCGGGAATAGATAAATTGTCACAATCCCTTCGGGGAAGTCTCTGTGGCCATAGAGAATTTCTGAGTAATCAATCCAATAAATGAAATTCAATAGGTAGATAGGAACATAGTATAATGTATTATAATATATAATACAGAGATCATGCATTCAGAGGCATAATACATACTGTGTTGATCGCATTTAACATATTTAATATTCATAATGGATAAACATGATTAAAAAAGCAATACCAATCAGAATGGACATACAGATACAGTGAGCATGATTATCCTAATGAATGGGTACAAAATAACAGTTGATAAAATTCATAAGACATCCCCTAGATGGAGCCATTATTGTCAGCGTATACATGAGACTGAGTGCTTGACTGGTGGCCTCTGTTATAAGAAGGAAGACCTGAGCATATTCTCAGAGGTAAGCGCTACATTAGATCCAGGTCCTGCTGGTAGTGTAAACTCTTTGGGATCAGCCAAAATGGCACCAATACTTGGTGTATGCACAGTAGCAGCAGGAAGGTAATAACATTAGAAAGCACATCCAGGGTGGTCCCTGTAGCAGGTAAGTCTGTGTTGCAGTGGGACATGGCCTACTAGATTCTTGCCCCTTTGGCTCGCATTAACGCCCTACCCCCCAGTGTCTGGGCCTTCCACAGCCACTGTAATCTCCAGACTGACAGTTCACACTACCAACCCACCCGTCTGACCTCTTCTGCTGGCCAGGAGGACTGCATATGGAGTTAAGCTGACAGCATCTCATTGAAGCACCACTGTGCCTGCAACCACCACTTCACTAGCACTGCTCCATTGCCCCCTCATTCTCCCAACACTGTGCCTGCAATCCCCATTTCATGTCTATGCCTAAAACCTCCCCACCACTGCACCTTTATGCCCCACATTCTGCACTCTCACTACTGCCACTGATCCTTCCTTTTCCTCCCACACCACACCTGCACACCAACCCCTACTCTTACCACTGCACCTGAGCCCCATCCTCTCCTCCTGCTCTCACCACCTCCCTCACATGCCCTCACATCACTCCCCACTGCACCAATGGCTGCCTCTGTGCTCATTGACACAGATTCAAGCCTCGGTTCTCACCGCCAGTGTACAATGAGTACTTCTGGTCTCTCTGTCACTGCAGTGATGTGCCCTTCCTTATTCAGCCCATTTCATGAAGGAGCATAGTTTTGCTAGTATGTTAATAAAGGTGTCTTGACTTACCTTGTGGCTAGTGACTCATTATGTATTTTAGCAAAAATTAATATATATATATATATATATATATATATATATATATATATATATATATATATATATATATATTCTAGGTACTTACGTTCTCCCCAAATGGCTGCACACTGGTTATTCATGGTTGGGCATGTTCCTTTGTAGCAAGCCCCATTTCCATCCATGCAGGGATATCCGTTTATTTTAAAGCTGTCTTTTGTACATGTAGAGGACTTTCCATCACAAAAATCTGCAATGTCGCATTCATCCTTTGCAGGTCTACAAATAGATCCTACGGGTCTGAACTGTAAAGGATAAACGTGTTAACGACCAGTCAATATTAGAGAATATATTACAGGAGTGAATAAATTACAGGTATAAAAAATAATTTAGATGAATATGTCTATACTCGGGGGGGCGTGGTCTGCCAGCGCTGGTGATGGCTGCTTAGACTCTGTGCTCGTCAGCCAAGGGAGAGAAACGGAGCGTATTAGGCCCAAACCCGCAGATAATTCACGGCCATCCTGCCTCACAACAACCCGGACATCACAGCCAGCCATGTCCAGGAAGAGAATGATGGAATATCAACATAAAAAACTGACTGCCTTCTTTTCCAAGCCGTCTAGCAAGGTGAGTCAGGCCCAAAATGCGCCGGCGCGGCCGCGATCCCGGAGGCCTACACGGATCTTCCTGATGAGATCCCAGGGGATCAGGACCCCCCTTGTCCTCCCTTGTCACCAACCCTCAGAGCAGGAGATAATCCCATCACAGGCAGCCCAGCGAAAGCCCACATGCGGATGGAACCGCCGCCGATGCCGCCGTCATCACAAATTGAGGCCCAGGCTTTCAATCACTTCCAGGCTAACCAGGCCCTACAATCATCCATGGCCTCATTCCCCACTTCAGAGCAACCGGTGCTTGACACTACACTAAAGCCCTCTACACACGATCAGATTTTTTTTTCTTCCCATCATGTGCAACTTTAAATACTCAGCGGACACCCTCCACAGGCTAAGGAATACTGCGTCAACATTACCAAACTCCACCCAAAAAATACTACGAAAAGAACAACTGCTAAGGATCAATCGACAATCGACTATCAAAAACACGAAAACACCACTTTAACTACAACATTTAGCATGCGCCCTGATCAACACCAGATCGGCAGTCAAGCACAGACAGGAAATTCACGACTTCATCACGCAAAACGACATAGATTGCCTCTTTATCACGGAAAGCTGGCTAACACCTGACTGTAACACCATCCTAACAGAACTGGTGCCTGAGAACTACTCCATCCTAACAGAGCATAGAACAGGACAAAGAGGAGGAGGCCTAGCAGTGATCTTCAAATCTCACCTCTCTATCATCAAACCAACTCTACAGAACTCATTGCCGTTCATGGAGACACTCACTCTGCAACTCCAAACAACACCCCAGGACACCATTCACATACTGCTATGCTACAGACCGCCAGGACCAAAGACAAATCACCTCACACCCTTTACCAAATTCATCTCGACATACACTTTAAAAACCAAAAACTTCCTATTACTCGGGGACTTCAACCTCTGGGCTAACTCCACTCAGGACCCCATCGCCACCTCCTGCATCAACCAATTGGAAGAATTAGGTCTGCAGCAATTGATAAATGCCCCCACGCATGGATCGGGTCACATTCTTGACCTCATCTTCAAACAAAATCTGGACATCAACACAGTGGACAACATGCCGTTACCATGGACGGACCACCACGCTATCAAATTTAAAATTACCACCAACACCATCTCCCAAAAATCGGAACACTCAATAACAACACACTGGACAAGATCTCAGAAGAAACTACACTCGGAACTCTTCAAAACGACTCTATCAAAAAAAATAGGAGCGCAAAATCACAACCACTCAACGGAACAAACACTCAACTCCTTAAACAAAGCATTACTACAAACAGCAGACACAGTCGCTCCGAGACGCAGAGCACTCATCTGCAAAAACAACTCCGGCTGGTTTAATGACACTCTTACTCTACTGAAGCAAGAACGCAGAAGAGCCGAAGGAGCCTGGAGAAGAACCCCAACTAAGGAAAACCACATTAATTACAAAGCACTCACTAAGAAATATCACAAAGCAATTTTGAAAGCAAAAAAGGAACATTTCTCAAACACCATCAAAAAAGGCCTAAACCGACCTCGTGAACTCTTCAAACTAGTTACTCAAACTATGAAGCCCACCTGCCTAGAACCTTCAGCAAACGAAACACAAGAGTTCTGTAATGAGCTATCAGAGTTTTTTATCGACAAAATCCAAAACATTCGGGAATTAATTCAACAGAAAAAAACAACCAACCCTGCTCGGCCAAAGCAAATAGAGGAAATCAATACGAGCACTATACAATTGACAACATTTTCGCTGGTCCCGATCACCATCGACACCACCAAAAATATAATCAGAAGCCTCAGAGACAGCACATCTCCAAATGATATAATCTCTACAAAACTCCTGAAAGAATGTACCGACATTTTAGCACCCACCATAACACACCTCGTAAATCAATCATTCAAAGAAGGTATTGTTCCGATCTCTCTCAAGCAAGGCATAATCAAACCCCTCCTAAAGAAACCCAAGCTCGACCCCAAAGACCCAAACTACCGCAGACCGGTAACAAGCCTCAACACCATCTCCAAGATCATGGAGAAAGCAGTAGTACAACAGCCAGAACTCCATTTGGACACCCACAAACTCTTGTATCCACTACAATCAGGCTTCCGCCCAGGCCATGGCACAGAAACAGCACTTCTTAAAATATGGGATGACACCCTCAAAGCAGCAGATGACGGAGAATCATGTCTCCTGGTGCTGCTAGACCTCAGTGCAGCGTTCGACACAGTAGACCACAAAACGCTACTCATTCGCCTTAAAGAAGTAGCCGGAGTCGCAGACCCTGACCTACACTGGTTCGCATCCTTCCTAGACAATCGTTCCCAGACAGTGAAACTAGGAGCCTTCACCTCTGAAACTCACGCAATTACTTGCGGAGTCCCCCAAGGATCACCCCTGTCACCCGTGCTCTTTAACATCTACCTCCGCCCACTCCTCAAAATCATCAGCAAACAGGACCTGTGTTACCACTCATACGCTGACGACACCCAACTCTACTTTCGTATCACCGGGAAAAAAGACCAATATCACGGATTGGAAAACTGCCTCACAGTGATCGATGATTGGATGACTGAGAATTCCCTCAAACTCAACGGATCCAAAACAGAACTCCTTCTCCTCCACGCAAACCGAAAGACAAAAACGAAGACTTCTTGGACACTCCCCACCAACCTTGGACAGACTATCACCCCAAGCACCAAAGTCAAAAGTCTCGGAGTCATCTTTGACTCGGAGATGTCGATGGACGCACAAATTGGATCAGTAGTCAGCGGATCTCACCATCTCCTCCGTCTACTACATAGACTCATCCCCTTCATCCCAAAAGAAGATACAGCAGTAGTAGTTGGAACAATTATCAACTCCCGACTCGATTGCGCTAACGCCCTCTACCGCAGATTACCCAAATACCAGATTTTGCGCCTACAAGTCGTCCAGAACATGGCTGCCAGGCTGGTAATGGGAAAAAAACCTTGGGAATCCATCACCCCATCACTGAGGACCCTTCATTGGCTAACCGTAAAGGATCGGATCACATTCAAGACCCTCTGTCTCACCCACAAGTGCACACAGGGAAACGCTCCACAATATCTATGCGAGAAGATAAAACACTACACCCCCAATCGCAATCTCCGATCAACCAACCAAAACCTCCTTCACATCCCCAAGGCCCACTACAAATCAAAGGGAGAACGAAGATTTGCAGTCCAAGGACCACGGCTATGGAACGCTCTACCCACAAACATCCGCATGGAAGAAAACCACCGGGCCTTCAGGAAAAAACTTAAGACCCACCTCTTCTGATGGATCAGGATGTCACTGGATGCAAAGCGCCTTGAGGCGATTTAGTTCACTCACTCACTCACTCCTAAGGTTTTTTAACCAATGGATTTTTCCATCGGAAAACCGATGAAGCTGACTTTCATCAGTCTTGCCTACACACCATCATTCAAAAAACCGACCGTTCAAAACGCGGTGACGTAAAACACTCCGATGAGCCGAAAAAAATTAAGTTCAATGCTTCTGAGCATGCGTCGACTTGATTCTGAGCATGCGTGGGTTTTTTATCCGATGGAGTTCCCCACAGACGATAGTAATTTGCTATCGGTTTTTTAACCATCGGATAAATTTAAAACATGTTCTATTTTTAAACACCGATGGAAAAAAGACCGATGGGGCCCATACACGATCGGTTTGTCCGATGAAAAAAGTCCATAAGACTGTTTTCATCGGTTAAACCTATCGTGTGTACAGGGCTTAAAAGACATGCTGCTATCTCTCCAGACCTCGCTAATGACAGACCTGTCATCCCTATTCACCAAAATGACAGCTGACATGCATGTAATGGATGACAGAGTGTCACATCTAGAAAGCAGCATGGAGGAATGCACATCTACGGTGAATAACCTGGTTGATTCCTATGCTGACATAAAAGATGAGCAAGCCTGGGTAAGAACCAAGCTGGCAGATTTAGAAGACAGGTCCAGGAGAAACAATATAAAAATCAGAGGAGTCCCTGAAACCATTCTGCCATTAGACCTCCCTAAATATGCTAAAGAACTTATGCACTTGATCTTGCCTGACGCATCACCAAGAAACCTGATTGTGGATCGAATTCATAGGATTGCTAAACCCTCTCACTTGGCAGCTTCAGTCCCTAGAGATGTTTTAATGAGGGTGCATTTCTTTCATGTCAAAGAAAGGCTGCTCATGACACTGAGGAATAACCCATCGCTTCCTGAGCCGTACGCCGGAGTACTACTAGTCCCAGATCTCTCTAAATACACACTTCAGTTGAGGAGACAGCTCAACCCGATCACCAAGGTCCTCCACAACCACAAGATTCAATTTAAATGGAGATACCCTGCATCCTTGCTCATTACGAGGAATGGTGAAGCGCACGTGATCCACAACCTCCACAAGGGAATGCAACTACTCCACTCTTGGAGAATCATACCTGACCCCCCCGCAGGATAGCACCCCACCGTTGGAACAACACAGCAATCGCACATCACGCCGCACCCAGAGTGGTCGTTGCACTTGACCAAGTCAGTTTCTCTAAACTCCATTGGGCCTATATATCTATGAGATTGATGCTCTCCCTGGCTCCCAGCCTTCTGATTTGTGTTACAGTTGAACATTGACATTGTTACCCCCTATTTAGTGGTTTAGTTGATCACCTGCCTTCTCTACTCCACCTACCGTTCTAACGAGTGGTCATACCACCATACGTGACTACCCTACAAGTTCCAATTTTTATCTTGTTTAGTTCTTTCGGTTGACTTTCTTGTTTTACAGCCGCACCACTGCACGTACCGTGCGAACATCTAGTGCTACCGGGTCTATCTGAACATACCCTTACAGACGCTCTGGCCTGTGAACCCAGGGAACTCGTAAGTCCTCATCGAACTGTTAAGCCCCGTACACACGATCGGTTTGACTGATGAAAACCGTCCGATGGATGGTTTTCATCAGACCAATCGATCGTGTATGGTACCCATCGATCTTTTTTCCATCGGTTGTAAAAAATAGAACTTGTTTTAAAATTTTCCGATGGATAAAAAACCGATGGGAATTTCCGATCGTCTATGGGCAAGTCCATCGGTTAAAAAACCCACGCATGCTCAGAATCAAGTCGACGCATGCTCAGAAGCATTAAACTTCATTTTTCTCGGCTCATCGGAGTGTTTTACGTCACCGCGTTTGGAACGGTCGGTTTTTTGACTGATGGTGTGTGGCCAAGACTGATGAAAAACAGTTTCATCGGATTTCCGATGGACAAATCCATCGGACGAAAATCCATAGGTTATCCGATCGTGTGTACGGGGCTTAAGTGTTTGTGTCCTATCAGTTGTTCCTTTACAGCACCTATAATGCCGGTCACGGTTTCATCCATAAATGCGAATCATCCTGCAAAGAGACATTCACTTTGGAAAACAGCCCTGGACCTAAAGTGTGACATCCTGTGTGTTCAGGAGACACTTTCTTTCCACAGCTGCGCCTATGTGTGCGAACAGACATTTTTCCCAGATTTTCTCCGCCCCATTTACCTCCAAAAAAAGAGGGGTGATGATAGCGGTGCATAACTCGGTCACATTCCAACTGAAAAGTGTTACTCTCGACCCGGAAGGTCGTTACATTATTCTTGTATGTGCCATTAATAATACTACCTATACTTTGGTAAATATATACGCTCCAAATGTCAAACAGGTAAATTTCCTTCGCAAACTCATGCATACTGTTTACCCCCTGAAACAAGGACATCTAATTATCTGTGGAGATTTTAACCTAGTCCCTGATATCAACTTAGACTCCACTTCTGCATCAAAACACAGGGAATCCCCTCTGAAAAACGTTGTTGTATCCCATGACTTGTTTGATGCTTGGAGGTGCTTGCACGGAGAGGAGAGGGATTATACAAATTTCTCTCCTCTCCACAAGACGTATTCTCGCATTGATAATTTTTTCACTGATAAGTGGTTACTCCAAAACATTAGCACAGCTGTAATCCACACCACGTCTTGGTCGGACCATGCCCCTATCACCATTACTGTATTTGATTCCTCACAACGAGCAAATACTTTCATATGGAGAGCGAACAACTATATCTTGCAACATCCAACTTACTCTTCAGAGATAATAGATCAATTAAATTAATATTTCGAAATTAACTCAGGCTCTGTGTCTGATCCATGTGGAATGCGCACAAAGCGTTTATCAGAGGTATACTGCTTAAAATTAGCTCCCACCACAAAAAAAAGGTCACTTAGGGTAGATACTCTACTGTCCCAAATAACCAGTTTAGAACAACAAAACAAATCCAAACCCAATCCAACATGCTCAGCGCAAATCTTAACACTTAGACAAGAACTCAGGCTCCACCTTCTCCAATCGTACGAACAAATTCAGAGAAAAATAAAAGCCGCATCCTATTCCACGTCCAATAAAGCAGGTAAAGCCCTTGCCCAACGTATCAAAGGCAGACGAATAAAAAACAAAATTGATTGCTTAGTACATCCCCACACAAATGAATCACTCAGGAACCCACAAGCAATAGCTGATGCTTTCAGCGCTTACTATAGTGATTTATATAATCTACAGAGAGACCCAGATACATACCAACCTTCCCCAGATGACATCAGTGACTTTCTTTCCCGCATTAGACTCCCGTCGTTAACGACGGAACAAATCTCCCGTCTCAACTAACCTTTCACAGTGCAAGAAGTGATAGAGACTATCAATACTCTCCCTTCAGGTAAATCACCAGGCCCAGACGGTCTCACGGGAGAATACTTTAACCACTTAACAACCGCCCACCGTAAATATACGTCGGCAGAATGGCACGGACAGGCACAATCACGTGCTGGTACGTGACTGCCTTCGTATAGTTGGGGGGTCCTGATGGACCCCCCTTCTATACAGTGAGCGGTGGTTATTTGTTCGGGAGCGATCCATGATGAGGGGACGGCCGTTCGATTCTGGCCACCCCCTCGCGATCGCTCCCGGCGAATGAAAACCTTCCTCTGCCTGTGTAATGTAAACACAGGCAGAGGAAGTGATGTCATCTCTCCTCGTGGCGGTCTTTTCGATCCGGCGCAAGGAGAGAAGACATCTCACAGTAAGTGCACCAACAGCCCACTGACACCAGTACACGTAGGCACACTTTTCACCCCCCAGTCACCCCCAGATCACCCCCCAGATCACCCCCAGTCACAGTGCACCGTTTGCAGTGGTCATTTTTTTACTGATCACTGCAATCAGTGTCATTTGTGACAGTAAAAAGTTGCAGGGCAGTTAGGTTTAGGCCCCTTTAGGTCCAGGGTAGCCCCCTAACCCCCCTTAATTAAGGTTTAACCCCTTGATCGCCCCCCAGATAACCCTTTCACCCCCTAACGCCAGCGTCACTAGGCGATCGTATTTCCGATTGCTGTATTTAGTGCCGGTGGTGCCCTAGATAGCCAGTTATTTATTTTTAGTTTCGCCGCAGGTTTTTATAGCGTTAGGTACCCCCATATATTATTTTAACCCCCTGATTGCCCCTAGAGTTAACCCTTTCACCAGTGATCACAGTATAAGTTTTACTGGTGACACTGGTTAGCCAGTTAGTTATTTAGTTATTTAGGTTACCCGTCAGGTTTTTATATAGCGTCAGGTACCCCCATATATAACCTAATAAAGGTTTTAACCCCCTGATTGCCCCTAGTTAACCCTTTCACCAGTGATCACCATATAAGTTTTACGGGTGACGCTGGTTGGTTAGTTTGCTTTTTATAGCATCAGGGCACCCGCCGTATATAACCCAATAAAAGTTTAACCCCCTGATCGCCCGGCGGCTGATATCAATTAGGTTTTAGCACCAGAGAGGGTCTGCGTCGCCCCAGGCAGCGTTAGGTTAGTGCCAGTAACGCTAACACCCACGCGCAAAGCATACACCTCCCTTAGTGGTATAGTATCTGAACAGATCAATATCTGATCTGATCAGATCTATACTAGCATCCCCAGGAGTTTAGGGTTCCCAAAAACGCAGTGTTAGCGGGATCAGCCCAGATACCTGCGTTTAGCCCCTCCGCCCAGCCCAGCCCACCCAAGTGCAGTATCGATCGATCACTGTCACTTACCAAACACAACACACATAACTGTAGCGTTCGCAGAGACAGTCCTGATCACTGCAATCGCTAACAGTTTTTTTTTTTAAGCGTTTGATACATTTGCTGACAGTCAGGTGCTTTTTTACCTGTGAATCTTACTAGTGTACCCCTAAATTTAGAGCCCAAAATGGCAAGACGAAGGTACACTAGTAAAGAGGTCTACGAGATTCTGAGCATGACAGATAGTGAAGAGGTGGTCACGCATCTGTCAGATTCAGGCTCAGAATATCTTCCCGTAGAAGACAGCGAAGTCAGCGGCTCCATGTCAGATACCTCTGACGACGAAGATGAGGTCCCTGCTAAGGTCAGGCGTACCCGATCCCGATCTTCTGAGGTTGTTGAGGAGCAAGAACCGCAGGTCTCTCGTATCATGGAGCAGAGTAGTACTAGCGCCGCTATTCCTTCTGGTGAATTGGCAAGCACCAGCGGCCTAGTACAGCCTGGGCGTACATCAAGCACTGCAGTATCACGTGGTGACGTGGCGAGTCCCATAAGTGCAGTTCAAGCTGGCGAGGTGGCAAGCACAAATAGTGTCCCGCTGCCACCAAGAAGACAAAGGCAGGCCCGTTGTGCCCATAGTGCCCTTCCTGCAGAATTCGCCTATCCTGATTGGGTCCCCACCACTTCTGCAGAACCCGTACTTCCCCCATTCACTGCCCAACCCGGTATTCAGGTGGAAACAGCTGATTTTATGGCAATTGATTTTTATTCACCGTTTTTCATGGAAGATCTCTATAGATCTATTGTGGACCAGAGTAATTTATATGCTGGTCAATTCATCGCCGCTAGTCCCCAGTTGCCTTCCATTGCCAAAGATTTGAAACCAATTACGGTTTCCGAATTTAAGACCTTTCTGGGCCTTTCCCTCAACATGGGCACACATAAATTCCCGTCATTGTGTGCTTATTGGTCCACGCACCCAATTGACCACATTCCCGTGTTCTCTGCCTCCATGCCCAGGAAACAAAACAAGCAGATTTTGCGGTTCATGCACTTCAACGACAATGAACTTTGTCGTCCACGTGGAGACCCTGAATACGACCGGCTCTACAAAATTCGGGACCTCATAAACCACTTCAACGAACGTTTTGCAGCCTTGTTTATTTCCGATCAAGTTGTCTGCGTTGATGAGTCCCTGATTAAATTTTCTGGCCGCTTGTCTTTCAAGCAATACCTTCCCAGCAAGCGTGCCAGATACGGGGTCAAGCTCTATAAGTTCTGTGACAGGGCAACAGGCTTTGTATGGAGCTTTATGGTTTATGAGGGAAAAGACAGTCAGGTTGAGCCGGTCAACTGCCCAGATTACATAGGGAGCGCTGGCAAGATAGTGTGGAACTTGGTGTCATCCTTATTCGGAAAGGGGTACCACTTGTATGTGGACAATTATTACACGAGCGTGCCACTGTTTAGTCACTTGTTTGATCATCAGATTGGAGCATGTGGCACCGTGCGACCTAATCGTCGGGGCTTTCCCCAGAGGCTTGTAGATTCCAGTCTTAGGCTGGGGGGAGAGCCTGCTTGAAGTGTAATAACTTGCTCGCTATAAAGTGGAGGGACAATAACAATGTTTTCCTTCTTACCTCCCTTCATGCAGACACGACAGTCCAAATTCGTACGGCGACTGGTGTTGTGGAGAAACCCCTCTGTGTCTACGAATATAACCAAAATATGGGAGGGGTGGACCTCAACGACCAGTTGTTGGCGCCGTATCTAATTGACCGTAAGGCGAGACGCTGGTACAAAAAAAAGTGTCTCTATCCTTATTCCAATTGGCTTTGCTGAATGCTCATGTGCTATACAGAGCTTCAGGCGGGACGTTATCTCTTCTAAAATTCCATAATGAGATAGTCACAGAACTCCTGTATCCAGGCGGTTCTGTACCTCACCATCCCCAACCAAATGCAGTAAGCCGGCTGCATGAGAGGCAATATCCGTATGTCCTCCAGAGTACCCCTACCCAACGAACCTCCCAAAAAAGATGTCGTGTCTGTAGCAAGCGCGGATTTAGGCGTGACACCCGTTATTTTTGTCCACTCTGTCCTGACAATCCTGGTCTTTGCATTGGTGAATGTTTTGAACGCTTCCACTCAAAAGTGAAGTTTTAGCGTAGGGTACAGCATTTCACAGACTAGGACACACTTACACAGGGTCTCCCAAGATGCCATCGCATTTTGAGAGACCCGAACCATTAAAGTTGTTAAAGTTACAAAAAAAAGTGTAAAAAAAACAAAGAAAAACGTAAAAACAAAAAACACAAAAAAAATATAAAATAAAAAAAAACAAAAATAGTTGTTGTTTTATTGTTCTCTCTCTCTCTCTCTCTCTATTTTCTCTCTATTGTTCTGCTCTTTTTTACTGTATTCTATTCTGCAATGTTTTCTCATGCTTGCTTTTCAGGTATGTAATTTTTTGTTTTCAGGTGCGCCATTCAGCTGCAGCACGGAATATATTTATCTTGACAGCAACAGCGTTTGCTCCCACGATACATAAAGCCGTGACTCCAGTGCTGTAGGAGGTGATTTCACCACCACAGTTAAAAAAAGAGCATATATGCCGAAGCATGGGGGCAGCAGGGGCGGAGGAGCGATTTTGCTCCTAATGCCGCGTACATACGGTCGAAATTCCGACAGAGGCTTGCCCGTGGAAAAGTCCGACCGTTTGTACGCGGCATAACTTTTTTGCAGGAGGATGCCCCCATGCTTCGGCATATATATATTTTAGGCACGGGTTGCGTTAAAAAAATGTTTTATCTTTTACTAGGTTTTTTTGGGGTGTTTGCTTTGCAGCTATGGTATGGTAAGGTCTTACTGTTGTACTGTAATGTTACTTTGTTTTAATGTTAACCATCATTTGCTTAGCAGGTACGCCATTCAGTTGCAGCGCGGATCTATTTATCTTGGCAGCAACAGCGTTTGCTCCCACGATACATAAAGCCATGACTCCAACGCTGTAGGAGGTGATTTCACCACCACGGTTAAAAAAAAAGAGCATATATGCCGAAGCATGGGGGCAGCAGGGGCGGAGGAGCGATTTTGCTCCTAATGCCACGTACATACGGTCGAAATTCCGACGGAGGCTTGCCCGTGGAAAAGTCAGACCGTGTGTACGCGGCATAACCTTTTATGCCACGTACATACAGTCGAAATTCCGACGGAGGCTTGCCCGTGGAAAAGTCCGATCGTGTGTACGCGGCATAACTTTTTTGCGGGAGGATGCCCCATGCTTCGGCATATATAAATGGTGCATGTATGCCCATCATTAGAAGTGGGTGGATGAAGGGGGGTATTCTAATGGTGGGCATACCCACCGATCAATCTCTTTTTTTCGTTCAGCCAACAGGCTGCATGAAAAAAAAGATTACAATACATGTCCAACAAGGACCAGCAACGTACTGGTATGTTGCTGGACTTTGAATGGTTATACCAGATTGATGCCTGTGGGTTTAGGTATCATCTTGGTATCATTCTTTTCAGCCAGCGGCCGGCTTTCATGTAAAAGCAATCCTAGCAGATAATTAGCCTCTAGACTGCTTTTACAAGCAGTGGGAGGGAATGCCCCCCCCCGGATATAAACGGCGCCATTGGGAAATTGGGAAAGCATTTTATCACACCGATCTTGGTGTGGTCAGATGCTTTGAGGGCAGAGGAAAGATCTAGGGTCTAACCCCCCAATTTTTTTTTAAAAAGAGTACCTGTCACTACTTATTGCTATCATAGGGGATATTTACATTCCCTAAGATAACAATAAAAATGGTAAAAAAAAAAAAAATATGGAAGGAACAGTTTAAAAATAAAATAAAAAAGCAAAATAAATAATAATTAAAAAAAAAGCACCCCTGTCCCCCCCCGACTCTTGCGCAAAGGCGAACGTCATATGTAAACAGCAATTGCACCATGCATGTGAGGTATCACCATGAAGGTCAGATCGAGGGCAGTAATTTTAGCAGAAGACCTCTGTAAATTTAATGTGGTAACCTGTAAAGGCATTTAAAGGCTTTTAAAAATGTATGTAGTTTGTCGCCGCTGCGCGTTTGTGGGCAATTTTAAAGCATGTCATGTTTGGTATCCATGTACTCGGCCTAAGATCATATTTTTTATTTCATCAAACATTTGGGCAATATAGTGTGTTTTAGTGCATTAGAAATAAAAAAAGTGTGTTTTTTCCCCAAAACATGCGTTTGAAAAATCGCTGCGCAAATACTGTGTGGAAAAAAAAATGCAACACCCACTATTTTAATCTGTAGGGCCTTTGCTTTAAAAATATATACAATGTTTGGGGGTTTAACGTAATTTTCTTGCAAAAAAAAAAATGTTTTCATGTAAACAAAAAGTGTCAGAAGGGGCTTTGTCTTCAAGTGGTTAGAAGAGTGGATGATGTGTGACATAAGCTTCCTAATGTTGTGCATAAAATGCCAGGACAGTTCAAACTCCCCCCCCCAAATGACCCCATTTTGGAAAGTAGACACCCCAAGCTATTTGCTGAGAGGCATGTTGAGCCCATTGAATATTTTTTTTTTGTCCCAAGTGATTGAATAATGAAAAAAAGAAAAAAAAATTACAAAAAGTTGTCACTAAATGATATATTGCTCAAACATGCCATGGTTATATGTGGAATTGCACCCCAAAATACATTCTGTTGCTTCTCCTGAGTACGGAGATACCACATGTGTGAGACATTTTGGGAGCCTAGCCGTGTACAGGACCCCGAAAACCAAGCACCACCTTCAGGCTTTCTAAGGGTGTAAATTTTTGATTTCACTCCTCACTGCCTATCACAGTTTCGGAGGCCAAGGAATGCCCAGATGGCACAAAACCCCCCCAAATGACCCCATTTTGGAAAGTAGACACCCCAAGCTATTTGCTGCGAGGTATGTTGAGTATTTTGCAGATCTCGCTTTTTGTCACAAAGTTTTGAAATTTGAAAAAAAAAAAAAAAATGTTCTTTCTTCATTTTCAAATGAGAGCTGTAAAATACTCACCATGCCTCTCAGCAAATAGCTTGGGGTGTCCACTTTCCAAAATGGGGTCATTTGTGGGGGTTTTGTGCTATCTTGGCATTTTATGGCCTTCAAAACTGTGATAGGTAGTGAGGAGTGAAATCAAAAATTTACGCCCTTAGAAATCCTGAAGGCGGTGCTTGGTTTTTGGGGCCCTGTATGCGGCTAGGCTCCCACAAAGTCCCACACATGTGGTATCCCCGTACTCAGGAGAAGCAGCAGAATGTATTTTGGGGTGTAATTTCACATATGCTCATGGCATGTGTGAGCAATATATAATTTAGTGACAACTTTTTGTACATTTTTTTTTTGCTTTTTGTCATTATTCAATCACTTGGGACAAAAAAATAAAATATTCAATGGGCTCAACATGCCTCTCAGCAAATAGCTTGGGGTGTCTACTTTCCAAAATGGGGTCATTTGAGGGGGTTTTGTGCTATCTTGGCATTTTATGTCCTTCAAAACTGGGATAGGTAGTGAGGAGTGAAATCAAAAATTTATGCCCTTAGAAATCTTGAAGGCGGTGCTTGGTTTTTGGGGTCCCGTACGAGGCTAGGCTCCCAAAAAGTCCCACACATGTGGTATCCCCGTACTCAGGAGAAGCAGCAGAATGTATTTTGGGGTGTAATTTTGTGAAGGAATGTGATGAGCATAATGTTAAACAAGAAAATGTCTATTCTCTATGCATCTTTACTATACCATAAAGTCTATATTGCTTTTTCATGTACACCACTGCTGTAATTTTTCCTTACTACATATGTCCTCTAATAACACCCCCTCCCATCGAAAAGACTGGAGAAGATAGAAAATGGCGAATACCCCCCTCTCCCACACATCTTTGGAATGCGGATAGAATCGGAGGACAGCCCAGCTTAATCATCACGTTTCTGTACTCCTTTTTGTATTGTAGCCAATGAGATGTGTTTATTAGTGTCACAATTAACATAATAGTGACGTATCATGCTGTGTGTAAAAGCTTAGTACTGCCTGGAATAAATTATTAGATACAGAAATAACTGACCTGAACGGATGTGTCAGTCTTTTGCTTTCAAAACATGCATGCAATGTTATCTAAACTTTACAATTCGAACAGTAGTAGAATCCATATTAACCCCTTTGTGGTTAAACGACCATTACAAATGACGCCCAACGTAGGGGCTCCAGGTTTTTGACCGAAGGAAGACCGCAACCTAAGGGCTGAGTTGCCAATCGGGACTGACCGAATACAGAGACTTGCGCACCCCTGGGGTACGGTGAGTACTTATATACTTACCACTGTACAAATTCGTTCTGTCTGGGTTGGGGGCTGGCTTTGTCGGCTTCTGGAGGCAAACTAAGAGGCAGGTAATTTTTATATCTCGCCTGGGGCTGTTTTAACGAACCTGCTATTGGATCTCTACTGACTGTATTTGTTTGCTGTTTGTATTTGTTCAGTGTCTGTTGTCCTAGGCACGGCAGCTTCTTGGTAGATTGAAAGGTTGTTGCAATTAGTGCCCTGACTCAGGTGACCTGCAGCACCTGAGAAGACGGGACGTGTCCAGAGGTGAGCTGTCTGCCCCTCTAAAGGACGGTGTAGAATTGCAACAAAGGTCACTCAGGGGTTACGGTGTACCATGTTCTGGTTCAGGTGAGCTGCACCTGCAGAAATGGTTAACCTGAGGGCGTGGTTCAACTGCTGAGGTTTTGCGGTGCCAGAGGCTGCAGTTTTGGTGTGATGTCCTGTTCTCAGTGTGTTTGTGGATTACTGTTTGGTTCCCTTTCACCCCTGATGTGTTGTTTTTTTTAGATTAAACGTTCATTACCCAGTGAGAGGGGGGTTTGGGCAGTCCCTAGAAGAAATAGAACAGAAAGCAGTGGAGGAGGGATATACATCTCTAGGCTGTCCGCACTCCCTCCTCAAACCGTCTGCTGACACGGCTGCGGAGGAGCAGAAAAGGGTGAGCCAGCTTGGATACAAGCTAGGTGCACCAGAAGAAGGGGGGCAGGATGGGTCACAAAGTTACTAAGCCAGACAAGGGCATGCTAGCATGTGATATTGTGAAAAGGAGAGCAGGTTCTCAAACAGTTAAAATGTTCACTAGAATAACAAAGGTATGTGACTTGAAAGATAAGGTCGCTAGGTTACAGCTGGAGACTTGGTGTTTGCTGATAAGAGAACAAAGAGGCATTCTGTCTGATAACAGCTTACTGGATGTAGCGGAATCTTGGTTTAAAGTTGCCAAAGCTTTACATGCCGAAGGATGGATAGAGGAGGAGTTGAAGACAGATGGAGATTGTTTTGCATATGTTTACTACAAACCTGCCAACCCCACCCCCTACGGGATTTGGACCAGAGGAGGGGAGGATCATCCCTGCCATGCCCCGCTTCCTGCCCAGCCCAGTGCACTTCCTCCCAGCAGCCATCTTAGTGCACCCATGCCCTCACTTCCTGCCCAGCCCAGCCCAGTACACTTCCTGCAAGTGGCCATCTTGGTACACCCGGAAGGCCCAACCAAGGCCTCTACCCAGTTCTCCCTGTTTTAATCCAGTATGGCTCCTACCACACTCCTGTCTTCCCCAATACGGAAGTGCCACCTTCACAGGCCGGATATATTAATGATGAAGAAGCGTCCGAGTAGGAAGACCACCAGCAAGCAGCAAGGCCCCCCGCTGATTTAACCCCCAATCCGGCTCCATACTCACAGTTCAGAGAGAATCTCGAACGAATGCTGGCAACCATAAGGACAGTACCCCTTGTCAGCCCCTGCCCCAACAACAATCTCTGTTGCCAGAAGGGGCACCGGTGATGTATGTCGCTTTTACCCCATCACAAGCAGCGGCTTTAGTGACAAGTCTGCCTGACCCAGAGAAACAACCAATGCCCTTCTACCGCAGGATGGTGCAGATACAAGAAACTTATTCAGCTGCTTGGAGAGATTTGATCAGCTTATGCCAAATTAAAGCAGGACATGTCTTTTGGCCGGTCATGCAGGCAGCCTTCAATGATGCCTGCTTGACAAGTGCCACTTCCTATTCCTCGAGTGTGGAGTTCTGCGCCCAACTCCACGAATGGGCAAAGGAGAAACTGGCGGATCAGACTACCACAATCCAAGATAAAGGGGAGTCTGTGGAGGAGTATCATGCCAGACTGACCCATGCCTTTGAGAATCTGGGCTTCTCTCACTATGAAAAGGCACACACTCATATGTTATCAACTGCTTTTGTCTCAGGGCTCAGAGAAGATATCAGAAAAGGCCTGATGGTGGCTCGCCCCGAATACCGCTCTATGAAAATGTTCGATCTACTGCTGGTGGCCAGGGGTATAGAAAACCAAAAAGTGAAAAAACCAACGCCTCTCATGGTAGCTCATGATGACGATCCCACCTACACTCGTCCACCTCCACTGCCCAATATCAGGGAAAGGATCACCTGCTACAACTGTGGGACACGGGGTCACTACAAAAGAGAATGTAAAGCCCCAAGACATACCAGACAAGACAGGGACCCCCGTGGAAGGGCAACGCGGATATCAACCACCACCACACCCCAACTCTCGCTGGGCAATGGGCAAACCCCTGTCACTCCTTATGGCAGTGTCCTCTACATGTCCCATTAATTTGCTTGGAGCTGATGTGCTGTCCAGACTACAGGCCTCAATCATTTTCACGCCTGAAGGAGGAGTGAAGCTACATACTCCCCTATCCTTGGAAGACTCATCTGCTTTGTGTTCTCTGCCTCTCATGATGATACTTCATGAAGCGATTACTCCAAGTTACATTCCACAGGAAGTACTTGACAGAATTCCTGCATGCCTATGGTCCACAGGACCGGAAGACATCGGTCACCTGAAAGTGCCACCAGTTTTAGTCAAGCTCAAAGAGGGAGCATCATTGGAAACCACAATACCCCTTGAAGCCTGATCAATCCGCAGCCATCTCAAGACAGGTCGAGACACTTGTGTCCAATGGAGCTCTGATACCCTGTACTTCGGAATGCAATACACCCTTGTTCCCAGTGAAGAAACGGACCCCAAGAGGAGAAACAGAAAAATACAGAATGGTCCAAGACCTCCGAGCAGTTAACGAAGCCACAGTGTGGGACAAAAAAATAAAATATTCAATGGGCTCAACATGCCTCTCAGCAAATAGCTTGGGGTGTCTACTTTCCAAAATGGGGTCATTTGAGGGGGTTTTGTGCTATCTTGGCATTTTATGTCCTTCAAAACTGGGATAGGTAGTGAGGAGTGAAATCAAAAATTTATGCCCTTAGAAATCTTGAAAGCGGTGCTTGGTTTTTGGGGTCCCGTACGAGGCTAGGCTCCCAAAAAGTCCCACACATGTGGTATCCCCGTACTCAGGAGAAGCAGCAGAATGTATTTTGGGGTGTAATTTTGTGAAGGAATGTGATGAGCATAATGTTAAACTAGAAAATGTCTATTCTCTATGCATCTTTACTATACCATAAAGTCTATATTGCTTTTTCATGTACACCACTGCTGTAATTTTTCCTTACTACATATGGCCTCTAATAACACCCCCTCCCATCGAAAAGACTGGAGAAGATAGAAATTGGTGAATACCCCCCTCTCCCACACATCTTTGGAATGCGGATATGAAGATAGAATTGGAGGACAGCCCAGCTTAATCATCACGTTTCTGTACTCCTTTTTGTATTGTAGCCAATGAGATGTGTTTATTAGTGTCACAATTAATATAATAGTGATGTATCATGCTGTGTGTAAAAGCTTAGTACTGCCTGGAATAAATTATTAGATACAGAAGTAACGGACCTGAACGGATGTGTCAGTCTTTTGCTTTCAAAACTTGCATGCAATGTTATCTAAACTTTACAATTCGGAACAGTAGTAGAATCCATACTAACCCCATTGTGGTTAAACGACCATTACAATTTCACATATGCCCATGGCATGTGTGAGCAATATATCATTTAGTGACAACTTTATGCAAAAAAAAAAAAGTTTGTCATATTCCCGAAACTTGTGGCAAAATATTAAATATTCCATGGACTCAACATGCCTCTCATAAATAGCTTGGGGTGTCTACTTTCCAAAATGGGGTCATTTGGGGGGGTTTTGTGCTATTTTGGCATTTTATGGCCTTCGAAACTGTGATAGGTAGTGAGGAGTGAAATCAAAAATTTGCGCCCTTAGAAATCCTGAAGGCGGTGCTTGGTTTTCGGGGGCCCGTACGCGGCTAGGTTCCTAAAAAGTCCCACACATGTGGTATCCCCGTACTCAGGAGAAGCAGCAAAATGTATTTTGGGGTGCAATTCCACATATAACTATGGCATGTTTGAGCAATATATCATTTAGTGACAACTTTTTGTACATTTTTTTTTCTTTTTTTTTGTCATTATTCAATCATTTGGGATAAAAAAAAAATATTCAATGGGCTCAACATGCCTCTCAGCAAATAGCTTGGGGTGTCTACTTTCCTAAATGGGGTAATTTGTAGGGGTTTTGTGCTATCTTGGCATTTTATGGCCTTCAAAACTGTGATAGGTAGTGATAGGTAGTGAGGAGTGAAATCAAAAAATTATGCCCTTAGAAATCTTGAAGGCGGTGCTGGGTTTTTGGGGCCCCGTACGCGGCTAGGCTCCCAAAAAGTCCCACACATGTGGTATCCCCGTACTCAGGGGAAGCAGCAAAATGTATTTTGGGGTGTAATTTCACATATGCCCATGGCATGTGTGAGCAATATATCATTTAGTGACAACTTTGTGCAAAAAAAAAAAGTTTGTCATATTCCCGCAACTTGTGTCACAATATAAAATATTCCATGGAGTCAACATGCCTCTCAGTAAATATCTTGGGGTGTCTACTTTCCAAAATGGGGTCATTTGGGGGGGTTTGTGCTATTTTGGCATTTTGTGGCCTTCGAAACTGTGATAGGTAGTGAGGAGTGAAATCAAAAATTTGCGCCCTTAGAAATCCTGAAGGCGGTGCTTGGTTTTCGGGGGCCCGTACGCGGCTAGGCTCCTAAAAAGTCCCACACATGTGGTATCCCCGTACTCAGGAGAAGCAGCAAAATTTATTTTGGGGTGCAATTCCACATATAACCATGGCATGTGTGAGCAATATATCATTTAGTGACAACTTTTTGTAATTTTATTTATTTATTTTTTTTAGTCATTATTCAATCACTTGAGACAAAAAAAAAAATATTCAATGGGCTCAACATGCCTCTCAGCAATTTCCTTGGGGTGTCTACTTTCCAAAATGGGGTCATTTGGGGCGGTTTTCTACTGCTCTGCCATTTTAGCACCTCAAGAAATGAGATAGGCAGTCATAAATTAAAAGCTGTGTAAATTCCAGAAAATGTACCCTAGTTTGTAGACGCTATAACTTTTGCGCAAACCAATAAATATACGCCTATTGACATTTTTTTTACTAAAGACATGTGGCTGAATACATTTTGGCCTAAATGTATGACTAAAATTGAGTTTATTCAATTTTTCTTATAACAAAAAGTAGAAAATATCATTTTTTTTCAAAATTTTCAGTCTTTTTCCGTTTATATCGCAAAAATAAAAAATTGCAGAGGCAATCAAATACCATTAAAAGAAAGCTCTATTTGTGGTAAGAAAAGGACGCAAATTCCGTTTGGGTACAACATTGCATGTCCGCACAATTTCCAGTTAAAGCAGCGCAGTGCCAAATTCTGAAAACACCTCTGGTCCTTTAGCTACAAAATGGTCTGGGGCTTAAGTGGTTAAACAATTTGCGCATTAAGTAGCTCTTCATCACACAAACTTGTACAACGATGCGGCCACCTCCGCTAAATTCCCACATGAATCCCTACAAGCGTTAATTATCACCCTGCCTAAACCAGGTAAAGAACCAGTTGCACCTCAAAAGTTCCGCCCAATCTCACTAAATCTAGAGTTGAAAATATACGCAAAAATGATTGCCACACGACTGATTCATATCATGCCCAATCTGATCCACAGAGATCAATCAGGCTTCACGTCCGGAAGACAAGCGTCTGATGCCACGAGGAGATTAATAGATGTCATCCACTTTGCCGAGACTAGTGGGATGCCTTCTCTGCTCCTAGCATTGGATGCGGAGAAGGCATTCGACAGAGTCCACTGGAATTATTTACATCAGGTCCTACAGAAGTTTAGCTTCAAAGGTCAAATATTGAACGCTGTACTAGCACTCTACACCACCCTCTCGGCCCGAGTATTTTCTGCAGATATGCTATCCCAACCGTTTGCCATTACCAATGGCACCAGACAAGGGTGCCCGCTGTCGCCACTGATCTTCAATCTACTCATGGAGCCCCTAGCTGAACACATTAGACAGAACCCTAAAATCTCAGGATTTAAGACAGGACGTCAAACGCACAAGATCAGTCTGTTTGCAGACGATGTCATACTTATGTAGCGACCACCCCCTCACCCTGTCCTCTTTAGCCTAGGGGTATGTCACGCGACAGGGGTGAGGGTGCGCCACGGCCCATGTCCTCCCCACTACTTGCGGGCGAGGTGAAGGCCAATACCTAATGTTTCCTCGGGCCGGTGTCTTTAGCATATACCGAGTCTGTTGTGCAGAAACCTCCTTTGCTCCCATTAACAGAGTCCATACACCGATCAAAATCCAACGGTTAGATTTATTTCGTATCTTCAGTTACAAGGCAATGCGATGGCATGATACGGTGGAATGAGCAGGTCGAGGCACTATACTGATCTGGGTCCCCACACCCCCTGTGCTATGACCAAGGGTTGTAGGAGTCTTGACATGAATACCTCCGTTGCGCTGCGGGCCTCTATCAGGGGAAGATGTCCTCCAAGGGAGTTACTGCAGGCCCATCCGTCACCGGGTTGACACTACACCGGGTCTTCGAATGAGTGACCTCCCCAGCCTCCTCACCTCAGATGCGGGTCCCCTCGCGAGGGGCACCCTGGAGCAACTCCACCCTCGCGGGACCCAGTCGGAGTCACCGGGTCCCAGGCCCCCTCAATAGTACCTCATCCCAGGCTGAAGGTGCCTGGGATGGACTCCATCTTCGTCCCGGCCAGGCCTAGGGCGCCTGGGCCGGAACCTTGAACCGCCCGCACCCAGGCTGAAGGTGCCTGGGTGCGTGAAGAGATGATCCCCGAAGACCTCGTGGCGAGGGCGTCTCCCCCTTTTATCTCCTCCTGTCGATACCACGGCGGGTTCCCCGCCCCGGCCGTACCATCTCTCGGAAGAGACAAAGAAGGGTAGCACTGTGGTAGTGATTCTACCCCGAGCCAGTAGGTACACTGACACCTACTGGTCGAAGAGAATATTACACCACCCAATCCTCCACGAATAAGAAAAAGGGGTCTGAACCCTAACATAATTACACACTTGGGTCACACTACTCCCCAAGTGTACCCCACTAAATTGAAGACCCCGCTACACACTCCCCCCTGTGGTTTGACGCTGGTCCCCAGCGTCAGGTGCACACCCATGTCTCCCGAAGAGTGGTGACATGAAGTGGGCCCCAGAGGCTATCCCTCAAATTTTCTGGATACTAAATGTGCCAAGACCTGCTCAAAAAGGGAAAGGGGAAATATAAAACGATAAACATTTGTATTTTGCACATGTACAATCCCTCCCATCGCTGTCCAAGAACCACCCCACTCTCAGCAGTCTTGACCGATGAATCTCCTGCAGAAGGGAAACACCAAAAAGAAAACACATCCTAACACTCTGTGTTAACTTGGCATGAGTGGGTCCGTCAGCCGAGAGACCCGCTCACTCCAATAAGTAAGTAATGCATATGCAAAATTTTCAAACATTCGTTGCGCAACACCGCCACCTGGTGACAGAGCCGCGGTAATGACACTTGGTGAGATCTTCATTCTTCCTGCTTTCCTACTCTGACTCTACCCCAAAAGTCTCTGCCTTTGGCACATGAAGAAAAGGGAGAAAAAAAAAACAACAGCTCCCAAGTCTCCAGTGAGTAAAAGAAAAGCCCAAATCAAAACAAAAGTAGGGCACAGTTCTAGGCGTCTGGGAATGTCTCATCCAGAAAGTTTCAACAGCAACAAGATAGGAGCTCACTTCTCCTATAAGTAGAACCTTGGATCCGGCAGAAACAGAGGCTTCAGGTGTCCGTCAAACACTTCCACTGAGTACTCGACATCCTCTCCTTCTTTCCTACAGATGAGCACCTTATCGGCATGAATATGGCGTCCAAGTCTCCAATCAGCTCTGCAGTCCTTGAACTTTTTAGACACAGGCGGCGAACATGACAGGTATCGCCTGGCATGGGGTACTTTAAGCTTTTCCCATACAAACTCGTCATACCACCTTGGTCGCAGAACCTCAACTTCATACAATAAGTCCCGGGGCAAGTATGGGTACTCCCACCCATATTCACGGGCAACTCTCTGGGAGAAAAGTCTCTGCAATCTGGCTAGAGGCGGCATCACATCTCGCTCACCTTCTCCTGGCTGTACGATGGCCTCCGGGTGCCGAGGTACATTCACCATCTCAGGTTGCTTGGTCTTTGGTGCCCGCAACGAAGCACGCTGCGTCCTCACCATCAAAGCGGATGATGTAGTTGAGTGAGGAAAGTTGATAGAAGGGTTAGATTTCCTCTGAAACTCCGGGGTCTGCGCCCGGAGCGTATTATCTTCTATGGACATGGGGGAATCCTGTGGTTTACTCAGCACAGGTAGCGGGCGTCTGTCCCAGCCCTTTCGTTGAAACAGCTCGTCTATTTCCCCGTCATCCCCACAGTCTGACAACGACTCTAAGTCGGAGGTGTCATACATCTCGGCGGGAAGGTAGTCTCTAGTTGACGGAAGGCTACCCTCCCTTTCGGGCCCCACTGGCTGTGAACTCCCGACACCTCCAACCAACACCGCAGTCCCAGCCCCTAGCTCACCTGGACCTACTGAAGAACTGGGATGTCCGGGACTCTCTTCTCTACCGGCGCCATCCAGGCCAGGCAAGCGGCGGGGTGAAGCTCGACCACGACCACAGGAGGCCTGCACCAGGCCTATCTTCCTCTTCGGGGGTGGTAGCAGGGAGTCTGTGGTGACCGAAGCAGTGTCTTCGGATTTCTCTCTCTCAATCTCTGGTTGGGCAGTCACTTCGCCCTGGTCAGCGTGTACGGGGACCTCCGCAGAGGCCTGGATCTCTCCCTCCGGAGTGGCGGTTCCTGTGATGCAGTTGAGGCGTAGGGCCCGAGGCCTTTCCGTGTATGGTTCAACCTCAAAAAGGAACTCCTTGCATGCCTCACATCGCCCGAATGGCTTTAGTTGGACCACCAGTCCCGAGCATCCGGGACAGATCACACCGAGAGCCTCCGTGTCTCTGCATGAATACAGAGCCAACTGTCCTCGGGGCCTAAGTCTTATCCCTGTGTCTGTCAGGGGAGCAGCAAATGCAGTCATCTTCGTGGGGTAAGGTACCGGTATCCACGGGGAGCTTGAGGCCATCCCGACCACTTGCTGTTCCATCACGCGCTGACCACGCGCCTGAGTCTCCACGTGTATCTCCACACGTGGCCAGACTCCTCCCACAACTTGTACGTTTTCGTGGGCTTCCGCCAGCCTCCGCCCACGAATTGTACAGTCATGGGGTGCCTTGTGGCGCAGTGCATTAACAGTCCCCACATGTAGTACTTCACACGGCTGGACCTTTCCCTTTCTACGCTCCTCTGCGTAGGCCTTTCCCGACTTAGGGTCATGTCCACAACTCCGAGCAGGGATGCACTTTGGCCAATCACATGGCCGACCTGTTCGGAACTCCTCCGGGCAGCAAAGTTCAAACACAGACGTTCTCAGTTCCATCGCCAAGACACACGATATCCCGGACGACGAGCCCCCACGTGTAGCGACCACCCCCTCACCCTGTCCTCTTTAGCCTAGGGGTATGTCACGCGACAGGGGTGAGGGTGCGCCACGGCCCATGTCCTCCCCACTACTTGCGGGCGAGGTGAAGGCCAATACCTAATGTTTCCTCGGGCCGGTGTCTTTAGCATATACCGAGTCTGTTGTGCAGAAACCTCCTTTGCTCCCATTAACAGAGTCCATACACCGATCAAAATCCAACGGTTAGATTTATTTCGTATCTTCAGTTACAAGGCAATGCGATGGCATGATATGGTGGAATGAGCAGGTCGAGGCACTATACTGATCTGGGTCCCCACACCCCCTGTGCTATGACCAAGGGTTGTAGGAGTCTTGACATGAATACCTCCGTTGCGCTGCGGGCCTCTATCAGGGGAAGATGTCCTCCAAGGGAGTTACTGCAGGCCCATCCGTCACCGGGTTGACACTACACCGGGTCTTCGAATGAGTGACCTCCCCAGCCTCCTCACCTCAGATGCGGGTCCCCTCGCGAGGGGCACCCTGGAGCAACTCCACCCTCGCGGGACCCAGTCGGAGTCACCGGGTCCCAGGCCCCCTCAATAGTACCTCATCCCAGGCTGAAGGTGCCTGGGATGGACTCCATCTTCGTCCCGGCCAGGCCTAGGGCGCCTGGGCCGGAACCTTGAACCGCCCTCACCCAGGCTGAAGGTGCCTGGGTGCGTGAAGAGATGATCCCCGAAGACCTCGTGGCGAGGGCGTCTCCCCCTTTTATCTCCTCCCGTCGATACCACGGCGGGTTCCCTCGCCCCGGCCGTACCATCTCTCGGAAGAGACAAAGAAGGGTAGCACTGTGGTAGTGATTCTACCCCGAGCCAGTAGGTACACTGACACCTACTGGTCGAAGAGAATATTACACCACCCAATCACACTACTCCCCAAGTGTACCCCACTAAATTGAAGACCCCGCTACACTTATGATCACGAACCCCACTTCATCCCTAGCAGAAGTACATAATACCCATCAGTAGTTCAGCAAGATCTCCTATTATAGAGTAAATACCACTAAATCATATATACTAGATATAGGAATAGATGCCACTTACAGAAACCTACTCCAATCCCAATTCCCCTTCACATGGGCAACACATGATATAACATACCTAGGGATACAGTTAACAAGATCATCGAAAAATCTATACAGTAGCAACTTTATACCATTCCTTACTAAACTTCAAACTGAGGTCCAAAAACTGGCTAAATATGCAGTATAGGTGCGGTAACAAAAAGTAGAAAATATCATTTTTTTTCAAAATTTTCGGTCTTTTTCCGTTTATATCGCAAAAAATAAAAATCGCAGAGGCAATCAAATACCATTAAAAGAAAGCTCTATTTGTGGGAAGAAAAGGACGCAAATTTTGTTTGGGTACAACATTGCATGTCCGCACAATTTACAGTTAAAGCAGCGCAGTGCAAAATTCTGAAATCACCTCTGGTCCTTTAGCTACCAAATGGTCCGGGGCTTAAGTGGTTAAGGGACATTTTTTTGTTTTTTGTTTTCTTAAAGGAGCAGTTTAAAAATGTTTTTTTTTTGGTGACTACAGGAGGGGGGGCGGTGCCCGGGCGCCCCCTATGGACGGGCTGCCACTGCTGTATACTCACAAACCAAATCCCTGCACCTGACCTTTTTTCCGTGCAGCTGACCCATGCTCACACCCCATAGCCCTGAATCTGACCTATACTCAAAACCCATAGCTCTACAACTGACTTATACTAGCAGAATTCATAGCCCTGAACCTGATCGACATGCACAATCGACCACAGCTCTGCACCTTACCTATACCTGGAACCCACAGCCCTGCACCTTAACTATACTTGCCACCCACAGCAGTGCAACTGACCTATAACCGTAACTCGGAGTTCTGCACTTGATTTACACCCACAACCCTGCAACTTACCTATAACCGTAACTCAGAGTTCTGCACTTGATTTACACCCACAGCCGTGCAACTGACCTATAACCGCAACTCAACTCGGAGTTCTGCGCTTGATTTACACCCACAACCCTGCAACTTACCTATACTTGTAACCCACAGCCCTGCACCTGACCTATACTTGCAACCCACAGTCTTGCACCTGACCTATATCCAAAGCCCTGCACCTAACCTATACCCACAACCCAGAGCCCTGCTTCTGATCTGAATCACAACCCTTGTCATTTGTACCACAGCCCCAAGTAATCACAGGCTAGCATGTGACCATAACATTATGACAAAGTAGGAAATAGAAACTAGGAAAACTGAAAGTCACAAATGTATAGGGAAAATTATTTTCAAAACAAATACTATGTTTTTGGATATGAAATAATGGTTATAATGGTTATATTTCCTGCAGCTATCGTGGCTTTTATTGGAGCTTGATTTCCACTGAGTAAGAACTACTAATGGTGAGACTTCCTGCAGCTGCCTACCCCTCTATTGGAGTTGGATTTCCCCAGGGTAAGAACTACTAATGGTCGGACTTCCTACCCCTCTATTGGAGCTGGATTTCCCCAGGGTAATAACTTGCAATAGTGAGACTTTTGGCGGTGGTGCTGCCTGCCAAAAGTGACAGGGGGCATCATTTTCAAAGCCCCATGGCCGCATCATGTGTACATCCTTGTCCAGGTGTCTTTGCAGCTTAAGGGAGTGGTAAAACAGGACTCAACTGCCTGTTTTTACCACCATCCAAACATATACGTAAACAAAACCATAGGTGGGAACTACTACTAATTGTAAGATTTTCTGCAACTGTCTGTCCCTCCATGGAAGCTGGATTTCTCTTGGGTAGGTACGACTAATAATAACTACTACTAATAGTGAGACTTTCTGCAGCTGTTGGTTACTCTGTTAGAATTTGATTTACCCTGGGTACTAACTACTAATAGTGAGACGTTCTGCAGACATCAGTCGCTCTATTGGAGCTGGATTTTACCTGGGTAGGAACTTCTAATGGTGGCACTTTTTGCATTGGTCTGAGCCTCTATAAGAGCTGGATTTCCTTTGGGGAGAAACTACTTGCGATATTTTCTGCAGCTTTCTGTCCTTCTATTGGAGCTGAACTTCTAAATTATTGTCTTCTTATTAGCAGAACATAGAATAAAAATTTAGTTTGCGATACTTGAGTGGAATTATGAGGATAGCTGGAGTCTTTGTGAAATATATAGCTATCAGGTGATTCATCATGCCAGCAACCACAAAAAAAGTTTCTAGAGGTGTTGAGAAATAAACGCTATTCAACCACACATCAACAAGGCTAATATTGTGAAATTATCTTAATTTGGAACTTATATGTAACTGTGTTCATGTTCAAGCAACATTGGGTTAGTGTAAAAGTGTAAGTGCCCGTACCTCAGCTTACACTGACCGTCTGTAGGAATCCTGGATGGCACCCGCAATCTGCTGATCGCGGGTGCAATGCTTTCAAGGCTCAAAAAATAGTAAATGCACATTTTTTTTTTTTAAACTGAACTCATCCTTTAAAGTAAAGTAGCTATGACATTTTTATATGCCTTTTAGCAAGGCATCATAGTATGGCTTGATAAAATGAAAATATCTTATTTTGCAACAAAGCCATTCACTTACCTTACACTTGTGACAACATGCTCCTTCACTACACTCATATCCTGGCTTTAAGTTGCAGGTGTATGGATCACAGCAATTCTCTGTACATTCCTTCAAGAAAAATATATCATCTGAGCATAAAACTAAACAGAAGTACATACAATGCTTTTAAACTGCATGTCTCCATTGTCAATTTACATTCTGCTGCAGGAAGATTCAGCTTTTCATCCTGGAAGTCAAGGTGATCCTTATTACTCCTTATTACTCCCAAGCACTATTGTGAACATGTTCCACTTTCCAGAAATATTGATAGAAGTATGCAAAAATAGGATTTTTTACTCACCGTAAAATCCTTTTCTCTGAGTCCATGGACCGACACAGCTTCTCTATTGACAAAGTGGGTATTATCCGTTAATTAGGAGTGACTAGGCAGAAAAACTTGTAAAAAGTGTTGCATCACACCTTCTACAGTACCGCCCAGGGGGCGGACCCTCTGGGTATACCCTCTCAGTCTGCATCTTCGCAGATCAGTTTGTCAAAAAGCAGTACAAACTTAAAAGGAGGGGTGGGTGCTGTGTCGGTCCATGGACTCAGAGAAAAGGATTTTACGGTGAGTAAAAAATCCTATTTACTCTTTCGTCCATGGACCGACACAGCTTCTCTATTGACAAAGTGGGACGTCCCAAAGCAGTGTCAGAGAAAAAATGAGGGGTGGTAACAGCATAAAAATAAACTTCACCCCAAACACAAAACAGCACTCCTCCAACGGAGGAGTTGCAACTCTAAACAGCCGCTTGCAAAACCTTGCGGCCAAAAGAGGCATCCGAAGATGCACCTACATCAATTTTGTAGAATTTTGTGAAAGTGTGAGCGGACGACCAAGTCGCCGCTTTACATAATTGGGAAACAGACGCTTGATGTCGGAAAGCCCAAGAGGCACCTATTGCCCTGGTCGAATGCGCCGTGACAGGAAAGGGGGGCGCCTGACCCTTTAAGGCGTAAGCCTGGATTACTATCTGTCGGATCCACCTAGAGATGGTGGCCGATGAGACTGCTTGGCCCTTCTTGGGACCAGCCACCGAAACAAACAGTGAGTCTGACTTCCGGAACAGGGAAGTAGCAGATAGGTATACTCTCAAAGCTCGGACAACGTCCAAGGAATGCAACGCCGACTCCTTAGGATTCGACGGCTGAGGACACAAGGATGGAAGTACAATGTCTTCGTTGAGATGAAAAGCCAAAACGACTTTCGGAAGAAAGGAAGGCTGCGGCCGCAGCACCACCTTATCCTTGTGGAAAATCAAATAGGGAGCCTTGCAGGACAAGGCTGCCAGCTCAGAGACTCGTCTAACTGACATAACAGCCACCAAAAAGACCACTTTCTGAGAAAGTGTCAACAGGGGAATATCTCTAATATTCTCAAACGGTGCCTTCTGAAGCACCGAGAGGACCAGGTTCAAGTCCCACGGAGGTAACAGGGGACGGACCGGAGGGGCCACATGTCGGACCCCCTGCACAAATGTACTCACGAGAGAGTGAGTCGCCAGGGGTCGCTGAAAAAAGACAGCCAGGGCAGATATCTGTCCCTTAAATCGTACTTCATTTCCTCACACATGGAGATGTAGGCCCTCCAAGTGCGGTGATAGACCTTCCTAGAGGACGGTTTTCGAGCACTTCTCATAGTAGAGATTACTGAGTCTGACAGGCCCCGGTCTCTCAGTACCTGGTTCTCAACAGCCATGCCGTTAAAGCCAATGACTGTAAAGCAGGATGGAATATGGGACCTTGCGATAGCAGGTCCTTCCGTAGTGGTAGGCGCCAGGGGACGTCTGCTACCAGACGTACTAGATCGGCGTACCAAGGACGCTGAGGCCAATCTGGAGCGATTAGAATCATTGGAATTCCCTCTGCCTCCACTCTGCGGAGCAGAAGAGGAAGAAGCCTTAAGGGAGGGAAGGCATAGATTAGCCGATACTGACCCCACGATGCTACCAACGCGTCCGTTGCGTCTGCCCATGGGTCTCTTGACCGGGCCACAAATCTCAATACCTTCCGATTGAGTCGGGAAGCCAGAAGATCTACGTCTGGTGTGCCCCATCTTTGGCAGAGGAGTTGGAACACCTCCGGGTGTAAGGACCCTTCTCCCTGGTCCAGCATCTGGCGGCTCAGGTAGTCCGCCTGCCAGTTTTCCACACCCGGAATGTACACGGCCGACAGTGCCGGTACGCTCCTCTCTGCCCACTTCAGGATGCGAGCGATCTCCGATGCTGCAGCTGAGCTTCTTGTTCCTCCTTGATGATTGACATATGCCACTGCTGTGGCGTTGTCTGACTGGATCCTGACTGGACGCCCCTGCAGCCTCTGAGACCATTTGAAGAGGCACAGCCTGATCGCCCGGATTACCAGGACATTGATCGGCAGGAGGGCTTCCTCTGGGGTCCAGCGACCTTGCGCCGACTGAACACCCCAGACTCCCCCCCAACCTGTAAGGCTGGCGTCCGTCGTGATCACTATCCAGTAGACTTGTGCACAACGGAAAAATTCGTTCCGTTTCGGTTCGTTTCTTTCCGGTCCTGTTGATTCGTAATCATTCGTAATTTTGCTAGACGGGATTTTTCGTGTTCGGACTCATTCGTATTTTTGCAAGCGACATTTTTCGTTGAATTTTTTGTTGCTTTATAATTCGTACTTTCGGTAGAGTAAGTTGTTTTTCGTTGATTCTGGACACAACTCCTACTTTCGTAACTTTTTTTGGGTTCGTTGATTCGTAATTTTCCGTGTCTCTCTCACAACGACGCTGCCTATTATGCCTAATGTGCTTCGAATGGATTTGTACTTTTCTAAATACATAGCGGTTATTTGTAACGATTCGAAATCTCGTATTTTACTTTCGTTTTTTACATGCGGCTATAGGCTCCGCCCCTGTACACCATTTTGAGAGGGTTCAGCACGGTGAGGGAGAAGCAGAGAGCAGAGCAGAGTGAGTGTTATTGTGCTTCGAATGGATTTGAAATCTCGTATTTTACTTTCGTTTTTTCATGCGGCTATAGCCTCCGCCCCTGTACACCATTTTGAGAGGGAGTTCAGCATGGTGAGGGAGAAGCAGAGAGCAGAGTGAGTGTTATTGTGCTTCGAATGGATTCGTACATTCGTAACTTTTTTCATAACGAATTATGCCGAAAACCTTCGGGCATTCGCTATTTTGCGGTATAATTTATTTCGGATTCGGTTTTATTCGTAATTGCTCTGTTCGGAAATTCGAATGCTTCCGAATGTCCGAAAGTTGCTAAATTCGGACGAATTTTGATTCGTTACGAAACGAATTGCACAAGCCTACTATCCAGTAAACCGGAAGAAATGACTTCCCGGCCATTAGAGCCGGTGCTGTCAGCCACCATACCAGGGATCTCCTGACTATGTGGCTCACTCGGATTTGATAATCCAGAGATGATGGACATCTGTTCCATCTGGACAGAACTTCCTTCTGTAACACTCGAGTGTGGTATTGAGCATATGGAACCGCCTCGAAGGAGGCTACCCTGAGGCCCAACACTCGCATGCAAAAAACGGAGTGACGACCAATTCCTGGAAGTCAGCTGCCGTACTGCAGCCCGGAGGGTCTGCAACTTCTCCACAGGGAGGAATACCTTTGCCTCTGAAGAATCCAGAATCAACCCCAGGTACCCTAGGCGTTGAGTGGGCACCAATACTGACTTTTGCGTGTTTAGTATCCAACCACAGTCTCGAAGAGTCTGACAGGTAATGGACACGCTTACCTCTAATTCTGAGCTTGAAGGGGCCTTCAGCAGAAGGTCGTATAAGTAGCCTGTGATAGCGATACCCCGCTGTCTTAGAAGTGCCAGAATCGGAGCGAGCACCTTGGTGAACGTCCTGGGTGCTGAGGCAAGGCCCAACGGGAGGGCCACAAACTGGTAGTGGTCCTTCCCGATAGCAAATCGCAGAAACCTCTGGTGTCTGGAGTATATGGGGACATGCAGGTATGCGTCCTTGATGTCCAAGGAGGCCAGAAAGTCCCCCGGATGGAGAGCCGTGACTACAGATCGAACCGACTCCATCCGAAAACTTTGTACCTTCACAAAGCAATTGAGGGCTCTGAGATCCAAGCTTGGACGAACCCCCTCCTTCTTCGGCACAATGAACAGATTTGAGTAAAAACCCTGTTCCAGTTCTGGAACTGGAATAACTACCCCACGTTCCAGTGGACCCTGGACCGCCCCATACAGGGCCTCCCGACGGGTCGGTAGTAGCTGGAGATTGGAGGTGTTGAATCTGTCCGGTGGACAAGAGAGAAACTCTATCTTGTAGCCTGAGGAGATTACTTCGCAAACCCACCTGTCGGAGATTAGTGCTGTCCACTGAGTCGCGAATTTGCGAAGACGTCTCCCCACCCGAGAGCTGGGTGGGGGTGGACCTTCATGCGGACGCAAATTTGTCCGCAGGCTTATTGGGTATGCGGGACCAGGGACGCTTTTGTCCTTGGGCAGGCGCTTTATCGGCCTGGGGTCTTTTCCCTGTCGCCCTAGGGGGACGAAAAAACCACTTGTGTGCAGTAAAGGAGGGCCCTTGCCCTTGGCGTGGCCCCTTATCCTTGCTAATTTGGGGAAGCAAAGTGCTTTTACTTCCTGTGGCATCCTTGATGATGTCATCCAGAGAAGCCCCAAAAAGTCTGTCGCCCTTAAAAGGCAGATCCAACAGGGCTTTCTTGGAAGTCTGGTCCGCAGACCAGCCTTTTAGCCAGATCAGGCGGCGTATTGCTACTGCATAAACCGAAGTTTTAGACAGCAGGGGAATAGTATTCATGTCTGACTCGCAGACAAACCTAAGGCCCTGGACCAACAGGTCGGCCAATGTTATCTCATCAGGAGGAGCATCTCGCTCCTTAACCCCTGGAGTAGCAATCTTGCCCATTCAGTAAGTGTGTGAGACACTAGGGCCCCCGCCAATGCCGGGCGTACTGCCGAGCCTACCACTGAGTATAGGTAGCAAGCGAGTGCTTCAGCCTTCTTATCCACAGGGTCCTTGAAAACAGGAGCCCCTTCTACAGGAATTGTGGTGGCTCTATTAAGTCTGGACACCGGAGGGTCCACTATAGGGGGGAGAGGTCCATTTCTTCAGAAAACTCTCCTCAAAAGGGGTACCGTACCGCAAACCTCTTTGGGGCTGTAAAGACCCTCAGTGGGTTCTCCCATTCCTTGTATGAGAGTTTATCAAAAGACACACAAGGGAACACCTTAGCAGTGCGGGCAGGTCTATGAAACCCAAGTGGACCGGAGTCTCTGCTGCTTCTGCAGTATTTTCCAATTTTAGCATATCCCGCACTGCAGTATTAAGGTCAGATACCAAAGCCGTCTCGCGTACTGACCTGGACTTTGAGTCATTCTCACTGTCCGGTCACGGTCTGCAGTCTCTGATGCATCAGAATCTGGGCCCCGAGCCGTAGCTGGACCTGGTTCTGCACCAGAATTATCCCCAGAAGCTTGCAGGGGATGGGGCGTTTACTACCCCCTGTATTCCCGTGTGCTGCTTCCACCCTGGCAGCAAACGCCTCTAGGATTGCAGTCATAGCGTTCATAGACACCTCAGGGGCACCAGCTGCTAAATCTGGTGTTTCAGGGGAGAAGACATCTGGCTCAGATGCCATGCTGACCACACGCTGACACTCACAGGGCTCCAGGCAAGATATCAATAGGCCACCCTCCTGTGCTGCAGAGAGGCCGGGTCACCCAGAGGACTCACCACCCTGGATAGGTACTGCTATGCTGCGCCTGTGATGCTGTCCCCTGCTGCTGTGTCAGTCTGCTTCTTTTATCAGCACTTCCTGTGTGAATTTTCGCGCCAGTGTAATGCACCCTAGAGGCCGGAGGCTCTCGAAAAATGGTTGCCAAAAACGTCTGTATGGAAGATAATGTGGGCTCTAAGAAAATGGCCGCCGACAGAAGATAGAGGTCAAGCAGCCATAGCCCACAAAAAGATGGCCGCCGAACGGCAATATCTGCATACAGGGTGGACAAACATGGCCGCCGATCAGCTGATAGGGGCAGTGGGTGTGGCCGAACCACAGGAAGATGGCCGCCGGGCAGTCACAAGAGGCCAAACTTGGCATGGACCACCTCAAAATGGCCACCGACAGCATGGGGGAGGAAGGACACAAACACAGGTAAGAAAAAATGACATTTCTTTTAAATGTTAGTTACAGCCAGCCCCGCTCCAGTGGGACCCCCTAGGTGACCCCCAGCACCCAGCAACCTTTAGCTAGAAGCCCAGGGAGGAGGGAAAGGCAGGGAGAGAGGGAAGAAAGGGGCCACAACCACTTACTTGATCTCTCCAGGAATGTCCAGCTAAATCACCCAGCCGAGGCAGGGGAGTTTTACTTACCTATCCTGCATGTATTCTGCTGGAAGACATTCCAAACAGATCATCGTCTGCGCACGGAAGGTGACTGTTGGCCAGGCATGCTGTGATTGGACCCAGAAGGGACGATCATATGTATGCCCTGGAGCATGACGCTCACCGGACAGGCTGCTGCGACTCGGCCGTAAGGTCAGCCGAAGCTGAGCGGTCCGATGCAAGCCTTGGAGCGTAAGCTCACCGGCCAGGCTGCTGCGACTCGGCCGTAAGGTCAGCCGAAGCTGAGCGGTCCGATGCAGGCCCTGGAGCGTAAGCTCACCGGCCACCCGTGGAGCGACGGGCATGTTGTGGAAAACCCAGCGCGTAGCTAGGGTCGGCACACGCTCGATGGCCGAAACTGGGGAGACTACAAGGATCGAGGATCCAGCCTGTCACCCAGTCGGCAGTTGATCGAAGATCGCAGGAAACAACAAATGTAGCAAAAAATATATATATATATATCTTTTTTCCCCGGACCAATGGGCCCGAAGGGAGCCATGTCCTACTCCTTGCTAGACAGAAAAAAACTGATCTGCGAAGATGCAGACTGAGAGGGTATACCCAGAGGGTCCGCCCCCTGGGCGGTACTGTAGAAGGTGTGATGCAACACTTTTTACAAGTTTTTCTGCCTAGTCACTCCTAATTAACGGATAATACCCACTTTGTCAATAGAGAAGCTGTGTCGGTCCATGGACGAAAGACTAATAACCATTTTACTTCCACAATCCTCAAGTAGTGGTTTTCTCTGCAGCTATGAGTAAGCATCTATCTTTGATGTGAAACGTGTCAGCTATCCACCCCTGCATGTCAGTTTTCTGTTTTTGTCTGTTTTTGGACTTTTGAATCTATGGATTAACTTTGGATTTTAATTTTGGAATTTCGAAAATAAATCGTTTATACAGAGTGCGGCAGTCCAGGGCTCTTTTCTTTCCCATGCATTAGTGCAGAGCCAGCACCTGTTCCAGTATCAGGGCGGGAGCATTCCTTGGAGCTTCACAGCTTGGAGCGGTACACACCTTTCATAGTGGTTTTCTAGGAGGAAGTTTTCTGTACTACCTCCTCATTTCTGCTATTGGCTCTTCTGCGGCCACATGCATCAACCATTTTTTATTATTTCCCTAATATTTCACAATTAACAAATAGAAACCTGTGTCAGTTTTCCAGTCCTAGGCCCAAGTCATTAAACAAGAACAAGCAAACAGCAAATAAAAGTCAGGGAAAAATCTGAATTTCTTCTAGCTAAACGCCAGGTATGGTTTTTATAGCATAGTATTTTAAAAGGCATTCTCTGATTGGATGAGGTGGAGAGACAAGGTGGTATTGGTAATGTCACGATTTCCTCATCCGAAGCGATCACCTCACCCAAACCAATCATTTAAAAAAAAGTACAAGGCATTTTGTGAATGGTGGCTGTGCGAGTGAGCTTCTGTGTTTACTATGCAGATAGGCAGCAGCTTGGCGCAGAACGTAGAAGGCCGCGGTTATCACTCTATAGTACTGTAGTGACTACTGCTACAGCAGTTCATCGCTTCCACAGCAGTCCCACAGGTATGGAATATTTATTTACTTTATTACAGGTACTTATATAGCACTGTAAAGGTACACAGCACATATATATATATATGTCAGAATGTTTTTACTGAAATAATAAAACAGTATTGTATTTATGAAATTATGCAAATCTTAGTTTTGGGAGATTTACCTTTTTCCATAAATATCAACAAGAAATTCAAGTTTGTTTATCCGTGCTATTTTGAAGACAAGTGACACAAATGAAATGCTCAAAAATATATATTTATTAACTAAAAATACAGTGCAAATTAATATCAGGTATATTTCGTGATAATTCAAATAAATGGATATACTTCTAAATATCAAAGATAAATAATGATACAGATAATATTCACATTTCTACACAAGCCCTTTTTACAAAATACCACATTACAATATTTGAATGATACTTGTACATTTTAGACTTGGTTAATTGTGAATATCTTTCTCTGATTCCTTCTCAAAACAAACAGAACGTCTACTTATACTCTAAAATGCGCAAACAAAATGTTATATTGTGCACAGCTTGATAATTTGATCAAGACTTATGTTTAAATTTAGAAATAATCAATGGTTTAACACATACTATAACCAATCCAATTCTAATGCCGTGTACAAACGATCGATTTTACCGATTTGGACTTTTCTCATCGGACAAACCGATCATGTATGGGCCCCATCGGTCTTTTTTCCATTGGTGAGAAAAAATAGAACATGTTTTAAATTTATCCGATGGGAAAAAAAACGATAGCAAATTCTGATCGTCTGTGTGGAACTCCATCGGACAAAAAACCCACGCATGCTCAGAATCAAGTCGACGCATGCTCAGAAGCATTGAACTTAATTTTTCTCGGCTTGTCGGAGTGTTTTACGTTACAGCGTTTGGGACGGTCGGATTTTTGACTGATGGTATGTAGGCAAGACTGATGGAAGTCAGCTTCATCGGATTTCCGATGGAAAAATCCATCGGATTAGAATCCATAGGAAATCCGATCGTGTGTACAGGGCTTTAGACTTTGAGGTCAGTTTTGTGAGATATAACAATATATGTATCTCCCTTGTTTTAAAAGCAAAACAAATTCATACTGCAGTTTAGACATGTGCAATTCGTTTATTTCCGAATTAGTTTTAACAAATTTTGACAAATTAGTTCATTCCGAATTTTTCAATTTCCAAATTTTCGAATTTCGGAAATTCAAAAATTCGGAAATTCGAAAATTCGACAATTCGAAAACGAATGAAACAAAAACGAAAAAAATAAACTAATTTTTCAGCAGTGCACATGTCTACTGCAGTTAGAATTCAATTCACTCAAAAACTGAACTAACAATGGATTGGATTAGTCAAGCATATGCTCAACCAAACTTCAATTACCTAAAAAGGTAAAATAAACAGAATAATACTTTACCAGGATTTAAGAATTCTGTAGTTTTGAGAAGCAAAGTCCCAAAGTGACTTTTTTCAACATTCCTACATCTTTCCGCCTTTCAAGATCTCCTCGCATTCCAGCATTTAGAGAGATCTTTCAGTCCGAGAGATAGCGAGAGTTCCCTTCAATTCCAATCCCTGTTCTTCTATGAGTAGCTACTTTTATCTCACCCAAAAAGTGGGTATGTGTGTCATTACATGTAATTGATGATGTAATATGACAATGTGCTTTATATGTTACCATGACAACCAAGTATGCGGCCATCTTAAATAATTACTATTTTCACCTCTAGGGGCAGTGTTGTATAAGAAATGGCTTCTAATGTTATTTTCATGACCTTCTGCCCTCGGCTTAGTAAGACACCATGAATTGTCAAAAACTGTCAAACATGTGTCAATTTCCTCCAGACATTCTGGCTCTTCGTAAAATATATGGGTTGGGAAAGTTTACTCCACATAATTAGCTGAGACCTGTGAATGCCATGAAAATTAGGTCATGACTCTAACGTTTAGCATAATAGTTATTCATGAAGATTCTCATTAATAGAATACCATGTTTGCAACTTTTATTATAATAAGCTATATATGTATTTAACAGGTTTTTATGAATAACTAATACATTGTCAAGATATTATGAAAGAAACATTATTATTTAAAATATTTAATACAATAGGAATAAGCCCTCTTGTTTGGTTCATGCAAAGAAAACTTATTTGAGCTCATGTGAAACAAGAGCTTCTTACTATTGTCTTATCTTGTTTATTTTACTAAGTGTCTAAACCTTTGAATTATAACCTGGGAAGATGGTACAGACAGATGTACACAGTCTCCTTGTAAGACTTCTTGAGCAATTATAAACTCTGATTCAACTTTTAGAGAGCAAATGGCTTCTCTCATGTTCATATGAAAAATATACAATATGGCTTTATATATATATATATATATATATATATATATATATATATGGAAATAAGGTGTGTTCAATAAAGGCCTTCTGGAGCACACACTCAGCGCCAATTCAATCCTACAAAATTTTTAGTAGTAGTAAGACAGAAGCAAAAAATATACTGATCAACTCAGAATATTTTAACTAGCTAAGCAGCCGTTGTAAAAATAACAAAATGTAGAAAACGAGGTGAATTAATAAAACAAATAAAACTTGCAACATTAGTTCACACCAAACAGCGCTAAAAAATTAATCTAAAATAATAAGTAGACTCGTGGGCAAGCCACTGATAAAAAGTCTTAGACGTGGTGTTGTAACAAAGTCAGTCCAGAGAATAAAGAGGTGAGTATCAACAATTGTCCATAAGTGTGCACCTTCCACCAATACAGAATTCAATTGCACTCCACCGCGTGATGAAATAATCCCCTCTGGGGTTCAAACTCACCAGAACCACAAAACAAATGTGCCTTCAGTAATATTGGTAACATCAGCTACTCTGTCCTGGCTTGTCACTCCTTAAACAGATCCACCAATGTGCTGGGCTCCACAGCAGCTCATAAATAACAGAAAATGACAGCAAACATAGCGTAATCCCGTTTATTAGATAAACTGCTTCCCATACATCAGAAGACCCCTTAAAAAACCTACGTACAATAAAACAGCAGTAAAAAAGCATATAGTGGCCTCAGAGGGCGCTATCACCGTTCTCAGTCGTCCCGCAGAGCGTCCACAAGTCCTGCAGACACTTCCTGATGGAGATGGAAGGCGGTGGAACGCAGCCTTGGAGCGCACTCGTCACTTCCGGGTTGTGTGTAGTCGTCGTTACGCGTAACGACGACTACACACAACCCGGAAGTGACGAGTGCGCTCCAAGGCTGCGTTCCACCGCCTTCCATCTCCATCAGGAAGTGTCTGCAGGACTTGTGGACGCTCTGCGGGACGACTGAGAACGGTGATAGCGCCCTCTGAGGCCACTATATGCTTTTTTACTGCTGTTTTATTGTACGTAGGTTTTTTAAGGGGTCTTCTGATGTATGGGAAGCAGTTTATCTAATAAACGGGATTACGCTATGTTTGCTGTCATTTTCTGTTATTTATGAGCTGCTGTGGAGCCCAGCACATTGGTGGATCTGTTTAAGGAGTGACAAGCCAGGACAGAGTAGCTGATGTTACCAATATTACTGAAGGCACATTTGTTTTGTGGTTCTGGTGAGTTTGAACCCCAGAGGGGATTATTTCATCACGCGGTGGAGTGCAATTGAATTCTGTATTGGTGGAAGGTGCACACTTATGGACAATTGTTGATACTCACCTCTTTATTCTCTGGACTGACTTTGTTACAACACCACGTCTAAGACTTTTTATCAGTGGCTTGCCCACGAGTCTACTTATTATTTTAGATTAATTTTTTAGCGCTGTTTGGTGTGAACTAATGTTGCAAGTTTTATTTGTTTTATTAATTCACCTCGTTTTCTATATATATATATATATATATATATATATATATATATATATATATATATATATATATATATATATACATATATATATATGACTATAAATTATTTTAACCCCAATTGTCCTGACATATATATATATATATATATATATATATATATTACATTCACATCTGTCCCTGCCCTCAAGGAGCTTACAATCTAAGGTCCCTAACTCAGATTCATACATTACATACTAGAGCTAATTTAGACAGGAGCCAATTAACCTACCCGCATGTCTTTGGAGCGTAGGAGGAAACTGGAGTACCCCCACAGAGGCACAACATGCAAACTCCAGGCAGGTAGTGCAAGCGATGTCCATGAGCGCCTCTGCCATCCGGGACTCTCACTCCTAATTGGCTGAGATACAGCAACGGTGCCATTAGATCCTGCTGCTGTCAATCAAAGTCAGTTAGCCAATCAGGAGAGAGAGGGGGTAGGGTCGAACCACAGTTCTGTCTGAATGGACAAACGATGCTGCAGCTCTGATCGGTGCCCCCATAGCAAGCTGCTTGCTATGGGGCACTCAACAGGAGGGAGGGGCCAGGAACACAAAAAATGCACCCGAGAAGAGGAGGATCTGGGCTGCTCTGTGCAAATCTACTGCAACAGAGCAGGTAATTATGACATGTTAGTTTGTTTGTTACAATCACTTTAACGTTCTATACTTGTTCCAGGTTTTTTTCTCATAAGTATGGAAACCAAACAAAGTTAGGTAATTGGCAGAAGAAGTGGTTAGTAATGGCAACCTACTTATTTTCCTTGTGACAAATATCCATTACAGTGACTGTTGTTCCCCAACAAAAATCAAAAGAACTGCTTCCTGCAGTTGAAAACTGTGAATACTTACCTCCCTGGCAGACAAATAAGTCTGAACTCTGCTGTCTTACAGCACTACAACCTCCAGCAAAGGATTCAGCACTCAACAGTTCTGGAAGTGCTGAATACTCATGTCCCCCTGCATGGCTCCATCATTCCTACAGGACAAAATAATAACTTAGGGGCCAGTGGGAGGAACCACCAAGCGCTAAAGGGGATGCAGACATTCAACACTCCTGGAAGTGTCAAAGCACAATTTGCTCATCTTCTGATCAATTTGGATCTGTTTTGCCCCAATATTTTCGACAGAATAGACAAAAAAGAGAAAAGAAAAAAAAGGAAGAAGCAGGTAGACAGTTGTAGTAACACCTTACCTTTCCAAGGGAAGTGGAAAGATTAGTTAATAGACAAGGTTTTTGGATCTTTATTTGCACTCTCTCAAACCTTGACATATGATTATTGTATAATCTTCTAATCTAGCTGAACCAAGTCTTTGTCCCTCTTTACTCAAAGTTTAATGCACTGAGCAAGAAGGCTGGGATATCTTGCTGTGTCTCTCCAGCACACTCCTTGTTCAGTGAAGACATACAGATATAATTCTTCTAGTTACCTGTGGCTCTCCGCAGTCACACTGCTCTTCACTTTCAATGAATTTATTACCACAAACGGCTGGAGACATGATCTGAGATGAGGTTGGCACGTTTAGCAGGCAATCCGGGTAACTATCATAGATAAAGTTCCTCAGGTCACCTATGCTGCAACCGCTGAACTTGAGTGGAACGTCAGAGCTGACATTATTATAAAATAAAGACAGAATAAAATCTACATCACAAGAATACATAGCACAGTGGACAAACATATATTTTAAGCCCATCAACCAGTTAGAAGTCTACTTTTGACCCCTCTAACTTTTTAATTTCTAACCAATAAAAACGTGGCTGTTGTTAAATGCGTAAGTGCCTAGGTCTTTAGAGTTCACGGTTGACCATCGGTATCTACTTATTTACTAGCTGGATGCTACTATATACATGACAGTATAAAGCAGTGCCTCACTGTCCTGTAGACTGATGTTTATTTTCAATTACAAGTGGGGAATCTAGTATGTTACTATGAAAATTATGTATGGGATTTGATTTTTTCCCATATTTATACTTACCTCAGTGGATGGAGCATCAGACCGATGCTCCATCTGTCCCCCGCTGTCTGTGCACTGAGAACTGAGCCACGAACATCGCCGCTGGCTCAGTTCTCACAGATCCCCTCCCTGCTTCTCCACGCTTAATGGAGCGCTGAGCCGTGGAGGGGCGGGGAGAGGCTCTCTCAGCATCTCAGCGGCTCGCTGAGACGCTGAGACTGCCATCAATCAGGGCAGCTGGCAGATCCCGAATTGGGAAGTCGTGATGACGCGCTGCCCCGACTGATGGCAGTGACGTCAGCGGAGAGTGAACTTCAGACCGCTCTCCGCTGAAAACGGGTCACAGGAGTGCAAAACGAATTGCACTCTTGTGACCCAGAGGAGAAGCCCAGCCTAAAAAGCTCAGGCTGGACTTCTCCTTTAATAGTCAACATAAAAAACAGTATTCATAATTGGGCATTTTCGAAATTTAGGAAATCACACTTTCAATATCATGCTTGTGTTTTTCTTAAAGGATCACTGTACATTTGGTACAGTAAAATGTCCACCACAGGGTCTTCTTGTTACTCTGCAGGTGCACTGAGGCCCCATTAACTCTTGGAAGCCACCATGAGTATAACTCTCTCTCTCATATGAATGAATGAGCCTGCAGCTCACATGCCCAGTAAAAAAGAGGACCTGGTGGGGATGTTTTTATGTTCCATCTTATTTTATTGATTTTGTCAAGAAATACAGTAAAACAGTGATGATATATCATCCAGGCAAAGGTGGTATATTGGTTTCAATTGCGTGGATACAGATAACAGAGAGAAATTAAATGTCACAATCCAGATATAGGAGTTACGGTGTGGATGTTTTTAGTGGAAAGGCTATGTGGTACTAAGCTGGGCCTGCATAGTGAATTATCAGAAGGTAAGTATTTAACCACTTCAGCCCCGAACCATTTGGCTGGTCAAAGACCAGGCCACTTTTTGCGATTCGGCACTGCGTCGCTTTAACTGAAAATTGCGTGGTCGAGCGACGTGGCTCCCAAACAAAATTGACGTCCTTTTTTTCACACAAATAGAGCTTTCTTTTGGTGGTATTTGATCACCTCTGCGGTTTTTATTTTTTGCGCTATAAACCAAAATAGAGCGTCAACTTTGCAAAAAATTCTATATTTTTTACTTTTTGCTATAATAAATATCCCCCAAAAATCTATAAAAAAAAACTTTTTTTCCCCTCAGTTTAGGCTGATACGTATTCTTCTACTTATTTATGGTAAAAAAAAAGTTATAGCGTCTACAAAATAGGGGATAGATTTATGGCATTTTTATTAATATTTTTTTTTTTACTAGTAATGCCGGCGTTCAGCGATTTTTATTGTGACTGCAACATTATGGCGGACACATCGGACACTTTTGACACCATTTTGAGACCATTGTCATTTTTACAGCGATCAGTGCTATAAAAATGTACTGATTACTGTAAAAATTACACTGGCAGTGAAGGGGTTAACCTGTAGGGGGCTCTGAAGGGGTTAAGTGTGACCTAGGGAGTGATTCTAACTGTTAGGGGGCGTGGCTTGCCGTGACACGTCACTGATCACTGTTCCCGATGAGAGAGAACAGACGATCAGTGACATGTCACTAGGAAGAAGGCTCTTCAGCTCCATGACATGATGGCGGGACACCGGTGGACATTGGGTCCGCAGGTCCCGCGGGCACGGTCACGGAGCTCACGGCGACCACATGTGGCAATTTAAAGGGGACGTATATATACACCCTTTTGCGCAGCTGTGCCATTCTGCCGACGTATACGTTTGTGCAGCGGTCGGCAAGCGGTTAACCATGTGGACTGAAATCAGGGTATGGAGGAATTATTCATTTTCAGTACAGTTGCCCTTTAAAACTGATGTTCAGGCAGATATCTAGGCCCACATTAAAGTAGAACTATAGGCAAAACTTTTTTTTTTTTCATTTTGGATAGAGTAAGGGAGGGTTATAACCCCCCTGGGATAATTTTTTGCCATCAGTGTCCCATTGTGGAGATTTCCTTTCACTTCCTTTCCCATAGCCAAACAGGAAGTGAAAGGAAATCCCTGCAAATTAAGGGAATCCATTGGGGACCCCCAGGTCACCAGAACTAGTGTCCCCATTGGAAAATTTCCCCTCTATTACTTTTTTGGGGACAACCCAAATGTTTTAATTTTCTTTTACTTTCACTTTGAATGCTAATGATAAACAGGACACAATAAAGAGGGTGCATCTCCATATCGGGGGCACAGACAGCAATAAAACCTGACAGGTTTTCTAATCCCTCTCCACTCTATCCAAAACGAAAAAAAAGGTTTTGCCTTTAGTTATACTTTAATGTAGCTCCGTAGTCATAAAGTCATTACGGTATATTTTGTTTAATGTAGGCAGTGTAAGTAATTTTAACTTGATATCAGTCTCTTGCGTTTCCTGTAGAGTAAAGCTTAGACTAGCAGGGGGAAAGCTGTACAAGAAGCCATGAGATATGTTGTGGTGTTCATGAGTTATCAAGGAGCATACTGATAGGATGAGGGATCAGAATGACAGAGATAAACTCATCAGTCAGGCATGTGATGTGGGGCAGAACTGTGCAAATCTTAGGATTGGAGGGACAGAAATACAATAAGGTCCGTAACAGCAGACTTTACAATTTGTTAGGATTTACTTTTAACAACCACTTTTGAGGGCTTGTAATTGTTTGCAGAAATTATTATAATTTTTTTTTGTACATTTATTTACTGTAGGAATAACATATCCCATACACTTTACTGAGAATATACACAAGTGCAACGTAAAAGTTGTTGCTGTTAAAAACACCAACATATAAATCCATAGTCAAGATAGAATACACACTTGCATGCATACCAAGATATTTTATCCCTCTAGTACGTTCTCAAATTGTCGAAGGGGAGACATAAGCATAAGGAGAACATACCATTTCCAGGTAGACAGTGACATAGTATGTACCTGACACTTGGAAACATGATGCAGGCATTGGCTCCACATGTGCAGCTGGGTTTGTCATGACTCATTCCCAGATTATGCCCCATCTCATGAGCAATTGTTGCTCCAACACCAGCTGCAGCCATGAAGATATCCTAGGAAAATGATATATAGGTGGAAATCATAAGATGTCATGACACAAATTCAAATTCATGTTATGTGATATTGAGTTTTTATGCATTTATTGTAATACAACCATCCTCAAAATTCAATGAACCACCTAATTTTCATTCTTCTTCTAATTGCAGCGATCACAAATTAGGTGATAAAAATCATTAACATCTAATCTTTGGCTTCAAAATGTCAGTGAAAACACTATATATTTTACAAAACTGTATCTCTTAGTGGTTATGAATAATATAGTGGATAAAAATAAGATCATGTAATTCACGTACAGATCAATTTTATCCCTTTCATTTGCCATATTCAACCCTAGAATTAGAGAATGAGACCTTAAAGTGAACCTGTGCACAGATCGTGCTCACCAAACGAATACATATTTTCATATTCTGTAAAAGCACTTTAAAGTAAGCCCTCGTTCATCTCTGCATCTGTAGGCATTATAAAGAAATACTATTTCAGGCACTGAAATTTTTGCTTTTTTCTATGAGAGCAGAATTTTGGCTGGCTGATGGGGCCATATGCAGAACCTTGTTTAAAACCACAAACACCGAAAAAAGATAATCCACACAAAATAAATTATTGGTTCAAAATGGCCACGGTCCTTTATTCCTGGTGTAAAATTTAAACCAAAACATATGTAGCGGGGGGTAACATTAAGGGGGAGTATCTGGGTGGTAGCATGGCCCAGATACACTAATTGTTAGGAATCTATGGCCAATTTGATTTGTGGAGGATATAATGGTGCTCAGTTCCCTGCGGCCCCTGGGTGGCGCTGTCACCTTGGGCTGGGGTTGAACCATCATTGTAGGGCTGTGCCCTTTGTGTCCTCTCGCGGCAGTAGTACGGTGGGGGGGGACCTGCTGTGCCTGCTGGGAGAGGGTATAAAGGGGGCGGACATCTTGCGCATGAGGTCCGAGCCCGAGGCACCTTCAGCCTGGGGGCTGCTGTTCTATCGTCTGCGCCCAGGTGCCCTCGGCCTGGGTGCGAGGGAGTTCGAGTTCCATCCCAGGCACCTTAAGCCTGGGGTGAGGTACTAGCAAAGGCCCGGGGCCCAGTACCTTTGACTGAGTCCCGCATGGGAGAAGATGCCTAGGGGGCCCACCGAGTGAGGGGACCCGAGTCTCGGGCGAGGAGAACCAGGGAGGTGACCTGGCCTGAAGACCCAGCGCAGCATTGGCTGGTGACAGTGCAGGCCTCTGGGGACCGTCCGGGATGGATCATCTCCCTAACAGGGGTCGCCATTAGAAGGTAGTTCATGTTCTATGGTCTTTGCAGAGACCCAGCTACATCAGGTCGGTGGCAGAGGCCTATCCTAAGGTCTGTGGCAGAGACCACATCGTTCACCCAGTCTGTGGCAGGGACCAACCTCACAGTCGGTGGCAGCGACCTTGCGCCAAAAGTTGTTGTGAGTTCCTAACAGCTTCTCTGATCCGAAAGGATTGTGCCTGAACCCTCTCCCCACCAAGTTTGTGTTTGTATCAACCTGTCTGCTTGCAAAGAGGCATATTTATCTCTGCGGAAATAAATATAGAAGTTGTACTGTCACCTGGTGTGGACTTACTTTTCTGCATTCACCTATCTACTGGTCATTTTTTAAGTGGAATCTCTGGACAGGGACACAGACCCGAAGGTAAAGATCATAGCTCAAACCTCTACACACATAAGAGGGGCGAACTGGTGGCAGCATCTCACCCCTCCCCCCGGGTCCCCCTTAGACGAGTAAACCAGCCGAGAAGAAGAAGGGAGAAAGCGGGTGGGACCGCTACACATAAATTATATAACAATTTTTTAAATATTAGAAAAACACCATATCATGACATATAAGCAAATTCATAACCAAAACTCCATGCAACGCGAATTAACAAAACTATATACTGCAAATACTGTCCCCTTTCTGAAGAAAGGGACGAAGAAAAAAATAAATAAAGGGCCGCAACAAAAAAAAGGGGTGCAGGTAGGAGTGGGAAGTTCTGTTCTTCTCGTCCAGCGCCGACTGACAAACAATAACACACAGTTTCTTTTGTTTTACAGGTACTGCACAAGTAAGACCGTTATTCTCTAACATGTGACCTTCAAAACAGCCAATTACAGGTAAGTATGTAAATTACTCTTAACTGTCAAACTTTATTTAATTATAAGGGTCTGCAATGGTCCCATAGGTAGGCTTTGGTGGGCAATTCCTTGTTCCATCCACTTTCATTCTTGGAAACAGCTGCAGACTGAACACAAGGACCATAAGAGAGAGAGAGATGCACAGAATTCAGCGAGAGGCAGAGGGAAGGGAGCACAGCTTTACAAACTGCAAGCCAAACTTTATTACTGGCAAGTGCTTATCAGCCCCTGGCTGTACCTGTGTGTATTTTTTTCACTCTGGATATCTGTGTACACAGTGGCATTTTTTTTATTGATTCTTTATATCTATGTAGCGGAGCCTCACTCTCCCTCTCAGGTTTTCTCGTTTGATTGGCTTGTGTCTAGGGGTACCTGGGAGAGGAGAGTGCAGGAACACTACGCCAAGCTCTCCCCTCGCATGTGTATGAGGGTTGAGCAGAGTTACTTGAATTACCTCCGGGTCTGTTCACTGCATACAAAGCCTCCAGCTGTTCTGCCAATAACATAGAGCCCCACACCAATCGAAAGTCCAACACTCCTTTATTTCTCTACTTTCAGGGTGAACACAATCAGTTGAACTTTCAGTAACAGACAGACAGGGGTGTGGATACGAGTAGGCCCAGGCACAACTGAGCTCTCCTATTCCTTTGCTAGCGAATAGGCCTGACGCACGGTCTCTGCCACCGACCGTGAGTTTTGGTCGCTGCCACCGACCGGATGAACCGTTGAGGCCCCTGCCACTGACCTGAGCTGAATAGTTGGACCGCTGCCACCGGTCATTGAACATGAACCACCTTCCTCTCTGAACTTGGCCCCTGTTCGGGAAAGATATCCCTCTGGGCGGTCTCCAGAGGTTCACCCGGCACTGAAAAATCTGCTGCACCAGGTCTTCGGATGAGTCCCCCCTCCGGTCCCTTACGCCTCTGGATTCGGGTGCCCCACTCCCGGGGCCCCCTAGGACAATCTCTCCCTCGCGGGACCCAGCGAAAGGTACTGGGCCCCAGGCCTCCAGCTGAGTACCTCACCCCAGACTGAAGGTGTCTGGGATGGAACACGAACTCCAGGTGTCCAGGCCTAGGCCGCCTGGACACCGACCGCGAACAGCAGCCCTCAGGCTGAAGGTGCCTGGGACTCGAACCTCGTGGCGAAGATGTCCGCCCCCCTTATACCCTCTCCCAGCAAGCACAGCGGGTTCCCCACCCCGCCGTACAACCGCTGCAAGAGGTCACAAAGGGTACGGCACTGCAGCGATGGTTCAACCCCGGCCCAAAGTGACAGCGCCACCTGCTGGGCCGCAGGGAACTATGCATCACTGGTGTCTTCACCAGTTTTAAAAGTATATACCTGCTACATCTATGTTAGTGACACCCTCGTTCACAGCACAGTTAATAAGGTTTATGCACATAAGGCTTTAACAGGCATTTTATTTTTCCAGTGTATTTCCTGATGCTTTCCCACACCCAGGGAGCTACACGTCCTGTGCATAGCTTGCCATACAAATGAATGGCTGTACATGGCTATGCCCTTGTAAAAGCCAATGCTTTTTTGCACAGATGTGAAAGATGGTACTTCTCATAATACGTTCTTTTGTTCTCATAAACCGTTATTATATCTCCATTCTGAACTGCTCTATTTACTGCTTTCCTTTATAGAAGATGATAAAACATCAGTTTTCATCATAGAGAAATAGCTATTAATGTATTAGTAATAAAAACTTCTTATATATTATGTTTTAGTGACGTGACCCCAATATTGAGTCGGTTTTACCTGGCTAAGTCCAACAGACATCAGTTCACACATCGTACTTAATGGCGCATACCCGATAGTAGTACCATTGAAGTCAATGTCCCTGCAAAAACAAACACAAAAAAATCATAGTATTAGGTACTGTTACTCAAATGCTTGCGTTTAGATTTTTATTTTATATTTTTTCAGTACATGGCAAATAGCTGTTCCAAAGTTTTTACTAATGTATACTATATAAGTAAGTCTGTGGGCAGATCGAGCACACTAAAGTATTTGTAGGTTCTTAACAAGTAGTAAACCTTCAAACAAGCCCACAGTCATCCCTGTATCTACAGTGCCTTAAAAAAGTATTCATACCCCTTGAAATTTAACATTTTGTTATGTTTGAACCAAAAACGTGAATATATTTTATTGGGATTTTATGTGATAGACCAACACAAAGTGACATGAAATTGTGAAGTGGAAGGAAAGTGATAAATGGTTTTCAATTTTTTTTACAAATAAATATTTCAAAAGTGTGGCGTGCAGTTGTATTCAGCCCCCCTGCGTCAATACTTTGTAGAACCACCTTTTGCTGCAATTCTAGCTGTAAGTCTTTTGGGGGATGTCTCTACCAGATTTACACATCTAGAGAGTGACATTTTTGCACATTCTTCTTTGCAAAATAACTCCAGCTCTGTCAGATTGGTTGGAGAGCGTTCAAACAGAAAATTTCCAGTCTTGCCACAGATTCTCAATTGGATTTAGGTCTGGACTTTGACTGGGTCATTGTAACACATGAATACACTTTGATCTAAACTATTCCATTGTAGCTCTGGCTGTATGTTTAGGGTTGTTGTCCTGCTGGAAGGTGAACATCTGCCCGTCTCAAGTCTTTTGCAGACTCTAACAGGTTTTCTTCTAAGATTGTCCTGTATTTGGCTCCATCCATCTTCCCATCAACTCTGACCAGCTTCCCTGTCCCTGCTGAAGAAAAACATCCCCACAACATGATGCTGCCACCACCATGTTTCACGGTGGGGATGGTGTTTAGGGTGATGTGCAGTGTTAGTTTTCTGCCACACACAGCGTTTTGCTTTTAGGCCAAAAAGTACAATTTTATTCTCATCTGACCAAAGCACCTTCTTCCACATGTTTGCTGTGTCTCCCACATGGCTTTTTGCAAGCTGCAAAAGGGACTTCCTATTGATTTCTTTCTACAATGACTTTTTTTCTTGCCACTCTTCCATAAAGGCCTGAGCTGTGGATCTCTGCAGCTCCTCCAGAGTTACCATATTCTTCTTGACTGCTTCTCTGATTAATGCTCTCCTTGCCTGGATTGTCAGTTTAGGTGGACGGCCATGTCTTGGTAGGTTTGCAGTTGTGCCATACTCTTTCCATTTTCGGATGATGGGTTGAACAGTGCTCCGTGAGATGTTCAAAGCTTGGGATATGTTTTTTAACCTAACCCTGCTTTAAACTTCTCCACAACTTTATCCCTGACCTGTCTGGTGTGTTCTTTGGCCTTCATCATGCTGTTTGTTTACTAAGGTTCTCTAACAAACTGAGGGCTTCACAGAACAGCTGTATTTATACTTAGATTAAATTACACACAGGTGGCTCTATTTACTAATTAGGTGACTACTGAAGGCACTTGGTTCCACTAGATTTTAGTTAGGGGTATTATAGTAAAGGGGGCAGAATACAAATGCACGCCACACTTTTCAGATATTTATTTGTAAAGAAAACTTGAAAACTATTTAGCATTTTCCTTCTACTTCACAATTGTTTGCCACTTTATGTTGGTCTATCACATAAAATTTCAATAAAATACATTTACGTTTTTGGTTGTAACATGACAAAATGTGGGAAATTTTAAGGGGTGTGAATACTTTTTCAAGGCACTGTACATGCTTTGTGGAGAAATACATGTTCAAATTTCCCATCACAGGCAGAACACATTCACTGAGAACATATTTTGTTGTCTGCCAGCCTTCTAATGTAATCATACAACAGATGTTTCTTAAATGTTAAAGAGGAAGTAAACCCTATTTTTTTTTTTTTTAAACTCTGCAAGAGAAAGGCATAATGAGCTAGTATGCATAGCATACTAGCTCATTATGAATGACTTACCTTAGATCGATGCCCCCAAAGCGTTCCTCATTCCCCTCCGCTGCCGCCGCCATCTTGCTTTCAAGTTCCTTCCGTGTATCGCCGCTCCGCCGCTGTAATTGGCCGGAGCGGCGATGACGTCACAGCATAATCTCGGCATGTCCCATTCAGAAAACCGGGACACTCAGTGCCTGCGCCTTCGTTTTAGCGACGCTTATCGGCTGTTAGTGGGGTGCTTTTTACTCCCACTAGCAGCCGAAAAAGAGTTAAAAGCACCGGCAAAGGGCCGCTGTAGCGGCGCCTTGCCGGTGCTTCGATGGTGCTGCCCATTGATTTCAATGGGCAGGGGCGCTTTAGGAGCAGTGTACACACCACTCTAGTTTTAGGGCACTTTCACACTGAGGCACGGGGGCGTCGGCGGTAAAACGCCACCAGTTTTAGCGGCGCTTTATGGTAGTTTTAGCGACGCATATCGGCTGTTAGCAGCGGGGCGCTTTTCACTCCCACTAGCAGCCGAAAAAGAGTTAAAAGCACCGGCAAAGCACCGCTGCAGCGGCGCCTTGCCGGTGCTTCGGCGGCGCTGCCCATTGATTTCAATGGGCAGGGGCGCTTTAGGAGCAGTGTATACACTGCTCCTAAAGCGCCTCAAAGATGCTTCTTGCAGAACTTTTTTTAGCGTCCTGGCAGCACATCGCTCCAGTGTGAAAGCACAGAGGCTTTCAAGAGGCGCTTTGCAGGTGCTATTTTTAGCACTATAGCACCTGTAAAGCGCCTCAGTGTGAAAGTAGCCTTAGTAAATCTCTCGCACTCTGTCTGTGTTTCAGTTGAGCATAGCCCCTCAGTAGGTGAGCAATCACTGCTGACCTTAGTCGGAAAGCTCAATATCTTCTGAAAATGCTTTATCATGGAAGCTCCCTGTAATAATAATTATTATGAAAAATGTAAGTAAAACTGGTCAAATCCCACTTTTCCCTTTAAACTTTCCTTTAATAATTTAAAGTAGTGGATATCCATTTTGGCACATCCGATGGCTGTGTGTCACTTACCTCTCTAAAGAGCAGCTAAGTGATAGGTAGCAGCTACACAGGCAGCCAGAAGCATGCATTACACGTGAAATTATGTATATTTGTTAATAAGGACTTACGTAAGGAACTGGGCATTGTCATGATGTTGTCTGGGCAGCAGATTATTTATCCTCCACTGTGAAAATCGATCTAAAAGTGTTTCCACATTGGAGACCACTTCAATCTGATCACTGCTGTCCCATATTTCAATCCCAATCAGAGCTACATAAATATTGATACTTTTATATACCTGTATAAAAAAAACAAGAAAGATTTGAGATAGTACATATGCTCAAAAACATTCTTTAGGGCCCTTTCACATGGGCCTGTCCGTGTGCGGGCTCTGTTTTAGCTCAGCGGGGATCGCTCCGTCGATCCCCGCTGAGCAGGCAGATGACAGGTCTGTCTCTGCACACTGTGCAGGGACCAACCTGTCAGAGCGCTGCTCTCCCCTATGGGGGGATCGGATGACGACGGACCGTAGAGTCCGTTGTCATCCGATCTGATTCACCAGATGGATGGAAAATAGGGTTTTCCTCCGTCACGCTTTGAAGCGGGTCGGATGTCAGCAGGCATGTCACCGCTGACATCCGTGGCTCCATAGAGGAGCACGGAGTCCCAGTTCAGGTCCTGAATGGTCCGCCCGTGTGAAAGGGCCCTTAAGCAGAAAATCCTCAGCAGAGGGGTTTCTTTACTTGCATAGTTATTCTGTTCCCATGTGACATGGTCAAATAGTTATTAGTCCCTGCTTTGGAGTAATGAAACAATCTGTTCATAGTCTTGGGAGTATTTTGTGCAGGCATGGTTCGACTGTCATTAAGGCAGCTGAATGTGGAGCACCTCAGAGCAGGGCTGGACTGGGACAAAAATGTGGCCCTGGACTTTATCCAGACCGGCCCAGGGCACAGCACATCAGGGTACAGGGCACAGCACATCAGGCCACATCAGAGTACAGGGCACAGCACATCAGGGTACAGAGCCCAACACATCAGAGTACATCAGGGTACAGGGCACATCAGATCATAGGACATCAGGGTACAGCACAACAGGCCACATCAGGGTACAGGACACGACACATCAGGACAGGGCACATCAGGACAGGGCATATCAAGACAGGGCACATCAGGGTACAGGACATGGCACATCAGGGCACAGCACACCAGGGTACAGGGCACATGGCACATCAGGGTACAGGGCACATGGCACAGCACATCAGGGTACAGGGCACAGCACATCGGGGCACAGGGCACAGCACATCGGGGTACAGGGCACAGCACATCGGGGCACAGGGCATGGCACATCAGGGTACAGTGCACATCAGGGCACGGCACATCAGGGTACATGGGGCACATCAGGGTACATGGCACATCAGGGCACATTGGGGCACATGAGTGTACATGGGGCACATCAAAGCACATGGGGCACATCAGATTCCATGGGACACATCAGGGTACATGGGGCACATCAAAGCACATGGGGCACATCAGGGCACATGGGGCACATCAGGGCACATGGGAAACATCAGGGCACATTCAGGGCACATCAGAGAACATGGGCCACATCAGGGCACATTCAGGGCATATCAGAGCACATGGGGCACATCAGGGTACATTCAGGGCACGTCAGGGCACCACCAGGGCACATCAGGGCACATTCAGGGCACATCAGGGCACATGGGGCACATGAGAGCACATGGGGCACATGAGAGCACATGGGGCACATCAGAGCACATGGGGCACATCAGAGCACATCAGGGCACATCGGGCACATTCAGGGCACCTTGGGGCACATCAGAGCACATGGGACACATCAGGGCACATTCAGGGCACCTCGGGGCACCATCAGGGCACATGGGGCACAGGGTTTTCTTAACTTTTTCTTTAAATGCAGAGTAGCGCAGGAAGTGTCTGTAATACGTTCTCTCTCATGTCACGCAACGCTGATCCAGGGCGGCCCCTCCTCTCTTCTCGTCCATCCCAGATGATGTCACAAGCAAATGGGGATGGAAGAGAGGAGGGGCCACCCAGGAGCAGCGCTGCGTGACATGAGAGAGAACGTATTACAGACGCTTTCTGCCCTACTCTGCATGCATCTAGATCTACCCGATCTACCCGTCAGGCGCCAGCTGTCGGCGATTGACGGGTAAATCGCTGCAGACCTACAGGGGGGAATTCACCGCAGATGCAATAGGCGGCCGCTAAAAACCGGCCCACTGAGCCATCGGCCCAGTAGTTCCGATGGCCAGTACATGCCTGCCTCAGAGTGCCTAGTGGAGGGAGGAATAGCTTGGCCTTGGCCTGTCAGAAGGGATAGGTTTTCTAACATATCCAAATGCTCCTTCTCTGCCATCAAAGGCCAGCCACTATCATTGATGAGAACCAAAGAAATGTCTTTTTTGTGTTCATAGAAACCCCAACCATGTCCTAAAAATGAGAAGCACTAATAAACCATTGCATTACCTTGTTTATGTAATTCACAATATCAAACAGCCTGTGTTTCACAGATTTGATGCTGCTGCCATATTTATTGAACTGGAAGAGAAATACACTGAGATGTCAAAATAACACTCTGTACATTTTGACACAATTTGATCTACCTTTATTAGCACAAGGTAGATGTACATTCAAAGAAGACTTACCTCCACTACCTAACCCTACCCATCCACAACCACATTCCCTTCCAGAAATCTTCCCCAATAAAGGGGAAGAAAGATTTTGGATAGAGCATGCAAACATTGGGGCCGGGCAACAACTTTCCTAAATATGTAAATAAGCAGATATTCAGTGAGAACACTGCTCTCAGTTCTAGTAAGCTTCCTCCATTCTTATTGGAGCCATATCATGTGCTAGCTGAAGGGAGCCTGTCTAAGCTCCAAATGCGATGTCATCACAGTGGATGCAACTTTATCGTGCCAGCACAAAACACACTAAAGTCCCCACCTACAGGCTAGTTCATAGAAGGGGGGGGGATTCCGGCGCTCCTAGCGATGTGATGCCTTTAAAATGAATGTAATACTGGCTCTAATGGCACTTCTAAGTCAATCCGTATATTAAAAAACAAAAGGAGGCAGCCATCCTCAGAGGGTGTCCCTGTCCTCTATCAGCAAGAAGTGTAAAAAAGAGGGGGGTGGAGGCGCCAACTAAATTAATCCTACTGTAATCATTAATGTAAGTGTAGCGGGGTCTCCTTTAAGGCCCCTGGACTACGTTACCCAGAACCTCGTTCGGCACCCAGGGTGCATTTGGCCACCGCAGAGACTCATGTGTGGGGCTATAAAAGAAGGGGGCGAGGCTGGGCTCGGCCTCTTTGGACACCGCGCTGCAAGCAATAGGACTCCCTGTGCGGATCCGCTGCTGTGAAAGGCCTGAAGCCGGGGCCTTGTGTACCTTCCAAAGAGCCTTCCACCCCAGTGGAGAACACTGTGTGCGGATACACAGAAGGTGGAAGGCCGGACTGGGATCGCGTCCGGAGGGGTGAACGAGCACTTGCTCACTACATTAGCTGTACTCTGTTGGGTCTAGTGACTGCCTCGGCCCTTTTCCTTTTACATTTACTATCCCACCGGAGACTAGCGGGAGAACTGAGTTGCATAGTCTCCGGTGAAGTGTTCTCATTTGTGAATTACCCTTGGATTACAAATATTGTTTCCTGAAAGTGCACCACCATTCAAGTTGCATGCGAAGAAATTGTTTTCATAAGGGACTGAGTTTTATCTGCGTCAGGCCTGACCAAAGGGGGTTAAAACTTTATTAGGTGCGCCATATTGCGCATAAGGAAATAAGGATAGTTGCAAGTGGCGGGTGATCACTCTGCACTATCACTTATGAACCTGTTTATTGCTGCAGGGCTCTGCATGTATGTTATGTGATGTGTTTAATCCTGACCTTTATACTAAAGTAAATCTAGTTATACTTTAACACCCTTGCATCAGTGTTATTCTTGCAGATAGTAGTTACCTATCAATACTGCCAGATTGTGTATAATCAGGTATAGACCGTTACAAGGTAATATTCCCTAGACTAACTGTGCCAGCAGGGGTTGAGTAGATTGTCGGGGGTTGGTGGTGCTGTATACAGGGCCCGAAACAAAAATCCAGCGGCTCTCTTAACTGGGGGTAGCGCTACACGTGGATCAAAAAATGAAATAACATTGCAATAAAAAAACGCACTGTACAAAAAAAGGTAGTAAGTATTTAACATAATACTGTAATAAGCACTTTAGACTTACTATGCTGTGATCAGCCACCATGTACAATTCAACATATTTTTTAGCATTCAACAGATGTTGCTTCTGAAAAAATTTAAAATTAAAATATTCATTACTTTAAATATGTATATGAAAGTAACTAATACAATAATGACACACTCATTGCTAGAATAAAGTTTTTGCAGAGAGAAATATGTAGGCCACCACTGATAACCTACAGAAAATACTAGTTTCGTGGCAGACACTTAAAGTAATATACTCTCAGGGCACTGATTTAGAATGTGTAACACTGGGCAATGTTACTGATTGCAAAACTCTTTTTTTGTCCACAACATGGTGATGTCAGTTTTGCCTTGTTTTAACTAATTGCTGGCTTTACACAGGAGCAGTCTGGGAGATGTAGTTTTGAAGATTATTTAAGCCATAACCATCCATGGGCTGCAACTACAATGCCCATGTACCCCTGAGAGCAGGAGGGGTCAGATATATGAAAAAAGCCTAGGAAAGTGTCAGGGCAGTTGAGGAGAGCACCAACTGGAGAAGGAGGAGAGAGAAGATGCTGTGCCCGCTGAGTGGGTTGCTGTGCTGAATTCACTGAGCTATGCATTAGAGCCAGGAGGCTGAACTGGAGTGAGTCTGCTGCAGTATCGGCAGTTTGGGGACTATTCCATGATGCTGTGGTGATCCAGGACATTATCATCTAGAGTCACTGAAATCCCCCAATCTACTTCAGGTATGCAGATGAAGTTGGAATTTTCGACCAAAAAGCTAGTTTTGCCTTAGTGGTTTGCTAGTAGGAAGTAAAGAGGGGGGATCAGCATGGTGGAGAAGTTATTACACTGGTGTTCAGTAAGAGGAGAAGCACCCCTTTACATTGGTGTTCAGTTGAAGATATGACTTCTTACTTAAATTGGGGTTAAGTGGACGAAGGGTCCAACCTACATTGATCGTCAGTAATAGAGACTCCCTTACTGGTCATTAGTGGGTGAAGGGTCACCTTACACTGGTGGTCACTGAGAGAAGTGTTCTTACATTGGTGGTTAGTAGTAGAAATCGTGGGGGGTTTTAAATTAATGGTAATGGTGACAAGTCCCCATACTTTGGTGGTCAGTAAAGAGGTGCCCCTTACATTGGTGATTATTAGAAAAAGAGTCCCCTTACATTGGTATTTGGTGGTGGTGTGCCCCCTTACATTGGTGGTTAGTGTAGTGCCCCATTACATTGGTGGTTAGTGTAGTGCCCCCTTACATTGGTGATTATTAGAAAAAGAGTCCCCTTACATTGGTATTTGGTGGTGGTGTGCCCCCTTACATTAGTGGTTAGTGTAGTGCCCCCTTACATTGGTGGTTAGTGTAGTGCCCCATTACATTGGTGGCAAGTGGATGAAAGGCTCCCTTACATTGGTATAGGAGAGGTGCACTCTCTTATTAGTGGTCAGTTAGATAAGGGCTCCCTGACATAAATGGTCATTGGAGTAAGCACTCCCTTACATAGTTGTCAGTGGTTACTTGCTTGAAAAGGAAACACATATACAGTTGCTGGCCCTTTTACTCCTGAAACTATGTGGGCACCATTGAGTGGAGATCAATCCAAGTAAGGCTGGAGTCTAGAAGCCAGCCAGAGTATTTTATTACCTGACAGTACCCTATCTGTCACCCAGCCTCTAAGATTCTGACTCCTGTACAGGTATCTCATAAGGACATCTGTGCCCCTGCACAGGCAGTATTTCCACCCTATTTAAAGCTTCCTACAGTTCCAAAAAGAAAGGTACTCTACTTTTTTTTTTTAAAGTGGTATTAAACCCAAAAGCAAACATCTATTATATTGCAGCTTACCGTTTCTTAGATGTGATGGCTGTATTCGTTTTCTTTTTTAGGCCCTCTTTCTTCTATTTTCATCTGGTGATCTGGTCAGTAAGACTGTTGTTTATCAAAAGAACATGTCCAGCATAATGTATCAGTTACAAACCTTTATCCCAGAAGAAAAAATAAATAACTGTTTTCTGTAACTTCTTATAACGTGTGGAATGGACTTTGGCATAAATTTGTTAGTGCATTGAAATCTGCTAGTTCATCAAACACTCTCCCTCCAACGGACTGACAATTCTGCTGTCCAAAGGTGCCCCCAGTCCTCCTTCATCCAGAGCGGGGGGAACTCTAATACAGGAGGTGTGTTACAGGCAAGATCACCAAGTGAAAAAACAAAAGGAAAAAAGCCTAAAATAAGGAAACAAATGCAGCCACCTAGTGATTGGTAAGCTGCAATATATTACACTTTTGGTTTTGGGATTAATGTCCCTCTTTAAAATCAAGTCAATTTTAAAAACATTAAAACAAATACTTTCTATCCTGATAATATTACCTCTGCATCTGTGACCTGTAATAATTTAAACTTTGGAAGCTTTGCTGGGAGGGAGATGCTGGTGACACCACAAGTGTGGTTCAGCATGTCTTTTTCCTCATATATAGCGTGTTCCTCTGTGTCTGTCATCTTCAGGGGCTTTATGAGGAAGTTCTTCTCACTGGTCTGGATAGTCCCACTAAATGACGAATAAAAAAAAAATACATCACACCAGTTTTCAGGGTTCCGTCATAGTTAATCTAGAAAATTCAATATTCCTTTCTGGGTTATATTCTCATGTGCTGAGCTGACATGTCTTAAAAGGGTGCATGCAGCATGTTTGTGCAATTCATTTAAAATAGAACTTCAGTGAATTTCTTTGTTTTGTTTAATTTTGGATAGAGCTATAATGGGTGAGAAAATTTCTCAATTCACTTTATGATTTCAATTTACAAATACCATACTGGTGACCCCACAATAGGGATACAACTTTAACGCGGAAGGGAGTTTAACAAGACACAAGGCCACTCATCAAAATTAGAAGAAAGGAGGTTTAACCTTAAACTACGTAGAGGGTTCTTTACTGTAAGAGCGGCAAGGATGTGGAATTCCCATCCACAGGCGGTGGTTTCAAGAAACTATTAGATAGTCACCTGAACGACCACAACATACAGGGATATACAAGGTAATACTGACATATAATCACACACATAGGTCGGACTTGATGGACTTGTGTCTTTTTTCAACCTCACCTACTATGTAACTTATTGCTGTCTGTGTCACCCAAAGGCCTTTCATGCTGATGCTTAGACTTAAAATGTCTACAGACCTATTACAGGTATAGGGATATGGATCCCTGATTTTTCTTATTCTTAAGCCTCGTACACACGGTCGGACTTCCATCGGACTTTTCCGTGTTTTTTTGTCCGAACGGAGTTGGTCGGGAACACCCATAGCATACACACCACAGGACTTTTCTGCAAACTTTCTCAAAACTTTTTGCAACATCACATGGTTTTTCTGCTCTTTTCTGCTCTTTACCGCCACCCTTTGGTCAACTTCTGCTATTGTTGGTTGATTTTAACATTATTTGTTTTGTCCATCGGACAAAAGTCCGATGGTTTTCTGTACACACGGTCAGACTTTGCTCCATCGGACTTTTGTTGGGCAAAAGTTTGTCCGTTTGCAGACCCAACTTTTGTCCGATGAAAACAAGAAAAAAGCAAAAAAAGTTTGTCCGATGGAGCGTACACACGGTCGGATTGTTGGTCCAACTTGCGCAAAATGAAGTTTGTTGGCCAAAAGTCCGACCGTGTGTACGGGGCTAAACTCTCATTTGGTGCATGCTTGCTCTGGGTCAGATGAATTCAAGACAGAAACAGCTAGGCGTCTAGCATTTTCAGGAAAGGGCCAGCAGTGTCAACCTGCAAACGACTGTATTTTAAGGCAAACACTGACAATATAACTATAGTGTGTGCTCAATGAGAGTGCACACATTTTCTGTTTATTTTCTCTAGTGAAAAAACAGACTTAAAAATGTAAAACTATTTATATCTTAAAAAATGAAAAAATAGGAAAATTCTAATTTTCCATAGCAGATTCCCTTTAAAGGATAATTTAATCCTAAAAAAAACAAATAAAAATAAAATGAATGCACGTGATTTTGGAGGTAAACAAATGTTAATTTATTATTTTTTTACACTGAAGCCTGCAAAACATTGCACCTACGATCAGTGTATCTCAAATGAAGGCCTCTTGAGCCCCTTAGGGAAAGAGAGCCTTGACTGATGGGGGCATGGCCAGGTACAGGACAAGGTGGTGGTCACCCAAGGATTGGTCAATTTGGGGGATGGGATGGGCCTGAGCTCGGGTAAAGGATCGCCCCTGGGAATTCTGGGTCCTTTCGGAAAACGTGCTGGGAAGAGCTGCCCACCCTCCCGCCCTCTTTTTTCTGTGGTATGTCACAGCTTGCTGCGGTTTTCTTGACCTTGCCAGCATAAAATGGCTGTAATGGGCCATGCCCTTGATGGATATCGGAAGTAGGTGGCCTGTCCAGCACTTATGGTAAGGACAGGCCCCTCCCCCCCTTTGGAATTGGGTGCTCACAGTACAACTGTGACTGGCACTTGTTAAAAAAATAATGTTCATATGTTATGTTGGATTTAATAAAGCTGTGGCCTTGCCCTTTCCAACCTAATGGTTGTAAGTGTGTTTATTTAATAGGGTGAGGGGGCAAGGGGGAAGGTTTTATATACAGCTATGTTACAGTTAATGGTACCTGGGCTCATTGCGCCTCAGCAGTCATGCAATGTCAGGTTCCTGCAGACACTGCTGACAGCTTTCTGTCCATACCTTCATATGGGCAGATACTGTAGTTACTCAGCTGCAGAAAGTGTCAGTGAACTAAAGGGGCGCTAATCAGTGCACTTGTAGTAAATTGAGAACTTCAAGCCAATTGAGAACTAAAAGCCATCTGCAGCGGGAGATGGTACTTGTAGATTGTTCATTCACAGATTGCTGTGAATGAATGACATGGCTGTGCAGATGGAGCCCTGCAAAGCCTCACCAATTTTAAACTTTGACTGCGGGTCTGGAAAGAGGAACCCCCACCCACTGTCATGGTTGGATGCAGGGGGCGGGGGTGGGATGCTGCATAGTGACAGGTTACACCCTAAATATAGGTATAACATGTAACATGTTACTAAAGGTGAACTCATCTATTAACACAAACACAATACCTTAAACCTTTACATATGCTAAGAAGAACAGTAGAGGCGGCTTCACCCTTTATATGTCCCTGGTAATAGCAGTGATCCTGCAAAAAAGAGAGAGGTAAATATTTAAATGTTACATAAAATTTCTATAGCGTTTTTCTCCCTGGGGGTTCAAAGTGCTGATCAATTTGGTGTAGTGGTCTTTAGTCCTGTACACACGGCCGGTTTTCGCCTCAGAAAAAAAAACACGTCGGTTTTTCCGACGGGATTCCTGACAAGCTTTTCTTGCGTACAGACTGTCATACAAAATCCCGCCGGTCCAAATCGCGGTGACGTACAACACAGACAATGGCACTATAAAGGGGAAGTTCAAATCCAACGGCGCCACCCTTTGGGCTGCTTTTGCTGATCTTGTGTTATCGCGTGTTAGTAAAAGTTTGGTGAGAGCCGATTTGCGATTTTCAGTCTTCGTGCTTTCAGATCGTTTTCTGCTGTTCAGAATGCTGACGAATGTGCTATCTCCATTCTGAACGCTAGTTTTACCTGAACGAGCGCTCCCGTCTCATACATGATTCTGAGCATGCACATTTTTTTTGCTCTCGGAAAAGCATACACACGACCAGTGTTCACGACGGGAAAAAGTCCGCCGGGAATCCCAACGGGAAAATAGAGAGCAGGTTCTCTATTTTTTTTTGTCAGTTTTCCTGTCGGGAAAACTGCGATGGAGCATACACACGGCCGGTTTTCCTGGCCAAACGCTCTGATGGCAGTATTCCTGCCGGGAAAATCGGTCGTGTGTATGAGGCTTTTGAAGATAAGGATTTGTTAGGTGTTTCATTAAGCCTGGGTGTATAGATGTGTCTTGAGTAGACATGTGCATGACGAAAGCATTCGTTTAGTTTAGGCTTGTTAATCTACTTATTTTGTTTCATTGAATTTGGTTGATTTGTTGTATTCATATTCGGGATTCGTATTTGGAATAGTTTAATTTATTATTTTACATTTTCTTCTAATTTCCTGATTTTTATTTATTTTTTATTCGAAACGTCAAACTGAAAAATTTAGAACAGGCAGAATACAAAAATGTCATTTTTTTCGAGTGGAATGCGGCAGTCGAAAATTTAAGAACTGCATTTTGATTTCGGAACTGACTGACAAATCAATGCCAAAATTAATAAAATTATTTTATTTCACAAGTACTTATGGAATTAGGTTAGGTGTTAATGTGATTCTGCCTCTGAGCCAAAAACACACTGCACAAACTACAAATTGCAAAATGCTGCAAGCATCACAGCAAAAACTGCTCACAAGTATCAGCAAAACACTTTGCACAAAGTTTGTCGCTGAAAAAAGAACAGGAGCTTGGTGTGGGCAAAAAGCTGCACAAGTTCCCATTTACCACGATTGAAAAACTATTTGAGTGCCAATTTATCTGGTGACAAACAGCAGAACCACAGTACATTTTGTTGGCATTGAACAGGCATAGTGCAATTTGTAGTTTGTGCAGAGCATTTTTGGCAGAATCACAGCAATTATGCACAAGAACGCAATCGCTCAAAGTGTGCCCTTTTTTGGTTGGAATTTCAGCCAGTACCTGCTGAACTGACCAAGATTAGATTGAACAATCTATGACCAGCTTTAATCACTCTGGATTGGTCTAGGCTGTATGCTTAAGATTATTGTCATGTTGGAAGGAAGGAGAACATTCAGCCCAGCCTGAGGTCCAGAGTGCTGTGTGTGGATTCGGAACAGGTTTTCATTCAGCCTCAAACCATGGACCCTGACAAGTCTACCTGTCCCACTCTATAATGCTGCTGGAAAACACACACAACCCCACAGCAGAACACGGCCTGCCACCACCATGCTCCACTGCTGGGATGGTATTGGGCAGGTGATAATGAGCGGAGACTGGGTTTTCTACATAAATAACATTTACAATTGAGGCAAAAAAAAATCTATATTTCTCTTTCTTCAAATCAGAGATTATTCTTGTTCCTCACAGTCTTATGCCTCGTACACACGGCTGGTTTTCCCGTCTGAAAAACTGCGATGAGAGCTTTTGGTCAGGAATCCTGACCGTGTGTATGCTCCATCGCAGTTTTTCTGACGGGAAAACTGCCAAAAACGGGCGGCAAAAAAAAGAGAACTGGCACTCTTTTTTCCCGTCGGGATTCCCGACTGACTTTTTCCCCAGTCGGAAATCCCAGCCGTGTGTACGAGGCATAAGAGCCTTTCAGGTGCTTTTAAAAAAAAATCCAAGTAGACTTGCATATGTTTTGCAATGAGGAGAGGCTTCCATCTTCATCTAGCCATTCTGACATAATAAAGGCCACATCAGTGGAGGCCTGCGGTGATGGTTGTCTTTGTCGTTTTCGAAAATTGTCCCAACGAATCTCTGGAGCTCAGTCAGAGTGACCAACCAAACATCTGTTGTTATTTATACACATTGATCTTGTTTGTATTAATAATAAGCTTATTCCAGGCATATGCGATTTCGCATTGTCCCCACTTGGTGCAATAAGCCCCACCTGCAATCGTTTCCTTCCTTAATACAATGTATCTACATACTTCTAAGCTTATACATGGTTGGTACCTGGTATCTGGGACTGTTGGTTACTAGAGTTCCATCTTTCTTGTAATGACTTTCTGTGTAGTTATCAGCAAACAAGCCTCTACAAGTCAAATAATACACATATACAAGCATTTAAAGGATATTCCAAACTTGTGATGATTATCAGCAGAAAGAGAAAGAAATAAAACTATACATTCTAAGTAAAAAACACAGCTTTGTAAGCAAAACATCTCAAATAAGTCAGCTTATATACACTAAAAATTATTTTTTGTGGCCAACAAAAAGGTACCCTTTATTGGGCTATAAAGATTTGTGAAAACAAACAATGATCTGCTAAACATAACATAACCATATACGAGGAACATTTGCATCAAGGATAGATAATCTATTGTGCTTACATAATGAGAGACAATAAAGAACAGACAAACAAATAGAGTGGTGAGGTGACATAGCAAATATACCGTATATACTCGAGTATAAGCCGACCCGAATATAAGCAGAGGCACCTAATTTTACCACAAAAACTGAGAAAACTTATTGACTCGAGTATAAGCCTAGGGTGTCCATCTGCATGCCTCACTGTGCCCCACTCTGTCCATGCCTCACTCTGTTTTAATGCCTCACTGTGTCCATGCCTCACTGTGCCCATGCCTCACTGTGCCCATGCCTCACTGTGCCCATGCCTCACTGTGCCCATGCCTCACTGTGTCCATGTCTCACTGTGCCCATGCCTCACTGTGCCCATGACTAGACTGCCGTTTAACATGGGAGTCTATGGAAGGGGTGCCCGGTTTTGAAAAATCGGTGCTCCCCGGCTGTAGGTTCCCCAGACAACAAACTTTGCACAGGCGCAAAAAGGTGACTCGAGTATAAGCCGAGGGGGGCATTTTCAGCACAAAAAAAATCTGCTGAAAAACTCGGCTTATACTCGAGTATATACGGTATACATTTCTCATCCAGAAATCGTATACTAATAAGTACAGCTTGTCCTAACTAAATCCATATGACTATCTAAGCACACAGTATTTACAGTTATAGGTCAGTACTGCACCTGAAGTTCAACAGTCTTTACCCAGAATAAAGCAGAGTTACTACATCCTACCACACTAATATGTACAACCTACTTAACAGTATAAGGATTGAAGCACTATCCCTAAAGGGATAACTCTCCAAAAGTTCACAATATTAAACATAACATTTCCTGATCACAAATGCCATATCTAAGCATAACACTAATGCAGGTGTGCATTATATACTTTAAGCACCTCAATACTGGGCACTTTCACCCTCTTCCTGCCCAGGCCATTTTTTAGCTTTCAGCGCTGTTGCACTTTGAATGACAATTGCGTGGTCATGCAACACTGTACCCAAATATATTTTTTTAATCTTTTTCTTCACACAAATAGAGCTTTTTTTGGTGGTATTTAATCACTGCTGTGATTTTTTATTTTATTTAAAAAAAAGGACCGAAAATGTTTTTTTTTTTCTCCTTTACTGATGTGCGCTGATGAGGCAGCACTGATGGGCACTGATGAGGTAGCACTTATGGGCAGTGATGAGGCGGCACTTATGGGCACTGATTAGGTGGCACCGATGAGGAGGCACTAATATGCAGCACTGAAGGGCACTGATAGGTGGCACTGGTGGGCACTGATAGGCGGCAAGGATAGCCAGCACTGATGGGCACTGCTGATTGGTCTAATGGGCAGCACTGATGGGAGGCACTGATGGGCATTGATGGGCAACACTGATGAGCAAGCACTGTTGGGCACTAATGAGAGGCACTGACTGGCATCATTAATGGGCACTGATAGGTTGCACTGCTGGCGCTTTCTTGTAATCAGGGCACTGATGAACAGTACCTTGATTACCTGCCCAGGTCTCCTCTGCGAGGAGATGCTGCTGATCGGCACTCCTCGCCACACACTCTGTCAGTGTGAGGCGAGGAGAGCCGATTCCCGGCACTTCTGTATTTACATGTGACCGGCGGTGATTGGACACAGTCAATTACATGATTAAAGAGCAGAGGCCGCAGCTCTTTACAGAGATCGGGTTTGCGCCATATGGCGTCCTCCCAGAACGAGAGCCGCACCGTCCCTCCCTCATTTGACGGTGGGTGGGCGGCAAGCAGTTAAAGCACATAAATCACTATATCAGTCAAATACTACCATTTCCTACTCTTAGCTAAACTTTGCCACTTAGTGGCCTAAATGCACTACCAACTTAAGGCCTCATGCACACTGGACGTTTTGAATGCTGCTGTTAGGTGCGTCTGGTGTCTTGTTTTTTCTGCCTCTAAACAGCCCTGCATGTTAGCTGCCAGAGCGTCCAGGAACAGCAGTGTTTTGGCAGAAAAACGCTTGGCATGTAAACGTGTCTAAATGCGCATTAACGCTAAGAGCATAAAGCGCCCCATGAGCCCCATCTCTGCCCAGCGATGTCCACGAGTCCCTCACCCATCCGAGACTCTCCTCCCCTGATTGGATGGGATACATCAGTGACACCATTAGCTCCCGCGGCTCTCAAAGTCAGTTAGCCAATAAGGAGAGAGAGGGAGCAGGGCCAAACGGCAGATACATGTCTGAATGGATACACGGACCTGCAGCTTGGCTCGGGTGCCCCCATAGCAAGCCACTTGCTGTGGGGGCACTCGACAGGAGAGAAGGGCCAGGAGCAACGAAGAGGGACCCGAAAATAGGGGGATCCAGGCTGCTCTATGCAAAACCACTGCAACAGGGCAGGTAAGTATGACATGTTTGTTATTTAAATAAAAAAAAAAAGCAAGACTTTACAATCACTTTAACAACTTAAGCCCCGGACCATTTTGTAGCTAAAGGACCAGGCCACTTTTTGCGATTCGGCACTGCATCGCTTTAACTGACAATTGCGCGGTCGTGCGACGTGGCTCCCAAACAAAATTGACGTCCTTTTTTCCCCCAAATATAGCTTTCTTTTGGTGGTATTTGATCACCTCTGTGGTTTTTATTTTTTGCGCTATAAACAAAAATAGAGCGACAATTTTGAAAAAAATTGAATATTTTTTACTTTTTGCTATAATAAATATCCCCCAAAAATATATAAAAAAATAAATTTTTTCCTCAGTTTAGGCCGATACGTATTCTTCTACATATTTTTGGTAAAAAAAAAATCGCAATAATCGTTTATTGATTGGTTTGCGCAAAAGTTATAGTGTCTACAAAATAGGGGGTAGTTTTATGGCATTTTTAGTAATCATTTTTTTTTTACTAGTAATGGCGGCGATTAGTAAGATTTTTATCGTGACTGCGACATTATGGCGGACACATTGGACACTTTTGACACTATTTTGGGACCATATAAAAATGCACTGATTACTGTGAAAATTACACTGGCAGTGAAGGGGTTAACCTGTAGGGGGCGCTGAAGGGGTTAAGTGTGACCTAATGTGTGATTCTTACTGTGTGGGGGCGTGGCTTGGCGTGTGACGTCACTGATCGCCGTTCCCTATGACAGGGACCAGACGATCAGTGACAGTCTCACTAGGAAGCACGGGGAATGTTTTTTTTACACTTACCTCTCCCTGTTCTTCAGCTCTGTGACCCGACTGCAGGACACCGGCGGCTAACGGGTCCGCGGGTCCCGCGGGCGCGGTCACGGAGCTCAGGACCGGGTCGCGAGCGCGCCGGCGGCGACGCGCGCGCACGACCCACGGCTGGGATCTTAAAGGGGATGTACCTGTACGTCCTTGTGCCCAACCGTGCCATTCTGCCGACGTACATCGGCGTGCGGTGGTCCTTAAGTGGTTAAAGCAGCCTTTTCAATACGAAGGAACCTTTGAAATAACTTTCTGATGCCAGTGAACCCCTGCTAAAAATGACTATATCTACAAGTCATGATACATTAGCGTCAGTGGGAAGAATGCTCCTTACACTTGTGGTTATTGGGATGAATTGTCCTCTAATGCCTTGTACACAGGATCGGATTTCCGATGGAATAAAATCCGATGGACTTGTTTCATCGGAAATTCCGATCGGGTGTGGGCCCCATCGGACTTTATTCCATTGGAGTAAAAAAACAGAACATGTTTTAAATTTTTCCGATGGAAAAATATCCGATGTGAAATTCCGATCGTCCATCGAAGAAAAATCCATGCATGCTCAGAATCAAGACGACGCATGCTCGGAAGCATTGAACTTCATTTTTCTCGGCTCGTCGTAGTGTTTTACGTCACCCGCGTTTTGGACGGTTGGAATTTAGTCTGACAGCGTGTATGCAAGACTGATGGAAGTCAGCTTCATCGGAATTCCGACGGAAAATTCCATCGGATTTTATTTCATCGGAAATCCGATCGTGTGTACAAGGGGTTACAGATAGCTAAAAGAATCAATAGTGTCAGTGGGGACTTATCTGAGAGGCAGGAATGGCTCATTGCTCAAGGAACCCCTAGCAACCTCTGAAGGAATCCTAGACCCTTAAATTAAAGTTTAGAAGTTGAGGCATTTACTGTATACGTTTTATATTTAAATTGGTTTAATATTTTCTATATTTGCATGTGGTGTTGTTTGGTAGCCTGGGGCTCCACTTAAATTTTGAAATGCCATTTTTTTGTAGGTATAAAATATAATCTTGTACAACTGTAATATGGCAAAAATTTGTTAATTTAATCTAAAGAAATACCATACAGCTACTTACACAGTCTTCTCAATATGAATCTCTGTGAGGTTTCCATTCAGCCTTAATTCATAGTGAACTAGGTCTGGGTATGTGCTCTGAGGAAATACACAGGCATATAGTAAATCAGAGATTCTCATACATTTTCACCAAGGTCCTTCACACAGTTGATACCTGAGCTTCATGTATTTTAGGGCTTTTGCACATAGGGTGACTGAGCCCTATTCAGCATAATTGCAGGTGTATTTCCTCCATTTAGGCAGCCCAGGTACAGTGTACAGCCTGGCTACTGATAGATACAGTAGTGCTGTCCTAAACCCGAGTACAGCATATGGGCATGTGCAAAATTTAGCTCCCATACACTGTCATTCAAAGACACTATGAACAACGGGAAGATTGAGGTGCGGCTCCTTGCTGTACAGATCAGCTCTAAAGGTAGCCCAAAGCTAAACATTTAATATATTGCAGCTTACCATTTCTTAGATGTGATGGCTGCATTAGTTTTCCTTTTTTAGGCCTTATTTCTTCTATTTTTAGCTGTGATCTGGTCAGTAAGTCTGCCAAAAGAACAGGCTGTACAGCATATTGCATCAGTTACAGAGATGAGACAAACCATTTAACACTGACACAATGATCAGCTTTTATTTATTTATGTAAAACTTTTATCCCAAAAGAAAAAACAAACTGTTTGCTGTGACTTCTTATAAAGTGTGAGCTGGAATTTGTCTTTGTTACGGTAATTTGAATTTGTTGGTGTATTGAAATCTGCTAGTTCATCTAACACTTCTCTCCCCCCATTGCTGTGTATATATATATATATATATATATATATATATATATATATACACACAGAAATGCAAAGAGAAGCAATGCAAAGAGAACAAGATGCTATTTCATACAAGTACATGGTACTGCAGGCACATATCAGGAATATGAAATGTTGAGTTTACATATTCTTTAAGTATGACATTAACTCTATTGGGTTGTAATAAAAACCACATATTTTACTACACCTGAACAATGAAAAGAAAACTCGGGGGGTAACACTGGTCAAACAGTATCCCATATTCATCCATGTACATTGTGGCAGTCCACATACCTGCGCGTTTCTCCTGTAGACCGAAAGGAGCTTTCGAGGAAAGACAACCTCATATTTCTGCCCTTCAGAATGCTGATTATACCCTGCATAGCAAACACACAAATGTACCTCTAACATATGAAGCAACCTTGACTAGCACAACGTATAACATAGCTTAAAGGGGTTGTAAACCCTTGTGCATAGGATGCATTAAGGTGAAAAAACACCTTGCTGTGTCCGGCCCCCCAGCCCCCCGTTTTACTAACCTGAGCCTCGAATTTCCGTGAGCGCGATCCCGCGCCGCTTTCCCCATGGCTTCTCGGCTCTTCATTGGATAGATTGATAGCAGTGCAGCCATTGGCTCCCCCTGCTGTCAATCAAATCCAATGACGCGGCCGCCGGGGGGCGGGGCCGAGTCATACACTCAGAGTCTATGGACGCCGAGTGTATAACGCGGGAGCGCTCCCGTAAGGTAACCCCCTCGGGAGAGAGCTTCCCAGAGGGGGCTATCTATTGCAAGGAGGATCCGCAAGAGCCGCAGAGGGACCCCAGAACAGGACGATCGGGGCCACTCTGTGCAAAGCTAACTGCACAGTGGAGGTAAGTATGACATGTTTGTTATTTAAAGTGTACTTTGATAAACAGTTGTGCAAATATCATGTGACAAAAATGTAAACTGCCATGATTTTATTTCATGGGGCCTCTGCGTTCAGAAAATATGTGTAAAGACCCCTTTCACACTGGGGCGCTTTGCAGGCGCTATAACGCTAAAAATAGCACCTGAAACAGCTGCTGCTGTTTCTCCAGTGTGAAAGCCCTGAGGACTTTAACACTGGAGCGGTGCGCTAGCAGGACGGTTAAAAAAGTTCTGCTAGCAGCATCTTTGGAGCGGTGAAGGAGCGGTGTGTATACCGCTCCTGCCCATTGAAATCAATGGGCACCACGGCTATACCGCCAGCAAAGCGCCTCTGCAGAGGTGCTTTGCAGTGGTTTTAACCCTTTCTCGGCCGCTAGCGGGGGGTAAAAGTGCAGAATAGCACCGTGAAATTGACAGTAAAGCACCGTTAAAAATAGTGGCGCTTTACCGCCGACGCCCCCACCGCCCCAGTGTGAAAGGGGCCTAAAAGAGGTAAAAAAGTGCATTAAGCAGTAAAGCACAAGCTGGGTCCAACTCTTATTTTCTAAAAAGGTACCTGTAGTGTTGTCTTATCTCTCTTCAAAGCATTAGGCACCGTGGCTGTCTCCTGCTCGGTTCTTCTGTTACCAGCCTGATAACTTCTGACAAGTTCTCCGACACATGAGATAACCCCCCCCCCCCCCAAAAAAAAGATGACATATTTGTTTGCCGATTTTTGGGGCAGGGGCGTATGAAATCAGCAGGCCCGTGTGCAAGATCAAAAGTGGGCCCTAGGCATCAATAAGAACAACAATATGGAGAGCAAAGCGTGTCGCAGTGAACAGTGGACATGTTTTAAAATGCGCTTAATATTGGCTTAAAGGTAAGGTGACCAGATTTTTAAAATGAAAACTGGGGATATATATTTTTTTTTTACTAGTAATGGTGGCAATCAGCGACTCTCTGTCCGTCACCACCCGCCTCACAGCCTGCCAAGTCTTACACTCCGGGCCCCGGCTACTACTGGGTGGGGTGCGGAGGAAGATCAGTCCGCCAGGGAAGGCAAGGACTTGACCCAAGGCAGAAGAACATGCGAGCGGAGCTGAACGGGCATGCACTCGAAACTGAAGAAATATTCCCTCCACTCCGACCTGCACATGATCATCAGAAAGGGGCACAGATAATGGAAAAAAATACACCCCCCTAGGCTAGTAGGAGCGGCAGAGCGGGGGTGTGTAATTCAGAATTCCTTTTTTTTATTTTTTTTATTCTGCGCTGACTGTCTTTGAAATTGCCCCAGCCCCTGCTCAAATCCAATCCGGGGACAAAACCGGGGACAGACTTGGTCCGGGGACAGTGTCCTCAATCCGGGGACTGTCCCCTGAAACCGGGGATGTCTGGTCACCCTACTTAAAGGGGGTGTTGTTAAAGAGAGTCTGAGATGACCTATATAGTGCAGAATGTGGTAATGTTAAATAGGGAATGCAGAATGTATGGTGGTGAGTAGTATGTACAGGTAAGGTAATTAGTGAAGAGAGGAGGAAAAGGAGTGCAATACCACCTTCTGATAGTCTGTAATCTACTGTTTTACCACCTTGGTGGTGGGGTACTCTGAAGGATGTAAGGACCCCACACCAGCAGGATGCACAGGGGGAGGTAGTGGGGTGGACGGGGGGCTGCATCGTGGTCAGGGGGGCCGCAGAGTGGTCAGGGGGGCCGCAGAGTGGACAGGGGGACCGTGGGATGGACAGGGGGACCGTGGGATGGACAGGGGGACCGTGGGATGGACAGGGGGACAGTGGGATGGACAGAGGGACCGTGGAATGGACAGAGGGACCGTGGAATGGACAGAGGGACCGTTTGTCAGCCTCATTACTGTACTGTCCCCAGCCTCAGTGCACCGACTTGTCACCTGACCTGGCTGCTCCAAATTAATTTGCTCACCTTCTAGCTGGCTGCCGGAGTCTTGTCTTGTGTGTGTGGCTGTACTGGTGGTGAGCGGTTGATTGAGCGCTGGTCTATGATGTTTGTTCCCTTGTCCAGCAGGTTGCAGGCAGTTGGGTGGCTTGGCCCAGGCTGCGGAAGTGAGGAGGAAAAGTCAGGCAATGTATGCGCTGCGCAGCTGGACTCAGGATGCTGACCAGCTGAGCAGTGAGCACTGGATCTGGACAGGACACTGTTACTACACAGACGCTGCTGCTCCTTCTGCTGCCCGTGCGAATGGAGAAGGAGAGGAGGTGGGTCAGGTGATCTCGGAGGCTATCACAGGGCAGCACTGGGTAAAGGCGCTAGTTCTGACAAAGACTCTGCGTCCTTACAAGTGACGTCACTCGTTGCTAGACGCGAGTCGGGGGGCGGCCCTAGCAACCAGTCATTATGGTGTCTGTTTCTGTCCTCATTTCATTCCGGACCCTGTATTGTCCCGCAATGAAGTTGCCCAGGACACAGGACACAAAAATGAATTGCGGGATAATCCCGGGCAGTCCGGGGCGTGTGGTCACCCTACCTATCCGCGAACAGCTGAATGAGAGGGATACATTCAGAAGTATCCAATTGCTCATCAATAGGACTGAGAAGTGCATGTGTGTGGACCCCACCTGGCTGGTGAGGAGCAGCTATATCAGGACTTGCTCTGATTGAGGGTGATTAGTGTTGGCACTGGAGTGCATTTACACATATTATAGGTTTTTTTTTGAGCACTTTAGTAATTTCTTGCACTGTTGTCATTTACACATGCTTTCTGTAGTTTGCACTTTTTTTGCAGTTTGCATCTTTGGAATTTATCCTACTTATGTAGGGTCACTGTATTTACTTGGGGTTGATTTCACAGCGCATCAATAATTTATTTATTCACAGTTATTTTAAACGCTACCCAAAAAAATATTAAATGCACCTAGATTTTTTTGCAAAAAAAAGTGAATCTATTATTTTTTATAATGGAGCCTGCAAAGCATTGCACCCGCAATCAGTGGATCACAGTTGTCATGCCAGCTCTATGTCTGTACCTCTGTAACCTGAGTGTTGCTTGAACGCACATAAAATGTGTATCCTGCTTGCGGTGCCATTCATTGTTAGTGACACCCTTAACGCACTTTCACACGTATGACAAACACACCAAAACATGCGAAGCTGAACACCCAAAAGGGTACATGAGCCTCTTTGGTGCGTTTGGCGTATCTAGAGCAGCCCATTCAAATTACCGTAATGGGCTGCTCTATGCATGCAGTGCGAAAATGCGCACAAAAATGAACGAGCACAGAAATCCAGGTCATCACGAGACTTTACATGTAAATCTAGCCTTAGGGAAATGGGGGAAGTGTCATTGGACTACAAGTGCTGTCATCACTACACTTGTGTTCTATTGAGAACTGCATGTTTGTCCCCCTGTGGTGGCAGAGGGGACATGTAGTTCATTCATTAAAGCAGAGCTCCAGTCTCTTAAGTGAAAATCAAAAGTCAGCAGGTACAAAAACGGTAGCTGCTGAATTTTTAATAAACAGCCACACCTGTCCCACGATCCAGCAGTGTTCTCACTGTGTCCTCCCTCACTGGCACCAGCATCTTTACTATGGGCACCCGGCTGTGACAGCTTGTGGCCTCACAGTCAAGTGCCCACTGCACTTGCGCTCTGTAACTGGTCCCGAAGTCTTCTGGGACCTGTCATGTGTCCCAAAAGACTTCAGGAGGGAGGGGGAAAGGAGAACTTTCGCTTCCGATTGCCTATGGTGATCAGAGCCAAAGTGGGAGCGGGTACCTGTCAAGATTGGGTACCTGCCCCCCCCATCTCCCCAAAAGCTTAATTTCACAAACAAGAAGCCGGGGAGGAGGCCTTAAAGCTGAACTTCCCCTTTTGGGTGGAGCTTTGCTTTAACATGTCTCTGTGAATAAAGGGAATGGCTGTGTGGGAGGAAAATAACCCCCTATACGCTGTCACTAGGGATGAGCCAAACACCCCCCCCCCCGGTTCGGTTTGCACCAGAACATGTGAACAGGCAAAAAATTTGTTCGAACACGCGAACACCGTTAAAGTCTATGGGACATGAACATGAAAAGTCAAAAGTGCTAATTTTAAAGGTTAATATGCAAGTTATTGTCATAAAAAGTGTTTGGGGACCCGGGTCTTGCCCCAGGGGACATGTATCAATGCAAAAAAAAGTTTTAAAAACTGAAGTTTTTTCGGGAGCAGTGATTTTAATAATGCTTAAAGGGAAAGAATAAAAGTGAAATATTCCTTTAAATTTCGTACCTGGGGGTGTCTATGGTATGCCTGTAAAGTAGCGCATGTTTCCCGTGTTTAGAACTGTCCCTGCACAAAGTCACCTCTAAAGGGAAAAAAGTCATTTAAAACTACTCGTGGCTATTAATGAATTTTCGGTCCCGGCAATACAGATCAAAGTCATTGAAAAAAACGGCAGGGGTTCCCCCCCAGTCCATTACCAGGTCCTTTGGGTCTGGTATGAATATTAAGGGGACGCGTCACGGGGCGGGGTCACCCGTCCACGTCATTGGGTAACCCCCGGCTTTCTCCTTGTGTCAGAGGGGGACGGGATCACATGACAGGTGGCCCCGCCCTCAGCTACATAAGAGCTGTCAGGCTGGCGCCGCATCATTAGCAGGGTGCCTTCAGGGGAGGCAGGATCCTGTGTGTGTTCCTCGCTGGAGTCGCGGAGATCATCCATCGTTGGAGAATGAGAATTGGATTACATCGCTGGAGATTGAGGATGGATTTATTGGATTACATCGCTGGAATCTCTTTTTTATTTTTTTATTTTTAATAAAGTACTTGCTTCAAGCCGTCTTCTGTGGGTTTTAACATTTTGACACTTTTTTTTGTGAAATGGCATGGGTACAATGTACCCCTTACCAATTCACATAGGGGGGGCCGGAATCTGGGGGTCCCCTTTGTTAAAGGGGGCTTCCAGATTCCGATAAGCCCCCCGCCCGCAGACCCCCACAACCACCGGGCAAGGGTTGTGGGGATGAGACCCTTGTCCCCATCAACATGGGGACATCCTCCCCATGTTGAGGGCATGTGGCCTGGTATGGTTCAGGAGGGGGGGGCGCTCTCTCACCCCCCCCTCTTTTCCTGCGGCCTACCAGGTTGCGTGCTCGGATAAGGGTCTGGTATGGATTTTTGGGGGGACCCCCACGCCATTTTTTTTTAACTTTGGTGCGGAATTTCCCCTTAAAATCCATACCAAACCTGAAGGGTCTAGTATGGATTTTTGGGGAGGAACCCACTCCATTTTAAAAAAAATGGCGCAGGGTTCCCCTTAATATCCATACCAGACCTGAAGGGCCTGATATGGAATTTGGGGGGGACCCCCACGCTTTTTTTTTTGGTTCGGGTTTTTTTCAATGACTTTGATCTGTATTGCCGGGACCGACAATTCATTAATAGCCACGAGTAGTTTTAAATGACTTTTTTTCCTTTAGAAATTACATTTTGTGCAGGGACAGTTCTAAACACAGGAAACATGCGGTACTTTACAGGCATACTATAGACACCCCCCAGGTACAAAATTTAAAGGAATATATCACTTTTATTGTTTCACTTTAAGCATTATTAAAATGGCTGCAGTTTTTAAAACTTTTTTTTGCATTGATACATATCCCCTGGGGCAGGACCCAGGTCCCCAAACACTTTTTATGACAATAACTTGCATATTAACCTTTAAAATTAGCACTTTTGATTTCTCCCATAGACTTTTAAAGGGTGTTCCGCGGCTTTTCGAATTTGCCGCGAACACCCCAAATTGTTCGCTGTTCGCTGAACGGCGAACAACCAATGTTCGAGTCCAACTCATGTTCGACTCAAACATAAAGCTCATCCCTAGCTGTCACAGAAAAAAAAGGTTTGGGGTGGTCGTTGTCTGATTTTCACAATGGTACATCTTAAGTATACCTGGAAGCTGATTGGTTTCTATGCGGAATTGTGACTAACTTTGTCCTCTCTAGCTTTAATAAACAAACCCCTGTATGTTCAGGTCAAAAGTAAGCTGTCAACAAACTGTTGTAAAAAATTGTCTAGTTTCCAGACTTACTTAGGCTTTGGCTCAGCAGTGTGAGTAGAACCAGAGGACTCAGCATTTTCTGAATCTGCAAAAAAAATCTTTTGATGAGTTTCAACAAACACCACTAGTTGTAATTCTGTAAAGAATTTGGGACATTTTTCATGCTTCAGCCCACTATTGGCTGAAAACGGGTCACAGGAGTACACAACAAAATACAGTCCTGTGATCCACAGGAAAAGTACAGCCAAACGAACTTTGGCTGTACTTTATGCACCCTGGGCATTTAGCGCTGTAAGATTGTGCCATTTGATATGATTGGAAGGCAACATCCAGAACTGCTGAAGACTACTGAGGCTGGACAGGGCTGGATGGTGCACTTATTGGTACTAACATTCAAGGCAGGATGCGCCTAGAGTGGAATGTCTAGAACACAAGTAGTCCGCATTCCGGACATTCAGCCTAGGGCACATACTGTCCTAATTGTTAGTACCACTTGGTGCACCGTCCAGCCCAGTAGCTTACCGCCTCTCGTTACATTTTACAGGCATCTGTTAGTGAGGCTGAATGGTGCACGTGTGCCTTTCGTCTGCACCAAAACTCCCGGGATCTCATGCATATGAGTGAGCACTACAAAGGTGCAAATATTGGTTCCATTGTGGCTTTTTCCACCTACATACTTGAGCTGGAGACTATAGGCTGGATCAGAGAATTTCGGTGGCGGTGTGGCGATAAAAGGCAGAGCCCCATGGTCTTTGCTAGACTTGTGCACAACGGAAAAATTTGTTCAGTTTCGGTTTGTTTCTTTCCGGTCCTGTTGATTCGTAATCATTCGTAATTTTGCTAGACGGGATTTTTCGTGTTCGGACTCATTCGTATTTTTGCAAGCGACATTTTTCGTTGAATTTTTTGTTGCTTTATTATTCGTACTTTCGGTAGAGTACGTTGTTTTTCGTTGATTCTGGACACAACTCCTACTTTCGTAACTTTTTTTGGGTTCGTTGATTCGTAATTTTCCGTGTCTCTCTCACAACGACGCTGCCTATTATGCCTAATGTGCTTCGAATGGATTTGTACTTTTCTAAATACATAGCGGTTATTTGTAACGATTCGAAATCTCGTATTTTACTTTCGTTTTTTACATGCGGCTATAGGCTCCGCCCCTGTACACCATTTTGAGAGGGTTCAGCATGGTGAGGGAGAAGCAGAGAGCAGAGCAGAGTGAGTGTTATTGTGCTTCGAATGGATTCGAAATCTCGTATTTTACTTTCGTTTTTTCATGCGGCTATAGCCTCCGCCCCCTGTACACCATTTTGAGAGGGAGTTCAGCATGGTGAGGGAGAAGCAGAGAGCAGAGTGAGTGTTATTGTGCTTCGAATGGATTCGTACATTCGTAACTTTTTTCATAACGAATTATGCCGAAGACCTTCGGGCATTCGCTATTTTGCGGTATAATTTATTTCGGATTCGGTTTTATTCGTAATTGCTCTGTTCGGAAATTCGAATGCTTCCGAATGTCCGAAAGTTGCTAAATTCGGACGAATTTCGATTCGTTACGAAACGAATTGCACAAGCCTAGTCTTTGCCATAAAAAGTGAATATTGACCCCTATGTGACAAATGGTCAAACGTTTCTGGTGAGTCTTGACTGCAAGGGGGGCACGTGGCACCAAATTCATTGGATTGTTCTTTTGGCACTTTGGAACACAACGTTTGTCAAGCATGTGCACAGTGAAAATGGCACAGTAACATTTTGGATCTGCATACGAAATATGCTTTATATGGACTTTATGAGGATAAATTAATGTTGATTTTGTAGATTTTTCTTTTTAGATTTTAGTTTGCTATAATTCTTTTCAGTCGCATCATAAGATCTTCCATAGCAATGTTCACAAGTTTTTAGTATATGCCTTGAATGATAGCGGTCACAGTTGATTTTGTTCTCAATGGAACTGTCAAGTCATAAATTAGCTGGTGTCATAACAAATCACATGTTCAGCACCATGGCAACTTCAGGTCGATCAGAGACTAAGGTTACATTCACTCCGGTAATTAGGGCCGGTGTGAATAGTAGCATTAAGTATCAGAGATTCCTGCTACAGCTCTCAGCGGCCGCTGGCCCCATTCACCATAATGACAGGTCGCCAGTTCCTCAGCTATTAATTCATGAATCTGTGCACAGCCAGAGATTACCTGCAGTAATCACTGTTGGATGCACTTTGTGTGTTTTCTTGACTTAGGTGATAGGAGGGTTTATTTCCACTTTAAAAAGTGAAATAACAGCCTTCATGTATGAAAAGTGCAACAACTAAGTGGAAAATTTCTGACTGCCCACAGCAAGCAAACACAGCTTCTTTACAAAAGGTTCAGAAGTCCACGTTTTTACAAAAAAAATTAAAAATCCTGATTGGTTGCTGTGGGCAACAAGAAATGTCCCCTCGGCCTGTCTTCATACATCAGCCTAATGATGTGTTACTCAAGTGACACAAATGTAAAGAAAAGTTTTCAGGGCTGCTATAACGATTTACATTTTAAAAACTAAAAGAATTAAAAAAATCCTTCTAATGAACATTGAACACTTTACGAATACAAGTATTACCTGGAGAATAACCTCCTGCAGATGTCTCACTGTGTGACACCAGGCTGAATCAGAAAGCAAATATGAATCATTGATTGTGGTATGTCTGCTATACAGCGGCCATTTTCTTGGTGATGATTGTATGTGTGAATTACATTTGGTCTTCAGGAAAATGTCTGCCAGTCCAAAAGGGAAAGTCTAGCGAAGGAGACACCCGATCCCCATTTCTCTCACTTACTGAGGCCTCACATATTTAAATTCTATTGGCCTGACTTACTATAATTCACAATAAAGCCACTAAGTAGATGGAATAACAGAGTGCAAACAGGAGTGATGATGTGTAATAAGTGAAATTCATTCAATGGAAACTATATTGTTAGATTCTAGCCAGCTTTAGTGTTCCCAGCAATATAGTGTGAGAGGATTTACCTCAACAATCCACTCAGTTTTCACTCACCTCAGGGCTCATTCACATGGCTGCAGAGGGCCATACACCCAGGGTTGCCAACATCAGTAAATTTACTGGTAGTTTGTAAAAATCTGTGATTTTTCACAACTGGCTATAAATAAGCAGGCAAATTACGTGTTAAGTGTATTGTCAGTGTTTCCATATTGTGTTTATACTGTTTAAATATCAGTTGTCCTATTTTTTAATAGGAGTTCTGTAAAAAAAAAAAAAAAGTCAGGTTGTCAGTAAAAAAAGTGCTCTGCCAGTAAATTTTACATGTTTTATCAGAAAAAAGTGCAGCGGGAGGTTGGCAACACTGCATGCATGTGAAAAGAACCATATGTTTCCACACCTGGAAGTACAGGTTTTGCAAACAGCCTGTACAAATCAATGACAGGCTGTGGATATACGCTGGTAACCACACATTCAATTGTTTACATGCGTATAGGGATGGATGTGCACAGTGCACCACTTGCTCCAAGGGCACACATGTGTCTCTGGATGCATGTAACTGCCCGGATGTGAGGTTACAGTGTACAGTGATAGCTTGTCATTGGTTTGTACGGGTGGCTATACGTAAACACCTGCACACCTCTTTGCTTCTATTGTCTCTAGCCCTCCTCGGCTGTGTAAATCAGGCCTGTTGGCTAGGTATAAAGCATGGGATCGTAGACAGCACTTAATCCTTATAATACCCTTCAATAATATAAATTAATGACAATAAAAAACACTAGACATACTTTTATTGGATTTAAATTGGCCTTTATTATTGGCAATAAATTATTTGATCTTTAATACAATTTAATAATACACATTACAGTCTTATCACCAAATATTTTCACACCAAACCAAAAAATATTATTATATAATTTACATACATCGGAAAACCATATCTGATAACTTAGCCATTACAGCTTGAGTTCTAACTATTTAAATCAAAAAACTGCCCCCTTTCATTTTCCAGAAAGGGACGGATGCCACACAAAAAGGACCGTGACGAGGGAGGGTGTGAAGCTTCTTTCTCTCCTGCTGAGCGCTGACTGAAAACTGTTGCCCAGATTTCTTTTATATTAAATAACTTCTATTAGTGCCATGGCAGTTGCGACCATGTGACCTCCTGAACCAATTACATTGAAACATTTAAAGACTTCCTGTTGCTATGGGCTTAAACTATTTTTTATAATGGTCACGCTCCCATTGGTGTGCGAGGCAAATTGCTCGTCCATTTTTTATTCCCACACATCGCGTGTAGAGCAGTCTATTCATTTCTATGCCCTACACATGAGAAACAGGAAAAAAAGTCCCTGGCCTGTTTTAAAAAAATCACAATTAACCAAACTGCACAAAAGTGTTAGCAGATGCATTAACAATTAATGCCACTGCCGTGCATCTGCTAACGGGAAGAGGGTTTCTGTGCAGGTTGGGAAAGTGCAATGTGAACCTAGTCTAAAGAACAACTTTGTTTTCTTTTCTGTTTTTTTTCCTTTAATTCATTTGCCCCCATCCCCCTACCTACATGTTGCTTATAGATAGGCCACCTAGCTAGCACTGTTATTTGTTTGATGCTAGATATTGTTACCTTTGTGATTATATTTTGTTTGCATTTACAGACTCTGTTTCTGCAGTGCTTTTGCTTTTTTAACCACTATTGGTCCTATTGTCATTTTAAAGTGGTTGTATACCCTCTTTTTGAACTTTTACCTACAGGTAAGCCTATAATAAGACCTACCTGTAGGTAAAAAGACTGACTGCAGCGGCGCATGCGCAGCAGGGATTATCGGCTAAAGCCCGGCAGCCGCCGGACCTTGCCGACGCGCGGGAGTGACGACATCGCCGCTCCAGCCACTCACAGCGCTGGAGCGGCGATACCCGGAAGACACGCCGAGGCAAGATGACATCTCCCTCGGTGTGGACCAGGTAAGTTCCCGACGCCTCTTTCTAAGGTAAGTATTTCATTATAAACTAGTATACGGTGCATACTAGCTCATTATGCCTTTTTCCTTTCAAGTATGAAAAAAAAAAAAGAAGAAGGAGCGGGTATACAACCGCTTTAAAGCAACATCTGGTCTCAGTGGCCCTGGTGGTCCTGCACTGTGAAGGCTGGCATTCAACACTAAGCCCCAGGGCTGATTCCGCTACTTGTACAAATCGCTCCATAGGCGTGTGTTGTAAAAGCAAAAGTTAACAGAATGCATTCTGTTTACATCAGGAGTGTAGTGATGTCACAAGTAATGTCAGAACATTTCCATTCAGAGGGCAGGGAACGATTTGTTCCAGCTCTGCCCAGTATATCTGCAGTAGATTCTGCTATAGATAAACAAGCCATAGGTGTGTGGCCAGTCTCCCTTTGCTCTACGCTTGACACCACCATGTCAGACCCGAGTCCATAGGTGGGACAGTTACATGGCAGGGACAGTACCTTATCTCATGCTACAAATTTCAAATCCCGGTCTTACAGACACCATTTATAAACAGCACTGGTAGACATGCAATTAACCACTTGACCACTGGGCACTTAAACCCCCTTAATAACCAGACCAATTTTCAGCTTTCGGTGCTCTCACATTTTGAATGACAATTACTCAGTCATACAACACTGTACCCATATGAAATTTTTGTCCTTTTTTTCACACAAATAGAGCTTTCTTTTGGTGGTATTTAATCACTGTTGGGTTTTTTATTTTTTGCGCTATAAGAGAAAAAAGACTGAAAATTTTGTAAAAAAATGATTTTTTTTTCGTTTCTGTTATAAAATTTTGCAAATTACTATTTTTTCTTCATAAATTTTGGCCAAAATTTATACTGCTACATATCTTTGGTAAAAATAAGTACAAATTGGTGTATATTATTTGGTCTTTGTGAAAGTTATAGAGTCCACAAGCTATGGTGCCAATATCTGAAAATTGATCACACCTGAAGTACTGACGGCCTATCTCAATTCTTGAGACCCTAACATGCCAGAAAAGTACAAATACCCCCCAAATGACCCCTTTTTGGAAAGAAGACATTCCAAGGTATTCAGAAAGAGGCATTGTGAGTTTTTTGAAGTTGTCATTTTTTCCCACAATTCTTTGCAAAATCAAGATTTTTTTTTTCTCTTTTTTTTTTTTCACAAAATTGTCATATTAGCAGGTTATTTCTCACACACAGCATATGCATTCCACAAATTACACCCCAAAACACATTCTGCTATTACTCCCGAGTATGGCGATACCACATGTGTGAGACTTTTACACAGCGTGGCCACATACAGAGGCCCGACATGCAGGGAGCACCTTCAGGCGTTCTGGAGCACCAAGGCCAATTCTGACATTTCTCTCCTACATGTAAAAATCATCATTTATTTGCTATAAAATTACATAGAACCCCAAAACATTATATATGTTTTTTTAGAAAAGACCTTAGAGAATATAATGGTGGTTGTAGCAACTTTTTATCTCGCACGATATTTGCGCAGCAATTTTTTTAACGCGTTTTTTACGGAAAAAAAATGTTTTGTGCTTAAAAAAAAAAAAAAACAGTAAAGTTAGCCCAATGTTTTTGCATAATGTGAAAGATGAAGTTACGCCGAGTAAATAGATACCTAACATGTCGCCCTTAAAAATTGCACACACTCGTGGAATGGCGCCAAACTTCGCTACTTAAAAAATCCCCATAGGCGACGTTTTAAATATTTTTACTGGTTACATGTTTTGAGTTACAGAGGAGGTCTAGGGCCAAAATGATTGCTCTCGCTCTAACGTTCGCAGAGATACCTCACATGTGTGGTTTGAAAACCGTTTTCATATGTGGGCGGGACTTACGTATGCGTTCGCTTCTGTATGCGAGCTCACGGGGACAGGGGCGCTTTAAAAAAAAAAAAAAAATTTATTCTTCATTTTACTTTATTTATTTTAGTTTGACATGTTTTTCCGCCCTAAACATTTTTTTGATCACTTTTATACCTATTACAAGGAACGTAAACATCCCTTGTAATAGGAATATGGCATGACAGGTCCTCTTTACAGTGAGATATGGGGGGGGGGGGTGTCAATAAGACCCCACATCTCACCTCTAGGCTGGGAAGCCTGAAAAAAAAAAAAAAAAAAAAAACAACAATCCTGGCTTTGATCGTAGCGGTGAGTCGGTAGAAGCACCGGAGGGCGGCGGGGGGGGGGGGGGACATCCCCTCTCGCCTCCCGTAAGAATGATCAAGCGGCGGAACAGCCGCTATGATTGTTCTTATGGTGTAGGGAATCGCCGGCTGAAAAAGCCGATATCTGAATGATGCCTGTAGCTGCAGGCATCATTCAGATATCCCCGCACAAAGTCAAGGACGTCATATGACGGCCGGAGGGCGGGAAGTGGTTATTGCAGAGTATTGCCGGGCATTGCGGAGTATTGCCGGGCATTGCGGAGTATTGCCGGGCATTGCGGAGTATTGCAGGGCATTGCGGAGTATTGCGGTGTATGGCAGGGTATTGCGGTGTATGGCAGGGTATTGTGGAGGGTATTGCACAGGGTATTGTGGAGGGTATTGCAGAGTATTGTGGAGGGTATTGCAGAGTATTGTGGAGGGTATTGCAGAGTATTGTGCAGGGTATTGCAGAGTATTGTGCAGGGTATTGCAGAGTATTGTGCAGGGTATTGCAGAGTATTGTGCAGGGTATTGCAGAGTATTGTGCAGAGTATTGCAGAGTATTGTGCAGGGTATTGCGCAGGGTATTGCAGAGTATTTTGCAGGGTATTGCAGAGTATTGTGCAGGGTATTGCAGAGTATTGTGCAGGGTATTGCAGAGTATTGTGCAGGGTATTGCAGAGTATTGCAGAGTATTGCACCAGGGTATTGCAGAGTATTTCGCAGGGTATTGCAGAGTATTTCGCAGGGTATTGCAGAGTATTTCGCAGGGTATTGCAGAGTATTTCGCAGGGTATTGCAGAGTATTTCAGCAGGGTATTGCAGAGTATTGCAGCAGGGTATTGCAGAGTATTGCACCAGGGTATTGCAGAGTATTGCACCAGGGTATTGCAGAGTATTGCAGAGTATTGCACCAGGGTATTTTGCAGAGTATTGGCAGGGTGTATTGCAGAGTATTGGCAGGGTATAGCACAGGGATGGCTGAGCAGGGATGGATGGATGGATGGATCTGTGACTGCAATTGTCACAGATCCAGCCCACAGAGCTGCTGCTGCCATCCGCTCCCTCCCCCTCCCCTCTCACACTGTACCGATCGGTACAGAGAGGGGAGGGAGGAACCGGCGTCATCAAATGACGCCGGTCTGTTTACAAGTGATTGCTCCGTCATTTGACGGAGCGATCACGTGGTAAACGGCCGCTATCAGCGGCGATTTACCGCGATTCGTGATCCGCCGGGTCCTCTGTACCCGGCGGTCACGGAGTTTCCCGTGTGCGCGCCCCAGGGGGCGCGCGGGAGCGCGATTCTGGGAGGACGTTATATAACGTCCTCCCAGAGTTAAGCAACCACCCTGCCGCCGTTATTTTGCGGCAGGTGGTTGTTAAGTGGTTAAAGAGGAACTTCACTACCCCTCTCTTACCCTTTTCCCAGGTTATCTATTAAAAAAAAAAAACACAACACATACTTAATATGTTCAGCAAATCAAACTGCGTTCTCTAATGGGTGTGCCACTTTGCTGCTGCTCACCCAGCCTCATGCCACTATCTTCTTTTCTAAAATCCTCAGGAGTTGGCTCCAAGAACTGGGAAGAGACAGACAGCCCCCTGATTCGACACAGCAGCACATTCGCTGTGAAGTACCCAGAGGCCTCTTTTGGATGCGGACATAAGTATCCCAGGAGGCTGTGGGCCTAGGTGAAAGTCTTATAAGTGCAGGCATGTGTTTCTCAAACAAGGTAAAAGGGAAGGAAAGAATTATGGTGGGATGAGAGGGAGCAGAGGGAGAGTAAGAGAGTGTTAGGATAGAGACAGACAGATGGAGGTGTGGGTTAGTACCGTTGGTTGATGTGTAGTGGGGAGGGCCTAGGTCAGGGCTAGATTGCGTGGGACTGGCAAAGAGCCATTTGTATTCTTCGATGAAGAAGTCTATCCAGTAGAACCACATGACCCGGAACTTAGAGTTTGTCCTTTTGAGGGAGCTAGTTAGGCCCGGTTCACACAGGGGCAACTCCGGACGCGACTTCTGGTCGCCCCAAGTTGCCCCAAGTCGCGCTATTTTCAAAAATAATTGAAGTGAATGAAGCTGTTTTTATGTACACGACTGCAGTCACTCCGACTTCAAAAAAGGCTCCTGTACTACTTCAATCCGACTTCTAGGCGACTGCTAGGCGACCTGTACCCATTGATTTCAATGGAAGTCGCTCAGAAGTCGGATTCCCTGTCTAAGAGAACACATATTTTTCAGGCAAACCCCTCCCTCCCCCCTACCTCCCACAGAGCTGATTCTTGTTTTATTGGCCACTGGAATGTCTCCTGTCCTGGAAGCGACTTCAAGTCGTGTTGTAAATCACCACAAGTCGTGCTGAGGTCACCCTGAGGTCGCCCTGTGATTCATGCTCAAGTCGTGTCTGAGTTGCCTCTCAAAGTCGCGCTGGAAGTCGTGTTGCCCCTGTGTGAACCGAGCCTTAGGGCTTCCATTAATTTAAGATCTTCAGCATGGCAGAGCCATTGTGCATTGTTTATTTATTGTAGGAAAAGTCAATCATCCAGTCATGTACAAGCAAAAATCCTTTTATATCTTTACTCCATGTAATGTGGTATTACAAGTAACCATAGCTTCACCGTATTCACTAAATTAAAAAATATGTTTCTCAAAGTGAACTTTCTGTACTGTGAGGGGGTTAGCTCGGCAGCGGGTGTGTGTGACCCCCGAGATGGGCTCCCCACACAAGAACAGGCCCAGCAAACGGTGGTTGTGGTTTTCAAAATCAAAAAGGTGTGGTTTATTTTCTAATTACAGTGACAAAACACAGCAAAGCAAAAGAAACATAAACAAAATAAATCCTGGTCAACTTGACCTCTGACTAAACATACAGGTTTCCTAACTAACAACTGGGATCAGCCTAGTGCTGTCCTAGTCCCTAAGTCCCTGGTTTTAAATGTCCAAGCAAATAACCACACAGGCTTTGTCTCACCGCACAGGGGTTCACTCTCCCTAGACAGTCCACACAGGTCTGGTTCCAGGCATGAGCTAACATCTAATGAAGCTGGGAGTTCTTATAGAGGCCTAAATGAGCTGACAAGCTTCAGCTGGTCTCATCAACTCCCTGTCTGTACGACGCCCCACACTCTCCCTAGAGGTATGAGTCATCCATGAGCCCACTAGCCTTATACAACTCTCCACCTAGTTGTATAAGTCGGCGTAAAGCCTGAATCTGGGCGAAATATATCTACCCCCCTGGATGCAACCAGGTGACTTTACCTTCCTGCTGTCACATACCCCCCCCTCTTGTTTTAACCTCGGGGTTGGAACACCAGCAATCAGGCATTCATGTACTCGAGACAAAGCATCCACATTCCCCATTTGAACGCCAGGGCGATGCTTTACTGTGAAGTTGAATTCCTGGAGGGCCAGGAACCACCTATTCACTCTTCTATTTGTTTCTTTGTTTTGAGCCATCCACTTTAACGGAGCGTGATCCGTAACCATGTCAAAGTGCCTACCTAGCAGGTAGTACCGAAGGGAATCTAGAGCCCACTTCACCGCTAAACACTCCTTTTCAACGGTGGCGTAATTTACCTCATGGGACTTCAACTTCCTGCTGAGGTAAATGACTGGGTGCTCTTCCCCGTTCCAGACCTGGGACAATACTGCTCCTAACCCCACATCTGACGCATCACTTTGTACGACAAAGTCTTTAGAGAAGTCGGGTGAGTACAACACTGGCTGGCTACATAAGGCTTGTTTCAAGAATTGGAATGCTGCCTCAGCCTCGGGGGTCCATTTAATCATGACCGACCCTTTCCCCTTCGTCAGGTTGGTTAGGGGCACAGCCCTAGAAGCAAAGTGGGGAATGAATCGCCGATAATACCCAGCGATTCCCAGAAAGGCTCGTACCTGCTTCTTGCTGTTGGGACGTGGCCAACTCTGGATGGCCTCGACTTTGTTGAGTTGGGGTTTTATTACTCCCCTCCCAATGGTGTACCCAAGATATTTGGCCTCCTCCTGCCCAATGGTACACTTCTTGGGGTTAGCCGTAAACCCCGCTTCCCGAACAGAGTCCAGGACTGCTTGCACTTTTGGCAGATGTGAGGCCCAATCTGTGCTATGGACAATTATGTCATCCAGGTAAGCCGCAGCATACTTCCGATGGGGCCTCAGCATCTGGTCCATTTTCCGCTGGAATGTGGCCGGCGCATTCTGTAACCCGAACGGCATTCTTTTATATTGGAACGCCCCGTCTGGGGTTACAAATGCGGTTTTCTCTTTGGCCGACTTGGCCAGGGGGATTTGCCAATACCCTTTTGTGAGGTCAAGAGTCGTCATGTATCGGGCTGTTCCCAGCCGGTCGATCAACTCATCTATACGTGGCATGGGGTAGGTGTCAAATTTTGTAACTTTGTTCAACTGTCGAAAATCGTTACAAAATCGCCAGCTCCCATCCGGTTTAGGCACCAACACAATGGGACTAGACCAATCACTTTGGGACTCCTCTATCACCCCTAAGTTCAGCATTTTCTGTACTTCCTCCCGTATTGCCTCCCGTCGGGCCTCTGGGATCCGATAGGGTTTTAACTTCACCCTTTCACCGGGCGGGGTAATGATGTCATGCTCTACCCCAGATGTTTGTCCCGGCAGCTCAGAGAATACCTCCTTGTTGCGAAGCACAAACTCCTTAACCTCCTGTTGTTGGGGTTGTGACAAGGTGGCTGCTATTCCAACCTCCGGAATCACGCAACCAGTTTGAGCTGGTGACCAAGTGTCTGCGACTAGGGACTCTCTATCCCTCCAGGCTTTCAACAGATTAACGTGATAGATCTGTTCGGGCTTTCGCCTTCCTGGTTGTCTGACCTTGTAATTCACTTCGCTCACTTTTTCCATTATCTCGTAGGGGCCTTGCCATTTGGCAAGGAATTTACTTTCAACCGTAGGGACAAGTACCAGTATCCTATCCCCCGGGGAAAAGGTACGGGTCTTGGCTCCACGGTTGTACACTCTCTGCTGTGCTAACTGCGCTTGGGCCAAATGTTCCTTCACGATGGGCATTACCTGTGCAATTCGGTCTTGCATCAGGGCGACATGCTCAATCACACTCCTGTGGGGAGAACTCTCACTTTCCCAAGTTTCCTTGGCAATATCCAACAGCCCTCTTGGGTGTCTCCCATACAGTAACTCAAAGGGGGAGAATCCCGTAGAGGATTGGGGCACCTCCCTAATAGCAAACATCAGATAAGGAAGTAGACAGTCCCAATCCTTTCCATCTCTATCCACCACTTTCTTCAACATTTGTTTTAGGGTTTTGTTGAACCTTTCAACCAGCCCATCGGTTTGGGGGTGATACACAGATGTACGTAATTGCGTCACTTTGAACAATTTACACAGCTCCTTCATAACCCGGGACATAAAGGGTGTACCTTGGTCCGTAAGCAGTTCTTTACAAATACCCACCCGGCTAAACACAAGAGATAGCTCTTTGGCTATGGTTTTGGCCGAGGTATTTCGGAGAGGGATCGCTTCTGGATAACGGGTGGCATAGTCCATTATAACTAATATGTACTGGTGCCCCCTAGCGGACTTGATTATAGGACCTACCAAATCCATGGCGATCCTCTCAAACGGGACCTCAATGATGGGTAGAGGGACCAGCGGGCTACGGAAATGTGGCATCGGGGCCGACCTCTGACACACAGGGCAGGAGGAACAATAATTTTCTATGTCCTTCATCACCCCCGGCCAATAGAATCTCTGTAATACCCTCTCTCGGGTTTTCTCTGTCCCCAGATGACCTCCAAGAACGTGCCCATGGGCCAACTCCAACACCAACTTCCTGTAAGGTTTGGGCACCACAAGCTGCTCAACGGTTTCTTCTGCCCTTTTTGCCACCCGATACAGTAGGTCCTTCTCTACGCTGAAGTATGGGTAAGTGCAGGTATTATCTGGGTTCACTAACTCGCCATCTATTTTCACTACGTTTTCCCGTGCCTTTATTAGGGCGGGGTCTTTCAACTGTTCTGTGGCAAAGTTTTCCCTGTGAACCTCAAGATCAGAAAACTCCACAGACGGTAGGTTTTCATCTGAGGAGGTGGGCTCCTCTCCAGTTTCTTGAGTCTCCCCTGCCAATACTGATAAGGGAAATTCTGGAGAGTCCTCACCACTCTCAGGGGAGTTCTGGCTATCACATTCCTGGTACATAGGGGCACCAGTGGGGGGCTCAGGATCATCCCACAGTTCCCAGAACTTCGGAAAATCCCTTCCCACAATGGCGTCATGCGGTAACTGAGATACTAAGCCCACTGGATGAGAGAGGGTACCTTTGGGGGTCTCGAAACACACTGTAGTCACTGGATACTCTCGGGTGTCCCCATGCACACAAATAACAGCTACCTTGCTATTCCCAGAGACCTCTGTTTTAACTAACTCAGCCTTTATCAGGGTCACAAGGCTACCTGAATCCAGCAATACCACAACATTTCTACCATTAACACACATTTTGCATAAATGTTTCTCAGTTCCTCGAATGGCAGTGCATGCGACTGTCGCACACAGCGACTGACATCTGCCCGTCAGAAAGTCACACTGCATGGGTTCCTCCACAACCGGGCAATTGGCTGCAATATGTCCCGCTTGCCGGCAGCGGTAGCAAACGATCCTTCTTGCGGCCTCTTGAGCCGCTGATTTCCCAGGCTGTTCTCGCCAAACTTGGGGTAGAGCTCCCACCCTCTCACTCTCTCCACCCTCACCCCTTGGAATCCTCTTATCCGCCCCTGGGGATGGTCTGGTCTTAGGGTGGAAAGTCCGAGTGTCTCTGGAAGAGGCCGTCAGGTTCTCTGTAGCCAAGTATTTCTCCACACGATCCACAAGACCATCGGCCGTCTCTGGGTCTCCATGGCTTACCCACTTTTGGATGGCAGTAGGGAGAGCTCTCAAAAACCGATCCATTACAACACGTTCCACAATCTTTGGTGCGGACAAAGTCTCTGGCTGTAGCCACTTTCTGCTCAGGTGAATGAGATCATACATTTGAGACCTGGGGGGTTTTCCAAGCTGGAAAGTCCAGTTATGCACACGCTGAGCCCGGACAGCCTGGGTGACACCCAGCCTTGCCAATATTTCAGCTTTTAGCATTGCATAGTCTTTTGCTTGGTTAGGCTCTAGGTCATAGTAAGCTTTCTGCGATTCACCAGTTAACAGAGGAGCCACCAGTCCAGCCCACTGCTCCTCAGGCCACTTTTCTCTTTCAGCGGTCCTTTCAAATGTGGTCAAAAATACCAGTCATTTTTGTCAATAAACGACTCACCCCAAAGGACGCGGTATTAGTGGGACGGCTTTCCTCACTGGTCTGCGGACGTTGCTGCATTGCTGCTTCCATCTGTTGTTGTAGTCTCTGCTCTTGCTTCTGTAACAGGTCTATGAAGCGGGCCTCAGATTGCTGCTGGGCTTGTTGCTGAGCCTCCAGACTCTGTTGCAAAGTTGCGTTTGTCTGCTGCTGGGCTGCAAGGCTCTGTTGATGAGCTTGCTGCTGGGCTGCAAGGCTCTGTTGATGAGCTTGCTGCTGGGCTGCGAAGTTCTGTTGTTGAGCTGCAAGGCTCTTTTGCAAACCTGCATTTGTCTGCTGTTGATTGGCATTTGCTAGAGCCAGCTGCTTCAGTATCTCCTCCATGCTGGCTTAAAAAAAAAACTGCCACTGGTTCTCCACCAACTGTGAGGGGGTTAGCTCGGCAGCGGGTGTGTGTGACCCCCGAGATGGGCTCCCCACACAAGAACAGGCCCAGCAAACGGTGGTTGTGGTTTTCAAAATCAAAAAGGTGCGGTTTATTTTCTATTTACAGTGACAAAACACAGCAAAGCAAAAGAAACATAAACAAAATAAATCCTGGTCAACTTGACCTCTGACTAAACATACAGGTTTCCTAACTAACAACTGGGATCAGCCTAGTGCTGTCCTAGTCCCTAAGTCCCTGGTTTTAAATGTCCAAGCAAATAACCACACAGGCTTTGTCTCACCGCACAGGGGTTCACTCTCCCTAGACAGTCCACACAGGTCTGGTTCCAGGCATGAGCTAACATCTAATGAAGCTGGGAGTTCTTATAGAGGCCTAAATGAGCTGACAAGCTTCAGCTGGTCTCATCAACTCCCTGTCTGTACGACGCCCCACACTCTCCCTAGAGGTATGAGTCATCCATGAGCCCACTAGCCTTATACAACTCTCCACCTAGTTGTATAAGTCGGCGTAAAGCCTGAATCTGGGCGAAATATATCTACCCCCCTGGATGCAACCAGGTGACTTTACCTTCCTGCTGTCACAGTACTTTTTTAGTAAAACAAACCCAAAGAGTCAGTGAACTAACTTATGCCACCCTCACTGTGTGCTCTTTACCTTTCATAAAGGCTTTCAATTTGAGATATATAGTCTGAAAGCAAACTGAGATTGAGACCATATAAGTGTTTTATTTGTTGTATGTATTTTTAATGTTTTTGTATTGAAATATATGTAAATGTTATGTTGAAAAGACGAATAAAGAAAAAAAAAAAGAAGCAAACTGCTCCCTCTCCTTAGAAAGCAGGAAAATATCAGTATTCTATATTAAATGTTTCTTTGTAAAAGGGATTTTATATGAGCAGGGCTGGTGCAAGGATTTTTGACACCCTAGGCGAAACCTCATTTTGCCGCCCCCTTTGCACTGTCCATGTATACCCCACCTTTTTATAGACTGCTACCATTTTGGGAGGGGGGAGGAGTCAGTCATTGGCCCAGCACATGATACGCATGCAGCGTATGGAGAAGCCTTGGAGTGGGGGGCACCGGCACGGCGCCCCTGACTAATGTGTGCTCTAGGCTGGTGCCTACCTTGTCTATAGGTAGTGACGGCCCTGTACAGGGGATATGTACACAGATAATCAGGGCACTGTTGATCAGTGCCACCTATCAGTGCCCATTAGTGCCGCCTATCAGTGCCCATGGGCACTGAGTGTCACCTATAATTCTCCATTAGTGCCACTTATCAGTGCAGCCTCATCAGTGCCACCTATTAGTGCCCATCAGTGTGCCCATTAGTGGGGAATCCCTCATAATTGGAACAGCAGGTGTACAGACCCGGGAACTCAGCACAGGGATGGTGGGAACCCCTCATAATAGGCACAGCAGGTGTACAGACCCGGGAACTCAGCACAGGGATGGTGGGAACCCCTCATAATAGGCACAGCGGGTGTACAGACCCAGGAACTCAGCACAGGGATGGTGGGAACCCCTCATAATAGGCACAGCGGGTGTACAAACCCGGGAACTCAGCACAGGGATGGTGGGAACCCCTCATAATAGGCACAGCGGGTGTACAGACCCGGGAACTCAGCACAGGGATGGTGGGAACCCCTCATAATAGGCACAGCGGGTGTACAGACCCAGGAACTCAGCACAGGGATGGTGGGAACCCCTCATAATAGGCACAGCGGGTGTACAAACCCGGGAACTCAGCACAGGGATGGTGGGAACCCCTCATAATAGGCACAGCGGGTGTACAGACCCGGGAACTCAGCACAGGGATGGTGGGAACCCCTCATAATGGGCACAGCGGGTGTACAGACCTGGGAACTCAGCACAGGGATGGTGGGAACTCCTCATAATGGGCACAGCAGGTGTACAGATCCGGGAACTCAGCACAGGGATGGTGGCAACCCCTCATAATAGGCACAGCAGGTGTACAGACCCGGGAACTCAGCACAGGGATGGTGGGAACCCCTCATAATAGGCACAGCGGGTGTACAGACCCAGGAACTCAGCACAGGAATGGTGGGAACCCCTCATAATAGGCACAGCGGGTGTACAAACCCGGGAACTCAGCACAGGGATGGTGGGAACCCCTCATAATAGGCACAGCGGGTGTACAGACCCGGGAACTCAGCACAGGGATGGTGGGAACCCCTCATAATGGGCACAGCGGGTGTACAAACCCAGGAACTCAGCACAGGGATGGTGGGAACCCCTCATAATGGGCACAGCAGGTGTACAGACCCAGGAACTCAGCACAGGGATAATGGGAACCCCTCATTATGGGCACAGCGGGTGTACAGACCTCTGGACAGGGAGGGCAGCATTTACTAGAACTGACTGGCTGTATTTTCTTCCTGCAGCCGCTGACTGCTGGTGGAAGGGAGATGAGGAGAAGACCCCTTTTAGATGCTACAAGTGAAGGAAAATACAACCCAGTTCTAGTAAATCCTGCACCCCCAGCTGCACTAGTATCAGCAGTAACTAGGATACATAGGGACTAGTGGGCAGCAGCCTGACCTGTAGGCAGTGTTTTCTATGGGTAGTCACCAGCAGAATAAAGATACATAATGAGAGCAGATACACTGACCGTCCTGCACAGCACTGATCAGTGATACCAGTTCCAGCAACAGCATGTGTACCAGGAGGACCGAGCACTCACCTACATCCTCTGCGTTCAATCTGCCGCGCTGTGACCCGTGCAATGTGAGGGAGGAGGGGGGGCATTCCAGGGAGCTCCGGGGTTATCAGGAGGAAGAGCTGAAGAGCTGAGTTGAACGCTGCTGTCCCCAAGCCCTGGAGCCGCCGCCGCCACGCTATTGACGGGATACTAAAGCCCATGATGCATCGCAGATTCAGACTGACACCTGATACGGCCAGACAGGAGAGGGGGGGCTGGACTGGACACTAAGTGGAGAGCGGCCTCTGTGCTGTGTGGACACCTGGTGACATGTGATGTCAGTCACACAGACAGAGAGCGGAGAGGGAGGGGCTGCTACTGCCAGTGATCATACACATCAGAGGCAGAGTGGAGAGCGCCTTGGGGGGGGGGGGGGGGGGGGTTGCAGCCGGGACCCATACCATGATGTGACACGACTGATTTTCAAAGCAGCGGAGAACTCGAGCGAGCCGCGCTGGGGGGTGGGTGCGGCGCTGCTTGACATGTTAGGGCGCTGGTGGAGCTCTGTGGAGGACAGTGCGGCACTGTCTGTGCGGAGTGCGGGAGTAAAATTACCAGCGGCCGGGCGCCCTAGGCGGCAGTGCGCCCTAGGCGGTCGCCTAGTCCGCCTAGTGGTAGCGCCGGCCCTGTATATGAGATGAACATTTATTTTGCAAAATGAATGCTCTCAGTTACTTTATAACTCCCCCCATAAAATCTTGTTGGTATCAGAATTGCTATTAAGAAAAGAAAACACCACATGAAGCCACTTAAAATTACATTATTTTATTTGATTTCACCATAGGTGTCTAACTTAAAAACAAATCTGCGTGACAAAAACTATGGCAGAGGCACGCTGCGGAATACGGTGACTTTTCAGATATGAGACAAGTATAATGTGCCAAAATAAAAATCAGTTGTTAGCAGGTTTTTAAAATATGCAAGGAAAAATTTACAGAAAAAAAAAGTATCAATCTGCGTTAAACACACTCCTTCTTAGAAAAATCCATCACTAATGATCTCATAGTACTCCTTCAATCCCATATCAATTTGCAGCTTTTTTGGATAGCACAAGAGTGCATACGAAATGTCAATGAAAAACAGAGAGAAGAACGTGCCATGCCTATTGATCTGCTTTTGGGTAAAAATCCCTGTATTTCTGGATATGGAGGCACATGTGACTCTCACCTGCCTCTCATAATTTAGTGTTTGGTGCCTAATAAGCCAATCACTGCGAGGCCTGAGCAACTAATCAGGGCAAGAGGACCCCTTCTTGGCCCTGTATAAGCTTTGACTTTGTGTAAGGCTGTGTTCACACTATCTCTGCATGCGGCTCACAGCAGGGGTCCGGTGCATCCCCGTTTACCGTTTTAGGTCCGATTTCAACCCAAATATTAGGCTGAATTCGGACCTGAAAACAGACCAAAAGACACACAGGGCTCCTGTGCAAATTCGCACTGGAGCCGCAGTGGAGATATGTGAACCGGCTTCATAGAGAGCCGGTCAAAATCTCCTGCTATTGCAAATTGAATGCAGGGAATCCGCATCCAATTCGCAATAGTGTGAACCCAGCCTAAAGGTGCACAGTATTTGCAGATGGTCTGGCAGCGGATTTGAGAAAGAATGGTGCTTTAAGCCAGCAGAAAAAAACAATTCCAGCCAATCTGGAAAGCAGAGATGATCCAGCTAGCAAACTTCAAGGATATTAAACTTCCTATCCTATCCTTATTGTAAAAGAAGAATTAGGAAGTAAAATTGAGTTTTAGGTACACCTTTAGTTTTAGCCTTACATAGAGATTGCATGTTTAAAATAATAATATAGAGCATATAAATTTCATTGTGAGCCACATCAGCAGAATGGTTACCCTCAAAGGGCCAGTTTTATCTGGGGAGTGCTATATACAGAGTACAGGGTTCAGGAGTGCCTTATGTACAGAGTGCAGGGATCAGGGGTGTCTTATGTACAGAATGCAGGGTTTAGGGGTGTGCTATGTACAGAGTGCAAAGTTCAGGGGTGTGCTATGTACAGAGTGCAAAGTTCAGGGGTGTGCTGTGCACAGAGTGCAGAGTGTGCAACCTCAACCCCAACCCACCTGGCTCGGCTATAGTGCGTCCCTGTGTAGGTGGCTATGCCTCGCCTTGCAGGGGGATCGTTCTGTCCCTCAGATTCAAGAGATGTGTCCCTGCCGTGAATGCGTGCAGGGTTCTGTTAGATCCAGGAGACACTGAGAGCAAAGCTGTGTTTACAAGTGACAGGGGAAATCCTGAGCAGAGGGTGAGAGCCGGAGTTGGGGTAATGGAGTTCCACCACGTTCCAGCTGAAAAACTGGGTACAAGGGCCACATGACAAGGCCTGGAGGGCCCGATTTGGCATGCGGGTCTTGTGTTTGACATATGTGATATAAAAGATTCAATAGTTTAGGAAGGAGGAGAGATAAATAGTGTTGTTGTATTTCAAATAAAATACCTTGAAAGTAAAAAATAAAATGTCAATTTTAATCTCATGTTAAAATTGTAAACTATGGCTGCATTATTTGTAGGGTTCCCTAGTAATAATGATCCAGTTGCCAAGTTCTTAGATGTCAATGCACCCAGGAAACTAATGAGACCCTTCATGTAAGAGAGATGGAGAGGAAGATATGTTTAAAATCCAGCCTGGGGGGCAACAATGGCTCCCTCCAGAGGTAGAGTGGAGGAGGGAGTGTTGCCACCAAAAGACAGGAAGTGTGCTATTTGCAGCAATGAATGCAGCCACCTCATCTAAGGATTGATATATGTCAACATTTCGTTTTTGGTTTAGATGTGCTTGAAAGGAGAAGTGCGGGTATTTTAAAAAACAAACACACATGCCTAACTACCTGCTACAGCATCGATCCCCTGCTGACTCTAAACCCTAGAACTGATTGATCATGTGACTGATGATCGCTCAGTTCTCGGGTCTGCCCTGAACAAAGAGCGATGACTATCAGACACAGCTCTGTGCTCTGCCCCTCCAGTGATCACTGGAGCGCCTGGCTGTGGAGGGGGCAGAAGTGGCCTGAAAGGCATCTGGGTGGATCTCAACATTGTCGGGATCCCTCCAGAGTCTGGAGCAACTCTGTGATGTCAGTCAACAGTGGACTCTGATTCTGGGAGAGCAGATCTAAGTGCATTCCTGTGACCCACAGGAGAAGTATGGTTATGACGCTTTGGCCGTAGTTATAAGTAGGTCCCCTAATGTTTCAGACAGATATTTAAATATAGTTTTATTATTTACAAGTGACACATAAATATAAACATTTCAATAAACAAAGTAAAAATTGTGGCTTCCTACTACAGAGACCTCTGATCCCGTAACAATAAGTTCTTATTAAAAAGTTTTGAAGACAGTAGTGTCTATTACACCAGCATCTGAAGGAATGTAACAGGTTGTAGAACATAAACCCTGGGATAACAATCTATCGCAAGACATTCTTGTCCTCCATGTAGCCAGCTACTGACAGTATTTACAAATGAAATAAAAAAAGCAACTCATGTTAAACAGTCTGTAAAAGAAGACGCAAGGGCTTATTTTTAATGTAAAGGGCCCTTCAAATAAAAAGCATAGTTTTTATGAATTGGTTTAGGTAAAAGACATAATAGATGTGGCTACTTCTTTATACACACACCTGTGATTGCTTTTGAGCAGCTCTCTTACATAAAATTAAATTTTCAGTTGTGGGATATAGTCTTTCCATAGACCCTTTAAGGAGAGCATGTTGTCTAATTTAACATGGCAACAAATACTGTCCCTGAAAGGAGAAAGCAAATACTTGCCTCTCCTGCTGTCCTAGTCACTAAATGTTACCCCATTGAAAATAAAATTTAGCACTTGGTAATTTATCCTGCCTACCCAAAGTCAGTGCTGTGTCCTGTAGGACGTTGTGGTCAGCAGGAGGAACCACTGACCATGGAAGGGGAGCAGAAGACCAACAATGCTGGAAGTTTTAGTTTCCAAATAAACTTCAGCCAGGGATTTCTCTTCAATGGAGTGGTGTAAGCAGCAGGAGAGGAGTGTTTATTGCCACTTTAAAAAGACTCCCAAGGGTGTTCTGACTCTCAAGACAGTTCTGAGTCTGCTAGGCTGCTGAAATCACATCCAAGATGGTGGCATCAAGCTGTAGTCTCCAGGATTTTGGATGTCTACCCAAGGGAAGCTTTTACAGGTACATAACATGCATAAAGTACATTAAATGCACATCTAATCTTAAAGGATAATTGTTATTGAAATAAATGGTCTGGCGACAGAGTAAATTTAAAGAGCCTATCACTATACAAAAAAAATGATATAACCTTTCATACATTCATTAAAAGCAGTATGTACACTTCTGCTATTAACCTCAATCACATGACTCAAAAACATGGAATTTTTTGCATAGTGTAAATATACGTTTGATCCTACATTAAAAAGCTTTTTTTTTTTTTGTTTGTTTTTAAAAACAGTAAAAAAAAAAAAAAAAATGCTTCAATATATAAAAGAAATTGCAAGGGAAGAAAAAAAAAAAAAGTTTACAGAGTCCATTAATGCAACCCTCAGAAATGTGTACTGCACTTGTGCTTTTCCTTGACTTGTCGTTTGGCTGTCAGTCCACACAGGGCTATTCAAGTCAATCATTAAAGAGCATTTCAAATAAGCTCCTTTATTGTCCTTGTTATTTTTTTACCGGGGGCTTCAGTGCCTGTAAAGAAAAAATAATTGAGAATTATATATTCATGTGTGCAAGTTACAGGTGCAGTGATGCGCATTTATTCAACACGCAAGGCACGATATGTACCTGAATGGTACTTAACAAACTTAAAGTTTAATGTAACACACCTGTCCTACTGAGCACCACAATGCACTGGTGTAAATGCACTATGCATTGTGTTGTGCCAAATTGACCAAAAAACAGCATACCGTAGGTATGTTTTTCATGCTTGTTAAGGACCCATTCAAAGTGAACAGACTACCTAAATGCAATACAACTCAATAAATAAAAAAATATATAATATTTAATTTATAAAATACACATTGGTGAGAAGGGGCCCTTCAGCCTGGGTTTACACTATAGCGATGCGGGAACCAGCACGATTCCAGCGCCAGTTCCCGCATCATCCCTTTAATCCAGGACACATATTAATTACACAGGTTCTGTGGCTGATTAAGGTGGTAATTAAACTCAGTTGGTGCCTTATCTGCATTAAATCAGCCTCAGAACCTGTGTAATTCATATGTGTCCTGGATTAAAGGGATGATGTAGAAACCCTAGTTCCCGGGTGCTGCGGGTGTCAAAACAATGTTAATGACACCCCCAGATTGGTTCACAGATAGTGTGAACTGTGGATTCAGACAGGAATCAGATCGCATGGATGTGAACACCTATGCGATCCGATCCCAGTGCGGGTAAAAAAAAAAAGTCCCTGCACCTTTTTTATGTGAATCCAATGCGAGTTCAGCCATACAACGGTATGGCTGAACTCGCATTACACAGACATTGCATGTGATCAGCACAGCAGTGCGGGTGCGAATCACATGCAATGTCTGTGTTCGCAATAGTGTGAACCCAGTCTCAAGCAGAACTAAAGTTAACAAAAGTTGAAGGGAAGACTGAAAGTCTGCTTTAAGTATAGTGAATGTTTTACATTTCATAGGTAAAGAACAGGTCTGCTTCAGGGTTAGCTTTATGGTTTAGGTCAATGTGGACTGGTGATGTGGCTGGGTTTATAATCAGGGTTAGGCATTTACATGAAGTTCACTCATAGTGCCCAAATCTGTGGCTTGAGTGCCACATGCAGCCTTTGATATTTATTGTGCGGCCCTTGGACTTTAGCAGTCAGTAGTGGGATTGGAAGCATTAATTTGTAAACGGGTAATAGCAGTAGTCTTTAGTAGCCTTGTGTAACATGTTCCCAGTCTCTTGCTGTCTTCTGCAGCATGTCTCCAGCATGTCTCCTGCCTTTTACCAAACCTGTCTGCAGTATCTGACCATCATTTCCTCTAGTATGTCTGAAGTCTGAAAGTCCTCTCTAGCATGAGTCCTCTCATGGTTAATGCACCCTTAACCATGAGCCATCATGGTTAAGGGTGCATTTGAGGCCCCCTAAGCTACCTGTTGACAACCACTGATCTACACACTTAAGTGACTCATACTGGGTTGTCATTAGGACTATCACCTGTATGTGAGCATACATAAAACTTGATACAAAATGGATTACATTGCTGTAGTATTCTCCTTGATACATTTAAAACAATGGTTGTGGTGGGTCCACCATTGTAATTACTATTTTATGATGTTTATTTAATAATTAAAAAGGAAAATCTGCCAAGTGCATTAAACGAGAACATTAGTTGCAATTTTTAACAGTAAAACATCTAATTTCTTTTTCTTGTTTTATTTTGTAGAAGTTTCGCTTTTCCATTACTCTATTATAACAGTTTCACTTTAAATAAGAAGGGTCCTGAAGCTGAAGCCGGAGGTGGTGGAGGAGCTGACCAGGAAGACTTCCTGTCGTTTCAATTTGAAAACATGAGAGGACTTGGTCTGATATGTTGGCTGCTTCTGAGGACTGGTTCTCTGAGTTATCCCCTGAATAACTGGACCATCTTCAATCCTAATCTGTAGTACAGACGTAGGGGTCCCATACACTGGTGTTTACACCACAAGCTCTGCTGACTCATTGACCATATGCACATTTGAGTCCCTACACTCCGGTAAGCCTTCACACAACAGGTGGTGGTTTCATTTCAACCCTGATGGCATGTGGAGTGCCTTTTTTCACTGTCTATTCACAGACTGTCCTATTCATGGTTTATTAATCTCTATGAGATAGCATATGGACTTATATTTTTGGTGTGGTCTTCACATCACTTTCCACTGTTTTGATTATTTTTATTGTTGTGGTCATTTCACACTGTATTGTGGATTCTATACACATCCTTTTCCATCATTCTATTATAACAGTTTCACTTTAAATAATAAGGGTCCTAAAGGGTTTTCTAATTTTTTTAGGATGACTAAATAGTGTAGATTGTAGCAGACAACTGGATGCAACAGTTTAATTGAATGTACCTTTGTAGGGGGAGTGGGAAGAACTGGTTTGGCAGCAGGTACCGGTGGTGGAGCTGTGGCTGGTACTGGTTTGGTGGCAGGTACAGGTGGTAGAACCAGGGCTGATACTGGTTTGGCAGCAGGTGTAGGTGGTGGAGCTGTAGCTGGTACTGGTTTGGCAGCAGGTACTGGTGGTGGAGCTGTAGCTGGTACTGGTTTGGTGACAGGTACAGGTGGTGGTGCCATGGTTGGTACAGGTGGTGGAGCTGTGGTTGGCCTCTGTATTGCCTAAAATATGACACTCACATTAATATCACATATTCATAATTCAAACAATTGAATCACTTTTCTACTAATAGGTCTTGAGCTTTGGTATGACTTACCGGGGAATTTTTACTTAGTTCTACTGATGTAGTCTGTTGACAAAAGAAAATAGATACATATATATTTATATATATATGCATATAACAAAGTTTGTTTAAAAGATACAGTTTAAAAAAGTACTGAGTGATGAATTCAATTAAAAAAACTTTCTACCCTAATGACTGCCGGCAAAGAAAATGGAGGGGAAAGCTAAAAGTAATGTATAAACGCTTGTTGCCAGAACAGGACATGAAGAGAAATCTCCCAGTCAAAGGTACATGTTACAGTGGCAGCCTTAAAAAGTACATTTTTCCTTACTTTGAGGAGATTTCCTCTTGTTTCCTGTTGAATCCCTAAAATGGGAAGTGTAGTAAACTTTCCCTAAGTATTGAGGGGAGTAATTCATGTCTCCTAAGAGAAAGGGGGGGGGGGATATTTTTGCTTCCACGCCTAAAGCTCGACCTGATCAGTGTAAAGTATGTTGGTAGGTATGTACTTACCACAGCATACTGTGGGGCCCAATAACCATCTTTGCTCTGTGGCTGTGAGGGAAATAAGAAATAAAATATTAGTACCGGTAAGTTGCTATTCTAATAGAATGTGGTGATGACACTACTGTGCTGCTCGCTGTGCTCCTTGTTGGAAAGAAAGCAGTACCCTAAGGACCTGCAGCTGAAAATTGTCAGCCAAACAGTAGTACATCCATTTCGCTACAGTCATTGTTAAGGTATTCTGACAGTTGCGCTGACTGTCAGAATAGCTGGCAGGGAAGATTCCTCCATCCATGTTGTTTTAGAGTTAATGACTACATAAATAGAGAAACAAGTGAAATCTAAGAGTGCATGGCCAGTCTTATGTCTACACACAAACTTCAATTTACAATAAAGTAGTATGTGCAGACTAGACATGTGCATTCGTTTTCGTCCGAATGCATTTTCGTCCGAATTTCAGCTATTTTCGTTATCGTTTTAACAAACGAAAACGAAAGCACAGAATCCGAAAACCGAAAGATCCGACATAAACAAATGCTTTATTTTCGTTTTCGTTGCTACAACAGTTCGATATAGATAGGAGATTCGACGTGACGCTGACAATAACAATCTGTGTCTATCGAACCTGTGGTCGAATGTGCCTAACCTTAACTCTATTAGTCCAAGATTATTCTACATAGAGAGAAAAGATTCGACATAGGAGAGAAAAGATTCGACATAGGAGAGAAAAGATTCGACATAGAAGAGAAAAGATTTGACATAGGAGAGAAAAGATTCGACATAGAAGAGAAAAGATTTGACATTATAGAGAGAAAAGATTTGACATTATAGAGAGAAAAGATTCGACATAGGAGAGAAAAGATTTGACATTATAGAGAGAAAAGATTCGACATAGGAGAGAAAAGATTCGACATAGGAGAGAAAAGATTTGACATTATAGAGAGAAAAGATTCGACATAGGAGAGAAAAGATTCGACATAGGAGAGAAAAGATTTGACATTATAGAGAGAAAAGATTTGACATAGGAGAGAAAAGATTTGACATAGGAGAGAAAAGATTTGACATAGGAGAGAAAAGATTCGACATAGGAGAGAAAAGATTTGACATAGGAGAGAAAAGATTTGACATAGGAGAGAAAAGATTCGACATAGGAGAGAAAAGATTCGACATTATAGAGAGAAAAGATTCGACATAGGAGAGAAAAGATTCGACATTATAGAGAGAAAAGATTCGACATAGGAGAGAAAAGATTTGACATTATAGAGAGAAAAGATTCGACATAGGAGAGAAAAGATTCGACATTATAGAGTTATAGAGAGAAAAGATTTGACATTATAGAGAGAAAAGATTCGACATAGGAGAGAAAAGATTCGACATTATAGAGAGAAAAGATTCGACATTATAGAGAGAAAAGATTCGACATAGGAGAGAAAAGATTCGACATTATAGAGAGAAAAGATTCGACATTATAGAGAGAAAAGATTTGTTATTATAGAGAGAAAAGATTCGACATAGAGAGAAAAGATCACTGCTTGTGGGCGGAACATTCGACCGGAAATGTATGATTGCAGAGTCGTACAGTTTCGCTGCTCCGTCGAATCTTCTTTGAACATTCGACAGACACCATAAGCCTTCAATGACAGATTCGACCTTAATTAATTCAGATTTTCGGACGAATGCAATTTTTAACGAAAAACGACATAAATAAAAACGAATTTCGGGAGTAACTTAATACATTTATTTTTCGGACGAAAACGAAATTTCGAAACGAAATATTTCAGTGTGCACATGTCTAGTGCAGACATCTTTTACGAAGATTTCAGACAGCTTCAAACACTTTTTTTTTGTAACTCTTTAAAGCAGCCCGATCATAATGGCAGTGCTGGCTGTCACTTTGCTGACTGGCTTCATCAGGTTTTTAGAAAGCTTTGGCGCTACTTGAAACTTTTTGAATCATAAGCTATTTGAAGCTTTAAAAAACAAAAACAAAAAACATAGTATCTATTTTATGCATTGTTTTATTACAATATTATAATTATAATAAAATGCATCTATTGGTATTATTACTATTATTATTTTTATTATATTATAAAATATATTTTTATAATTTTTAATAGTATTATTATTATTAATTTTTGTTTACATTTTTATATTTTTTTGTATTTTTGTATAGTTTCTATCAGAAATATACTTTGCAACAAAGACCATGTTTAGTCCATTCTTTTAGCTAATTTCAAAAGATCTGATTATGCATGTGGATATTTAATAACAACAGAGCCACATTAACTTTTTGACTTAGTTGTGATAAGGGCACTTTCACACTGAGGCGTTGGGGGCGGTAGCGGTAAAGCGGCACTAGTTTTAGTGGTGCTTGCCACCGCTAGTGGTGTGCCTTTAACCCCCCAAAGTAGTTAAAAGTGCCCGCAAAGTGTCGCTGCCGAATCGCTTTGCAGGCGCTTCGCCAGCGCTGCCTATTGATTTCAATGGGCAGGGTGGTTTAGGAGCGCCCAAAGACGCTGCTTGCAGGACTTTTTTTCTCGTCCTGCAAGCGCACCGCCCCAGTGTGAAAGCACTTGGGCTTTCACACTGGGGCTGCAGGTGAGGTGGTTTTCATGTGCTATTTTTAGCGCTAAATCGCCGGAAAAACACCTCAGCGTGAAAGTAGCCTTATAGTCGGTAGAAGCAGAGATAGAGAAACACATATAAGGTTACAGCCCAACCCAGAGATTTTTACTGTGCAGCCTCCTAGGGTCGCTGATAGTCCAGTACAACCGGCCCTATTGTGCCAGGCCCGGCGACCGGCATCATCAGCTCAGCAGGGGGGGCCCGGACAGCTTTGCAGACAGTGCAGAAAAAAAGGGAGCATTCTAAATTGCACCCTGCTCATCCGCTCCTACTAGCTTAGGGGATGTTGTATACTCCTATTTCTTGGCCCCCTCTCTGATGACGGGGATGGTGGAGGCGGAGCAGTGGAGGGACATTTTTTTCAATTTCGGATGCATGCGCACTATGCGCCCGCTCTGCATGCTGCTGTGCTAAAGTACCGGGTGCCTGCTGCTGCGGCTGCCCATTGTCTACCCTGGTCAGATCCCTACTCAGTAGCTGAGAATGAGGCTTATGTGAGGTGGGTGGCAGCAGCGATGGCAAGGAAAGACAGCTGACAGGGAGCAGAGGGAACCAGACTACATCGTGGATGGAGCACATATAGGCTGCGGGTTTAGTAAGTTTAAATAAATTAACTTTTTTTTTTGCCCAGGTTTTTTTTTTTTTAACTGTACTGCAGCATTGTGGCATGGAGAAGGGGCTCCAAGTAAATAAGCATACCTTGTTTGTAATATAAGACCCACTTTAATTAGTTTGCTGTAGGTTTTTAAATCAAAATGTATTGAAGCCAATGCATCATGTGGCAGTAATGCAACTAGCATTTTAGGTAGGCTGTACGGGGCCTATCGGCGGCCCTGTGGCCTCCCTCTGAACAACACAGCCTTTCCTTCGCAAATGACAGATTTGTATTGTGCATGCACCCTAGCCCCGTTCAATCCAATGAGAAAGCCATACTGATTGTGGCCTCAAGCAGTCGCTCAGAGTACAATAGTCCCATAGGAATGAATAAGGCTGCGGCACGCATATGCAGTATGAAGCATACATTTTTTGGGAGAACTCCTGTGCAGCTTGGAGTGGGTCTGCACACTGAAGAGTGAGCATCACTCAGGGGGGGATGGAGATAACTAAGCTTATATGTGATAACGGTGTTTCTACTAAGGATAGTTAAAAAATGCGTTTTCTGGTCTTTTTACCTCTACTGCTGATTTTTACAGGCCTACCCAAGCCAAATATGGGTTTGCACATGTTCCTGTAATGTGAAAAAGCTTGATTCTATTTTTTTATAACTCCTGCTTTCAACAGAAACATTCCTGGCGATCCTACCAGCAAAGTGTTCCCAAGCGCCTCCTTTGCTCATGTGACAAAGCTAACTCAATCGAGTTACTGTGTTGTCATCCTTTCCTTTGCTCCTGAGTTGGACAACAAGCAGCTGTACCTTTGCAAGGTGCGCAGTTACATTCTATGTTAGTCACCTCAGTTACTATTACAATATTAAATCAGCATTGGAGCACATATATGTATACAGAATGCGCAAAGTGCAGGGTAACAAGAAATGAATAAAAAAAAATTTTTTTTTTAGCAGTGCGGGTTAAAAAAAATAAAATATGAAGGCTTGGAATGAACAGCTCAGAGATGTCATTATGATGGGTTAGTAGAAATAATTCTTGATAAAGTGTTACCTGTGGTGGGGATTGATTAGAGCGAGCCTTTTTCTGTGGCTTCTGGTCGATGTATGCTGGATTTGTAGCACCTGATATTCCGGATGGAGATCTGTCAAAGACACAGCTACTGTCAACAACTTATCCAACAGTTCTCATTCTGTACAGCATGGAAAATCACTCTGGTTATAGCACCATCCCACTGGGACTGCAAAAAGTCTGCTGGCTATGGATGTGGTCACATCTGATAGAGGTAAAAGTAAATTCAGGGGCACAAAAGACCTTCATTTAAATTTACTCCTCAATAGCCAGCAAAGATATAAATGCACTTTTTGTGTGAACCAAATGCCTTTGCAAGCCCAGTTATTACATTCAAAATGTAGCCTTGGCATAATCCCTGCTTTAGCAGAGTTTGGTACAGGAGTTGTTTCATGCTGGATTACTGAACAGATTGGAAAGAAATACACAAAGGACACCGTGAGGGACTATGTATAAAAAAGATTTTCATGTGCATGTCTTTAGCATTCACGCAGGAATGATCCCCGTATTTTTTGTAATACGATTATCTCCTCTGATTATCAGCTCCATCTAGTGCCATAATGCAATTTTTTTCCTAAATACCTCAATAAAAAAAAAAAGCATCATTGCCGCTAGATGTAGCAGATGATCGTAGAAGATAATTTGTTTTAAGCTAATGCGGGAATCATTTGTTGTTCCTATGTGAATGCTTAAGACATCCACTTGGTGACTCTTTTTATACATAGACCCCCAAGATTTAAGTAATACATAAAGCTCTTTTGATTAGACAATTTTTCTTTAGCCAAGAATTCATCTTTAACCACACAAAAATGTCATGTAGCGTATGTGCCACTGTAGAGATTATTTAACTATATGAGGAATATCTGATCACTTTCAACCAATATTTTTGGGGAGAAGGGGTGGCAGATAAAAGGATGTGAAAAAAAAAAAAAGGAAGGATTCATATTGCTCCAGGAAACCTATCCAGCTCAGTTTTTCCACCTATACAGGCCATATTTGGGGTTTAGCATCCACTAGAACAGTGGTGGCGGAGCTTGGCACCCCAGATGTTTTGGAACTACATTTCCCATGATGCTCAACTACACTGCAGAGTGCATGAGCATGATGGGAAATGTAGTTCCAAAACATCTGGGGTGCCAAGGTTCTCCATCACTGCACTAGAACTATCTTTCATTCTATGTTTTCATTACAGCTGTTCGTACTTTTGTCCACATTGCTTAAATTTCTTGCGGAACACAAACAATAACACCAGTCCAACTATCAGAGCCACGGCGATCAAGACCACAACCACGATGAGCACAATATCTGGAAAGACAAAGAAAGAATAAATTAAAAGGAATTTTATTCTGCATTACACTGCAGTTACTGTAAAATTTTGTTGTATACCCAAAAATGGGCTTCATTAATTTGCCCATGTTTATACCCCACTACCCACACCTCTGGAAGCGATAGCAGGACCATGTTTTGTTGATTTTGAGGGCTGAATACTGATATTTCAGTAATAATAGTACTCATAAAGCACCATTCTTCGAAATAGTCATGCCATCATACCAAATGTTACCTGCAAGTGGCAGCATAGGTTAAATATAATGCCACAACATCCAGCCCTGGTAAAAAAAATTGCTCACACGCAGACTACCTGAACTTTGCAAGACCTTAATGCACACACTACCCCACCTCCTCCTTTGAGATCTCAGCTCACCCCCCCCCCCCTCCTCTACAAAGGCAACCATTACATTTTTTGCTTACTTTAAAAAAAGCAAATGAAAAAAAGCATGTGTAATGGTCCTGTGGGATTAATACTTTTGAGTCACCGATCTGACGTAAATTAGCAGATGGGGAGCTCAGAACATTCCATATTTCCATATTTGTTACAGGTTGGTGGCTGAGAAAATATTGAAGCCATTGGATCAAAGGACTCGCCGCTATAAGATTAAAAGTTTGTGGACACCTGAACATCACACTTATATCAGCTTGGTCAGGATTTCCTTCTAAAACCTTAGGAACTAATATAGACTTTTTCTGGAAAGGCTTCCCACAACATTTTGTCTGTCTTTGGGAATTTGTGCCTATTCAGCCAAAAGAGCATTCATGAGCTCAAGCACTGATGTTGGATAAGAATACCTGGATAGCAACTGGGATGTCATTTCATCCCAAAGGTGTTCTATAGGGTTGATGTCAGTGCCATGTGCAGGTCGCTCAAGTTCCTCCCCCCCCCCCCCCAAATTCATAAAATCATGGGGTTGATTTTCTAAAGGCAAATAAGCTGGTCACTTTACAAGGGATGTTGAACTTTGCAAGGTAACTTATGTGGAGAAATTTGCAAAGAATACCCAACCGTGTGTAAAAAAAAGATGGTTTCGCACATGATTAGATGATGGAAGTCAGCCGAGGTTTACCTCATTCACTAAGGTCTGGGGAAAATTCCTTTGCAAGCTGAATAGTCTACTTGCCTTTAGTAAATCAACCCCATGTCTTTATGGAGCTGGCTTTGTACACAGGGGCACAGCAAAGCTGTAACAGAAAATGACTTTCCTCAAACTGTTGTTAGAAGCGCACAATTGTCTAAGGCCCCTTTCACACTGAGGCGCTTTGCAGGCGCTATTGCGCTAAAAATAGCGCCAGCAATGCGCCCTGAAAAAGCCGCTCCTTCGTATCCAGTGTGAAAGCCCGAGGGCTTTTACACTGGAGCGGTGCGCTGGCAGGAGGATAAAAAAACTCCTGCAAGCCGCATCTTTGTGGCGCGATAGAAGCGGTAAAAATACCGCTCCTATAGCGCCCCTGCCCATTGAAATCAATGGGGTAGCACCTCCAAAACGCAGCAAAGAGGTGTTTTTAACCCTTTTTCGGCCGCTAGTGGGGGTTAAAATCACCCCACTAGCACCCGCAAATCGCAGCAAAAACGACGGGATAGGGGCACTAAAAATAGCACCGCTATACCGCCAGCGCACCCAGCGCTTCAGTGTGAAAGTAGCCTAAAATGTCTTTACAAGTTGTAGCATTATTAGTGCCCTTCATTGGAAATACCGAACTAATTCAGAGGGATGTCCATATACAATTGACCATATAAGTATAGTAGGTGTGATGGTCAGATGTCTACAGACAATTGCGTATATACTCAAATAAGTAGCATTTGTTAGAAGAACTCTAGCAATGGTAGCCTAAGTTTTTTCTCTCTGTACGAGTTTCCTTTAATGTATAACTAAAGGCAATAAAGTGGAGGGAGATTAGAACACCTGAGTGTAAGTGAATGAAAATTCCAAGTTAAACAGGAATAAAGAGGAAGTCTTCCAATGGTGACTCTGGTGACAACCAGGGATTCAACCATTTGGGAGGGGTTTCCTCTCACTTCCTATTTTGATTATGTAACAGGAAGTGAAGGGAAATCTCCCCAATGGGACACAGATGTAAAAAAATATCTGACAGGGGTTATAACCCTTTCTTACTCTATCCAAAATGATAAAAAAGTAGGATTTTTATAACAGCTTACCTGTAAAATCCTTTTCTTGGAGTACACCACGGGACACAGAGCCAGTCATTACATAATGGGTTAAGGGTCACCAGTGGTGATTGGACACTGGCACAACCAATAGAAGACAGTTCCCCTCCATATAACCCCTCCCATCAGGGGAGTACCTCAGTTTTTGTAGCAAAGCAGTAAGGTTCCCATAAGAAGGGGGGGACCTCTGTGTCCCGTGGTGTACTCCAAGAAAAGGATTTTACAGGTAAGCTGTTATAAAAATCCTACTTTCTTTATCGTACACCACGGGACACAGAGCCAGTCATTACATAATGGGACGTCCCAGAGCAATGCTCAATATGAAGGGGGGGAGACACAGATCAAACAGGCCGCTTGCGGACCAGAAGCCCTATACTGCTGCCTGCAGCACACTTCGCCCGAAGGCGGAATCCTCATGTCCTTTCACATCTATTTGATAGAATTTTGAAAATGTGTGGACTGAAGACCAAGTTGCAGCCTTACAGATCTGAGCCATTGAAGCCTGGTGATGCACTGCCCATGAAGCACTTATCGCCCTGGTAGAGTGCGCCTTAACAGGAAAAGGAGGAGTCCTGTTCTTTAGACCATAGGCTTGAACAATTACCTGTCTAATCCACCTGGAAATGGTGGATTTTGATACCGCTTGGCCCTTCTTGGGACCATCTGGCAAAATAAACAAGACATCTGTTTTACGTATCTGAGCGGTTGCTTGCAGATACACCTTTACCGCTCTCACTAGATCTAGAGAGTGTAATAACTTTTCCCCCGCCGTCCGCGGGTTTGGAAAAAAAGAAGGCAGAACAATGTCTTGATTCAAGTGAAAAGCCGACACCACCTTAGGTAGAAAGGCCGGATGGGGTCGTAGTACAATTTTGTCCTTGTGACAAATTAGATAAGGCTCTTTACAAGAAAGAGCTGCTAGCTCTGATACTCTCCTAGCGGAGGCAATAGCAATCAAAAAGGCCAATTTCCTACTTAATATAATTAAAGGAATATGGCGAATAGGTTCAAAAGGTTGCTTTTGCAACACTGACAATACCAAATTCAAATCCCATGGACACAAGGGAGACCTGACTGGAGGATTTATCCTCAGTACCCCCTGAATGAATGTCCGAACTAGGGAATGAGATGCCAATGGTCTCTGAAAGAAGACTGATAGAGCCGATATTTGACCCTTGATGGTGCTAAGGGCTAATTTCATATCCACTCCTAACTGGCAAAAGGCAAGAATCCTGCTTATTTCATATTTCTGAGGATTCCAACTTCTGGATTCACACCAGGAAACGTATGCTTTCCAGACTCTATGATAGATGAGTCTGGAGGCTGGCTTTCTAGCATTAATGAGCGTAGAAAGAGCCGGACCAGCGACCCCTCTCTTTTTCAAAATGTGGGTCTCAGCAGCCAGGCCGTCAAATTTAGCCTTTGTAAGGAAGGGTGGAATACTGGACCCTGTGACAGCAGGTCGTGTCGAAGTGGAAGCTTCCAGGGCCTTCCTATCGCCATTTTTACGATCTCGGCGTACCAAGGCCTCCTGGGCCAATTTGGGGCTACTAGGATTACTGGTATTCCCTCTTTCTTGATCCTGCGAAGCAGTCTTTGCAGAAGAGGGATCGGAGGGAATGCATAGATCAGTGAGAACTGATTCCAAGGAGTTATTAGAGCATCTGTCCCGTAGGCTAGAGGATCTCTCGTTCTGGACACAAAGTTGTCCAATTTCTTGTTGAACCTGGAAGCTAGCAGGTCTACATCTGGGTTTCCCCATCTCAGACACATGGCCTGAAAGATCTCGGGGTGGAGAGACCACTCTCCTGGTAGCAGCTGCTGACGACTCAGGTAGTCCGCTTGCCAGTTTTCTATCCCCGGAATGAAGATTGCAGAAAGGCAAGGTACATGCTCTTCTGCCCATGCAAAAATCCGGTTCACCTCTCTTTGGGCCGCCCGACTGCGAGTGCCTCCTTGGTGATTGATGTAAGCTACTGCAGTAGCATTGTCGGATTGAACCCGAACTGGGTATCCCTGTAACCTGTATGTCCAGGTTTTGAGGGCTAGATATACTGCCCGGATCTCTAGTATATTGATGGGCAGGATCCCTTGAGTCTTGGCCCAGGTTCCCTGGGTAGAAGCCTCTTCGAATACTGCACCCCAACCTGATAGGCTGGCATCCGTAGATACCACCTTCCAGGACACTGGGAGGAAGCACTTTCCCTTCCGTAAATTCTTGGCTTCTAGCCACCACTTGAAGCTTTGGCGTACTTGTGAGGACAGGCGCATGGGTATATCCAGAGCTTGGCTCTTCCTGTTCCAGGAGGCTAAAATATTGCTTTGAAGCCGTCTCGAATGAAACTGGGCGTAAGGGACCGCCTCGAAGGAGGCTACCATCTTCCCCAATAGTCTCATGCAAAGGCGAATGGACGGCCTCTTGCTTGCTTTGACCTTGCGGATCAGGTCTTTCAGAGACTGTATCTTTGGCTCTGGCAGGTATACCCTGTTCTGGGCTGTATCTATGATCATGCCCAGGTACACTATCCTACTTTGGGCCTGGAGAGAGGATTTTTGTAAGTTTATAATCCATCCTAAATGCTCCAGGTATCCTACTGTAGTGTGCACCGCGTGATCCAATCCCTCCTTCGACTGATCTATTACCAGTAGATCGTCTAGATAGGCTGTTACCGCAATGCCCTGTGTTCTCAGGTTTGCTAACAGAGGAGCTAGCACCTTTGTGAATACTCTGGGCGCGGTGGCTACACCAAATGGCAGGGCCACAAATTGAAAGTGGCGATGTTCTACCGCAAACCTTAGGAATCAAATCATTAGTAAGGCCTCATCTGGAATACGCAGTTCAGTTTTGGGCACCAGTTCTCAAAAAGCATATCGGGGAACTGGAGAAAGTGCAGAGAAGGGCAACCAAACTGATAAGAGGCATGGAGGAGCTCAGCTATGAAGAAAGATTAGAGGAACTGAATTTATTCACTCTTGAGAAGAGGAGAATAAGGGGGGATATGATTAACATGTACAAATATATAAGGGGTCCATATAGTGAACTTGGTGATGAGTTATTCACTTTACGGTCAACACAGAGAACAAGGGGGCACTCTTTACGTCTAGAAGAAAAAAGATTTCATCTCCAAATGCGGAAAGGTTTCTTCACAGTAAGAGCTGTGAAAATGTGGAACAGACTCCCTGCAGAGGTGGTTCTGGCCATCTCAGTAGATTGCTTTAAGAAAGGCCTGGTTACTTTCCTAAATGTACATAATATAACTGAGTACTAACAGTTCTAGGTAAAGTTGATCCAGGGTAAATCCGATTGCCTCTCGGGGGATCAGGAAGGAATTTTTTCCCCTGCTGTAGCAAATTGGATCATGCTCTGCTGGGGTTTTTTGCCTTCCTCTGGATCAACTATGGGTATAGAATTGGGTATATGGGATTGCACGATATTTTTTTATTTTATTTTAGTTATTTTTTTATGGTTGAACTGGATGGACTTTGTCTTTTTTCAACCTGACTAACTATGTAACTATGTAACTATGTAATCTTTGGTGAGCGGGGAGGATGGGTATGTGTAAATATGCGTCCTTGATATCTATGGACGCCATGAATTCTCCGCCCTTTAAAGTGGCGACCACGGATCGGATCGTTTCCATTCGAAAATGGCGAACGTTCAGAAACCGATTTAGGGATTTTAGATCCAGGATGGGTCTGACATCTCCATTTGGCTTTGGAATCACAAAGAGGTTTGAGTAAAAACCTGAACCTTGCTCTTCTTGGGGTACCTCTGTAACCACCCCTTGAGCCATTAAGTGATTCAAACCTTTGAAGAAGGATCCTCTTTTTTGTGGATCCTTGGAGACTCTTGAAACTCGGAATTGAGAAGATGGGATCTCTCGAAATTCCAGTTTGTACCCTGAGGATATTGTGGATACCACCCACTTGTCCTGGGTTTCTGTCCGCCAAGTCGCTGAGAACTGACGAAGCCTTCCCCCCACTCGGCCGAGCGGGGGCGCCCCTTCACTGAGAGGTTTTGGGGGCTTGCTTATTAGCTCTTGCACCCCACGGCTTCTTGTTCTTCTGAGCCTGTCCCTTGGCTTTCGTGGGCGGCTGAAAAGGCCGTCGCCACTGGCTGGAGTCAGATTTCCTGGGAGCTGGGGAGAGCGAGCGTTTAAAACAAGGCCTCTTGTTTTTCTTTCTCTCAGGTAAAAGTGTCGTTTTACCACTTGATATCTTCTGTATATATTTTTCTAAATCTTCCCCAAATAGGCGTTCACCATGGAACGGGAAACTTGCCAACAGCTTTTTGCATGGGGCTTCCGCTGACCAATGCTTAAGCCAAAGTACCCTGCGCATATGTACCAGCTGGAGTGTAAGGCATGAGCCTGTATGATAGAATCTCTCATGGCATCCACTGTGAAGCATAAGGCTTTAGGCAAATTCTCCCAATTTTTAGCCTGCTCTGAAGGCAGCTCCTTCAGCCCCTGCTTTACCTGTTGGCTGACGACCTGACACATACCAACCGCTGCTACCGCAGGTTGGGTAATTGAGCCGGCCAAAAGGAAGGAGGATTTCAGTAGGGATTCCAACTTCTTCTCAGAAGGATCTTTAAACACTTGTACATTGTCCACCGGACATGTCAGGTTCTTATTTACACAAGAAATAGCCGCATCTACCGAAGGCAGGCTCCATTTCTTTAAAAAAAATTCCTCCATAGGATAAAGAATGTTAAACTTTTTTGGAGGTGAGAAACGCTTATCTGGATGTTGCCAGTCTGCGTACATTAAATCATCTAATAACGGATGAACCGGAAAGGAGCATGCACCTTGCAGGGATCTTAATGACCCTAGGGAGGAGACAGGTGATTCCGTTACCTCCGAAGAGGGTAACTTAAATGCAGATCGCACTGTTCCTGCATAGCATTGTACCTGTGACTTCAAAATCTGGGATACCGAGAAAGGCTCATCCGATATCCCTGATCCGTCTGACTCCTCATCTTCTGCTGATGTAGCCTCCTCCTCATCCTCCTCCTCCTCAGATACTTCTGAAGGGAGGTCCAACACTGGAGGAGATCTGCTTCGCTTATTGTCCTTTTTGGAGGACTTAGCGATCAAAGTAGCAATTTTCTCCTCCAGATTATTTAGGGCTGCTGACAAAGTGTCCTCAGTGACATATGCAGGCCCAGGCTTCACTGGGGAAGCCGCCATACCTGACAGAGGTAATGGCTCATCCTGCACAGGTGCATTTGGCAACACAGGAGAGGAAGGTACCGAGTCAGCACAACTAGAGCCTCCTGTCTCAGGCAGCGGTGCTTTTTTATCTCTTTTTGTCCGCATTACCTCCCCTGGAAGGCTTACTGTTTAGACAAAATACAAGGTACCTAAATGTATACGCAACCGTGCTTAGTTTAGCAATTTACATTAAGCATGCAACTTTTAACACACAGCTATGCAAAACATGGATGTCTTCTAGGAAGTACCCAGTCCAACCACATGGAGTCTTACGTCCCTGTATAGCTGCTGTGTTTCTCTGCCAGGAACAAGAGAACAAACAAGGTTGCTTGATGCTGCAGTGCTCTGCACACTGACAGACTTTTAAATTTGGCGCCGTTTCCGTGCCTGCGCGCGCCTACGTGCCCGCGCACGCCTTCGGCCCCCCCCTCCGATAAAGTGCGCTCCCGTGCGTGCGCGCGGCTCCTTAGCGCTATGGCGGTGGCCACAGTGAGGGTGGACTCCCCAACCCTTCCCACTTACCTGCATCTGCAGGTGTCTGGTCGGCCACCGAAAGGAGGAGCGGGGTGCCCAAGCAAGCTCAGCAGCGAGGGACGAGCAGTGTACTTCGCCGAAGCCGACACTGAACAGAGTGAGGTGAGTACATTCAGCTCTTTACTCCCCCCAGTGGTGGAAAAAGAGAAGACATCCACTTTTTTTTTTTTTTTTTTTCGGAAAGGTCCATAACCTAGTTTTGGACCCTCTAATCTTACCTTATCCTCGCCGCAGGTTTTTTCTGCTGAAAATTTTTCAGACAGATACCAAACTTCACCCCTCACGGCGGGCTATGTGTGCCAACCTTCAGGGATATGGGTTCCTATTTAAAGGATACCTCTCCCCTGGGCCTTGTATAAGACTCTTACCAGGACTTTTAGCGAAATAGCGAAAGTGCTGGATCTTAGAGCCCAGTCCTCCGAAGAGAGACATTACAGGCGACGCCTCATGGGTGAGGCCCGGATCCCATCCAGTTTTGGCTTAACTTTGTAGGCGTCTTGGATGGGTCCGAAAGCATAGCTCTTTTACCCCCAGAGGGTCTCTTTGGCAGAGCTTTCCTTTAGCACCTCCTAACGCGTCCAACACCTTTCGACACTGGCGAAAAAACTGAGGTACTCCCCTGATGGGAGGGGTTATATGGAGGGGAACTGTCTTCTATTGGTTGTGCCAGTGTCCAATCACCGCTGGTGACCCTTAACCCATTATGTAATGACTGGCTCTGTGTCCCGTGGTGTACGATAAAGAAAAAAACAACCTTTGTACAAGAAAAAAAAAAACCTTTGTACAAAATGATTAAACAAAAAAAGTTTTGTATTTAGTTCTATTTTAGGCCAAGTGGTGCTGTCAGCCTTCTCGCCCTCCTCTGCTCTATTCTCAGTAGCACACATCAGGCAAAACTGTCAGTCAAAAAGGAACTAAAGGCTGAATTCACCAAGCTATAATGAGTGTTATGTGCCGCAACAATTGACATTTTTAAATAATTGTTTTTAGCTCTCAGTGCTGAAATTAGCAGTTGTTATAACATAACAATTATTATAATTAATTGAATTGTACATTGCAAGTGATATATAGGGGTAATATTATCCCTGTTTTAACATTGGAGACTTTGAGAAACCTAACAGGTGATTAGCCACCAGTTCAGATTTAATGATCAATGATACAATATACGTACTGGTATCTGAGGTGGAGTCACAGAAAGGGGGTGCCCAACCTTCCTGGCACCGACACTGCAGCTCATGGTCACAAACCTGAATGAAATCAAGCAAGACAGATTGCATTACTATTTCACAAACAAACATCTTAAGATGTATTCCATAAAAAAAAAAACAATGGTAAACAATGGTATACTGTATCCTATAGAAACCAAGCAGAAATCAGAATGTGCGGTTTGTGCAGGTTTCTCCGAATAAGTTATAAAAAGAAAGCCAAGTAGAAAAACACATTTTGTCATGTTACAACCAAAAACGTAAATGTATTTTATTGGGATTTTATATGATAGACCAACACAAAGTGGCACATAATTGTGAAGTGGAAGGAAAATGATAAATGGTTTTCCATTTTTTTTTAACATTTGTATTCAGCCCCCTTTACTCTGATACCCCTAACTAAAATCTAGTGGAACCAATTGCCTTCAGAAGTCACCTAATTAGTACATAGAGTCCACCTGTGTGTAATTTAATCTCAGAAAGATACAGAGGTTTAACAAAGGTTCCTGTCCCATTATAATGGTACAGAAAATAGTTGTGAGTGGCGTGAGCCGCATTAACAAAGCAGAAAGACCTGTTTTGGGTCTATCTGCACCACTTGCGCCAGATGAGGCTTCTGCACAAAAAAAACCAAAGGAGATTGCAGTGGGTTTGAGAACGTCTGCGGTGACGAAACACGTATGGGAGAGATGTGCTGACGTCCCCACGCTTAGCAGAGGAGAAGAGCTTCTGTTCCTGCCGGCCAGCATACAATTTTTATGAATTTTAATCGTACTTGATGTAAGTGCTCTACTTTATTTTACTCATTAAATGTTTTTGCGGTATCACGCTATGGTTTGTGTTCCTTCCTCCCCTTGGTTCAACGTTATGGCTGCATGTATGTTGTGATCGGGTGGAACATCTTCAGAGTGGTCTCCTGCCTCCCGGGGTTATTGTGGTTCCTGCTGTTAGTTCCGGTATTCCACACACAAGCCAAAGGCCGCGGCTGGGTTACAGCTGACTGCTTTTGTGGGCTTGCCTCTGGTAAGCAGATAACCTATTAGGGTGGTGGGCACCTTCTGTTTCTTGAATCACCGGGTGATGTGCATTTGAACTGTCTGCATAATTGATTCTCTGCAATCTACCAATCTTCATCATTACCTGGATAGGATTGTTTTTTGCATCTGGTTCTATTTTTGGTGTTTGATTATCCTTATGCACACATCTGGACTTTCTATCTATACGGAATTTTTTTTTGCTATTTGGCCAGATTTTATCAATAACTTCTGGTGGCATTGTCTATTATGTACCATTTTTGCATATCAGCCCCTGGATGTCAACCTTAATGTGTATTGGCGCAGTTTTTTCATTTTTGGTTTTCAATATAGAAAACTACACAGATCCCCATCAGACTGGACTTAGCGTACAGGATGTGGACTATTTTCAGACACCTTACATGCCCCTCTCTGCACACTACATTGGTATACACCAGGGATATGCAATTCACGGACCTCCAGCTGTTGCAAAACTACAAGTCCCATCATGCCTCTGCCTCTGGGTGTCATGCTTGCTGCTGTCAGAGTCTCGCTATGCCTCATGGGACTTGTAGTTTGGCAACAGCTGGAGGTCCGCTAATTGCATATCCCTGGTATACACCTATTCCCATCCATCTAAGCTAAGGGAGGAGTAGGATGACAGTCAGAGGAATCTGTATGCAGCTTCAGCTGAACTGTTCTAAAAGGGTGGTGAAGGGCTGCAGGCAAAAAGCCACTTTGTTAATTTCTCCAATTATGTCTACATCTAAAAATGCTAGTTGCTCATACATTATGCTGATGATGGCTTTAAAACCCAAATCTGGGAAACTTAAAGCACTAAAACGCTATTTTCTTTCCTTATTTTTATTTTATACTTACCTGTTTTGTGCAATGGTATTGCACAGAGCAGCCCTGATCCTCCTTTTGTGGGGTCCCCCACCGGCGTTCTGGTCTCCTCCTCTTCGGCGAGTGCCCCCATAGGAAGCTGCTTTCCATGGGGGCACTTGTGCGGGCTTGCTCCCGATCCACCATGTCTGTGTCTATTGACACAGACCGGGTGGCTTGGCCCTGCCTCCTGCTCCCTCATCACAGAAATCTACTGACTTTGCAGTGAAGTGGGACAGAGCCGGGAGAGCCGCTGCGCTGGATCAGGGTTGGGCTCAAGTAATTAAGGGTGAGGGGGGACACATGCAGAACAGAAGGTTTTTTTTCCTTAATGCAAGGCCTTATAACCACTTTAATAGAATTATGGGATTTGTTAAAGAAGATTTACTTACCCAATCCTTCGCTCCATCTTTTCCCTTATGCTTCAGCAGTCTAAGGTCCGGACATCATCAATACCAATGCAGGGTCCATAGCCCTGCACTGGATGTGAGGACACCTTGGGACAGTCCACCACTGGAGCACAGAAGAGCGCCATCTCTCAAACGAGCAGAGGATCGGGTAGGTTAAAGTGCTTCTCCTCAACCCTAGACTAAACAAGCAGTTAACCCTTGCAGTGTGAGTCCAGCCCAAATGCAAGGGATACTGTTCAAATTTCCCTGGTTTGGGCTTGATTATTTTTTTAGTCACTGATTTGGAACAAGTATGTAAACCGGGTAGTCAGTAATAAATAAAAAGTAACTATAGACATCGTTTGAGTCAATGACCCAGAATGTATTGAAGCCATGGGATCAGTGTGATAGCCAGGTAAATGGCATTTTCAGAAACAGAGGTCAACAATGGCAGCCCATATTTGTCTCAACAAAAGTTTCCTTTTAATTTACACCACCCAACAACTAGTCCATGGTAGTGGTACTGCATAGTAAGATCTTACCCCATGTCCTGGGCAGCTGGCAGAACAGTTTGTTGATCGGAAGGCACCGTTTACACCGACACATTTCCCTTTGTAACAAACCTACAAGAAAAGTGTATATAATTATTATATTTAGGAGGAACAGGACTATTTCAGAACTGCTTGTTGTGTTTATAGTGAGTCTACCACCAGGTACTTCAAGATGATAAATTCTCAGATCTTTTTCCAGAGATAGACAGAAATGTTGCATACAGAGCATACAAACAATGAAGATAGATCTACACAGCTGTTGACATCTTGCATTGTGTATCATAAGAGTCTCTCTCTTCCATAGTGCTCTGGGATTTCTTTTGTCATATACAGTATTAAAAGTTTATAAACAAAAAAAATTATATATTATATATTATATATATATATATATATATATATATATATATATATATACATATATATATACACACATATATACACACATACATATACACACACACATATACGATATATATATATGTAGCGGGTATGTACTTTCCCGGGTGTAAATTTGAATTTGGCAGTGACATTAGTGATGTGTAATTCCCTGCAGCCCAGTGGGTGGCGCTGTCGCCCTGGGTTGGGTTGGATTATCGCTATGTGCCGTCCTCCTTTTTTTCCTCCCTCGGCAGCGGTATGGTGGGGCGGGGAACCCGCCGTGCTTGCTGGGAGAGGGTATAAAGCGGTCGGCCATCTTTGTCACGGGGTTGAACATCCCAGGCACCTTCAGCTTGCGGACGGTGGGTCGTGTCGCTCCTCTGGGTGACTTAGGCCTAGAGGACGCCGGAGATCGTGTTCCATCCCAGGCACCTTTAGCCTGGGGTGAGGTACTTGGATGGAGGTCCAGAGCTCAGTGCCCAACACTGGGTTCCGCGAGGGAAGGAGATCCTAGGGTGCCCAGGGATTGGGTACCCGAATCTGGAAGGCGCAATGGACCGGGGGGAGCTCCTCATTTGAAGACCCGGTGCAGCATATTGCCGGTGATAAGTGAGTCTCTCATCTGAGACGGCCTGGAAGGAAATTTACCCTCGTGCGGAGACCAGGACACACTTCTAGGAAGGGAAGTGTCAACTCACATTGTGTCTGGGCCTGTTCGCATCCACACCTCCTTTCCTGTTCTGTTCTAACAAGGGAGTTCAACTGTTTGTGTTCAGGATAAGAAGAATAATGGAGTGTTGAACTTTGATGGTGTGGAGCTCAATTTCTAACGGACATTGTTCACGGTGACTCTTGGAGGGAGGATCCAGGTGCACAGCACTGACCCGAAGGTAATACAGAACTGTTGCTTATACCGCACTGACACATGTGGTGGAGGCCAGGCGTGGTGTCCCCGCTCCCTCCTCTCTAAGATACCCCTAGACAACAGAAAGACGAGACAAGAGAAAGAGGGGAGCGTGGGAGGAGGCCGCTACATATATGTGTGTATGTATATATATATATATATATATATATATATATACACACACACACAGTATCTCACAAAAGTGAGTACACCCCTCGCGTTTTTTGTAAATATTTTATTATAACTTTTCATGTGACAACACTGAAGAAATTACACTTTGCTACAATGTAAAGTAGTGAGTGTACAGCTTGTATAACAGTGTAAATTTTCTGTCCCCTCAAAATAACTCAACACACAGCCATTAATGTCTAAACAGCTGGCAACAAAAGTGAGTACACCCCTAAGTGAAAATGTCTAATTTGGGCCCAAAGTATCAATATTTTGTGTGGCCACCATTACTTTCCATCACTGCCTTAACCTTGGGCATGGAGTTCACCGGTTCCCGTTCCTTCAGCTTCACAGGTTGCCACTGGAGTCCTCTTCCTTTCCTCCATGACGACATCACGGAGTTGGTGGATGTTGGAGACCTTGCTCTCATTCACCTTCTGTTTGAGGATTCCCTACAGATGCTCAATAGGGTTTAGGTCTGGAGAAATGCTTGGGCAGTCCATCACCTTTACCCTCAGCTTCTTTAGCAAGGCAGTGGTCATCTTGGAAGTGTGTTTGGGGTCGTTATTGTATTGGAATACTGCCCTGCGGCCCAGTCTCCGTAGGGAGAGTATCATACTCTGTTTCAGTATGTCACAGTACATGTTGCCATTCATGGTTACCTCAATGAACTGTAGCTCCCCAGTGCCGGCAGCACTCATGCAGCCCCAGACCATGACACTCCCACCACCATGCTTGACTGTAGGCAAGACACACTTGTCTTTGTACTCCTCACCTGGTTGCCACCACACACGCTTCACACTATCTGAACCAAATACGTTTATCTGGGTCTCATCAGACAACAAGACATGGTTCCAGTAATCCATGTCCTTAGTCTGCTTGTCTTCAGCAGACTGTTTGCGGGCTTTCTTGTGCATCATCTTTAGAAGTTCCTTCTGGGACGACAGCCATGCAGTTAAATTTGATGCAGTGTGCGGCGTATGGTCTAAGCACTGACAGGCTGACCCCCCACCTTTTCAACCTCTGCAGCAATGCTGGCAGCACTCATACGTCTATTTTCCAAAGACAACCTCTGGATATTACGCTGATCACATGCACTCAACTTTTTTGGTCGATCATGGCGAGGCCTGTTCTGAGTGGAACCTGTCCTGTTAAACCACTGTATGGTCTTGGCCACCATGCTGCAGCTCAGTTTCAGGGTCTTGACAATCTTCTTATAGCCTAGGCCATCTTTATGTAGAGCAACAATTATTTTTTTCAGATCCTCAGAGAGCTCTTTGCCATGAGGTGCCATGTTGAACTTCCAGTGACCAGTATGAGAGAGTGAGAGCGAAAACACAAAATGTAACACACCTGCTCCCCATTCACACCTGAGACCTTGTAACACTAACAAGCCACATGACAACAGGGGGGGGGGGGGGGGGAATGGCTAATTGGGCCCAATTTGGACATTTTCACTTAGGGGTGTACTCACTTTTGTTGCCAGTGGTTTAGACATTAATGGCTGTGTGTTGAGTTATTTTGAGGGGACAGCAAATTTACACTGTTATACAAGCTGTACACTCACTACTTTACATTGTAGCAAAGTGTCATTTCTTCTGTGTTCTCACATGAAAAGATATAATAAAATATTTACAAAAATGTGAGGGTGTACTTACTTTTGTGAGATATTGTGTATATATATATATACACACACACATACATACATACATACACACACCATATTATATATATATATATATATATATATATATATTGGGGCAAATAAGTATTTAGTCAGCCACCAATTGTACAAGTTCTCCCACTTAAAAAGATGAGAGAGGCCTGTAATTGTCATCATAGGTAAACCTCAACTATGAGAGACAAAATGTGGAAACAAATCCAGACAATCACATTGCCTGATTTGGAAAGAATTTATTTGCAAATTATGGTGGAAAATAAGTACCGTATATACTCGAGTATAAGCCGAGTTTTTCAGCACATTTTTTTGTGCTGAAAATGCCCCCTCGGCTTATACTTGAGTCTGTGTCCATCTTCAACTTTGGGGGATTATCAGTGGTCTTGTATGTCTTCCATTTTCTAATTATTGATCACAGTTGATTTCTTCACACCAAGCTGCTTGCCTATTGCAGATTCAGTCTTCCCAGCCTGGTGCAGGTCTACAATTTTGTTTCTGGTGTCCTTCGACAGCTCTTTGGTCTTCACCATAGTGGAGTTTGGAGTGTGACTGTTTGAGGTTGTGGACAGGTGTCTTTTATACTGATAACAAGTTCAAACAGGTGCCATTAATACAGGTAATGAGTGGAGGACAGAGGAGCCTCTTAACCGCTTGAGGACCACTGCACACCGATGTACGTCGGCAAAATAGCACGGCTGGGCACATGGGCGCGCTCGTGACCCGGTCCTCTTCTCCGTGACCGTCCCCACTGGTGTCCCGCGATCGGGTCACAGAGAGGAAGAACGGGGGGAGGTAGGTGTAAACAAACCTCTCCCAGTGCTTCCTAGTGTGCCTGTCACTGATCGTCTGTTCCCTGTAATAGGGAACGACGATCAGTGACGTCAAATGCTAAGCCCGGCCCCCCCCCCCCCCCCACAGTAAGAAACACAAATCAGGGCACACTCAGGCTCCATTCACACTAATGCGTTTTTTGGTGCATTTTGCAGAAATGCATGGGAATTTTTTAACATGGGTTCATATGGAACATGTTCACATCAATGCATTTTTGTGCCTCTGCGTTTTTGGAAAGGGTCAGGGACTTTTTTTCCTGCAAAAAGCAGCGTTTTGCATGTAATAGAAGTCAATGGACCTGCATCAAAAACGCAAGTACCAAGTTTTTGATGCGTTTTTACAGCGTTTTTACCGCGATTTTGCCGCGATTTGCGTTTTTTTTATGGAAATGTATAAAAATAAAAATTACTGTATAAAAAATTAATAAAAATAAAAAAACACAAAACGCAAATCGCTGCAAAAACGCAGTAAAAACGCATGTTGAAAAACGCGGCAAGCACCGCAAAAAGCAAGGCAAAAACGCTCAAAAGCAACATGCATTAGTGTGAATCGAGCCTTAACCCCTACAGCACCCCCTCCTGGTTAACCCCTTCACTGCCAGTGTCATTTTTACAGTAACCAGTGCATTTTTATAGCACTGGTCGTTGTAAAAATGACAATGGTCCCAAAATAGCGTCAAAAGTATCCGATGTGTCCGGCATAATGTCGCAGTCACGAAAAAAAAATCGCTGATCGCCGCCATTACTAGTAAAAAAAAAAAAAAGATAAAAATGCCATAAAACTACCCCCTATTTTGTAAACGCTATAACTTTTGCGCAAACCAATCAATAAACGGCGATTGCGATTTTTTTTTACCAAAAATATGTAGAAGAATACGTATCGGCCTAAACTGAGGAAAAAAAAATGTTTTTTTTTATATATATTTTTGTGGGTATTTATTATAGCAAAAAGTAAAAAATATTGAATTTTTTTCAAAATTGTCGCTCTATTTTTTTTATAGCGCAACAAATAAAAACCGCAGAGGTGATCAAATACCACCAAAAGAAAGCTCTATTTGTGGGAAAAAAAGGACGTCAATTTTGTTTGGGAGCCACGTTGCACGACCGCGCAATTGTCAGTTAAAGTTACGCAGTGCCGAATCGCAAAAAGGGGCCGGGTCTTAAGTGGTTAAAGAAGAAGATACAGGTCTGTGAGACAAAAATCTTGCTTGTTTGTAGGTGACCAAATACTTATTTTCCACCATAATTTGCAAATAAATTCTTTCCAAATCAGACAATGTGATTGTCTGGATTTGTTTCCACATTTTGTCTCTCATAGTTGAGGTATACCTATGATGACAATTACAGGCCTCTCTCATCTTTTTAAGTGGGAGAACTTGCACAATTGGTGGCTGACTAAATACTTTTTTGCCCCACTATATATATATATATATATATATATATATATATATATATATATGTATTTATTTATTTAACTTTTCTCTGTGCTTACCATTCCTTCTCCACACATTACTCCATTCTTCACCATTCCCTCCGATTGTAAAACCCCCTTACAGGTGGAAATTGTAGCAACAGCCGCATTTATTTTGGGATCTTTGCTTCCTCCGGAGCAGTACAGCACTCCACACTTTATATCTCTGTAAAAAGATAAACCATGTAAACATTTTCTTTAGAATTAGGATATAAAAAATATCCCACGCTAGAATAGTTAGTTATACACAGTGGCGGCTGGTGTTTTTTTATTTTGTGGGGCGGCAAACCACCCCCCCCGGGCTACGGGCAGCGGCTCTATGTCCTCTCCTCTTTTGCATCACGGCAGCTTCCGCCGTGCACCTCCTCCCACCTCTTCCTTGGCGTCCAATAGGATCGCCTGTCCTTTCAGCCAATCAGGTGATGGGATTCAAGACATGCTTTCTAATTGGCCGGAAGAAGGATCAGTGTGGCAATAGCGAATATTCATTCACTATTGTCACACAACTGGATGGGCTCGGAGTGCAGTGCCCACCCTTTTTTGAAGCCCATTAGAGCCTCTGGCTCTAATCACGTGCTTAACCAGTTCGCGCCCGCGCTGTAGTCGAAAGACGTCTACAGCACGGCGCTCAATTGCCGGGAGGGCGTCCCTGGACGTCCTCCCCTTTGCACACGCAGGGTGTGCGCTGTAATCACTGAGTCACTGAGACTCGGATGATCACAGATCCGTGTAAGGGGCCGGTCCCGGCCCCTTACCACGTGATCAGCTGTCAGCCAATGACAGCTGATCACGTGATGTAAACAAAAGATCGGTAATCAGCTTGTGTGCAAGGGACATCGGTCCCGAAGAGGAAGAGGCAAACCTGCCATTGCTACCTGCCAGTGCCCACGAGTGCCACCTATCAATGCCCACGAGTGCCACCTATCAATGCCCACGAGTGGTGCCAATCAGTGCCTCATCAGTGCCACCTAGCAATGCTGCCTATCAGTTTAACCTACCAGTGCCGATCAGTGCCCATCACTGCCACCCATCAGTGCCCATCACTGCCAGCTATCAGTGCCACCTATCAATGCCCTTCAGTGCCACCCATCAATGCCACCTGTCAGTATCACCTCAGTGCCCAACAGTGCTGCCTATCAGTGCCCACCAGTGCCGCCTATCAGTGCCCACCAGTCCTGCCTTATTGGTGCCCATCAGTGCAGCCCACCGGTGCCCATCAGTGCAGCCCATCGGTGCAGCCCATCAGTGCAGCCCATCGGTGCAGCCCATCGGTGCAGCCTCATCAGCGTACATCAATGAAGGAGAAAAATTACCTGTTTGCAAAATTTTATAACAAAATATAAAAAAATATATATATTTTTTTTTTTTAAATCAGACTTTTCACACTTGTGAAATATTGGTAATAGCAGAAGAAAATAAGTCAGCTAAATTCAATAAAATTTTGCAAACTGGGGACAGAAGACAATTTTACTGAAGGTCAGCAAGTCATTTCACACTTTGACTAGAGAGACACTAATGGCCACACAAGTCGAGGAACCTAATGTTGATTGCAAAGTGTTAGAAGTCCATTAAGACACCTTTCCCCCACTCCCAACCAGTTTTTTGTATTTACATATGTAGTGCCCTGCCCCCAATGATTGGGGCGCTATTGTAAATTTAAGGGGTGTCTGAGCCAATAGTTGGGCTCAGACTGTCAATTTGCATAAATTGCCTCTGTTCTGGTTATGGTTTGCCTGATAGCAGTTTCCCTTATTGCCTGTGGGTGGCGTTATCACCTCAGGCACCTATTGGAACACGGGCAAACCATGGTGTATTGGGTGTCCCTTCTTGGCAGCGGTACAGTGGGAGTGGTTCCCCGCTGTGCATGCTGGGGAGGGATACTTAAGGGACAGACGCCATTGTGGTGGGCCAGTTCTTCCCCTCGCTGCCCTCCTGGCGCGAGGTATGTGTGTGTGGTTCTGGTCTCGGCACCACGTTGGCCCGAGGCTGCATCGCTATTGAGTAGGTGAGTAGGCCCAGTTATGATGACTGGGGCCTACAATCCTAAAGGGGATCCCAAGCTGTCCACCAAGAGGGAGGAAGCTGCTTAATGAAGGAAACCAGAGGAGGACCTGCCCTGGAGGAGACCAGCAAAGTGCTAATGTCTCGGGATAGGCCTGGTGACCTTTAAAAGCCAAGCAGTTTGCCGGATCGGCTTAAAGGTTCTTCAACTGCACAGCTGGAAGTTCAGGACTGAAATCCTGTGCTCGAGGATTCCTGGCTATCCACATTTGTTCTCAAATGGTCTGTGGCAGAGACGGTCCTGAAACTGGTTTGTGCATCATCCCGGCTGCTGGGCCAGGTGAGAGGGGTCTATCCGGGTGAGCAATACCCACTCAAAGTGAGAGTGGTGAATGACTATAGACGTTTCCGTGTGTTCTACAATGTGTACCTGAACCTTCCCCTCTTCTCATGCCTTCTACTTTCTACACAAGTTACTGCAGCAAAAATAAAACCAACAGTTGAAGGTTTTACATCTTGTGTGGACATTGCACTTATTACAGACTTTCTCACCCTGACAACAAAGCTAAAGAGGTAACGTGCAAACCCAAAACTTAAACCAGCAGCTCCTACGGGGGTAGTGCTACACATATATATGCTCTGATTCCATGTAGGGTCTGAAGGATATTACATAATATTAGTTGAAGGGTTAAAATTGGAGAGAAATGAGTGACCTTCAATGGCTTCTAAAAGTTCTGTAATTTTGATCCTCTAGCTTCACAATGTTGGGTCATTAACTGGAAGAATTATGTAGATCGAGATTCTGACTTTATTTGCTGCAATGTTGCTCTGAAAGTCAGACAACCAGACAGTTGGCATTTTCAGAAGGAGGTCAGGACAGCCACAAGAGCCTCCATATTTCTTACAGACTATGAATGAGGCAAAGCTGCAATGGAATACTCACTTTTCCCCACATGGGACATAGTTATTGGCAATGTACTGGCAGTATCCATAGTTGGTGCCTCTCTGATTGTATTTAAAACAAAAGTCCTGTCCTATTGAAGCACCTGTGGAAAGAAGTAAACTAATCATGAATGACTGATTTTTAAACCGTTTTAATCATAAGAAAAACAGCTGTAGATACAGATCTCAAAGAACTCAGTGCTGATATAATACATTTCCCTTCCAGCTTTAAAATGAAAAACAAAAACCAAAAAAAATCCTTTTATTATTTTCTTTTAGCAACTTCATTTTCATCAGAAGTATTTATGCAGCCTGGATGAGTTTTCCCTATAATATTTTGTAATAGATTAATTCCTATATTGTTAGCTCCATCTAGTGGCCAAATTGCAGTATATTTTCTCTGTAGGGATTTCCGAAAACGATTCTGCATTTTGGCCAATAGATGGTGAAGAGGATGCAGACATTTGATTACTCTATTACAGAAAATATGGGGAATTTGGTCCAATCCTTCATACAAATAATATTTTCTAAACAGGCTCCAAAGAGTTTTTTTATAGCAAGAGGATTTGATAAAGATTTGATGACAGTTGCTGTCACTTTAAAGAACATAATATATACTGGCTCTAAGTTATACATCACTGTCAACTGATCAATTGACAAATCTATGTTCACTAAATACTTCCTCTCAAAAATTTCTCTGAATTTGACAAGCCTTGCAATCAACATACAGTCAACGATAACTGCAATCACCCAACAATATGTGCGCTTTCTCTCTCTCTATAAATATATATTTATTGATTGAACTAGATGGGCTTGTGTCTTTTTTCAACCAGACTAACTATGCAACTATATATATATATATATATATATATATATATATATATATATATATATATCCATCCTAGTTCAAAAAGCTGTTAAGGTTCACTTGCCTGCTCCCCATAGGTCCACGCACTGGCCTACCAAACTTGGACACGTCCCATTGTAGCAGAAACCCTGGCCATCATTGCAGGGATGTCCATTAAAGATGAAACGATCAGATGGACATTCTGGAGTCTTCCCATCACACATATCTGCAAGGTCACACTCATCCTTTAAAGGTCGGCACACAGTGCCTGCTTTCTTGATCTGCAAGGAGACAAGAAATGTCAGTAGAAAGCCCGATTAAGGCTGGGTTCACATTGCCGTGTGGAGCGACTCACAGCAGGGGTCTGGTGCGTCCCGCTTCACTGTTTCAGGTCCGATCTCAGTCCAAATTTTTGGCTGAATATGGACCTGAAACGGACCAGAAGATGCACAGGACTCTTGTGCAATTCACTCTGCAGCCGTCCCAGAGCGGGGTGAACTGGCTCCATAGAGAGACGGTCACAATCTCCTGACATGCGAAATGGATGCGAGGAAACCCACATCCAATTCCCAATAGTGTGAAACAAGCCTTAGAAAGAGGACAATAATTTTAATCATTGCTCTGCTGGCCATAGAGTTGTTGGTAAGACTCCTTTAATAATTTTTGAACAAATGTTTCATAAAATTTTAACTTCCCACTTTTAAAGAGGAAGTAAACCCTGATGGGTTTACTTCCTCTTTGTTTCCCTGCAAAGGTAAAGCATAATGGGCTACTATGCATCGCATAGTAGCCCATTATGTGTCACTTCAAAAAACCAAAAAAGAGGAAACACTGCGCTAGAAAAATAGTGAAAAAAAGGAATAATGAAAAAAAACATGCACAATAATTTAAAGTGAAGATAGCTGCCAGTACCGAAAATGTAGTTACAAAACTTGGGAAATATGTGGTAATAAGGTACAGCGCTGATAGTGATAAAAAAAATCCTAATCAACCACTTGCTTACTGGGCCCATATACCCCCTTCCTGCCCAGGCAAAATTTCAGCTTTCGGCACTGCGTCGCTTTAACTGACAATTGCGCGGTCGTGCGACATGGTTCCCAAACAAAATTGACGGGTTTTTTTCCCCACAAATAGAGCTTTCTTTTGGTGGTATTTGATCACCTTTGCGGTTTTTATTTTTTGCGCTATAAACAAAAAATAGAGCAACAATTTTGAAAAAAAACACAATATTTTTTACTTTTTGCTATAATAAATATCCCATTTTAAAAAAATTCTCAGTTTAGGCCGATACGTATTCTTCTACATATTTTTGGTAAAAAAATAAAAAATAAAATCGCAATAAGCGTATAGTGATTGGTTTGCGCAAAAGTTATAGCGCCTACAAAATAGAGGATAGAATTATGACATTTTTTTTTTATTATCTTCTTTTTACTAGTAATGTTGGCGATCTGCGATTTTTATTGGGACTGTGACATTATGGCGGACACATCGGACACTTTTGACACATTTTTGGGACCATTCACATTTATACAGCGAACAGTGCTATAAATATGCACTGATTACTGTATAAATGTGACTGGCAGGGAAGGGGTTAACACTGGGGGCGAGGAAGGGGTTAAGTGTGTTCCCTAGGAGTGATTGTTACTGTGGGGGGAGGGGACTGACTGGGGGAGGTGGCCGATCTGTGTCCCTATGTACAAGGGACACAGCATCGGTCTCCTCTCCCTGACAGGACGTGGATCTCTGTGTTTACACACAGAGATCCAAGTCCTTGTCTGTGTACCGGCCGATCGCGGGTACCTGGCGGACATCGCGGCCGCCAGGCATGCGCATCGGCATCTCAGTGATGCGCCGGGGACGCGTGCGCTGCCCCCCCGCGCGCGCGTGCCCCCCAGTGGCCGGAGGAGCCGAGGCCGTCTATTGACAGCCTCCCGGATTTCTAGAGCCACCTTGTGGCCGTCATTTGTACATGGCCCGGGCTCCAACTAGTTAAAGGAAATGGTACATTAATAAACCCAATGTGAATGGAGAAATATAATATGGTGTAAACCAAAAGAAAACAATTATATATATATGTATTTATCAAGATGAATTGATGTGACAGATACTGTTAGAATAAACCAAAGGTATCAAAAAACTCAGTGGCTAAAGAAATGAATGCATATATGAACCAACATCACATGTATATCTCAAAATGCAGCTGGCATATAAACAATACAAAAACGATTCTTAAAAAATAAAATATTAAATAATTCCCAACTGTGAAGAAAGGAAATATAAGTATATAAATGAATAGGTATAGTCCCAAAGTAGCCAGTGAAAAATTGTTATGTGCTGACGGATAAGTCCTGGATGCTAAAGGTTAATCCTGAAACCGGTCAGTCCTTATGAGGATTATTCCATAATGGTGCAGGAAAGGGACCCTTGTGACAAGAAAACCTTCATCCACCAGTGAGGCACCCAAGAGATAGTATTGTAGTCTCCTTACCCTAAAGATATGACCGCTATCACGGCGGTCACTCCAGACACAGGGATTTAGGGTCTCCCTATAGACCCACAGCTGGTAGCCGGGTAACAGATGTAAGCGGTATCTGGTGTCTCAGGAAGATATAAACGAAAAGAACTCCATAGCGTAATACTGTATACAAAATGTAATTGCCCAAAAAGTATAGCACTTACAGGAATGTAGTTTAAATTGCGCGGTATATAAACATGTAGGAGCGCGGCGTCTCCTCGAGGCTTCCACTGCTTGTTTGCTCCCCGTGTCAGTGCATCTCCGTATGAAAAGGCGTGATGACGTCAAAACTACAGGCCACACCCAACAGCCACTGAGTTTTTTGATACATTTGGTTTATTCTAACAGTATCTGTCACATTAATTCATCTTGATATATACATATATATAATTTTTTTAGTTTTTTTGTTTACACCGTATTATATTCTCCATTCACATTGGGTTTATTAATGTACCATTTCCTTTAATTAGGATTTTTTGATCACTGTTTAGCGCTGTACCTTATTACCACATTATGTGTCACTTACCTGCAGGAGAAGCCCGCAATGTCCCGGACTTCCTAGCTAGTAGCGAGCATCCATCTTCACCCCTCTTCTTCTGGGGTCCACGAACTCTGGCTCTGTGACTGTCCGGAGTCGTGTGACGGCACGTGACGTCACTCCCACACATGCGCGCGGGAGTCGGCACGATCCCATTCAGAACCGGCACGCTCAGTTCCCCTGTGCCGTTGTCTACGGCGCGCATGCGCCGTAGACATCGGTGCATTCATTTCTGCATATACAGTATATCCTAAACCGTGTAGGTCTAGGAGATATTGCAAGCACCTACAGGTAAGCCTTAATCTAGGCTTACCTGTAGGCGAAAGTTGTGGTCTATTGAGCTGCAATAGGAAGTTAAATGGCTTTCCAAGCAAAAGCACCCCCATAGGCCAGGAAAATTTAAATACTGGACTGGTTCTTACAGGCGGTACTGGGGAGGAGACAATGTTATCAGAGGGAGGAGGAAGTGGGTAGAGACCCCAGTAACTGAGGTTTCAGCCTCTTGTCCTCTATCCACATCCCTGACAAAGGTGACAATGGGAAGCAGGGATGAAGTATGCACTGGCAGGATTGCTGGCAGAGTAGTGCAGTGTCTGGGGTGTAGTCTGGAGTGCTGGGAGGTGCAGTAGTAAAGATGCTGGGATTGTTCCCTCTATGTTAACTTTAGAATGTGGATGGAAAGATGTTATAGCTTACATTTTCCTATCCTCTATATTCAACTTACCTTGCAATTCTCACAACATTCTCCATCTGCACATTGGGCTTTATTTTTGAATTTGCAGGTAGCAGCATCACAGCAAGGATTGGTACATTCCTGCAAAACAATCAGCAACATATAGATATGACCAAAACTAAACACCAACAGCTCCCCCTAGCTATAAAGGTATTAGCAGACCCCCGGGCAGTCACACACAGGCAAGACAGATCCATGTTAATCAAAAATGGAGCTCTCTACCCTAATCATGGATGCACCCACACCTGCTACTTTTGTGCCATGTAACTTTAATCATAATACCTTCAGTCATTTTTTTTTCAACTTTCCATCTATTGAATCTTCTGCCCTTGTTGTTTTAACTTTGGATAGTAAAACATTTTTTTTTCTGCCAGTAAATACCTTATACAGCCCACTACCTCTTTCTTGTCTGGTTTATGACATCATGCACAGCTCTCTCTCTCACTCTTGTGAGAGTTTGCCAGGAAGGATGGGGATGAGTCACAAGAGGGCTAATAAGAGCTGCAGGTGTGTGTGTCTGTGTAAATCCAGGAAGTGAACAGGCAGCAGCTTCAGCTGCCCACAGTTGAAATGGTTGCACCCAGATTTGTTGGAGGGAGATTTCTACAGCATATTTGAGAAGTACAGAATCACAGTATATATAAAATAAAATGCAGCCTGTTCATTAGAAGGAAGGGGCATATAGCTGCACTTTTTGGAGACAAAAGATTTTGCAGCACACATTAAGAAGGACACATACACAAATACACATATGCATACTTAACAAGGAAACCTTATCTCAACTATACAGTGGAACCTTGGTTTACGAGTAACGCGGTTAACGAGCGTTTTGAAAAACGAGCAACTTTTTAAAATCCTGACTCGGTTTGCGAGTGTTGTCTCACAACACAAGCAGGACTCAAGCCTCTGCAGTGTGCAGTACCGCATTTGGCCAGAGGTGCGGGGGCGCCGGTGACACTCGGAACGGTTCGGAGCCATTTGGAATATATTCAGAAACACTCGTAAATACTCCGTCCCCGAGTGTTTGAGGGTTTGAGTTCAGCCGAGCTGTCTGAGTATTTCCGAGTCTCTCCGGCGCTCCCCCACCTCTGGCCACATGCGGTATTGCATGCCATAGAAGTCAATGTGGAACAAATTATCTTAGTTTCCATTGACTTCTATGGGGGGAACTCGCTTTGATATGTGAGTGCTTTGGATTACAAGCATTCTCCTGGAACGGATTATGCTCGTAATCCAAGATTCCACTGTATAACTCAACCTTTTTACACTATTTTATATTCTCTATTACAATATTTATCCTGTAGCCATTAGCTAATTTCTTAGTAAACACATTTTTGATTATTTTTATTTTTTTACAAGAATTGACTTTTCAACTTGAGCACATCTCACCAATAAAAAAAAAAAAAAGAAGGTATTTCTGCAAGTTTACGATATACTAAAAAAGAGAATCACATTTAATACCAACCAGATAATTACCTTTACATTGCCGCAGTCACAGTCCTCTCCCATCTCTGTGAATTTGTTGCCACAAAAAGAAGGGGACTCAATATACTCTTTTAATGGCTCAGTTTTCATACACGCAGGCATCCGGTCATAAATAAACTCCCGGAAGTTTGTAACACTGCAGGAACTGAAGACATGGGGGGTGTTATAGCTGTATGGAGAGAAAATGATGACGATCAGGTCCCTTCAGTAATGTGCTATTATGGGTAATGCTTTTAGGGCATTTCCCAAATTTAGTGTTACCCCATCACAACACCAATGCCGCGTACACACAAACAGATCGGATGGTTTTTCCAACGGAATTCCACTCAAGCTTGGCTTGCATACACACGGTCACACCAAATTCTCACCATCAAGAACGCGGTGACCTACAACACTACGACAAGCCGAGAAAAATTAAGTTCAATGCTTCCGAGCATGCGTCAACTTGATTCTGAGCATGCATAGTTTTTAGTGCGTCGGAATTGCATACAGACGAACTGATTTTCCGATAAAAAAAAATTCCGTTGGAAAAATAGAGAACCTGCTCTCTAAGTCCATCGGAATTTCCAACAGAAAAAGTCAGATGGGCCATAGACACGGTCGGAATATCAGACAAAAAGCTCCCATCTGACTTTTTCCATCGGAAATTCCCACCGTGTGTACGCAGCATAAGAAAAATAACCCCTCGTTCTGACACCATGCAAACAGGACAGCGTGTCCTCCAAAATGTGCAATGGTACTTCCACAAGAACATACAAACCATTTTCCCTGTTTCCCTCTGGTATTCACAACTAAGATAAGTATACAGTATCCTTCCACAAGGCAGTTCTGAACAGGGATTCTAAAGCCTTCCTTTAACCACTTGACCACTGGGCACTTAAACCCCCTTAATAACCAGACCAATTTTCAGCTTTCGGTGCTCTCACATTTTGAATGACAATTACTCAGTCATACAACACTGTACCCATATGAATTTTTTGTCCTTTTTTTCACACAAATAGAGCTTTCTTTTGGTGGTATTTAATCACTGTTGGGTTTTTTATTTTTTGCGCTATAAGAGAAAAAAGACTGAAAATTTTGTAAAAAAATGATTTTTTTTTCGTTTCTGTTATAAAATTTTGCAAATTACTATTTTTTCTTCATAAATTTTGGCCAAAATTTATACTGCTACATATCTTTGGTAAAAATAAGTACAAATTGGTGCATATTATTTGGTCTTTGTGAAAGTTATAGAGTCCACAAGCTATGGTGCCAATATCTGAAAATTGATCACACCTGAAGTACTGACGGCCTATCTCAATTCTTGAGACCCTAACATGCCAGAAAAGTACAAATACCCCCCAAATGACCCCTTTTTGGAAAGAAGACATTCCAAGGTATTCAGAAAGAGGCATTGTGAGTTTTTTGAAGTTGTCATTTTTTCCCACAATTCTTTGCAAAATCAAGATTTTTTTTTTCTCTTTTTTTTTTTTCACAAAATTGTCATATTAGCAGGTTATTTCTCACACACAGCATATGCATTCCACAAATTACACCCCAAAACACATTCTGCTATTACTCCCGAGTATGGCGATACCACATGTGTGAGACTTTTACACAGCGTGGCCACATACAGAGGCCCAACATGCAGGGAGCACCTTCAGGCGTTCTGGAGCACCCAGGCCAATTCTGACATTTCTCTCCTACATGTAAAAATCATCATTTGTTTGCTAGAAAATTACATAGAACCCCAAAACATTATATATGTTTTTTTAGCAAAGACCTTAGAGAATATAATGGTGGTTGTTGCAACTTTTTATCTCGCACGATATTTGCGCAGCAATTTTTTTAACGCGTTTTTTACGGAAAAAAAATGTTTTGTGCTTAAAAAAAAAAAAAAAAACAGTAAAGTTAGCCCAATGTTTTTGCATAATGTGAAAGATGAAGTTACGCCGTGTAAATAGATACCTAACATGTCGCCCTTAAAAATTGCACACACTCGTGGAATGGCGCCAAACTTCGCTACTTAAAAAATCCCCATAGGCGACGCTTTAAATATTTTTACTGGTTACATGTTTTGAGTTACAGAGGAGGTCTAGGGCCAAAATGATTGCTCTCGCTCTAACGTTCGCAGAGATACCTCACATGTGTGGTTTGAAAACCGTTTTCATATGTGGGCGGGACTTACGTATGCGTTCGCTTCTGTATGCGAGCTCACGGGGACAGGGGCGCTTTAAAAAAAAAAAAAAAAATGTATTCTTCATTTTACTTTATTTATTTTAGTTTGACATGTTTTTCCACCCCAAACATTTTTTTGATCACTTTTATACCTATTACAAGGAACGTAAACATCCCTTGTAATAGGAATATGGCATGACAGGTCCTCTTTACAGTGAGATATGGGGGGGGGGGGTGTCAATAAGACCCCACATCTCACCTCTAGGCTGGGAAGCCTGAAAAAAATACAAAAATAAAAAAAACAACAATCCTGGCTTTGATCGTAGCGGTGAGTCGGTAGAAGCACCGGAGGGCGGCGGGGGGGGGGGACATCCCCTCTCGCCTCCCGTAAGAATGATCAAGCGGCAGAACAGCCGCTATGATTGTTCTTATGGTGTAGGGAATCGCCGGCTGAAAAAGCTAATATCTGAATGATGCCTGTAGCTGCACCCATTATTCAGATATCCCCGCACAAAGTCAAGGACGTCATATGACGGCCGGAGGGCGGGAAGTGGTTATTGCAGAGTATTGCCGGGCATTGCGGAGTATTGCCGGGCATTGCGGAGTATTGCCGGGCATTGCGGAGTATTGCCGGGCATTGCGGAGTATTGCGGACTATGGCATAGTATTGCGGTGTATGGCAGGGTATTGCACAGGGTATTGTGGAGGGTATTGCACAGGGTATTGTGGAGGGTATTGCACAGGGTATTGTGGAGGGTATTGCAGAGTATTGTGCAGGGTATTGCAGAGTATTGTGCAGGGTATTGCAGAGTATTTTGCAGAGTATTGCGCAGGGTATTGCAGAGTATTGCGCAGGGTATTGCAGAGTATTGCACCAGAGTATTGCAGAGTATTGCACCAGAGTATTGCAGAGTATTGCACCAGAGTATTGCACCAGGGTATTGCAGAGTATTTTGCAGGGTATTGCAGAGTATTTTGCAGGGTATTGCGCAGGGTATTGCAGAGTATTTTGCAGGGTATTGCGCAGGGTATTGCAGAGTATTGCGCAGGGTATTGCAGAGTATTTTGCAGGGTATTGCAGAGTATTTTGCAGGGTATTGCAGAGTATTTTGCAGGGTATTGCAGAGTATTGCGCAGGGTATTGCAGAGTATTGCGCAGGGTATTGCAGAGTATTGCGCAGGGTATTGCACCAGGGTATTGCAGAGTATTGCACCAGGGTATTGCAGAGTATTGCACCAGGGTATTGCAGAGTATTGCACCAGGGTATTGGCAGGGTATTTTGCAGAGTATTGGCAGGGTATAGCACAGGGATGGCTGAGCAGGGATGGATGGATGGCTGGATCTGTGACTGCAATTGTCACAGATCCAGCCCACAGCGCTGCTGCCTTGATCTGCTCCCTCCCCTCTCCTCTCACACTGTACCGATCGGTACAGAGAGGGGAGGGAGGAACCGGCGTCATCAAATGACGCCGGTCTGTTTACAAGTGATTGCTCCGTCATTTGACGGAGCGATCACGTGGTAAACGGCCGCTATCAGCGGCGATTTACCGCGATTCGTGATCCGCCGGGTCCTCTGGACCCGGCGGTCACGGAGTTTCCCGTGTGCGCGCCCCAGGGGGCGCGCGGGAGCGCGATTCTGGGAGGACGTTATATAACGTCCTCCCAGAGTTAAGCAACCACCCTGCCGCCGTTATTTTGCGGCAGGTGGTTGTTAAGTGGTTAAAGAGGAACTTCACTACCCCTCTCTTACCCTTGTAAGACGTTATTTGTCGGCAGGTGGTTGTTAAGTGGTTAAGTGACAGCAACACTAGTAGTGGATGTCCCACACTTAAAAATGCACAGACAGACTCGGGTACAACCAGCCTGTCGAATTTTTTTGAATGATTACTGCCGGTGGTTAGCCGATAGCAGCGATCATTGTGTTCTGCCAGCCTGGACGCCCCCCCACTGACAGAACACAAAAGCGCTGTGGGAGACATTTCCCCATCAACACAGTGAAGAGCTTTGGCCAAACTTCTCCTTTAAATAGCTCTTACAGGTCTTGTCCTTTCCCCAGTATGTGACTGGACAATGAAGAGAGAAGCAGTAGACTAATGAGCTCATCTTTCTGTCATTGTGATCTCTCCTCCAATCAGCATACAATGGATTGGCCCTTTTGGTTTCCTCTCCCTCTCGCAATTAAACTTTGCTGTATAGTGGATTGAAAGAGTCTGACACCAAGTTGAATTCAGGAACTTAAACTGCCTGCCTTTTTATCGCTGCATTTTATATTGACTTGGAGTTCAGCTTTAAAGTGATTGTAAACCTATGTTTTTTTTTTGTTTTTTTTTGTTTTTTTAGTAACATACATATCATACTTACCTTCACTGTGCAGTTTGTTTTGCACAGTGTGGCCCCGATCATCATCTTCTGGGGTCCCCTGGCGGTGCTCACGGCTCCTCCCCGAATCAGCAAACCCCCTAGGAGAAGCGCTCATCCTGGGGGTTACCTTGTGGGTGGGCTCCCGAGTCCAGCATTTGCGTGCATAGACACAGAATGCTGGACTTGGTCCCACCCCCTGGCGCCCGCATCATTGGATATGATTGACAGCAGCGGGAGCCAATGGCTGCGCTGCTATCAATCTATCAAATCAAGAGCTGAGAACCCCAGGCAGAGAGGAAGAGCGTGTCTCTGCCAAAGGGGAACGAAGGGCTCAGGTAAGTAAAACGGAGGGGGGCTGGGGGGCGGTCAGTGTCAGAAGTTTTTTCACCTTAATGCATACGATGCATTAAGGTGAAAAAACATGAGGGTTTACAACCCCTTTAAGTGGCACAGTGGGTGATGTTGAAATATTGGTCTCCTTAGCAAATAATCAAATATGCACATTTGTTTCCTGATCGTTCTAGAAAAAAATGATAGATGAAATTAGACTTGTTGCTCCTGGAAGAGATTGATGAGTTTATAAGAAATACTGTATGGAGTACATGAACCCACCTCAGAGTGGGCGACATGATACAGGAATCAGCAGAACAGGAGCAGGAGCTGGTGTCATGATTCATCCCCAGGTTGTGTCCCATTTCATGGGCAATTGTGGCACCAACAGATATGGCGACGTTGCTGTGATCCTGGAAGCAAGTGAGAGAGTAAAAACAGGAAACCACATTTTAGAAGAGTGAGAAGATGGTGCTTGGGACAATCTTAAAATCTTCGCAAACCCTAACAATCAAATTTTTTTAATTGCTCCCATTTGCTTTGTTAAAAATGTACCATTAATAGTGTTTTGGTATATCTGTTTTTTCTGTTGAACTTGTCAGAAATTCAGAGATTATTTCACCCTCCCGGTTCTTATCCTGGAATTATAAATTAATTAACTCCTATGTTTTAAAGAAGACAATAGTTGAGTAGTTTAGCAAAAAAAATAAAAAATTAGGCAGAGCTGACAATGCTGTGTCGTCAGCCCACAAAAAAGAAACGAGTAGCTGAGTGCATTTCTGACAGATCAGCGGGTATTTGATAATTGCAGAGTCTTTAAAGTGATAACACATAAAGTATATGGTATCTTTGTGCATGTATTGCAGAAATTTACTGCATTTTTTATTTTTTTTTGCTTTCACATACGCTTTAATAGACAGTGAATGACAGTATCTTCGCTTTCTGAACCAATCAGTCCAGACTTAAATGTTCGGTCACGTACACATAGGGGTTGATTTATTCAGCCCTGGTTCACACTGACTGCAGGAATGAGTTTAGCTGAACTCGCACAATTTCATTCCCGCATGTCAGTCCCGACTTCGGGGGGCGATTTCAGAGACATCTGTGCGGGTTTCTGCACAGATGTCAATGCAAATCGCACCCCGAAATCGCCAAAAGTAGTACAGAAACTACTTTTTGGAATCGGTGCGGCGTCGCACCGATTCGGACAGTGCCATTGCCGGCAATTGACATGTCAAATTGCATGCCAAATCTCATCAATGTTAACCAGGGCTAAAACTGGAGTGTGCAAAATCTGGTGCAGCTGTGCATGGTAGCCAATCGGCTTCTGTATTCAGCTTGTTCAATTAAGCTTTGACAAAAAAATACTGAAAGCTGATTGGTTTATATGCCACTGCTGTTTGCCATGGCTACAGCTGTCAATACACAATTGCACATATTTAATTGAAGGCCTCATTTACACTGGCATTCCTGTGTTTAGAAAAGTAATCTGGGCAATATAAACATGCAAATCTAGCTCTGATGCATGAGGCTGTGGCGTTTAGCTGCATGAAATGGGCAGGTGCACCATCCACCCCTGCTGCCTGCAACCTGCCAAACTCTATGAGAGGCTGACAGCTGTTGTTGCTGGATAGTGGATGTAGCGGTATGAACATTTAGGGCAATATGTGCCCAGGGACGAATGCCTGAAACACAAAAAGTCTCAAGAAGTTTTTTGTGGGCATTTGTCCCTGAACTCATACTGCCCTAAATGTTCGTATTGCTAGATACGCTGTCCAGCCCCAGCAACTGTCAGCATCTCATAGAATTTGACAGGCTACCAGCTCCAGGGCTAGACAATGCACCTGTGCCCTCCTCCCGCAACTAAATACCAGGGCTCCATCCACCAGGGCTAAAAGCACAGTGGGCACGGGGCCTTATGTCTCCCTGATTGCTTTTTCTTGTGTTTAGATGTTCTTACTTAAAAACACGTTTAGTTGCATTTAGGAGTGTTATGTCACATTTACATGCGTTTATCTGCATTTACACACATTTGGAGTGTCTAATTGGAGTCTGGAGTCACAGAATTAAATTTTTTCTACATGCAGCTAAACGAAACGCACAATGTGAATGGCACCATTGAAGAATCATTACATGCATTTACAGTATATGCATTTAGAAATGTCCTCTAAAAATGCCTATAAATGCAGGTTTGACATTACAGTGTGAATGAGGCCTAATACTTTTTGCACATGCAGCCATGGTCAGGGTACACATCATTAATGTGTGGCACTAAATTAAAGCCATACTGCTCTCAGTGTATATTGTGGTGAGCTCAAACCCCCAGTATAAAGCCTCATACACACAAACGGTTTTCTCAGCAAGAAAACTGCTGGGAGAGCTTTTTGCAGAGAAAACCGGTCGTGTGTATGGTTTCTCGTCTGGAAAACTGCCTGGAATCTCGACGAGAAAAATAGAGAACCTGCTCTCTATTTTTCTCGCCAGGATTCTCTGCAGAGTTTTCCTGACGAGAAAACCGGTCGTCTGTATGCTTACTTGTTCCACGGTAAACCCGCGCATGCTCAAAAAGACTTTGACGCATGTGAGGTAGCACACAAGGGCAGTGTAGCGTGTAGCAAGATGGCGGCGACGGCATTGAATATGACGAGCGCAGGCTCGTCATAGTCAATGACGTCACTGCGTTCTTGCCATTCAAAAGAACGGCAGTACTTTTTAATGGCTGTGTGTACACTCGGCGTGCAAGACAAGCTTGCCGGGAATCCCGTTGGGAAAACCAATGTTTTTTTTCCCAACGGGATTCCCGCCCGTGTGTACGAGGCTTCAGGCTAACATGCTGGCCACATTCAGTTTTTATCCAGCTTAAAGAATAAAGTTAAAATATCAGCTTACCTGAATGACACCACAAGAATGGGAGTCAGAACATATAGTACCCACAAAGGCCAAACCAACTGTGGCTCCATCAAAATCTGTGCTCCTGCAAACCCAAACAGGTCAATTTTGAATATGATTTTTTTTTAACAATACTTAATTTCACACATTCAGATAAAAGTATAAATCGATTCAATAAAGGTCTAATACTCTATATATGATGCTTTCCAAAGAACGCGGGCTACCATAGAATCCCCAACCATTTTTTCTAGAAAGTTGCCTATTACGGTCTCTCTACCTGGGGGAATCCACAACTGGAAGAAGACTGAGATTTAGGAAAGCCTGTGTGCCACTCTGCAATGCAGGGACTCTCCTGTGGAACATGCAAAGAACTACTGGAAAGTGAACTTTTACTTTAAAGCTGAACTGTGGGCACATAAACTGATTCAGATATATTCCTCAGTAGCCACAAAGGATAAAAATGTACTTTGTGTGCACAAAATGCCTTTGCAAGCCCAGATACCTTGTACAATTAGCAGTGATATCATTACTGTGCTGTACATAGACTGCGCAGGCAGCAGAGCGGAGGGAGGGGGGCCAGCAGGCCCCACCCACTACAGGCTGCCTGCAGAAAACTACAAGAGGGGTGGAGACAAGACCAGTCACCCTACACAAGGAGAGAGCAGCAGCGTGCGGTCTTTATTACAAGAAGCTCCTGTACAAAATTTCACACTAGATTACTGCACAGATTTTGAAGAAATATACAATCCAAGATTCAAGAAAGAATATACATTGAGGGGAATCTATTAAAACGGAAGCGTGCAAAATCTGGTGCAGCTGTGCATAAAAACTTCTAGGTTTTATTGTCAAAGCTTAATTGAAGAAGTTGAAGTTAGAAGCAGATTGGCTACCATGCACAGTTTTAGAAAATCAACCTCATTGTCCTTGTATTTAGACAACATTTGCTTATCCTGGAGTTCAGTTTCAAGCTGGTCATTAATTAGTACTTGGTTGTTATTTCATAGTATGAAGAATTAAAGAATTCCCTATGACATGTCTACATTTTTGCTCTGTTTATGCCATAAAAGGAAAAATCTAACTCCTGGTCACATATTGCTTAAAACTTTCTTCAGAATTAATGTACTATGATTGTTTCCACCAAAACAACGAGGGAATTTTTTAAATTTTTGCATTGATAAACCTATACAAAACAGGTACACTTTATCACAAAACAGAAAAAAATGTCCTTCTAGATTACAGCTTCAGCTGTGAATCCTTCTTTAATGGTCAGATGTAGCTTTGCTCCAATTTAATGTTGCTTCAAAAAAGCATTAAATAAAGTCTGTCTTATAAAAACACAGTATTTCCCTTTCCATGCTAATGTTTACTTTCTACCGCTGACAAAAAAAAATCTGCATCTGGCACACTTTTAGGCGTGTTTGATGCCCGTGTCACCTGCTGCACATTGTGGTTCCTTCTGCAGGAGAACTATGTCCTGCAGTGCCTTAGGGGTAGAAATAGGAACCACAGAGCTCGGAGGGGGGCGAAATGTCAGATTCAGAAGATGTATCAGGATTCTGGAGTTTCTCCAGTCTGCAGTAGCTCAGCTCTGCAACAGTGCGAAGGTTGGTGGCTCGGGCAGCAGGACAGGTAAGTATTAACGTTGTTCTTTTACATTCAGGGCTTTGTTTTAAAGTCTTTTTGGAAGCAATTTGGTCACTTTAAAATATTTCCTATATCCAAAACTTTTTATAGTATGGTACATAATGATGGGGTGCTTACGTCACAAACTGGGCATTGTCATGATACTGTCTTGGGAGCAAAACAGTCTTTCTCCATGTACAGAACCGGTCAAGATCGATGGAGGCTGAGGTTGAGACTTCAAACATATCCGTCTTATTCCAGAATTCTACCCCAACCAGTGCCACAAATGTTCCGATTTGCTTATACACCTAGAAGAGAGTGAGTAAAAGATTTGTTATACCTGAACTAAACTCATATTTACAATACGAGGCTCATACACATAGACAGTGAGAGGCACAAATGTCCCCTAGTGTATAGTTCTCAGTGTTTCCCCATGCATGGTCAGCCGCAGGTGGGTGCCAGACAAAGAAGTACATTGTATTGGTGTAGACACCCATGCTCTTTTGCATTGGTGATTAGCTACGCAAATAAACTTCAAAAAGTGTGCAAAACCATAAAACAAATCAAAACACAGTGCAAATTTCTGTAAATAAATACATAAATAAACATAAGCAATTTTACATGAATTGATACAACAAAATAATGAAACCATATTAGTGTCCATTTGATGTATTCCACATAAAGTGTCAAGTGTGCAAATTTCTACTCTTTACGCTTCAAGTGTGTTTGTATAAAAACATGCGTTTGAGCTGCATGTTTACAATCCACCCATTGCCCATCTTAAACTGCATAGGCAATGGGTGGGCATGTATACGTGCCACAGCCATGGCATATGTACACCGCGATCCGTGCAAAGCTTTGTGGCAAAAATTATCCCCTCTATCACATCAGTGGGCAGTACTGTCGCCAAACATGGCCCATTCAGAGGAATGTGACTGTGCCTTACCCACCCTACACTGTGGCACAGCATTTCTGGAGTAAAAACAGTCAGTGAGGAGGTGACACACAAATATAGGTGCATGCCTGTTGTCCCTAATGGTAAATCTGGCCCTGATTTTAGATGTAGCTGCAATAAACGTGCAATGAACATCCATACATTTCATTTTGACTGGCATGATAGTTCTTATTAACTACATCAGTACAGACTTCTGTACAGTACACTCCTATTGAAAGACGTCAAAATGTCTACAGTCTGTAAGAATGTGAACTTACCTCATTGACATAATTTATTATCTGAAAAAATCTTTGTTTTATGACTTCATTGCTTTTGTTATACTTTTCATACTAAAGGGAAATAAGACACAAAAGGAATGTGCATTTAGTACCCCCTACTGTTCTTTTGCAAGTACTACATTCAGAATAATCGGCATCTCTGTATTATGCAAAATCTTTGACATTTCCAATATATCTGTTGAGTCAAAAGACTGAACTGGAAGAAAATAAATAGTGTTCTTGCATATACAGTATGCTACTCAAAATATTCATTTATAAATCCTGAACTGTTAAGACACTTTTCATTTTGGTTAACTAGTTTTCATAAAGTGTATGTAAACCCCAACAATGAACTTCTCTAATTTGTTACCATCTACAATTGTGTATTTTTAAAGTGGAACTTTACCCATAGCAACTTGATAAAAAAAAAAAAAAAAAATGATGTTCTTTAGCAAGTTGTTATGGGTAAAGTTCCACTTTAAATATACACAATTGTAGAATATAACAAATTAGAGAAGTTCATTGTTACGCTACCAAAATTAGTGTGTGTGCTGTAAATTCCCTTCAGCATTGCTCCGGTTTCCTTTTGCTGGAGGCTTCCATTTTGCTAAAGCTCAAAGCCCCTGAACAGCAGTAAATCATAAAGAGGAACTAAGCCCATTGATTAATCGGTTTCAAAAAAACAGTTACATTCCTGGAATGTTGGAAATGCAAATTGTCACATTTGATTGTGTCCTCAACCAAACTGTCAAACCATCAAATGGCTGGTGTCATAACTTTTTACATGGGCAGTTGCAGTTCAAAACAGAAGCAGCTTCATTGGCTGTAAAAGATAGGAGGGTTTAATTCTACTTTAAGGCTGTCAGCAGATCAACCTCTAAAAACTCAGCACGCAGTGCCTAAAAATGGAGAGCAACTGAGCATGTGCAGAGCAGGGTGAGGCCGTGTATTACTGGATTTTAAACAGTATAGACACTTATAAGGCTACTTTCACACTGAGGCATTGCGCCATCGGCGGTAAAGCGCTGCCATTTAAAGCGATTTACTTTCATTTTTGCGGCGCTATTCAGCCGCTAGCGTGGCGCTTTTAACCTCCGTTAGCGGCCAAAAAAGGGTTAAAACCGCCGGCAAAGCGCTGCTGCAGCGCACTTTGCGGGCGGTTCGGCGGCGCTGCCCATTTCAATGGGCAGGGGCACTTTAGGAGCAGTGTCAAAGATGCGGCTAGCAGGACTTTGAGCGTCCTGCCAGTGCACCGCTCCAGTGTGAAAGCCCTCGGGCTTTCACACTGGACTGAGAGAAGAGACTCTTTCAGGACGCTTTGCAGACACTATTTTTAGCTCTATAGAGCCTCAGGGTGAAAGTAGCCTTAATGTTTTGCATAGTTATACCTGCAAAAGGGGCCAGCCTGAAGTGATTTAGCAGGACTTCATTTTCTAAAAAGTTCCACTTTTAGGCCCAGTTCCCACTAGATGCGGAGCGAATTTGCTGCTAATCCGCACCGCATCTAAATCGCAAACCTGTTCATGCAAAGTGATTGCGGAGTATATGTTAAGCTAATTACACTCAGCAATCAGTTTGCAAAACACAGCTCGATTTGCAGAATCGGATCGCATAGATGTGAACACCCATGCGATCTGATTCTGGTGCGGACAAAAAATAGAAAACAGGGTCCTGCACGAGTTTGGTCCGAATGCAAGGCAAATTCAGCCATACAGTTTGCATGGCTGAATTTGCATCGCACTGAGATTGCATGTGAACTACACAGCAATGCGGTCATCGCACTAGTGTGAACCGGGCCTAAGCGTTATCATAGATTCACCTATAAGTGTTATGCATGCAAACGATTCAAAGCTCTAAGAAGAAGTTCTACACGTACAGTAGAAGACCTTGTATGACACTCCATCATATACAGGAGCACATTATACTTACCATTGCTTTATCTGCTACAAGGTAAAGCTGGACATACTTTTGAGAATTCATGAATTTTTGCTTCTGCAGAGAATGAAAGGAAATAGAATATAAGGATAGCACAATGTAATGGAAGGGAACATTTATACAACTATGTGAGCAGCTCACATTTGGCTCTAAAGTTTGAATGGTTTAGACCAGGGATGCCCAACCTTTTGACCTGGAATTTTTTAAATAACATTTTATATTTTGTTATATTTAAAGCGGATCTCTCGCGGCCATTCGTTTTTTTGTTGTTTTTTTTGTCATTAAATTATTTATGGCTTATTAAAAGAGTACTCACTGTTCTGCTGTTTTAAGTCATCCGCTGTCTGATTAAGTCTTTAATTCAAACTTATATTCTCATTGTAACGCGGTTTCCATTTTGCTTGTGGGCATGAGAAGCCCACAAGCACTCATTTCCTTGTTGCGGTGAATGCTCTTCTCCCAGCATTCACCGCTCGTTCCCGCGCATGCTCAGTCTTATGCCCTCCACACTTTGTTGTTGTAATCGCGTCACTTGAGCTTTAGGAAATCACGCAATAACCCGCTGCAAGCCTCCACAATGACTCCTGGGAGCAATGACAAAAGCTCCCAGGAGACATTGCGGGTAAAGGAAATGACGCACTACCCGCAGACTACCCGCAGAAGATAGAGACACGAAGCAGAGTGACAGATGTAGATAACAAAGCTACTCTCACAAGAAAAAAAAAAAAACTTCAGTTTTTTACTGCATTCGAGTCTGCTATTTGATTCAACTAATGTATTGAAATAGGGTGGAGCTCCGCTTTAAACAGATATGTGGGCATGTGCTAGGAGTAGATATGTGTTGTTGTGTTTTATTGCTGTTATAAAGAGTATCCTGATTTTGTTGTATGTATACAATGACAATAAAGTATATTATCTAATCTTCCTGGGCCAAATTGGAAGAAGAGGAATTGTCTTAGGCCACACATAAAATACAATAAGCCTAGTACACACGATGAGATTATCGGACAAAATGATTGTCTTTTTTTTTTTTTGTATACTAGTCCCCATATCAAAAACAAATAGGTTAGTAGTACAAAAATTCTCGTACGACAGAATAAAAATTCGGAAGTGATGCAATGTATTTGTATTGTATTTTCGGGTAAAAACTGTACTGATTAAAGCGGAGCTCCACCCTAAAGTGGAACTTCTGCTCATCGGAACCCTCTCCCCCTCCGGTGTCACATTTGGCACCTTTCAGGGGGGAGGGGGGTGCAGATACCTGTCTAAGACAGGTATTTGCAACCACTTCCGGGAGTCCTCTCTGCGGGTATTCTGCGGGTAGTACGTCACTTCCCGCAGAATACCTGTTGTGTTCTGGGAAACACTCGGCTCCCAGGACACAGCGGGGACCAGTGAGAACGGCGCAGCGCGACTCGTGCATGCGCCGTAGGGAACTGGGCAGTGAAGCCGCAAGATTTCACTTCCGGTGGGGGCAGCAGAGTGACGAGCGATTGCTCATCTTCTGCTGCGACGTCGCTGGACTCCAGGACAGGTAAGTGTCCTAATATTAAAAGTCAGCAGCTGCAGTATTTGCAGCTGCTGGCTTTTAATATTTTTTTTCTGCGGAGCTCCGCTTTAAATAAAACTCATACGACCTGGTATCATATCATACGAGAACATTTTTTGTGTTTGTTTAAAATTTTCGGACGAAATCTGTGTACTGATGATAGAAAATCAGACAGCGCAAAAACCAAACCCTAATCAAAGCAGCTAAACACCGAAGGTCAATATAAAAGTCCTTAGATAAAATACATATAAAAAGCAGTGCAGCGCTAGAAACGAAACAATAAAATATATATTTGCATCAATAGTCCAAAAATATAGCAAGATGAGGCCAGAGGATGTTTAAGGACAACAGGGGGGCTCTTATAGTGATGTCAGGACAGCCACCCACCTGGTTCTTTTTGTGTATTTTATATGATCTCATTCCGTGCACTGGGATATAGTGCCGTGCTTGTGAGTAGTTTTTATTTTAATAAAATAGTGTTGCTTTTTTCAAATGGAGAGCACTATGCGTTTCTTTTATACCTTTACATGATCCAAATATTTTTTGGTGAGTGAATTTGGAGACCATCCCTTGATTGAGGAGTCTGAGTGAAGGACCTTACGTGAAGACAATACCTTTAATCTTCAATATTACCCTAGCCAAGGGATAGCGTGAATGACCTTCTGTTTGTTCAGAGGTCCATACGTTCAGGTGAGCGGTTTGTACTTCTGGTGGAAGAGACACACTTGTTTGGATGCACGGTGATTGATTTAAGCACCCTATCCACTATCTAAGAAGTCTTATATCTCTGTTGTCCTTCAACATCCTCTGGCCTCATCTTGCTATATTTTTGGACTATTGATGCGAATATATATTTTATTGTTTAGTTTCTAGCGCTGCACTACTTTTTATATGAAATCTGTGCACTAACAATCAGATTATCGTACGATCGCTTCAAAAGCCATATTTATTGTACGATATTCTGATCGTGTGTCCTAGGCTGAACAATAAGGATATTTAACCCAATGTGCGGCGCTCCCCCCCCCCCCCCAATTAATTTTAAATTGATCCTATAAAATGTTAAATAATGCTGGTGAATATACAATAAACACACATATATATATATATATATATATATATATATATATATATATATATATGTATCTCCTCACAGTAAACATAACACATCCCAAAATAACGTGCAAGTGCTCATTTATAATATATGTATAAAATCCAAAATTAAAGTGCAAGTGCTCAATGTGTTTAAATACAGTCCTTAATAATATTCAGAACAAACAATTATAATAGTTCATAGTGCTATTATGGACTATTATCATCGTTTGTTCTGAATAATATTAAGGACTGTATTTAAACACATTGAGCACTTGCACTTTAATTGTTGATTTTTTTTACATATATTATAATTGAGCACTTGCACGTTATTTTGGGATGTGTTATGTTTACTGTGAGGAGATATATATATATAGTTTATTGTATATTCATACCTGTGTTATTTAACATTTTATAGGATCAATTTAAATTAAGGGGGGGGGAGCGCCGCACAATGGGTTAAATACATTTTGGATTTCTCACAGTTTGAGGAAGTGTGGGGCAGTGCTGGCAGCTGAGAAATAGGTTTTCTATTTTATTTTTATATATATATTTTTTTTACTTTTATTTCATTTAAAATTTTTGGCAGCTCACAAGGTTTTTGTATATTTCGTTAACAATAAGGATAGCTGATGAGCAGAAAAAGGTCGGCCAGATCACAAGTGAACGATCACGGACATAGATGTACTATGTAATGTAATATGTTTTATTATAAAAGTAAAAAAGGGCGACATAAAACTAGTGCAATATTTGACACTGTTTTTGATTAACGCATCAATATCTGGTTGGCTGGATGTTGTAGCAATTCTCAATGAATTCTCAAGGTGCTCATCTAATATTTTGGTTTTAATTTTGCCCTTCATGTGCTTCATTCTTGAAAATAGTTGCTCACAACTATAGGTGCTGCTGAAAACTGATGACATGAAGAAGGCGTGATTGTGTAGAATGGGATATTTTTCTTTGGGAAGATAAAACGTATAAAAGTCCAGTAAAGAGACACTGTCAACATTTTCTTTGGCCACATGTGTTCACTAAGTGTAAACACATTCTTACAAAAAAATAAATAAAATGCTTTAACCACTTCCTTACCTGCCCATAGTAATATGACTTCCACAGATGGGATCTCCCATCCTGGGCGGACGTCATATGACTTCCTGGGCTTTGTGGGGGGATATCTGAATGATGCCTGCAGCTAGAGGCATCATTCAGATATCCTTCTCTTCAGCCAGCGATTATACGCACGATAAGAATGATCATAGCGGCGGTTCCGCCGCTTGATCGTTCTTATAGGTGGCGGGAGGGGACATCCCCCCTCCCGCCGCCATCCGGTGCTTCTCCGGGCTCTCCCGTGCCATCGGGGGCCCGGAGAAAGAATCGTCCGACACCGCTGTCTTGTCACATGACAAGCATAGAGATGACTGGTGACCATCTGGTCACCAGTCATCTCTATGACCGTTGGAGGCCCGGGCGCGATGTGATGACGTCACACCCGGGTTCCCAAAAGTAAACAAAGCCGTGATTGCGGCTGAAAGCATGAGATTGGTGATTTATTTTTCTTGATCTCATGCTTTCCAGCCTGGAGGAGAGATGTGGGGTCTTATTGACCCTGCATCTCTCCATAAAGAGGACCTGTCACACACCATTCCTATTACAAGGGATGTTTACATTGGTTAACTTTACTGTTTTGTTATTTTTTAATTTGTGAAACCATTTTTTTTCCAAAAAAAAGGCAATTGAAAAATGATTGCGCAAATACCGTGCAAGATAAAAAGTTGCAATGACCGTCATTTTATTCCCTAGGATGTCTGCTAAAAAATATATATAATGTTTGGGGGTTCTGAGTAATTTTCTAGCAAAAGAATAATGATTTGTACATGTAGGAGAGAAGTGCCAGAATAGGCCCAGTATTGAGGTGGTATAAAAAGCCTGGTATGGAAGTGGTTAAGTAAGTTTGCAGTTTTGTGTTGGGCCACATGCGGCCTGTGGAACACAAGTTGGACACCCCTGGTTTAGACAAAATCTGAAAAAAAAAAAAAAAACACACATGCTGTGTGATCATGATCCAGCTAGTCCGATCATCGTGATCGAATTGCTTTGTTGATAAACAGCAAACTTACTTTGTTTAGAAAGGAAGCCATGTGACCTACACCTGCCACAATTTAACTTTTTAGGTGTACTTGATGTGCACCTAGAAAGCAACCCTTTTCCTAAAAAAGTCAGTGTCCAACAAAAAATAATAATTTAGAATAAAAGTTTAAAAAATAAATCACTTTACCCATTTCTATTAAAGGTTATGTTTCTGCTCCTCGATATTTAATGTCCTTTTCCCAGCCAACAAGGAGCTGTTTTTTGGCATAAGAGCATATCCAGGATTGTTGCAAGAACCTCTAGGACCTTTAGGAGCCATTTAATACCCAGTGTACCTTTTAAACCACCTTAATTTCGCCAACCTAATTGACTGCAATACATTTTGCCAAAATGGTCAAATTGTACATGTTAACATTTCAGCAAAGCAAAAATTCTCAATTTCACTCAACCCTTCCTCTGTAAGCTGTCACTTCTCATAGTAGATGTATGCGACGGTATTTATTAATTTTGCATGCTTATGCTCTCTTTACTACAACATATTAGATTTTACAGGATGATAGGATGCCACACCTCAGCATTGCTTCCGGATCGGGAAGATTTAAAAACCCGTCCCTCTGTCCAAGTTGTATTGGTTACACCACAGGTTTTGGGGGTCTCTTTTTCTTCATATATAATATGTCCTCCATCTTCTGTCTGATTGAGAGGTTCAATTACAAATCGGCGATTACGAGTATGAATGGCACCACTGAAATGATAGTAAAAGAAATCTGATTATTTTTAGGTATTCCTGTCCATATGCTTCTACCCGTTTGCTCCCCTTCGTTTGTCTTATTTCCCTTGGTTAGGCTTTGGCTACTCAAGCATTTACATGTTCCTTGCCAGCAGTAACTGAGCACTAAAACAGGCATTTGCTGCCTCTGTAGCAATTGATCCACTAAGTTCACAGCAGCACGGAAGTCATTCAAGTCATTTTCTCGGCAGCAAAGTTTACCCTGCTCCCCCCTGTCAAGGAATATGCTTAGTGTTTAGATTAAAGATTAGAAGGGTGGAACTCTACTTGGTCACTGCAGGAAGTGGGAGCAGGGGAGCTAAGCTGGCTCATACAAAGACTTCAGTGCTTCCAGGGTGAACGTATTGCACAGAACCTGCAACTACAGAAGTCAGTGCTAACAGTCATATACTGCTAGTTAGGAATATACACTACAGCTATTTCACAAAAAGTTTTTGGGGTTTTAAAATGATTAAACAATGGAACAAAGCATAGATCTTAGGCAAACAAGTGCACTTGTCAAATTGGAAGAAATTAAGAAGTACAAAGCATTGAAAATAAAGAAAAAACTATAAAACAGAGGTCATTACAGCTTAGGATGGCAATTCAAGTTTATCGGGGTAGTCTAAAACGAATAACATACACCCATGCAAGGATTATTTTTGGATGGATCATGGAACAAATGTGTATTAATTGGAAGGGGAATTTTTTTATTGGACTATGCCTCATAGAACTGCACAGTATACCAGTGGAGAGAGGAGAAAAGAAAGAAAAGAAGGGTGACAAAAGAAGGATATTTCAAAAGGTGGGAGTTGCTGATAATGAGGGGGAATTGACAGGGGAAATCCGTGGGATCCGGCTGGGCATTTAACTAAATATAAGCTGTACAGTGCAGCTACATAGAAAGGAGGGAATGATCGAGGTTCAAATAGATATTGTACTCCAGTCATAAAGTTAAGATCAGGAGGAAGTGTGAGCGTGTGTATGTATATCACATGCCATAATGCCCATCATTCTGTGTTTCACTTCTGCAAAATTAATAGTGGGTGGTTTCCATGCTTAAGCAAGTGTTTGCCTAGCTGCCAAGAATGCAAACTCCATTAACTCCAACACACATTTAGGGAGCTCTGGATTGACCTTTGTAATAGGGGATTCTCAGGGATTATGAGCAAGAATAATGTTCAAGACAGTTCTGAGCAGGCTGTATACACCTATCCAGAAGCGAGTAGCCTTGGGACAGTGCCAACAAATGTATAAAAAGGCATCTTGCTCTCTACGACCTTGGAAACAGGTTGGGGAAATGCTAGGAACAAACTTAGTTATACAATCTGGTATAATATACCAGCAAGAAAGCAACTTATTATGCATTTTCTTGGGTCAGTATATGAAGTGAGCATTTCAAGGTAGCTGTCCAATTTGTTTTCCAATCTGCCTGTTCAAGGGTTTCTCCTAAATAATTTTTCCCACTTATCCACATACAGAAACTTAGCTGAGCTGATACATATAAAGTTGAGGTCAGGTCCCTAGAGTTGGGTACTTTGAGACGGCAGTCCCCAAAGAATGTTAGGCTTATCAGACAGACATTCTGTTGAAGGTCCCCAGTTATACTCTAACCCATGGTTTGCTTCCAATGGTTGCTTGATGATGTAATACATGATGGTGGTAATCAAAATTCCCTCTTCCTAATTTGTTGGTGGCTGACATAGAAAATAGGAGAAAAGTACAAGGACATTTCCTACTATGTACGGTTTCGAGGTATAGATTTTTGTGACATTATGAGGTGGGGGGGGGGGGGAGTATGACAACATTGTCATCCCACAGAGACAGTAAGAGAAAAGGAAGTAGGTAGATAACTTGAGTTTGCTCATAAAGTACACAGCAACATTATTGATCTATGTCATCATTTGTAATCCTCTACACCTGACATTCTTGAGTAGGGATGAGCTTCGTGTTCGATCGTTCGACGAAGATCGAACGATTTGGGCCGTTCGCGCCAAATTCGAGTGACGCGAACGGCCCACAATGCACTACGCCATCGCAGTGTCATCCAGGCGCTGTGATTGGCCAAGCATGCACTGTGACCCCGCATGCTTGGCCAATCACAGCGCCGGCAGCGAGGAGAGCAATGATTGGCCACAGGCAGGATGCCTGTGGCCAATTATTGCTGAGGGGGTTTAGTACACGCCCCACACTATAAAAGGCCGCCAGCGCGGCGGCCTTGTGAAGTGTGTTCCGGAGTAGGGAAAGAGAAGCATAGGCAGGGACAGTGTCATTATTTTTCCTTTACATAATCCTGTATTCCTTGTGTTTAGGGACAGATAAGGATAGGTAGGGAGAGTGTCAGTGACAGTGTGCTATTCTGTGCTAATCCTTGTTTGTAGGGACAGAGAGGTACAGTGAGGGAAAGTGTCAGTGTGCTATTCTGTTCTAAACCAATCTTGCTGAACCATATTTTCAATCCTTGAGTTTAGGGACAGAGAGGTACAGTGAGGGAAAGTGTCAGTGTGCTATTTTGTGCTAAATCTTGTTTGTAGGGACAGAGAGGTACAGTGAGGGAAAGTGTCAGTGTGCTATTTTGTGCTAAATCTTGTTTGTAGGGACAGAGAGGTACAGTGAGGGAAAGTGTCAGTGTGCTATTCTGTTCAAAACCAATTTTGCTGTTCCATATTTTCAATCCTTGAGTTTAGGGACAGAGAAGGACACTCGTAGAAATTATCAGTGTGCTATTCTGTGCTAAATCTTGTTTGTAGGGAGGGACAGAGTAGGACAGTGAGGGAAAGTGTCAGTGTGCTATTCTGTTCTAAAACTATTTTGCTGAACCATATTTTCAATCCTTGAGTTGAGGGACAGAGAGGTACAGTGAGTGCAACTGACAGTGTGCTATTCTGTTCTAAACCAATTTTGCTGTTCCATATTTTCAATCCTTGAGTTGAGGGAAAGAGAGGTACAGTGAGTGAAACTGACAGTGTGCTGTTCTGTTCTAAACCAAATTTGCTGTTCCATATGTTCAATCCTTGAGTTGAGGGACAGAGAGGTACAGTGAGTGAAACTGACAGTGTGCTGTTCTGTTCTAAACCAAATTTGCTGTTCCATATTTTCAATCCTTGAGTTGAGGGACAGAGAGGTACAGTGAGGGAAAGTGTCAGTGTGCTATTCTGTTCTAAAACTATTTTGCTGAACCATATTTTCAATCCTTGAGTTGAGGGACAGAGAGGTACAGTGAGTGAAACTGACAGTGTGCTGTTCTGTTCTAAACCAAATTTGCTGTTCCATATTTTCAATCCTTGAGTTGAGGGACAGAGAGGTACAGTGAGGGAAAGTGTCAGTGTGCTATTCTGTTCTAAAACTATTTTGCTGAACCATATTTTCAATCCTTGAGTTGAGGGACAGAGAGGTACAGTGAGTGAAACTGACAGTGTGCTGTTCTGTTCTAAACCAAATTTGCTGTTCCATATTTTCAATCCTTGAGTTGAGGGACAGAGAGGTACAGTGAGTGAAACTGACAGTGTGCTATTCTGTTCTAAACCAATTTTGCTGTTCCATATTTTCAATCCTTGAGTTGAGGGAAAGAGAGGTACAGTGAGTGAAACTGACAGTGTGCTGTTCTGTTCTAAACCAAATTTGCTGTTCCATATGTTCAATCCTTGAGTTGAGGGACAGAGAGGTACAGTGAGGGAAAGTGTCAGTGTGCTATTCTGTTCTAAAACTATTTTGCTGAACCATATTTTCAATCCTTGAGTTGAGGGACAGAGAGGTACAGTGAGTGAAACTGACAGTGTGCTGTTCTGTTCTAAACCAAATTTGCTGTTCCATATTTTCAATCCTTGAGTTGAGGGACAGAGAGGTACAGTGAGGGAAAGTGTCAGTGTGCTATTCTGTTCTAAAACTATTTTGCTGAACCATATTTTCAATCCTTGAGTTGAGGGACAGAGAGGTACAGTGAGTGAAACTGACAGTGTGCTGTTCTGTTCTAAACCAAATTTGCTGTTCCATATTTTCAATCCTTGAGTTGAGGGACAGAGAGGTACAGTGAGTGAAACTGACAGTGTGCTATTCTGTTCTAAACCAATTTTGCTGTTCCATATTTTCAATCCTTGAGTTGAGGGACAGAGAGGTACAGTGAGGGAAACTGACAGTGTGCTGTTCTGTTCTAAACCAATTTTGCTGTTCCATATTTTCAATCCTTGAGTTGAGGGACAGAGAGGTACAGTGAGTGAAACTGACAGTGTGCTGTTCTGTTCTAAACCAAATTTTCTGTTCCATATTTTCAATCCTTGAGTTGAGGGACAGAGAGGTACAGTGAGGGAAAGTGTCAGTGTGCTATTCTGTTCTAAAACTATTTTGCTGAACCATATTTTCAATCCTTGAGTTGAGGGACAGAGAGGTACAGTGAGTGAAACTGACAGTGTGCTGTTCTGTTCTAAACCAATTTTGCTGTTCCATATTTTCAATCCTTGAGTTGAGGGACAGAGAGGTACAGTGAGTGAAACTGACAGTGTGCTGTTCTGTTCTAAACCAAATTTGCTGTTCCATATTTTCAATCCTTGAGTTTAGGGACAGAGAAGGACACTCGTAGAAATTATCAGTGTGCTATTCTGTGCTAAATCTTGTTTGTAGGGAGGGACAGAGTAGGACAGTGAGGGAAAGTGTCAGTGTGCTATTCTGTTCTAAAACTATTTTGCTGAACCATATTTTCAATCCTTGTGTTTAGGGACAGAGAAGGATAGGCAGGGGAAAGTGTCAGTGTCATTGTTGCTAAGCCTCCTGCACAGTATACACCTGAAGGTAGCCCTTATTGCTGTTTTTCCCATCTCCCTGCAGGCCATCCATTAAAATGTCTGGAAGGCAACCAAGGAGAGGCAGACAGTCAGGAGGCAAAAAAAGAGGGCAAGCAGGCTCTGTGTCTGGGGGCAACAGTGCTGGTCGTGTACGCGGTGCATTGTCATCAGCACATGGCCATGGGACACGCTTGTCCTTGTTTTCGGCAGCTGGACATGTTGAGCCACATCATGCCGAAGACTTGGTAGAGTGGATGACCAAGCCCACCTCATCCTCCTCATCCTCTCTCACCCAGGCTCAGGGTACTGGCAAAGCAGCTGCCAAAGCGTCCTCTTCTCTGGTATCATTATCTTCATTAGTCAATCCTTCCCTAGACCCACCATGCCCTCCTCCTGAGGAGTCCCCCGAACTGTTTGAGCACAGTGTTGGGTACATGCTCCAGGAGGATGCCCAGCGTTTGGAAGGATCTGATGATGATACCCAGCTAGAGGAAGGCAGCAGCGTGAGAGCAGAGGGAGGGGATGCTCAAAAAGGACACCAATCTGGCAGTCATGCTCCAGCAGCTGCAGCATATTGCCAGATTGGCTCCAGTGATGAGGAGGGAGGGGATGATGAGGTCACTGACTCCACGTGGGTGCCTAATAGGAGAGAGGAGGAGGAGGAGGATGAGGAGGAGGCACATCTCCAACGAGGCAGGATGCCCTTGAGTGGCCAGCGTATGGGCAGCACACCGACGGAATCACACCGCAGAGCTCCGCCTGTGCAGGGCGCTGCCTCTGCCCGTCATGCAAAAAGTTCTTTGGTGTGGGCCTTTTTTGAGGCGAGTGCATCAGATCGCACAGCTGCTGTTTGCAACATATGTCTCAAGCGTATATCGCGTGGCCAAAACATCAGCCGCTTGGGCACCACATGCTTAATCAGACATATGTTGACCTGCCATGCAGCTCGTTGGCAAGCCTACCTTAAAGACCCACACCAAAGAACAAAGCTGACCTCTTCTTGCACCGCATCAGCTGGGATCTCCAACCCCACTATACCTTCACTCCTCTCTGAAACCTGCTCTGAGAGGAATGAAGGTGTAGAATTAGGTGTGTCACAGGCAAGTACTTGCGGGCACTCTGCTAGCAGTACACCAACGTCCGATTCTAGCAGGCAAATTTCCCTGCCCCAGCTGCTGGACCGTCGAAAGAAGTTCACTCCCAGCCATCCACATGCCCAGCGGTTGAATGCTAGCTTGGCTAAATTGCTAGCGCTTCAACTGCTGCCTTTTCAGTTGGTAGACTCGGCCCCCTTCCGTGAGTTTGTGCAATGTGCGGTTCCTCAGTGGCAGGTTCCCAAACGACACTTTTTCGCACGGAAGGCTATTCCGGCTCTCTACAGGCATGTGGAAGGCAATGTCTTGGCCTCGCTGGACAGGGCGGTCAGCGGTAAGGTGCATATTACCGCTGACTCATGGTCCAGCAGGCATGGACAGGGACGTTACCTTTCTTTCACGGCCCATTGGGTCACTCTTTTGGCAGCTGGGAAGGATGCAGGACAAGGTGCAGTAGTGTTGGAGGTTGTTCCACCGCCACGCCTCCAAAATGCTACTACTGGTTGTGACACACCTCTCTCCTCCACCCCCTCCTCTTCTTCTTCCTCCATGGCCTCTTCCTGTGGTTTGTCCTTGGAACCAGCGGTGCTCCGTAGGCGTTCAAGGGGCTACGCAAGTACGCAGGCAAAAAGATGCCATGCCGTGCTTGCGCTGGTGTGTTTGGGGGACAGGAGCCACACTGGGGCAGAGGTCCTGTCTGCTCTGCAGGGGCAGGCCGAGAGGTGGTTGACGCCACGCCAGCTTAAGCCAGGAATGGTGGTTTGCGACAATGGCACCAACCTCCTCTCCGCCCTCCGACAGGGACAACTGACCCATGTGCCCTGTATGGCTCACGTCCTTAACCTGGTGGTGCAGCGGTTCTTGGGCAGGTACCCGGGCTTACAGGATGTCCTGAGGCAGGCCAGGAAAGTCTGTGTGCATTTCCGCAGATCTTATAATGCCAGTGCTCGCCTGGCTGAGCTTCAAAAGGAGTTGAACCTGCCCAAGAACCGCCTTATATGTGACATGGCCACCAGGTGGAACTCAACGTTGGCCATGCTGCAGCGGCTGCACACGCAGCAGAGGGCCATCAATGAGTACCTGTGCGACTACGGCACCAGGACAGGGTCAGGGGAGCTCGGGTTTTTTTCACCACGCCAGTGGGGCATGATCAGGGATGCATGCACTGTCCTGGCACCATTTGATGAGGCCACGAGGATGGTGAGCAGTGACAGTGCATGCATCAGTGACACTGTACCTCTTGTCCACCTGTTGGAGCACACGCTGCATGGAATAATGGACAGGGCACTTGAGGCAGAACAGAGGCAGGAAGAGGAGGACTTCCTTGCCTCTCAAGGCCCCCTTTACCCAGACAGTGTTCCTTCTGTCCCACCCATCGCACAGGAAGAGGAGGAGGAGGAGGAGGAGGAGGAGGATTGTGTCAGCATGGAGGTGGAGGCTGGCACTCAGCATCATCAGCAGCAGTCTTTTAGGGATGATTTACAGTCCCAAGAAACCAGTGGACTTGTACGTGGCTGGGAGGAGGTGGCTGCGGATCATGTCGTCCTTAGTGACCCAGAGGACTCCGGACTGAATGCCTCAGCTAACCTACGCTGCATGGCCTCCCTGATCCTGCAAAGTCTGCGGAAGGATCCTCGTATTCTTCGGATCAAGGAGAGGGACCATTACTGGCTGGCCACTCTCCTTGATCCACGGTACAAGGGTAAGGTTGCGGACCTTATCGTACCGTCGCAGAGGGAGCAGAGGATGAGACAACTCCGGGAGGCCTTGCAGAAAGGTCTGTGCAACGCGTTCCCAGAGACTGGGAGGTTACAAACTCCTGGTCCTGGACAACGAGTTGCTGAGGCTTCGGGCAGTCAAAGAAGGAGCGGTGGGGAAGGTGGCCGTCTGACCGATGCGTTCAGACAATTCTTTAGTCCGCAGCCCCAAAGTATGATCGGTTCCAGCAACCATCGCCAGCGTCTGATATACATGGTGCAGGAATACCTAGGGGCAAGGTCAGACTTGGACACCTTCCCCACCGAAAATCCTCTGGCTTACTGGGTCTTGAGGATGGATCACTGGCCAGAGCTTGCACAGTATGCAATTGAGCTACTGGCCTGTCCTGCATCCAGCGTTCTTTCAGAACGCACATTCAGTGCTGCTGGAGGATTTGTCACGGATCACAGGGTGCGCCTGTCCACCGACTCGGTTGATCGACTGACTTTCATCAAGATGAACCAGTCTTGGATCACCACCAGCTACCACACACCAGATGCTGATATAACAGACTAATTGATTTTAAAATGTCACATCCCTTCAAGACTGATGCTGATGCTGAGTGCCTGTGCTGTTATGTTGACTGGCTATCCTCCTCCTCCTCCTCAATGATACGATTAACGATGATAGCTTGGAAGATCATTTTGGTTTATGGGTGACGCCACCAGTGGCTAAGGCCCAATTTTTCAGCCCCTGTTTAACAGGGGCGTGTAATTAAAATTTTTGATGCAATACTTTGCAACAGGCCTCATTGCTGTGCTCCAAGTACAGTATCTGTGAGGGGTTGCAGTGTTGTGCCACCAGTGCCTAAGGCCCAATTTTTCAGCCCCTGTTCAACAGGGGCATGCAATTATAATTATTGATCTAATAATTCACAGCAGGGCCCATTGCTGCGCCCACCAAGAGTAACTGTCAGGCCTTACAGTGTTGTGGCACCAGCACCACCATCACCACCACCACCACCACCAAAGGCCCAATTTTTAAGCCCCTGTTCAACAGGGGCATGCAATTATAATTATTGATCTAATAATTCACAGCAGGGACCATTGCTGCGCCCACCAAGAGTAACTGTCAGGCCTTACAGTGTTGTGGCACCAGCACCACCATCACCACCACCACCCCCACCACCAAAGGCCTAATTTTTCAGCCCCTGTTCAACAGGGGCATGCAATTACAATTCTTGATCTAATAATTCATAGCAGGGCCCATTGCTGCGCCCACCAAGAGTAACTGTCAGGCCTTACAGTGTTGTGGCACCAGCACCACCATCAAAGGCCCAATTTTTACTACCACTGATCAACAATTATATGTTATTACAATTCCTGATATAATAGTTGACAGCAGGGCGTTCCAGCACCCACCAAGAGTAACTGTGAGTGCTTACAGTGTTGTGCCAACACCAACACCTAAGGGGCCAATTTCTGCAGAGTATATACGGCAGGTCCCTACTTTCAAACATCCAACTTACAAACGACTACTACTTGCAAACGGAAGAAGACAACAGGAAGTGAGAGGAAATCTACCCCTTGGAAGGAAAATTCTCTCCTGTAAGAATTAACATGGGAGAAAGGTGTCTCCTCTCTACTGATGCTTTATCACCAATCCTTGTTTCAATAAAAACACCACATTTCAAAAACAGTTGTCATTGGGACGCAAAGTGAGGTGAAATGTTCTGAACAGGGGCAGAGACAGCAAAAAAAATGTGACAGGGGTGATAACCGTTCCCTATGTTTTACAAAAAACAAAAAAAAAGGAATTTGCCATGGAGCTCCACTTAAACAATGCACCTGTTCAAAATTATAAACAGATTCTACATAAGAACAAACCTACAGTCCCTGTCTTGTATGCACCGCCTGTATACGGCTGTTCAGAGTATATAGGTCCTTTTTTATTTTGTGTGCGGGGTTCCCCTTAATATCCATACAAGACCCAAAGGGGCTGGTAATGGGCTGGGGTAGGGGGGGGGGGGGGTTGATGGGGTAGCTATGCCATTTTTCCTAAAGATTTTCATCCATATTACCGGGACCACACATTGCATTAAAGCCGCAAGCAGTTTTAAATGACTTTTTTCCCTTTAGAAATGTTATTTTGTGCAGGGACAGTTCTAAACACGGGAAACACGTGGCACTTCACAGGCATACTTTAGACACCCCCCCAGGTACAATATTTAAAGGAATATTTGACTTTTTTTTTTTCACTTTATGCATCATTAAAATGACTGCTCCCGGAAAACGTCCGTTTTTAAAACTTCTTTTTGCATTGATACATGTCCCCTGGTGCAGAAGCCGGGTTCCCAAACTCTGTTTCGGACAATAACATGGATAATAGTCGTTATAATTAGCACTTTAGAATCCGAACGTTCGCATCCATTGTATTTAATAGGGTTCTAATGTTCGTGCGAACTTTCGGTCCGTTCGCGGGTTGTGGTGCGAACCGAACCCGGGGGTGTTCGGCTCATCACTATTCTTGAGGTCAGTGCTCCTTTAAAATTAATTGGTTTCCGCTTTTTTTGTACTTATTGTGCAATACATTAATAAAGTGGAACTAATCATAAAAGCGCTATAATGTGCAGCGGTCAGTTGTATCCAAACAAAATATAAGAACAGAAAACAGACTTAAGATGCTAACGTTTGCTCTAATAAAGATAATTATCTATAATTGTAAGTAATTGTAAGAGGCACAGAGCATTGAAGCTAATTAAAGCTGGATAAAATTATCTATGTGTTTTCTAACATCTTACCGAAGTCCATCACATGTACAGATAATGGCCCGAGAATCAACATCCTGCTTTAGAAATCCCTGGTAGCAGCAGTGATCCTGCAAGAGATCAAGAGATTTAATAAGACATTTAAGGTCTTTAGAAACCCATAATGTGATAAATATGTAGGATGGAAAAACTATGAACAGAAGTTAACCTCCCTGGCGGTCTGATTATGTCAGTATTTTAAAATGTCAAAGCGGTACATTTTTTTGCATGGAAATTTGTTGTTTTATATTGTAGGCCTGTAATTCTTAGAAAAAAACTCATATAAATCTGTCCAAACAAGAGTCTAGTAGACATCGCGGGTATGATAAAGTTTGACACACGAAATCATAAATTATAATATAATAAATAATTATAAAAAAAAAATAATAATAATAATAATACATTTTATTCAATAATGTAATCAAACCAAAAACACTGACATTTGTCCAAACAACGGTGCAGTATTACTAGTCACTGCATATTGGTTTAGTAAACATCCTGGGTATGAAATTTTTTGAAACATGGGACTGCACAAAGACTGATGTCACAATCAGGACAATGGAACCTGGTTTCCTTTTCGGATTTTCTTTCCACTCATCTCGCTTTGAGCAACAAACCACGCACATCCTTGTAGGTGCTGACTTTTTCTCAGTTGGTGGGATGTAGTCCATGAAGTGATGGCCAGTCAGGCGTTCTGGGTTGACAATGCCAACAGCATGACGTCCAGCTCTATTCACAGCCATTGATGGTGTTTGGTGAATAGGCCCAGACACAAATTCGCTCCTCCACTCTCCTCCTGGAGAGTGGGATATGGTCTCCGCATGAGAGGAAGGGGATCCTTCTGGACGGTCTCCGACAAGAGACTCACCCGTCACCGGCAGTCTGCTGCACCGGGTCTTCGAGTGAGGAGCTCTCCCCGGTCCATTGCGTCTTACTCAGATTCAGGCCTCCATCCCCGAAGTGCCTTAGGACCCTTCCCTCCCAGAACTCAGTGTTGGGCACTGAGCTCCGGACCTTCTTGTAAGTACCTCACCCCAGGACTGAAGGTGCCTGGGGTGGAACACGATCTCCGTTGGTCCTCTAGGCCGAGGCCTCCTAGAGGACGAGCACGAACCCACGTCCGCAAGCTGAAGGTGCTTGGGACGAAGACCCCGTGACCAAGATGGCCGGCCCCTTTATCTCCTCTCCCAGCAAGCCCGGCGGGTTCCCCGCCCCACCATACCGCCGCCGAGATAGGACAAAAAGGACCTCAGCACACAGTGATATTCGTCCCTCCGGCCATGGTGACAGCGCCACCTGGTGGACCGCAGGGAACACAGCACTGATGTCACAGCCAGATTCAAAAAATGCACCCGGGAAAGTAAGTACCCGCTACATAGGCATTTTGCTTGTTATAGATATCTGTCAGTCTTGTATTGTATTCCTAAGATTGTAATAGTTTTGTATGTACAGCATCTTTGTATAGTAAAAGCACATTTACACACTGCAGAAGTCTCAGCTTCCTTGTTATACCACAGAGTAACCTTGCTAGATAGACGCAAGCAAAACATACCAAAAAGCTGCTACTTTTCCAAAGAGAAAAACAATTGTATACTAATGCCGCGTACACACGATTGGACATTCCGGACATTCCGACAACAAAACCGTAGATTTTTTTCCGACGGATGTTCGCTGAAACTTGTCTTGCATACTCACGGCCACACAAATGTTGCGGAAATTCCGATCGCCAAGAATGCGTAGACGTACAACACTACAACGAGCCGAGAAAAATGAAGTTCAATGATTCTGAGCATGCGTCAAATTGATTCCAAGCATGCGTAGGATTTTTGTGCGTCGGAATTGGATACACAAGATCGGAATTTCCAACAAGAACTTTTGTTGTCGGAAAAATTGAGAACCAGCTCTCAAACATTTGTTGTCGGAAATTCCGACAGCAAATGTCCGATGGAGCCTACACACGGTCGGAATATCCGACCAAAAGCTCACATTGAACATTTGTTGTCGGAAATTCCGACAACAGAGAATGCCCAGATAAATTGACAAAGATGTTGAAAAAAATGTCTAGAAACGCCAGGTTGTGCTCCTAATCACTAATTTTACGTAAACTCTTCACTTGATGCTACAGGTCGTATTTCATAGACTCTGGATTTGTGTCTCAGGTAACAGTGTTTTAGGAATAATAGACAACTGAGCATAAGTGGGATTAAAGCCTGGTACATATATTAAGTTTCCTTTTTTTTTGTTCAATCCAGCAGGCTTCCTGCTAGAACACACCAGCAGTGCCGGGACAAGGTCATCCAGCGCCCAGGGCAAAGATGTCAAACTGCGCCCCCCTTTCCCTTAGGGTTAGGGTCAGGGTGCCTCCCATCCCTGCAATAAACCATTGCGCCAGGGGCAACCTCCCCTCCTGCCCACCCGTTGTCCCGGCCCTGCACACCAGTCAGCACTTTCAGCCATTGGCTGCAAGCACTTATCTGATGTTGATCAGCTGCTGGTTTTACAGCATGATCATTCGACAGGAGCCAGTTGTGAGATCAACTTCTGTTTGACAAGCAGCTGTACACATGGGCTGAAAAATCGGCCTGTTTCTACTGCAACGGCTGATTTCGGACGATATTTGGCCCATGTGTACGGGGTTTGGAGGATTGTCATCCTGTTTTAATGGTTGAAAAAAAGTAAACATTTGGCAATATTTAATCAGCAGGGACAGGGTATGGAAGTACACTGTTGGTATTGTATTGTTATTGTATCAGCAATCTAGTGGTAAAAGAATATATTGTTTGTGTTTTGTTGCGTGACATATATGCTATGTGAAGGGGCACAAGAATGCCTTTATACCTAGCAATGACTTGTCCGTTAAGGCTATTTATAAGATGGGGGGGGGGGTGTATTGTTTAAATGAACCCACTAGCATTTTCTTTAGTTTTTTCTGATTAAAAAAAAATAAACATACATACATTATATATACACACATACATATACACACACACGCACACTGCTGTAACACAAATTGCTAATCAGCCAATCGCATTGGCAACAACTCAATGTATTTAGGCATCTAGACGTTGTGAAGGCGACTTGCTGAAGTTCAAACCGAGCATCAGAATGGGGAAGAAAAGGGAATTTAAGTGACTTTGAACATGACATGGTTGTTGGTGCCAGATGGACTGATCTGCGTATTTCAAAAACTGCTGATCTACTTGGATTTTGACACACAATCATCTCTAGGGTTTCCAGAGAATGATCCGAAAAAGAGAAAATATCCAGTGAGCTGCAGTTGTGTGGATGAAAATGCCTTGTTGATGTCAGAGGTCAAAGGTGAATGTCAGAATGGTTTGAGATGATAGAAAAGCAACAGTAACTCAGATAACTACTTGTTACAACCAAGGTATGCAGAATACCATCTCTGAAGGCACAACACATCAAACCTTGAAGCAGATGGGCTACAGCAGCAGAAAACCACACCGGGTTCCACTCCTGTCAGCTAAGAGCAAGAAACTGAGGCAAAATTCACAAAGGCTCACCAAATTGGACAATAGATGATTGGAAAAACGTTGCCTAGTCTGATGAGCCTCGATTTCAGCTGCGACATTCAGATGGTAGGGTCAGAATTTAGTGTAAACAACATGAAAGCATGGATCCATCTTGACTTGTTCTAACAGTTCAGGCTGGTGGTGGTGTAATGGTGGGGGATATTTTCTTGGCACATTTTGGGCCCCTTAGTGCCAATTGAGTATCGTTTAAATGCCACGGCCTACCTGAGTTTTGTTGCTGACCATGTTCATCCCTTTAAAACTACAGTGTACCCATCTTCTGATGGTATATTATCCTGCTGGAAGAAGCCATGTCCCAAAGCTCAAATCATCTCAACCTTATTTCTTGAACATGACAATGAGGTCACTGTACTCCAATTGCCTCCACAGTCACCAGATCTCCATCCAATAGAGCATCTTTGGGATGTGGTGGAACAAGATATTCATATCATGGATGTGCAGCCAACAAATCTGCAGCAACTGCTCGATATTATCATGTCACTATGGACCAAAATCTCTGAGGAATGTTTCCAACACCCTGTTGAATCTATGCCACAAAAAAACTAAGGCAGTTCTGAAGTCAACAGGGGGTCCGACCCGGTACTAGCAAGGTGTACCTAAGAAAAGTGGAACAACAGTGTCCAGGCACTATATGGTGCCTACTTTAAACTCTGTATTTAAGGTTGGCCACACAAATTACAATCCAATAGAGTACCTTTGGGATGTGGTGGAACGAGATATTCGTATCATGAATATGCAGCCGACAAATCTGCAGCAAATGTGTGATGCTATCATGTCACTATGGACCAAAATCCCTGAGGAATGTTCCCAACACCTTGTTGAATCTATGTCACAAAGAACGTAGTCAGTTCTGAAGTCAAAGGGGGGTCCAACCCGGTACTAGCAAGGTGTACCTAATAAAATTGGAACAAATATGTATAGTGTCCAGGCACTATATGGTGCCTACTTTGAACTCTGTATTTAAGGTTGGCCACAAAAATTACTGTAGCGGGTACTTGAATTTAGTGCAAAAATTACTGTAGCGGGTACTTGAATTTGGTGTTAGTGTAACCCAGGTGCTTTGATTGTTAGGAAATTCAAGGTTCCCTTTGTGAGTCTTGGAGGACTATAGGCCGGCGAGAACTTCACACCACCAAAGGTGGCGTTGTTGCCTTGGACCGGGGTTGGGCTCGCACCGCAAGACTGTGCCTTTTTGTCCTCCCCTGGAGCTGGTACAGCGGGGCGGGGAACCCGCTGTGACGCAAAGGGAGAGGTCATAAAAGGGGCGGACGTCCTGACCTTGGGGTTCAGAGTTTGAGGACGTGGCCGCACCCAGGCACCTTCAGCTTGGGTGCTGGCGTTCCGGTATTCCAGGCCTAGGCGCCCTTGGCCTAGCTGGAGTAGGGATGGAGTCCATCTCAGGCACCTTTAGCCTGGGGTGAGGTACTATGGCTGATGCCTGGGGCTCAGTACCTTCGACTGAGTTCCGCGAGGGTGGAGGAATCCGAGGGGGCCCTAACTCCTTGGGTGCCCGTGTCTGAGTTCGTGAGGACTGGTGTGCAGTAACTTCTCTGAAGAGCCCGGCGCAGCATCGCTGGTGACGGAGAGGCCTCCACTTCTCCCTTGGACGGATTTCTTCCTCTGACAGGGGCAAAGTGAGCAAAGGTAATTCACGTTCTATATTACCTAGTCAGTGGCAGGGACAATTCACCACTGGTGACAGCACAGTGGGCAGCAGCAAGAAGGGAAAGGATTGTGCCTCGATCTGTCCCCCATTTTCCAAAGAAAATAGATTGTTTTATTGCTTGGCAAGAAAAATAAAACTGAGTTGTACCTATTCACTGTGTGGAACTTGAGTTACTAAAGCAAAGGAGTCAGGAACGAAGGACTGGACTTGACTCTAGGACACCTACACAAAAGCCCAATATTTTGGCCTTCACCTCTTAGTTACGGAGGACATGGGCCGTGGTGTGTCTCATTTCCCTCTCCCAGATACCCCTAGACAACAGCCATATAACAGATAGAGCAAGGGAGTAAGGGGTGAGACTGCTACATTACAATCCAATAATACAGTTTGTGTGCAATATACATAACTGAAACTAAAGTCCCAATATTAAAAAAAATTGTTAGGATGTACAGTTTTTTGGCAGAAGAGAAATACAGTTTCTATTCTGACAAAAAACATAATCGTCTTGCATCTACCAACATTTTACTTTCTATACACTGCCTGTAAAACATGTGCAGAGTAGTCTGTAAGATGCCAAAAATTGAGCTAAGTGTACAATATCAGTAACTGCCCAATGGGATATGGCAGACCTAGAGGAAGCCAGACCCAGAGGAACAACATAAGTGGTCAACAGTGGAGACAGAATAACAAGGAGGAGCACAGGCATTGCATGAGGGGGGCCCACTACAGAGCCATTATGTGCAGGTTACCAAACCATTGCGTTTTCCTACACATTTACCCCGCCCCATATTTAAAATGTTAGTTCATACAAAAGTGATACTTTAGTAATCGGAGGAGCCTGGTTTGCAGAATCTAATTCTGTATACCTGAGTAACCAACTGGTATTTTATCTTCAAAATCAAGTAGGGAATCTGCCATGGTCAACTGTTCCACTAATACTCCAGCTTTCTAAAAATCCATAAAATCTAATTGTTGTACATATCCAATTTTGTAAGAGTAACTGTACATGGATCCATATGTGTTTGTATGCTGGAAAAATGTAATTGTTTTTTCTATTATAGGCAGCATAAGGCTGACAGTGGCTGGGAGCTGCGGGATATGTAGAGAGACCACTTAAAGGACACTGGGTATTGGATGTATAGTGCAAGTCTATCCTCAAAAAGGTCAATCGTTTATAAACAAAACAATATATCTCATTATAGAACAGTCCCTGAGTCCATATACAGAATATATCGTTCCCTGCGTACCTGATTCTCTGGGCTGGTTGTCACTCGAGTCCCATTATCCAGATATGTGGTCTCTGTGTAATTTTTTGCTAACAATCCTCTGTAGATGATAGCAAAGAAGAAAAACGTTAACAATTATATAGACATGTAACAGATTGCATTTCATAAGACATAACGAACAAGCATAAATTAATGACAGGACACGTTGTCTGTGCGTTTGCTCTGCAGCGATGCCTAGGTGTAGTTCCTGGTCATTAGAGACCAAGAACTACTTATTATACTAATGATCTCTCACCCACAAGTCTCCTTTTAGAGCAAATTAACATGCCTGTACAGAGCCATCACCCCCTGTGTTATGTTAAAAGGCCATGTTTGCTGAAATCAATCTTTTGTGAGCTGTTAGCACAAAGCTAGGAGTGCTGGCTCCACACCTCTGGTCTGGTGCTCAGCCTGTGGTCCCATGGCAATTGTTGTGCGTCTCTTAACCTCAGCAGCCAGCAGTGAAAGCACTGATTTTTAAAGGGGCTACATTAGTAGTGATCTCTAGCAATCTTACATAGTTAGTCAGGTTGAAAAAAAGACACAAGTCCATCCAGTTCAACCATAAAAAAATAAAAGAATAATATCATACAATCCCATATACCCAATTCTATACCCACAGTTGATCCAGAGGAAGGCGAAAAACCCCAGCAGAGCACGATCCAATTTGCTAGAGCAGGGGAAAAAATTCCTTCCTGATCCCCCGGATCAACTTTACCTATAAATGTTAGTACCCAGTTATATTATGTACATTTAGGAAAGAATCCAGGCCTTTCTTAAAGCAATCTACTGAGCTGGCCAGAACCATCTTGAGTAATATCATTTAAGTCTCTGTAGTCTACAGCAAGACTCCATGCCCCAAACACAACACAGGTCATTTCATCTGGTAGGTCTACAGTCTGACAGTCTTCTGTAACATTAGTGTCCGTAGAGCCCCCCCCCCTACATCAGAGTCCCCCTTACCATCTAAGTCTGTGGAAAGGGGGAGCTTTGTGGACTCTGGGAATCCTGATTTAGTGGGGGGGGGCTGATGTAAGGGGGAATGCTGTGGACTGTAAAGGGGAACCGTGATGTAAGGGGGAGCTCACTCACCCACGATGGAGGCTCAAGCATGGTTTGCCAGCTTTGATCCACCAGCTGTTGGGCTTCAAACTTCCTGCCCACACATCCTCTTTGCTGAGGAACAGTACTTCTAGGGATTGGAGGAGGAGAGGGGCGGAAGGAGGATGAGCAGACCAGAACTAAAGAACAACTAGATCTGCTTATCAAGTGGCTAGGTCCTCAATCTGCTGAAATCAAAAGGCTCAAAGCTGTTCACATTGACAACCCTGCCGCAGCTTATAGCACTGCTTGGGACAGACTTGAGCGTGGCCTCAGCAGCCCAGGAGCCATTGCGAATGGTTTATTTAAAAGGTTGTCAAAATTCCCCAAAATATCTAGCAGAGACAATCTAAACATTCAAGAGCACAGTGACCTACTCTTGTAGCTTCAACTCGCGCCGTTACCTACCTACCCAGCCTCAGTTACCTAGATACAGCTGTAGCGGGTATTTAAATTTGGAGGGGAGCATCTGGGTTATTTAACCCAGATGTACTAATTGTTAGGGAATCTGAGAATCCCTTTTGTGGTTCTTGGAGGACTCTGGTGGTGCAAGGTTCCCTGTGGCCTGCAGGTGGCGTTGTCGCCCTGGGTCAGAGTTTGTCCTTTCCTGGCGCCGGTACAGCGGGGCGGGGAACCTGCTGTGACGCAAAGGGAGAGGAGATAAAAGGGGCGGATGCCCTGACCTCGGGGTTCAGAGTTGGAGGACGCGGCCGCACCCAGGCACCTTCGGCCTGGGTGCTGGCGTTTCCCGGAGATCCGGGCCCAGGTGCCCTTGACCTGGCCGGAGCGAGGGGTGGAGTCCATCCCAGGCACCTTAAGCCTGGGGTGAGGTACTACGGCCAAGGCCTGGAGCCCAGGACTTTGACTGGGTTCCGCGAGGGTGGAGGAGTCCGAGGGGCCCTAAGGTGTTGGGACCCGTATCTGAGGAGAGGAAGTCGGGGAGTGTAACCCTTCCGAATAGCCCGGTACAGCATTAACCCGGTAACTGCGGGGCCTCTGGTAACTCCCTTGGAGGGATGTCTTCCCCCTGAAAGGTGCTGCAACGTAGCGAAGGTAACTCCAGTTCCTGTTCACTAGAGTCGCTGGAAGAGACTCTGCACCAAAAAGTCCATTTAACAGCCACTGTGCTTAGCAACCGTTGGTGAAACCTCAACGGTTTAGTTTCTTTGAAGATTGTGCCTTGACCTACTCCCCACCAATACTGAACTGTTCTATGGGTCTCAAACTGTCTGCTCGCAAAGGACTATTTGTTTGCCGTTATGGAATAAATACGTGTTGGACCTTTTTCAGTGTGTGGTACTCCAATTACTGGAAGCAAAGGGGGGTTATCAGCAGAACAGACTTGGCTCTGAGCGTATACACAGCCCGAATGTAATTTTATGCTGGCCTTCACCTCTACATGCTGCAATCTAGAGGACATGGGCCGCGGCGCACCTCGCTCTCCCCTTCAAGGTACCCCTAGACCGAAGCCAAAGTAACCGTTAAAGAAGAGAGAGGGTGAGGCTGCTACACAGCTTTAGGGGTCAACCCAATAGTCCCCAAGCTACCTTATGGTGTACAGGAAAAATGGGCATCACTTGGATCAAGGAAGAAAATAAAGTTTTCTTTCCTCCTCCATCCTACTTCTGAGAATTAATTAAGAGATTTGCAGATGCTTTAGGAAGTCCAAACCTCTTGGTCCACTTTCCCCATGGCTTGTAAGCTCACACATTTTACATTTTACATGGAAACCAAAGAGGTCCAAGTGGTGTCTGAAAAGGACTGATATTCTACCTGAACTTACTCCAGTCCCTGAAAGGCTGAAAGGCTGATCAGGACAAAAAAATTGAGCACCCAAATCACCAATTCTCCATATGTAACAAACCACACCTGCTTAGGAAATGTATTGTCTTCAAAAAGAAACCCTTGCAAGTAGATGAAAAGCTTTTAAAAATATATATGGGGTTGCTTCAAATGCTGTGCTTCCACTGAACACCATAATAAAGACTGTAAGGCTACTGTAAAGTGCATAGAATGTGACAGTGATGATCACATACAAGCGCTTCATCTATTTCAAGACAGTCCCACTCTGTCCACAGGTAATCCTCCCAAGGCAAAGCATGGCAGGAGGAACGCAGACCAAACATTGCCTCAAACTCCATTTTTTTCTAAATGTACAGATGTCTTTGGAGAAGGACTTCCGACAAATTCTGTGCCAAAATATGCTTAGTTCATGTATACCTTAAGGGTCAACCTGAAAAGACTGTATACTGTCCTAGATGTTAATAGCAACAGGTCTCTTGCAAGATCAAAGCTTTTAGACCTGTTAAAAATAGCAAGAGATGCCTTACCATATAATCTGCGCATCTATGCTGACATAGAAATTTCAGACAGGAGAGGCACAGGTTTTCTAATAGCTCCCCTGGATGGTAGTGTAGAAATACTTTTTTCCACTCTCATCGAGTGCAAGCAGATTCCAACCAACACAGAGGAGATCCCTACTCCTGCAGCTTCCTCTCATCACTCTAACTTGAGAGGCATAGCTGACTGCATATCAGCTCTTGACAGAAAGGTTAAATATTCTCCTGCTTGTCGGCAGAGACATTCCAAGGGTACACAAGGCTTGTCAACAATTCAACAGGCCACTGATGCACCATATGCCCCAACACCTGCAGCATCTTCTAATCCTAATGTAGTGCAAGCAGACACAGCCTACATGAGTGGCAACTCTACTGTCAATTCAGGAGCAGTGCAGCATTGTTGCCACACTATCACAGGAAGATGCATTAGATGGACTTTTCCAGCAGGTCCAATGAGTATTTGTGGAACCTTGCAGGCGGACTGTAATGCATTGAATAGTGCTGCAATACAGATATGTTTTAGTGCAAGGCCATAGTCCTACTTTAAAATCATTTTACAAAGTCCTTAGAAAAATAATTTTATATGTAGCTGTACTTATCATTCAAAAACACATTTATAAGCAGTAAAAAAAAAAAAAAAAAAAGAAAAAAACTGTTTTATACAAACAAGAATGCAGACAAACCTGAAAGCAGAGTTTAATATTTAACAAGAGATAAGAGTGAAAGTGACGTTCATAGATCAGTGAGATGCCAATCGGCACCACTAACACAGTATAAAACACAAGGTAAACGGTTATAATTGTAGTTCGTTTTTATGACAGTGTAATTCAATTTAGGGGGAAAAAGTAAATATTTGTTTCTTAAGCCCCATACTAACTCCAGGTAGCCAAGCATATCAATTATTAATTTTTAAACACATTTTTATCCAATCTGTCAAACATTACTCTTGATAACTATTATGCATGTGTGGTCATTAGAGATGAGCTTCGTGTTCGAGTCGAACTCATGTTCGACTCCAACATCGTCTGTTCGGCCGTTCACCGAATTTCGAACAATATGGGCCGTTCGTGACAAATTCGAGTGGCGCGCCAAGGCCCATAATTCACTGCGGCATCGCAGTGCATTGCTGGCTGATGATTGGCCAAGCATGCACTATGACCCGCATGCTTGGGCAATCACAGCGCTGTCAGTACAGAGAGCTGTAATTGGCCAAAGGAAGGGTGCCTTAGGCCAATCATGGCTCAGGGGAGTAGGTACACGCCCCACACTATATAAGGCTGCCTGCGTGTCGGCCTTGTGTAGTGTGTTGCGGCGTATGAGAGAGATAGATAGAGAGTCAGGCCTCGTACACACGACCGAGTTTCTCGGCAAGAACCAGCAAGAAACTTGCTGGCAGAGATGTCTTGCCGAGAAATTCGTTCGTGTGTATGGTTTCTCGTCAAGAAAACTGACAAGTAATCTCGACGAGAAAATAGAGAACCTGCTCTCTATTTTCTCGTCGAGATTCTCGTCGGCATGTTTCTCGACGAGAAAAGTGAGTGTGTGTACACTTACCTGTCCTCCGGGAAGCCCGCGCATGTTCGAAATGAATTCGACGCATGCGCGGTAGCTTCCTAGGCATAGGTAGGGTATACCAAGATGGCGGCGACGGCATCGAATGTGACGAGCGCATGCTCGTCGTAGTCGATGACGTCACCGCGTACGCTCCATTCAAAGAACCGCGGGTTCTTTGAATCGAGCGTCTGTACACTCGGCCGGGACAAGTTTCTTGTCCAAGAATCTCGTCGAGAAAAATGACATGTTTTTTTCGACGAGAATCTCGGCCGTGTGTACGAGGCTTCAGAGTTTCATTTCATTTCAGTTAGATAGAGCAGGCAGGCGATTGAGTTAGCTTTAGTCAGTGTATTTAATATATATATATATATATATACACATATACATATACATACACACACATATATACATATACACACACTGTATTCAGTTTAGCTAGATTTCACTTAAAGTGGTTGTAAACCCAATAATGTTTTTTTTTTTTCACAACCACCTGTAAGAGAAAGGCATAATGAGCTATTATGACTAGCATAATAGCTCATTATGCATCAATTACCTTAGATCAGGGCCCCCGAAGCCGTCCTCGTCTCCCTCTTCAGCCGCATCCATCGCTGCGGCGATAGCCGGAAGGTTACTTCCGGGTATCGCCGTTGCAGCCAATCACAGCGCCGCTCCGGCGCTGTGATTGGCTGGAGCGGCGGAGACGTCACTCTGCGCATGAGCGCGAGAGCCGTCACAATCGGCTACGCCCAGCGGCGCCTGTCTTTTTATAAAATATCTCCTAAACCGCAAACCAATCAATAAACGCTTATTGCGGGGTTTTTTTACCAAAAATATGTAGAAGAATACGTATCGGTCTAAACTGAGGAAAACATTTTTTTTATTTTTTTAAATTGTGATATTTATTAAATCAAAAAGTAAAAAAAATATTGTGCTCTTTTCAAAATTGTCACTCTTTTGTTTATAGCGCAAAAATTTTAAACCGCAGAGGTGATCAAATACCACCAAAAGACAGCTCTATTTGTGGGGAAAAAAAACATAGATTTCATTTGGGTACAGTGTTGCATGAGACCATGCAATTGTCATTCAAAGTGCGACAGCGCTGAAAACTAAAAATTGGTTTGGGCAGGAAGGGGGTGAAAATGCCCTGTATGGAAGCGGTTAAGCATCATTAAAATCACTGCTTCCGAAAAAACGTTATACATTGATACATTGACCCGAGTCCCCAAACCCTTTTTAGGACAATAACTTGCATATTAGCCTTTAAAATTCGCACTTTTGATTTCTCACGTTCGAGTCCCATAGACTTTAACGGGGTTCGAAAGTTTGCGCAAACTTTCATTCCGTTTGCAGGTTCTGGTGCGAACCGAACCGGGGGGGGGCTCATCCCTAGTGGTCATCAGTCAATTCTGTTGTCATGTTTTGCAACCCTGATCATTAGGACACGAATTTGAATAGTCCCATGACCTGAAAAACTATTAAATTCATATCCTAATACCATACTGAGTTCATAGATGTATCAATTTATTTGTTAGACATTTTGCGCCATATTACAATATTACAGCTTTTTTCTGTTACTGCATTAATTGGCAGAATAGATGTCATTGATAAAAATGACAGGAAGACTGGATAGCTCCCTGTCTTTAGACCAGCCATTCTCAGCAAGGGTTCAATGGAACCCTAAGTTTCCTCCAGAGGTTGTTAGGGGCTTCTTGAGCTGTGGCTAATTGACCTCCCATGTTGCATGCATAGTTCCAGAGCTAAATCCACTTGGCAGAGCCAGTGGCATGACACCAATGATCTTTTAAGCTATCTGTAAGGAGAGCATTCTGACTACCACTGTATAGGGAGCATTCATTGCATTAGCCACCAATGTTTGGTGCATTTTTCCTACTGACCCTCAATTAATTGGTTTTAGCAGGAGGGGGGGGGGGGGGGTACTACAAGGCTTGAAAATCATTTATTAGTTCCTCTGGGGTAAAAAGGTTGAGAAATGCTGCCTTATGCAAAATCAGTTACCAAGAGCTAGAAAGTTTCCAAGTACACAGTATGTGATTTTCATGACCTAAATATTTACAGCTATGACAGAGTAGCAAGAGGTAGGTTGCCTATGATCCTATAAGAACAGTTGAATGTAAATTTGCAAGACTTCAGCTAGGCAATGGAATTGGCTGAAGGGTGTATGGACAGGAACATGTAACTAAGCAGAGAATCCCAGAGGGGAACAGATAAGAGGCACAGAGAGATGAAACTTGCTCTATTTAACTCAAAGGGAAAATCAGAGAAGGTGATCTGTCTAACCTACCTGATCAATGTCCTGCCTTAGTGTTTATGGCTGGGTGGGGTTGTAGCCATTGGATGCAAGAGCTGGTCAAATGCTGGTTTTCCAGCATGATCATTTGACAGAAGTGGTCATCAGACCGGCTTCTGTTGTACAGTCAGTGGTACACAGGGACCGAAAGTTGTCCGGTTTCTGCTGAACCAGACAATTTTCAGTCCATGTATACCCCATTTAAGTCTTTGTGCATATTTTGTTTTGATGCACCATAGAATGCACTATAGAATATTTAGCGTATTTAAACTGAAAGTTAATTTTGACTTTAATCGATGAACGAGGGACTTTTTCTCCTGTAAACACTACAAATCTTCATTCCTCACTCTGCTTGGAATTCTTCCCTCCCTTTCCCCTCGGTTGGAAATCTTCACCCTTCAAAAGCTGGTCACAGGGTTTTTGGGAAGCAGAAAAGCAGACAGAGAGTGTTTCTGTGGGTGACTCTTCCTGAACCTTTTGTCAGACACCACACAATCAGTGCTAAGGGTCTAGTTGCATGATCAGAGAATGAACATTTTCAGTGGTTACAGGAGAAATTGTAACATTTTCACATCTTCTAGATTGTAAGCTCTAACAAGCAGGGCCCTCGGATCCCTCCTGTATTGATTTGTATTGTAACTGTACAGTCTGCCCTCATTTTGTAAAGCGCTGCGCAAACTGTTGGCGCTATATAAATCCTGTATAATAATAATAATAATAATAATAATAATAATAATCTGTCACGGCCATCAATTACTAGATCTCAGGCAATTTTTTTTCTTTTTAAACAGAATTCTGTTTAGAATATGGATTTGATCGCTTCATACAGTGTGGAATGAGGAAGTACAAAATACAACCAGAGAAAGAGTAGGCTGCTGTATTGTGCAATTTATTAATTTATTAAAACAATCCCTTCACAGCAGACACAAGCTTTGGCATTTTACCGGTGACTTACTACATGCTTAGTACTAGGTTTCCATCTATACAGAGCCAATACTGTCACTGTGCTTGTTGGGGCTACCAACTGTCCCAATTTAGCACAGCCATTCTTTTTATTAAATCATTTTCTATTACCCATTTACATCAGTCTGCAATGTCCAAATAATGAAAAAATAATCTTATTCATAAATATTGAAAGTGGACCAACTCTTGAAAATCAACAGGATACAATCGGTATCCGAACTATAAAATACCCCACGCTTATCCAAATTATACCTAACCTAAAAAGTTGCTGCTACTTGTGTCAAAAAAAAAAAGAGCAAGTGCGCATCCCTCTTACTCCAATAATAAAGTGAATCCTATAAATAATATCATCACAAAAAAGAAGTTGAAAAAAAAAAACTTAATATTAAACCAGCATAGAAAGCTTATAAATTCAGCCCCAAAGTAATTAGTCCAATGTGAAAGTGAATGTCCAAATAATTGATCCGTGCTCAAAACAGATGACACTGTGTACACTAGTGCTTAGAAGGGTGCCATCTCCACATATACACACACCTCTTACCAGAAGGGTAGGATCTCAGATTAATGAGATCTAATTCATTCCAAGAAAGCTCCAACCATCAAATATATTCTGCATCTCAGCTGTTACAGGTTTCCCAGGATGTCAGCTGGACTCATACAAGATGTGCTGCTATTAAATCTCCCATGGGTTCATAGACATAAATGTAAAACCTCGTACACACGATCCGATTGTTGGCAGGGGATAGTCTGTTGACAGACTGTTGTCCTAAAATCTGACCGTTAGTACGCTCCTTCTGACAATTGTTGTCCAACTTTCGGCCAACAAATGTTGGATGGCAGGCTAGTAAATTTTCGGCGGACAACGGTGTGTTGTCGGATTTTCGTATCGTCAGTACACAAGTCCGTCACACAAAAGTCGAAAGTACAAACACGCATGCTCAGAATCAATGCTCACCAAACACGAAATTAGCAGAAGGGGCCCAAAGGTTGGCGCTCAAGAGCTGAATTTCCCCGTAGTACATCACTACCTTTGTGTCTGTTGGCCGACAACTGTGTACCGTTAGTATGCAAGACAAGATCCAGGCACACGCCCTTTGGACAAAAATCAGACGCTCGGTTAGCCAACAATCGGATTGTGTTCCATGTTTTTAGATGGAAGTCGTCTGTTTTTAACACGGATCAATTATTTGGACCTTCACTTTCACATTGGACTGAATTTTATGATTTTCCATGCTGGTTTAATATTACGTTTTTTTTTCAACTTTTTTTTTGTGATGATGTAATTTATAGTATTCACTTTGATAATTTGCGTAAAAGGTATGTGTGCTTTTTTTTAAATTAAAATACATCGGTACTATCAAATGTTGTAAGTACGGTAAGTACTGTTGTACTATTAAACCTCTTTGTTAATCTGAAAAAAAATAAAATGCTGCTCAATTTCTTCAAGTGACATAAAGCGGAGCTCCACCCTAAAGTGGAACTTCCGCTCATCGGAACCCTCCCCCCTTCGGTGTCACAATTGACACTTTTCAGGGGGGAGGGGAGTGAAGATACCTATCTAAGACAGGTATTTTCCCCCACTTCCGGGAGTCCTCTCTGCGGGAAATCTGCGGGAAGCTACGTCATCTACGTCACTTCCCGCAGAATACCCGTTGTGTTCTGGGAGACACTCGGCTCCCAGAACACACAGGGACCAGTCAGAACGGCACAGCGCGACTCACTTCCTGGTTCCCTCACCGAGCATGGCGGTGGGGGCAGCAGAGTGACGAGTGATTACTCGTCCTCTGCTGCGGACGTCGCTGGACTCCAGGACAGGCAAGTGTCCATATATTAAAAGTCAGCAGCTGCAGTATTTGTAGCTGCTGGCTTTTAATTAAAAAAAAAAAAAAATCGGCGAAGCTCCGCTTTAAAGCCTAGGAAAAGATCACATGGTCTCTGTCTACCAGAAATAAAGTAGGTCCTTGATCCACTCCTCCATTCAGTAAAAATACAAACACTACCAGGTATGGTAGAGTAATGCTGCGTACACACGGTCGGAATTTCCAACAAGAAAAGTTTGTTGTGAGCTTTCTGTCGGAATTTCCGACAGCAAAAATTTGAGAGCTGGTTCTCAAATTTTCCGACGGGAAAAGTTCTTGTCGGAAATTCCGATCGTCTGTATGCAATTCCGACGCGCAAAAAAACACGCATGCTCGGAATCAATTTGACGCATGCTCGGAATCATTGAACTTCATTTTTCTCGGCTCGTTCTAGTATTGTAGGTTATTGCGTTCTTGACGGTTGGAATTTTGTGTGACCGTGTGTATGCAACACAAGTTTGAGCCAACATCCCGTCGGAAAAATATCCACGGTTTTCTTGTCAGAATTTCCGATCGTGTGTACGCAGCATAAGAGGTACCCCCTGGCTTCCAAAATGCAGCCCTTGGGGACTGTTAGCCAATCACCAGACCCCAGTAATTTTTACATGGGACAGGGGCCTGCTAAAGAATGTGTCATTTTAACAATATTGGAAGCTGTCAGGACGTTGTGCCGAGATTGGTGCTCATTAGAATAGGGATAAAGGGAAGTGTAAGCACAGGGTGGTTGGGTTTGGATTTTTAATTTCCTTAATCTCCTCAAACAAGTTCATGGCAAGTTAGTTTTTTAAGCTATGAGTCAGTGACTAACCCTCCTCCATCCCCGTCTCTTATCTTATGTAGGTGTAGCGACCTCACCCCATCTCTTTCTTCTAGGGGTATCACACACGACAGGGTGAGATGCGCTACGGCCCATGTCCTCCCCATAGCTGTGGGTGAGGTGAAGGCCAGTACCAGATATTTCCTCGGGCCTGTGTGCTTCTGTCAAGGATTAAGTCCTGCCGTGCCAACACTTCCCTCTGCTCCCATTAACCAGAGTTCCACACACCGATCACAGTCCAACTCTTGTTTTATTGCATACACCACAATAAACAGTGCTTCAGTAGCCAACTGGTTGGGACTCCACAACAGTTTGATACAAGGGGATGAACAGGTCGAGGCACTGTCCTGATTGTCAGCTAAACCACTGTGAACTCACCAGCGGTTACTATAGCCTTGGCTAGAAAGGACTTAGAACTTGAGAGTCTCTACCAGCGACTCAAGAGAACGTAGATAGGAGTACCTTCGCTGCGTTGTGGCCCTTGTCAGGGGAAGATGTCCCTCCAAGGGAGTTACCAGAGGCCCATCCGTCACTGGGTTGATGCTGCTCCAGACTCTCCGAATGGGTAACCTCCCCAGCCTCCTCACCTCAGACATGGGCCCCATCCACTTCAGGGACCCTCGGACTTCTCCACCCTTTTATCCCCTCCAACGATGACACGGCAGGTTCCCCGCCCTCGCCGTACCATCTCCGAGAAGGGACAAAAAGGGCAGCACTGTGGCGGCAAATCTACCTTGAGCCTGCGGGCACCGGCCACCCACAGGCCAAGGAGATTATTACACCGCCCAATCCTCCACGAATACAAATGGTCCAATTACTCCCATACTTTACCACCCAGGTGTATCCCACCTAAATTTAGAGACCCCGATACATAGGTTCTGAAGCTGAGGCTGTGAAGGAACAAACTGCATACCAATGATGTCACAATTTGCTCAACTTTATTGCATGAAGCCAACACCAAGGCTTGGAACTTCTCAAATTTTACTCATGAAGAATTCAGATCATCAGTCCTGATTTTAAGGTTTATTTCCTTTTGACTGTTGTTGGAAGATTGCATAATTTTGCTTGTTTTCAGGTACCCCGTTCCCCCTCCCTGACTTTATTCTGCCTAATATACACTGTGTAACTTCTTAAAGTGTCTGGCACTCAGGTATTTTTCACCCTGCTACAAACCATTGATCCTACACTTAGAAGTGATGCTCAGTCTAATGTAAGTGGACTAGAGTATTTAGAATGTGTACCTACTGAGCTGCTGGGGGGGTCATCCGACCCTAAGGGTAAAAGGGTTACACTGAAATTAAAAAGGACTAATATTATTGTACAGGATTTATATAGTGCCAACAGTTTGTGTAGCACTTTACAGTATAAAAGCAGACAATACAGTTACAATAAAATAAAATACAAGAGGGTTAATAATAATCTAACAGGCTATCTAGTGGGGAATCTGGGATCCCTCCCACCGATGTCATTGCAAGTAGTTTAATTGGAAACATAAACAATAGAACGTTTCACTATAGCTCTCTAAAAGCCTATAAAACAACATCCACCCAACTGAAATTTCAGGTTTGGGTAGACCTAAAGTTAAAATGTTTGCTCACAAAAGAGACCCTTAGTTTGTATTACACTAATGCCGCGTACACACGATCGGTTTTTCTGATGAAAAAAGACTGATGGACTTTTTTCGTCGGACAAACCGATCGTGTGTGGGCCCCAGCGGTCTTTTTTCCATCGGTATAAAAAAATAGAACATGTTTTAAATTTATCCGATGGAAAAAAAAAACATAGCAAATTCCGATCGTCTGTGTGGAACTCCATCGGAGAAAAATCCCACGCAATCCTCAGAATCAAGTCGACGCATGCTCAGAAGCATTAAACTTAATTTTTCTCGGCTTGTCGGAGTGTTTTACGTCACGCGTTTGGGACAGTCAGAATTTTGACTGATGGTGTGTAGGCAAGACTGATGGAAGTCAGCTTCATCGGAATTCCGATGGAAAAATCCATCAGAAATCCGATCGTGTGTACAGGACATTAGAGTTAGAGCACTGCAGGACAAAGAACAAAGAATAGTTTGATACAAATCCTTAGTATTGTGTGAATATGTTTCAAGTGAATACAAACACATATAAAGAATAAATATATTGGTGTATGACTGTGATGTCACTCACTCAGTCTTCTCAAGGTGTAAATGTACATGATTCCCCTCCATGTAAAACTTGTACTGGGTCCGATCTGGATACATGCTCTGGAAACACAAAATGTTTAGTGAAGGTGAATAGAGATGAGATGAAATTGTATTATTTCTCAGTACAGCAAAACCTTGGTTTGCGAGCATAATTCGTTCCAGAAACATGCTTGTAATCCAAAGCACTTGTATATCAAATCATTTTTTTTACAGGGTATAAAAGAGAAGAGAGGCACCTCTAAGTGTAGCAAAGGGTTGCTAAATGTTGTACCTTCATTAAATGTAACCATATTGCTACACTTGGTCTCCTCTCTACTTTTTTATACTCAGTTGTGTGACATGACGCTACTCTTATATCAAGACATTGCTTGTATATCAAGGTAAAATTTATTAAAACATTTTTCTTGTCTTGCAAAACACTCTCAAACCAAGGTTTTACTGTATTCCTGTAGCCCATGTTAAGCATAGAAAATGGTGGATGAGAAGCAGTCTGATACACCCCTAGCTTAAAACCTAACTCCAGCCAAAACATTGTTTTAGTTTTGAATAGTGTGGAGAATTTCTTTCAGGTTTTTAATGTCATCCATGCCATTGATTTTTATGTCAAATTTAAAGCTGATTTTTAATCTGCTTATATTATCCCTCCTTTTGTTCTTCCCTCCTCCCCTCACCAACATGCTAATGAAACAAGTGTGTTAATTATGTATTTTCAGATGTAGTTCTGGACAATCAAGATTCCGCAATGCTTGTGCCATTAAAGTGATTGTAAACGATCACCTTGTATGACAACCCATACAGTTTAAAATAGAAATGAAATGAAAGGCAAAACATTTGTGCATAAATATGAAAAAACAATATAAAAAAAACTTTCCCCCCTCTTTTTATAAGTGGTCACATTCCCTCTGTTCTCAGATGCAAAAGAGCTGGGGGGGGAGCAGCATCACACTGAGCTTCCCAGTAAAAGGCTGTGCCGGGGGGCGCGTCCGAACAAGTCTGATCTTTGGAGATCAGGCTGTGTTCCCAGCATAGCTAGGGAACTGACCATGTTGTGCTCTCCTGCTTAGTCTGGTCAGTTTTTAATAGGAAAGCAGGAGGGACTGGCAAGAAGACCAGGGATTTCACACAAAGGAAGCAATACAAAGAGAACAAAATGTCTTCTCATACAAGTACATATCAGGAATATGAAATGTTGGGGTAACAAACACTTTAAGGGAGCAACAGAAGTAACGAAGGTGTCAGTTGCATTGTAGTGTAGCGGCCTCACCCTCTCTCCAACTTCTTCATCTGTTACACACCAACTCATGTCTAGGGGTTTCTGAGTTGTGAGAGTGAGATGCGCCACGGCCCATGTCCTCCCCATTACAATAGGGAGGTGAAGGCCACTTCCTGATGTTTCCTCGGGCCAATGTGTTCTGCGAATGTACCGAGTCTGTACTTACAAGCTCACCAGCCTTCCATCTGTTTCCAGTAACCGGAGTTCACACACCGAAGAAAGGTCCAACACTTGTTTATTTGGCACTCCAATAGCAAAGCACGATAAACAGTTCTTTTAACAGCAGACTGGTTGGGACCTATAACCTTGCCAACGGTGGGATGAGCAGATCAAGGCACTTCCTAACGTTTCAGTTCTATGCCACTATACTATGACCAGCGGCGCCTAAGCCAATCCGGCTGTTACAGAACAGGAAGGATGGGGTCTCTTCCAGCAACCCCTATGAACAGCAATGGAGCCCTCTTCGATGCGCTGTGGCCCCTATCAGGGGGATGTGTCCTCCCAAGAGAGTTCCCAGAGGCCCACTGTCACCGGGTTGGTGCTGCTCCGGGTCTCCAGTGGGTAACCTCCCCGGCCTCCTCACCTCAGGTACGAGTCCCTCCGCTCAGGGACCCTCGGACAGTCCACCCTAGCGGGACCCAGTCGAAGGTACTGGGCCCCAGGCCTCCTCGATAGTACCTCACCCCAGGCTAAAGGTGCCTGGGATGGACGCCAACATGACTCCGGACCAGGCCATGGGCACCTGGACCAGACTCCTGGATCTCCCGCACCCAGGCCTAAGGGCCCTGGGTGCAGACCGCAACCCTCCTCCTCCGAGGACCTCCTTCTCCGCAAGAACCTCGTGGCAAGGGCGTCTCCCCCTTTTATCTCCTCCCATCAATGGCCCGGCGGGTTCCCCGCCCCAGCCATACCATCTCCGGGAAGAGACCAAACAGGGAGCACTGCAGGGGATGATTCTACCTGAAGCCTGTGGGTACTACGCCACCCACAGGCAAAGGAGAATATTACATCCTCCAATCCTCCACGAAATAAAAAGGGGTCTGAATCCTAACACAATTATACACCTGGGTTACACTATTGCCCAGGTGTATCCCATCAATTTGAGGACCCCGCTACACACTCCCCCCTGTAATTTGACGCTGGTCCCCAGCGTCAGGTGCACACCCATACCTCCCATAAAGTGGTGGCATGGAGTGAAACCCCTGAAGCAATTCCTCTAAATTTTTTTCCCAAGTGCCAAGACCTGCTCAGGGAATGGGGAACATATAAAACAACTTATGTCATAAAACATTTTTAACATCTGCATAATCACAACCCCTCTCCCACACTGTCTAAGAGCCACCCACTCTCAATGGTCTTGATTGACGATTCTCCTGCAGGGGAAAGAAAAAACAACATCCTAACATAATTTTGTGTCATTTGGGATGAGTGGGCCCGTCAGCCGAGAGACCCACTCACTCCAACAAGCAAGGTGATGTGTGGGTGAAATATTTTCAAACATTTGTTGCGCAACACTGCCACCTGGTGACAACGCCGCGGTCATGACGCTCAACGAATCTTCGTTCTTCCAGCTTTCCCTACTCTGCCACTATTCCCAAATGTCCTTGCCTTTGGCACATGAAGAAAAGGGGAAACACGAAAACACAACAGTCCCCAAGTCTCCAACGAGAAAAAGAAAAGCCCAAACAAAAACAAAAGCAGGGCACAGTCCTGCGTGTCTGGGAATGGCTCTTCCAGAAAGTTCAAGTGCACAAAAGAAATAAACAGGAGTTCTTTTCTCCTATAAGTAAAACTTTGGATCCGGCAGGTACAGGGGTTTCAGGTGTTTGTCAAATGCCTCTATCAAATACTCGACATCTTCTCCTTCTCTTCTGCAAATGACTATCTTGTCAGCATGGATATGGCGCCCCAATTTCCATTCAGCTTTGCAGTCCTCAAACCTCTTAGACACTGACGGCACACATTCCAGGTACCTGCGAGCATGGAGCACCTTCAATGGGCCCCCGACACCTCCAACCACCACCACAGTCCCAGCCCCTGGCTCACCTGACCCTTGTAGAAGACTGGGATGTCCGGGACTTCCATCTCGACCGGCGCCATCCAGGCCAGGCAAGCAGCGGGGTGAAGCTCGACCACGTCCATAGGATGCCTGTACTAGGCCAACTTTCCTCTTCGGTGGTGGAAGCAGGGAACTTGTGGCGACCGAAGCAGCATCTTCGGATTTTTCTCTGTTGGGCAGTCCATCGCCCTGGTCAGCGCGCACAGGAACCTCGACAAAGGCCTTGATCTCCCCTTCCGGAGTAGCGGTACCCGTGAGGTGGTTGAGGCGAAGGGCCCGGGGCCTTGCTGTGGACGACTCGACCTCAAAAAGGAATTCTCTGCACTCCTCACATCGCCCGAATGGCTTCAGGGTGACCACCAGTCCCGAGCAGCCGGGACAGATCACACCGAGGGCCTCCGTGTCTCTGCAGGTGTACAGAGCCAACCGCCCTCGGGGCCTAAGTCTTATCCCCGTGTCTGTGATGGGGGCAGCAAAGGAAGTCATTCTCGTGGGGTGAGGAACCATAATCCACGGGGCACTTGAGGTCATCCCGACTGTTTGCTGCTCCATCATGCACTGACCCCGCGCCGGAGTCTCCACGTGTATCCCCACACTTGGCCAGACTCCTCCCATGAGCTGTACATTTTCGCGGGCTTCCTCTTGACTCCGCCCACGAACGATGTCGCCATGGGGTGCCTCGTGGCGCAGTGCGTTAACAGTCCCCACGTGCAGTACGTCACACGGCTGGACCTCTCCCTTTTTCCGCTCCTCCGCATGGGCCTTTCCCGTGTTAGGGTCATTTCCACAACTCCGAGCAGGGACGCACTTTGGCCAGTAATTTGGCCGATCTGCTCGGAACTCCTCTGGGCAGCAAAGTTCAAATGTAGACATTCTCAAGTCCATCTTTAGAACACACTGTATCCCGGACTCACGAGCCCCCACGTGTAGCGGCCTCACCCTCTCTCCAACTTCTTCATCTGTTACACACCAACTCATGTCTAGGGGTTTCTGAGTTGTGAGAGTGAGATGCGCCACGGCCCATGTCCTCCCCATTACAATAGGGAGGTGAAGGCCACTTCCTGATGTTTCCTCGGGCCAATGTGTTCTGCGAATGTACCGAGTCTGTACTTACAAGCTCACCAGCCTTCCATCTGTTTCCAGTAACCGGAGTTCACACACCGAAGAAAGGTCCAACACTTGTTTATTTGGCACTCCAATAGCAAAGCATGATAAACAGTTCTTTTAACAGCAGACTGGTTGGGACCTATAACCTTGCCAACGGTGGGATGAGCAGATCAAGGCACTTCCTAACGTTTCAGTTCTATGCCACTATACTATGACCAGCGGCGCCTAAGCCAATCCGGCTGTTACAGAACAGGAAGGATGGGGTCTCTTCCAGCAACCCCTATGAACAGCAATGGAGCCCTCTTCGATGCGCTGTGGCCCCTATCAGGGGGATGTGTCCTCCCAAGAGAGTTCCCAGAGGCCCACTGTCACCGGGTTGGTGCTGCTCCGGGTCTCCAGTGGGTAACCTCCCCGGCCTCCTCACCTCAGGTACGAGTCCCTCCGCTCAGGGACCCTCGGACAGTCCACCCTAGCGGGACCCAGTCGAAGGTACTGGGCCCCAGGCCTCCTCGATAGTACCTCACCCCAGGCTAAAGGTGCCTGGGATGGACGCCAACATGACTCCGGACCAGGCCATGGGCACCTGGACCAGACTCCTGGATCTCCCGCACCCAGGCCTAAGGGCCCTGGGTGCAGACCGCAACCCTCCTCCTCCGAGGACCTCCTTCTCCGCAAGAACCTCGTGGCAAGGGCGTCTCCCCCTTTTATCTCCTCCCATCAATGGCCCGGCGGGTTCCCCGCCCCAGCCATACCATCTCCGGGAAGAGACCAAACAGGGAGCACTGCAGGGGATGATTCTACCTGAAGCCTGTGGGTACTACGCCACCCACAGGCAAAGGAGAATATTACATCCTCCAATCCTCCACGAAATAAAAAGGGGTCTGAATCCTAACACAATTATACACCTGGGTTACACTATTGCCCAGGTGTATCCCATCAATTTGAGGACCCCGCTACAGTAGTAATTCAGCTACTGAGTTCCCCCAACAGCACATTTCCCAACTTTTTGAGATGGGAATGAGGGACACCTATTAGCAAAAGTATGTAGGCATAGGACACACCCCCTGCCACGCACCCTTAAAGGGGAATTATAAAAAAAAAAAAAAGAAGATTTAAACCCACAAGTGCTTTTTTTACCACCATTATTGCTTTATATTGGCTTTCGACATTTACAAATGTAGCAATTTAGAAATTGGATGAAAGGTTTAGCACTGTAAAAAGTTTTTCGATAGATAAATAGTGCATTTTATAAACAACTATATAGAACAGACCAAAATGAGAGACAAATGAAGAGGAAAGAGGGACATTGTTCCAAATCAGGGACAGTCCCTCGAAATCAGGGACAGTTGGGAGCTATGCCAACAGTAGAATAGCAAGTGTGACTTCTAAATCTTTGCATTAAAGCTTAATTATATTTTCATTTTTTTGCCATCCCTGGTTCCTTCCTTCCATCCTCACCAACATGCTGATGACATTTTTAAATAAAATCGTTTTTTCTGCTTTCATTACATGCAGTACCAAATATTAGACCCAGTAATGTCATCACTGGATCTATGTGCTTCTCTAAGGCAGGCCATACACAGTGCAAATTTCTTTCCTGCAACCCGTGGTTGCAGGAAAGACATTTGCATGATTCCCCCATCAACACAGGCAGCGTTAGCAGAGGAAACCCTCCTGCTGAATCATTGTCTGCTCCTGGCAGAGGGGCGGGAGCAAGCGGGGGAAGCCGTCCCTGCTAGAAGACAGTGATTATCGCTAGCTATAGCAGCCGTTAGCGATAATCATAAGAGAATCCGGCAGGCTGGTTGTTGATCAATCAACCTATTAACGGTATGATTCTTGGCCGATTCCTGCTGAACCAGCCGAGATTCGAACCGTGTATGGCTGGCCTAAGCGATGCAGGTAAATGATGGCTGGTGAGAGTGGCTGGTAGGGTGCTGTAAACAGCTTTCTGAAAACAACACACTACCCTATCTTAGTACTCCGTTAAAGAGCCCCTAGACTTAATGCAAGCAGTTGGGTGGCTGTTAAGAGAACTTATAAAAATATTAAAATGTCTTGATAAGTGGATGTTAGTTTAAAGAAGTGGGCATTCCTAGGCAGCCTGCATTTGCATGTAGACTGCCCTAGGTGACATTCACATGTAATGTTGAGCCTCTATAATTAAAAGAACTAAAAATCCAATGAATGAAATGGATGGGCCAGGGCAGTCGGGCTGGGGAGGAAAAGGCTGGATGATACTGGATGTCCGGGATGTCCCCTATGCGACTTGCCACAGCTTCTAATGCATACAGTGAGAAGTTCACAGTGTACAATTAAATCAGAATAAGAAATGTCAGTACAGGAGAGGAGCCTGTACAACTGTGCAAGAATAAAAAGGTAAAGCTGGAGTTTAGGTTTAAGTTTAATGAAATGTGATGTAAAACTGCTCTACAGGTATGCCCCACTTTTGTACTAGGGCATTAGATTCAAAGCAATGCACTGGTTATCAGACATTAGGCAAATATTAGGCACTGGTTATCAGACATTAGGCAAATATTTGATTTTGTTACCAAGCTCAGTTCCACAGATAAATAGGAGCGAGTCTAAGACTGCACTGGAGATTAACCCCCTTTGCGCCCAAGGGTAAAACAAATCTTAAAGTGTTACTAAACCTAAATGTGCTTGCATTAAGGTAAAAAACGTTTTCAGTGTCGTCCCCCCACCCAGGGCCGATCCTAGGGTCACAGACGCCTGGGTGCAGAAATATTTCTGGCGGCCCCACGTGGGCGTGGTCATCTTACAAACCCCTCCCCTTACACATGTTTCTATGGCAACGACTCAAACACAGAGATGCTCCCCTAAGAAGTCGTCGTTACCCTAGGATCCTCCCATGATCCTTTAACAATAAAGAAAATACAGGAAGAGCATACACTAATGAGACCTGGAGGAGAGTCTCTCTGATGCACACAAAGAGGGCTTCTGTTAGAGAGTCTGTTAGGAAGAGCCCCCAGACATAGTACAAGAGACAGTCAGGGAGTGCAGACATATTACACGAGACGGTCAGAGCGTGCAGACATATTACAGGAGATGGTCAGAGACTGCAGACATATTACAGGTGACGGTCAGAGAGTGCAGACATGATACAAGAGACGGTCAGAGAGTGCAGACATATTACAGGAGACGATCAGAGAGTGCAGACATATTACAGGAGACGGTCAGAGAGTGCAGACATATTACAGGAGACGGTCAGAGAGTGCAGACATATTACAGGAGACGGTCAGAGAGTGCAGACATATTACAGGAGACAGTCAGAGAGTGCAGACATACTACAGGAGACGGTCAGAGACTGCAGACATACTACAGGAGATGGTCAGAGACTGCAGACATATTACAGGAGATGGTCAGAGACTGCAGACATATTACAGGAGATGGTCAGAGACTGCAGAAATAATACAGGAGATGATCAGAGAGTGCAGACATATTACAGGAAATGGTCAGAGACTGCGGATATAGTACAGGAGATGGTCAGAGACTGCAAGGGGGGAATCATGCAAGTTTCTTTCCTGCAATCTGTGGTTGCTGGAAAGAAATTTGTACTGTATATTACCAGCCTAACTGAAAGTGAAAGTTAGTGAATGTCTTGAAAGAACAGGAGGGGGGGAGACAAATGGGCAGGGCCGCTGTTAGAAATCATGGGGCACTGTACAGCCTACCTGACGGGGCCCCCTTCAACTATGCCCTTGACCCCACCCCTGGCCCCGGCTTGAAGCGATTTACATATGTGTGCGGAGCCACTGCATGCATTTGCAATTAATAAGCATGAAGGAGTGGGGGCAGTTTAAATTTCTTTTAAATTGTATTTTATTACACAGAAAAACAAATCTTACACTGTATCTTTACATTTTTTTTTTTCATTTTTGCTTTCACAAGAGATGAACAACATCCCTTGTGATAGCATGGGCCATGACATGTCCTCTTTATGGAGGGATCTGGGGTCTTTTAGACCCCATATCTGTCCTCTGGCCTCCAAAGCATCTGATCAAACCGAGATCAGTTTGATCAGATACTTGTTCAAGCCAGGAATGGTTTCATTAAATGAGCCCGAAACCGAAAGTGATAAAATCCTCATCACTTCCAGTTTCTGACATCACACGGTGGGCGGAATGACATCCATCCCTCTCACTGTGTCCCAGTAACCAGATGCTAATGGTCACATCTTAAAAGCAGTAAAGGTGGTGGTGGAACCCCCTTCCACTGCCTGTAAAAGTAATACAGGGGCTTCTTAGCCACTAGGATTACTTTTACTTTGTGCAGAATTCCTGGTGTTAAAAAATGATTTCTTGATCATTGCTGTAGTGATGACTGAGATATCACCCTTCCAATCCAGCGACGTACTGATACGTCGCTGGACAGGAAGCAGTTAAAATGAAGTGTAAATTAGCATTACACTGTTTCTTATTATCATCAGCATTACAATTATCACACAGGCAGCACTGTAAGCAGGAGCTCTATCATGTCTCTATCATGTCTCTATGTCACATTGCTTTTGGGTGCTGACTTTGTTATGGCTGTTACATACAGTAAGTACAGCAATAAGTTAACAGCCATAACAAAGTCAGCACCCAAAAGCAATGTGACATAGAGACATGATAGAGACATGATAGAGCTCCTGCTAACAGTGCTACTGCTACCTGTGTGATAATTGAAATGCTGATAACCTGCTGTGCTGTGAAATACATAATAGGACACAGTGAGTATTCTATCCTCTAATCCCCACTCACTGTGTCCAGTGCAGCCACCTGTCCTCCTGCTCTCCTGTCAGCCACTCAACTTCTTCACATCTTGTTAGGATTGCAGCCGGGAGTCGAACGGAGAATTGCAATATCACTCCGCCAGCCGGGACTAATAGAATAGTGGGGCGGCATGATGTACATGTGCCCGAAAATAAGAAAATAGCCCCTCCACACTCACTCACATTTCCAGGCTGGAAGCAGAAATCCTTCAGTCTCACAGACGAATCTGCAGCTGCTGTTTTCATATTTCCCGCCCACACATCCTTTCACTGTACGCTGGAGATAGTGTGGGCGGAGCGGGAAGTCACTGGAGGAGCAGAGGTGGGAGGAGCTGTATTCCTCACTGATCTCCCGTCAGTAAGGAGAGGGGGGGGGGGGGGGTGGTGTGTTCGCTGGGCGGCTGTGTAAGTGTCACTGTCACAGACACTTTACAGAGATGCAGCCACCAGTCGTCTCAGAATTTACAGACTGATTCCCCTGTCCTACGGACGGGAGAAATCAGTCTGTTTCTCCACGGTTACTGAGATAATGGAAGGCTTGTCCCCCCCTGCTGGTGCAGCCCTTCCTGAAGTCGCTCTCCTCCCTGCCAATGAGGATGCAGAGGGAGGGAGCAGATTGGGTGGCCGAGGCAATGCGAGGCTCTAATATGCGCAGAGGGAGGGGGAGAAATCCGCCCCCTCTTACGGAGGGCACCCGCTCCGATCTCCTCTGACAGGAGGATGGATGGGGGAGGGCTTGGGCGGGATGAAATAGCAGCGGCGGTGAGCGGCCTCTGAATACCAGCAAGAAGGAGGGAGGGGAGCACTCTGGCACTTGAGCGCCCCCACCTCTGTGGCGCCTGGGTGAACTGCACCCCTCGCACCCTGTCTAGGATCGGCCCTGGCCCCACCCCCTTCCCTGTGTGAAGGGGAAGAGAGGGGAGAAGTGACCAGCGCTGTGCAGGGCTTCATCTATTTTCCCCTTACTTTTTCTTTACACAGCACTCCAGCAGCAGCAGGAGCCATTGGCTCTTGCTGCTGTCAGAGGAAGTGGGGGGGGCGGGCTTAAGTCCTGCTGTGTAAGTCTATGGATCGCGGCTCCATAGACACACAGGTCGGGAGTGTGGGGACTACCTCTCCCCATAGCCAGCGGCTGGCTATGGTAGTCCCACAGAAGAAGAGGAGGCGCCAAGATCGCCGCCGGGGACCCCAGAAGAGGAGGATCGGGGTCGCTCTGAGCAATACCACTGCACAGAGCAGGTAAGTATGACATGTTTGTACATCCAGGTGAATTATACCTTGTTTTTTTTTCAGGACAAATTGGGCTTTCATTTGGTGGTAAATGGTAATGGATTTTTTTTTATTATCAAAGAAAAACTGTCCCAAAATATCATTTTCTTTATATTTTTTTATTTAATTGTATACTTCTGTCACTACCATAACTTACGACCAAAGATAGATAGCTAGAGATAGATAGACATAATTTGTTGTTTGTACCCGTAGTACAGCCCAGAAACAATAGTGGGAATTTTTATTTTTTTTTATCCTACCAACACCGACACTAACCGACACTGATACTAATTTTAAAAAAAATCCTGTCAAAAAAATACTGACTTGGACCTTTGACCCTGACCCAAACACTAATCCAGACACTGACCTAGAGCAAATTTTTTATTTTATTTTTCTCCACACACACACACACACACACACTTTTTTTTCCTTTCTCTGCAAGGACAGAGAAAGATACAATGTATCTCTCACGTCCATTCACAGAGACAGAAAACATGGGGACGGGCTTCACAGTGACTGATAACTGTTATAGCCAATCTGGGGCTATCATGGTGATCAGGTGACCCGTAAGCGATATTTACGGGCCACAATCGTTAGAACGGGGCCAGAAGCTCTCGTTGAGCCCAGCGAGCTCCCAGCACAAAAGGGAGATATGTAACTATGTGCCCCCCCTGGAAAAAGCCCAGTCCAGTGGCAGCCGCATATTTGTGTAACATCAGTGCCAAGAGTTTAAACTTCTTTACTAAATTGAGGTTTAAAGTGGTTGTAAAGGCAGATGTTTTTTTTTTTATCTTAATGCATATTAAGATAAAAAGCCTTCTTTCTGTGTGCAGCAGCCCCCTCACACTTACCTGAGGTCCCTCTCTTTCCACAAGTGTCTCAGCCATCCGAGATTCTCCCTTCTGATTGGCTGACACACAGCAGTCGCACCATTGGCTGCTGCTGCGGTCAATGAAGGTCATCTAGCAAATCAGGGGAGAGATGGGGCGGGGCCAGGTCGAGGCTGTGTGTCTGAATGGAACAGGGAGGGGTGACTCGGCTCAGGTGCCCCCATAGCAAGCTGCTTGCTGTTGGGGCACTGAACAGGAGGGAGGGGCCAGGATCACGGAAGAGGGACCTGAGAAGAGGAGGATCCCTCTTCTTTACCTTAATGCCTTGAAAATCTAGGCACAAGATTTCACTTCTGGAAACCAAGGTACTGTTACCTTGGAATATATACAGTATACAGTGTAACCATACAGATTATTGTGTCATTGGGTCCAAAACCCTACTCCATTAGAAGCCATGGTTTCCATACACTTCTGATAATGGCCAAAAAGCCTGAAACATCTGTATGCACTTTGTAATAAATGGTTTTATATTATCAGGCCCTATTTATCTGATACTCCGGTGGTTCTGTGGACGTGCATCTGCCCAAAGGGGCATAAAGCTTTTGGATGGCTCAGCCAAATGTGTAACAAGAAACCGATTGGTGCAGATCTATCAGATAGCATAATTATGTAGGTACAACTTACCTCTGTGTCCCTCTTGTGCCAAGAATGGATTTTCTCTGGAAAGACAACTTCATACTTCTGCCCTTTTGGGAGTCCATGTATTGCTAAGGAAGAAAAAACAACAACATTAGTTTCTGACCATAAGCTTCATTAGAATAAGCCAAGACCCATGTACATAGTTACCACCCGATGCGAGTATCTCTTGCAGAAAAAAAAAAAGGGAATACCAGTATGCTGAAAACAGGAATAAGTAGGAAAGCTTTGTATCTTTGCTTGCTTGTTTGCATTTTATACCTGCAGCAGTCAAAGCTCTGTCACTCACCCCATCTTCATGCAATTCCACAATAAAATGCTAAGCAGTCTGCATTGTGTGATAATAAGGAGAAGTTCCAAAGCTGTAAGCTGGAGCTCATCTCTATAATTTTATGGTCACACCCAGATTGGGGAACCCCTGGATGTGTAGGATCACATGAGAAAAACCGGTAGGGTATGTGCAGGTACCTTGTGGTTTATCAAGTGCCCTATACATGTGCGTGTTGCCTAAAGTCTCAGTAGGTATGGTTGCTACCTGGCCAGAACTTTACTGCTAAGCCAGTAAAATGGGGCATGTTACCAATGGTATTTATAGTTTTTTTTTTCCAAATTGAGCTAACATTACGGTTTTCTTATTTAACCACTTGCCTACCAGGCACTTACACCCCCTTCCTGCCCAGGCCATTTTCAGCTTTCAGCGCTGTCGCAATTTGAATGACAATTGTGCGGTCATGCTACACTGTACCCAAACACATTTTTTATCATTTTCTTCACACAAATAGAGCTTTTTTTGGTGGTATTTAATCACTGCTGGGTGAAAGGATTGATTACTGGACAACCGACCACCCTCTGTATCTTGGTAATTCACAGCAACCTATCATAATTCTGGAGACCCCAATGACACACACAGCCGGCAGTGTGCAAAGCAAGTCTGAAATCTTTATTAAGGGTTACAATTCATGAGTAAAAAATGAAAGGGGAGGGGTAGACTTACTCTTAATGCCTTGTAAACACAACCATTTTTCCCGGCAGGAAAAAAACTGACATTTTTCCTGCCGGGATTCCTGTCAGGCCTGCACGTTCAGGCCAAATACTGCTGAACTTTTGAATTTCAAGAACGCGGTGACGTCAAAGACTACAACGAGCCGACAAAATGACATTCTATGCTTCTGCGCATGCGTTGAATTGTTTACGAGCGGAAACCATACAGACGACCGTTTTTCTCAGCCGGTATTTTTCCTGATAGGAAAATAGAAAACAAGTTCACATTATTTTTCCCGCAGTTTTCCTGCCAGGAAAACTGCCATGGAGCATACACACGGCCGTTTTTCCTGCCGAAAAGCTGTCATGGCAGTTTTCCTGACAGGAAAACCGGTCGTGTGTACAAGGCATACGTTTCTGAGGGTTAAGCAGATTTCTACAGACATTTTTTCATCATTAGTTTAGGCAGCTGCAAGGAAATTAGAAAACATAACTTTATCTACAAGGACATCGTTGGCCTAAACACAATTATGCCGCGTACACACAACCGTTTTTCATGATGAGAAAAATTGCATTTTTAAAAATGGTCGTGTGTAGGCTCCAGAGCATTTTTCTCGACGAGAAAAATGGGCGGAAAAAAATTAGAGCCTGCTCTATTTTTTCTTGTCGTTTTTCAAGTCATTCTTTTTAACGTCGTGAAAAACGTTCGTGTGTATGCTTTTACGAGGGGAAAAAAAACGCGCATGCTCAGAATCAAGTATGAGACGGGAGCGCTCGTTCTGGAAAACTAGCGTTTGTAATGGAGATAGCACATTCGTCACGCTGTAACGGACTGAAAAGCACAAAGACTGAAAAGCGTGAATCGTCTCTCACCAAACTTTAATAACACGAGGATCAGCAAAAGCGTCCCAAAGGGTGGCGCCATTCTAATGGAACTTCCCCTTTATAGTGCCGTTGTACGTGTTGTACGTCACCGCGCTTTGCTCGAGCGTTTTTTTTTTCATGAACGTGTGTATGCAAGGCAGGCTTGAGAGGAAACATGAAAAATCACATTGAGAAAAACGTTGTTTTTTTCTATGACATAAATAACGGTTGTGTGTACCGGGCATTAGTCATACAGTGGGGGTTTTCTAATTAAAACTTTGGATCAAGCAAAAAGTCTAAAACTAACGAGAATGAAGTGTAAGATAAGGCACGTACATTCTTTAAAAACAAGAACTATGAAATGGAAGGGAAATTACAAAATGGAGTTGCAGTTGATCATATACTCTATAACACTGAGTTTTTATTTATTTTTTATTATTTTTTTTTAAATATGTTTTTTTCCTTAGTTTCTGTCAGTAAATTTTGTAACTAAGTAATTTTTCGCCTTCACTGATGTGGGCTGATGAGGCGGCACTGATGGGCACTGATAGACTAAACTGGTGAGCACTGATGAGGTGGCACTAATAGGCCGCACTTATGGGCACTGATGAGCACTGTTAGGCGGCACTGGTGGGCACTAATAAGTGGCATGGATAGGCAGTACTGATGGGCACTGATGGGTATTGATTGACAGCAGTGATGGGCATTGATGGGCAGCACTGATAGCCAGCACTGACTGGCATTGCTAATGGGCACTGATTGGTGGCACTTGTGGGCAGTGGTGGGCACTGATTGGTGACACTCAATTTCTATACTGTAATCAGGGCACCGATGATCAGTGCCCCGATTACATCCCTAGATGTCCCCCTGCGTGGAGATGCCGCTGATCGGTTCTCTTCGCCACACACTGTCAGTGTGAGGCGAGGAGAGACGATTACTGGCATCACCGAGTTTACATGTGACCGGCTGTGATTGGACACAGCCGATCACATGGTTAAAGAGCCGCGGACACGGCTCTTTACACAGATCGGGGGTCACGCCATTTCCTAGCAACACAGCGCGGGCATGAGAGCGGCCGTTCTGTAGCGCAGTCATATGATGTCCACCCAAAACGAGAGCCGCACCGCTCCACTGCCATTTGACGGTGGGTGGGTGGCAAGCAGTTAAAAAAAGTATATTTTTTCCCAAAAAGTTGCGTTTGTAAGACCGCTGCGCAAATACAGTGTGACAAAGTATTGCAACGACCATTTTATTCTTTAGGGTGTCTGATAAAAATAAAAATAATAAATATATATATATATATATATATATATATATATATATATATATATATATATTAGGGCTGTGGAAATTAACTATTAGTTCCTCGATTAATTGTTTTGATCAGTCAAAATTATTTGTGCTTGCCGTGTCCATCTGAAGGGCTCCTTTGCTGTGCCTTCATATCTGCATGCCAGCGGGACCTTACTATCTGCCACACGCAAGGGCTGTTACACTTCCCTCTATCACTTTCTCTATCAACCTGGGATTCTACAGCCATCCACTGGGAGTTGTGATAGTTCTCTTCACGGGACATCTACATGCCGACAGACTGTTGGTAACCCCTCCTCATCTGGATTCAGCAGTGGTATCGTTGTACAAATTTTTATACCAGTATCATACTTAGCTACATGTTTTTATGACTGCTTTTGCTACCGTTTGGTATTACTCGCACCATTTTTACAGTTTATGTAGCTACATCGATTTTATCTCCAGTGCAATATTTATTTTGTTACCTACTTGAAGACTATAAAAGTTTTAATGCTATTCCCATCGAGCGCTGCCTTTGTGTGTTTTTTGTATCCTGCTATCCATTTTTCCAGTGGTTGGTAGCTGCACTGGGAATCGGCCTGCAAGGAGATCAGCTAAAAATAGTTGGATCTATGTGCGTTATAATTAATCGAAATTAGTCGATTAATCGATAATAAAAAATAAAAAAAAACACAATAATCGAACGCGACAATTTATATTTAGCTTTTCCTGGTTCCTCCCTTCACTCTTCGTTAATTTGCTAATGACTTTTTTTCATGAAAAAAATAAAATAAGAATCTGTTTTCATTACATACATTCTTGCTTCTCTATGCAATGCAGGCAGATCATGGCTGGTAGGAAGGGCTTACAGGGTGCCATATATAGCTTCCTGAAAATATCACAGCACCAAGCCCTGATGTCAGTACAGTAGGCAGTAGTAGGCATTCCTAAGCAGACTGCATTTGCATGTGGGCTGCCCTAGGCAATACCCATGTGAGATGCTGAGCCTCTATGATTGAAAACGAAAATTTTATAAATAAAAGGAAAAGGCTAGATGATGCTGGATGCACTCCAGCCAGTAAATGAGGTGGGCTCTATCTGACTTATGCAGCTTATAATGCACATTGTGAGAAGCTCACAGTGTGCAGTGAAATCAGAATATGTGATTTCATAACAGGAGAGGAGCTTGTACAACTGTGCAAGACTGTAGGTAAAGCTGAAGTTCATCTCAGACAAAACATATATTGCCAGCTTTGGGTAGAATGGGGGAAGGATAAAGCCCTCTGTCAGCTTTTCAACTAATGAACTTCCTTTATTTTTAATAAGGGTCAGACAGAACAACATGTGAAGGAAAATTTCCCCAATTCCTGTCTAGACTTAGACAGAACAAGCGAGAGGACATCACTCAACCTTTCTTGCAGTGGTTTCCTTTAGAACTATCTGCACCTAATTCAGGCAACCATTTGTGTCATATTTGGCAACATTCACAACATGGGGGACACATTCCAGTAGTGCTATCTGCCACCACTTTAAGAAACTTCTACTATGGCAGTAACAGATTCTTAAAGCGCCACTGCCACATTTGGTACTTTTTTTTTGGGGGGGGGGAGACAGAGGGTACTTGGTTTTGGCAGGTACCCGTTCTCACTTTGGCCCCACCTCCTCCCCCGCAAGGCTTCATTTCCTGTTTCCCTTACTTGAGATGGAAGCGCCTGCACCCAAAGCCGATTGAAGAATCGGTTTGGGTGAGGACATCGCTAGATCCCAGGACAGGTAAGTGTCCTTATATTAAAAGTCAGCAACTACAGTATTTTAGCAGCTGCCATTTAAATTTTTTTGGGGGAGCCTGGAGCTCCTCCTTAAAAAAAGAAAATTCCTGCCAGTTCACGGATTTTGAAAATGGCAATAGTTAGGACCAGCTCTAAGCTGGCATAAAGAGGTACAGCGGTACTCAGAGCAGGGCATGTCTGTGCTGAGAACAGGTCATGAATGGGACAACTTCCTGCACAGTGCTGTATCCCTGTTCCTGGGAGATTCCACAGCCAAACGCTAAATGTAAACAAAGTGGCTGTGGAGAATGGGGACGTTGTTATCCAAATATGCCAATGCCAATCAAAATGGCCGAAGATCCAGAACCTGTTAGAAAATCAGGCAAAGTTGCCGGCGCCAGCGAGGGAGTTGGCAGATGCTGCGTTGCTGGAGGAGAGGCGAGTATAGTCCCGCTTTATGCACACATGCTAACACAGCAATATAGAGCAAAAAGAACAGATGGTGTTCAAAGTACAGCTACATATAGGATCCTCCTACATCCTATACCATAACTAAGGGGAATGTGACTGGTTAATTTGGGTTAGTATTTAGTTAGTATTATTAAACTTGCATGTATCGCTTAAAACTTAAAGTGTTACTAAACCCAGGACCCTGCATTCACTATATCTGGTCTCTCACAGAACATGGGAATGCAATTATTTAAGTAAATATAATCTGCTAAATACCTTTTTTCATCAGTAGTATATAGCAGTCCTATGACTTCTATCAGTGTCTGGTTAAAGCTTGTAGGAGGAGTTTTCATTCTACTCTGACTATCTTATGAGGCAGCATGACCCCTGACCCTTTGTCTGGAGGAGTGCCGATTGGCCCTGTGCTGATCACATGCACTCTCCCATGGGGGAAAAAAAAAAAAAACTATCAATACACACTTGTGCAGAGTGATTCCAAAAGCTCTGTTCAATCAGGAGATGGTTTGGGTACAACGGAAAGGGAGGATCAGAAAAGACAGGGCCAAACAGCGTTTTAACACAATGCGCAGGATTAACCTCTTAGGTTCCACAGTGAGTATAACAAGCATGCTATACTGCATATACAGACTGATTTTACTGTTGTGGGTTTAGTAACAGCTTATTTATGATCAAAAATCTTATATTTGTTACATGACCCTATTCACGTAGCAGAACTTTAAAGATTGTACCTGACTTTTAGATGCTCTATTCTGGACCCTCCAGCAAGGAAAAATCCTACTCGTTTTCCATATTTCGGAGTGGGCTGGGCAGTGGTGTTTGCCATATATAAACCTGTATGTACTGTGCAGGCAGATCTTCTTTATCAATTGTAACTAGATTTGAAAACTGTCTGTCCTAAGGCTAGGTTCACAGTTGTGCAGTTCTGTGGGGTGCGTTTTACATGGGCACAGCAACCCATTCATTTGAATGGGCTGCTTTGACTCCTAAAGACGCAGGGAAAAGGTCCCTGCACCTTTTCTGAAAACGCGGTCAGCACGGAAATTGCAAGTGCAGGGAGGTTTCCAATGTGGGGAAACCACGCTATGTGGAGGTGCCATTAGGATTAACAGATGCAGTCCAGCAGTGGCAACCACCCGCACAAGTGTGAACCTAACCTAACAAAGAGTTGGGGGGTAGAAGTTGGATTTCTTGCATTGGATGTTAATAAGGACAGACTTGGGACAGTCTCACCCTGACATTGTTTAAAAAAACTTTGCAGTCATGCACTTCATCTCCTCCCGTGAAACATCTAAAAAGGTAAGAAATATTTAAAAAAAACAAAAAAACTTTAGGCATCCTGTGCATGCTTAGGGGAACAAACATGGGGTTTTCTCAAATTTGACTGCGAAAGTGGAAATACACTTGAAATTTAGAAACTGGATGGCCACAAACACAAATGCAAGCAAAACAGCCGCCTTAGGCCCCATGCACACGAGACGCAGGTGCAAACTCTGCTGAACACACGTTTTTAAACGCTGAAACCGGCGTTTATAAACGCGCGTTTTGCCGCGTTTAGCCGCGTTTGCGTTTATAAGCGTTTAATCATAGACCCTCCCTAAGCTCAAAAAAGAGTAAATTTTAACCATTTCAGCCAGTTTGTGAGACCAGAGTGAGTAGCAGCAGCTGAGAGAGCAGCAGTGTACTTGTATTTAGCGTATCACTTTCCACATCATCTGCCCCAAGTTGTGGATTGTCCACTTGCCACGTCACCTGCCACGTCACCTGGCCACATCACCTGGCCACGTCACCTGGCCACGTCACCTGCCACAAGTTGTGGATTGTCCACTTGCCACATCACCTGGCCACATCACGTGCCACGTCACCTGCCACAAGTTGTGGATTGTCCACTTGCCACGTCACCTGGCCACGTTACCTGCCACGTCAGCTGGCCACATCACCTGCCACAAGTTGTGGATTGTCCACTTGCCACGTCACCTTGCCACGTCACCTGGCCACATCACCTGACACAAGTTGTTGATTGTCCACTTGCCACGTTACCTGCCACAAGTTGTGGATTGTCCACAATGCAATGCAAGCAATTACAGTTTTCTTTTATATTTTTTAATAGTTTTTCATCATTTGCCGTCATTTTTGAGATTTCTAATGTTAAAAAATAGGTCACCTTTAAAAACGCTTATAAACGCAAACGCGGCAAAACGCCGGTACCGCGTTTAGCCGCGTTTAGCAGCGTTTAGCGTCTGAAACGTGGAAAACTTTTGCGTCTGAACCCATTTTTTTGCTTCTGGAAAAACGAGGTTAAACGCAACTGCTTGTAAACGCCAAAAAACGAGAGTGTGTGCATGGACACATAGGATAACATTGAATGGGTTCAGGAGCAGTTGAAAAAAGCGTCCAACTGCCTCTGAACGCACGTTCAACAGCAAATAACAGCGTCTCGTGTGCATGGGGCCTTAATGAGGAACTAAAACTTCTGTTTGAAAAAAATGCTGAAAAAGGTGAGCTTTTAGGTTATTGAAGTGATTATAAAGGAAAGAATAAAAAATAAATAAATAAAAATATATATATGTGTGTGTGTATATTATATATATATATATATACACACACATACACATACATATACATACACACACACACACACGTTATACTTAGGCCCCATGTACACTGCTGCTGCTAAACGGACGTTCAGAGGCAGTTGAACACTTTTTTTCAACTGCCCCTGAACTCATTCAATGTTATCTTATGTGTACATGTACACAGGTTTGTTTACTGTCGTTTTTAGGCAGTTGTGTTTTATAGGCCTTTTTTTGAAGGCAAGAAAATTTGTTCAGACGCAGAAGTTTCCAACGTTTCAGACGCCAAACTCTTCTAAACAGCAGCGTTTCATTTATAGGCGTATTTTGTTTTTGGCCTTTTAGGCCCCATGCACACGAGACGCAGGTGCAAACTCTGCTGAACACACGTTTTTAAACACTGAAACCGGCGTTTATAAACGCGCGTTTTGCCGCGTTTGCGGCCGCGTTTAGCGGCGTTTTACCGCGTTTGCGTTTATAAGCGTTTCATCATAGACCCTCCCTAAGCTCAAAAAACAGTAAATTTTAACCATTTCAGCCAGTTTGTGAGACCAGAGTGAGTAGCAGCAGCTGAGAGAGCAGCAGTGTACTTGTATTTAGCGTATCACTTGCCACATCATCTGCCACAAGTTGTGGATTGTCCACTTGCCACGTCACCTGCCACGTCACCTGGCCACGTCACCTGCCACAAGTTGTGGATTGTCCACTTGCCACGTCACCTGGCCACATCACGTGCCACTTCACCTGCCACAAGTTGTGGATTGTCCACTTGCCACGTTACCTGGCCACGTCACCTGGCCATGTTACCTGCCACGTCACCTGGCCACGTTACCTGCCACGTCAGCTGGCCACGTCACCTGCCACAAGTTGTGGATTGTCCACTTGCCATGTCACCTGGCCACATCACGTGCCACGTCACCTGGCCACGTCACCTGCCACAAGTTGTGAATTGTCCACTTGCCACGTCACCTGCCACGTCACCTGGCCACGTCACCTGCCACAAGTTGTGGATTGTCCACTTGCCACGTCACCTGGCCACGTCACCTAGCCATGTTACCTGCCCACATTACCTGCCACGTCATCTAGCCACGTCACCTGCCACAAGTTGTGGTTTTTCCACTTTCCACGTCACCTGGCCACATCATGTGCCACGTCACCTGCCACAAGTTGTGAATTGTCCACTTGCCACGTCACCTGCCACGTCACCTGGCCACGTCACCTGCCACAAGTTGTGGATTGTCCACTTGCCACGTCACCTGGCCACGTCAACTGGCCACGTTACCTGCCACGTCACCTGGCCACGTCACCTGCCACGTCACCTGGCCACGTCACCTGCCACAAGCTGTGGATTGTCCACTTGCCACGTCACCTGGCCACGTCACCTGGCCATATCACCTGACACAAGCTGTGGATTGTCCACTTGCCACGTTACCTGCCACAAGTTGTGGATTGTCCACAATGCAATGCAAGCAATTACAGTTTTCTTTTATATTTTTTAATAGTTTTTCATCATTTGCCATCATTTTTGAGATTTCTAATGTTAAAAAATAGGTCACCTTTAAAAACGCTTATAAACGCAAACGCGGCAAAACGCCGGTACCGCGTTTAGCCGCGTTTAGCCACGTTTAGCAGCGTTTAGCGTCTGAAACGTGGAAAACTTTTGCGTCTGAACCCATTTTTTTGCTTCTGGAAAAACGAGGTTACTGCTTGTAAACGCCAAAAAACGAGAGTGTGTGCATGGACACATAGGATAACATTGAATGGGTTCAGGAGCAGTTGAAAAAAGCGTCCAACTGCCTCTGAACGCGCGTTCAACAGCAAATAAGGCCCCATGCACACGAGACGCTGTTATTTGCTGTTGAACGCGCGTTCAGAGGCAGTTGGACGCTTTTTTCAACTGCCCCTGAACCCATTCAATGTTATCCTATGTGTCCATGCACACACTCTCGTTTTTTGGCGTTTACAAGCAGTTGCGTTTAACCTCGTTTTTTCAGAAGCAAAAAAATGGGTTCAGACGCAAAAGTTTTCCACGTTTCAGACGCTAAACGCTGCTAAACGCGGCTAAACGCGGTACCGGCGTTTTTCCGCGTTTGCGTTTATAAGCGTTTTTAAAGGTGACCTATTTTTTAACATTAGAAATCTCAAAAATTATGGCAAATGATGAAAAACTATTAAAAAATATAAAAGAAAACTGTAATTGCTTGCATTGCATTGTGGACAATCCACAACTTGTGGCAGGTGACGTGGCTAGGTGACGTGGCAGGTAACGTGGCCAGGTGACGTGGCATGTGATGTGGCAAGTGGACAATCCACAACTTGTGGCAGGTGACGTGGCCAGGTGATGTGGCAAGTGGACAATCCACAGCTTGTGGCAGGTGACATGGGCAGGTGACCTGGCCAGGTGACGTGGCCAGTGGACAATCCACAACTTGTGGCAGGTGACGTGGCACGTGGACAATCCACAACTTGTGGCAGGTGACATGGCCAGGTGACGTGGCAGGTGACGTGGCCAGGTGACGTGGCAAGTGAACAATCCACAACTTGTGGCAGGTGACGTGGCCAGGTGAAGTGGCAGGTAACGTGGCCAGGTGACATGGCACGTGATGTGGCCAGGTGACGTGGCAAGTGGACAATCCACAACTTGTGGCAGGTGACGTGGCTAGGTGACGTGGCAGGTAACGTGGCCAGGTGACGTGGCCAGGTGATGTGGCATGTGACGTGGCAAGTGGACAATCCACAACTTGTGGCAGGTGACGTGGCCAGGTGATGTGGCAAGTGGACAATCCACAGCTTGTGGCAGGTGACGTGGCCAGGTGATGTGGCAGGTAACGTGGCCAGGTGACGTGGCAGGTAACATGGCCAGGTGACGTGGCAAGTGGACAATCCACAACTTGTGGCAGGTGACGTGGCCAGGTGATGTGGCAGGTAACGTGGCCAGGTGACGTGGCAGGTAACATGGCCAGGTGACGTGGCAAGTGGACAATCCACAACTTGTGCCAGGTGACGTGGCCAGGTGACGTGGCAGGTGACGTGGCAAGTGAACAATCCACAACTTGTGGCAGGTGACGTAGCCAGGTGACGTGGCAGGTAACGTGGCCAGGTGACGTGGCAAGTGGACAATCCACAACTTGTGGCAGGTGACGTGGCTAGGTGACATGGCAGGTAACGTGGCCAGGTGACGTGGCCAGGTGACGTGGCAGGTGATACGCTAAATACAAGTACACTGCGGCTCTCTCAGCTGCTGCTACTCACTCTGGTCTCACAAACTGGCTGAAATGGTTAAAATTTACTGTTTTTTGAGCTTAGGGAGGGTCTTATGATGAAACGCTTATAAACGCAAACGCGGTAAAACGCCGCTAAACGCCAATAAACGCGGCTGCAAACGCGGCCAAACGTGCGTTTTTAAACGCCGGTTTCAGCGTTTAAAAACGTGTGTTCAGCAGAGTTTGCACCTGCGTCTCGTGTGCATGGGGCCTAACAGTGTCTCGTGTGCATGGGGCCTGAAAATATAAAATGCTTCTAAACGCAAACGAAGCTAAACGCAACATGTAAACGCGGCAAAACTGACGTTTTAAATGTGGGTTACCATCTGTCAAGTTAAATTGTTCAGGAGAGGTTGTAAAAACGTTCCGTGTACATGAAGCCAGTATCTGCTCTGTGCAGAGCAGCCCCAATCCTCTTCTTTTTTAGGTCCACAGCTGGCAGTCCTGGCTCCTCCCCCCTGCCGAGTGCCACCAACAGCAAGCCTCTTGCTATAGGGGCACTCGAGTAGGCTTGCACCCATACTGTGCTTTGTGTGTCCATTCACACACAGAGCTCGGCTCCGCCCCGCCACGTCCCCACTCTCTCCTCACTGGCTATGGTTGACAGCAGCAGGAGCCAAAGGCTCAGATCTTAGTCTTAAGCCTCGTACACACGTTAGGACTTCAAACAAACTTTTCCGTGGATTTTTGTCCGAAGGGAGTTGGCCAGGAACACCCATAGCATACACACGGCAGGGCTTTTCTGCAAACTTTCCCAAAACTTTCCCAACATCATGTGGTTTTTCTGCCCTTTTCTGCTCTTTACCGCCACACTTTGGTCAACTTCTGCTATTGTTGGTTGATTTTAACATTGATTCTGGGAATGCTTGTTTGTACTTCGGACAAAAGTCCGATGGATTTCTGTACACACGATAGAACTTTGCACCGTAGGACTTTTGTTGCCCAAAAGTTTGTCCGTTTGCAGAGCAAACTTTTGCCCGATGAAAACCGAAAAAGTTTGTCCGATGGAGCGTACACACAGTAGGATTTTTTTGAAAACTTGCTCATTTTGAAGTTTGTTGTCAAAAAGTCCTACCGTGTGTATGGGGCTTTAGAGCCCGTGGGGACAGATGATGCATCGGACCAATGCTGCATCCACCTAGGCAAGTATGATTCTTAAAAAAAATGTTTTGGGTACAACACACTCTAGATTTTTTTACCTAATTTCTACCACGTAGTCCGCTTGCACACCTGTGTGAAGACTTAAGCCTCGTACACACGATCGGATTTTCCGACAACAAATGTGTGATGGCAGGGTTTTGTCGGATAACCCGACTGTTTTTATAGAATGCTTTCAAATTATAGCATGCTTTCAAATTTTCCGACAACAAATGTGTCTTATCCGATTATCCGATCGCGTGTACACAAGTCCGTCGGAAAAAAATCCAAAGTACAAACATGCATGCTCCGAACCAATGCTAGCCATAGCACAACATTAGCAGAAGTTCCCCAAAGGGTGGCGCTAAAGAGCTGAAAAACCACGTAGTTTCGTATTTGTTGCCGAGAAAGTTTTGCCGTCTGTATGCAGAAGAAGTTCACGGCCAACGCCCTTCGCATAAAATTCCACGGATTTATCCGATGGAAATCCGATCGTGTGTACGAGGCTTTAAGACACATCTGACATTGGTCTGGAACCCTCCTTAAAGTGTAACTTCACTCAAAAAGTGAAGTAGTGCTTGTTTGCTTCCTCCCTCCAGCCTGTAATTGAGTTCCAGTTTTTTTGGGGGAAAGCAAGTACTGATTTTTATAGGTGCCCACTTCTTGACTAGGCAAGGATGGCCTGCCTCACCCCCTCCCCTTACGTAGCCTCATGGGAGATGTCACATGTCCCAGGAGGCTGAAGTACCATTCACAGTGTGCCATGTGGGCTTGTGCATGCATAGTGAGGATCTATACCTCACAATGGCACCAGAGACCTCCACCATGAAGAACTGGCTGTGGGAAGACAGCGTTGGACTCCAGGCACTGGTAAGTACCTGATATTTAAAACTCAGCAGCTACAGTATTTAAAAAAAAACAAAAAAACAAAAAAAACTGAAGTTCCTCTTTAACCAATTGACGCCGACCGTAAACAAATATGCGGCCCCACTGGACTGGTCTTTTTTCCATGGGGCGGTATATTTGCATATCTCCCTTTGTGCTGGGAGCGCACCACATGCAGCGGTCTCAGCGGGAGCCCCGTACTAATGATTGGGACCTGGATCTCCCGCCTCTGGGTCACCTGATTGTTGCGATAGCCTCCGATTGGCTATCACAGTGATCATTCACTGTGAAGCCCATCCCTGTGTTTTCCTTCTCTGTGAATGGAGGAAAGAGATACTAATCCTTGCAGAGAAAAATAAAAAAAAGTGTGCAAAAAAAAAAAAAAATACATAAAAATACCTAGATGACGGTTTGATCTAGGTCAGTGCCAGGGTTAGTGTTTGTGGGTCAAGGTCCGGGCCAAAAGTCAGGATCAGTATTTATTTTCTTTTACAGGATTTTTTAAGTTAGTATCGGTGTCAGTGTGATTAGGTAGGATTAAAAAAAAAAAAAAAGGAAAATGTGCACGTAGTACAGCCCAAGAACAAACAACAACTAACATACACATATGTGGTATTGCTGCGATCGTCAGGAGCAGGAGAATTTCATTTGAGTTGAGTTCTTTGGTGGTAGGTTATGTTGTGGTAGATGAAAGAAATGTACAGCTAAATTTAAAAAAAAAAATCTTTTTTTTTTTTTTTTTTAGGCCCCTTTCACACGGGGCGGATCCGTGCAGATCCGCCCCGTGAAGCTCCGCTTGCTCAGCGGGGATCGCTCCGTTGATCCCCGCTGAGCCGACGGATGACTGGGCGGTCCCCGCACACTGTGCAGGGACCGCCCTGTCAGAGCGCCGCTCTCCCCTATGGGGAATCGGATGACGACGGACCGTAGAGTCCGTCGTCATCCGATCCGCTCCGCCGACGGAAGGAAAAATAGGGTTTTCCTCCGTCACACTTTGGCGGAGCGGAGCGGAGCGGATGTCAGCGGACATGTCTCCGCTGACATCCGTGCCTCCATAGGGCTACATGGAGGATCCGTTTTAGGTCCGCCTAAAAAACTGACAGGCGGACCTGAACGGACCTCCGTGTGAAAGAGCCCTTACTTTTCCTTTTGATAATTTAAAAAATAAATAATAATCAGGAGATATTCATTACCATTTTTCACCAAATGAAAGCCCAATTTGTCCTGAAAAAAACATATCCACCTGGATGCACGAAGTTGTTGATACTTATAGTTTTACTAACACATGTCAAAGTTGCAAAATTGTGCTTAGGCATTTATATTTGTTTTACCCTTAGGCACGTAGGGATTAAATACTCTATTTCCCGAATCAAACTGTCCAATATCTCTCCAAATGTTAAATTTAAAACCCCCTGCCAGAGAACTAGCCAACTGCCTAGAAAAAGTTGGACACCAAGGTTAATCATAATGACCAATCAGGGTTTATCACTACAGCCCCTTTCATATAGGAGCCTTTCTTTCTGTTTTATCTGGGGATCCTAGATCGAGTTGGATCAGAACGGAAACAATTGTTGAATGTGTGACATCCGTGTGCATTTGTTTTTTTCTGATAGAGGAATAACAGACCCTATGGGTGAATCAATATAAACGGACATGGGTCCCCCTATAGCTTTTTACAGTCAGGTAAGTGGACCTGGATGCAAATGTAGCGACCTCACCCCTCTCACTCCTTCTCATTCACGGCTTGTCTGTCTCGTCTAGGGGTAAACACTGGGGGGAGGGATGAGATACACCACGGCCCATGTCCTCCAATGTGTAGAGATGAAGGCTAGAACTATCGGGTTTTGTGTATGTGTCCCAGAGTCAAATCCTTTCCTCGGATTAACTCCCCTTTGCTCCTAGTAACCAGAGTTCCACACACTGAAAGGGTCCAACTCGTATTTATTCTTCTCAATAAATAGTCATACAGCATAGACAGGTTGAGACCCATATAACACTTCAGTCTTTGTGGGGAGTAGGCCAAAGCACAATTCTTTTACATAGAGCTAACCACTGTGGTGTCACCAATGGCGAATAGTCACTGCCACTGACTATATAGAACAGAACATGGATTACCTTCGCTAACGTAGCCCCTATCAGGGGAAGGACATCTGTCCAAGACAGCCACCGGAGGCCTTTCCGTCATAGTACCCCACCCCAGGCTAAAGGTGCCTGAGATGGACTCCATCTCCCGCTCCGGCCAGGTCAAGGGCACCTGGGCCCGGAACTCCAGAACGCCAGCACCCAGGCTGAAGGTGCCTGGGCGCGGCTGCGTCCTCCGACTCTGAACCCCGTGGTCAGGGCGTCCGCCCCTTTTATCTCCTCTCCCTTTGCGTCACAGCGGGTTCCCCGCCCCGCTGTACCAGCGCCAGGAAAGGACAAAAAGGGAAGCAGTCTTGCGGTGAGTGTTCAGCTCCAGCCCAGGGCAACAGCGCCACCTGCAGGCCGCAGGGAACCTCACACCACCAGAGTCCTCCAAGAACCAAAAAAGGATCTCAGATTCCCTAACAATCAGTGCATCTGGGTTACACTACCACCCAGATGCCTCCCCTAAATTCAAACACCCGCTACACAAACATATTGCATTTAGTCCAGCAATGCTGAATATACCTGGATGTAAACAGACACACATCCGCTTACCTTTGGCTATGCTTAGAGATAAATTGCAGTTCATTTTTGATCTGTCTAATTATGTACTGAAAGAACGCCCGTATGCAAAAACATTTCAAGGGGCAAGACTCTAAACTAAAACTGACCACAGAAACAAAGGAAGTTAGTAACAATGCGCTGTACCCAAAATCATTGTAATGTTTTATTACTGCAAGTCACATGTCCCATTCCTGTGAATGAATCATAATTAGTGGCTGGCACAGTCATCCCGGTGATATTGCTCCATACATGGTAAAAGGTGCCAGAGGGGAAGAAAACAAGCACATTCCCTAGGAACTGCCCAGACTACACAGCGATTGAGCAATATCCTTTCAAGGAACTTACTTTACCCAATAGCTCCCATATCTTCCCCCAACATGAAGACCACTCTATAAACCCAAGGGATCTCAGAAGTCTCAGAACAGTCAGCCAACATTGTCAAGTAATGTTAGGGGACACTGTGCTGCTGACCATACGTATCTAAATGTACACCTTTATAAAAGCACCAAGGAACTCCAACCAAGAAATTATAAAATACTACATAACCCAGTAAACAAGGCTTCAGCCATTCACAAATAATCTTTAATTCCAAACTTCATAGACAAAAAAAAAAAAAAAAACGCAAGATAAAAATAAAAATAGTCCATTTAACCACTTCAGCCCCGGAAGGATTTGCCCCCTTAAATGACTAGGCCATTTTTTGCGATACGGCACTGCGTCGCTTTAACCAGCAATTACGCGGTCATGCGACGTTGTACCCAAACAAAATTTACGTCCTTTTCTCCCCACAAATAGAGCTTTCTTTTGCTGGTATTTTATCACCTCTGCGGTTTTTATTTTTTGCGCTATAAACAAAAAAAAAGAGCGACAAATTTACTTTCTGCTATAATACATATCCAAAGAAAATTTATATATAAAAAAACGAATTTATTCATCAGCTTAGGCCGATATATATTCTACAAATTTTTTCGGTAAAATAAAATCGCAATAGGCGTATATTGATTGGTTTGCGCAACAGTTATTGCGTCTACAATCTATGGGATAGATTTAGGGACTTCTTTTTTTAATTGTTTTTACGGGTAATTTTTAGCAGGACTGCGACATTGCGGCGGACAATTTTTTACCTTAATGCATTCCCTGCATTAACCACTTGCCCTCCGGAAGGAAGATTTACCTCCCTTCATGATCATGTTTTTTTTTTTTTAACAGCACTACGTTATTTTAACTGACAATTGCACAGTCATGCAACACTGTACCCAAATGTAGGGCTCTTTTTTGGTGGTAGTTAAACCCCTCTGGGTTTGATTGATTTTTGAAAATATATATTTTTTTACTTTCTGCTATAAAGCATATCCAATTAAAAAAAAAAAACACACACACACTTCATGAATTTAGGCCAATATGTATTCTGCTACATATTTTTGGTCAAAAAATCCCAAAAAAAGCGTATATGGATTGGTTTACTTATAATATCTATGATATATTTACTGGAATTTGTATTTATTTATTTTTACTAGTAATGGCAGTAATCAGCGATTTATCACTAACAAAGAGATCAGTGTTAAAAATATGTACTGTCACTGTACTAATGACACTGGCTGGAAAGGGCTTAACATCTAGGGGGATTGAGGCTGGGTTCACACTGGTACTACACGACAGTCATACAACTTTCATCCTACTTTGCTCTGCGACATCAGTCCTACATTGATTCTACATTGGTCCGACATCCATCCGACATTCATGAACAGGATACTACTTTGATCCGACTTTGTGCTAGTCTGACTTGTCCTTTGACCAATCAAAACAATCCCAGGGTGAGATAAATTCCTTTTACTGCTGCTGTAATCACCATGTCGGATGTCAAAAGTCGGATGGTTAGGACAAGGATCCTACTTTGATCCGACTTCAATGATATTCAATGGGCTGAAGTAGGATCAAAGTCGGACCAAAGTAGTACAGGGAGCATTTTCAAAGTCGGACCGACTTGTGTCGGACCAGTTAAGACGGCTCTCATAGGGAAACATTGATTTTCACACGTCATGCGACATGAGCTCCCAATGTCGGAGCGTTTGTCGCCCCAGTGTGAACCAGGCCTTAGGGGATAAACGTGTGCCTAACAGTGCTTGGCGTATTTACTGTGTGCTGTTTTTACTAAGGGGTGTGATAGCTCGGCAGCAAGGCCTCATTTCTGCCCCCATAGCAAACCACTAGACCCTAGAGGAGGAGGTTCAGAGCCGTTGTGTGTAGAGTTGCTACGTCATTCCTTTAAACCAAAAACACATAGGAATGGGGCCTGGTTCACACTGGGGTGACAAACGCTCCGACATTAGGAGCTCATGTCGCATGACGTGTGAAAATCAATGAATCCCTATGAGAGCCGTCTTAACTGGTCCGACACAAGTCGGTCCGGTCCGACATTAAAAATGCTCCCTGTACTACTTCTGTCCGACTTTGATCCTGCTTCAGCCCATTGACTATCATTGAAGTAGGATCAAAGTAGTATCCTGTTCATGAAAGTCGGATGGATGTCGGACCAATGTCGGACCAATGTCGGACCAATGTAGGACAGATGTCACAGAGCAAAGTAGGATGAAAGTCGTGTCGTAAAGTGTGAACCCAGCCTCACACAGGTCCTGAGGTTAATTTAATGCAGATAAGGCACCAAGTGCGTTTAATTGCCACCTTAATTAACCACAGAACTAGTGTAATTAATTTGTGCTCAGTTTTAAAGGGATAAGGTGGCAACCCTGGTTGTGTGCAATACCATTGCTCAGCGCAGTTAAGTATAAAATGTTTTTACTTTAAGTTAAAAAGATTTTGGAGGATTCTGACAGTTTTTTTATATTTTTTTTCTAGGGAGATCTCTGCAATTTAATTTCTGTCTGATATGAATGCTATGAGGGGGGATTTTCAATACATTTTATCCTATAGAAAACACTCAGGAGGTGTTGGGACATGCAGAGCTGGGTGGAAACAGAGAAAAAAAAATCCCAGTTGGACAGGAAGGAAGGCAGATTATTCCAGACAGATCCTGCTGTTGGAGCTTATAAGAAGCCAGGGGCTGACTTGGGCTGCCTTTACCTGTAACTAAAATATCAAGGCTTTACAATATTTTATTGTACAAGAAGGTGTCTATAACCAATTATAATATTTCATTAAAAAAATTATTTGCAATTCAAGTGATGTTCTTTAGGCTCTATTCAAACTTGTATGACTACAAAGCCGAGCCAACTTTGACACAACTTTGGATGGGTGCAACTTGGATACGACTTTGGCTTTCACCAGTGATAATGGACAACTGTTGTATTGTATAACATTCAGGTATGACTTTCATGCAACTTTTGAGGGTTAACATTAAAGTCTATAGCCCTCAAGTTGCATGAAAGTCGGACCAAAGTAGTGCATGCAAAAAAGAAGGGGGGAGGGTGTTACATTGAGGTGCGTGGGATAGAGCCAGACCTCCAGCAGGTGGTATCGCATGATCTCATTATCAGTTCCTATGTGAGTATTTTCAGTTATGGCCATCTATCTGTTCATCATTATCCCAAATCCTTCCCCCCCCCCCCAGTTGGTAGTTACATCAATCTATAATGGCGATTTTTTATTCCCCTTTTAGTATATTGATGCACTTGCTCCTGATGAGTGGATAGAAGTCCATGAAACGTCGTCCAGCTTATTTTGATGCATCCGCTTCATATTTATGATTCTAGATGGTTTTATTGCTTTACCAACCCTGATATAATGTCAATGTCTACTCCATTTGGGGGACTGTGATGTACAATATTCATTCTCTGTGTCATGCTGGTTACAATTTACAATATGTATGCTGTTATTTTGTATTTATATGCCAATGTGCTATTATGAATTTATATGGGTTGATCCCTGCCCTATCTTTGGTTTAATAATAAATATAATTTTTTACATATACATATGGATTTGTCTGGCTCTACCCCACAAACCTCATTCAAAGTCCCACCCTCCCCCCTTCTTTTTTTGCAAAGCAATTAGGGATGGAGGTGCAAAATCCCCCGTTGCGACTTATTTAAAGTCCCACATATCCCCATTTTTCTGAAAGTAGTGCATAAAGTTGCTGCAACTTTAAATCGCACATATATGAATGGTTATCATTGGAAAACATGGGGAACAACTTGTCATGTGACTTTGATGTCCAAAGTTGCATGACAAGTCACACCAGTGTGAATGGAGCCTTAGGCTAGGTTCACCCTAGAATGCGGTGAGGGAAACAAATGATCAGTGACCCCACCTCATCCCTTTAAAGCCAAACATATATTAATTACACATGTTCTGTGGCTGATTAAGGTGGTAATTAAACCCACCTGGTGCCTTATCTGCATTACATTAGCCTCAGAACGTGTGTAATCAAAATGTGTTCAAGTTTAAAGGGCCGAGGGGGCAACCCTAGTTGCGATCTGCAGCGGGTGTCAATGTTTCTCAACTCCAGTCCTCAAGGCGCACCAACAGGTCATATTTTCAGGCTTTCCATTATTTTGCACAGGTGATTTGATCAGTTTCACTGCCTTAGTATTAACCACAGCAGTTTCATCTGAGGGAAATCCTGAAAACCTGACCTGTTGTGTTACTGTAATGACAGCCTGAAATGCAGTGCATTTGCCTGCATGGGATTGCATGGTACAAAAGCACCCTGTGATCCAGTTGATCTGCGATTCCAAAAGTAATGCATGCAATACTTTTGGTGTGATGCAATGCATTTTGAGCCTATTCAAAACAAATAAGTTCAAATTGCACTGCACTACATCGCATGTGAATTGCACAGGAATACACTGCGCATTTCTGTGCGATTCATAGTGTGAACCAGGGCTAACTGTTAGAAGAGGCGACTTGAATTAAAATTGTGAAAATGTAATTGGACATGCAGGGGCGAAGGAGTCCCAAAGCTAACCTTTGATAGGGGTAACCAGGCTGACTTTCACTGTAGCAGCTGGCAGTGTCACCTGTGACAACAAATGTCATTGATCTTACCATAAAGAATGCCTAAATTAAGGACAGGCAGCAGAAGAGATGTCAGCATAGTCCTTGAAGCAGAACTTCAAGCTTCAGTGGACTGATAAACAGTTTGTTTGGGCCAAGCTGGCCTACTATTTTTTTTTGCCAAAGCTCCTAAACTCCACTCCATCAAACCCTATATGTCCATGTACACATAGGCTTTTAGGATCGTTTAGGAACTGCTGAGGATAGAGGAGGTTCAACCTCCTCTACAACCTTCTTCTCCTGAACGTGGAAGAATCGCGGTCAAGATAGGAGCATTTTGACCGCTGGCTGCAAATCATGGCAAAATAGCGGCGCAATTTTGCTGCGTTTCCCCGCGGACGGTGGTTAAAGTAGGCTATGTGTGCCTAAAGCTGGTCAAGCACATAGATTTTTTTTTTGTTCAGCCTGCGGGATAAACAGAAAAATAAATAACAGATTCTTCCATCCATGCTATAGTACGCATGGATGAATTGGTTGTAGCTGCTGTTTGTCAGACAATTTGCCACCCAATCAAAAGATGTCAAGTGATGGGGGCCAACAGAGCCACCCACTGAGCAAATGTCAGCTGGTTCATCAGGAACTGAACAGCTTTACACTATTAGGGGTTAGTGTTTGGATTAAAGTGATAGTATCAATAATAATAATCACCATAATAAAATTTTATGACAAAATATTTAATACCACAATTATGCGAAATATTATACCACACCGGCGAACAATCGGCCGGTTTTCCTCGATGTTTCACAGCAAGTTGGAACCAAGGATAGAAAAAAAATTACTAAAATTCTCGTACGACAAAAGATTTTTTTTTTTGTTATTTGTTGTTTCTGATCATGCACAGTCTTTCGTATCGGATATTTCTTGTACGAAAACGGTACACATTAAAACGAAAGTTGTTCGTTCTGTTCCCAAAAGATAAAAATTTTAGAGTTTGTCCCTTCAGAAATTTTTGTTTAGAAGGTCAGAATGGGCTATCGAAAGTTGTGTACAAACTATCATAAAATCGTATAGTTTGTTTATAGTGTGTTCGGGGCATTACTCTATACTCCTGTAAACCCTAACTCCTTTAAGGGTCCATTATCACCAGCTGTTGTGTTACAATGCAGCGGCTGGTCGGCTGCTATGTGGTGGGGTACAACTGCAATGCCAATCCATTGCGATTGTCAGATTGTACTGTTCATTTTTTTTTTTTTTACACAAACTTTAATGAAGTGTCACACTGTGACATTTCACTAAGTTCTATTGGCCTCTGAGTGGTATGAGGGAGTGGATTGCCGTGTTTTTTTCCAGTGTACACGAATGCAGTAGTGTGAACGGGGCACATTGAAAACAAGGCATTTTGACTTATCTTGCCATGGAGCTGCACTGGAATAGCTGCCCAACTCAGTCCCACCACACCTCAATGTTTTGTAGCGCTACAAACCTCAGCTGGGGCCTCTGGAATTCTTGACTACTTTAGTCATACAAGGGTAATTTCAGTCTTTAGCAGAGGGTAATACATCTACACTTAGGCCGGCCATACATGGTTTGAATCTCGACCAGTTCAGCAGGAACTGGCCAACATTCAAACCGTTAACGGGCAAGCTGAATGTACCAAGTTGATCGACTTGGGCACAATCAGCCTGTCGGATTCTCTTGCGATTATTGCTAGTGGCTGCTATAGCCACTAGCAATAATCACTTTCTTCTTCCGTCAGGGACGGCTTTGCCCCCCCCCCCCCCCAGCTTAACACAGCTAAGCAAATGCTTCTTACTGCTAGGGTTGCCATCTCATCCCTTTAAACCCAAACACATATTAATTACACAGGTTCTGAGGATAATTGAATGCAGATAAGGTACCAAGTGAGTTTAATTACCACCTTAATCAGCCACAGAACCTGGGTAATTAATTTGTGTTCAGGTTTAAAGGGATGAGGTAGCAACCCTACTTACTGCTCAGAAGTGAATCTATGACTAGCAACCTGAAGCCTGGTTTCAGCCCTTCTGTACTGGAAGCAGCTTCTCGTAATGGGGCCCCCTCCTACCCCAGGCCCCATAACAGCCACATGGGCTTCTATAGCTACTGTCACACCATTGGATGTCATATTTGAAAAATCTCAAGCACAAGGAATATTTCCAGGGACAGACTCAGCTCTCCAGGTTTGGGTGTGTCGGAGGCATGAATATCCTGTTATGAAGAAAAGAAGTAAAGTGGAGCCTGCATACCTTGTTATCACACACAATCCCAACGCCTGGAGGCTGCCCATTGATTGCTGTAATCTGATCTACTGCTAGTGAAACAAAGTCTATATGCACTTTCATTGCAAACATTACATAGACTTTAAAATTAACCTGTACAAACCAAACACGGAAATCCACTTATCAATTCACCCCAGACTACACTACGATGTCCCAGCAAGTCATTTCCATGTGATCTTCTATTCACACATTTTTACGCTTTGTAAAAAGTTTACATCTAGGGCTACATGGGCGATCAAAATCCTTTGCTACTGATAGATTCAACTACTTTAACTATTAATTCAGTGTGCTATAAATGAGGTTTCACCAACCAGCAGTCTATTTTTGTAGTAGCAAACAGAACAAATTTCCAGTAGCTTCCACTATACAATAATTATAAAAGATCTTCCTATAGGGTAGTGCCCCAGACTCACCTAGCACCTGGCAGTGCAGCAGTGCCAAGAGGAGTAGTGCAGCCCCCAGCATGGTCTATAATATGTTCCTGTGTTCACTCCTTGCAGAGAGGAAATGAGTTCTGTATATCATGCTGGGGCTGTCTGTCTTTATAGAGACTCACATGAGCAAACAGGTTACACAAGTCTACAGACGAGGAGGCGGAAGTTTCAGCACACTTATCCCTGATCCATTCCTCATTGTGTCTACGCTCTTGTGGTGTCCTCTTCTATTTAGGATCTGTTTTGATTGGCATACATGTATGCTCTGTAATGACTCAGTTGGATTGACTATATTGTCAATTGATTGAAAGTCACAGTGAACACACTGGGTGGATATACACTATGGGGTCTATTTATAGAAAAATTTAAAATAAAGTGACATATCATACCCATAATGTTTATGATATGTGTGAAAAATCAGTTTATATTAGTTGCCTTCTCACGGGGCAGATGTAACATTCCCTAACATTCAATCTTAAGCAAAAAAAGCCTTAAGAACATTCGACCCAACAGAGAAAATAACCTAAGGCTCTATGCACACTGGACGTTAAAATAACATTATAAAAACACCAGTAGCTTTGCAGTGAGTCTTTCAACGTGTTTTAACATTTTTGCAATAGCGTTTTTTAGCGTTGTTCCACGTTAGCGCTCTTTCGCGTTTTTTTTCAATGGATCAAAAACGTTAAACGCTGGTGAGACACGTTTTTGAGCGTTTATCAACATTTATCAGCGTTTCTGAGCGTTTGGCGTTTTTTTGTGGTAAAAAAAACGACTCCTCAACGCGATTTTATGGCGTTCAGAAAACAGCCCATAAACTCCACTGCTGATATACGTCCAAAAACGTCCATGTGTGCATGGACACATAGGATAGCATAGAGGGGTGTTTATGGGCTGTTAAAAAAAAAACTCCCAAAAACTGCCATTTATGAGCTGAAGCCCCATACACACTATCAGTTTTCCTGCAGGTTTTTTTCTTCAGGTTTACCAAAACCATCTAATATGAGGTCAAACCTCAAGAGTTTCAATTTGTATGCAATCAGGCAGGCCCTTGCACTACATGGTTTTGGTAAACCTGAAGACAAAAACCTGCAGGAAAACTGATAGTGTGTATGGGGCCTAACACTATGAGCTTAAAACATTCAACCAGAAGAGGAAATTCTGTCACTGCAACACTGTATACATTTTGTATAGCACTTTGCTCACTGCATTCATTACAATGTTGGTCATGACCACAGGAATCTCCATACACTTTGTACAGACTACAGAGTACAAAATATATTTTTCTGGTGAAATGTGAATCTTAACCTATAGTGTTAAGACTATTTTCTCTATTTGTCAAATATTCTTTATCTCTTCTGATCAAATGTTTTAAGCCTATAGTCTTAGGTTATTTTCTTTATTGGTTGAATGTTCTTAAACCACTTGCCAAACGGGCCATAGACAAATAACATCCTCGGTTGGCAGTGGAATACCGGGGTATGGCTGCAGCAATATGCCATAACCCATGTATTGATTTTTTAAGCTGGCGATTCTCTAACCGATAAAAGTGGTCCGAGCGGGGCATTCACTGCTGGATCTCCCCCCTCCTCCTGCTGCTTCCCGTTGGTTGTTGGGCTTGCCTGAACGATCGGTGAGCGCGGGAACCGATCCGGCAGTTGCGGCAGCTGGTAAAAGAGATGAGCAGAAGAAAGATGGCCTACGCTCATCCCTATGGGCTAGGAGGACAGGAGAAATGTCATGACGTCACTTCTGATTCCGGCCGAATGTAAACAATGCCATTTTTTTTTAAAGCACTATATCAATGTTTTTTTTAAATCTAATGCTTCACATTGCAGAGGAGAGATCTGGGGTCTTTATGACCCCACATCTCTCCATAAAGATGACCTATCACTGCTTATTTCTATCACAAGGGATATTTACATTCCTTGTAATAGGAATAAAAATGATAAAAAAAGGGGGAAAGTGTAAACATAAAAAAAGTAATAAAATAAATACAAATATTTTTTTTTAAAGCACCCCCGTGCTCACGCACAGTGGTGAATGCATACAAAGGTAACGCCCACATATGTAAATGGTGTTCAAACCACACATGTGAGGAACATCAGAGTGAGAGATCAATAATTTTAGCACTAGACCTCCTCAATAAATCCAAACCTGTAAACTGTAGAAAAGTTTAAAGCGTCGCCTATGGAGATTTTTATGTACCGTATATTGCCACCATTCCACAAACGTGCGCAATTTTAAAGCATGACATGTTAGGTATCTATTTACTCGGCATAACATCATCTTTCATATTATACAAAATTGGGGTTACATATTGTCTTTTTTTTTATTAATTAAAGTTAATTTTTTCCCCAAAAATTGCTTATGAAAAACTGCTACGCAAATACCATGCATCAATTGCCATATTATTCTCTAACCACTTGCCGACCAGTCCATAGCATAAATACGTCATTACTTTGATGTTTAATCCTGGTGTTATGGCAGCAGCTAGCTGCCATAACCCTGGTATAATTTTTTTACTATGGCCAGTTCTGTGTAAGATAAAAGTGGTCCTGCGAGCAGATTCGCCACGGAATCACTTTTAGAAGCGGCGGGAGGGGTGCCAGACCCGTTGGTAAAGCCCAGGAACATTCCGATGCAGCCGTTTTCTGGGCAGGAAGTTGAGGGAGGACAAGATGGCCCCCACTCGTATCTATGCCCTTAGAGGACCTGAGTGACGTCTGACGTCACTTCCGGTTCTCAGATCAAAACAAATGATTTTTTTTTCCTTTACATAAAAATGCAAACTTTGTTTTCTTTTTTTTGCTTTGAAAGGTAAATTAGACATCTGGGGTCTTTTTGACCCAAGATCTCTCAATAGAGAAAACCTGTCATCCTTATTTTTATTACAAGGGATGTTTACTTTCCTTGTAATAGGAATAAAAGTAATAAATAAATAAATAAAGGGACAGTGTAAAAATGAAAAGTAAAATGTAAAAGAAAAAAAATTTCAACGCCCCATCCTTTCGTGCTTGCAAAAGTATACATAAATCAAGCCCACATAAGTAAACGTAGTTCAAACCACACATGTAAAGTAACGCTGCAATCATTAGAGCAAGAGCAATAATTCTAGCAAAAGACATCCTCTGTGACTCTAAACAGGTAACCTGTAAAAGTTTTAAAGCGTCGCCTATGGGGATTTTTAAGTACTGTAGTTTGTCACCATTTCACGAGCGTGTGCAATTTTGAAACATGACCTGTTAGGTATCCATTTACTCAGCATAACATCATCTTTCATATTATACAAAAAACGTGGGGCAACTGTTGTTTTGTTTTGTTTTGTTTTTTCATTTCATGAAAGTGTATTTTTCCTCCAAAAATTGCGTTTGAAAAAACGCTGCTAAAGACGCAGCAAAAAAAACACTGTTTTTTACATATATGAGAGAAGTGTCAAAAATGGCCCGGTTGGCAAATGGTTAAAGTGGTTGTAAACCATGTTAAAACATATTTTTTTTAAAACTAACCTGGAAGACAAAGGCATAATGAGCTAGTATGACTAGCATACTAGCTCATTATGCATCACTTACCTTAGATCGGGGCCCCCCGAAGGTGTCCTTGTCTCCCTCTCCAGCCGCAGCCATCGCTGCGGCGATAGCCAGAAGGTTACTTCCGGGTATCGCCGCTCCAGCCAATCATAGCGCCGCTCCGGCACTGTGATTGGCCGGAGCGGCGAAGACGTGACTCCGCGCATGCGCTCGGGAGCCGTCAAATCCGGCTAAGCCGGGTTTGTGAATGGGATTAACCCTATGAATGCGCCGTTGTCTACGGCGCGCATGCGCCGTAGACACCGACGCATGTCATTTTTAGCAAATATCTCCTAAACCGTGTATGTTTAGGAGATATTTCTTGCACCTACAAGCCTTAATCTAGGCTTACCTGTAGGTGCAAGTTGCAAAAGTGGGTTTACAACCACTTTAAAGTGATTGTAAAGGATCGCTTTTTTTTTTCAAAAAAGCACAGAGCAGCCTCGATCCTCCTCTTCTTGGGTCCCCTGCCGGTGCTCCTGGCTTTTCCCTCCTGCTGAGTGCCCGCTTGCTATAGGGACACTTGTGTATGCTTGCTCCTAAGTCGCCTTTGTGTGTCCATAAGACATACAGAGCATGGCTCAGCCCAGCCTGCTCCCTCCTCACTGGTTGTGATTGACTGCAGCAGGAGCCAAAGAGATGCTGATCTTGTGCACATTGCTGGATTGAGATTGAGCTCAGGTTGGTATAAGTTTGATAATGCGTTGTAGAAAGCTTTTTGCTTTAATGTATATATTGCAATAAGGTAAAAAAAAAAAAAAAACCTTCTAACCTTAGAACCACTTTAACTCTTCTGGTAGAATGTTCTTAAGGCTTTTTTCTCTTAGGATCAAATGTTAGAGAAAATATTACATTCCCACTGCTAAAACAATAGAAACTGACATTTTACACATTACAATTAAATTTAAGGATACAGTGCCTTGAAAAAGTATTCATACCCCTTGAAATTTTCCACATTTTGTCATGTTACAACCAAAAGCGTAAATGTATTTTATTGGCATTTTATGTGATAGACCAACACAAAGTGGCACATAATTGTGAAGTGGAAGGAAAACGATAAATGATTTTCATAATTGTTTACAAATAAATATGTGAAAAGTGTGGCAAGCATTTGTATTCAGCCCCCCCCCCCCCCCCCTTACTTTGTAGAACCACCTTTCGCTGCAATTACAGCTGCAAGTCTTTTTGGGGATGTCTCTACCAGCTTTGCATATGTAGAGAGTGACATTTTGCCTATTCTTTGCAAAATAGCTCAAGCTCTGTCATATTGGACAGAAAGCGTCTGTGAACAGCAATTTTCAAGTCTTGCCACAGATTTTCTATTGGATTTAGATCTGGACTTTGAATGGGCCATTCTAACACATGAATATGCTTTGATCTAAACCATTCCATTGTAGCTCTGGCTGTATGTTTAGGGTCGTTGTCTTGCTGGAAGGTGAACCTCTGCCCCAGTCTCAAGTCTTTTGTGGACTCAAACAGGTTTTCTTCTAAGATTGCCCTGTATTTGGCTCCGTCCATCTTCCCATCAACTCTGACCAGATTTCCTGTCCCTGCTGAAGAAAAGCATCCCCACAACATGATACCACCACCATGTTTTAAAAGTTCAATTTTGGTCTCATCTGACCAGAGCAACTTTTTCCACATGTTTGCTGTGTCCCCCACATGGCGTCTCGCAAACTGCAAACAAGACTTCTTTTTTTTTTTTCTAACAATTGCTTTCTTTTTGGCACTTTTCCATAAAGGCCAGATTTGTGGAGTGCACGACTAATAGTTGTCCTTTATACAGATTCTCTTACCTGAGCTGTGGATCTCTGCAGCTCCTCCAGAGTTACCATGGGTCTCTTGGCTGCTTCTCTGATTAATGTTGACCTGTTAGTTTAGGTAGACGGCTATGTCTTGGTAGTCTTGTTTTTGTTTTTGTTTTTTGATAGCTTCCTTGTAATATGAAAAAAACAACTTTTGCTGCTATGCTCACCTTATCTACAACAGTGTCCTCCATAGACCTTCCACTTCAAGCACCATTTATTTATGTTCAACATCATCCAAACCACTTTCTGTAGGCCCTGGCTTTTAAAGACATGCCCCTGTGGCATCACTGGGCCTGAAGATTGCAGGTTTTAGGCTGAACTCCAGCATAAACAAATATTGTCTAAATATAACAGAATAAAATTGGTTGTGATAAAACATTCATAACCAAGAATTATCAATCCCCGGAGTCAAGTGTACAGATGGTAATCTAGTAAGCACTGGGGGGGGGGGGGGGGGTGTACTGGATAGCAAAAGTGATCATGTGTTGCAAATCGTCACAGAAATTTAGTAAACTAGGACTAGGTAGCAACCCTGAGCTCTATGTTGTCATAACACAACGTAAAACTTAAAAGTAATACTATATCCAAATAGCTCAATTCCAAGAGGTGTGGCATAAACTAGACAATGAACACTATACATCATAGTCTGGAAAAACCCACAACACCATTAAAGCGTGACTTTTTATAAACATTACAACTTTTAATTAGGTTAAAACATAGGGAGAATGAGAGACAGAGTGGGTAAGTAATTAGCTAGTATTTGGCTAACTAGCAATGATGTGCAATGTGCACAGTGACACAAACGTACGTGCACTAATAAAGGACTGATCAAATATAATCAGAAAAAAGAAAAAATATATAACACAGTGAATAATGAGCAATATTGTGACATATAGAACCAATATCTAAATAATCCAGATGTGCAGCACGTGTTAAAAAATTAAATCACTAAAACATATTGATAATCCACAAACATTATCCATGAATAGGAAGGATAAGATGGATAGGATGAATGGAATAACACACTCAGTGCATACGTGAACTAAACTAATAAAGAAAGACAGTCCCAAATAAGTCCTGGTGGTGATTTACCAATACTTCCAAAATGACTTATTATGGGTATATGGTATATGGATAAGTCACATGTAGATAAAGTCCCGTCACCAATGGAGTGCTTGGAGAAAATCCTGTGGCATCCACCCTGTGGTCACACCTAGCTTACCTCCCTGTTGGAGGGGGGGGCGGTATACAGCAGCTCTCTGTAGTGAAGGGGGGTATCGCATCCTTATGGCCTGGTCTTTGCGGCACCGTTACTCATTGGAGTATATATGAGAAAACATAAACAAAAGGCACATCAATAGCGCAACTTTGTGAGTGCAGCAAGATGGATAGCTGGTGCATACATTCACACACTCACTTGTGATAGAGTGAGCGTGGACCTCAATCCAAACGAGCGCCGAGCTCGTGCCAGTAGGAAAGAGTGTGGCATCTATGGTGCAATCGATGCAACCCTCAGGTGTCAGCAGCGGCAGTCTCAAAGTTGGGATGTAAAAAAATAAAGGAAGGAGAAATAGTGTGGGTCTGAAACCGCTAAGGGCGTTTATTAAAACTAGAGTAAAATGATGTTGGGGTTCTTGGTAACCGCCAGCAGATCCGAGAGGAGACGAGCTCGCCGCTCGTAAGGATTCAATACCCCGCTCTTACTTTTAAATGTGAGTTTTTTACTCTAGTTTTAATAAACGCCCTTAGCGGTTTCAGACCCACACTATTTCTCCTTCCTTTATTTTTTTAGATCCCAACTTTGTGACTGCCGCTGCTGACACCTGAGGGTTGCATCGATTGCACCATAGACGCCATACTCTTTCCTACTGGCACGAGCTCGGCGCTCGTTTGGATTGAGGTCCACGCTCACTCTATCACAAGTGAGTGTGTGAATGTATGCACAAGCTATCCATCTTGCTGCACTCACAAAGTTGCGCTATTGATGTGCCTTTTGTTTATGTTTTCTCATATATACTCCAATGAGTAACGGTGCTACAAAGACCAGGCCATAAGGACGCGATACCCCCCTTCACTACAGAGAGCTGCTGTATACCGCCCCCCCTCCAACAGGGAGGTAAGCTAGGTGTGACCACAGGGTGGATGCCACAGGATTTTCTCCAAGCACTCCATTGGTGACGGGACTTTATCTACATATGACTTATCCATATACCATATACCCATAATAAGTCATTTTGGAAGTATTGGGAAATCACCACCAGGACTTATTTGGGACTGTCTTTCTTTATTAGTTTAGTTCACGTATGCACTGAGTGTGTTATTCCATTCATCCTATCCATCTTATCCTTCCTATTCATGGATAATGTTTGTGGATTATCAATATGTTTTAGTGATTAAATTTTTTAACACGTGCTGCACATCTGGATTATTTAGATATTGGTTCTATATGTCACAATATTGCTCATTATTCACTGTGTTATATATTTTTTCTTTTTTCTGATTATATTTGATCAGTCCTTTATTAGTGCACGTACGTTGGTGTCACTGTGCATATTGCACATCATTGCTAGTTAGCCAAATACTAGCTAATTACTTACCCACTCTGTCTCTCATTCTCCCTCATCTTCCCCTCCCCCTCCCCCTCCTTTCCACACCTTTCACCTTTGTTTGCCACATCCCCTCCGATTTTTATTTATACTTCCTCTCCCTCCCCATTTTTATCTAATCTGATACACTACATCGCAGTCACCATCACGTTTTTTATACTTTACTGTTCACTTGGACCAGACCCTCCGGTGATTGCTGCAGTATCCCATCCATTCCCTATCCTTCCCCTACACCTCCCACCCATTTCACTACTCAGCTAGCGCGAGGGTTTTGTCTGTTTTATAGATTAAAACATAGCCTTTATTTACAACATAACTTGAGGCCACCAAACCCTATTTTTTAAAAATGGGGTACCAAGAACCCCAACATCATTAAAATCTATTTAAAGAAATACAACCGGAAATGTATTGCAAACCCTCTGGGAATATTCATCCACTGTTTATGAAAATACTTTTAAATTAAGCAAATAACCAATAGTACCAGGAGTAGCCAGCATCCAGGGTTCTGGTGTGAATTATCCAGGGAGAGATGTTTGTGGATGAAAAGAAGAACCCAATGTGTTTTGCCGTGGTGGAAAAAAAAAATTCATTCAGTACTAATACACCAATCCACAGATTCAAAACCTTCATGTCGATAATGAGCTGGATGGACATGAAGAGCCTTTAATGTCCCAGTGTTGAACAGAAGGAAACAAGGCTCAGGTCAACTGAGGCAATAAGTTCATGTGCCCCATAATATTTCAAACCATAAGATGCACTTAGGTAGCATGCCCACAACAAACAACCAGTGAATTTCACTGCTCAGACCATGCTACAGTTTTGTGCAGCCACCAGTTGTTTGTTGTGGGCAAGCTATCTGTAAGTGAAAAGAAAATGGAAAATTTATTCTCAAATACTTACCGTAATTTTCCTTTCCTGATGGACTCCATTGCAGTCTACGTGTGGGTTAACCCCGCCTCCTCTCCAATGCTAAAGGACCCCACTCCCTAAATTTTAGCTCACAGCCAGAGACTGCCTTTCGTAACTAGCCAACTTTTGACCAATGGGCGGGAACTGTCTGCCATGGAGTCCAGGAAAGGAAAATGCCCACAAAGCCGCCATACCCCTGGTGGAATGTGCCGTCTCCCCCTCTGGAGGAGCCAAGCCCTTAGCCCTATAAGCCTGCTGGATGGATTAGACAATCCAGGCCGCAATCGTTCTGGTCGAGGCTCGCTTCCCTTTGTTATTGCCGGAGTGCAGGATAAACAGTTAGTCAGAACGTCTAAAGGAGGAAGTAACTTGCAGGTATTCCTTCAGTATTTTCCCTACATCCAGAGGGTGAACTTCAGTGGACCCTGGGGCCCTGAAGGTAGGTAGGACAATTTCTTACTTCTCATGGAACACTGAAGTAACTTTTGTGTTTGAGCCGAGAATAGGGATGAGGACCACCCGGTCCGGGCAGAAAGTCAGGAATGGTTCTTTATCTCAGGAACCCTTTTGGCCAAAGTGATGGCTACTAGGAAGGTGACTTTTGCAGAGAGGTCTTTGATAGAAAGTGGAGCTGATCCCACTGTACTGAGTCCAGTCAGTGAGTCGGGAAGGACCCTGAGAGAGTTGATGGATAGAGACAGATCTAGGCCGGATTGAAGGAAGCTGAGGATATCCTGGATTCCTGGATCTCTGAACGATCTACCCATAGAGGATGAGAATTCAACAAACATGGCCCATATTCTTCAATAGACCTTATTCGTGCTTGCCTTCCGTGAGGGCGTGAGGGTGGAAATCACTCCTGACGCGCACGCAAGGGTTTCCAGCCTCTCTCTCTCAAGAACCAGACCAGCAGTCTTAGTAAAGCCAGGCAAGGGTGCAGGACTGCCCCCTGAGAAAGAAGGTCCGGCCTGAGAGGAAGAGGAACTGGGTCCCAGAAGCTGAGCTGAGTCAGGAGGGGAAACCATGGCCTGTTCGGCCAGTAGGTGCTATCACCACAACCTCGACTGCTTCCGCTTGGAGTCTCCGTAAAAATCTGAGGATGATCGGGAACGGGGAAAGGCATATGCCCTGTTGAAGCTCCACCGATCTGTCAGGGCATCTATTCTGAAGGCCTGGCTGCAACGACATCGAGTGTAATACTTCCTGATTTTGAAGTTGCAGGTGGATGCAATCAATTCCCAAGGACAGGATCCACTCGAATGTCCAGACATGAAGGGACCACTCATTGTTGTCTAACTGTGTGTGAGACAGAAAGTCCGCTTGGACATTTTGGACTCCGGGGACGAAGACTGCTGAGATATTGGCCAGGTTTTTCTGAGCCCAGGACATGATGGGGTTTGACTTCTTGGATCAAGGTGGAGCTCCGGGTGTCCCCCTGATTCTTCACATAGGAGACCGCTGTGGTGTTGTCCATTCTCAATAAAACTGATTCCCTGATTCGGCACACCAAGCTGCCCGTAGTTGCAGGACATTTGAGCCCAGGTTGTGAAGACCATTGTGCCAATAATTTTTAGGCACTGTGAGGTCCTCAGGCATGAGAAGATCAGAGCCCGTGATATTCTCTCTCGTATGACTGGGATCTTCTTTACTCGCAGAGAGATGGTACTTTCCACAGTGTCGAACTGGGCCCCTAGGTATGCCAGGTGCTGAACTGGTTCCAGGTGGCTTTTCTCTAAGTTTAGGAGCCAACCAAACTCGAGCAGTGTGGTGATAACCTGCTCTCTGTGGATTAATAGCTGCTCCTTGTCTTGGCATAGTAGCTCCTGCTCCTTGTCATCGAGATAGTGGTACAAGCACTTTTGTTATGATGAGGGTCACCACGGCCAGAAATTTTTTCGAAAAGACTCGGGGTGAGGTTGTCAGCCCGAAAGGGAGGCAGGTAAACTGTAGATGTTCTTGCCTGACCATGAATCGGAGGTATTTGCGGAATTCTTCTGCTACCGGCACGTGGAAATAGGCATCCTTTAAGTCGATTGAGATTAGCCAATCGCCTGGCTGCTTGTTGGATGGTAGACAGAGTCACCATTTTGAATCTTTCGTGTTTTATAAATGTAGCGCCTCCCCCCAGTTAAGAGAGCCGCTGATTTGATTTGCCGGGCCCTGAGTACAGCTCCACCAACCCCCAGCAATCTTGTATAGTCCCCTGGCACAGTTAGTCTAGGGGTGTTTTCTATCGTAATCTACACCTGGTAACTTACACACTTTAACCTCAGATTAAGTGTAAGCACTATGAGTAATGACAACACAGTGATAGCAAATGGCAAGGTATAACCGCTTTACTTTAGGTTAAAAGGGCATGAATTAAAACATAACATATAACTGGCTTACAGAGCCCTGCAGCAATAGATGTAATATATGTATGGCAATAGCACAGCGCGGTAATCCACCACGTGCAGCTATTGCTATCCACACGCCCTATGGCGCACTAAACAATATTCTATCTCCCCTCCCTAGTCAGGCCTGACATGGAATCAAACTCAGTCTTGTGAATAAAGATTTCTTCGCATGCAAACTTGAAATGGTGGTGCACGTTCAGGAACAGTATTGTAATCCACAAAGTAGGCAGTCACAAGGAACACTATGCTGGAGACCCTTTAACTCTGTCCTGCCACCGGTCTCCGGCGGAAACAGCAAACAAATGAACGGTGAGCCAAGGCAGTCTATAGGCCTAAACACAATACAACCGATTGGATTGAGCAGGTGCTCGCTCACCACTCTGGACGCGATCCCAGTCCGGGACTTCCACCTGCTGTGTCTCCACACACAGCGTCCGCGACGATCGGGTCCCCGATCCAACTGATGTTCGTAGCAAACAAAGTCAGGTGCCACCCAGGCTCCGCAGTGGGATGGAAGGCTCTTCGGAAGTTGCGCAAGGCCCCAGGCTTCAGGCCTTGCACTGCAGCAGATCCGCACAGGAAAAAGCTGTTGCTAGCAGCGCGGTGTCCAAAGAGCCCGAGCTCCGCCTCGCCCTCTTCCTAAATAGTCTCTCCCATGAGTCTCTGCAGTGGCAACACTGCACCCTGGGTGCCAAACAGGACTCTGGGAGATGTAGTTCCAAGAGTCTTAAAGGAGACCCCGCTACATAAACTTGTTTAGGTAGGTTAGGTCTAACACAGGATGCCATAAGCACTAGGAAGAAAGGGAGTACATCCCTTGGCATTCTTCGCTCTTTGGGACAGGCACCACGGCTCCCTGTACCGTCAGCGAATCCACATAGGACAGTAATACCTGCTTCTTTCTTCTAGCCGTGGTGGCAGGGTAGAAATAAACTGGGGGGGAATGACTGGTGAAGGACCATGTGTGGCCTGAAGAAACCGTCTTGATGGTCCATTAGTCCAAGATTGAGACCACCCAGACGTGCCGGAAGAAAAGCAAACACGCCCCCACCAGACCCGCCTGGCCGGGCTCAAACTCAAAACTACTCATGTCCACTGGACGCCTGGCTCTTAGCGGGCTTTCGGAAGGATGTCTGACTTCTGCTCTAATTTCTGCTGAAGTCCCGGCTGGGCCTGTAAGAATGTGCTTCCCTTGAATGCTCAGTAATGCGTCTTCTCCGCTGGGGCCTCTTCTGGCCGAGCAGATGCCTATCCTGGGGCAAGAAGCCCGATTTCCCACCCGTGGCTCGGGCTACAGAGCTATCCGGCCTGTTGCCAAACAACGAGGGCCATTCAAAGGGGATCCTACACCAGGCATGTTTAGATGCTGGATTAGCAAGCCAAGGGCGTAACCATAGGGCCCGCTTAGCCGTAACTGCCTCAAGCCCGTCCTTGAAAGATACAGCGTCCTCTAGAGGACGAGTAACATGTTTGGCCAGTCGCATCAATGCTGCATCAACCAGGGGGGCATTTTCCAGATATTTCACTTCCTCTGCCTTGATTGGGTATAATCTGGAGGTTTTGCTTCACATAGAGGTCTTCTTATCTACCTTGCTCCATTCCTTATCAATGATATCTTTCAATTCTGAAAGGAGCGGGAAACTGGAGCATTCCTTCCCCAGGTGCTTAAAGAACTTCCTTTGCTTAGCTGGGGGAGTGGAAGGATCTTCCCACTTAAGGGCCTCTTTAACTGCTTTAATTAGTGGTGAAACAAGGGCGAAGTTGAACCCTTCAACAAATTAGTCTCCCTGTATCTCGCTGTCAGCAGACCCAGGAAATGCGTCAAAAGGTTGGAATAAGCCTGGATCCTCCTGGGCCTCATTAACCAGGGAGCCAGATAGAGTGGTGGACTGGCTCTGCGTTTGGGTTGTACCCCACTCCTTCAGGGATTGCTGCACCACACGCTTAACTAGAAACTCCATCTGTTGGTTTTCAGTATCTTTTACCCCGACCGACCGCCTGGGCATAGCATGAGTCGCACAGGACTTGCCCTCTGGGACTCGTGTCCCACATCCCCAGCAGGCTCTTCGATCAGAGGGGCTGTCGTGGCGGTGGGTGCGGTGTCTGGAGGAGGAATGGGAACATCTCCTCTGCTGCTGGGTCCTAGACGGGGAGTCATGGCGTCTGGACCTGGATGAAGAGTACTGACGTTGTGGCCCGGCAAGGTCTTTATCGCCTCGAGCCACAAACTGGCGATTCGACCTGGAATGGCTGACAGACACAAAGAAATACAAGAAAAAGGAGAGACATGTCATTAGTACGCATGTCCATAAACAAGCCCACGGGCCTTCCTGGCCCCTCCTTCTCGCCTACACACACACTCTGTGCATGAAGGCTGGCCGCAGGGGGCGGTGACCTGTCCATGGCACCCTGGAGGGGTAACAAGGCAATTCCACACCCTGCAGTAAACAATAGTCCTAGGACAGAGCAGTATAGGGAGGGTGAGGGAAGAGGATGAAAAAGGGTTACTTCCCCTTAAAGAGCTGCTCCCTCCCACGTGATGCACGGGTATGGGTGGACCCACCTGATGCAGGATGTGCAGGGCATGAGAACATTTCTGCACACTGCCCGCAGGAGTCCCACAGCAGCAGGGCTCACAGCTCCCTTTAAAAATCCTCACCCTGGTGAAGTCACCGCCGTGCCCCCTGCATCGAAAGGACCAACCGCTGGACGCCTGCGCGGCCGCTGGGTCCCCTGACGCACCGCGCATGTGCGAACCAGGCCTTGGTTTCACTTGAGGCCTCACACATGCGCAGAGGCGCCCCGCGGCCGGAAGAGTCACGGTGTCCTGGAATGCAGAAGCGTTCCAGGCGCCATGAGAGGCCAAAGAACACCAGAACCAGGGAAAAAAAGAACTGCAGGACAATACAAATAAAACAAAAACTGCTGTCAGGGGTATTTACCGCGATTGTACCATCTTCTGCCTTGCCAGGCAGCTGCACTATGTGGGACGTCCTTCCTGGGCATGGACAGGCTGCCCCCCACCACTGGGACACTATGCCTGGAGAGCCACTCGCCCGCCTGTGGATGGACTCTGGGCTCCCGCACCGCTCACTCAACATGCCCTACTCCGGCCCTGCTAAGGGCTTATTCATCCGGACTGGACGTCAACTAGTAAGTGCATACGCTGTGTTGATCCAAGAGGAGGACAAAAAAGGAACGCACTCTCTGGCTGTGAGCTCAAATTCATGGGAGTGGGGTCCTATAGCATTGGAGAGGAGGTGGTTAACCTACACATAGACTGCCATTGAGTCTGTCGGGAAAGGTTTTATTGCTGTCTGTGACCCTGTTAAGGAGATTTGCCCTCTCTATTTGTCCTGTTTACCAATATCACCAAAAGTGAAATAAAATCCCACATTTCGGGTTGTTCCTTGTTCTGGTGACAACCAGGGAATCACTCACTTTGGAGGGATATTCTCTCACCTCCTGCTTTGGCTTTGGAACAAGAGGTTTTCGAAATTTCCCCAATGAGACATCGATGGCAAAAAAAAAACCTGTTAGGGATTATAACCCACTTTTACTCTATTCGAAATGGAAAAAAGATTTGTTTTCACTTCTACTTGAAAGAGATGTGTGGGAATCACAATCCCTGTAGCACCAGTGGTACACACTAATAGATTTTTTGGAGTGAAAAAAAATTAACAGCTTCAAACAGAGCCGCTGTAGTAACGATCCAACGCCAATGGCTGAGAGAGCTGATCAGGAGCCAGTCGGCTGCTGGTTCTCCAGCTTTCGGACAGGGTGCTATACACACGGGCCGAATGTTAGGCGCGTTTTATTGAACCAGATGATGTCTCCCGACATTCGGCCCATGTGTACAGGGCTTAAGACCGAGAACTGCGCAGTCAAACACAGCTGATTGCTCAGCTCTTGGTCCTTAGCGTGCAGAGAGCTAGTGATTGTCAGTCACTGACTCTGTGCTCTGCTCCTTCAGCACTCAGTGGAGTGCTGGGCTGTGGAAGGGGCGGGAGCAGCTGGCTTAGGCTCTCATCGGCTCGCTGAAAGGCTCAGCCAGCTGTTGGTCCAGACTTCTGTGCAGATCCTGACCATATTGTTGGGATCTTTTCAGAGCCTAGACTGGCTCTGTGAAGGCAGCCGACATCAGACTTTAGCCTGCTGTAAGCTGAAAACAGGTCACAGGAGTGTGGAACTAACTGCGCTCCTGTGACCCACAGGAGAAGTACAGCCAAAAATGCTTTGTGCATTCCTCTCCTTTTTGCTGATCAGGCCGTTTTTCTGACAGGTGTTAAAATCAGTAAGTTAAAATCAGTCATTTTTGCTAGACAAACATTATATATATTTTTTTAGCAGAGACCCTAGAGAATAAAATGGCGGTCGTTTTTTGCACAGTGGTCTTTCAAACTCAATTATTTGTGAAAAAATGTGTGAAGAAATTCACTTTATGAATAAAAAAAAAACTAAACTAATATATACCCCAATTTTTTGTATAATATGAAAGATGATGTTATGCAGAGCAAATCAACACCTAAAATGTCATGCTTTAAAATTGTGCGGGCTTGTGGAATGGCGCCAAATTACAGTACTGTCACCACAAGTGACATTTTAAATACTTCTACAGGGTACCAGTTTAGAGTTACAGAGAAGATCTATTACTATGTAGCGGGGTCTCCTTTTAAGGCCCCGGGACTACGTTACCCAGAACCCTGTTCGGCACCCAGAGTGCAGTTAGCCACCGCAGAGACTCATGGGAGGGGGTATTTAAGGAGGAGGCGAGGCAGAGCTCGGCCTCTTTGGACACCGCGCTGCAAGCAAGAGTTTCTTCGGATCTGCTGCAGTGCAAGGCCTGAAGCCTGGGCCTTACGCAACTTCCAAAGAGCCTTCCACTCCACTGCGGAGCCTGGGTGGCATCTGACTTGTCGAGTGAGGACATCAGTTGGATCTGGGACCCGATCGTTGCAGACGCTGTGTGCGGATACACAGCAGGGTGGACGTTCCGGACTGGGATCGCGTCCGGAGTGGTGAGCGGGCACCTGCCCAAACCTATAGACTGTGCCGCGTTTAGGCCTATAGACTGCATAGGCCTACAGTTTCGTTTATCTGCTGTTCCCCGGGGGGACCGGTAGCAGGACAGAGTTGAAGTGTCCCCCCAGTATAGTGTTTCAAGTTATTGCCTGGTTGTGGATTACAAAGTACTATTCATCAAGTGCACCACCGAAAGCTGGCATGCGAAGAAATCCCTATAGGAGGTGACTGAGATTTATTCCATGTCAGGCCTGACCGGGGTGGAAAGTTAGGATATTGTTTAGTGCGCCATAGGGCGCGCTTACCATAATAGCTACACGTGGTGAAGTACCGCGCAGCACCATTATTGTATGCTGTATTGATTTCTGCAGGGCTCTGCTAGCCAATTGCATGTGTTGTGTTCTGCCTATGCTACCTTTAATATAAGAGTAAACTGTTATATTTAATCTCTTGCCTCAGTGTGTTGTCTTACTGCTAGGAGATTATTCCTTGCAATACTATTGAATGTGATACAAATATAACCCCTAGACTAGCTGTGCCAGAGTGGGTCGAGCAGATTGCTGGGGGTTGGTGGTGCTGTACACAGGGCCCGAAAACAAATCCAGCGGCTCTCTTAACTGGGGGTAGCGCTACAACTATAATTATTTCTCTTGCTCAGATGTTTGCTATGATACCTCACATGTGTGGTGCAAACACTGTTTACATATGTGGGCATATGCTTTCACTACTGTGCGCAAAAATGCAAGGATGGGGGCGTTTTCAAATTTTTTTATTTATTATATTTTTAAAATTTTTACACTGTCCTTTTAAAAAAATATTTTTGAGCACTTTTATTGCTATCACAAGGAATGTAAACATCCCTTGCGATAACAATACAGTGTGACAGATCCTCTTTATGGAGAGATCTGGGGTCTAAAAGAGCATAAATCTCTCCTCTACTCGTAAAAGCAAAAGATAAAAAATATATATATTTTCTTATCTTTTGCTTTAGGAAAAAAAAAAACATGTTCACATGGCTCGAGAACCGGAAATGACATTGACGTCACTCCAGCCCTCCAAGGGCATAGAGATGAGCGGTGGCCATCTAGCATCACTCATCCCTATGCAAAAACACAGCCGACACCCAATGGTTCCCGAGCTCAGCAAATGGTAACGTTAGCCCGGGACGAGGGCACCTCTCCTACCGCTTATAAAAGTGATCTCGCGACGAATCCGCCACTGGGATCACTTTTACCAGCCACCTAAGGAAAAACCTGGGTATTTACCGTCAAAATCATGACGTACATTCCCAGTTAGGTGATCGGCAAGTAGTTAAGGGAGACAGTACAGTTACAATACAGCAGAACACTTTAGAGATCATAGCGATATAAGAATTTGTCACTTTAATTCTTCAACATCTGTGAAAAAAACTAGTTTTCCGTTTTGGATGCACTGATCCATTATTTGACATAGAAGTTACATAAACAATTAAACAAGCTTGAATAGTGGTAGTAAAAAAAAAAATAATAATAATAATAATAATAATAATAATAATAAAAGCTAGACTGCTGAATAGGGGAAAAAATAAAAAATAACAGAATTCTTCATCCACAGAAAGGATGTGGATGAAGGTGGGACATTGTATTGTATTATTAGCCGCACCTCCGCTGTCAGAATACAATGATCAGCATTGAGCAAGGAAATCCATACACTTGTGGCAGGGCGGCCCTTAAACGTGAAATCACGTGCCTGTACATGATTTTTTCCTTCGGGTCTGGGGTGACCCGCTTCCGCTGTGATTGGACACAGCAGGAGCCAATCAGCAAGTCATGCGGACCTGATGATCGCTGGGAACCTGCCGATCGCTCCCAGGGGGCAGAACTGCGTTCTGCCTATGTAAACAAGGCAAAACGCCATTCTGCTAGTAAGGAAGAAAGAGATCTCATGCTAATCAGGAACACAGATCGCTGTCATCCTACAGTTAAATCACCCCCACGTAGTAAGAAAGCACTCCCAGAGAATACATTTAACCCTTCGATCGCCCCTGATGACAGTGCATTTTTTTTTAGCACTGATCACTGTATTGGTGTCACTGGTCCCTAAAATGTGTTTACATACTAGAACATTATCAAAGTCTTAACCTTAAAACAAATACCTCCACGCGGTCTACCTTTCTTGTTCGCATGCGCGCGGGAATCACAACCACTGCATAGAACTTTGAAAGGACAGCAAGAGTATGCCGTCCCTTTAGAGCGCATGCACCGGAGACATCACTAGCTGCAGAAACACTGAACATCTCCTAAACATTGCACGTTTACGAGATATTCCTTGTACCTATTATAAGCTTACCTGTAGGTACAAGTGTCCAAAGCTGTGTTTACTATCGTTTTAACTGATGTCCTATGCAGATCCAAGGTCACACATTTGATCTATATATGAAAGAAAAAATGAATACAAGGTAACAATCGTTATACTGTATTTACCCAATGACACTTGCAAGTGCCGTTTTACACCGGCTGAATTTTGACAGCGGCTCTTACTATGCGATACAGTCACCGGCGTTTGCGGTAGGGGAGCAGTGGCAGGGAGAGTGAGTGAGTGAGTAACTTGTATAGCGCTGCAATTGCGAACTAAATCGCCTCAAGGCGCTTTGCATCCAGTGTCGTTGAGATCGTTAGAAGAGATGGGTCTTTAGTATTTTCCGGAAGGCCCGATGGTTTTCTTCCATGCGGATATTCGTGGGTAGCGCATTCCATAGCCTTGGTCCTTGGACAGCAAACCTTCGTTCTCCCTTGGCTTTGTAGCGGGTCTTGGGGATGTGGAGGAGGTTTTGGTTAGTTGATCGAAGGTCACGAGTAGTGGTGTAGTGTTTTATTTTCTCGCATAAGTATTCAGGAGCGCTTCCTTGTGCGCATTTGTGGGTGAGGCAGAGGGTCTTGAATGTGATCCGATCCTTTACGGCTAGCCAATGGAGGCTTTTCAGGGATTGTGCGATTGATTCCCAGGGTTTTTTCCCTGTTACCAGTCTGGCCGCTGTGTTTTGGACGACTTGTAGACGTGCAACTTGGTATTTGGGTAGTCCTAGGTAAAGTGAGTTAGCGTAGTCAAGCCGTGAATTGATAATGGTTCCGACTACTACTGCTCTGTCTTTTTCCGGGATGAACGGGATGAGTCTTCGTAGCAGGCGGAGAAGGTGGTGGGATCCACTGACTACTGATCCTATTTGTGCGTCCATAGTCATGTCTGAGTCAAAGATAACTCCCAGGCTTTTAACTTTGGTGCTTGGGGTTATGTTTTGTCCCAGGATGGTGGGTGGCGTCCATGTGGTCCTGGCGTTTTTCTTTCGGTTAGCGTGGAAAATGAGCAGTTCTGTTTTGGATCCATTAAGCTTGAGGGAGCTCTCTGTCATCCAATTGTTGATCAATGTAAGGCATTTTTCCAGTCCGTAATATTGATCTTTTTTGTTGTTGATGCGAAAGTATAGTTGAGTGTCATCTGCATAGGAGTGATAACGCATGTCCTGTTCACTGATGATTTTGAGGAGTGGCCGAAGGTAGATGTTGAAGAGTACCGGTGACAGGGGTGATCCTTGAGGTACTCCGCATGTATTTGTGCGTGGTGCCGAGGTAAAGGCTCCCAGTTTCACTGTCTGGGATCGGTTTTCTAAGAAGGATGCGAACCATGGTAGGTCCGTGTCTGCGACTCCTGCTACTTCGGTGAGACGCGTAAGTAGGATTTTGTGATCTACTGTGTCAAAGGCTGCACTGAGGTCCAGCAGCACCAGGAGACATGATTCTCCGTCATCTGCTGCTTCTAGTACGTCGTCCCATATTTTGAGAAGTGCCGTTTCCGTCCCATGGCCTGGGCGGAACCCCGATTGAAGTGGGTCCAGGAGATTGTGGGTATCCAAATGAAGTTGTAGCTGTTGTGTTACAACTTTCTCGATAATCTTGGAGATGGTGTTCAGGCTTGTTACCGGTCTTCTAAAATTTGGGTCATTCGGGTCAAGGTTAGGTTTCTTTAGGAGGGGTTTGATTATTCCTTGTTTAAGGGAAGTCGGCACAATACCTTCTTTGAACGATTGGTTGATGAAGTGTGTTATGTGGGGTGCCAAGATGTCGGTACATTCTTTCAGCAGTTTTGCCGGAATGATGTCGTTCGGTGAAGTGCTATCTCGGAGGCTTCTGATGATGTTTTTAGTAGTGTCGATTGTAATTGGGACCAGAGTAAATTTCTTTGATTGCAGAATATTTATCTGGTTCTTTTCTTCCTTTGGCTGTGTGGGGTTGTTTGATTTTTCCTGCTGAATTATTTTCCTAATGTTATCAATTTTGTCGATAAAAAAATTGGATAGTTCATTGCAGAATTCCTGAGTTTCGTTTGCTGAAGACTCCAAACAGGTGGGATTCATGGTCTGAGCCACTAGTTTGAAGAGTTCGCGGGGGCGGTTTAGGGCTTTTCCGATGGTGTTTGCGAAATGGTCTCTTTTTGAGAAAGGCATAGACCAATTAGGAGATACACTCTAGATATATTGAGTTTTTTTTTGGGTGTATCCCGTACCCCCAAGTAGACATGTGCAATTTGTTTCATTCTAAATTATTTTTTTTTTTTTTACGAATTTCGACAAATTCGTTAATTTGGAAATATCTGAATTATCGAAAAGCCGTTTAACTAACGTTTCAGAATATTCATAAATTCAAATATTCTAAAATTATTAAATTTGTAGAAATTCGTAAATTTGAAAAAAAATACGTAAATTCGGGAAAAAATTGTAAATTCAACAAAAATCGTAAATTCGTAAATTTGAAAAAAAAAATGTAATTTCTAAAATATTTGAAACCCAAAGATTCTAAAATCTGAAATAATAACGAACTAATAATAACTTAACTATTACTAGCTATTAAATTATAGGTATTGAAATTTCCTTTTAAATTTGGCTGTTGGTGAACGTAACGAATAAAAGAATAAAAAATGTATTCCGAAGTTACGAATTATCCGAAATAACAAATGCCGTATCTAAACGAAGGGAACGTAACAAATTAATAATAATAAATTACAATAATGATAATAAAAATGTTTTATTATTATTATTATTATTTATTAATTTGTTTCGTTCCATTTGTTTAGATGTGGCATTCGTTATTTTTGGAAAATTCGTAACTTCAGATAAATTCATATTCGTGTAGCGGGGTCCTCAATTTAGTGGGATACACTTGGGGGTAGTGTGACCCAAGTGTGTAATTGTGTTAGGGTTCAGACCCCTTTTTGTTATTCATGGAGGATTGGGTGGTGTAATATTCTCCTTGACCAGTGGGTGTCAGTGTACCTACTGGCTCAGGGTAGAATCACTACCAGAGTGCTACCCTCCTTTGTCCCTGCCTGGAGATGGTGCGGCCGGGGCGGGGAACCCGCCGTGGTATCGTCGGGAGGGGATAAAAGGGGGAGACGCCCTCGCCACGAGGTCGTCGTCGTCGTCGTCTTCGGGGATCATCTCTTCACGCACCCAGGCACCTTCAGCCTGGGTGCGGGCGGTTCAAGGTTCCGGCCTAGGCGCCCTAGGCCTGGCCGGAATGAAGCTGGGATTCCATCCCAGGCACCTTCAGCCTGGGATGAGGTACTATTGAGGAGGCCTGGGGCCCAGTGACTCCGACTGGGTCCCGCGAGGGTGAAGTTGCTCCAGGGCGCCCCTTGCGAGGGGACCCGCATCTGAGGTGAGGAGGCTGGGGAGGTCACCTGTTCGAAGACCCGGTGTAGTGTCAACCCGGTGACGGATGGGCCTTCGGTAACTCTCTTGGAGGACATCTTCCCCTGATAGAGGCCGCAACGCAACGGAGGTATTCATGTCAAGACTCCTACAACCCTTGGTCATAGCATAGGGGGGTGTAGGGACCCAGATCAGTATAGTGCCTCGACCTGCTCATCTCACCGTATCATGCCATCGCATTGCCTGTATGTGGAGATACGAAATAAACCAACAGTTGGACTGTGATCGGTGTATGGACTCTGTTAATGGGAGCAAAGGGTGGTTCGGTGGTTTCTGCACGACAGACTCGGTACATGCTCCGGACACACCGGCCCGAGGAAACATCAGGTATTGGCCTTCACCTTGCCCGCCGTTGTGGGGAGGACATGGGCCGTAGCACACCTCACCCTGTCGCGTGACATACCCCTAGCTAAAGAGGACGGGGTGAGGGGGGGCTACACGTGGGGGCTCGTCCGGGATAGTGTGTGTCTTGGCGATGGAACTGAGAACGTCTGTGTTTGAACTTTGCTGCCCGGAGGAGTTCCGAACAGGTCGGCCATGTGATTGGCCAAAGTACATCCCTGCTCGGAGTTGTGGACATGACCCTAAGTCGGGAAAGGCCCACACAGAGGAGCGTAAAAAGGGAGAGGTCCAGCCGTGTGAAGTACTACATGTGGGGACTGTTAATGCACTGCGCCACGAGGCACCCCATGACTGTACAATTTGTGGGCGGAGGCTGGCGGAAGCCCGCGAAAACGTACAATTTGTGGGAGGAGTCTGGCCACGTGTGGAGATACACGTGGAGACTCCGGCGCGTGGTCAGCGCGTGATGGAACAGCAAGTGGTCGGGATGGCCTCAAGCTCCCCGTGGATGCCGGTATCTTACCCCACGAAAATGACTGCATTTGCTGCTCCCCTGACAGACACGGGAATAAGGCTCAGGCCCCGAGGACAGTTGGCTCTGTATTCATGCAGAGACACGGAGGCTCTCAGTGTGATCTGTCCCGGATGCTCGGGACTGGTGGTCCAACTAAAGCCATTCGGGCGATGTGAGGCATGCAAGGAGTTCCTTTTTGAGGTTGAACCATACACGGAAAGGCCCCGGGCCCTACGCCTCAACTGCATCACAGGAACCGCCACTCCGGAGGGAGAGATCCAGGCCTCTGCGGAGTTCCCCGTACGCGCTGACCAGGGCGAAGTGACTGCCCAACCAGAGATTGAGAGAGAAAAATCCGAAGACACTGCTTTGGTCACCACAGACTCCCTGCTGCCACCCCCGAAGAGGAAGATAGGCCTGGTGCAGGCATCCTGTGGTCGTGGTCGAGCTTCACCCCGCCGCTTGCTTGGCCTGGATGACGCCGGTAGAGAAGAGAGTCCCGGACATCCCAGTTCTTCAGTAGGTCCAGGTGAGCTAGGGGCTGGGACTGTGGTGTTGGTTGGAGGTGTTGGGAGTTCACAGCCGGTGGAGCCCGAAAGGGAGGGTAGCCTTCCGTCTACTAGAGACTACCTTCCCGCCGAGATGTATGACACCTCCGACCTAGAGTCGTTGTCAGACTGTGGTGATGACGGAGAAATAGACGAGCTGTTTCACCGGAAGGGATGGGACAGACGCCCGCTACCTGTGCTGAGTAAACCACAGGATTCCCCCATGTCTATAGAAGACAGTACGCTCCGGGCGCAGGCCCCGGAGTTCCCGAGGAAATCTAACCCTCTGACCAACTTTCCTCATTCAACTACATCACCCGCTCTGATGGTGTGGAAGCATCGTGCTTCGTTGCGGGCACCAAAGACAAAGCAACCCGAGATGGTGAAGGTACCTCGGCACCCGGAGGCCATCGTACAGCCAGGAGAAGGTGAGCGAGATGTGATGCCGCCCCTAGCCAGATTGCAGAGACTTTTCTCCCAGAGAGTCGCCCGTGAATATGGGTGGGAGTACCCCTACTTGCCTCGGGACTTATTGTATGAAGTTGAGGTCCTGCGACCGAGGTGGTATGACGAGTTTGTATGGGAAAAGCTTAAAGTACCCCATGCCAGGCGATACCTGTCATGTTCGCCGCCTGTGTCTAAGAAGTTCAAGGATTGCAGAGCTGATTGGAGACTTGGATGCCATATTCATGCCGATAAGGTGCTCATCTGTAGGAAAGAAGGAGAGGATGTCGAGTATTCAGTGGAAGTGTTTGACGGGCACCTGAAGCCTCTGTTTCTGCCGGATCCAAGGTTCTACTTATAGGAGAAGTGAGCTCCTATCTTGTTGCTGTTGAAACTTTCTGGATGAGACATTCCCAGACGCCTAGAACTGTGCCCTACTTTTGTTTTGATTTGGGCTTTTCTTTTACTCACTGGAGACTTGGGAGCTGTTGTTTTTTTTTTTTCTCCCTTTTCTTCATGTGCCAAAGGCAGAGACTTTTGGGGTAGATTCAGAGTAGGAAAGCAGGAAGAATGAAGATCTAACCAAGTGTCATTACCGCAGCTCTGTCACCAGGTGTCAGTGTTGTGCAACGGTTGTTCGAAATGCTACACATGCATTACTTACTTATTGGAGTGAGCGGGTCTCTCGGCTGACGGACCCACTCATGCCAAGTTAACACCGAGTGTTAGGATGTGTTTTCTTTTGTTGTTTCCCTTCTGCAGGAGATTCATCGGTCAAGACTACTGAGAGTGGGGTGGTTCTTAGACAGCGATGGGAGGGATTGTACATGTGTACAGGATAGATGTCTTATACAAATGTTTATCGTTTTATATTTCCCCTTTCCCTTTTGAGCAGGTCTTGGCACACTTAGTAAAAAAAAAAAAACTTGAGGGATAGCCTCTGGGGCCCACTTCATGTCGCCACTCCTTGGGAGACATGGGTGTGCACCTGACGCTGGGGACCAGCGTCAAATCACAGGGGGGAGTGTGTAGCGGGGTCCTCAATTTAGTGGGATACACTTGGGGGTAGTGTGACCCAAGTGTGTAATTGTGTTAGGGTTCAGACCCCTTTTTGTTATTCATGGAGGATTGGGTGGTGTAATATTCTCCTTGACCAGTGGGTGTCAGTGTACCTACTGGCTCAGGGTAGAATCACTACCAGAGTGCTACCCTCCTTTGTCCCTGCCTGGAGATGGTGCGGCCGGGGCGGGGAACCCGCCGTGGTATCGTCGGGAGGGAATAAAAGGGGGAGACGCCCTCGCCACGAGGTCGTCGTCTTCGGGGATCATCTCTTCACGCACCCATGCACCTTCAGCCTGGGTGCGGGCGGTTCAAGGTTCCGGCCTAGGCGCCCTAGGCCTGGCCGGAATGAAGCTGGGATTCCATCCCAGGCACCTTCAGCCTGGGATGAGGTACTATTGAGGAGGCCTGGGGCCCAGTGACTCCGACTGGGTCCCGCGAGGGTGAAGTTGCTCCAGGGCGCCCCTTGCGAGGGGACCCGCATCTGAGGTGAGGAGGCTGGGGAGGTCACCCGTTCGAAGACCCGGTGTAGTGTCAACCCGGTGACGGATGGGCCTTCGGTAACTCTCTTGGAGGACATCTTCCCCTGATAGAGGCCGCAACGCAACGGAGGTATTCATGTCAAGACTCCTACAACCCTTGGTCATAGCATAGGGGGGTGTAGGGACCCAGATCAGTATAGTGCCTCGACCTGCTCATCTCACCGTATCATGCCATCGCATTGCCTGTATGTGGAGATACGAAATAAACCAACAGTTGGACTGTGATCAGTGTATGGACTCTGTTAATGGGAGCAAAGGGTGGTTTGGTGGTTTCTGCACGACAGACTCGGTACATGCTCAGGACACACCGGCCCGAGGAAACATCAGGTATTGGCCTTCACCTTGCCCGCCGTTGTGGGGAGGTCATGGGCCGTAGCACACCTCACCCTGTCGCGTGACATACCCCTAGCTAAAGAGGACGGGGTGAGGGGGGGCTACATTCGTTACATTCACTAACAGCCAAATTTGAAAGGAATTTCCTATTTCTATAATAGTTATTAATAGTTAAGTTATTATTAGTTAGTATTATTTCAGATTTTCAAATTTTCTGTTTATTTTTTTAATTCCCGAATCTCTGATTTTTTTTTTTCAGAATTTCATTATTTTTTTCAATTGAATTGAATGAATTTCAGTTTTTTTTTTCTAATTTCCGTTTTTCTTTTTAATTTACAAATTGCGATCATAACGAATGACCCGAAAAACAAAAATAACCAAAAACTAAAGAAACGAAAACAAAAATTTTTTCGGCAGCGCACATTTCTACCCCCAAGGTCAATTGGTTAAACTAGCATTTAAAAGTGAACTCCAATCAAAAGTAAATATGAGGAAATCTCTGATAACCCACATTACAGTTAGCAGTATCATTCATTTGTTTAAATCTAATTAGTTATAGAGTGTGCATGTATGTACCAGTCCACCAATCCACTTTTGTCAATGATCTAGGAATCACTGCTTGGAATGCAGGAGAAGGAATTTTCAAACAAACCCAAAGCATGCCCCTTGCTGTCTTTCCCACAAAAAAGGAACAAAAGAAATTTTACAATCTACCATCAGATACAGGTCTGCTTTGGAAACATTTTTTTTATAAATAAATTCCTAATTAGGAGACGATTTTATCCAAGAATAAAGAGTAACGCACAGTTAGGATAGACAAATAGTGTCCAAAATACACCATTTAGAATACAGAGGTAATATAGCCAATATGTTAATGTCTGTATCCATATTGAACAAGAACAAAGAAAAGGACAACAAAAATGTTTAGATTTTAGTATTCAATACAGAAGACACACAGGGCTCAACAGTAAGATGGAATCACTATCTGCATTCTAGCATCGCTTACAGTAACAGAATTTGATAGGAAGCATACAACCAAATAAGACTGTCAAAAAAGCTGTACATGTTAATTAGCTAGTAGGTTCTTGTAGAATTTCCACTAGAACCACTTTGACTTTATTACAGTAAATGTGTTATTGAGATCCTTTTCTTTCCTGCTGTTTTATTGCAAACTATAGAAATTTTGTATTAGTTTATTTCATCCCTTAACCACTTCATCTATTGTACCTTTATACTTCTTATGTCTAGAACAATTTTTTTCATTTCCACTGTAGGCAATAATTTTGTCATTACACAAAATAACAAAGTCATACATATGTTGCTTTTTGGGGACACAGTAAACTTTCTTTTAGCATCATTTTGCAAAAACTATTTATTTACTCTGTAATCTTTTGACAAAAAGATTTTAACAAATGAAAAAAACATATACCGGTACATTTTATTTTGTCACAATTAAAATGCATAGTACAGTGATGTTTCTGGTACAAAGAATGGCAAAATTATTTGCAAATGAAACCTGGAACGTTCATGGACCTACTTTCCCTTACAGTTCCTCCCATGGACAGACTCTTCAAACTACCCAATAACCATTAAAAAACACCCACTTATCAACACAACACTTAGTTCTTTCCACAAAATTGCAATTTTACACAAACTCTTTTTAACGCCAAGCCCGCTATCGGCAATAGCAAACAATCCTGATTTTCTTCCCGGCCTTTAAAATAAGGCTGTTCCTTATATTAATGAAACACATTTTCTTGCCCTACTTGTACCTTGCCTTCACAAAGAGAAGCTAAAGTCCTTTGAAACTTTAAAAACAGAATAAAAAAAAAACAGAATATAATAAGTCCCCTTTTAAAGGGGTTGTATTGTTTAGTTTAAAAAAAACAAAAAACAAACATGTTATACTTACCTCCACTGTGGAGTTCGTTTTGGCCCCGATCCTGGTCTTCTGGGGTCCCTCGGCGGCTGTCTCGGCTCATCCCCGCAAGCGCTAACCAGCTTCATGGGAAGCTCTCTCCCAAGGGGGTTAGCTTGCGGGTGCACCCCTCGTGATACAGCTGGCAGCCATAGCCGCCGACTATCACTCGGCCCCGGCGCGTCGCGTCATTGGATGTGATTGACAGCAGCGCAAGCCAATGGCTGCGCTGCTATCAATCTCCAATGACGAGCCGCCTCAAGCAGGGGGAAACCATTGCAGGAACGAGCCCAGGAGTTCTGTGGTATAGGTAAGTAAAACGGGGGGGGGGGGGCTGGGGTGCCCGAGAGTGCAAGGTGTTTTTTTACCTTAATGCATAGGATGCATTGAGGTGAAAAAAACACAAAGCTTTACAACCCCTTTAACTACTGGTTGTATGTACAACTTCACGACTTTCTTAAAAATAATAAGCAAAAAACATTTGATGACTAGACCAGTGGTTCTCAACCTCAGTCCTCAAGTACCCCCAACAGGCCATGTTTTAGGAATTTCTCTTAGATAAAAAAGCTGTCCAAAATACCAAGCCATTGACTGATTTAATGATCCTGTGCAAGATAAAGGAAAACCTGCAAACGTGGCCTGTTGGGTGTACTTGAGGACTGAGGTTGGGAACCACTGGGCTAGACCACTTACAATCTTTGAAAACATTTACTATAAACTAAACCCTGTACGCAAAGCCACTTCAATGGCGTACAACTGGCTTTCGCAACCATGTAATTATTTACCAGACAAATATAAGCAAATCTGGGAACAGGAGTTCAAGATATAAATCCCAGATGAGCAATGTCAGAAAGCATGCATTTTCACTCATAAATGTTCATTAAAGTGGAAGTCCACCCTAACAATAAATTCCCTGCATCTACAGACACCCACAATCTAACACTAACCTATCTAGCTCTATAAAGAAGAAATCACTATACATAATTTTTTTGAAGCCGATCCGATCCGGTCTCCAGCGGCTGAAGCTCTACAGAGGACACAGTCATCAACGGCTGTGAAATTAATGGGGAGTGACATCATCCAAAGACTTACTATGGGGCTGTGTCCTATTTTTCTCTTTCATTAAGTTTTTTATTATTATTAGAAACATACAAAAATCTATGTTGCATACATAATGTTGTACAAACATGTTAAAAGAGAAGTATGTTTTTATTTTATTATTTTTTATTCATACTTACCTAAGTGGATGGAGCATCAGACCGATGCTGCAGCTGTCCCCCGGCGTCTCTGCACTGAGAACCGAGCCACCGAACACCGCCAATGGCTCAGTTCTCGCAGATCCCCGGGAGGAAAGCTGCTGACTGTCAATCAGCGTCTCTCCTCTCTGATCCTCCACGCTCACTGGAGCACTGAGTTTTGGAGGGGCGGGGAGAAGCTGTCTCAGCGGCTCGCTGAGACTGCCATCAATCAAGGCAGCTGGCGGATCCAGACTTGGAAGTCGGAATGACGCGCTGCCTCGACTGATGGCAGTGACGTCAGCGGAGGTCAAGTATTTAGCTTCTAATTCAACAAAACAATGAAAAGAGTAAGGCACATCGCCTTCAGCAGGAGCTGTTTGTCTGAGGAACGAAAAGTATATGAAGTGTGCTAAACATAACAGGTGACATTAGCCATCTGGCTTTTCGAAACATTTTCAATATTCCTAACATCTATCATTAATATTCCAATATTTAAGAGGCCTCGGATTACTTAGTCCTTGGGCACACTGATGAGAGCAAGTTACTGTGAGCAATAAGAGATAGTATAAAGAGAGTTTTGTAAAGGAGAAGAAAGTCACAAAGAAGAAGAAAAGAAGGAGAGAGATTTAGGGTTTGCCGGCCTTCAGGAATCCTCCTAATCCCATTGTATTGTACAGAATTACCTGGGGATACCAACATTGGTCGCCGAAGGTTCCCAAACAGACTCGAACTTCGCCGCTGTGTCCTTCAAGGAGCTAACCCTTTTTTCTTAAACCATTATCCAGGGAATTTTTCTTTTGGCTGCGGTAAAGGAGACATTGTGTTGTTTCCACGCTCTTGCTATGGTCAATTTAGCTCCCAATAGGATAAAGAAAATTAGTGACTGGATGGCTTTAGTAGTTTCAGGTATCTGGGCATTGAGCAATGCTATGGAGAGGTCCTTTGGGATTTGAAATCCCGTGACTTTGCGTATTATATAAAATATTCTATTCCAGAATCCCCTAATTCTCGGGCAGTCCCACCAAATGTGCATCATGGATCCTGGGATTTTACAACCTCTAAAGTAAAGGAGCGAGGAAGAAGGGAACATTTTTGCCAGCCTTGTTGGAACTAGATACCTTGAGGTTTGCTTCAATCAGGACTGTGTTACACATGTCTCTGTAGGACCGAAAAAAGTTTCTGTTTCAGGTGTCCGTATTCCAGCTAATCTGGGTCTCGCTTTCCTAGGCCAGCATATAAAGTAGCTTAAAGCTGTCTGAGGCTAGTGACAGGTAAATTGTGGAAATGCCCCCCCCCCCCTGCTCTGTGGCCTGACCGCACCACTGTTCATAGTTTGTTAAAGAGGGGGTGAAGTGGCGCTTACTCAAAATGATCTATTAATAAATAATATATAGCAAAGATTCCTGTGCAAATAAATACTGTTCCTGTGCAAAAAATCAGATAAATCTTAAATAAATAAATATAAAATTCCCTTGGTGCATAAAAGCAAATATGGATAAGTGCAAAGTAATAAAAGTACTAATAAGTATTTCTTCAGTGCAAAATGCAAAATAAAGTGCAAAATCAGGCACAAAAAGTGCAGCAATAATGTGCAAAGTGAAAGTAAATAAAAATTGAAAATAAGAAATTGATTATTTCTGTGCAAAAAACATTCAGTGTCAAAATAGTCTTAAGTGCAAACAAGCAATTTTCAATAAAAAAGTTCCCCAAAAAAACAAAAACACTCCTCCGTGCTGGAAAATTTCTGAAACAGTCCAAACAATGTGCATAAAGATCCCAGTGAAACATTGCAACAAATCAACTTTTGAAAGGTAGTATTCTCCAACTGCCAAGAAAACATGCAAAGTGCTTCAATCCTGTGTGGGTGCCCTCGTTTCCCCCAGCCTCTCATCTCATCTGGCTTAAAATTAAGCCTTTCTGCTAGTCTCCAATAGCTGAGTGCTCTCTTTTCTTGTTCAATCGCCCACGATCAGGTTTCCCATTTTAGGTACTCAGATAACAAAGAGAGGGAAAGCGGGACTCCATAGTGTAGTATTTCAGATATACGTTTATTAATAAAGGTTAAAAAACTTACAATTCAGATGATTAAAAACAGCATGACACAGTGTGTATTCCTGCTTCCGGACTCGCCCGCGACCGAAAGTGATGTCACCACAGCTCTGTACCCTGACGCGTTGCGTATCTGCTCAACGTCACTTTCTCATGCTCTTTGAGAAAATATTAAAGGGGATAAGGGATAGCCCTGTCTAGTCCCTCTAGATATTTTAATGGGCTCTGTATAATAACCCTGGAGTCGTACCCGAGCTTCCGGATAGGAGTATAGTGCCGCCATTAGGCCCATGAATCTCTGACCAAAACCCCATTGGTGCATGATATTAAACAGGTAGCGCCATTTGACCGAATCGAAGGTCTTTTGGACATCGATCGAAAGGGGTAACCCTTCCTGATGATTCCCCTGGACCCATCCTGATTGTAGAATTCATATGATATCTATCACTCTTCTGATCTGGTCTGGGCCCTGTCTGCCTGGGATGAAATCCACTTGGTCTTTGTGAATATAAAGACCTATAAAAGAAGCCATGTGATTAGCTAGGATCTTGGTCAGGATTTTCATATAGTTATTTATTAGTGATATGGGCCCATAGTTTCCTACTTCTCCTTGGTCTTTGTGTGGTTTGGGGATAATGGAAATGTAAGCTGAATTAAGGTGTTTATCTAGAGGTTCCCCTTTTGTTTTAGAGTTAAAGAAGCGTGTTAGGTGCGGAGCCAAAGTTTGTGCAAACGTTTTGTAATAGGGTGTGGAGAAGCCATCTGCTCCAGGGGAAGACCCTCGTTTGAGGTTTTTATTGACACATAGTACTTATTCCCCTGAACTCGGGGACTCCACTGTATCATGGTGTCAGGATTCTAGATTTGGGATCGGAAGACAATCTAAAAACGAGTTCATATGGGACTCATTGTCATTATTCCCTGCGCTATATAGTTTCTCATAGAAATTATGGAAAGTTTCCATAATGTGTTGCGGGTTTAGAGTATGATGCCCACCCGGTACCCGAATTTTGGGTTGGGGGGATAATTTGGCGGCCAGCATCGGGCCAATTGTGTCCCGCTGATGATAGAATTTAGCTCCAATCCATCTAATACTTTTTTCGACCTTGGATGTAAGGGCTAGGTTGAGGGATAAGCGCGATGCGTCTAATTTGTTTACAGGGACCTGTTTGGGGTCTTGTTTATGAAGACAGTGCATGTGATTAAATTCCTTTTCTAGCCTGTCAGTGTCAACCAGGGATGGACTGGTCATAGGGACTACCAGGAGTTTCCCGGTGGGCCGATGGCTCAGTGGGGCGTTTAAAAAAAATAATAATAATTTTCTGGGCCGTTTTTTTATGCAGTTCGGCGGCAGCAGGAGCGTGGCAGCAAACAGCGGCGGGGATTCTGGGAAGGTGGTCAGCAAGGAGGGCAGTTGGATGTAAAATTCTGAGGAGGGAGAAGAGCTCCACCCCCTCCCTGACCACCGAAGAGGCGAACAGTAGCGAGCGCGGCCACCACGGCGCTCCCAGAACCTCGATTCCTCCACCTCCTCTCTGCTCCAGGAACCATGCGGCCTGGGCCGGAGGGCAGGCTGACTGGGAGCCCGGAGGAAGAGAACATGCGCCACTGTAAGGAGCAGAGCAGCGAGAGCCCCCCCCGGAACAAGAGGGAGACTCGGCGCTGCCGCTGCTGGCCATCAGTTACCTGGCATCTTACACAAACATGCCAGAACACTGAGACAGGGGGAGGTGAGCAGAGGAGGGACTGCATAAAGGGACAGTGCTGTCTCAGCCCTCCCATCTGTCTCTCTGCCCCCTCTGTCTCTCAGTCCCCCCCTCTGTCTCTCAGTCCACCCCTCTGTCTCTCAGTCCCCCCATATTTCAGCCCCCCTCTGTCTCTTAGACCCCCCTCTGTCTCTCAAACCCCCCCTCTGTCTCTCAGTCCCCCCTCTGTCTCTCAGTCACCCCCTCTGTCTCTTAGACCCCCCCTCTGTCTCTCAGTGCCCGTGTCTCTCAGTCCCCCCTCTTTTAGCCCCCTCCTCTGTCTCTCAGCCCCCTCTGTATCTCAGACCCCCCTTCTGTCTCTCAGACTCCTTCTCTGTCTCTCAGACCCCTCCTCTGTCTCTCAGACCCCTCCTTTGTCTCTCAGCTCTCCTTCTCTATCTCTACGCTCTCCTCCTCTGTCTCTCAGCTCTCCCTCTGTCTCTCAGCTCCCCCTCTGTCTCTCAGCTCCCCCTCTGTCTCTCAGCTCCCCCTCTGTCTTTCAGCTCCCCTTCTGCCTCTCAGACCCCTCCTCTGTCTCTCAGACCCCTCCTCTGTCTCTCAGACCCCCACTGTCTCTCAGCCCCCTCCTCTATCTCTCAGCTCCCTCCCTCTGTCTCTCAGCCCCTCTGTCTCTCAGACCCCCCTCTGTCTCTTAGACCCCCCTTTGTCTCTTAGACACCCCTCTGTCTCTCAGTCCACCCCTCTGTCTCTCCGTCCCCCCTATTTCAGCCCCCCTCTGTCTCTTAGACCCCCTCTGTCTCTTAGACCCCCCTCTGTCTCTCAGACCCCCCCTCTGTCTCTCAGTCCCCCCTCTGTCTCTCAGTCACCCCCTCTGTCTCTTAGACCCCCCTCTGTCTCTCAGTCCCCGTGTCTCTCAGTCCCCCCTCTTTTAGCCCCCTCCTCTGTCTCTCAGCCCCCTCTGTCTCTCAGACCCCCTTCTGTCTCTCAGACTCCTCCTCTGTCTCTCAGACCCCTCCTCTGTCTCTCAGACCCCTCCTCTGTCTCTCAGCTCTCCTTCTCTATCTCTCCGCTCTCCTCCTCTGTCTCTCAGCTCCCCCTCTGTCTCTCAGCTCCCCCTCTGTCTCTCAGCTCCCCCTCTCTCTCTCAGCTCCCCTTCTGCCTCTCAGACCCCTCCTCTGTCTCTCAAACCCCTCCTCTGTCTCTCAGACCCCCACTGTCTCTCAGCCCCCTCCTCTATCTCTCAGCTCTCCCCCTCTGTCTCTCAGCTCCCTTCCTCTGTCTCTCAGCCCCCCTGTCTCTCAGACCCCTCTGTCTCTCAGACCCCCCTCTGTCTCTCAGACCCCCCTCTGTCTCTCAGTTCCTGTGTCTCTCAGTCCCCCCTCTTTTAGCCCCTCCTCTGTCTCTCAGCTCCCCTCTATCTCTCAGACCCCTTCTGTCTCTCAGACCACTCCTCTGTCTCTCAGACCCCTCCTCTGTCTCTCAGCTCTCCTCCTCTGTCTCTCAGCTCTCCTCCTCTGGCTCTTAGCTCTCCTCCTCTGTCTCTCAGCTCTCCTCCTCTGTCTCTCAGCTCTCCTCCTCTGTCTCTCAGCTCTCCTCCTCTGTCTCTCAGCTCTCCTCCTCTGTCTCTCAGCTCTCCTCCTCTGTCTCTCAGCTCCCCCATCTGTCTCTCAACCCCCCTGTCTCTCAGATCCCTCCACTGTCTCTCAGCCCCCTCCTCTGTCTCTTAGCCCCCTCCTCTGTCTCTCAGCTCCCCCCTCTGTCTCTCAACCCTCCTCTGTCTCTCAGCTCCCCCTCTGTCTCTCAGCCCCCCCTCTGTCTCTCAGCCCCCCCTCTGTCTCTCAGCCCCCCCCCCTCTGTCTCTCAGCTCCCCCCTCTGTCTCTCAGCCCCCCTCTGTCTCTCAGCTCCCCCTCTGTCTCTCAGCTCCCCCTCTGTCTCTCAGCCCCCCCTCTGTCTCTTAGACCCCCCTCTGTCTCTCAGACCCCCCCTCTGTCTCTCAATTCCCGTGTCTCTCAGTCCCCCCTCTTTTAGCCCCTCCTCTGTCTCTCAGCTCCCCTCTATCTCTTAGACCCCCTCTGTCTCTCAGACCCTCCTCTGTCTCTCAGACCCCTCCTCTGTCTCTCAGACCCTTTCTCTGGGTCTCAGACCCCTCCTCTGTCTCTCAGCTCTCCTCCTTTGTCTCTCAGCTCTCCTCCTCTGTGTCTCAGCTCCCCCCTCTGTCTCTCAACCCCCCTGTCTCTCAGATCCCTCCACTGTCTCTCAGCCCCCTCCTCTGTCTCTTAGCCCCCTCCTCTGTCTCTCAGCTCCCCCCTCTGTCTCTCAACCCTCCTCTGTCTCTCAGCTCCCCCTCTGTCTCTCAGCCCCCCCTCTGTCTCTCAGCCCCCCCTCTGTCTCTCAGCTCCCCACTGTCTCTCAGCCCCCTCTGTCTCTCAGCTCCCCCTCTGTCTCTCAGCTCCCCCTCTGTCTCTCAGCTCCCCCTCTGTCTCTCAGCCCCCCCTCTGTCTCTTAGACCCCCCTCTGTCTCTCAGACCCCCCCCTCTGTCTCTCAATTCCCGTGTCTCTCAGTCCCCCCTCTTTTAGCCCCTCCTCTGTCTCTCAGCTCCCCTCTATCTCTTAGACCCCCTCTGTCTCTCAGACCCCTCCTCTGTCTCTCAGACCCCTCCTCTGGGTCTCAGACCCCTCCTCTGTCTCTCAGCTCTCCTCCTTTGTCTCTCAGCTCTCCTCCTCTGTGTCTCAGCTCCCCCCTCTGTCTCTCAGCCCCCTGTCTCTCAGCCCCCCCCTGTCTCTCAGCCCCCCTCTGTCTCTCAGACCCCTCCTCTGTCTCTCAAACTCCTCCACTGTCTCTCAGCCCCCTCCTCTATCTCTCAGCTCCCCCTTCTGTCTCTCAGCTCCCCCTTCTGTCTCTCAGCTCCCTCCTTCTGTCTCTCAGCTCCCCCTGTCTCTCAGCCCCTGTCTCTCAGCTCCCTCCTCTGTCTCTCAAACCCCTCCTCTGTCTCTAAGCCCCCTCCTCTATCTCTCAGCTCTCCCCCTCTGTCTCTCAGCTCCCCCCTCTGTCTCTCAGCTCCCCTCTGTCTCTCAGCCCCCCTGTCTCTCAGATCCCCCTGTCTCTCAGCTCCCCCTGTCTCTCAGCTCCCTCCCATTGTCTCTTAGCTCCCCCCTCTGTCTCTCAGCTTCCCCCTCTGTCTCTCAGCTCCCCCTCTGTCTCTCAGACCCCTCCTCTGTCTCTCAGACCCCTCCTCTGTCTCTCAGGCCCTTTCTCTGGGTCTCAGACCCCTCCTCTGTCTCTCAGCTCTCCTCCTTTGTCTCTCAGCTCTCCTGTCTCTCAGACCCCCTCTGTCTCTTAGACCCCCCTCTGTCTCTCAGACCCCCCTCTGTCTCTCAGACCCCCTCTGTCTCTCAGTCCCGACTCTGGCTCTCAGTTCCTGTGTCTCTCAGTCCCCCCTCTTTTAGCCCCTCCTCTGTCTCTCAGCTCCCCTCTATCTCTCAGACCCCTTCTGTCTCTCAGACCACTCCTCTGTCTCTCAGACCCCTCCTCTGTCTCTCAGCTCTCCTCCTCTGTCTCTCAGCTCTCCTCCTCTGTCTCTCAGCTCTCCTCCTCTGGCTCTCAGCTCTCCTCCTCTGGCTCTTAGCTCTCCTCCTCTGTCTCTCAGCTCTCCTCCTCTGTCTCTCAGCTCTCCTCCTCTGTCTCTCAGCTCTCCCCCTCTGTCTCTCAGCTCCCTTCCTCTGTCTCTCAGCCCCCCTGTCTCTCAGACCCCCTCTGTCTCTTAGACCCCCTCTGTCTCTCAGACCCCCCTCTGTCTCTCAGACCCCCCTCTGTCTCTCAGTTCCTGTGTCTCTCAGTCCCCCCTCTTTTAGCCCCTCCTCTGTCTCTCAGCTCCCCTCTATCTCTCAGACCCCTTCTGTCTCTCAGACCACTCCTCTGTCTCTCAGACCCCTCCTCTGTCTCTCAGCTCTCCTCCTCTGTCTCTCAGCTCTCCTCCTCTGGCTCTTAGCTCTCCTCCTCTGTCTCTCAGCTCTCCTCCTCTGTCTCTCAGCTCTCCTCCTCTGTCTCTCAGCTCTCCTCCTCTGTCTCTCAGCTCTCCTCCTCTGTCTCTCAGCTCCCCCCTCTGTCTCTTATCTCCCCCATCTGTCTCTCAACCCCCCTGTCTCTCAGATCCCTCCACTGTCTCTCAGCCCCCTCCTCTGTCTCTTAGCCCCCTCCTCTGTCTCTCAGCTCCCCCCTCTGTCTCTCAACCCTCCTCTGTCTCTCAGCTCCCCCTCTGTCTCTCAGCCCCCCCTCTGTCTCTCAGCCCCCCCCCTCTGTCTCTCAGCTCCCCCCTCTGTCTCTCAGCCCCCCTCTGTCTCTCAGCTCCCCCTCTGTCTCTCAGCTCCCCCTCTGTCTCTCAGCCCCCCCTCTGTCTCTTAGACCCCCCTCTGTCTCTCAGACCCCCCCTCTGTCTCTCAATTCCCGTGTCTCTCAGTCCCCCCTCTTTTAGCCCCTCCTCTGTCTCTCAGCTCCCCTCTATCTCTTAGACCCCCTCTGTCTCTCAGACCACTCCTCTGTCTCTCAGACCCCTCCTCTGTCTCTCAGACCCTTTCTCTGGGTCTCAGACCCCTCCTCTGTCTCTCAGCTCTCCTCCTTTGTCTCTCAGCTCTCCTCCTCTGTGTCTCAGCTCCCCCCTCTGTCTCTCAACCCCCCTGTCTCTCAGATCCCTCCACTGTCTCTCAGCCCCCTCCTCTGTCTCTTAGCCCCCTCCTCTGTCTCTCAGCTCCCCCCTCTGTCTCTCAACCCTCCTCTGTCTCTCAGCTCCCCCTCTGTCTCTCAGCCCCCCCTCTGTCTCTCAGCCCCCCCTCTGTCTCTCAGCTCCCCACTGTCTCTCAGCCCCCTCTGTCTCTCAGCTCCCCCTCTGTCTCTCAGCTCCCCCTCTGTCTCTCAGCTCCCCCTCTGTCTCTCAGCCCCCCCTCTGTCTCTTAGACCCCCCTCTGTCTCTCAGACCCCCCCCTCTGTCTCTCAATTCCCGTGTCTCTCAGTCCCCCCTCTTTTAGCCCCTCCTCTGTCTCTCAGCTCCCCTCTATCTCTTAGACCCCCTCTGTCTCTCAGACCCCTCCTCTGTCTCTCAGACCCCTCCTCTGGGTCTCAGACCCCTCCTCTGTCTCTCAGCTCTCCTCCTTTGTCTCTCAGCTCTCCTCCTCTGTGTCTCAGCTCCCCCCTCTGTCTCTCAGCCCCCTGTCTCTCAGCCCCCCCCTGTCTCTCAGCCCCCCTCTGTCTCTCAGACCCCTCCTCTGTCTCTCAAACTCCTCCACTGTCTCTCAGCCCCCTCCTCTATCTCTCAGCTCCCCCTTCTGTCTCTCAGCTCCCCCTTCTGTCTCTCAGCTCCCTCCTTCTGTCTCTCAGCTCCCCCTGTCTCTCAGCCCCTGTCTCTCAGCTCCCTCCTCTGTCTCTCAAACCCCTCCTCTGTCTCTAAGCCCCCTCCTCTATCTCTCAGCTCTCCCCCTCTGTCTCTCAGCTCCCCCCTCTGTCTCTCAGCTCCCCTCTGTCTCTCAGCCCCCCTGTCTCTCAGATCCCCCTGTCTCTCAGCTCCCCCTGTCTCTCAGCTCCCTCCCATTGTCTCTTAGCTCCCCCCTCTGTCTCTCAGCTTCCCCCTCTGTCTCTCAGCTCCCCCTCTGTCTCTCAGACCCCTCCTCTGTCTCTCAGACCCCTCCTCTGTCTCTCAGGCCCTTTCTCTGGGTCTCAGACCCCTCCTCTGTCTCTCAGCTCTCCTCCTTTGTCTCTCAGCTCTCCTGTCTCTCAGACCCCCTCTGTCTCTTAGACCCCCCTCTGTCTCTCAGACCCCCCTCTGTCTCTCAGACCCCCTCTGTCTCTCAGTCCCGACTCTGGCTCTCAGTTCCTGTGTCTCTCAGTCCCCCCTCTTTTAGCCCCTCCTCTGTCTCTCAGCTCCCCTCTATCTCTCAGACCCCTTCTGTCTCTCAGACCACTCCTCTGTCTCTCAGACCCCTCCTCTGTCTCTCAGCTCTCCTCCTCTGTCTCTCAGCTCTCCTCCTCTGTCTCTCAGCTCTCCTCCTCTGGCTCTCAGCTCTCCTCCTCTGGCTCTTAGCTCTCCTCCTCTGTCTCTCAGCTCTCCTCCTCTGTCTCTCAGCTCTCCTCCTCTGTCTCTCAGCTCTCCTCCTCTGTCTCTCAGCTCTCCTCCTCTGTCTCTCAGCTCCCCCCTCTGTCTCTTATCTCCCCCCTCTGTCTCTCAACCCCCCTGTCTCTCAGATCCCTCCACTGTCTCTCAGCCCCCTCCTCTGTCTCTCAGCCCCCTCCTCTGTCTCTCAGCTCCCCCTCTGTCTCTCAACCCTCCTCTGTCTCTCAGCTCCCCCTCTGTCTCTCAGCCCCCCTCTGTCTCTCAGCCCCCCCTCTGTCTCTCAGCTCCCCCTCTGTCTCTCAGCTCCCCCTCTGTCTCTCAGCTCCCCCTCTGTCTCTCAGCTCCCCCTCTGTCTCTCAGCTCCCCCTCTGTCTCTCAGCCCCCCCTCTGTCTCTTAGACCCCCTCTGTCTCTCAGACCCCCCCCCCTCTGTCTCTCAGTTCCCGTGTCTCTCAGTCCCCGCTCTTTTAGCCCCTCCCCTGTCTCTCAGCTCCCCTCTATCTCTCAGACCCCCTCTGTCTCTCAGACCCCTTCTCTGTCTCTCAGACCCCTCCTCTGTCTCTCAGACCCTTTCTCTGGGTCTCAGACCCTTTCTCTGGGTCTCAGACCCCTCCTCTGTCTCTCAGCTCTCCTCCTTTGTCTCTCAGCTCTCCTCCTCTGTGTCTCAGCTCCCCCCTCTGTCTCTCAGCCCCCCTGTCTCTCAGCCCCCTGTCTCTCAGCCCCCCTCTGTCTCTCAGCCCCCTCCTCTATCCCTCAGCTCCCCCTTCTGTCTCTCAGCTCCCCCTTCTGTCTCTCAGCTCCCTCCTTCTGTCTCTCAGCTCCCCCTGTCTCTCAGCCCCTGTCTCTCAGCTCCCTCCTCTGTCTCTCAAACCCCTCCTCTGTCTCTCAGCCCCCTCCTCTGTCTCTAAGCCCCCTCCTCTATCCCTCAGCTCTCCCCCTCTGTCTCTCAGCTCCCCCTCTGTCTCTCAGCTCCCCTCTGTCTCTCAGCCCCCCCTGTCTCTCAGATTCCCCTGTCTCTCAGCTCCCCCTCTGTCTCTCAGCTCCCTCCCATTGTCTCTTAGCTCCCCCTCTGTCTCTCAGCTTCCCCCTCTGTCTCTAAGCTCCCCCTCTGTCTCTCAGACCCCTCCTCTGTCTCTCAGACCCCTCCTCTGTCTCTCAGACCCTTTCTCTGGGTCTCAGACCCCTCCTCTGTCTCTCAGCTCTCCTCCTTTGTCTCTCAGCTCTCCTCCTCTGTGTCTCAGCTCCCCCCTCTGTCTCTCAGCCCCCCTGTCTCTCAGCCCCCCTCTGTCTCTCAAACCCTCCTCTGTCTCTCAAACTCCTCCACTGTCTCTCAGCCCCCTCCTCTATCTCTCAGCTCCCACTTCTGTCTCTTAGCTCCCTCCTTCTGTCTCTCAGCTCCCCCTGTCTCTCAGCCCCCTGTCTCTCAGCTCCCTCCTCTGTCTCTCAAACCCCTCCTCTGTCTCTCAGCCCCCTCCTCTGTCTCTAAGCCCCCTTCTCTATCTCTCAGCTCTCCCCCTCTGTCTCTCAGCTCCCCCCTCTGTCTCTCAGCTCCCCTCTGTCTCTCAGCCCCCCCTGTCTCTCAGATCCCCCTGTCTCTCAGATCCCCCTGTCTCTCAGCTCCCCCTCTGTCTCTCAGCTCCCTCCCATTGTCTCTTAGCTCCCCCCTCTGTCTCTCAGCTTCCCCCTCTGTCTCTCAGCTTCCCCCTCTGTCTCTCAGCTCCCCCTCTGTCTCTCAGATCCCCCCTCTGTCTCTCAGACCCCTCCTCTGTCTCTCAGCTCCCCCTCTGTCTCTCAGATCCCCCCTCTGTCTCTCAGACCCCTCCTCTGTCTCTCAGCCCCTGGGCATTGACGGTAAAATGCTGCTAGTTTTAGCAGCACTTTACTGTCGTTTTAGCTGCGCTATTCGGCTTCTAGCAGGTGCTTTTAACCCCGGCTAGCAGCCAAAGTAAAGGTTAAATGCACCCATCTAGCACTGCTGCCAAAGTGCTTTGCAGGCGCTTCAGCAGCGGTGGCCATTCATTTCAATGGGCAGGAGCGGTGTGTACACCGCTCCTCCACCGCCCCAAAGATGCTGCGTGGAGGACTTTTTTTAACGCCCTGGCAGTGCCCCTGTGTGAAAGCACTCGGACTTTCACACTGGGACTGCAGCGGAGGCATTTTTCAGGCACTTTACAGGTGCTATTTTTAGCCCAAAAGCGCCTGAAAAACGCCTCTTACCCACCCCCTCTCATCCCCTTTCCCTCAACCCACCCTCCCTCTCTCTCTCTCTCTCTCATTACCCTCTCGCTCACCCTCTCATGATATACAATAATGGATGTAGGGGCCATTTGGTGGGCGTGATTTTTTTGGGGGGTGGGGGGCAGCATTTTATTGAATTAAAGTGGGCCGGATGAAAACAAAAACAAAAAATTCTGCCCTGCCTGATTGTATAGCAGCTCACACAACCAATTGAAAAATGGTGGAATACGAACAAGACAAAAAAGTGTAGCGCTAAACTAAATGAAAACTGCACTGGAATGAAGTGCAGTATGTAACAGTGATAAACAGTCAAAATAAACAACGTAACATTCAAGAAGTGATAAATGAATAAATGAAAATATTCAAATAGTCCTCAGTGATATGAGTTGTGTAACGTAAAAGTCACCAGAAAATACTGAGTTCATTAATAAAAACAAAATTGATAGATGCTGGTGAGAATCAAAATAATGGTGCTCCTAAATGAACTTGACGTGAAGCGAGTGCACTTAAAGTGACCACCACCAATCGATAGTAGAAAAGGCTTACCAGAGAGAGTGGACCCCAAAAACATACGTTCAGAGGGTCAACCAGACATGGGTAAGCCGCTGTGAACAGCGAATCTCCAGCTGTGATTCAAACAGGAACCTCAAACTTCAATCAAATACAGAAGGTAGGGAGAAATGTCTCTTGTATCCAGATGGTGATAACACTTGCAGGTAGTGCCTGGTTAGGGCCAGGTGGTGATACCAGATATATGCCAGAAAGTAAAAGGAAAGAAAAGGCACATAGTGTAATACTGTATAAAAAGGGTATTTAATGTAGGTAGGAACACTTACATTTAGAAGAATGTAACAGCGCTTTATCAAATGATCAAATGGCAACAGTAGGGTCTCCCGACGCGTTTCGCATCCAAATGCATCGTCTGGGGTAATTAAAGTGGGCCGGTCTGGATGAAGTCCAGGGCCAAATTTTTGTCCCAGTCCAGCCCTGGTGTCAACCATGTGTTCTTTTTTAATCTGAGTAGATATTTGAATTAATTTGCCCCGAATAGTGAAATTGTGTGCAGCCCATAGGGTTTCAGCCGAGACCTCTGCTGCCTTGTTTAAGTGGAAGTAATGGCGTTCTCAATTTCCGTTACTCTAACTGGGTCGCTGAGGAGGGATTCGTTGAGTCTCCATGGAAGGAGATTGAGACGGTAAAAGTTTCTTTTTAGGGTGAGGAGGACTATGGAATGGTCCGACCACACCGTGTCTCTTATGGAAGACTTGACCATGTCTAGGATTTTAGAAGTGGAGATGAAAATGTGGTCAATCCTAGCATAGGACTGACGTGGGCAAGAAAAGTGGGTGTATACCTTTTAGTTGGATTCAGCTCTCTCTAAGCATCGGCCAGTCCGTGTTGAAAGATGAATTTAGCTATTTTAAGGCTCCTTTTGGGCAGACGGGTAAGCTGAGCTCAGAGGGGTCTAGATTTGTCTAGTCCCTGGTCAAGGGTAGTATTTGAGTCACCTCCATATATGACTGTCCCTCCCACCATGAAGTCTAATGTTTTGAGCATCGCCTGAAAGAATGCATCTTGGAATACCATTGGTCATCTATCATGCCCTTTACGAGAATAAATCTGCCCTCCAGGTCCCTGTGTTCCAGTTGGTGTGTAAACTTACAATTCTTAGAAATTAGGATTGCTATTCCCTTTAGTTTTATCCTCAGGGTTTGCAAGGAAAAACATAGGGAATTTGGCGTGTAAGAAGGAAGGGTTATACCGCTTTGGAAAATGGGACTCCTGAAGAAGGACAATATCTATTTTTGGGAGTGTAGAGACTGTAGAATTTTATGGTGTTTTACCTGGGACTTCATCACCTGTGTATTGTGTGAGGCAACATGCAGTGGAGGAGAGGGTAAAGTGTCGTCAGCCATTGAGCAGAGGGGTAAGGTCTTCATCTGTTACACTGTCACCTACCTCAAAGATGCCCGGGGGCCATACACGGGTTTTGTTCCAGCAAGGCTTGAATTCACAGACAGGAGCGTCAGAAACAAGGGGATCCTGGAGGTCGGTAAAAAGAGAAAAGAGGTAAGTGTCAGCAAAGAGAAAGGAAAGAAAGAAGAGCAGAGAAGAGCCCTCTAGGCAGGAGAAACAGGATATCTCGATGTCCACATAACCAACAGTCGATTCAACCTCTTCCTGAAAGGCTGAAATCCCACCAAATGGGCATGGAAATTCCATAACCACCGTGTAGGGGAGGTAAATAAACATACCACACCTGGGCGAGACACATCAAAACTTGTAAACATTTGAAAGCGGTAAAATCTGACTGCAACTCGTCTAATGCGGAAGATAAAGTGACCCATGTTGAATAGGTTAGGGATAGGGGTGGGGGAAGGATACAGTGATTAAAATGGTGGGAGAGGTAGGGGAGGGGTAGAGGGGGGGTTAGGGGATGAGGGGTAGGGAATGGATAGGGGAGCGGTGTTGAGGTCAGTGGCACTGACTAGAAATAAAAGTTAAAAATTATCGCTGTGTAGTGTGGATTGACCACACGGAATGAGAGTTCATCTAGTGCACTACAGTCCTGAAACTTTGGAGTCATAGCTGGGGTCTAGATAGCTATCTGGGGAGTCTTTTATCTAGAGCAACATTGAAGGGGTCTGGATGTTGCTAGAAACTGTTCAAACAAGTCAAAGACTATGCAAGGCAACATGAAGGTATCTCGGTAAAGTTCATGGTTGAACGGAGCAAATTTCAATGTCTGGTTAAGACCAGAAGAGGGTGTGTGTCCGCTTTGTCCTCTCTTAAGTCAGGGAGGTCTGCCTTCCTTGAATCGCTTAAAGTTGGATTTGTTCCACACCGGAGAAATGGGGCTGGATGGTGTTTGACGCTTTGTGGCCCCTGATTGGGAGTTAGTCGGGGTGTGAGGAGGGCCCAGTGTGATAAATCTCAGTCCCAGCAGAAGCTTCTTACCTTCCTGGAAACTGGAGAAGGAGTAGGAACAAATGGGAAGGCCCACCAGTACTTGATTTCTTTCTGGGAAAGAACTGTAAGCAGGGGTTTCAGGGACCGCCTCCTCTGAATGGTCGAAGGAGAAATGTCCACAAAGATCTGGACTGGGTGATTTTGACAAAGAATTGGTGTTTGCGTACGTGACCTTTTCATGATCTTCTCCTTCACTGTGTCGAAATGTGGCTTAACCACTACATCCTTAGGGGCAACATCCTTTCTCGGGGGGCCCAAAGCTCTGTGTGCTCTATCCAATTCCAGCTTATGCGGCTGAATGTCAGGGATGAGGCCCTTAATGAAGTCCTGGACTTCTGCTGTTACGTCTGTGATAGACTCTGGGAGTCCCCTTATTCTGAAATTATATCTTCTTGATTTGTTTTCGAGATCATCAATCCAGGATAGAGCTGTGTCCAGCTGTTCCTGTAGTACTTGAATGCTATCAGAGTTTTGATTGGCCCTGGCTACTGGGGTGTCAAGCTTGTGTTCAATGGCCTTCATCCTGTCTCCTAGGTTCTGAAAATCAGCCTTGATGTCTCCTGTGGTGGTCAGGCCCCTGTCCAGTAGTTCCAATAGTTTATTGAATAGATCAGCAGTGTTTATGAGGGTGTCTGAGGTGACGTGCCCAGGCTGGTGTGGGGAGTAGGCATGTGCATTTCGTTTCGTTCCGAATCGAAATTCGGACGAATTTTCATTATTCGGACGCATCCGAATTAACGAATTACAATGCTAACGAATTCAACTGAATCTGAAATAACGTTTCGAATCGAAAAACCATGGACGAAATTCGAATCAAATTTGAAAAAAATTTGAATTGATTTCGAAAAAAAATTCTAGTTGAATCGAATTTGAAAACAATTAGAATAGAATCGAAAATATTGAAAAGAATCGAATAGAAAAACAATAGAACAGAATAGAATAAAATACAATATATATATATATATTTTATTTTATTCTATTCTGTTCTATTTTTTTTCTAGTCTATTTTCTATTTCTATTCTAATCTTTTCTAATTGGAATTCGAAAAATCGGTCGCATTCGAAAATATTTCTACCGGATTCGATAATATTTCATCCGCATTCGTTAATATTTCAACTAAATTCGATAATATTTCAATTTTGGGAGTAAAGAGAAAAATGAAGTTCAATGCTTCTGAGCATGCGTCGACTTGATTCTGAGTATGCGTGGGTTTTTTAACCGATGGACTTGCCCATAGACGATCTGAGTTTTCGATCGGTTTTTTATCCATCGGAAAAATTTAAAACATGTTCTATTTTTTAAAACCGATGGAAAAAAGACCGATGGGTCCCATACACGATCGGTTTGTCTGATGAAAACAATCCATCGGACGGTTTTCATCGGTTAAACCGATCGTGTGTACAGGGCTTTATTCTTATATGAAACATAAAAACTCACTTGCTAAATACCTTTTTGGTACAATACATTTTTTATAAAAAAAAATTAAACATATTAAACATACATGAGGTTTTGTATTTCACATACAATCGCAAATGTTTTACAACATGTATAGATCGGATTGAACATAAACAACATTGTTATATTAATTTAATGCCAAATTAACATTTAGTAATCAAAGTATATTAATATGAATATTAATAATATGAAAGTATATTAATATGAACCATTTAAGATATAGAAATAAAAATAAAAAAAAGAGAAAAAAAAGATCTAAGTTAAAAAATATTAAAATAATAACGTTAACAATAAGCGACTTTAGTGTAAATTCATAAATGAAGACTTAAATAAGGCTCCAGACTTATCTAATTGACTGTATCTCAGTGGTAACCTGAGCGAAATCTGGTGAATTTCTGAAAATAACCCATGGTGACTAGAGATGTCCCGAACTATTCGCCGGGGGAATAGTTCCCGGCGAACATAGCTTGTTCGTGTTCGCCGCGGCGGGCGAACATATGCGATGTTCGGTCCGCCCCCTATTCGTCATCATTGAGCAAACTTTGACCCTGTACCTCACAGTCAGCAGACACATTCCAGCCAATCAGCAGCATACCCTCCCTCCCAGACCCTCCCACCTCCTGGACAGCATCCATTTTAGATTCATTCTGAAGCTGCAGTCTTAGTGAGAGGAGGGACAGTGTAGCTGCTGCTGATTTAACAGAGAAATCTATAGCTAGGCCAGTGTATTCAGTGTCCACTCCAGTCCTGAAAGACTCATCTGATCTCTGCTGTAAGGACAGCGTCCTGACAGCACCCCAAAAAGCCCTTTTTAGGGCTAGTACATACAGCAGTCTGCCTTTTTTTTTCTCTGTAATCTAATTGCAGTTGCCTGCCAGCATGTGTGTGACAGGCTCACAGCATATACTGTGCCCACTTGCCCAGTGGCACCACTCATATATCTGGTGGCACAGTAGATTACTAGTGAGAGGAGGGACAGTGTAGCTGCTGCTGATTTAATATGGAAATATATAGCTAGGCCAGTGTATTCAGTGTCCAATCCAGTCCTGAAAGACTCATCTGATCTCTGCTGTAAGGACAGCATCCTGACAGCACCCCAAAAAGCCCTTTTTAGGGCTAGTACATACATCAGTCTGCCTTTTTTTTTTCTCTGTAATCTAATTGCAGTTGCCTGCCAGCGTGTGTGTGACAGGCTCACAGCGTATACTGTGCCCACTTGCCCAGTGGCACCACTCATATATCTGGTGGCACAGTAGACTTATCCGCCACCAACTAGGGTTCAAGCCGCAATGTTTTAGGGCCCTTTCTGCCTGGAAAACATAAATTTTTCTGGCCGCTGCTACAGCAGCGGCTGCAACAATACCTAATTTTTCAGGCACGTGTACATGCCTAATTTTTCTGGCCTCTGGTGCTGCACTGTGGTTGCAAAAACAAAACAAAAAAAAAAGCACATACATGTGTCAATTCCCCTTCGTGATCGTTACCTTGTTGTGGTGAAGGGGCTTGCGTATCACAATGAAGCGACCACCTCTATGAGTGTGTTGGCAATGGCAATGTTGGCACACCTCAGATGATAAGGTCGTTGCTTCATTGTGAACAGACCAAAAAGCGATCGGCTGGATAATTTTGCATAGAAAAAACATCAATTTTCTTTGTGATCATCTAAGGTGATCATTAAAGCCTTGCGGTTGTGCAAATGGACTGTTTGCGGTTGTTTGCGGTGCATTAAACGGGGAGTTTGGTCTGTCAGAGTTTGGTCTGTCACTGTGAAGCGGGCGTAACCCTTACACTACCTGATCGATACAACATAATACCTGATGTTTTAAAGCACGTTATTCCAAACAATTTAGGAATGTTAGGTGATTTATGCCCTTTATGGATTAAAAACCTGACTCTGCGTCAACTACGTAATTTTCCATGGGAGTTTTGCCATGGATCCCCCTCCGGCATGCCACAGTCCAGGTGTTAGTCCCCTTGAAACAACTTTTCCATCACTATTGTGGCCAGAAAGAGTCCCTGTGGGTTTTAAAATTCGCCTGCCTATTGAAGTCTATGGCGGTTCGCCCGGTTCGCCCGTTCGCGAACATTTGCGGAAATTCGCGTTCGCCGTTCGCGAACGGAAAATTTTATGTTTGCGACATCACTAATGGTGACCATATCTTATTAAATTTCTCTATTGATCCATTAGCTGTTGCTACCAATTCCTTCATGTTGTAAAGCTTCTGAACTGTATTAATCCATTCTTTAATTGATGGAATGCAGGTAGATTTCCAATATGGTGGTATTAGAATTTTTTTCATAGAGCAGTCAGAAATATGAAGTAAGAAACAGGTTGGTGTCAATTTAATATTAGAATCAGTAATACTTTTTATCAATGCACAAATGTTCTGGCAAAATAGGGTTATTAGAGGGCATGTCCACCAAATGTGCACCAGAGAACCCGTCTTTTGATTACAATGCCAACACATCTTAGAGGACTGTGGGAACCATTGTTTCAACTTATCAGGAGTTATATACCAATGTGACAGTAGTTTATATGAAGGTTCCTGAAAACGGGAGCTAATGGAGCATTTGTGTGCAAAGATACATGCATGTTGCCATTGTTCATCATGAAATGTTGTATTAAAGTGGTTGTAAACTCTTTACAACCACCTTTATGCTACAGGTAAGCCTATAATAAGGCTTACTTTTAGCTACCCCGGATATCTCCTAAATTTCCACCATTTAGGAGAAATCCCCTGTCCCCTGCATGTGCCAATGTCATCGGCACATGTGCACTAAAGCAAAAGACACGTACTGTATGTGCCGTTGCTTCAGTCAGTGTGCCGTTACCAGCGGCTTTTTTTTAATAGGGTTTAAAACCACTTTAAGCGCTGATTCCCAGAGTGCTTTAAATCTGACCGGGCTTGAAGTGTAATGCCGCGTACACACGATCGGTTTTTCTGATGAAAAAAGACAGATGGACTTTTTTTCATTGGACAAACCGATCGTGTGTGGGCCCCATCTGTCTTTTTTCCATTGGTATAAAAAAATAGAACATGTTTTAAATTTAACCGATGGAAAAAAAAAACATGGCAAATTCCGATCGTCTGTGGGGAACTCCATCGGAGAAAAAACCCTTCATTTTTCTCGGCTCTTCAGAGTGTTTTACGTCACAGCGTTTGGGACGGTCGGATTTTTGACTGATGGTGTGTGGACAAGACTGGTGGAAGTCAGCTTCATCGGATTTCCGATGGAAAAATCCATCGGATTTTATCCCTTCGGAAATCCGATCGTGTGTAGAGGGCATTAGAGGTTTGTAGCCAGGCATACACTGTCGAGATGTTGTTTTCTATAGTATGTCCTTGAAAGCAAACAGATTTGAAAGATGTTAAAGGTCTTAAAAAGGAATGTTTTCGTGTTGTAGTGGAGATGTAATCATGTATCTGACAGTACATCCATTTTGGTATACCGTATATACTCGAGTATAAGCCGACTCGAGTATAAGCCGAGGTACCTAATGTTGCCCAAAAAAACTGGGAAACCTTACTGACTCGAGTATAAGCCGATGCCCCACTGTTCCCTAGCTCGCTGTTCCCTGTAAATATAAATTTTTACATTGTAAATATTACCTGTAAAGAAGTTGCGGCTGCGGCGTCCATCGTTCGAATTCCGCGGCGTCCATCGTTCAAAATTCCGCGGTCTCTTCCTGTTCCTTACTTGATAGGCGAGTCTCAGCAGACACTCTCCGCCTATCACGATCATTCTCTCATCCTTAGTTTTCCCAGCAGACACTGTGTTGGGTGTTCCACCAATCACAGACGTCTGCTGGAAAACTAAGGATGAGAGAATGATCGTGATAGGCGGAGAGTGTCTGCTGAGACTCGCCTATCAAGGAAGGAACAGGAAGAGACCGCGGAATTTTGAACGATGGACGCCGCGGAATTTGAACGATGGACGCCGCAGCCGCAACTTCTTTACAGGTAATATTTACAATGTAAAAATTTCTATGACGCGAGTATAAGCCGAGGGGGGGGGGGGGGGGGACTTTCAGCCCCCAAAAAAGGGCTGAAAATCTCGGCTTATACTCGAGTATATACGGTAACTTGATCTCCTAATTCTGTTGTCATAGTTGTATGCAAGTTTTATTTTGCCCTTTTGAATACAATATGTAATCAACAAGGGTGTGTGTTCATTTATTTGTAATTTAGATGAAGAGGCCATTCCAGGTATAAAGTGGTTGTAAACCCTTACAATCCACTTTTTACTACAAGTAAGCCTATATAATAAGGCTTACCTGTAGCTACCCCGGATATCTCCTAAACCTTCACAGTTTAGGAGATATCCCCTGTGTCAACGTCATCGGCACATGCGCACTGAAGCAATGGCATGTTAGTGCCATTGCTTCAGCTAGTGTGCTGTTACCAGCGGCTCCCGCATCCATGCGTGGGAGGGAGGTCATCACGGCTATGGCCAATCACAGCGCCGGAGCCCGAGATAACCGTAAGTAACTCCGGAAGCGATGTTGCCGGCCGGTGCTGTGTTCTGGGACCGCTGCGGGGGCTTCGATCTAAGGTAAGTATTTCATAATGAGCTAGTATGCTATGCATACTAGCTCATTATGCCTTTGTCTTGCATCTTTTTTTTTTTTTGGAGGATTTACAACCACTTAAAGTCCGGGTTAGATCCTAGTTGTGTTAAAGGACCCGGTGAAGTGGAAAATCTGAGCATTTAATCACTTGGTGAAAAACTTTTAGGATTGCACCAATTAGTGGGTGTTGTTTTAGAACATTAGGACATTAATCATATGATATCCAGGGAGAGAATTTCACCGGTAGAGCACTAAAGTCATTCTTTAAGACCAGTCCAATTTTCTCTTCACCTCCCTGGCGATATGATTATGTCAGATTTTTGATGCTGAAAGCGGTACCATTATTTTGCATGGAAATTTGGCATTTTATATTGTAGGTCTGTAAATCTCTGTAACTCACTTAAATCTGTCCAAACAAGAGTCTAGTAGACATCCCGGGTATAATAAAGTTTGAAACACAAAATCATAAATTATAATATAATAAATAACTATAAATAATTATAACAAATAATAATATTATAATAATAATAAAAATTATTCAATAATGTAATCAAATCAAAAACACTGAAATTTGCTCAGTTGCAGAATTGTCGCTGTCATTACTTTCAGTGTTTGATGACGAATTTCCCCATAAATCGCTATCGCTCAATTCTGAAAGTGATTCTAATTTATCGCTGTTTTCTAGCTGGTCTGAAACCACTTTTGATGTAAAGAGACACTTTTTGGTTGCTATGGACAATCTCCAGTTTCCAGGCAGAAAAAAATGTATTTATAATATAAAAGTGCACGCAGGGCACTGGACAGACCACTGGGACACAGGGGATGTGTAATTATTTTATACAGTACTGTAATCTGTAAGATTACAGTGTACTGTATGTATTGTGTGTTTTTAAATTTTTTTGAATTTGGCGCCGTGCTCTGTCCCCGTGCGTCTCAACGCTCGCAGGGAACGGAGCTTGGCACTCGGCACTGTGAATCGAGCGAGGAGACAGCTCGCAGAAACAGCGGGGAGACATTGCAGGATCCAGGGGACAAGGTAAGTAACTTTCCCTGTATGCTGCAATGCAATCCAGAGTGTGGCTCTGGGTTACCGCTTTTGGTAGTAAAAACTCACCCCGAGCTAGACTCGGGAATACCGCCAGGGAGGTTAAGTAATGCCACAGTATGGTATAATTCCAAATGGGGCAGACCTGCTCCGCCAGCATCTCGCCTCCTCACCAGAATATCACACCCAAGCATGGGCATCCACTCCATAGGGCAAGAGGGGTCAATTGCCCCCCCCCTGGAAGTCAGAGTGAAGACACACTTGCCCCCTGTGTTGCAATGGCCTCTGCGGAAGCCGTGGACTTTTTTTTCTAAGTCTGCAGACTGCTGCTGGCCTGGGGGCTGGGGCTGCTCTCAGTCTTTTCCGACTCTCCGTCCCTCCCTCCTTATCCCTGGCCCGAGCATCGGATTGGCTCTGCCGCTCACGCCTCTGCTTAACATCACTGTGACCCTGACCCAGCTGTTCCGTGATTGGCTGCTGCCTCAGCCTGCCTGTGTAAATGTGACTATGCCGATCCGGCCAGCGCGGCGCCGGCTCCTCCCACAGGTGCGTGGCGTGCAGTGGACGAGACAAGAGACTGAATACGCTGCCAGTGCCTGCTCTATCACTGAAGAACTACAGGTAACAGCAGTGCCTGTGCCACGACACCACTGTGTACATATTTTTGTATTGCAATGTATTTCAATACATCTGTGGTGTGGGCGGCCATATTTTGATCTTGATGAAAACAACCTATACATACAGTATAGGCTGTTGTCATCAAGATCAAAATATGGCCACAACAAATGTATTGCAATACATTGCAATATAGAAAGATGTACATTCTCTAGGCTATATTTATATGGGCATTGAGTGAAGCGGAATTATCCTCAAGAATGATGCCCCCCCCCCCCCTGAAAAAAGTTCAGCTGACACCCATGTACCCAAGTCTAACCAAAGATCTAGGCCAAATAAATTTAAGAAAGATAGAGCGCGTCGAACGGAAAAAATAAACGTGGAACTCGAATCGGATTTGGTTGAAAACTATAAAGAAATCTAGGGAGGATATCCATCTTAAAGCGGAGTTCCACCCAAAAGTGAAGCCACAGCCGGGCACCCACACTTGCAATGCCGGTGCAGCAGAAAGGAAGGGCAGAGAAGCGAGGCTTTGGGCGGCCGCATCGTTGGACCGTGGGACAGGTAAGTGTATGTTAATTAAAAGTCAGCAGCTACACTTTTTGTAGCTGCTGACTTTAAAATGGGTGAAACTCCGCTTTAAATAGGGACATCCTTCCCAACCAGGAGTGTCGCATTGATGACCATGTCTTAAGGCGCTGCTGCATGGTGGAAAAAAGTGGGCAGTAATTTAACTCATACAGTTTATGAAGTTGCGAAGGTATTTGTACTCCTAGGTATTTGATAGAGTGCTGTGCCCATTGAAATGAAAATTTATCCGCAACAGAGTCCTGGATGCCTGCAGGAAGTGATATATCTAAACAATACGATTTTGTTGCATTAATTAAAAAATTACTTAACGTGCTGAATACTTATGTAGCGGGGCCCCATATTTGGGGTCGCTATGCCTGAAATTTAGGGGGTAGCCTGAGTATTAGTTTGGCTCAGGCTGTTTGATTTCTTTAAATTGGACTCTGCTCTGCTGTGATGTTGCCTGGTCGTATAGTTCCCTTTGACCTGTAGGTGGTGCTGTTGCCCAGGTCTCGGGTCAAACCGCAGGTGGCGTTGCGGCGTTATTGGGTGTCCTCTCTCAGCAGCCATGCAGTGGACATGGTCTACCTGCTGTGCATGCCGGGAGAGGATACTTAATGGACAGACGCCATTGGCGCGGGGTCTTCATCCTCGGCACGTACCCCACCTTCAGTGGCCCTCATGGCCAGGGGTGCGTGCGAATGTGTTGGGTCCCGGGCACCTTTAGCCCAAGGCCGTATTGTTCCAGGTAGACCCAGTACCTTTAACTGAGGCCTACAACCAAACAGCAGAATCCCAGGGTGCCCGTGGGAGGGTGACCCGCTCTGAAGGAGAGGCAAACAGGGGAGGACTTTTCTAAGGGGATCGGTGAAGGATGTCACTGTCTCAGGAGAGGCCTGGTTACCTGTCAGAGGGAAGGATTCCATGACCCGCCAGAAGCCCTTGTAATGTGTCCCATTGGCACCTATGGTCTCTAAAGTTACAAGTGCTGAGAAGATCGGGACTTAGGAGCTAAAAGATCCTGTGGCAGAGGATCTTCTGAACGTGTCTCTAAGAGAAACAAATCTCAAGTGAATGTTCCGTGCTTCACTCCGGCTGCTAGAACCGTGAGATGGAACTATCCGGGTGAGCAAAACCCACTCAGGCCTGAGTGGCGATGAGTAGTAATTAAGTGCCGCTTGCCTGAACCTGTATTCCTGTTCAACTCTCTCTCTAATTTTTCTATTGAGTTGCAAGCAAAGGAAAAAATACTCTTTTATTGGGTTTAACATTGTCTGGACATTGGCTTTCCTCTAGAGAAAAATAGACTTTTCCCTACACTCTAGGGACGAGAACCAATGGAAAGAGGTAACTCGCTGCAGAACCCAAAACTGTTAACACCGCTCACCCTCAACAAGATGGAGGATACTGGGCATGTGGCATGGTGTGTCCCACTCTGCAAGTGGAGGTAAGCAGGGTAAAGGATCTGTGTGCTACACTTACAATTCCTTTAATAGCGAAAGAAAAGCGGATTGGTAACGTGAAGCAGGAGGTCATCTGCAAATAAGCTGATCTTATATTGCTTACCAGCAATGTTGACACCTTTTATTGAATTATTAGAACGCAGAGCTATTGCTAAGTGTTCCATTGCTAGTATGTATAAGAGCAGTGAAAGAGGGCATCCTTGTTGGGTCCCATTTGATATGTGGACCGGATCTGAAAATAAACCATTCACCCTAATACGCGCTGTCGGGAAGGAGTACAAAGCCATTATTTTAAAATTCCGAGGAAAGGCCAATTTGCTCAAGTGTTGCTCTAATAATTCAGGTAAAAATTCGGGGCTATTTCGTCCCTGAAACGGAAAACAGGGAAGCACCGGACCCCTGCTGTGAGCTGCATCCGAAGACAGTGTGAACCCAGCCTTAGAGATCAGCTGTTCTGCATAATTATCAGCCTTTCCAGCTTCAGGGAATAGAGGTCATAGTCAGAGTTTAAAACAGCCCTGCCATTAGAATCTGTATTTGTTTTGTTCATATTGTGGTGACTGTTGGAGGTTAGCACAAACACCTCAGACCATTCCTTGGTGAAGCTTTGACCAGACATTACTTTGTTTTTCTGGAGCAAAAGATGTTAGCTATTTCAGTAAGTATTAGGGGACCTTATAGTATGTAAATGTGTATATTCCAATGTAAGTGCTGTAATTTATTAAAGTGGTTGGAAAGACTGAAGGTTTTTTACCTTTTGCGTGCTGCTCCCCCCCTCCGACAGCCCCCCTAATACTTACCTGAGCTCGCTCTTAATCCAGCGAAGTGCCTGAAAGCCTGTCCCAGGACTCCCTCTCCTTATTGGCTAGTACAGCTGCAGGGGCCATCGGCTCCTACTGCTGTCAATCACAGCCAGTGAGCCAATGAGGAGAGAGTGGGGGGCTAAGCTGAGGCTCTAGGTGTCTTAAGCACACATAGAGCAGGGCTCGGGAGCGCACACGCACCATTGCCTCCATAGCAAGCAGCTTGCAGTTGGGGGCACTGGTCAAAGGGGGAGGAGCCAGGAGTGCCAACGGGGGACCGGCGAAGAGGAGAATCAGGGCTACTCTGTGCAAAACTAGGTAAGGTAACAAGGTAAGTATCACATGTTTGTTTGTTTTTTCAAAGGCGAACCTTTAATACCACTTTAATATAACTATTCTTATTCAAAGTCTCAGCATTCAGCTGAGTAAACAAGTGTAGCAATGCCAAAGAAAATAGAGTAAATGTCCCCTAATTATTTCCCATCAATATATTGTGTGTTACTATGTGTACAAATAGCATCACAACAGCAGACAAGCAATAATGTTTTAGTTTCAAGTGTTTTTCATACATTACACCACTTAGATAGTAAAGGTATCTTAATGGAGAAACTAGTGATGTAAGGGAAAATGCTCTTCACTCATCAATCATCTTACCATTTGTCCACATGTATGACATCATGTGAAACTTGAAACATTACTGTGTACCTAAGTGTGACCACTAAATTGTAGTCTAAAATGTCCCACTCAGTGCTAACTCTATAGGGTTCTAGAAAATCAAACAACATGTTCTTGGTGACAAGGTCATCTGTTGGGTTTTAAATTAAGTCGAAAGTACCAGCAAATGGCAAACACTACTGGGAAGGTGTATGTTAGGCCCTATTTCAGTGTAAGCACCCCAGTTCTCAGAATGTCAGGTGCTCTAAATGAAATATGCCTGAAACATAGAAAGAAGAACGAAAAGCCCAAGTGATCCATTGAGTCTGCTCCTTAATGGTTACCTTGACAAAAAGGGTAAATTCCCCAGTGGGGATACAGATAACAATACAAAACTTTACATTGGTTCCAACCCATCAACACTCTATATTTATGGGTCCTTGCTGTTTACAATGTGATGAATGGTAAGCTGTGCTCCCGGAAGACCACTTTACTATTTCAGTTCAAGGGTGCATCTGTTCACCTGATAGATTGGTACAGATTCTCAGGTATACACTGTTCACCAATCTGGGCTGAATGCCAGCTTGGACAATCCAATCCACTCATCTCCAATAATAAATGACTGTTACCCAACCTACCTCATGGGTTTACATTTTCAACACCAAATATATAATAATTTGACATGTTTCTTTACTTGGTACTAACCCTGAATAACACATAGGGATATTTCTTGACTCAATGGGTTTGATTTGTTAAAGGCAAATATGCTGTGCACTTTGTAACAGAGCTTAGTGAATGAGATGGAGCTCTGCTGACTTCCATCATCCAATCATGTGCATGCAAAAATGCTCTCTTTCTCTCTCCGATGAGTTCTTAGACATTTATTGAGGACATCTGTCATAGATGTCCTTGGGGAAAGCATTTAACTTAATTAATCTACACCTGCCTTTCCCATGCGATAGCTCCTACTAAACTTTCGTATATGATGAACTGGGACTCTGACCCTGGGGAACAGTCCATAGAACAAGACTGGAATGTCAGTTGGCGGACCCTCAGGAAATGCACCAAATCTTTTAGGATTAGAGATATGGATGTTAAGCTGTTTATTAGATGGTATTATGCACCATTCATAAAATGTATCCTTGGGCCTCACCCTGCTGTTTCTGTGGCTGCCCCAATCTGGCTCCTATTTTCATATTTTTTGGGAAAGCAAAAAAAATAGCCTCAGTGTGGTAAGTTCTTTTTCACTTACGCTCTCAACTCGCTGGGAAACAGATCACTCCAAGTAAAGCAAATTATTTGTTATTCTCTCATATCCCTGGTCTCCCTAAACCAATGAAAGAACTGATTGTGTTGCGATGCATTGGGTCATTGCCAACCACTGGAAGTCTCCAGATATACCCTTTACCCAGTTGGTTAGTAGAATGGATGGTATTTTGTTGAAGGAGAAAATGTTCTATTCTTTACATGACTCTGAAGCAAAATTTGATGCTAAATGGGACCCTTGGTTTCTATATCAGTTTCCAGCTCCAAACTACTAACTATAGCCATTTTAGGTATTGATATCTATACTTTGCTATATAAGATACTCTTGTTTGTTTCTCTATTATGATCTTCATGTACGACATTGAAGGTGCCCATACTCATATTCTTTTTCTATATATGTTTGAATTGTAAAATAATCTTTGTTGCTTTTCAGTTACATGTACTGGCCTATATCTGCCTACTGTATGTTCAGCATTTTCTATTGTCCTTATGCTGTGTGTTTTGAATATTGGCTAAATAGTTGGCTGTTTTATATACTATGTATTTTCTTAATAAACTTTTGTAAACAAAATGCTGTTTTTTTATTTTCCTTGCAGGTTATTGGGTATTCTGTGCAAAATGAAACATCACCATCTTCACTAAGCTCTAGAGCAAATTCCCTTGCAAATTGCAACTTCCATTACAAAATGAAAGTGAACAGCCTATTTGCCGTGGGGCCCTTGGAACCCTAAGAGCACTTGCCATAATGTGCAAATATGCCAGAATGTAGTCCTCCAGGGATGGAAAATCCACGCTCCCTGACGCCAGTCTGTGCCATGATAGCAAAAAAACAAACAAAGCATCTAATTTTCAGAGCTACCAATTAAAGTCAGTTCCTGTCTAACGAGGTGTACACCTAATGGGTGCCCCTAACAAAAAAACTTGGTCAGTCACACAGCATCAGATTCCGATAACAGATAGAAGGAGAGAAAGACAGACCCTGAGTCTCTCAGACCACCCATAAAATGGTCCAATAATAAGTTCTGACTACCAAGTAAGATGCGTCCCTAGGATTGGAGGCTTTATCCTGCCAAAAGCTCTACAAAATTTTCAGACCCTAGAAAAAAACCTATTAACCCTTTGGAGCGGGCACCTGTCGGCCCCCCAAAGGGCTTAGAATGCCAGGCAGTGCTTAAGGTCATGTGACCGCAGTGATTGGTGGTCACATGATTGGAAAGCTTTCTGTTAGCTGCTGGTAACTATGCCGGGAGCGTGTAGGGCTATTTGCACCAATGCACACAAATATGCGGCTGCTCGGCGCGAAGGTGCGCCCGCTGAGAGGTTGCATATTTGCATGGGGCCAGCGCCAAGACTCTGAGAAAAGAAAAAAGTTTGTTTTCTCTAAACCAGCCATAAACTCTGGAGTGGCTCACCATGTGCATATGGGAAACCTAGGTGACATACACAGCGCCCACAATTCTGATAGCCAGTGCCTCACAATATATATAAATAAACAATATAAAATGTGTGGGTGTTTTTCCTTTGTCAAAAAGCTAACCACACAAGAAGGAAAAGAACTTCTAGTTCAGATGTTTCAGATGTTTTATTAGGAACTGTTATTGCTGCATTCCCAATGTGTTACCCTCATGTAAATAAACTGTGTATCACGTGGTCCCACATTCTGAATGTTTATCACAGGGGACATTCTGTACAGGACTTTGAAGAGGAAATTCTAATGAACCATAAAAATGCAAATTTGCAGATAATGATTTTTATTGTTAAGACTGAAAAAACCAGATGGCAGTAAAGAAGTTTGCACGATCCCCCCATCAACACAGACAGTGCTGACAGGGGAATCCCTCCTGCCGGGCAATTATCTCAGCAGGAAGCCGTCCCCGTCGGAAGAAAACAGTGATTATTGCTACCAGCTATAGCAGCTGCTAGCGATAATCCGGCAGGCTAGTTGTACCCAAGTTGATCGATTAATTACCTTGGTACATTCAGCCTGCCCAAACATCGCTCGAATCTCGGGCCATTTCCTGCTGAACCAGCTGAGATTCAAGGATAAGTCTACCTGAAAGGAAATGTATGGTAATTTATATATATTTTTTATATATTTCTTATGTTTAGGACCAAAGATAAAATAACAAAAAAAAAATTATAGTCTGGGTAATAGTAAAGATTGAGCATGACATTTTTTACACCACTTTTGAAGTATTTATTTATTTAGTAAATATGCAGTTTAGCTTTTACATTTTATACAGGGTATTTCTTTTTATACGTAATTGTAAGAGTTGATTGAGCTATGGCTAGGACCCCTCATGGCTGAAAAGCTTTTAAAAGAAAAGGGGTTTGTTTGCACACATTTGCAAATATATGCGTAAGTCTCAGTGGCCACGTCAAGGTTCCTCTATATGCTGCAGTCCTAACTCTATAATTTTCAGAGTCTCTTAAAAAGGAGCACATAGAGCAGTGGATAGATTAAGAGCAGGTGTGCCTGGAGGGAGCCCACAACTCCTTAAAGGCATAGGGACGCATGTGATGCCCAGCAAGAGGACAATAGCAGCAAAAACATCCAGTTTGTCCCAGCACCCAATTCAACCAACTGTATAAAAAGTGGCAACCACCCCAATCAGAGCAAGTGATGAGGGAGCGGGGGGAGGCATCCTGCTATGTGTGTCTTATGGGCACACAGAGCAGGGCTTGGGAGTGAGCATGCACGAGTGCCCTCATAGAAAGTGTCTTTCTTTTACAAAAAGTTTTATTGCCATATAAATCAACAGTACAGGTTTACAATAGAGCGTTATAGCATGTATCATACATGGCGAATCCGGGCTTGAAGTCTTCACCTGCAGAGAGGAGGCATGAGTCGTGATCTTATGCTATACACAAATATAAAGGAGAAATGTAAACAATCATTAGGACCTCATGGTCCAGGACCCGGGTCATGCCCGGCTGTCTGCAAACCTGTAGAGTGAGTGAACAACACACAACAATAGAACCTGATAGCTAGCATCCTCAAGAAAGGATATGCAGGGTTAACAGTAAAATAAGAGCCTAAAAAGGAAAAGAAAGAGAGGAAGAGAAATAAAAAAAAGGGAGATGGAGCAGAACAAGAAGAGCAATAGGATGTGAAGAAGGAGAGAAAGAAGAGGGAAGTAGGAGGTCCATGGGGTGTACGCAAGGGGAGTCCTAAAGTGATAGTAATGTAGCGTCAAACCTAGAAGGGTGGTAGTATGTGACCCAGGGTTGCCAGACCTCAAGAAACTTGTCATGCGTATCCAAAAGGATTGCCGTCAGTTTCTCATTAACCATGACATCGTTCAGGCGATTTTTGACTGCCTCAAAGCTGAGTGCGGGGGTTTTCCATGCTCTCGCAATTGTCATCCTAGTTGCAGTAAAAAGATGCTGGGCTAGTTGCCTTTCTGGACGCAGTAGTTCCACGATGGGCTTACCAAGGAGAGCTACATAAGGGTCCCTCTTGATATTAATCTGAAATAGATTGCGGATGAGAGTAAATACCCTAATCCACAGTCTGCACGCCCGCGGGCATGACCACCAAATGTGTGCCATAGAGCCCTCCTGAGAACACCCTCTAAAACAAAGCGGGGAATAATTTGGAATAAAGCGAGCCAGTCTCGCCGGTGTGTAGTACCACCTATACAATACCTTATAGGCATTTTCCAAGATTAACACGTTACGTGAGCATTTGGACAGAGTTAGTGTCATTGCCTGCCAATCCGCAGGGTCCAACTGCTTCCCCAACTCTTTCTCCCATTGCAGGTGGTAAGGCCTCAATAGGGGCCTCCTAGTAGATATCACAGCCGAATATATCAGTGAAATTAGGCCCGGTGAGTGGGGCCTGGCTCTACAACAGCTCTCAAAGGGGGTCAAGGTATAAGGGGTGGATTGAGACTTAATAAGACTCTGAAGAAAATGGCGAAGTTGTAAATAACGATAGTGCTCTCGCAAGGGAATATCGTGAGAGGAGCGTAAGGCGTCAAATGCCAAAATCCTAGTTGGCCGCAACAGTGAGTGCACATCTGTGAACCCATTCGTGGTCCACCATGAGAACTGGGAGGCATTGTCACAACCTGGAGGGAATAGCGGGCAGTGCAAGAGTCGCAAGAGTGGGAGGTGAGAAGAGATCAACCCCGCAGAGTATTTTACTGAGTCCCATATTCGCAGGGAGTGGGCTAAGCAAGGCCCCATAACCGCCGGACGGTGCACAGGAGGAAGCCAGGGCAATGAGGAGATTGGAATAGGGTCGATGTCGACCAGATCAAGCATAGCCCAAAGCGGAAGCTGATAGGTCTTATGAAGACACGAAAGTGGGGCTATGTTAGCGGCTATGTAATAAGCCCGTAAATTGGGTACCGAAAGACCACCATTAATTCGCTTAGCAAATAAAACCTGTTTGCTGATTCGGGGGTGGGTCGAACCCCATATAAATTGCATAATTCTTCGCTGATGTATGCGTAGGATATGCGGGGGAACCCGAACAGGCAAAACACGAAAAAAGTACAGTAGTTTCGGGAGATAGGACATACGAACAGCTGTTATTCTGCCAAACCAAGACAAAGGCAAATGAGACCAAGACAACAGCTTGTCCGTTAGGCTTTTGAACAAGGGCGGAAAGTTAGCCTGATACAATCCGGAGTACGTAGGGGTGAGGTGGATTCCCAAGTAGGGTAGCGAGGAGACCCACTGGAAGGAGAACGCCGACTGTAGATCCTCCAACAAACCAGGAGAGAGGTTAACCGACAATGCTTTTGATTTGGAGGGATTAACCCGGAGCCCCGAAAGGGCAGCAAAGGTGTCCAAAAGGGATTGTAAATTTGGTAAAGAAATTCTGGGGAGGTCAAAGTAAGAAGGATATCATCGGCAAATAGGGAAACTTTATGGGGGCAACCCGCTATTTCGATGCCTTGTATGTTGGGATGCGAACGAATCGCCTCCGCCAGGGGTTCCAGAGCCAATACAAAAAGAAGAGGCGATAGGGGGCATCCCTGGCGAGTGCCCCTCTTGATATTAAAAAGAGGAGACTCAAACCCATAATACTTGATTTTTGCCCGGGGGAGTCATATAAGGCAGACATCCAGTGCATAAACGAAGACCCAAAGCCATAATGCCGAAGAACTGACATGAGGTAAGGCCACGACAGAGTGTCAAAGGCCTTGTGGACGTCCAGGGACAAAAACATAGTTTCCAGCGAGCGGGTATGGGCTATGTGTTGGAGTTGCAATATACGTCGAATAGCATCACCAGCCTGCCTCTGAGGTATGAAACCGACCTGGTCTTTCCCGATTAACCGAGGGAGAAAAGAGTTTAGGCGATTAGCCAGAATTTTGGTCAAAATTTTCATATCGATATTGATTAGGGAGATAGGCCTAAAGTTGGCCCAAGAGGAGTGGTCTCGATCCGGCTTAGGAATCATCACTATGTTAGCCTTTAGGAGGTCCGGGGTAAGGGAGCGACCATTTTTAACAGAGTTATACATGGCCGTTAAATGCGGAGCTACCACAGCGGTCAGCTTCCTGTAGTAAAGTGCCGTAAATCCATCCGGCCCCGGTCGCTTTCCTACTTTTAGATCTTTTATACCTTGGAGGACCTCCGAGACTTGTATGTCCCGGTCCATAAGGGCAACATGCGCGTCCGTCAAGGCCGGGAGAGGGAGACGGCTGAGGAAATCAGCAGTGTCGTGAGCATTAAACTGCTCTGGGTCAGAGTATAATTTAGTAAGGCGAAAACTAAACTCCTCCAATACGCGCAATGGGTTACCCGTAAGGACATTGTGCCGGTTGCGCAGTGTGATGGGGGCGGATTTAGGAGCGAAAGTCCGGAGTCTGTTGGCCAGCGTTCGATTTGGCTTGTTCGCCCTGGTATACCATCTCTGGCGGGACCACCGTAAGATACGTTCAGCCCCCTCGGTGAGACTAAGATCTAGCTCCGAACGGGCCTGCTCCAAGAGTTTGCGGTTGCTAGAGGTGGGGGATTGTTTGAAAAGCCCTGATAATGCCTCCAGACGTGTCTCCAGGGCCCTTTGTTTCAGACCCCGCTCTCGCTTACGGGTCGATGCCACCCTGATAATGTGGCCACGGAGTACCGCCTTATAAGCCTCCCAAAGCGTTACAGGTGACTCTACCGAGCCTAGATTTTCGCGGAAGTAGTCCTCTGAGGCCTTGAAAATATCTTCCCGGACCTCTTTAAGCGATAAAAGCGAATCGTTCATCACCCAGGGCGAGAACTGGGGTCTGTCCAAAACAGAGTGGCAGACCACCAAAACAGGGTCGTGATCAGACCACGGAACAGCCAGGATAGAGGCCCTAACCACCATGGGAAGGTGGCGACGTAGCATGAACATATGATCGATTCTGGAGTGAGAATGATGAGGGTGGGAGTAAAACGTATAGTCCTTACCCTGAGGATGGCATTCCCTCCAAAGGTCGACCAGATCATGTGATTGTAGAGAGCGAGCAAATTTTTTTGCGTCAGGGGAGGTAGCAATGTGCTCCGAGGGGTATTTATCAAACGAGGGATTCAAAACTAAATTCGAATCACCCGCAAGAAAGAGGGTACCCTTGTGGTGGGATGCTAGCAGGGTGCAGACGTGAGACAAGAAGGGTCCTGGATTAGAATTTGGTGCATAGTAGGTCATAATGGTGACCTCCTTTCCTTGGATAGTGCCTTGTAGCAATAAATATCTGCCCTCGGGGTCTGCGATCTGTCTGATGCAACTAAATGAGACCGACTTGCGGAAAGCTATGAGCACCCCCTTTTGCTTGGTTGGAGCAGCAGCCAAAAACACCTGAGGAAACTGTGCGTCAAAGTATTTAGGGCAGGAAGTTGCCGCAAAATGGGTTTCCTGTAAGCAGGCAATGTCAATCTGTTGCTTTCTAAGATACTTGAAGACCTTCACCCTTTTCTGAGGAGAATTCATACCCTGAACATTCAGGGATAGCCAATTAAACGTCATAGTAAAACTAACAAGAAATAGAAGACCATTCCCCAAAGCACACACCCCACGGACCTAGTGGAGGAAAAAAAAGGATAAAAGACCTGAGAGTCAAAAAGAGAGAAAGTTAAAAAAATTAGATCAAGAAAAACAAAAAGTCCGAGTAGAGCTTGGAGTAAAAACATTCCAATCATCAAGGTTGCAATTGGTAGTGGGACTGGAATCCCACTGGAGGATCGGAAGTTAGCCAAAACTCTTGTTCCGGTCAACTTCCGAGCCGAGGGGGAGCAGTGGTCCGTCGGAAACCACTCGGCTGGATTTCAATGTAGTCTGAATATTGAGATCAACTACGGCACAGGGTATAACAGAACATGTCCCATAAACCCCACCGAAACAAAGATTAAAGCAATCTTAACCAAATTTATATAGCATATCGACTTAACCTGTAAACGGTAAACTGTAGGCTATGGCCAACCTCGCGCTCCGGAGCCCCCAGTGAAAGTACGGGAAGTCCAGGACACGAAGCCGGTCCACAGCAAATGCATTGCCCATGACTCGCACGCCAGGGCCATAACTGCAGTCTGTGATGAACAGCACACACCCACGACACTAGTGGGAATGTGCAGAGCAGCACAAGGATAGTTCCCCAGAGCATCAAATCATAAAAGTCTTCACCTGGGTAAAAAAAAAAAAAAAAAAATTATATAAAAAAGGGGAGGAGAGAGGGTCCAGATGTCTTATTGGCCTAGAGACAGGAATGCCCATGCGTTGCAACCGGGTCTATGCAATGAATAAACAAGAGTGAAATTTAGATTCATACTTGGTGTTCAAGGTAAGACATATCCATCAGTTCAGAATAACGGGCAGGTTTCCTCTTTGGAGCGTCGAAAGAGAATTAATGCTGACCTCCCTGAGGGACATCCTGGAATCGCTGTGCTTGCAGTGATCGAAGAGCCTGGGAGCCCTGCTGAGACCTCTGCGAGGATCCGTGAGGTGACCGGGATGGCCTTGGTTGGGCCGAGGAAGACTCCGGTTGGGAGGGAGGGAGATCAAACTGCAGATCCTGAAAATGTCGCCGTAAGTCAGGCAAAGAGGAGGCATGAAACTGGCGGCCAAGGTGGTAGAAGGAGAGCTTAAAGGGGAACCCCCATCTATAACGGATGCCCCGAGCTTGTAGAATCTGCAGATAAGGCTTCAGACTCCGCCTCTTGGCTATGGTGACCGGAGAGAGGTCTGCAAATAATTGGAGGGGATTACCCTGGTGGGAGAGGTTAGGGAGATCTCGTGCAGCCTGCAGGAGCCGCTCCTTAGTCCTGTAAAAGTGAAATTTAATGATGACGTCTCTGGGGGGACCTTCTGTAGGTTTGGGAGCAAGGGACCTGTGTATGCGGTCAAATTCCAAGCGCTCCGGAGGGACATCAGGCGCCAGCTCCTGAAAGAAAGCCGTGGCCGTCCTCTGCAAGTCAGTGATGGTCTCTGGGAGCCCACGGATGCGGAGGTTATCCCTGCGAGCTCTATTCTCAGAGTCCTCTAATTTATCCTGTAGGCTCAACAATTCAGCATTCAGCCTCTCGACCTCGTCCTCGTGACCCTCCAGGACTGTTGTTGTCAAGTCCATCCGCTGCTCCAATTGATTGGTGCGGTGGCCTATTTCCTTAAGCCCCCTCACCAGTTCCGCTGAGAGCTTACGGGAGGCAGAATTTATTTCGTCTCGGACTATACCGCGGAACTTCTGGAGCAAGGCATCAGAGCCAGCGTCAGTGGGGCTTACCAAGTTGGAGGGGAACTGGTGGAGGCTGTCCTCAGAATGCTGAGTGGAGTCATCTGGCTCCGGAGGTTCGGGCGCCATTTTGCCCTTCCCCTTCCCTTTCCCCCGTGCAGGAGAGGCCTTCTGCTGTGAGCGGTAGCGCTGCCGGCTCCGGGGTGTATTGTACATAGGTAATATCAGGTACTGTTCGTCGTTCAGAGAGCTGAAGTGGTGGCGTCAGGAAGCAAGATGTGCCTTATTCGCCGAGTTTGTGTGGTCCGACGGCGCAAAGCAGGGAGATCAAGCTGTAATCATCCCCGACTCTGCGTGACTGCCCCCCTGGGCTGTGGGTTTAGTACATAGAAAGAGTCAGCATATGCAGCATTCTAGTTCAGGGGACATTGCCCGGCCAGCCAACGCACCTAGGCTTCCAGAGGCAATTTGATGGAGGAGATACTTTAGGGTGGACTCTAGGGTGCAGCAAGATGGCCGCCTAGCACAGGGCTAAATCTGGTCCACAGTACTCAAACAGGGGTACCGCCAAGCACTGCGGACAGCGGGTAGCATGTGGGTAAGCACCAGTGGCTGTAAGTTGAGGGATTATGTGCGTGGCGAGACCCGAGGGCTAGAAACAGGCCGTGGAACCTCAGTAGGGTGGAGCAAGATGGCCGCCGTACAGTAGGCCAGGAACCACCAGATACCCTGCAAGCCTTCGGGGGTGACTATCAGTCTGCGGTTAGGGTCCGGAGCACACACTGAGGGCTGGGACGGAGGATGTGGTGGTTGATCCTTGCCCAGGAAGGATGGTAAGGCTACTAAGGCTATTGAGGGGCTTTGGGTGGATCAAGATGGCCGCCGCTCACCTCTTTACCCAGAGCGCCGTCTTCAGCAGGGTTCCTCCGCCGGCCGTCGGCTCCTCTCCGTTCTCCTCCGGGCTTGGAAGGCTGCCTTAGATGGGTTCCGGAAGGGTCGCCGTTCGTCCCGCGGCCGCGGTACTTTAGCGCGGTGGATCCAGAGGCCTCGGAGGCCTCGCAGGCCGCAAGATGGCGGCGGATCACCAGGGGATGGAGCCGGCCCGGCTCGGAATGCAGAGCACTCGGCTCACCCAGAGACCCAAGTCAGGTAGGGATCTGATGAGGGGAAGCCCAGGAGTCGGGATGGAGGATTTGGTGGCCTGGTCGTAGGGCGCTGGCTTAGGATGGCTATTGATTCCGTCGGGCCTAGCGGAGCTCCTCCAAAGCACGTCTATCTCCGCTCGCATCCGGACACGCCCCCCAGCATGACATTTTTGAACTTCCAATTTCAGCAAGTAGGTGGAGTTTCAAGCTTCTTTTCACATGGTTTCCTGTCTCCTCTTATCTGCTCTGCTGTTGTTTTTTTGGGCCTCAGTAGTTAAAGTGATTGTAAAGGCTCATTTTTTTTCCCTATAAAAATAACAAACAGTTACCTGCTCTGCTGCAGTAGATTTGCACTGAGCAGCCCGGATCCTCCTCTTCTCTGGTCCCTCTTCTGTGATTCTGGCCCCTCCCTCCTGTTCAGTGCCCCCACAGCAAGCAGCTTACAAAAACAAATATAATGCTGGTGAAAATATGTCTCACCAGAATTATATTTGTATGAGTATTGGTAAATCTTTTTACAAAAAAGTCAAATAACTACATAGATAATCTTGGCTCCAGCGGCGTTGCTAGGCGGGTGCGGGGGGTGCGGGCCGCACCCGGGTGACACCTGCCAGAGGGGTGAAACCCGTGGGTAGCGGCACCACTAACACCGCCCACTGCCCTGATTAGATGTGCCTCGCACCGCTGTGTCCCTCAGTGGAGCGGACCGAAGCCCTGCCCCCTCCTCTCTGTTTACATTCACAGAGGAGGAGGAGGAACCTGCGCTCGAGGGACACACACCGCTGTGTGTATCTGGAGACTGTCAGCACTGTTCTGAGGTATGTAAGGGGGGGTGTCTATACTGCTGGGGGGTCTGTACCACTGAGGGGGGTCTGTACTACTGAGGGGGTTCTTCACTGAGGGGGGTCCTGCACTGGGAGAGTGTCTGCACTCAGGGGGGTCTGTAATGCTGGAGGGGTCTGCACTGGGGGGGTGTCTGTACTGAGGGGGATGGTATGCACTGGGGGGATGTCTGTACTGAGGGGGATGGTCTGCACTGGGTGGGGTGTTTGTACTGCTGGGGGGTCCTGCACTGAGGGGGGTCTGTAGTGCTGGGGGGATCTGCACTAGGGGGGTGTCTGCACTGAGGGGGGTCTGCACTGAGGTGGTGGTCTGCACTGAGGGGGGTCTGTACTTCTGGGGGGGTCTGCACTGGGGGGGTGTCTGTACTGCTAGGGGGTCCTGCACTGAGGGGGGTCTGGAATGCTGGGGGGGTCTGCACTGGGGGGTCTGCACTGCTGGGGGTGTCTGTACTGGGGGGTCTGCACTGAGGGGGTGTCTGTACTAAAGGGGGTCTGCACTGAGGGGGGGTGTCTGTACTGCTGGGGGGTCTGCACTTAGGTGGGGGTGTCTGTACTGATGGGGGTCTGCACTGAGTTGGGGGGTGTCTGTACTGATGGGGGGGTCTGCACTTAGGTGGGGGTGTCTGTACTGATGGAGGGCTCGGCACTGATGGAGGAGTCTGCACTGATGGAGGGATCTGCACTGATGGAGGGGTCTGTACTGAGGGGGGAGGTCTATACTTAGTGAGGGGGTCTGTACTTAGTGAGGGGGGTCTGAACTGAGGGAGGGGAATCTATACTACGGGAGGGGGGTCTGTAGTTAGTGGAGGGGGGTCTGTACTGAGGGGGGACTATAGTTGGTGGGGGTGGTGACACCTTTTTGTTTTCGCACCGGGTGACACCAACCCTAGTGACGCCACTGCTTGGCTCCATTTGTTTACTCTTCCTGTACATGAGGTGGATCATGCACATTTCCAAGTCCACTTTTCCAAGATATAAGTCATAGTGACAAATATAAGAAGTAACATACATATTTTAGTGTAAAACTACAAGGCAAATTTTTGCTGTATTCTTAAATTTTAATGAGAAATCATTACTCATCTCTTCTTTGCTTTAAACCTAAGAGATTGTTTTATAAGGCTTGTCTAGTCATGTACTGTTTTGGAAAGATATTCAGATATTTCAACATAGTTAAAAACCTTCTGGTTGTGTTTTGTTAGCTTCACTTAAACAGTATTTTGTATTTAAATAGAGGAAGTTTTAAATACATCTTTCAGGCAGAAGAGAGAAAATAAGAGAAGTTTATTGTTAAGTAGTGATGAGCCGAACACCCCCGGGTTCGGTTCGCACCAGAACCCGCGAACGGACCGAAAGTTCGAACGAACATTAGAACCCTATTAAATACAATGGATGCGAACGTTCGAATTCTAAAGTGCTAATTATAACAACTATTATGCATGTTATTGTCCTAAAAAGGGTTTGGGAACCCGGGTTCTGCACCAGGGGACATGTATCAATGCAAAAATAAGTTTTAAAAACGGTCGTTTTCCGGGAGCAGTCATTTTAATGATGCATAAAGTGAAAAAAAAAAAGTCAAATATTCCTTTAAATATCGTACCTGGGGGGTGTCTAAAGTATGCCTGTGAAGTGCCACGTGTTTCCCGTGTTTAGAACTGTCCCTGCACAAAATGACACTTCTAAAGGAAAAAAAAGCCATTTAAAACTGCTTGCGGCTTTAATGTAATGTCTGGTCCCGGTAATATGGATGAAAATCTTTAAGAAAAATGGCATAGCTACCCCATGACCCCCCCCCCCTACCCCAGCCCATTACCAGCCCCTTTGGGTCTTGTATGGATATTAAGGGGAACCCCGCACATAAAATAAAAAAGGCCCTATATACTCTGAACAGCCGTATACAGGCGGTGCATACAAGACAGGGACTGTAGGTTTGTTCTTATGTAGAATCTGTTTGTAATTTTGAACAGGTACATTGTTGAAGTGTAGCTCCAGACCAAAAATCTATTTTTAAACTTTTTGGAAAACATAGGTAAGGGTTATCACCCCTGTAACATTTGTTTTGCTGTCTGTGCCCCTGTTCAGAACATTTCACCTCACTTTCCGTCCTAATGACAACTGTTTTTGAAATGTGGTGTTTTTCTTGAAACAAGGATTGCTGATAAAGCATCAGTACAGAGGAGACACCTTTCTCCCATATTTATTCTTACAGGAGAGAATTTTCCTTCCTAGTGGTAGATTTCCTCTCACTTCCTGTTGTCTTCTTGCGTTTGCAAGTAGGAGTCGTTTGTAAGTTGGATGTTTGAAAGTAGGGACCTGCCGTATATACTCTGCAGAAATAGGCCCCTTAGTTGTTGGTGTTGGCACAACACTGTAAGCACTCACAGTTACTCTTGGTTGGTGCTGGAACGCCCTGCTGTCAACTATTATATCAGGAATTTTAATTACATATAATTGTTGAACAGTGGTAGTAAAAATTGGGCCTTTGATGGTGGTGCTGGTGCCACAACACTGTAAGCCCTGACAGTTACTCTTGGTGGGTGCAGCAATGGGCCCTGCTGTGAATTATTAGATCAAGAATTGTAATTACATGCCCCTGTTGAACAGGGGCTGAAAAATTGGGCCTTAGGCACTGGTGGCACAACACTGCAACCCTTCACAGATACTGTACTTGGAGCACAGCAATGAGCCCTGTTGCAAAGTATTGCTTCAAAAATTGTAATGACACGCCCCTGTTAAACAGGGGCTGAAAAATTGGGCCTTAGGCACTGGTGGCACAACACTGCAACTCCTCACAGATACTGTACTTGGAGCACAGCAATGAGCCCTGTTGCAAAGTATTGCTTCAAAAATTGTAATTACACGCCACTGTTAAACAGGGGCTGAAAAATTGGGCGTTAGGCACTGGTGGCGGCACCCATAAACAAAAATGATCTTCCAAGCTATCATCATCAATCGTATCATTGAGGACTCGGAGGAGGAGGATAGCCAGTCAACATAACAGCACAGGCACTCAGCATCAGCATCAGTCTTGAAGGGATGTGACATTTTAAAATCAATTAGTCTGTTATATCAGCATCAGGTGTGTGGTAGCTGGTGGTGATCCAAGACTGGTTCATCTTGATGAAAGTCAGTCGATCAACCGAGTCGGTGGACAGGCGCACCCTGTGATCCGTGACAAATCCTCCAGCAGCACTGAATGTGCGTTCCGAAAGAACGCTGGATGCAGGACAGGCCAGTAGCTCAATTGCATACTGTGCAAGCTCTGGCCAGTGATCCATCCTCAAGACCCAGTAAGCCAGAGGATTTTCGGTGGGGAAGGTGTCCAAGTCTGACCTTGCCCCTAGATATTCCTGCACCATGTTTATCAGACGCTGGCGATGGTTGCTGGAACCGATCATACTTTGGGGCTGCGGACTAAAGAATTGTCTGAACGCATCGGTCAGACGGCCACCTTCCCCACCGCTCCTTCTTTGACTGGCCGAAGCCTCAGCAACTCGTTGTCCAGGACCAGGAGTTTGCAACCTCCCAGTCTCTGGGAACGCGTTGCACAGACCTTTCTGCAAGGCCTCCCGGAGTTGTCTCATCCTCTGCTCCCTCTGCGACGGTAACATAAGGTCCGCAACCTTACCCTTGTACCGTGGATCAAGGAGAGTGGCCAGCCAGTAATGGTCCCTCTCCTTGATCCGAAGAATACGAGGATCCTTCCGCAGACTTTGCAGGATCAGGGAGGCCATGCAGCGTAGGTTTGCTGAGGCATTCGCTCCGGAGTCCTCTGGGTCACTAAGGACGACATGATCCGCAGCCACCTCCTCCCAGCCACGTACAAGTCCACTGGTTTCTTGGGACTGTAAATCATCCCTAAAAGACTGCTGCTGATGATGCTGAGTGCCAGCCTCCACCTCCATGCTGACACAATCCTCCTCCTCCTCCTCCTCCTCCTCCTCCTCCTCCTCTTCCTGTGCGATGGGTGGGACAGAAGGAACACTGTCTGGGTAAAGGGGGCCTTGAGAGGCAAGGAAGTCCTCCTCTTCCTGCCTCTGTTCTGCCTCAAGTGCCCTGTCCATTATTCCACGCAGCGTGTGCTCCAACAGGTGGACAAGAGGTACAGTGTCACTGATGCATGCACTGTCACTGCTCACCATCCTCGTGGCCTCCTCAAATGGTGCCAGGACAGTGCATGCATCCCTGATCATGCCCCACTGGCGTGGAGAAAAAAAACCAAGCTCCCCTGACCCTGTCCTGGTGCCGTAGTCGCACAGGTACTCATTGATGGCCCTCTGCTGCGTGTGCAGCCGCTGCAGCATGGCCAACGTTGAGTTCCACCTGGTGGGCATGTCACATATAAGGCGGTTCTTGGGCAGGTTCAACTCCTTTTGCAGCTCAGCCAGGCGAGCACTGGCATTATAAGATCTGCGGAAATGCACACAGACTTTCCTGGCCTGCCTCAGGACATCCTGTAAGCCCGGGTACCTGCCCAAGAAGCGCTGCACCACCAGGTTAAGGACGTGAGCCACACAGGGCACATGGGTCAGTTGTCCCTGTCGGAGGGCGGAGAGGAGGTTGGTGCCATTGTCGCAAACCACCATTCCTGGCTTAAGCTGGCGTGGCGTCAACCACCTCTCGGCCTGGCCCTGCAGAGCAGACAGGACCTCTGCCCCAGTGTGGCTTCTGTCCCCCAAACACACCAGCGCAAGCACGGCATGGCATCTTTTTGCCTGCGTACTTGCGTAGCCCCGTGAACGGCTACGGAGCACCGCTGGTTCATAGGACAAACCACAGGAAGAGGCCATGGAGGAAGAAGAAGAGGAGGGGGTGGAGGAGAGAGGTGTGTCACAACCAGTAGTAGCATTTTGGAGGCGTGGCGGTGGGACAACCTCCAACACTACTGCACCTTGTCCTGAATCCTTCCCAGCTGCCAAAAGAGTGACCCAATGGGCCGTGAAAGAAAGGTAACGTCCCTGTCCATGCCTGCTGGACCATGAGTCAGCGGTAATATGCACCTTACCGCTGACCGCCCTGTCCAGCGAGGCCAAGACATTGCCTTCCACATGCCGGTAGAGAGCCGGAATAGCCTTCCGTGAGAAAAAGTGGCGTTTGGGAACCTGCCACTGAGGAACCGCACATTGCACAAACTCACGGAAGGGGGCCGAGTCTACCAACTGAAAAGGCAGCAGTTGAAGCGCTAGCAATTTAGCCAAGCTAGCATTCAACCGCTGGGCATGTGGATGGCTGGGAGTGAACTTCTTTCGACGGTCCAGCAGCTGGGGCAGGGAAATTTGCCTGCTAGAATCGGACGTCGGTGTACTGCTAGCAGAGTGGGCGCAAGTACTTGGCTGTGACACACCTAATTCTACACCTTCATTCCTCTCAGTGCATGTTTCAGAGAGGACTGAAGTTATAGTGGGGTTGGAGATCCCAGCTGATGCGGTGCAAGGAGAGGTCCGCTTTGTTCTTTGGTGTGGGTCTTTGAGGTAGGCTTGCCAACGAGCTGCATGGCAGGTCAACATATGTCTGGTCAGGCATGTGGTACCCAAGCGGCTGATGTTTTGGCCACGCGATATACGCTTGAGACATATGTTGCAAACAGCAGCTGTGCGATCTGATGCACTAGCCTCAAAAAAGGCCCACACCAAAGAACTTTTTGAATGACGGGCAGAGGCAGCGCCCTGCACAGGCGGAGCTCTGCGGTGTGATTCCGTCGGTGTACTGCCCTTACGCTGGCCACCAAAGGGCATCCTGCCTCGTTGGAGATGTGCCTCCTCCTCATCCTCCTCCTCCTCCTCTCTCCTATTAGGCACCCACGTGGAGTCATTGACCTCATCATCCCCTCCCTCCTCATCACTGGAGCCAATCTGGCAGTATGCTGCAGCTGCTGGAACATGACTGCCAGATTGGTGTCCTTCTTGAGCATCCCCTCTGTCTGCTCTCACGCTACTGCCTTCCTCTAGCTGGGTTTCATCATCAGACCCTTCGAAACGCTGGGCATCCTCCTGGAGCATGTACCCAACACTGTGCTGAAACAGTTCGGGGGACTCCTCAGGAGGAGGACATGGTGGGTCTAGGGAAGGAGTGACTGATGATTTGTCTGACATTGATACCAGGGAAGACGACGCTTTGGCAGCTGCTTTTCCAGTACCCTGAGCCTGGGTGAGAGAGGATGAGGAGGAGGAGGAGGGCTTGGTCATCCACTCTACCAAGTCTTCGGCATGATGTGGCTCAACATGTCCAGCTGCCGAAAAGAAGGACAAGCGTGTCCCATGGCCATGTGCTGATGACAATGCACCGCGTCCACGACCAGCACTGTTGCCCCCAGACACAGAGCCTGCTTGCCCTCTTTTATTGCCTCCTGACTGTCTGCCTCTCCTTGTTTGCCTTCCAGACATTCTAATAGATGGCCTGCAGGGAGATGGGAAAAAAGCAATAAGGGCTACCTTCAGGTGTCCTTCTCTGTCCCTTGAAACAAGGACTTTCACAGTGAAAGAAACTGACACTGTCCCTACCTAGAGTTTTCTGTCCCTAGAATAAATGTTTTTTTTAATCACAATATAGCACAAGGACAATTCACTCAATGTCTCTCCAGGTCCCTGGAAACAAGGACTTGCAGAGTGAAAGAAACTGACACTGTCCCTACCTAGAGTTTTCTGTCCCTAGAATAAATGTTTTTTTTAAGCACAATATAGCACAAGGAAAATTAACTCACTGTCCTTACAGGTCCCTGGAAACAAGGACTTGCAGAGTGAAAGAAACTGACACTGTCCCTACCTAGAGTTTTCTGTCCCTAGAATAAATGTTTTTTTTAAGCACAATATAGCACAAGGACAATTAACTCACTGTCCTTACAGGTCCCTGGAAACAAGGACTTGCAGAGTGAAAAAAAAAAAACACTCTCCCTACCTAGAGTTTTCTGTCCCTAGAAAAAATGTTTTTTTTAAGCACAATATAGCACAAGGACAATTAACTCACTGTCCTTACAGGTCCCTGGAAACAAGGACTTGCAGAGTGAAAGAAAAAAAACACTCTCCCTACCTACAGTTTTCTGTCCCTAGAAAAAATGTTTTTTTTAATCACAATATAGCACAAGGAAAATTAACTCACTGTCCTTACAGGTCCCTGGAAACAAGGACTTGCAGAGTGAAAGAAAAAAAACACTCTCCCTACCTACAGTTTTCTGTCCCTAGAAAAAATGTTTTTTTTAATCACAATATAGCACAAGGAAAATTAACTCACTGTCCTTACAGGTCCCTGGAAACAAGGACTTGCAGAGTGAAAGAAACTGACACTGTCCCTACCTAGAGTTTTCTGTCCCTAGAATAAATGTTTTTTTTAATCACAATATAGCACAAGGAAAATTAACTCACTGTCCTTACAGGTCCCTGGAAACAAGGACTTGCAGAGTGAAAGAAACTGACACTGTCCCTACCTAGAGTTTTCTGTCCCTAGAATAAATGTTTTTTTTAAGCACAATATAGCACAAGGACAATTAACTCACTGTCCTTACAGGTCCCTGGAAACAAGGACTTGCAGAGTGAAAGAAAAAAAACACTCTCCCTACCTACAGTTTTCTGTCCCTAGAAAAAATGTTTTTTTTAATCACAATATAGCACAAGGAAAATTAACTCACTGTCCTTACAGGTCCCTGGAAACAAGGACTTGCAGAGTGAAAGAAAAAAAACACTCTCCCTACCTACAGTTTTCTGTCCCTAGAAAAAATGTTTTTTTTAATCACAATATAGCACAAGGAAAATTAACTCACTGTCCTTACAGGTCCCTGGAAACAAGGACTTGCAGAGTGAAAGAAACTGACACTGTCCCTACCTAGAGTTTTCTGTCCCTAGAATAAATGTTTTTTTTAATCACAATATAGCACAAGGACAATTCACTCAATGTCTCTCCAGGTCCCTGGAAACAAGGACTTGCAGAGTGAAAGAAACTGACACTGTCCCTACCTAGAGTTTTCTGTCCCTAGAATAAATGTTTTTTTTAAGCACAATATAGCACAAGGAAAATTAACTCACTGTCCTTACAGGTCCCTGGAAACAAGGACTTGCAGAGTGAAAGAAACTGACACTGTCCCTACCTAGAGTTTTCTGTCCCTAGAATAAATGTTTTTTTTAAGCACAATATAGCACAAGGACAATTAACTCACTGTCCTTACAGGTCCCTGGAAACAAGGACTTGCAGAGTGAAAAAAAAAAAACACTCTCCCTACCTAGAGTTTTCTGTCCCTAGAAAAAATGTTTTTTTTAAGCACAATATAGCACAAGGACAATTAACTCACTGTCCTTACAGGTCCCTGGAAACAAGGACTTGCAGAGTGAAAGAAAAAAAACACTCTCCCTACCTACAGTTTTCTGTCCCTAGAAAAAATGTTTTTTTTAATCACAATATAGCACAAGGAAAATTAACTCACTGTCCTTACAGGTCCCTGGAAACAAGGACTTGCAGAGTGAAAGAAAAAAAACACTCTCCCTACCTACAGTTTTCTGTCCCTAGAAAAAATGTTTTTTTTAATCACAATATAGCACAAGGAAAATTAACTCACTGTCCTTACAGGTCCCTGGAAACAAGGACTTGCAGAGTGAAAGAAACTGACACTGTCCCTACCTAGAGTTTTCTGTCCCTAGAATAAATGTTTTTTTTAATCACAATATAGCACAAGGAAAATTAACTCACTGTCCTTACAGGTCCCTGGAAACAAGGACTTGCAGAGTGAAAGAAACTGACACTGTCCCTACCTAGAGTTTTCTGTCCCTAGAATAAATGTTTTTTTTTAAGCACAATATAGCACAAGGACAATTAACTCACTGTCCTTACAGGTCCCTGGAAACAAGGACTTGCAGAGTGAAAGAAAAAAAACACTCTCCCTACCTACAGTTTTCTGTCCCTAGAAAAAATGTTTTTTTTAATCACAATATAGCACAAGGAAAATTAACTCACTGTCCTTACAGGTCCCTGGAAACAAGGACTTGCAGAGTGAAAGAAAAAAAACACTCTCCCTACCTACAGTTTTCTGTCCCTAGAAAAAATGTTTTTTTTAATCACAATATAGCACAAGGAAAATTAACTCACTGTCCTTACAGGTCCCTGGAAACAAGGACTTGCAGAGTGAAAGAAACTGACACTGTCCCTACCTAGAGTTTTCTGTCCCTAGAATAAATGTTTTTTTTAATCACAATATAGCACAAGGAAAATTAACTCACTGTCCTTACAGGTCCCTGGAAACAAGGACTTGCAGAGTGAAAGAAACTGACACTGTCCCTACCTAGAGTTTTCTGTCCCTAGAATAAATGTTTTTTTTAATCACAATATAGCACAAGGAAAATTAACTCACTGTCCTTACAGGTCCCTGGAAACAAGGACTTGCAGAGTGAAAGAAACTGACACTGTCCCTACCTAGAGTTTTCTGTCCCTAGAATAAATGTTTTTTTTAAGCACAATATAGCACAAGGACAATTAACTCACTGTCCTTACAGGTCCCTGGAAACAAGGACTTGCAGAGTGAAAGAAAAAAAACACTCTCCCTACCTACAGTTTTCTGTCCCTAGAAAAAATGTTTTTTTTAAGCACAATATAGCACAAGGAAAATTAACTCACTGTCCTTACAGGTCCCTGGAAACAAGGACTTGCAGAGTGAAAGAAAAAAAACACTCTCCCTACCTACAGTTTTCTGTCCCTAGAAAAAATGTTTTTTTTAATCACAATATAGCACTAGGAAAATTAACTCACTGTCCTTACAGGTCCCTGGAAACAAGGACTTGCAGAGTGAAAGAAACTGACACTGTCCCTACCTAGAGTTTTCTGTCCCTAGAATAAATGTTTTTTTTAATCACAATATAGCACAAGGAAAATTAACTCACTGTCCTTACAGGTCCCTGGAAACAAGGACTTGCAGAGTGAAAGAAACTGACACTGTCCCTACCTAGAGTTTTCTGTCCCTAGAATAAATGTTTTTTTTAAGCACAATATAGCACAAGGACAATTAACTCACTGTCCTTACAGGTCCCTGGAAACAAGGACTTGCAGAGTGAAAGAAAAAAAACACTCTCCCTACCTACAGTTTTCTGTCCCTAGAAAAAATGTTTTTTTTAATCACAATATAGCACAAGGAAAATTAACTCACTGTCCTTACAGGTCCCTGGAAACAAGGACTTGCAGAGTGAAAGAAACTGACACTGTCCCTACCTAGAGTTTTCTGTCCCTAGAATAAATGTTTTTTTTAATCACAATATAGCACAAGGAAAATTAACTCACTGTCCTTACAGGTCCCTGGAAACAAGGACTTGCAGAGTGAAAGAAACTGACACTGTCCCTACCTAGAGTTTTCTGTCCCTAGAATAAATGTTTTTTTTAAGCACAATATAGCACAAGGACAATTAACTCACTGTCCTTACAGGTCCCTGGAAACAAGGACTTGCAGAGTGAAAGAAACTGACACTGTCCCTACCTAGAGTTTTCTGTCCCTAGAATAAATGTTTTTTTTAATCACAATATAGCACAAGGAAAATTAACTCACTGTCCTTACAGGTCCCTGGAAACAAGGACTTGCAGAGTGAAAGAAACTGACACTGTCCCTACCTAGAGTTTTCTGTCCCTAGAATAAATGTTTTTTTTAATCACAATATAGCACAAGGACAATTAACTCACTGTCCTTACAGGTCCCTGGAAACAAGGACTTGCAGAGTGAAAGAAACTGACACTGTCCCTACCTAGAGTTTTCTGTCCCTAGAATAAATGTTTTTTTTAAGCACAATATAGCACAAGGACAATTAACTCACTGTCCTTACAGGTCCCTGGAAACAAGGACTTGCAGAGTGAAAGAAACTGACACTGTCCCTACCTAGAGTTTTCTGTCCCTAGAATAAATGTTTTTTTTAAGCACACTATAGCAGAAGCACAAAACACACTGACACTCTCCCTACCTATCCTTCTCTTTCCCTAAACTAAAGGAATCCAGGTTAAGCAAGAAAGAAATAACAGTCACTGTCCCTGCCTATGCTACTCTATCCCTGCTCCGGAACACACTACACTAGGCCGCCGTGCTGGCGGCCTTTTATAGTGTGGGGCGTGTACTAAACACCCTCAGCAATAATTGGCCACAGGCATCCTGCCTGTGGCCAATCATTGCTCTCCTCGCTGCCGGCGCTGTGATTGGCCAAGCATGCGGGGTCACAGTGCATGCTTGGCCAATCACAGCGCCTGGATGACACTGCGATGGCGTAGTGCATTGTGGGCCGTTCGCGTCACTCGAATTTGGCGCGAACGGCCCAAATCGTTCGATCTTCGTCGAACGATCGAACAGCCAATGTTCGAGTCGAACGTATGTTCGACTCGAACACGAAGCTCATCCCTATTGTTAAGGAGGAACTTTGGTCCTCTTACCTCTTAGCTATCCCATATTCACGTTGGACGCTGGAGACGTCAATCTCACCTAGGCAGGAGTGGTGGCTGTTGGCCAGGGCTGGAAAAACCCAGAAAAAATAAAGTAAACAAAACTGTTTTATTTTAACAAGAATTATAAAAAAAAATATTGTAAAAAATAATAAAAAATGGGGGGGGCGTGGCCTGCGTGCAAGCTGAATGGCAGCATAGAACCGGAGCTCCTGTGATAACCAGGGAATAGCAGCACGAATCATCCCATCGGGACCCCAAAACATCATCCCCACAAGGCGATCTACCTCCGGATTACCTGGATTACTCCTGCAGCATGTCCAGGAAAAGAAAGGAGCCCCGCAAACCGCAGCGTCTGACAGACTTTTATCCTCATAAGCCACATGAAGGTAGGCAAGATGGCCCCCGGCCATCATCCACACCTGCAGACAAAACGGCCAACAACTTGCCTGATAAAGGCAAGAAACACACAAATAACAGCTCCCCTGCAAGCTCACAGCAGCACTCTCCCTCCCCTATCTCTGGCAGCCCAGCTAAAGCAAAACTCAGGCTGGATGGAAAGGGATACAGTCCCCAGGCCAGCCATGCCACAGACTCTGGAGATGAGACACATGATCTCCCTGATTCAATAGAATCGTTCCCAACCACGCACCAGCCTGTGATAGACACTGTATTGAAAGATATGCTGCTATCACTAAGGAGCTCACTACAATCTGATATGGCACAGTGCATGCACAGGTTCCACACTGACATACAAGCAGTGGAATCGAGGGTTGATCATATAGAGCAAAAAATGGGAGACTTTGCTGAAACCATCAATGATCTAGTAGACTCACATGAGGAGAGAGAAGGGGACACGGAATGGGTGAAAGCTAAGCTGGCAGATTTTGAAGACAGGAATAGGAGGAACAATATGAAGATCTGGGGAATCCCCGAGTCAATCCAGCCAGCTGACCTGCGTGATTATGCTACATCACTGTTTAAACTGCTCACCCCTAATCTATCTGGTCTCGAGCTAACGATTGACAGAATTCACCGCTTACCTAAGCCGTCTTTTTTGCCAGAGCAGGTCCCTAGAGATGTAATACTGCGCATGCATTTCTTTCATGCAAAGGAATTGCTGATGGTGACGATGCGTAAAGGTGAACAAATACCTGCACAGTATCAAAATTTACAGTTTTATGCTGACCTGTCGCAATATACACTTCAGAAACGAAAGACCCTGAATACCGTCACCAAGATACTTAGGAATCATAAAATTGTATACAGATGGGGTTATCCCACAAAGTTATCTATTGTGAAAGATGGCCGAACATACACTATAGACTCTCTGGGAAAAGGCCTTTCTCTTCTGGAGGAATGGGGTATACTGCCAGAGCATTCTGATGATTCCCCTGCTGTGAAGCCAAGGAGGTCTGCAGAACCAGATTGGAAAACTGTTACAAACAAAAACGCAAAATCGCACACTTGACCCGGATGGGTAACACTCCACTACTAACCCCTGGAGGAACGTACAGGAGCGCCATTAGACCTGAACTTTACCCCCACCCACTTTGGGCAGCTTAACGCTGCATACGGGTATCCTGGTTCTAGTGCCCACTGAGGACTAGGACCTCTCTATTGTTTTCTATCAGTTGCTTGGTTATATTTTTCTATGTTTTTCTTTTTTCTCTCAGTTTTCTTGTTTTCACTGTTGAAAGATTTACAAGACGGAGTTCAAGTAATTACTGCTGGACCCTCCATGCAGAAATGCCACTGAACTTGGCCCGAAGTCCAAAATAGACAAACTCTCTGCGCATCACCAAATAGTAAGTACTTTTTGACTTTATGCACCATCATTTTCAGTTTCCCACCGCTATCCCAAATCCAACCACATGAGGGAGACATTGCACCAACAATGAATGTAAAGCAGCAATGTAACATAATCTTCACACTCCTGTAAGTATGGGGATAAAGATCATTTCTATAAACTCTAAAGGACTGAATCATCCTGCTAAAAGGCGTTCCTTATGGTCAGAAGCCCTCTCTAACAAAGCTGACATACTTTGCGCTCAAGAGACACATTTCTCTGCTTCAACACCACCCAAATGTTCGCACAGGAACTTTCCACATCTTTTTACCGCAAATGCCCGCAATAAAACTAAAGGAGTCCTCATAGCAATACGTGACTCTGTAACTTTCACCCTACTTGAGGAAATTAAAGATGAAAATGGCCGGTATCTTATCTTGGTTTGTGAACTTAACTCAATCACGTATACCATAGTAAATGTCTATTCACCAAACCAACGCCAGATTTATTTTTTTAATAAGCTGATGAAAAAGGTTAGGAAACACCACAAGGGAAGATTACTATTATGCGGGGATTTCAACGCCTCCCCAGATCCTGTGATGGACTCTACCTCCGGCGCCAAACGCTATAGCCCGTCCTTACTACCCTCAATTCACAAGCACGATCTGTTTGACGCCTGGAGATGCTTACATGTGGGAGAAAAAGACTTCACATTCTTTTCATCACCTCACAGGGCTTATTCCCGCATTGAGCTTTTTCTTGTCGACCAACAAACACTAGCCAATGCATCCGCCACGAACATTAATGCCATTACGTGGTCTGACCACGCTTCTACTACCCTGTCTCTGGTGGACGGGACACCCAACACCGCACCTCCATTATGGAGATTGAACTCCTTTCTCTTACAGCAAGCGGACTATAAGTCAGTCATTGAAAACCAGCTAACTGAATTTTTTAAGAATAACGAATCCTCTGTGCAAGATAAATTTGTACTGTGGAATGCCCACAAAGCTTTTATTCGTGGCATTTTTATACAACAGGGAGCGAGGGTCAAGAGGCAGCGGCACAGGCAAATAAAAGAAATCACTGACAAAATCTTCCTATTAGAGATTAGTAATAAGCAAAAATCTTCTCCCAAAAATTTGAGTCAAATTACCCAGCTGAGATGTGAGTTGCGGCTCCTTCTTTTAGAGAACTTTGAAAAAACATCAAAAAAACTTAAGATGACATACTACGCTACAGGTAACAAAGCGGGTAAGAATCTAGCTCAAAGGGTAAAGGGCATGAGACAAAAAACTCAGATTCCGTATATTATACACCCCGTTACCAAAAATAAATTGTATCATCCCCAAGAAATGGCGGATGCCTTTAGCCATTACTATGGCTCTCTTTACAATTTGAAAGATGATCCGAACACTACCCAACCAAATGTTGAAGCAATAAATGTGTTTCTTGGAAAATTAGACATTCCTAACATCTCACAGGAGCAACTATTGACCCTCAATCAGCCGTTCAGCATGGCAGAGATACATAGGGCGATAGACTCACTCCCAATTAACAAGTCTCCAGGGCCGGATGGATTTTCTGGTGACTATTATAAATCCTTCAAACATTTACTGACACCATATATGGAACAAATCTTTGCCGCTGCCGCCGCCTCGGCCTCATTCCCGCCTGAAATGTTGGGTGCTGTTATTGTGGCCTTGCCGAAGCCAGGTAAGGAGCCTGATTCCCCTCCAAACTTTAGGCCCATATCACTTCTCAACATCGACTTAAAGGTTTATGCTAAAATTGTTGCATACAGATTAATAGACATACTTCCCCTTATCATTAACCCTGATAAGACGGGCTTCACTAAGGGTCGCCAAACGTCCGATGCCACGCGTAGACAAATTAACATTATTCATCTAGCTAAACTGCACAAAAGGCCTTCTCTGCTGTTGGCATTGGATGCAGAGAAGGCCTTTGATCGTATTCACTGGATGTACCTCACCCAAGTATTACAAAGTTTTGGCTTCTCGGGTAATATACTGCAAGCAATATTAGCCTTATACTCTAACCCCTCGGCTCAGGTCTATACCTCAGGGGTGCTCTCCAAGTCGTTCACCATATCTAACGGCACCAGACAGGGGTGCCCACTATCCCCTTTAATATTTAATCTTTTAATGGAACCCCTGGCCATCTATATTCGATCTCACCCCAACATTAAAGGTTTCTCCATGCCCAACTCTACACACACGATTAGCCTATTCGCTGACGACATTATAATGATTCTCACAGATGTGGAGACTTCCCTGGCTTCTGTGCACTCGGCTTTAGCTATGTTTAACCAGTTGTCTTACTATAAGGTCAATGAAAGTAAATCGTATATAATGGGATTGGGTATTGATCTATCTGTCCAAACGCGAATTAGCGCACGGTTCCCATACATATGGAAGCAAGATGGGATAAAATACCTAGGGATTACCCTCACGGCATCTACAGAAGACCTAGTTACAGCTAACTTTACTCCCTTCCTCAATATTCTGACCAACAAGTTACAGGAACTGGGCAAGGTTGAGCTGTCCTGGACGGGACGGCTAGCGTCATTTAAAATGTTAGTCTTACCACAACTGTTATACCTCTTCCGATCACTACCAATCCCGATCCCTAATTCCTTTTTTACCAAGGCTCAGTCTAAACTGAACAAATTCCTGTGGCGGGGTAGAAGAGCTAAGTGCGCTTTCAAAAAATTAATTAAAACTAGAAGTGCAGGAGGTATAGGCCATGTCCTATTACAAGATTATCACTCGGCTACTATCCTTTCTCAAACCAGAGCTTGGTTTAACCAGCGCCAAGGCCCTAAATGGTTGGACCTAGAAGCAGCCCAAACCTTGGGGCACAAATTGGCTGATATACTCCTAACATGCCACATTATACCCCAGGCATACCCACACATATCTCTAACTATGAAGGCCACACTTCAAAAGTGGAAAATGTTCACATCTCTAGACATCCCAGATCAACTTTTAAAGCCCTTACCTCTTAATATCTCTTGCTTCTCACTGATAACCCCAGACTTGTCTGTCACACATTGGGAGGCCAAAGGCATCAAAACTGTACAAGATATACTGGTAGGCCCGGCCCCAAAAACATTTAGAGGATTGCAAATAGAATATAATCTTGAGGACAGGGACCAATATAGATACATGCAAATAGTTCACTTTATTCGAACATTGTCCAATTTTGAAACGTTGCTGCCATGGCGAGCATTGTCATACCTAACGAACAGTTGCACCACTATTAAAGGCATCTCACTGTTCTACTGTCTCTTACAGTCTAAAGCCTTATTTGAAAAATCCACTAATATAGTTGCATGGGAACGGGAACTAGGTGCAGAGTACTCAGAACTCCAATGGCAAAAAGCCCTAGTATATAATTTCACCGTGACTAAAAGCTCCAATCTCTGGGAAGTAACCCATAAAATTTTACTCAGGTGGTACCTTACACCATACAGAATGTCCAAATTTAATGCTTCTACCTCCTTTCTTTGTTGGAGGAAATGCGGAGAGACGGGTACTCTGCACCATATTCTGTGGAATTGCCATGCCCTGAACCCACTTTGGTCCGAAGTGTTCAATCTCATTTCTAGGTTGGCAGGGTCACACATTGCGCCTAACGCAGCACTAGCAGTATTATCATTAGGAATAGAACAAATAGCGCCACAAATAAGAACTGTAGTCACGCACATCCTTCTCAGCACTAGGCTGGTGATTCTGCGACACTGGCTAGCAGCAATCCCACCATCATTCAGAGAAATTGTAGAGACGACTAACACCCACGCCACGTACGAGTTAATGTTCGCAGCATCTCAGGGCAAATACAAGAGACAAATGGTCTGCCTGGGAAATATGGTTTAAACGAAATTGGAAACCAGAGTAAAGCCAATCCTTATTTCTGATATATAGTTAAGAGACAATATTTTTTTTTTCAACAATGTTCTTATTATGAGTTATAAACCAATTTCTGATTGTTAATTCTACGCCTTATCCTTCTATTTTATGCCTTGAATATAGTCGCGGTATAAGTCGCGGTATAAGTACATCACATAGATGTCCAAATGTTGATGGCAAAGTTTATTGCGTTGTCTATTGTATGAACCTGACTTTATAATAAAAATTTATTGAAGTTAAAAATAATAAAAAATAAATAAAATTGTAAATAAGTAATAATAAAAAATAAAATAAACTGACACCAATCTCTGCCCTACTGACACCGTCCACTGCTCTACTACCATTGTCCGTTGCCCTACTACCAAATATATATATATATATATATATATATATATATATATATATATATATATGTGTGTGTGTAGCGCCCTGCTCCTGATGATCAGGCGCTATATTTAAATCTAGTGGGTATCTGAGCCGCTTACTGGCTCAGATCTGTATATGAAGTCTAAATTGGCCTCTGTTTCGGCTGTGGCTGTGTTGGGAGGACTTCCCACTGTTCGCCTGTGGGTGGCGTTACCACCACAGGCCAGTGTTGGAACACAACCAAGCCAGAGCGGATTGGGTGTCTTTCCCCGGGAACCGCTCAGTGGGAGTGGTCTCCCCACTGAGCATGCTGGGGCAGGGTACTTAAGGAGCAGACGCCATTGTTCTGGTCTCGTTTTTGCCATGTGGCCCTCCTGGCCCAAGGCGTGTGTTACTGTCTGTCTCGTTTTCCCACCTCGGGGCCTGCTGGCCCGAGGCTGTGCACCTACAAGGTAGGCCCAGATGTCCTGTCTGGAGCCTACAGCTCGGGGGTGGTCCTGTGCTGTCTGTCCTGAGGGAGGAAGCCACTCAGTGGAGGAACTCGGTGAAGGACCCATCTTGGAGAGAACCCAGCGGAAGGCTGGTATCTCGGGAGGAGGCCCGGTAACTCTATTGGAGGATGCACCCTAGCCAAATGCTACCCTGCCGTATCGCAGGTCCGGCTTAAAGGCTCTTGTACTGCTCGGCTGAACACTTGCTAAGTCCTTTGGCAGAGGACCAAGTTACAATTTGTCCACATCGCCCAATTCTGTGGCAGAGGATTGTCTACCTGTTCTACTTTCATCAAGTCTGTGGCAGAGACTTTGGGTCCGTGCTCCACCCCTGGCTGCTAGGCCAGTGAGAGAGGTCTATCCGGGTGAGCAATTTCCACTCGAAGGAAAGTGGTATGTGTTCTTTGTTTAGTGTAGTTTTGAAACCTAAAAGTTCCTCAGTGGTCTGCATCATGTGCCTGAACTTCCCCTAACCCTCCGTCCTTTTTCCCTGCATGTTGGTGTGAAATAAAAGCAAAGAAAAAGGATTTACAACTTGTGTGGACATTGAAGTTTCTCCTGAAGTGTATAGACTCTCATCCCCTAGACAACGAATGGTGGGGTAACGTGCAAGGCCCAAAAACCATCAGCTCCTACGGGGGTAGTGCTACATATATATATACAAACACATGTGTTTGAGCTTTGGGGTGCACACCCTAATGCAATAGGCTGAGCACACCTATGCCTATAAAACAAAAAAAAATCTTAAAGTGGTTCTAAAGGCAGAAGGTTTTTTTATCTTCATGCATTCTATGCATGATGATAAAAAAACCTTCTGTGTGCAGCAGCCCCCCTCAGCCCCCATAATACTTCATCTCCATCCATTGGGTCCCGCTGCTGCTGTCAATCATAGTCAGTGAGCCAATGAGGAGAGAGAGGGGGCAGGGCCGAGCCCAGCCGAGCCACGGCTGTGTGTCTGAATGGACACACAGAGCAGCAGCTCGGCTCGGGTACCCCCATAGACAGGGGGAAGGGACCAGGAGCGCCGGCGGGGGACCCGAGAAGAGGCCGATCTGGGCTGTTCTGTGCAAAACCATTACACAGAGCAGGTAAGTATAACAAAAAAAACAAGACATTATTATCACTTTAACTTTCTTAGTATAGGACCACTGTAATCTCATCCTTGTCAAAGCAGGAGCTTTAGTCGCTTTCTGTGTAAAAAAATCTGCATACATACATTATTTGGCATTTAGTAGCAAATACATTTTTTTTTTTTTTCATAAATTAAGCCAGATTTAGTGATTTGGAGTTTTTGTGTGTAACATACATTTATGCATTTTTATGCACGCTACAAAAAGCAGGATAGCAAAAAGGAAACCTGTACCAATATGTAGGCTGCTATTGGTGATCCTATTTGGAGAATATTCTTTCTGTCTCTGTCACCAACTACAATACTTTCTGAGTCTGACCTGACAGGTATGCAGCATGTGAAATCAGATCTGATCTCCATACTTGGTATTGATTATTTACTCAGAGGTAGTGATGAGCCGAACACCCCCGGGTTCGGTTCGCACCAGAACCCGCGAATGGACCGAAAGTTCGTACGAACATTAGAACCCTATTAAATACAATGGATGCGAACGTTCGAATTCTAAAGTGCTAATTATAACAACTATTATGCATGTTATTGTCCTAAAAAGGGTTTGGGAACCCGGGTTGTGCACCAGGGGACATGTATCAATGCAAAAAGAAGTTTTAAAAACGGTCGTTTTTCGGGAGCAGTCATTTTAATGATGCATAAAGTGAAAAAAAAAAAGTCAAATATTCCTTTAAATATCGTACCTGGGGGGTGTCTAAAGTATGCCTGTGAAGTGCCACGTGTTTCCCGTGTTTAGAACTGTCCCTGCACAAAATGACACTTCTAAAGGAAAAAAAAGCCATTTAAAACTGCTTGCGGCTTTAATGTAATGTCTGGTCCCGGTAATATGGATGAAAATCTTTAAGAAAAATGGCATAGCTACCCCATGACCCCCCCCCCCCACCCCAGCCCATTACCAGCCCCTTTGGGTCTTGTATGGATATTAAGGGGAACCCCGCACATAAAATAAAAAAGGCCCTATATACTCTGAACAGCCGTATACAGGCGGTGCATACAAGACAGGGACTGTAGGTTTGTTCTTATGTAGAATCTGTTTGTAATTTTGAACAGGTACATTGTTTAAGTGTAGCTCCAGCCCAAAAATCTATTTTTAAACTTTTTGGAAAACATAGGTAAGGGTTATCACCCCTGTAACATTTGTTTTGCTGTCTGTGCCCCTGTTCAGAACATTTCACCTCACTTTCCGTCCCAATGACAACTGTTTTTGAAATGTGGTGTTTTTCTTGAAACAAGGATTGGTGATAAAGCATCAGTACAGAGGAGACACCTTTCTCCCATATTAATTCTTACAGGAGAGAATTTTCCTTCCAAGGGGTAGATTTCCTCTCACTTCCTGTTGTCTTCTTGCGTTTGCAAGTAGGAGTCGTTTGTAAGTTGGATGTTTGAAAGTAGGGACCTGCCGTATATACTCTGCAGAAATAGGCCCCTTAGTTGTTGGTGTTGGCACAACACTGTAAGCACTCACAGTTACTCTTGGTTGGTGCTGGAACGCCCTGCTGTCAACTATTATATCAGGAATTTTAATTACATATAATTGTTGAACAGTGGTAGTAAAAATTGGGCCTTTGATGGTGGTGCTGGTGCCACAACACTGTAAGCCCTGACAGTTACTCTTGGTGGGTGCAGCAATGGGCCCTGCTGTGAATTATTAGATCAAGAATTGTAATTGCATGCCCCTGTTGAACAGGGGCTGAAAAATTGGGCCTTTCGTGGTGGTGGTGGTGGTGGTGGTGTTGCCACAACACTGTAAGCCCTCAGAGTTACTCTTGGTGGGTGCAGGAATGGGCCCTGCTGTGAATTATTAGATCAAGAATTGTAATTACATGCCCCTTTTGAACAGGGGCTGAAAAATTGGGCCTTTCGTGGTGGTGGTGGTGGTGGCGTTGCCACAACACTGTAAGCCCTCAGAGTTACTCTTGGTGGGTGCAGGAATGGGCCCTGCTGTGAATTATTAGATCAAGAATTGTAATTACATGCCCCTTTTGAACAGGGGCTGAAAAATTGGGCCTTTCGTGGTGGTGGTGGTGGTGGCGTTGCCACAACACTGTAAGCCCTCAGAGTTACTCTTGGTGGGTGCAGGAATGGGCCCTGCTGTGAATTATTAGATCAAGAATTGTAATTACATGCCCCTTTTGAACAGGGGCTGAAAAATTGGGCCTTTCGTGGTGGTGGTGGTGGTGGTGGTGGTGGCGTTGCCACAACACTGTAAGCCCTCAGAGTTACTCTTGGTGGGTGCAGCAATGGGCCCTGCTGTGAATTATTAGATCAAGAATTGTAATTGCATGCCCCTGTTGAACAGGGGCTGAAAAATTGGGCCTTAGGCACTGGTGGCACAACACTACAACCCCTCACAGATACTGTACTTGGAGCACAGCAATGAGCCCTGTTGCAAAGTATTGCTTCAAAAATTGTAATGACACGCCCCTGTTAAACAGGGGCTGAAAAATTGGGCCTTAGGCACTGGTGCCACAACACTCCAACCCCTCACAGATACTGTACTTGGAGCACAGCAATGAGCCCTATGGCAAATTATTGCTAAAAAAATTGTAATTACACGCCCCTGTAAAACAGGGGCTGAAAAATTGGGCCTTAGCCACTGGTGGCGGCACCCATAAACAAAAATGATCTTCCAAGCTATCATCATCAATCGTATCATTGAGGACTCGGAGGAGGAGGATAGCCAGTCAACATAACAGCACAGGCACTCAGCATCAGCATCAGTCTTGAAGGGATGTGACATGTTAAAATCAATTAGTCTGCTATATCAGCATCAGGTGTGTGGTAGCTGGTGGTGATCCAAGACTGGTTCATCTTGATGAAAGTCAGTCGATCAACCGAGTCGGTGGACAGGCGCACCCTGTGATCCGTGACAAATCCTCCAGCAGCACTGAATGTGCGTTCCGAAAGAACGCTGGATGCAGGACAGGCCAGTAGCTCAATTGCATACTGTGCAAGCTCTGGCCAGTGATCCATCCTCAAGACCCAGTAAGCCAGAGGATTTTCGGTGGGGAAGGTGTCCAAGTCTGACCTTGCCCCTAGATATTCCTGCACCATGTTTATCAGACGCTGGCGATGGTTGCTGGAACCGATCATACTTTGGGGCTGCGGACTAAAGAATTGTCTGAACGCATCGGTCAGACGGCCACCTTCCCCACCGCTCCTTCTTTGACTGGCCGAAGCCTCAGCAACTCGTTGTCCAGGACCAGGAGTTTGTAACCTCCCAGTCTCTGGGAACGCGTTGCACAGACCTTTCTGCAAGGCCTCCCGGAGTTGTCTCATCCTCTGCTCCCTCTGCGACGGTAACATAAGGTCCGCAACCTTACCCTTGTACCGTGGATCAAGGAGAGTGGCCAGCCAGTAATGGTCCCTCTCCTTGATCCGAAGAATACGAGGATCCTTCCGCAGACTTTGCAGGATCAGGGAGGCCATGCAGCGTAGGTTTGCTGAGGCATTCGCTCCGGAGTCCTCTGGGTCACTAAGGACGACATGATCCGCAGCCACCTCCTCCCAGCCACGTACAAGTCCACTGGTTTCTTGGGACTGTAAATCATCCCTAAAAGACTGCTGCTGATGATGCTGAGTGCCAGCCTCCACCTCCATGCTGACACAATCCTCCTCCTCCTCCTCCTCCTCCTCCTCTTCCTGTGCGATGGGTGGGACAGAAGGAACACTGTCTGGGTAAAGGGGGCCTTGAGAGGCAAGGAAGTCCTCCTCTTCCTGCCTCTGTTCTGCCTCAAGTACCCTGTCCATTATTCCACGCAGCGTGTGCTCCAACAGGTGGACAAGAGGTACAGTGTCACTGATGCATGCACTGTCACTGCTCACCATCCTCGTGGCCTCCTCAAATGGTGCCAGGACAGTGCATGCATCCCTGATCATGCCCCACTGGCGTGGAGAAAAAAAAACAAGCTCCCCTGACCCTGTCCTGGTGCCGTAGTCGCACAGGTACTCATTGATGGCCCTCTGCTGCGTGTGCAGCCGCTGCAGCATTACCAACGTTGAGTTCCACCTGGTGGGCATGTCACATATAAGGCGGTTCTTGGGCAGGTTCAACTCCTTTTGCAGCTCAGCCAGGCGAGCACTGGCATTATAAGATCTGCGGAAATGCACACAGACTTTCCTGGCCTGCCTCAGGACATCCTGTAAGCCCGGGTACCTGCCCAAGAACCGCTGCACCACCAGGTTAAGGACGTGAGCCACACAGGGCACATGGGTCAGTTGTCCCTGTCGGAGGGCGGAGAGGAGGTTGGTGCCATTGTCGCAAACCACCATTCCTGGCTTAAGCTGGCGTGGCGTCAACCACCTCTCGGCCTGGCCCTGCAGAGCAGACAGGACCTCTGCCCCAGTGTGGCTTCTGTCCCCCAAACACACCAGCGCAAGCACGGCATGGCATCTTTTTGCCTGCGTACTTGCGTAGCCCCTTGAACGCCTACGGAGCACCGCTGGTTCCGAGGACAAACCACAGGAAGAGGCCATGGAGGAAGAAGAAGAGGAGGGGGTGGAGGAGAGAGGTGTGTCACAACCAGTAGTAGCATTTTGGAGGCGTGGCGGTGGAACAACCTCCAACACTACTGCACCTTGTCCTCAGGGCCGATCCTAGACAGGGTGCGAGGGGTGCAGTTCACCCAAGCGCCACAGAGGTGGGGGCGCTCAAGTGCCAGAGTGCTCCCCTCCCTCCTTCTTGCTGGTATTCAGAGGCCGCTCACCGCCGCTGCTATTTCATCCCGCTCAAGCCCTCCCCCATCCATCCTCCTGTCAGAGGAGATCGGAGCGGGTGCCCTCCGTAAGAGGGGGCGGATTTCTCCCCCTCCCTCTGCGCATAATATTAGAGCCTCGCATTGCCTCGGCCGCCCAATCTGCTCCCTCCCCCTGCATCCTCGTTGGCAGGGAGGAGAGCGACTTCAGGAAGGGCTGCACCAGCAGGGGGGGACAAGCCTTCCATTATCTCAGTAACCGTGGAGAAACAGACTGATTTCTCCCGTCCGTAGGACAGGGGAATCAGTCTGTAAATTCTGAGACGACTGGTGGCTGCATCTCTGTAAAGTGTCTGTGACAGTGACACTTACACAGCCGCCCAGCGAACACACCACCCCCCCCCCCCTCTCCTTACTGACGGGAGATCAGTGAGGAATACAGCTCCTCCCACCTCTGCTCCTCCAGTGACTTCCCGCTCGGCCCACACTATCTCCAGCGTACAGTGAAAGGATGTGTGGGCGGGAAATATGAAAACAGCAGCTGCAGATTCGTCTGTGAGACTGAAGGATTTCTGCTTCCAGCCTCGAAATGTGAGTGAGTGTGGAGGGACTATTTTCTTATTTTCGGGCACATGTACATCATGCCGCCCCACTATTCTATTAGTCCCGGCTGGCGGAGTGATATTGCAATTCTCCGTTCGGCTCTTGGCTGCAATCCTAACAAGATGTGAAGAAGTTGAGTGGCTGACAGGAGAGCAGGAGGACAGCGTGGCTGCACTGGACACAGTGAGTGGGGATTAGAGGATATAATGCTCACTGTGTCCTATTATGTATTTCACAGCACAGCAGGTTATCAGCATTTCAATTATCACACAGGTAGCAAGTAGCACTGTAAGCAGGTGCTCTATCATGTCTCTATCATGTCTCTGTCACATTGCTTTTGGGTGCTGACTTTGTTATGGCTGTTAACTTATTGCTGTACTTACTGTATGTAACAGCCATAACAAAGTCAGCACCCAAAAGCAATGTGACATAGAGACATGATAGAGACATGATAGAGCTCCTGCTTACAGTGCTGCCTGTGTGATAATTGTTATGCTGATGATAATAAGAAACAGTGTAATGCTAATTTACACTTCATTTTAACTGCTTCCTGTCCAGCGACGTATCAGTACGTCGCTGGATTGGAAGGGTGATATCTTGGTCATCACTACAGTAATGATCAAGATACCATTTTTTAACACCAGGAATTCTGCACAAAGTAAAAGTAATCCTAGTGGCTAAGAAGCCCCTGTATTACTTTTACAGGCAGTGGAAGGGGGTTCCACCACCACCTTTACTGCTTTTAAGATGTGACCATTAGCATCTGGTTACTGGGACACAGTGAGAGGGATGGATGTAATTCCGCCCACCGTGTGATGTCAGAAACTGGAAGTGATGAGGATTTTATCACTTTCGGTTTCGGGCTCATTTAATGAAACCATTCCTGGCTTGAACAAGTATCTGATCAAACTGATCTCGGTTTGATCAGATGCTTTGGAGGCCAGAGGACAGATATGGGGTCTAAAAGACCCCAGATCCCTCCATAAAGAGGACATGTCATGGCCCATGCTATCACAAGGGATGTTGTTCATCTCTTGTGAAAGCAAAAATGAAAAAAAAAAAATGTAAAGATACAGTGTAAGATTTGTTTTTCTGTGTAATAAAATACAATTTAAAAGAAATTTAAACTGCCCCCACTCCTTCATGCTTATTAATTGCAAATGCATGCAGTGGCTCCGCACACATATGTAAATCGCTTCAAGCCGGGGCCAGGGGTGGGGTCAAGGGCATAGTTGAAGGGGGCCCCGTCAGGTAGGCTGTACAGTGCCCCATGATTTCTAACAGCGGCCCTGCCCATTTGTCTCCCCCCCTCCTGTTCTTTCAAGACATTCACTAACTTTCACTTTCAGTTAGGCTGGTAATATACAGTACAAATTTCTTTCCAGCAACCACAGATTGCAGGAAAGAAACTTGCATGATTCCCCCCTTGCAGTCTCTGACCATCTCCTGTACTATATCCGCAGTCTCTGACCATCTCCTGTAATATGTCTGCAGTCTCTGACCATCTCCTGTGTTATATCTGCAGTCTCTGACCGTCTCCTGTAATATGTCTGCACTCTCTGATCATCTCCTGTATTATTTCTGCAGTCTCTGACCATCTCCTGTAATATGTCTGCAGTCTCTGACCATCTCCTGTAATATGTCTGCAGTCTCTGACCATCTCCTGTAGTATGTCTGCAGTCTCTGACCGTCTCCTGTAGTATGTCTGCACTCTCTGACTGTCTCCTGTAATATGTCTGCACTCTCTGACCGTCTCCTGTAATATGTCTGCACTCTCTGACCGTCTCCTGTAATATGTCTGCACTCTCTGACCGTCTCCTGTAATATGTCTGCACTCTCTGATCGTCTCCTGTAATATGTCTGCACTCTCTGACCGTCTCTTGTATCATGTCTGCACTCTCTGACCGTCACCTGTAATATGTCTGCAGTCTCTGACCATCTCCTGTAATATGTCTGCACGCTCTGACCGTCTCGTGTAATATGTCTGCACTCTCTGACTGTCTCTTGTGTCATGTCTGCACTCTCTGACCGTCACCTGTAATATGTCTGCACTCCCTGACTGTCTCTTGTACTATGTCTGGGGGCTCTTCCTAACAGACTCTCTAACAGAAGCCCTCTTTGTGTGCATCAGAGAGACTCTCCTCCAGGTCTCATTAGTGTATGCTCTTCCTGTATTTTCTTTATTGTAAAGGATCATGGGAGGATCCTAGGGTAACGACGACTTCTTAGGGGAGCATCTCTGTGTTTGAGTCGTTGCCATAGAAACATGTGTAAGGGGAGGGGTTTGTAAGATGACCACGCCCACGTGGGGCCGCCAGAAATATTTCTGCACCCAGGCGTCTGTGACCCTAGGATCGGCCCTGCTTGTCCTGCATCCTTCCCAGCTGCCAAAAGAGTGACCCAATGGGCCGTGAAAGAAAGGTAACGTCCCTGTCCATGCCTGCTGGACCATGAGTCAGCGGTAATATGCACCTTACCGCTGACCGCCCTGTCCAGCGAGGCCAAGACATTGCCTTCCACATGCCGGTAGAGAGCCGGAATAGCCTTCCGTGAGAAAAAGTGGCGTTTGGGAACCTGCCACTGAGGAACCGCACATTGCACAAACTCACGGAAGGGGGCCGAGTCTACCAACTGAAAAGGCAGCAGTTGAAGCGCTAGCAATTTAGCCAAGCTAGCATTCAACCGCTGGGCATGTGGATGGCTGGGAGTGAACTTCTTTCGACGGTCCAGCAGCTGGGGCAGGGAAATTTGCCTGCTAGAATCGGACGTCGGTGTACTGCTAGCAGAGTGGCCGCAAGTACTTGGCTGTGACACACCTAATTCTACACCTTCATTCCTCTCAGTGCATGTTTCAGAGAGGACTGAAGTTATAGTGGGGTTGGAGATCCCAGCTGATGCGGTGCAAGGAGAGGTCCGCTTTGTTCTTTGGTGTGGGTCTTTGAGGTAGGCTTGCCAACGAGCTGCATGGCAGGTCAACATATGTCTGGTCTGGCATGTGGTACCCAAGCGGCTGATGTTTTGGCCACGCGATATACGCTTGAGACATATGTTGCAAACAGCAGCTGTGCGATCTGATGCACTAGCCTCAAAAAAGGCCCACACCAAAGAACTTTTTGAATGACGGGCAGAGGCAGCGCCCTGCACAGGCGGAGCTCTGCGGTGTGATTCCGTCGGTGTACTGCCCTTACGCTGGCCACCAAAGGGCATCCTGCCTCGTTGGAGATGTGCCTCCTCCTCATCCTCCTCCTCCTCCTCCTCTCTCCTATTAGGCACCCACGTGGAGTCAGTGACCTCATCATCCCCTCCCTCCTCATCACTGGAGCCAATCTGGCAGTATGCTGCAGCTGCTGGAACATGACAGCCAGATTGGTGTCCTTCTTGAGCATCCCCTCTGTCTGCTCTCACGCTACTGCCTTCCTGTAGCTGGGTTTCATCATCAGACCCTTCGAAACGCTGGGCATCCTCCTGGAGCATGTACCCAACACTGTGCTCAAACAGTTCGGGGGACTCCTCAGGAGGAGGACATGGTGGGTCTAGGGAAGGAGTGACTGATGATGAGTCTGACATTGATACCAGGGAAGAGGACGCTTTGGCAGCTGCTTTGCCAGTACCCTGAGCCTGGGTGAGAGAGGATGAGGAGGAGGAGGAGGGCTTGGTCATCCACTCTACCAAGTCTTCGGCATGATGTGGCTCAACATGTCCAGCTGCCGAAAAGAAGGACAAGCGTGTCCCATGGCCATGTGCTGATGACAATGCACCGCGTCCACGACCAGCACTGTTGCCCCCAGACACAGAGCCTGCTTGCCCTCTTTTATTGCCTCCTGACTGTCTGCCTCTCCTTGTTTGCCTTCCAGACATTCTAATAGATGGCCTGCAGGGAGATGGGAAAAAAGCAATAAGGGCTACCTTCAGGTGTCCTTCTCTGTCCCTTTACTTAAGGATTTCTAAATATGGTTGAGGATGATTGCTTTTGCACAGAATAGCACAACGACAATTTCCCTGACTGTCCAAAAAACAAGGATTTCAAAGATGGTTGATGAGGAATGCTTTAGCACACTATAGCACAAGGAGAATTTCCCTCACTGTCCTTCCCTGTCCCTAGAAACAAGGATTATCACAGTGAAATAAACTGACACTCTTCCTACCTATAGTTTTCTGTCCCTAGAAAAAATGTTTTTTTAAAGCACACTATAGCACAAGGAGAATTTCCCTCACTGTCCTTCCCTGTCCCTAGAAACAAGGATTATCACAGTGAAAGAAACTGACCCTCTTCCTACCTATAGTTTTCTGTCCCTAGAAAAAATGTTTTTTTAAAGCACACTATAGCACAAGGAGAATTTCCCTCACTGTCCTTCTCTGTCCCTAGAAACAAGGATTATCACAGTGAAAGAAACTGACACTCTTCCTACCTATAGTTTTCTGTCCCTAGAAAAAATGTTTTTTTAAAGCACACTATAGCACAAGGAGAATTTCCCTCACTGTCCTTCCCTGTCCCTAGAAACAAGGATTATCACAGTGAAAGAAACTGACACTCTTCCTACCTATAGTTTTCTGTCCCTAGAAAAAATGTTTTTTTAAAGCACACTATAGCACATGGAGAATTTCCCTCACTGTCCTTCCCTGTCCCTAGAAACAAGGATTATCACAGTGAAATAAACTGACACTCTTCCTACCTATAGTTTTCTGTCCCTAGAAAAAATGTTTTTTTAAAGCACACTATAGCACAAGGAGAATTTCCCTCACTGTCCTTCCCTGTCCCTAGAAACAAGGATTATCACAGTGAAAGAAACTGACACTCTTCCTACCTATAGTTTTCTGTCCCTAGAAAAAATGTTTTTTTTAAAGCACACTATAGCACAAGGAGAATTTCCCTCACTGTCCTTCTCTGTCCCTAGAAACAAGGATTATCACAGTGAAAGAAACTGACACTCTTCCTACCTATAGTTTTCTGTCCCTAGAAAAAATGTTTTTTTAAAGCACACTATAGCACAAGGAGAATTTCCCTCACTGTCCTTCCCTGTCCCTAGAAACAAGGATTATCACAGTGAAAGAAACTGACACTCTTCCTACCTATAGTTTTCTGTCCCTAGAAAAAATGTTTTTTTAAAGCACACTATAGCACAAGGAGAATTTCCCTCACTGTCCTTCCCTGTCCCTAGAAACAAGGATTATCACAGTGAAAGAAACTGACACTCTTCCTACCTATAGTTTTCTGTCCCTAGAAAAAATGTTTTTTTAAAGCACACTATAGCACAAGGAGAATTTCCCTCACTGTCCTTCCCTGTCCCTAGAAACAAGGATTATCAGAGTGAAAGAAACTGACACTCTTCCTACCTATAGTTTTCTGTCCCTAGAAAAAATGTTTTTTTAAAGCACACTATAGCACAAGGAGAATTTCCCTCACTGTCCTTCCCTGTCCCTAGAAACAAGGATTATCACAGTGAAAGAAACTGACACTCTTCCTACCTATAGTTTTCTGTCCCTAGAAAAAATGTTTTTTTAAAGCACACTATAGCACAAGGAGAATTTCCCTCACTGTCCTTCCCTGTCCCTAGAAACAAGGATTATCACAGTGAAAGAAACTGACACTCTTCCTACCTATAGTTTTCTGTCCCTAGAAAAAATGTTTTTTTAAAGCACACTATAGCACAAGGAGAATTTCCCTCACTGTCCTTCCCTGTCCCTAGAAACAAGGATTATCACAGTGAAAGAAACTGACACTCTTCCTACCTATATTTTTCTGTCCCTAGAAAAAATGTTTTTTTAAAGCACACTATAGCACAAGGAGAATTTCCCTCACTGTCCTTCCCTGTCCCTAGAAACAAGGATTATCACAGTGAAAGAAACTGACACTCTTCCTACCTATAGTTTTCTGTCCCTAAAAAAAATGTTTTTTTAAAGCACACTATAGCACAAGGAGAATTTCCCTCACTGTCCTTCCCTGTCCCTAGAAACAAGGATTATCACAGTGAAAGAAACTGACACTCTTCCTACCTATAGTTTTCTGTCCCTAGAAAAAATGTTTTTTTAAAGCACACTATAGCACAAGGAGAATTTCCCTCACTGTCCTTCCCTGTCCCTAGAAACAAGGATTATCACAGTGAAAGAAACTGACACTCTTCCTACCTATAGTTTTCTGTCCCTAGAAAAAATGTTTTTTTAAAGCACACTATAGCACAAGGAGAATTTCCCTCACTGTCCTTCCCTGTCCCTAGAAACAAGGATTATCACAGTGAAAGAAACTGACACTCTTCCTACCTATAGTTTTCTGTCCCTAGAACAAATGTTTTTTTAAAGCACACTATAGCACAAGGAGAATTTCCCTCACTGTCCTTCCCTGTCCCTAGAAACAAGGATTATCACAGTGAAAGAAACTGACACTCTTCCTACCTATAGTTTTCTGTCCCTAGAAAAAATGTTTTTTTAAAGCACACTATAGCACATGGAGAATTTCCCTCACTGTCCTTCCCTGTCCCTAGAAACAAGGATTATCACAGTGAAAGAAACTGACACTCTTCCTACCTATAGTTTTCTGTCCCTAGAAAAAATGTTTTTTTAAAGCACACTATAGCACAAGGAGAATTTCCCTCACTGTCCTTCCCTGTCCCTAGAAACAAGGATTATCACAGTGAAAGAAACTGACACTCTTCCTACCTATAGTTTTCTGTCCCTAGAAAAAATGTTTTTTTAAAGCACACTATAGCACAAGGAGAATTTCCCTCACTGTCCTTCCCTGTCCCTAGAAACAAGGATTATCACAGTGAAAGAAACTGACACTCTTCCTACCTATAGTTTTCTGTCCCTAGAAAAAATGTTTTTTTAAAGCACACTATAGCACAAGGAGAATTTCCCTCACTGTCCTTCCCTGTCCCTAGAAACAAGGATTATCACAGTGAAAGAAACTGACACTCTTCCTACCTATAGTTTTCTGTCCCTAGAAAAAATGTTTTTTTAAAGCACACTATAGCACAAGGAGAATTTCCCTCACTGTCCTTCCCTGTCCCTAGAAACAAGGATTATCACAGTGAAAGAAACTGACACTCTTCCTACCTATAGTTTTCTGTCCCTAGAAAAAATGTTTTTTTAAAGCACACTATAGCACAAGGAGAATTTCCCTCACTGTCCTTCCCTGTCCCTAGAAACAAGGATTATCACAGTGAAAGAAACTGACACTCTTCCTACCTATAGTTTTCTGTCCCTAGAAAAAATGTTTTTTTAAAGCACACTATAGCACAAGGAGAATTTCCCTCACTGTCCTTCCCTGTCCCTAGAAACAAGGATTATCACAGTGAAAGAAACTGACACTCTTCCTACCTATAGTTTTCTGTCCCTAGAAAAAATGTTTTTTTAAAGCACACTATAGCACAAGGAGAATTTCCCTCCCTGTCCTTCCCTGTCCCTAGAAACAAGGATTATCACAGTGAAAGAAACTGACACTCTTCCTACCTATAGTTTTCTGTCCCTAGAAAAAATGTTTTTTTAAAGCACACTATAGCACAAGGAGAATTTCCCTCACTGTCCTTCCCTGTCCCTAGAAACAAGGATTATCACAGTGAAAGAAACTGACACTCTTCCTACCTATAGTTTTCTGTCCCTAGAAAAAATGTTTTTTTAAAGCACACTATAGCACAAGGAGAATTTCCCTCACTGTCCTTCCCTGTCCCTAGAAACAAGGATTATCACAGTGAAAGAAACTGACACTCTTCCTACCTATAGTTTTCTGTCCCTAGAAAAAATGTTTTTTTAAAGCACACTATAGCACAAGGAGAATTTCCCTCACTGTCCTTCCCTGTCCCTAGAAACAAGGATTATCACAGTGAAAGAAACTGACACTCTTCCTACCTATAGTTTTCTGTCCCTAGAAAAAATGTTTTTTTAAAGCACACTATAGCACAAGGAGAATTTCCCTCACTGTCCTTCCCTGTCCCTAGAAACAAGGATTATCACAGTGAAAGAAACTGACACTCTTCCTACCTATAGTTTTCTGTCCCTAGAAAAAATGTTTTTTTAAAGCACACTATAGCACAAGGAGAATTTCCCTCACTGTCCTTCCCTGTCCCTAGAAACAAGGATTATCACAGTGAAAGAAACTGACACTCTTCCTACCTATAGTTTTCTGTCCCTAGAAAAAATGTTTTTTAAAGCACACTATAGCACAAGGAGAATTTCCCTCACTGTCCTTCCCTGTCCCTAGAAACAAGGATTATCACAGTGAAAGAAACTGACACTCTTCCTACCTATAGTTTTCTGTCCCTAGAAAAAATGTTTTTTTAAAGCACACTATAGCACAAGGAGAATTTCCCTCACTGTCCTTCCCTGTCCCTAGAAACAAGGATTATCACAGTGAAAGAAACTGACACTCTTCCTACCTATAGTTTTCTGTCCCTAGAAAAAATGTTTTTTTAAAGCACACTATAGCACAAGGAGAATTTCCCTCACTGTCCTTCCCTGTCCCTAGAAACAAGGATTATCACAGTGAAAGAAACTGACACTCTTCCTACCTATAGTTTTCTGTCCCTAGAAAAAATGTTTTTTTAAAGCACACTATAGCACAAGGAGAATTTCCCTCACTGTCCTTCCCTGTCCCTAGAAACAAGGATTATCACAGTGAAAGAAACTGACACTCTTCCTACCTATAGTTTTCTGTCCCTAGAAAAAATGTTTTTTTAAAGCACACTATAGCACAAGGAGAATTTCCCTCACTGTCCTTCCCTGTCCCTAGAAACAAGGATTATCACAGTGAAAGAAACTGACACTCTTCCTACCTATAGTTTTCTGTCCCTAGAAAAAATGTTTTTTTAAAGCACACTATAGCACAAGGAGAATTTCCCTCACTGTCCTTCCCTGTCCCTAGAAACAAGGATTATCACAGTGAAAGAAACTGACACTCTTCCTACCTATAGTTTTCTGTCCCTAGAAAAAATGTTTTTTTAAAGCACACTATAGCACAAGGAGAATTTCCCTCACTGTCCTTCCCTGTCCCTAGAAACAAGGATTATCACAGTGAAAGAAACTGACACTCTTCCTACCTATAGTTTTCTGTCCCTAGAAAAAATGTTTTTTTAAAGCACACTATAGCACAAGGAGAATTTCCCTCACTGTCCTTCCCTGTCCCTAGAAACAAGGATTATCACAGTGAAAGAAACTGACACTCTTCCTACCTATAGTTTTCTGTCCCTAGAAAAAATGTTTTTTTAAAGCACACTATAGCACAAGGAGAATTTCCCTCACTGTCCTTCCCTGTCCCTAGAAACAAGGATTATCACAGTGAAAGAAACTGACACTCTTCCTACCTATAGTTTTCTGTCCCTAGAAAACATGTTTTTTTAAAGCACACTATAGCACAAGGAGAATTTCCCTCACTGTCCTTCCCTGTCCCTAGAAACAAGGATTATCACAGTGAAAGAAACTGACACTCTTCCTACCTATAGTTTTCTGTCCCTAGAAAAAATGTTTTTTTAAAGCACACTATAGCACAAGGAGAATTTCCCTCACTGTCCTTCCCTGTCCCTAGAAACAAGGATTATCACAGTGAAAGAAACTGACACTCTTCCTACCTATAGTTTTCTGTCCCTAGAAAAAATGTTTTTTTAAAGCACACTATAGCACAAGGAGAATTTCCCTCACTGTCCTTCCCTGTCCCTAGAAACAAGGATTCGCACAGTAAAACACACTGACACTCTCCCTACCTATAGTTTTCTGTCCCTAGAAAAAATGTTTTTTTAAAGCACACTATAGCACAAGGAGAATTTCCCTCACTGTCCTTCCCTGTCCCTAGAAACAAGGATTTGCACAGTAAAACACACTGACACTCTCTCTACCTATAGTTTTCTGTCCCTAGAAAAAATGTTTTTTTAAAGCACACTATAGCACAAGGAGAATTTCCCTCACTGTCCTTCCCTGTCCCTAGAAACAAGGATTCGCACAGTAAAACACACTGACACTCTCCCTACCTATCCTTCTCTTTCCCTAAACTAAATGTCACTGTCCCTGCCTATGCTTCTCTTTCCCTGCTCCGGAACACACTACACTAGGCCGCCGTGCTGGCGGCCTTTTATAGTGTGGGGCGTGTACTAAACACCCTCAGCAATAATTGGCCACAGGCATCCTGCCTGTGGCCAGTCATTGCTCTCCTCGCTGCCGGCGCTGTGATTGGCCAAGCATGCGGGGTCACAGTGCATGCTTGGCCAATCACAGCGCCTGGATGACACTGCGATGGCGTAGTGCATTGCGGGCCGTTCGCGTCACTCGAATCTTCGTCGAACGATCGAACAGCCGATGTTCGAGTCGAACGTATGTTCGACTCGAACACCGAGCTCATCCCTACTCAGAGGGAATTTAAGTCACCAGATCAATATGGCAGCAACTACAATAAGAAGCACTCTCATTTTCCTAAATATTCTTGTCAAAGTAAATAGCTATGAATATATTTTTGTTACTGATAGAAAAACGTATCTGTCACAAAAAAATCTCAAATTCCATTAGGTATATTTCAGAATAAAAGAGTAATTAAAGTTTAAAATAGGGCAGTGGCGGCTGGTGCTCAAAATTTTTGGGGGGCGCAAAACAAACTGAATTTTTTTGAAAAAAATAACATAATTGCAGCCTCACTGTGCCATCAAACGCAGCCACTGTGCCCATCAAATACTGCCAGTTTGCCCATTAAATGCTGCCAGTGTGCCCATCAAATGCTGCCACTGTGCCATCAATTGCAGCCACTGTGTCCATCAAATGCTGCCAGTGTGCCCATCAAATGCTGCCAGTGTGCCCATTAAATGCTGCCAGTGTGCTTATTAAATGCTGCCACTGTGCCATCAAACGCAGCCACTGTGCCCATCAAATGCCACTGTGCCATCGAATGCTGCCACTGTCCCATCAAACGCAGCTACTGTGCCCATCAAATGCTGCCAGCACGCCCATTAAGTGCTGCCAATGTGCCCATCAAATTCTGCCACTGTGCCATCAATTGCAGCCACTGTGCCCATCAAATGCTGCCAGTGTGCCCATTAAATGCTGCCAGTGTGCCTATCAAATGCTACCACTGTGCTATCAAATGCTGCCAGTGTGCCCAATAAATGCTTCCACTGTGCCATCAATTGCTGCCAGTGTGCCCATTAAATGCTGCCACTGTGCCATCAAATGCCGCCTGTGTGCCCATCAAATGCTGCCAGTGTGCCCATTAAATGCTGCCAGTGTGCCCATCAAATTCTGCCACTGTGCCATCAAATGCTGCCACTGTGCCATCAATTGCCACTGTGCCCATCAAATGCTGCCAGTGTGCCCATTAAATGCTGCCAGTGTACCCATTAAATGCCGCCAATGTGACCCCCTCGCCCGCTTGACATCTGCCCGGCACTTACCCTGTCTTGGTGGGGCAGCGGGTGACGGCGACGAGCGGGGTCCTTCAAGCCAGCGTCTCCTGCCCTCCTCATCTCCCGACTACCATCCTCTCCTCCTGATAGGCGTCCAATAAGGGCGTCTGTCATTTCAGCCAATCAGGTGACAGGTAACAGACCCGAGCAACTGATTGGCGGAAAGGCGGTTCAGTGTTAGGAAAGCGAATATTAATTTGCTTTCCTAACACAGCATGGCGCTTGCAGGTCACAGTTTTTGATGCCTGTTAGAGCCTATGGCTCTAATCAGGTGCTTCAAAAACACCCTCTGCCGCTGAAATTTAGGCACCCGGCGCTCAAAAAGGGGCCGGACGCCTGAATGGGGGGTGGCAGCGGCGGCCATGGATAGATTCATGCAATGCATGAATCTATCCATAGTGCACAGAGGGGGAGGCTGAAGAGAGGGGGCAGCACCCATGCGCCTGTCTGCCACCTATATTAAAAGGGAATCAGCCAAATACATTGATGAAGTACATAAATTAGTTAATTTTTTACCTGTCAAAACAATTTGTATTTTTTTCCATTCGTTCCTGAGATTTGTCACACAACACAGTCCTCTCAGGCAGGGAAGCAGACCAGTCCTTTCTCTGCTGCAGTTTCACTTTCACTTACAGGTCTCTCCACCCAACCCCTGCCCTGTGACTGGGCAGTAAAAGGAGAAGAAGAACATTGATGAGCTCATCTCTTTTTCATGCTGCTTGTTCCTCTTACTGGCATGCTGTTTGCACTGCCAACATACCTGAGTGGTTTCTTGTGCTACTTTTTCCTCCCCCCACCCTTTTCAAGCTCTGCTGTACAGGCACTGCAAGAGGTTTATAGAAGGTCTGTTTTAGGTACTTCCTCTGCTGTCTGCAGAAACGTTACCGGTTAATTTGATTCAGAATTCAGAAATAAAGGTTGCTGTGAACCTAAAGGGGTTAAAATGCATGTTCTAGATGAATTATGCAGTGGCCACTGAAAAATATGAATACATTGTTTATTTTGGCCAGTCAGTTTCAGCCACTTCAATGTGCTCCAGCAGTTACCAAGATTCAAAAAACATCCCAAAAATACAGTATGGCGCATCCTACCTCTGTACCTAGCAGGTCAGATGAAAAGTGAATAAAAGTTGGACATTTGTTCATAAGACTTATCTGCATAGATCCACAGAATGAATGAAGCAGTAGGGAGATGCTTGCACTGCAGGTTCACAGGTACAGTTTACTCCCCAGCAACCCCCAAAAAGAACAATGAGCAGTACACTAGCTCACTATTTGATACACTAGCTATAATACCCAGGCTAGAGGCATTAGACCTTATTGTCCTTCCAAGCATAATATCAGTATCAAAATAAGAACACAATGTATCAAATGTTTGTTAAGTAAACTTGGTAAACTGCAACTGTGTGTAAAATGTTTCAGGTTGCATATATTTGGGCAAACTACCAATTAACAATAACTTGTAAATATTGTTGGTATTTTAAATGTCAAACAGGTAAATGTGATGATAGTTTGTCTATAGAACGTGTAAGCTTTGATGGAACAGGTGAAGATTTTACTTTCCTATGTTGAAATACAATGCCAATAACAAAAATGTAGGTACAACAGGCCTAGGCAAGGAGAAAGGGCATCTATAAGAATACAATAACATTACCTTTCTACTAAAACTTGTGCCAATCATGATTTTCTTTAACCAAATTTAAACATATAAATAAATACATTTCTCTTCATTGTAACCATGTCATCAGCCTTAAAGGGGTTGTAAAGGTTCATTTTTTATTTTCTAAATAGGTTCCTTTAAGCTAGTGCATTGTTGGTTCACTTACCTTTTCCTTAGATTTCCCTTCTAAATATTTGTTTTTGTCTGAATTTCTCACTTCCTGTTCCTCCTCAGTAAGCTGTTCAGTAAGCTGTTCTGGCTGACTCCACACCACTCGGATGATGGTGTGAAGTTCAGTGAGGAGAAACAGGAAGTAAGAAATTCAGACAAAGAAAAAAAACATTTAGAAGGTAAATCTAAGAAAAAGGTAAGTGAACCAACAATGCACTAGCTTAAAGGAACCTATTTAGAAAATAAAAAACGAACCTTTACAACTCCTTTAAGTTTGCTATCAGGATTCCCAGCTTTCAGCCCTGTACACATGATCGGATATCCTATGGATTCTAATCCGATGGTTTTTTCTTGCCCACACACCATCAGTCAAAAAACGGACCGTTTCAAACGCGGTGACGTAAAACACTCCAATGAGCCGAGAAAAATTAAGTTCAATGTTTCTGAGCATGCGTCGACTTGATTCTGAGCATGTGTGGGTTTTTTACCCGATGGATTTCCACACAGACGATCTGATTTTGCTATCGTTTTTTTTTTCCCATCGGATACATTTAAAACATGTTCTATTTTTTTACACCAATGGAAAAAAGACCGATGGGGCCCATACACGATCGGTTCGTCCATCGGACTGTTTTCATCGGTAAAACCGATCGTGTGTACACGGCTTTCCTCACTCAGTCAATACCACGACTTGTTGACTTTGTTAAATGTCTGTTCAGGACTTGAGGTCAAATTTGCAAGTAGCTGTTTCATTGAATAAGGCATTCCCAGCCATTGTCTTATAATTACTGAACTGAAGGAGCTGGGAATCATCTTTCCTGAAATTCAGAGGGCTGGACATCAATGGCGTTCCTAGGGGGGACCAGAGGGGGCCCTGGCCCCCCCACCATGTGCCCCCCCCCCCCCCCCCCAAAAAAAAAAATTTTTTTGCATTTTTTTTTTTTGCATTTTTTTTTCGCTCGGGCTGCTGCTGTGGTAACATAGTCTCTCCTGAGAGGGAGAGCGTCCCCAGTCAGCTCCTGCGGGGGATTCCTCCCCCCTCCCTCTGCTCGCTGACACTGCATAATGCGAGCGCTCACACAACCACAGCCGCCCGATCTGCTCATTTCCCTGCATCCTCATTGGCACGGAGAAGAGCGAGTTGCAGGAAGGACTCCACGAGCACTGTGGGAGGGGGGAGGGGGGCCCAAGCCTTCATCTCAGTTACTGAAAAAACAGACTGATTTCTCCCGTCCTTAGGACAGGAGAACCAGCCTGTAAATTCCGAGAGTGGTGACTGCAAGCTCAGCCGAGTGTCAGTCTATGACACTCTTTTACAGCCCAGCGAGACCAGCCACCCCCCCTCACTCTCCTCACATACGAGCAGGGAGGAATAAAGCTCCTCCTCCTCCTTCCAGTCCCGCCCACACTATCCCGGCGTGATGTATCTGAAGAGAGGGGATGTGTGGGCGGGAAATATGAAAATCAGCAGCATTCCTGGCTGTGTGTGAATGATGCCTGAGATTCTAGCCTGGACCGTGGGTAAGTGTGTGCACTGCAGACTGCAGTACACTGTAATCACTGAACTGCATTATCTCCATCCCTTCTCTCCCCCATCTGTCTCCCTCCCCCTCTCCTGTTCTTTCAAGACATTCACAATTTACTTTCACTTTCAGTTAGGCAGGTAATATACAGTGCACATTTCTTTCCTGCATCCACAGATTGCAGGAAAGAAACTTGCATAATTCCCCCATCAACACAGACAGTGCTGACAGGGGAATATCCCTCCTGCCCATCAATTGTATTCTCCCAACAAACAGTGATTATCACTAGTGGTTATAGCAACCACTAGTGATAATCATAAGAGAATCTGCTCATTAATGGTTCGAATCTCAGCCAGTCCCTGCTGAACCAGCTGAGATTTAAACTGTCTATGGCTGGTCTAGGCTCTTAGGCAGCCCATACATTGATCACTTTTTTTCATTCAACTATTAAGTTGAATGAAAAAAAAAGGAAATTATCCAATTCCCCCATCTACACATTATAGGTGGATGGAGGAATCCTCCCAGTGTGGACCAGTGCTGGAACAACCAGAGTTGCTGTCCTGTCCCGGCTATTCACAGCGCTGGTCTCTGTCTCCATGGTAGCGGCGGCAGCACATTGGAACCCAGTGCTGGTTACTTTATGGGGCTGATGTACAGGAGGGCCAGCACAATTTGTTGTTAGAGATGGGCTGGGCGTGTTCAAAATTTCACATGCCAGAGCCTGCCAGGAAGCCCACACTGCACAGCGCTAATCACAGGCAGTGAGACATTTCCCGGTCCGCAGCTGCACAGATCAGGAAATGTCTCACTGGCTGTGATTAGCACTGTGGAGTGTCGGCTTCCTGGCGGGATCGGGCATGTGGGATTTCAAACACACCCGAGCCCATCTCTATTGGTTGTAGACAGTTGAGCTCCCTGCAGGTTGCTTAGCAGCAGTGGAGCCTTCTCTGACATGCTGATCATGATGCAACCCAGATGATGCTCCTAGTGTTAAATGTCAGTGATTTTATTGATCAAAGCCCACACCTTACAGGCATAGAGCCCACATGGCTGCTGAACATACGGTTGATTATATATATATGTGGTTGTACTCTTGATGCTAATAAATACTGTGTTTATTAGATTTGACTGGGAGCATCACTAGGATCACATCCCGATCAACATGTCAACAGAGGAGGTTATACAGCATTACTGCTGCTAGGTGACCAGCTGGGGGCTCGGCTCTCTATAACCAATAGTGCCAGCCTTCCCCTACATGCACGCATAATGTCACCAGCACAAAGTCCTAATAGACTGCCGCCGGTGCCAGGGAGACAGATGCCAGACCAGCTCTGTCAATAACAGGACAGCTGGGGAACCCCACAGTGGCAGAACACCAGGGCCCGGTGGCAAGACAACCTTTGCAACCCTGATAGTTTTCCCACTGCTTTGGACCCTTATATTTTCTTGGTGTGCTGGTGACATATATCTCTTGTTTTCTGCCACCCTGGTGGGGCCCCAGTATAGTAGGAAGGGAGCTCACTGCAGAACATGTGAAAGGGCCCGTTGTGGGATCGTAGTAAAGGGCCCCAGGATATATATATATAATTGCATTTTATAGTTGGCCCCCCTACTTTTGTCCCTGTCCCCCCATGTGCCCCCCCTAAATATGAAAGCTGGAGACGCCACTGCTGGACATCTAGAGTGATGGCAGAGGTTCAGTGTTCTTATTGCAGGACTGAGATTGATCATGTGATTAGAGTAAAGGCAAAACCAGCAAGTGCTCTTCAAAGGCCTATCCCACTATCTAAACTACAGAAGCAGGTAAGGATCTGAAATAATGTTAGTTAAAATCCTCACAGTGAATATAACTGACTTTTTTTCGCAAAGAGCAGAATTCCAATTTAAATCTTGAGGCTGCTTGAAAAAATAATGTATTTTAAATTAAGAAGGCAGTAATATAACACAGTTATATTTTTGATGTGAAAAAGTCTATATCTTTACTCGCTATTTAACAATATCCTGATGCACTATATTACCAAAAGTATTTGGACACCTGCCTTTACACGCACATGAGCTTTAATGGCATCCCAGTCTTAGTTCGTAGGGTTCAATATTGAGTTGGCCCACCCTTTGCAGCTATAACAGCTTCAACTCTTTTGGGAAGACGGTCCACAAAGTTTAGGAGTCTGTCTATGGGAATGTTTGATCATTCTTCCAGAAGCGCATTCATGAGGTCAGGCACTAATGTGGACTAGAAGGCCTGGCTCACAGTCACCCGCTATAATTTATCCAAAAGGTGTTCTATCAGGTTGAGGTCTGGACTCTGTGTAGGCCAGTCAAGTTCCTCCACCCCAAACTCGCTCGTCTTTATGGACCTTGCTTTGTGCACTGGTGCGCAGTCATGTTAGAACAGGGAGGGGCCATCCCCAAACTGTTCCCACAAAGTTGGAAGCATGAAATTGTCCAAAATTCCTTGGTATGATGATACCTTAAGTGTTCCCTTCACTGGAACTAAGGGGCCAAGCCCAACATCTGAAAAACAACCCTACACTATTATCCCCCCTCCACCAAATGATTTGGACCAATGCACAAAGCAAAGTCCATAAAGACATGGATGAGCTAGTCCTGAACTCAACCCTAAAGAACACCTTTGGGATGAATTAGAGCGGAGAATGCGAGCCAGGCCTTCTCATCCACATTGGTGCCTGACCTCACAAATGCGCTTCTGGGAGAATGGTCAAACATTCCCATAGACACACTCCTAAACCTTGTGGACACCCTTCCCAAAAGAGTTGAAGCTGTTATAGCTGTAAAGGGTGGGCCAACTCAATATTTAACCCTACGGACTAAGACTGGGAAGACATTAAAGTTCATGTGCGTGTAAATTTTACACGCACATGAACTTTAACCACTGTACATATACGGCCGGGTGGGTGCTCTCTCCTTCTGAGTGGACGTTCCTGAACGTCCCTCAGAAGGAGCGGGATCGCGGGGGGCGCGCGCGCGATCCCGATGCACGCGTGTCCCGCGGACACGCCGCATCTCGGAACAGCAGGAGGGCACTGTGATTTGCCCTCCTGATCGGCACGATGGCTGTATCTAATCACAGCCATCGTGATGTAAACAAAGAGAGGGGGGGCTGGCATTTGTGAGGGGATCGCGCCGCCACGTGCCCAATCTGCCTGTGCACCCCAGAGACAGGAAAGGTGTGCACATCAGGAGGGCCATGTGATTGGCCCTCCTGATGACATGACGGCTGTCCAATCACAGCCGTCATGTAATGTAAACACAGAGCAGTTGTAACTGCTCTCATCTCTTCCTCTCCTCACACAGAGCCTGTCAGTGAGGAGAGGAAGAGACAATCTCTGTTGCAGCCGGGAGATCAGTGAGTTTTTAGCTGTTTGTCTGCTGCTTACCCACTGATCACCCAGCTAGCGTCCCCAAAACACAGTGTCCCCAAAACAGTGAAAACACCTGTCATACCAGTAAACATCTGCCCGCCAACATCTGGCACATCTGCCCACCAACATCTGGCACATCTGCCTGCCAACATCTGGTACATCTGCCCGCCAACATCTGACCGCCAACAGCTGGCACATCTGCCCGCCAACAGCTGGCACATCTGCCCGCCAACATCTGCCCTGCCAACATCTGGCACATCTGATCCCCAACATCTGGCAGTAAACATCTGCCCGCCAACAGCTGCCACATCTGCCCGCCAACAGCTGGCACATCTGCCCGCCAACATCTGCCACAGCTGCCTGCCAACATCTGCCACAGCTGCCCGCCAACATCTGACCGCCAACAGCTGTCCACCAACATCTGGCACATCTGCCCGCCAACATCTGACCGCCAGCATCTGACCGCCAACAGCTGCCCACCAACAGCTGGCACATCTGCCCGCCAACAGCTAGCACATCTGCCTGCCAACATCTACCCTGACAACATCTGGCACATCTGACCCCCAACATCCGGCAGTAAACATCTGCCAGCCAACAGCTGCCACATCTGCCCGCCAACAGCTGCCACATCTGCCACATCTGCCCGCCAACATCTGGCACAGCTGCCCGCCAACATCTGGCACAGCTGCCCGCCAACAGCTGCCCGCCAACAGCTGCCCGCCGACATCTGACCGCCAACAGCTGCCCGCCAACATCTGTCACATCTGCCCACATGGCTAAATGATTCTATAGCAGTGAGGAGGCTCTCCAGATACTCCAGGGTATGTCGGACGAGAGTAGCGGGGAACTCTCTCTGTCAGAATCGGATAGTGAATATTATCCAGAGGAAAGTAGTGGCTCTGAAATAGAAACTGAGGATAGAATCCTAACAAGTGAGATCAGGAGTTATGAGCAGGCGCAGACATCCACCAGCAGTGCAGCACTCCAGGACATCCATCAGCAGGCATCCACCAGCAGCGCAGGACTCCATGATGATATGCAGGCATCCACCAGCAGCGCAGCACGCCAGGATAGGCAGGCATCCACCAGCAGCGCAGCACGCCAGGATAGGCAGGCATCCACCAGCAGTTCTGCAACTTCCCTAGAGGATAGGCCAAATGCTAGCAATGGGGCATCCCATCAACAACGAGGCAGGGCCCATACTAGCCTCCCCGATCTTCTACTGTATCCAACATGGCTGCCTGATACGTCAGTAGAACCTGTCATTCCCCCTTTTACAGCCCAGCCAGTCGGAAAATGCTACCCCGATTTGTTATTTTGACTTATTTTTTACTGATGATATCCTAACCTACATTGTGGAGCAGTGTAATCTATACGCCAGTCAACATATAGCCAACAATCCAAATTCTTCCTATGCCTGTCCTTTTGTTTGGAAACCCCTCACCGTGGAAGAATTTAAAAATTTTCTTGGCCTAACCCTCAACATGGGGCTGTCAAAAAAAATTAACTCCATTCCTACTGGTCTACCCGACCTATCTACCACATGCCAATCTATTCATCTTTTATGAAAAGTACCCATTACGAGATGATAATGAGGTTTCTACACTTCAACGACAATGCCCAATGCCTCCCTCAAAATCATCCCAATTATAATAAACGATTCAAACTTCGGCCCCTAATCAATTTTTTTTGCGCCAGCTTCAAGCAGATGTTTACCCCTGATGTAAATATATGTGTAGATGAATCATTAGTACACTTCACAGGAAGACTTGGAATAAAGCAAAACCCCCCCAGTAAAAGAGCCAGACGTGGAATAAAATTTTATAAGGCATGTGACAGGGCCACGGGTTACACATATGATTTCATAATTTATGAGGGAAAAGACAGACAGCTAGACCCCCCTGGATGCCCTACCTACATGGGAACAAGTGGCAAAATTGTCTGGCAGCTGATTGAACCATTACTTGGGAAAGGTTACCATCTATACGTAGACAATTTCTATACAAGTCTCCCACTTTTTTGCTATCTGTTCCAAAAGAAAACTGTGGCCTGTGGGACAGCACGGACCAACCCTAAAGGCTTCCCACAGAGATTGGTTGCCAAGAAATTGAAACAGGGGGAAATGGCCAGTATGCGGACTGAAGAGGTCCTAGCATTGAAGTGGAGAGATAAAAAAAGAGATGTCTACATCCTTTCCACAATGCATGATGACACCTTGGTGGAACTGCAGAGAAGAAGAGGCCCCGTCCAGAAGCCAAAATGTGTGCATGACTATACTCTTTACATGGGGGGGTGGATATGAATGACCAGATGATGCAGCCCTACCTGGCCACCAGGAAATCACTGTTTTGGTACAAAAAAGTTGCCATTTATTTGATGCAACTAGCCGTGTTCAATTCTTATATAATTTTTTCTAAGTGCACCCAAAGTTCCCTAACCTATCTAAAATTCCAAGAAGACGTGATCGAAGCCCTTCTCTATCCCCATGGCCAAGCCCCTCAACTAATTCGCTCCGATACAGTAGCCAGACTCCACGAAAGGCACTTTTCCGAAATCCTCCCTCTTACCCAAACAGGTCGCAAACCTCAAAAAAAGTGTCGTGTGTGTTCAAGTAGAGGAATTCGTTGTGACACCCGATACTACTGTCCCCAATGTCCCTCCCAGCCAGGCCTTTGTATTGGAAAGTGCTTTCAGAGCTATCATACTTTACTAAACTATTAGTAAAGTAAAGATTATTTTTTTTCCAGTTTCCACCATCTGCCATTTCTGTGAATGACCCGGACTGTTTTCGACTATGCCTCTGCCAACCATGTTTCTGCCTTCAACGTTAATTGACCTCGGCCTGTTAAATGACCATGCTTTTTGCCTGCCTCCTAAACTGATCATTTGAGTACAGCACAGGGGTCTCACATATTTGAGGGGCTCCAGAAAAGAGTTTCCGAGTGGAGAAAATGCTTTTCTCCGGGTTTTGGTTTTCTCGGATTAGGGTCTGGAGACTCGGAGGCTTCGTAGAGATTTGGGTGGGAAGAAGCCTCTACCCCTGTCCTTAGGTCTTACTTGACCAAGGCCTAAATGTTATAGTGCTGCCACCTGAACTGGCCATGCCTCTACCTGCCACCTGAACTGGCCATGCCTTTGCCTGCCACCTGAACTGGTCATGCCTCTGCCTGTTATCTGAACTGCCTGCTAAACCATGGACCATGTTCATATGTTTCCATATCTTTGTCTGCTGCCTGGACAATTCCTGGACATTTCCTTTGGCTGTCTGGACCAATGCTTTGACTGCTCTGGAACGGTGCTCCTGCCTGCTAAAACCATGGTGAGCCTTTTTTTTTATTACATTTTGCTCAGCAGAATGTATTTTGGGGTGTAATTCTTGGTGTGTACATGCTATGTGTTAGAAGCCTGAAGGTGCTACTTGCATTTTGGGCCTCTGTATGTGGCCAGGCTGTGGAAAAGTCTCACACATGGGGTATCACCATACTCAGGACGAGTAGCAGAATGTATTTTGGGGTGTTATTTTTGCTATGTACATACTATGTGTTAGAAAGATCTTCTAAATCAGGGGTCTCAAACTAGCGGCCCTCCAGCTGTTGCGAAACTTCAAGTCCCATCATGCCTCTGCCTGTGGGAGTCATGCTTGTAACTGTCAGCCTTGCAATGCCTCATGGGATTTGTAGTTTCGAAACAGCTGGAGGGCCACCAGTTTGAGACCCCTGTTCTAAATTGACAACTTTGTGAAAAAAAAATAAGTTTTAATTTTTTTTTCACACATTCCAAAAACTTTTGGAAAGAAATGACATGTTCAAAAGACTTATTATGCCTCATAGAATATACATTGGGTTGTTTTCTTTCCAAAATTGGGTAATTTTGTGGGTAATTCCATTGTCCTGGTTCTCCAGGGCCTTCAAAAATGTGATAGATACTCAGGAAATGAAATGTGTAATTTATGCCTTTAGAGCGCCTGATGGTGCTACTTGGATGTTTGGCCTCCGTATGTGGCCAGGATGTAGAAAAGTCTCACACACGGGGTATCGCCATACTCAGGACGAGTAGCAGAATGTATTTTGGGGTGTTATTTTTGCTATGTACATACTATGTGTTAGAAAGATCTTCTAAATTGACAAGTTTGTGAAGAAAAAAAATATATATATATATTTCTTAATTTTCCAAGGCATTGTGGGAAAAAAATTGCAACTTCAAAAAATTCACAATGCCTCTTACTAAATACCTCCGACTGTCTTCTTTACAAAAAGGGGTCATTTTGGGGGTATTTGTACTGTCCTGACATTTTAGGGCCTCAAGAAATGAGATAGGCCATCAGTGCATTAGGATTGATCAATTTGCAATAATGCGTAGCTTAGTTTGTAGACTCTATAGCTTTCACACAAACCAATTATGATACACTTATCAGGATTTTTTTTACCAAACATATGTAGCAGGGTACATTTTTGCCTAAATTTTCACCGAAATTAGATTTTTTTTGGATTTCTTTTAACCACTTAACGACCGCTCACTGTATATATACACATCGGCAGAATGGCACCGACAGGCACAATCACGTAGAGCATACGTGATTGCCTTTGTATAGTTGGGGGGTCCAATCGGACCCCCCTCCTATACAGTGAGCGGTGGCTAAGTGTCCGGGAGCGTTCCGGGATGAGGGGGCAGCCATTCGTTTCTGGCCACCCCCTCGCGATCGCTCCCGGCGAATGGAAATGCCCCCTCTGTCTGTGTCAGACAGAGGGAGCAGGAGGAAGTGATGTCATCTCTGGTGCGGCGCTCACATATACCGAGCGCCGTACAAGAGAAGACATCAGGTCAGTACACACAACACTACACTGACACCAGGACACATAGGGACATAAATTGCCCCCCCAGGCCCCCCCAGACACCCCAGATCACCCCCCAGATCACCCCCCCAGCCCCCAGTCACAGTGTCACTGATTGCAGTGACCATTTATTTAGTGATCACTGCAATCAGTGACATTTGTGACTGTAAAAGTGTCACCAAAGTTTAGTCTTAGGTCCAGTGTAGCCCCCTAACCCCCCCTAATAAAGGTTTAACCCCCTGATCACCCCCCAGATAACCCTTTCACCCCCTATCACCACTGTCGCTAAGCGATCATTTTTCTGATCGCTGTCTTAGCGTCAGTGATGCCGATCGGCAGCCAGTAATTTTTTTTAGGTTCGCCGCATGTTTTTATAGTGTCAGGTACCCCAATATATTATCTAATAAAGGATTAACCCCCTTGATCGCCCCCCAGGTAACCCTTTCACCCCCTATCACCACTGTCACTAAGCGATCGTTTTTCTAAACGCTGTCTTAGTGTCTGTGATGCAGATCGGTAGCCGGTAATTTTTTTTAGGTTCGCCACAGGTTTTTATAGCGTCAGGTACCCCAATATATTATCTAATAAAGGTTTAACCCCCTTGATCGCCCCCCAGGTAACCCTTTCACCCCCTATCACCACTGTCACTAAGCAATTGTTTTTCTAAACGCTGTCTTAGTGTCGGTGATGCAGATCGGTAGCCAGTAATTTTTTTTAGGTTCGCCGCATATTTTTATAGCGTCAGGTACCCCAATATATTATCTAATAAAGGTTTAACCCCCTTGATCGCCCCCCAGGTAACCCTTTCACCCCCATCACCACTGTCGCTAAGCGATCGTTTTTCTAAACGCTGTCTTAGTGTCGGTGATGCAGATCGGTAGCTGGTAATTTTTTTTAGGTTCGCCGCAGGTTTTTATAGCGTCAGGTACCCCAATATATTATCTAATAAAGGTTTAACCCCCTTGATCGCCCCCCAGGTAACCCTTTCACCCCCTATCACCACTGTCGCTAAGCGATCGTTTTTCTAAATGCTGTCTTAGTGTCGGTGATGCAGATCGGTAGCCAGTAATTTTTTTTAGGTTCGCCGCATGTTTTTATAGCGTCAGGTACCCCAATATATTATCTAATAAAGGTTTAACCCCCTTGATCGCCCCCCAGGTAACCCTTTCACCCCCATCACCACTGTCGCTAAGCGATCGTTTTTCTAAACGCTGTCTTAGTGTCGGTGATGCAGATCGGTAGCTGGTAATTTTTTTAGGTTCGCCGCAGGTTTTTATAGCGTCAGGTACCCCCATATATTATCTAATAAAGGTTTTAACCCCCTGATTGCCCCTAGTTAACCCTTTCACCAGTGATCACCATATAAGTGTTACGGGTGACGCTGGTTAGTTAGTTTGCTTTTTATAGTGTCAGGGCACCCGCCGTGTATATAACCCAATAAAGGTTTAACCCCCTGATCGCCCGGCGGGTGATATCAATTAGGTTTTAGCGTCAGAGAGGGTCTGAGTCACACCCCAGGCAGCGTCAGGTTAGTGCCAGTAACGCTAACACCCATGCGTGAAGCATACACCCCCCTTAGTGGTATAGTATCTGAACAGATCAATATCTGATCTGATCAGATCTATACTAGCGTCCCCAGCAGTTTAGGGTTCCCAAAAACGCAGTGTTAGCGGGATCAGCCCAGATACCTGCTGGCACCTGCGTTTTGCCCCTCCGTCCAGCCCAGGCCACCCAAGTGCAGTATCGATCGATCACTGTCACTTACAAAACAAAAACACACATAACTGCAGCGTTCGCAGAGACAGGCCTGATCCCTGCGACTCCAGTGCTGTAGGAGGTGATTTCACCACCACAGTTAAAAAAAAAAGCAAATATGCCGAAGCATTGGGGCAGCAGGGGCGGAGGAGCGATTTTGCTCCTAATGCCGCGTACATACGGTCGAAATTCCGACGGAGGCTTGCCCGTGGAAAAGTCCGACCATGTGTGTGCGGCATAACTTTTTTGCGGGAGGATGCCCCCATGCTTCGGCATATATAAATGGTGCGTGTATGCCCATCATTGGAAGTGGGTGGATGAAGGGCGGTATTCTAATGGTGGGCATACCCACCGATCAATCTCTTTTTTCGTTCAGCCAACTGGCTGCATGAAAAAAAAAGATTACAATACATGTCCAACAAGGACCAGCAACGTACTGGTATGTTGCTGGACTTTGAATGTTTATACCAGAATGATGCCTGCGGGTTTAGGTATCATCTTGGTATCATTCTTTTCAGCCTGCGGCCGGCTTTCATGTAAAAGCAATCCTAGTGGCTAATTAGCCTCTGGACTGCTTTTACAAGCAGTGGGGGGGAATGCCCCCCCCCCGGATATAAAAAGCGCCATTGGGAAATTGGGAAAGCATTTTATCACACCGATCTTGGTGTGGTCAGATGCTTTGAGGGCAGAGGAAAAATCTAGGGTCTAGAAGACCCCAGTTTTTTCAAAAAAAGAGTACCTGTCACTACCTATTGCTATCATAGGGGATATTTACATTCCCTGAGATAACAATAAAAATGATAAAAAAAAAAAAATCTTGGAAGGAACAATTTAAAAATAAAATAAAAAAGCAAAATTAATAATAAAAAAAAAAAAAAAAAAAAGCACCCCTGTCCTGCCCTGCTCTTGCCCAATGGCGAACGCAAGCGTCGGTCTGGCGTCATATGTAAACAGCAATTGCACCATGCATGTGAGGTATCACCGCGAAGGTCAGATCGAGGGCAATCATTTTAGCCGTAGACCTCCTCTGTAAATCTACTGGGGTAACCTGTAAAGGCTTTTAAAGGCTTTTAAAAATGTATGTAGTTTGTCGCCAATGCGCGTTTGTGCGAAATTTTAAAGCATGTCGTGTTTGGTATCTATGTACTCGGCCCAAGATCATCTTTTTTATTTCATCAAACATTTGGGCAATATAGTGTGTTTTAGTGCATTAAAATTAAAAAAAGTGTATTTTTTAACCCAAAAAATGCGTTTGAAAAATCGCTGCGCAAATACTGTGTAGAAAAAAAAAATTCAACACCCACCATTTTAATCTGTAGGGCCTTTGCTTTAAAAATATATATAATGTTTGGGGGTTCAACATAATTTTCTTGCAAAAAAAAAAAATGTTTTCATGTAAACAAAAAGTGTCAAAAAGGGCTTTGTCTTCAAGTGGTTAGAAGAGTGGATGTAAGCTTCCAAATGTTGTGTATAAAATGCCAGAACAGTTCAAAACCCCCCATTTTGGAAAGTAGACACCCCAAGCTATATACTGAGAGGCATGTCGAGTCCATGGAACATTTTATATGTTGACACAAGTTGCGGAAATACGTCAATTTTTTTTTTTTTTGCACAAAGTTGTCACTAAATGATATATTGCTCAAACATGCCATGGGCATATGTGGAATTACACCCCAAAATACATTCTGTTGCTTCTCCTGAGTACGGGGATATCACATGTGTGAGACTTTTTGGGAGCCTAGCCACGTACGGGACCCCAAAAACCAAGCACCGCCTTCAGGCTTTCTAAGGGTGTAAATTTTTGATTTCACTTCTCACTGCCTATCACAGTTTCGGAGGCCATGGAATGCCCAGATAGCACAAAACCCCCCCAAATGACCCCATTTTGGAAAGTAGACACCCCAAGCTATTTGCTGAGAGGTATTGTGAGTATTTTGCAGATCTCGCTTTTTGTCACAAAGTTTTGAAAATTTAAAAAATATATATATATATATATATATATATTTTCTTTCTTCATTTTCAAAAACAAATGAGAGCTGTAAAATACTCGCCATTCCTCTCAGCAAATAGCTTGGGGTGTCTATATTCCAAAATGGGGTCATTTGGGGGGGTTTTGTGCGATTTTGGCATTTTATGGCCTTCGAAACTGTGATAGGTAGTGAGGAGTGAAATCAAAAATTTGTGCCTAGAAATCCTGAAGGCGGTGCTTGGTTTTCGGGGTCCCGTACGCGGCTAGGCTCCTAAAAAGTCCCACACATGTGGTATCCCCGTACTCAGGAGAAGCAGAAAAATTTATTTTGGGGTGTAATTCCACATATAACCATGGCATGTGTGAGCAATATATCATTTAGTGACAACTTTTTGTATTTTTTTTTTTTTTGTCATTATTCAATCACTTGGGACAAAAAAAATATATTCAATGGGCTCAACAGGCCTCTCAGCAATTTCCTTGGGGTGTCTACTTTCTAAAATGGGGTCATTTGGGGGGGTTTTGTGCTATTTTGGCATTTTATGGCCTTCGAAACTGTGATAGGTAGTGAGGAGTGAAATCAAAAATATGCGCCCCTAGAAATCCTGAAGGCGGTGCTTGGTTTTCGGGGTCCCGTACGCGGCTAGGCTCCCAAAAAGTCCCACACATGTGGTATCCCCATACTCAGGAGAAGCAGCAAAATGTATTTTGGGGTGAAATTCCACATATAACCATGGCATGTGTGAGCAATATATCATTTAGTGACAACTTTTTGTAATTTTTTTTTTTTTTTTAGTCATTATTCAATCACTTGGGACAAAAAAAAAAAAAATTCAATGGGCTCAACATGCCTCTCAGCAATTTCCTTGGGGTGTCTACTTTCCAAAATGGGGTCATTTGGGGGGGGGGTTTTGTACTGCCCTGTCATTTTAGCACCTCAAGAAATGAGATAGGCAGTCATAAATTTAAAGCTGTGTAAATTTCAGAAAATGTACCCTAGTTTGTAGACGCTATAACTTTTGCGCAAACCAATAAATATACGCTTATTGACATTTTTTTTACTAAAAACATGTGGCTGAATACATTTTGGCCTAAATGTATGACTACAATTGAGTTTATTCGATTTTTCTTATAACAAAAAGTAGAAAATATCATTTTTTTTCCAAATTTTCGGTCTTTTTCCGTTTATATCGCAAAAAATAAAAATCGCAGAGGCAATCAAATACCATTAAAAGAAAGCTCTATTTGTGGGAAGAAAAGGACGCAAATTTCGTTTGGGTACAACATTGCATGTCCGCACAATTTACAGTTAAAGCAGCGCAGTGCAAAATTCTGAATTCACCTCTGGTCCTTTAGCTACCAAATGGTCCGGGGCTTAAGTGGTTAAAACAGAAAGTAGAAAAGTAGGATTTTTAAAACAGCTTACCTGTAAAATCCTTTTCTTGGAGTACATCACGGGACACAGAGCAGCATAGTCATTACTATGTGGGTTATATAGAATTACCTTCAGGTGCTGGCACTGGCAACTTCCAAAACAGGAAGTACCCTCCCCTATATAAGCCCCTCCCATCCGGGAGTACCTCAGTTTTGTAGCAAAGCAATACGTGTCCCCAAAAGAGGGGTGGGAGCTCTGTGTCCCGTGATGTACTCCAAGAAAAGGATTTTACAAGTAAGCTGTTTTAAAAATCCTACTTTCTTGTTCATACATCACGGGACACAGAGCAGCATAGTCATTACTATGTGGGACGTCCCAAAGCAATGCCAAATGAGGGGGGGGATACACCATACATAAGCTGGGCACCATCAGGCATGAGGATCTTTTGCGGCCTGCAACACGCTGCGCCCAAAGGCGACATCCTCCTGACTTCTAACGTCCACCTGGTAGAACCTAGTAAACGTGTGTACTGAAGACCATGTTGCGGCCTTACAAATTTGAGCCAGGGAGGACTGGTGATGCACTGCCCATGAAGTTCCAACTGCTCTCGTGGAGTGCGTCCTAACTTTGAACGGAGGCGGTCTACTTCTCAAGCCATAGGCTTGTATTATGACCTGTCGAATCCACTTGGCTAAAGTAGATTTTGATGCTGCCTGACCCTTTCTGGGGCCTTCCGGCAGAACAAACAAAGAATCCGTTCTACGAATCTGAGCAGTGGCTTTTAGATAAGCTTTAACTGCTCTTACTACATCCAAAGAATGCAATAACTTTTCCTCTACCGAGCTTGGTTTGGGGAAAAAAGAAGGAAGAACCACATCCTGGTTCAAGTGAAACCTCGATACCACCTTAGGAAGAAAGGCTGGGTGAGGGCGTAATACTACTCTGTCCTTATGAATAACCAGATATGGCTCCTTACAGGACATGGCGGCTAATTCCGACACTCTTCTAGCCGAGCATATGGCTACCAAAAATATCAATTTTCGGGTGAGTAGAACCAAGGAAATGTGCCGCAAAGGTTCAAACGGCTGCTTCTGCAGAACCGAAAGAACCAAATTTAGATCCCATGGGCATATGGGAGCTTTAATCGGTGGAATAATACGAGTCACCCCTTGCATAAAGGATTTGACAAGTGAATGCATAGCCAGGGGCCTTTGAAATAGTATTGATAAGGCCGAAACCTGGCCCTTGATAGTACTTAAGGCAAACTTCCTGTCTACAGCCCACTGCAGGAAGTCCAGAATTCTGCCTATAACGTACTTACGTGGATGCCATTTTCTGGCCTCGCACCAAGTGATGTACGCCTTCCAAACTCTATAGTAGATCTGCCTGGATACAGGCTTCCTGGCATTGATTATAGTTGATACCACAGAGTTAGAGAGACCTCTCTTCTTTAGGATGTGGGATTCAATAGCCAGGCCGTTAAACTTAGAGTTAGTAAGTAAGGGTGGTATATCGGTCCTTGCGAAAGCAGGTCCGGACGACGTGGAAGGGTCCAAGGACTCCCCACAGACATTTTGATGATCTCCGCATACCAGGCCCTTCGGGGCCACGCTGGAGCCACCAGGATCACCGGCTTCTTCTCCAACCTGACTCTGCGAAGGAGTCGAGGCAACAATTGTAGCGGAGGGAATGCATATATCAGTCTGAACTGATCCCAAGGGAACACCAGAGCATCCGAGCCGCAAGCGAGGGGATCCCTTGTCCGGGAGACAAATCTGTCCACCTTTGCGTTGAATCTGGATGCTAGCAGATCTACATCCGGTGTTCCCCACCGCTGACATATTGCTCGGAAGACCTCGGGATGAAGGGACCATTCCCCTGGGCATAACTGTTGGCGACTCAGAAAGTCCGCCTTCCAATTCTCCACCCCTGGAATGAAGACAGCTGATATACATGGGACATGCTTTTCTGCCCATTCCAGGATGTGACTTACTTCCCTCTGGGCTGCACGACTCCTGGTGCCTCCCTGATGATTGATATATGCCACTGCTGTGGCATTGTCTGATTGAATTCTGACAGGGGACCCTTGGAGTCTGGATGTCCAGGCTACTAGGGCATACCGGGCTGCTCGTATCTCTAAGAGATTGATGGGCAGGGTTTTTACTACATTTGACCATCTGCCCTGGAGAGACCATTGCTCCAGTACTGCCCCCCAGCCTATAAGGCTGGCATCTGTAGTGACCACCTTCCAAGATATCGGACTGAAAGGTTTTCCCTTCTGGAGATTCTGGGGGATCAACCACCAGCAGAGACTCTTCCGAACGGAAGGGGACAAAGCCATCGGGAAGTCTAGAGCCTGAATTTTTCCGTTCCAGGCTGACAATATGGCCCTCTGTAAATTCCTTGAGTGGAATTGGGCGTATGGCACAGCTTCGAATGATGCTACCATCTTTCCTAGCAGCCTCATGCACAGGCGTATGGACGGCTGTCTTTTTGCACAAAGCAGACGGACCAAGCCCCTCAAAGAGGATACCTTGTCTAGAGGTAAGAAAATCTTCCTCTGGTCTGAATCCAGCCGTAGCCCTAGATATACCAGGTTTTTCACTGGCTGTAGGGCTGACTTGTCCAGGTTGATGACCCAACCGTGAGATTCTAGATACTTGATTGTATCGACAATTACCACTTCTAGCTTGGCAACTGAGTGGTCCATCAACAACAGGTCGTCTAGGTATGCCATTATCGTTACACCTCGTGTTCTTAGATCGGCCAACAGTGGGGCCAGAATTTTTGTGAACACTCGTGGTGCTGTGGCCAGACCGAATGGTAAGGCTCTGAACTGAAAATGGCGCCCTTCTACTGCAAAGCGTATAAATTTTTGATGACCTGGAAAGATGGGAACATGCAAGTAAGCATCTTTGATGTCGATCGAGGCTAACCATTCCTCCCCCTGTAGGGCAGCGGTGACCGATCGGATCGACTCCATCCGGAAAGACCGGACGTTTAGAAATTTGTTTAGACTCTTTAGGTCCAATATGGGTCTTATGTCCCCGTTTGGCTTCGGGACTGTGAAAAGGTTTGAGTAGAAACCCAACCCCCACTCTTCCATAGGAACCTCCATAATTACTCCTTGGAGCAATAGTTGTTCTAACGCCAATAGGAGAGACCCTCTTTTCAGAGGGTCTCTTGGCATGCCTGACCACATAAAATGGGAAGGAGGAGACTCTTTTAACTCCAACTTGTATCCCAGAGTTACTGCAGAGAGCACCCATCTGTCTTTGATCGTGTCCCGCCAGGTCTCTGCGAACAACTGAAGTCTTCCCCCCACCCGTTTGAGTGGGGGCAGCCCTTCATAGGCTTGACTTGGAGGCTGGTTTAGTACCCCTTCGGATCCAGGGTTTCTTATTACCCTGTGACTGTCCCTGATTTTTACCCCCTGAGTTTGACCGAGGAGGCCGTCGGAACTGCTTAGTAGCAGACGTCGCAGGGATAGGAGAGGTAGTCCTCTTAAAAGATGGACCCCTAGACCTTTTCTTACTCGGTAAGAGAGTACTTTTACCACTGGAAATCTTCTGGATATACTTATCCAGGTCCTCGCCAAAAAGGCGTTCCCCATGAAATGGGAAGCTAACTAAGAGCTTCTTACAGGGAGCTTCAGCAGACCAGTTTTTGAGCCACAGAAGCCTACGCATATGTACCAAATACAGCGTGAGGCGGGAGACCTGATGGATAGAATCCTTGATGGCGTCAACCGCAAAGCATAATGCTCTAGGCAGATCAGCCAGAGCCTGGGCCTGCTGGTCTGGCAAATCCCTCAGGACCATTTTCATTTGATCCTTTAAAGCTTGGCAGACCCCAATAGCTGCCACTGCTGGCTGTGTAACAGCCCCTGCTGTGGAAAAAGCAGATTTTAATAAAGATTCCAATTTTTTATCTACTGGATCTTTGAACATTTGAACATTATCTACTGGACATGTCAGTGATTTGTTCACAGAAGAGATGGCTGCATCCACCGTAGGAATATTCCATCTCTGGGTGAACTTTTCCTCCATGGGATAGATCACCGGAAATTTCTTAGGCGGAACAAATAGTTTATCAGGATGTTCCCAGTCCTGGTATATAAGTCCTTCCAATAATGGATGTATTGGAAAGGAGCAATTAACCTGGGGAGCTTTTAGCGACCCCAATGAGGAGACAGCAGTAGTTGATGGTTCAACAAGAGGCATTTTAAATGCAGATCGAACCATGTCAGTTAGGGTCTGGACCCACAATCTTTCAGTCTGTGATGCTGAAAATGGTTCATCTACTGTCGATTCCTCAAAAACAGAGTTAACCTCCTCCTGATCCCCTTCAGGTAGGTCGGTCCCTTCCTGGGACTGTTGCTCTGCCAACAGGCACTCTAATGGAGGTGATGGAGATCTGGCGCGCTTTCTTTCCTGCAGAGAAGAAGCGATCAATGCTGCCAATCTCTGCTCCAATCCCTCCAGAGTTGAGGCAAAAACCTCCTCTGTTATATATGCAGGAGCAGGTGGACTGAGGACAGCCGCAGTACCTGGCACTCCCGGGGGTTCCTTATGGGTATTAACCTCTGATTTCTCAGGGGAGTAGGGTGCAGATGACTGCTCCAGATCCTCAGAGCCCGATGGAGACCCCCTACACTTCCTGAGAGGTATATCTCAGAGTTTTTTAGGCGGCATATTCCTTAGTTTAAAGCTGAGGTATTCCAGCCGCAATACACCCCTTACTGAAATAGTCTAATGCAATTTGCTGCTATGTACATCAGTGGGTGTCTACTAATGCGTCTTTCTGGGGATGCCTGTATCAACCGCCCGCTGTAAGCCCCTATACCATGCTACCAGCTCCTTTTCATGCTCTGTGTCCATAGCAAGCAGCGTGGACTGAGTCCTTTTATCTTGCTGGGACGCCCGCACATGCGCAGAAGCGCTGGGCGCACAGAGCGCGTCATCCGCCAGGCTCCGCCCACTTTTTGAAGCTAAATCTATAAAAAGAAAGCGTGTGTGCGCGCGCGTGCGCGTGCACATGTGCGCTCTTGGCGCCCTGTAGGGAGAGGAGCCAGGGTCCCTGTTTCACCAGGACTCGGGGATGGAAGGAAACTACTTGGCAGCATGACAGAGGAATGCAGCTTCCCTGATAGAGAGCTCACTCATCTGCCTGGACTTTCACCATGGAAGGAATAGTCCCAAGAAAAAAAGACGTTCCACAGCGGCCTCTAGTGGACAAACACAGGTACCGCACTTTTGTCTTTTTTTTTTTTTTAAAACCTCCTTTATGAAAAACATTTCCAGGTTTACAGTTTTTAAAACTTCCTTTATGAAAAGACATTTCTAGGATTTCTTAGGCATATACAGCTATTAGCGGGAATACCTTTTAGGTAACAGGCAGAAAGACATATTAGGCTTGGGGGTCCCCTCAATAGAACCAAGTTCCTGAGGGGCCCCCACTTACCTTTTCCCCGCCGCAGGACTTTTTTTGGTCCACAGAAGCCCAAACTTCACCTCTCACGGCAGGCATTGTACTAGACCTTCAGGGACCGGGTTCCCAAGGATTCCACTCCCCTGGACCTGTATAGCACCCTGCACAGATAGCCTCTTGGTTTTGGGTATGACCAGAGCTCTGGATCCCAGGGTCCAGCCCTCCTAAGAGAGGCATTACAGGCAAAACCCTGCTCTTCTCTGCAAGGCCCGGGTACCGACCGTTTAGCTATGAAGCTTTTTTGGTCGGATCCGGAATAGCTTGCTAAGGCCCAGAGAACCTGTACACAAGCCCAGATGAATACATGTTAACCTTGGCCAACACCTTAGACACTGGCAAAAAACTGAGGTACTCCCGGATGGGAGGGGCTTATATAGGGGAGGGTACTTCCTGTTTTGGAAGTTGCCAGTGCCAGCACCTGAAGGTAATTCTATATAACCCACATAGTAATGACTATGCTGCTCTGTGTCCCGTGATGTATGAACAAGAAATTTTGTTTTTTTTCAAAATATTTGCTCTTTTTTCGCTTATATCGCAAAAAATTGAAAATGAAATTGTGAATAAATACCACCAAAAGAAAGCTCTATTTGTGTGAACAAAATGATAAAAATTTCATTTGGGTACAGTGTAGCATGACTGAATAATTGTCATTCAAAGTGCGAGAGCACTGAAAGCTGAAAATTGGTCTGGGAAGGAAGGGGGTTTAAGTGCCCAGTATTGAGGTGGTTAATGGCAAAAGGCAGGTGTCCCAATACTTTTGGTAATATAGTGTATATGCCTATGCCTATTCCTTTCCATTATGTCATGCTGATGGCCAACATAAGTTTCTCAATAAATTGCGAGAGGAGATAATTGTTTAATCCTAGTTCAGACCTTCTATAAAGTAGAAAGCAGACTCAAATGAAGAATAATCACTGAATGAAGTTTCTTCCAAGACAGACACTTCTAGAAGTTTCAGTTCTGTGTCCCATAAAGCATTCACTGATTTGTTCCTCCAACCCAAATTTCACTACAGGAGACCTGTAGTAATACAAATCACCGCTGAATAACAACATGTAATCATTTATTTTTAAAAACACATCATTCAAATAAGGCCCCAGAATAATAAATATATATGCAAGTTCAAAAAAATATAATCACCTTAGATTTTCGTAATAAAGTTTTTAAGAGGATCTATATGCAAATGTTAAATGCTAAAAAATAAAGATTCATAAAAGGAAAATCTACCTTATTACAGTATCACCTATCCAGTTTCATTCTACCTTAGAAATTCTCCACACCTTGTAACTTAAGCCCTGGCAATCCACTCAAATGATCTTGACAAAAGATAATTTAAATGTCACTGTTTTTATTGTTGCTGGCAACGCATGCTAGTGCTTCCTTGAAACGATAAGTACAGGGACTAATGTGAACCTACACTGTTCAGCACTGCATAAGATGTTAACACTATATCCTGCAATTAAGGGAAATAAAAATTCATACAATATACAAACCACTGAATCAATAAAACTATGAGAGGCATTCAGAATTGATATCTCACATCTGTAATATCCATTGGTCTTCGATATATAGGCCATGAAAGACGGCTGTCGCAAGAATTTATGCATCATCTACTCTTCTGATGCACCTGCATCTCTAGGACTGTATAGGGCCCTTTAGTACCTATTGTGGAGTTCTTGGACCCAGGATTTAGTAGTGTGAAAGGAAGCTTTAAATTATAATGGGGCTAATATGGCAAACTCTTGAAATCTCATGTCCCCAGTCTATGCAGGATGTCTGCAGTCTACAACTACATTTGTAGCATGTTCCCAGTCTCTGACCATCTCCTGTAATATGTTTTCAGTCTCTTACCATCTCCTGTAGTAAGCCTTTGACCATCTCCTGTAGAATATCTGCAGTCTCTGGCAATTTTCTGTAGTACAGTATATCTGCAGTTGAGTCCTTCTATAGCTTGTAAATAGGGTGGTTATCTACGCTAAGCCAAGTATAGTTAGAATCCATCTGTGAGGATAACCCATGAGAACAAATCCTTTCACAAAACATGTTATACACTGTGTTCTGCCCCTTTACATACACACTGGCTGCTGGGTTTACAATTACACCAAATTGTCTAAAGATGAATGAATGTAACCAAACATTTTTTTCAAATAATTGAGCCCCAGGTTAGCAGAAAGATATGCAGCAACTGTAAATATGAGTCCATGACTCTCTGAGTGTTCAATTGAATTTTCTTGGGTTATTAGATGTGAGCAGCAGCAACATACAATACTTTAACATAATTCTTACTTAAAACATAACTTCAATTCCATTTAAAATTATAATTGCCATATGTGCCATTCTGTCTTTTATTTATATACACAATATGATTTCCTTTTCATGATTGAACTATCCATAGCTAACCAAAGTAACTATATACTGTTTTTCTTCTGATTTATATAATGAAAGCATAATTTAACCTATAATATATGTTTTGCAGAATTCGTATGCCTTCCCTGATGTAGATTGATCACATCTTCTCTCCCAGAATTGTGCTGCTGTTATATTAAAAGCCATCATAGAATTACTAGGCACAGTAGGCTTGTGTCTATAGGTGATATATGAAAAGAGGTGACTTTTCACTGTATAGTCATTGACCACACATTTTGTTTTCATCATCAAAAGAAATATAGTCATCAAATACTGTAGCCTTTTTAAACATTATCAAAATATTTAACTCAGGGGAAAAAAAAGTTCAGTGTGAACATGTCCAAGTAGGAGAGGAGTATTACCTATTGTGTATGCCTACAGGCTCTGATAACAAATATTCAGTTTTAGGCATTAGTATGGTTATTCTGCAGTGTTGTTCAGTTTCTCTTTATGGATGCGAAACCTTTTATGTTTACACCAGCAAACTTCCAGTCTTAATCATTGTGCATGCATAAAAAGTAAATGCATAAGAAATTAAGCACAAGGGGTACATATATACATAAGAATGAATAAACTGTGGAGTAGAGGGCTTTGTAGGTGGACAAGGTGTACTGCATGTTATAAGTACCTGTAGGGTTTCGGATGGGGTGTCTATGGGTTAGATTATGGCTGCTGGGAAAAGGAAAAAGCATAGGATATAAGTTAATAAACCCATAGAGTAGGTTAATGTCATGCTAGCTATCCTGTTGCTAGAATGAATTTTGCAGCAACATATTCCTTAGAAAATGTAAAGAGGACACAAAACTACTTTGTAATTCCTTTATTTTATTTTCCAAATAAATCTGTGTTTAACAGTGAAGGTATGCACTAGTGACAGATAACAGAATCAAATAGCAAAAAAGGGGTCACATAATTAGAGTAATATAACAACTAGCCTTGCTCTTCACATTATGGATGGTCATAGAAAAACATGTTGGTTTTGGAGATCATTTTCAGCGTGAAGAGCTGGGGAGAGAGACAGGCAACTACAAGGATGACCCATAACAAAGATTCATAAAAAGCAAAACTGTATACTGCAATAATGTGAAATACAATAAAATCTAGATTTTACATTCTATCGGGAGACAATGCATCTTGATAGCCCACTTAGCCCATAAATGGGACAATGAGGTGAGTGTGATGTAAGCAAAGATACGCACCATGTCTAAATAATATAGCCTGTTACTGAGCCAATGATACAGGAAAAGGAAAATTACCAGAAAAGAAGAGGGTTCGGATGTCAGGCGTCCCCAGATAGCAGAAGAAGAGGGAGCAAGAGAAGGAGAAAAGAAATCTACATATAGGGCCTCTCGCCCAGGAAGTAGGACCAATTCCACAAGGTCAGCCTGATCGCGCCATCTCCAGAAGATAGGCATCTGTGTACACAAAATGGTTCCACGGTCTCCAGGTCTCTCAGGAGGTCTTCTCCCGGTTGAGCAAGGTACCGGTGAGGTCCTCCATATCTCTAAGTTTGTTTACTTTAGCAAACCACAGGGATATGGATGGGGGGTTCTCCAATCTCCAAGAAAGGGGGATGCATGCCTTGTCTGCATTAAGCAACTAGATTGTAAGGGAGGCCTTGTATTTCTTAACCACTTCCCGCCTGGCCTAAAGCAGAATGACTGCCGTGCGGTGGTTCAGTTATCCTGACTTGGAATCATATGATGTCCAGCAGGATAATAGCCACTGCGCGCCCGTGGCGATCGGTGGTGCGGCGTGTCAGTCTGACACTCCGCTACACTGATCTCAGTAAAGTACCTCCGACGGAGGCTCTTTACCACGTGATCAGCCGTGTCCAATCACGGCTGATCACAATGTAAACAGGAAGAGCCGTTGATCGGCTTTTCCTCACTCGCGTCTGATATACGCAAGTAGAGGAGAGCCAATCGGCTGCTCTCCTGACAGGGGGGTCTGTACTGATTGTTTATCAGCGCAGCCCCCCCTCGGATGCCTGCCCAGGACCACCAGGATGCCGCCAGGACCACCAGGGATGGCCACCCACACTGGACCACCAGGTATGCCACCCTAGACCACCAGGGAAATGCCAATCAGTGCCCAGGCAGCTACCAATCAGTGCCCATCCCCAATGCCTGCCAGTGCCATCAGTGATGCCCATCAGTGCCATCTATCAGTGCCCCATATCAGGGCCCATCAGTGCCACGTATCAATGCCCATAGGTGCCCAGCAGTTTCTGCCTATCAGTGCCCATTAGTGCCCAGCAGTTCCGCCTTTCAGTGCCACTCATAAGTACCCATCAGTGCAGCCTTTAAGTGCCCATTAGTGTCGCATATCAGTGCCCATCAGTGCCACCCATGAGTGACCATCAGTGCCGCCTATCAATGCCCATCAATGCTGCATATCAGTGCCGCCTATCAGTGCCGCCTATCAGTGCCCATCGTCAGTGCCTATCAGTGCCACCTCATTGGTGCCACCTCATCAGTGCTGCCTTATCAGTGCCCATCAGTGCCACCTTATCAGTGCCCATTAGTGAAGAAAAAAACGTACTTATTTACAAAATTTTATAACAGAAACAAAAGAAAAACATATTTTTTTCAACATTTTCTGTCTTTTTTAATTTGTTTAGCAAAAAATAAAAACCCCAGAGGCGATCAAATACCACCAAAAGAAAGCTCTATTTGTGGGAACAAAATGATAAAAATTCTATTTGGGTACAGTGTAGCATGACCGCGCAATTGCCATTTAAACGGCGACAGCACTGAAAGCTGAAAATTGGCTTGGGAAGGAAGGGGGTGCAAGTGCCTGGTATTGAAACAGGTGCAAAAAAATTGTTCTTTAGATGTTGTGCCCATGAAACCTACACCAAAAACATTCTTCCAGATGAAATCAACACCCACAACACTAGGCAGCCTATAAAAGTCCTGCAGAAGTTCCACATCCCAAAAACACTTAATCAGTGACATCGGCATCAGGGGCTTCATAGCTACTGGTAATCCAGGACTGATTCATTTTGATAAAAGTCAGACAGTCCACAGAGTCTGTGTACAGATGCTTTCTATGATCAGTAACAAAACCTCCAGCAACACTGAATGCCCGTTCGGAAAGCACGCTGGATGCAGGGCAGCCCAGCAGCTCAATAGCATACTGGACAAGTTCTGGCCAGTGGTCTATTCTCATGACCCAGTAAGCCAGTGGATCGTCGACTGGAAAGCTCTCCGATAATCCACTGGCTTACTCGGTCATGAGAATAGACCACTGGCCAGAACTTGTCCAGTATGCTATTGAGCTGCTGGATAATCATCCACCATGTGATGCAGACGCTGCCAATGGGATGTGGAAGCTGACAGGACTAGAAAAATTCAGAAATGCATCACTTAGGCAGCTACCTTCTCCACCGCTCCTCTCTTGACCAACAGGGGCATCAAAACTACATTTTTCACTACACTGTAACCTACCAGAGACGGGAAAAGCATTCGATAAACTCCTCTTTAAGGTGTCCTCAAGAGATTTCATCTTCTGCACTCTCTGTGGGGACGGGATGAGTTCTGAGACTTTCCCCTTATAACGGTGGTCAAGGAAGGTTGCCAACCAATAGTGATTCTTTCCCTTTATGCCACGTATTCTTGAGTCCTTTCGCAGGCTTTGAAACATGAGGGAGTCTATGCACCGCAAATTTGTGGAGGCATGAGAAGCAGACTTCTCAGGGTCACTGAGGATTACAGTATCTGGAATTGGCTCCTCCCTGCCATGTACTACGTACTGGGGATGGAAAACCATCTCTTACTGTTTGACGTATGTCTTCCTCTTCTTCAATGCCTCAGAAATTTCCAGAATCCTCCTGGAAAGGTTTGTGCCATTATCACACACCACCATTCCTGGCTCCAGCTGGCGTGGCACGAACCACCTCTGGACCTGTCTCTGTAGAGCTGCAAGAATCTCTGCTCCGGTGTAGTACCTGTTCCATAGACACACCAGCTGAAGCACTGCATGGCACCTTTTAGCCTGACTCATTAAATAGCCATTTGACCGCTTAGGGGGTACTTGAGGTTCATAGGACAATTCAGCAGAGGAGGGCATGGAGGGGGAGGAGGAGGAGGAAGAGGGGGTAGAACTGACAAATCTTGCATCATTACAAGCTGTAAGGAAACATGGGGGCACAACAAGCTGCAGCACTGAGCCCTGTTCTGCATCCTTCCGAGTTGCAAGCAGAGTTACCCAGTGTGCTGTGAACTAAACATATCATCCCTGCCCATGCTTGCTGGAAAACATGTCAGCAGTAACGTGGACTTTGCGGCTGACTTCCTTGCCCAACGATGCCACAACATTGCCTTCCACGTGATAGTAGAGAGCTAGAATGGCATTATGTGAAAAGAAATTGCGACTGGGAACCTGCCATTGTGGTACAGCACATTCTGCAAATTCACAGAAGCGGACAGAATCCACCAGGCGGAAAGGCAGAAGTTGTAGAGCCAGCAGCTTTGAAAAGCTTGCATTTAGACGCTGGGCATGTACTGTCATACAATTTTTACGCTCCCGTTTGACAGGTGCATATCATTTCAATTTTTGACAACAAGGCCAATTCTTACTTTCATCAAGAGTATCTCTATAGGGTTATAGAGTGAAGGCGCCACCGACACCCAAAGAAAACATTTTCCGCACCTGTTTGACAGGTGCATGCCATTACAATTTTTCTGCACCTGTTGGACAGGTGCATATCATTATAATTTTCGACAATAAGGCCAATTCTTGCATTCATCAAGAATACCTCAATAGGGTTACAGTGTGAAGGTGCCATTGACACCCAAAGAACAATTTTTCTGCACCCGTTACTTCTATACAAAGTCTGTGGTAGAGACACCAGAATTTATCCCAAAAATTGTTAATCTTGTTGCACTACATTGTGGCCTCATCATACACTTGCTTACAAAATAAAGAAAGCTTGCAGGGAAAATGTCATTCTGGGCTTTATAAATGCAATTATTGCTGCAGCAGCTTCTATACATAGTACAAATGTGCCACTTTACAGGTGGACTAAGGGAACTATATTGAAAGGAATTTTTCATTTTTATACTTTCACTTTAAGCATCAATAAATCACTGCTCATTTAAAAATTAAGTTTTTACTAACTTTTTTTTCCATTGATACATGTCCCCCAAAGCAGTACCTGGACCCCCATAAACATTGTATGCCCAATTGCTTGCATATAAGCCTTCAAAATAGGCACTTTTGATTTTTTCACGTTTGGGTCCCATAGACTTCAATGGGGTTTGAAAGTTCTGGAGCGAACCAAACAGGGGGTCATTCGGCCCATCCCTACAAGCCATGTCACATAGTATAATGAGTTATTGCCACTGGAAGCCTGAATCCAATTTTTGCACTGAACACAAGAGATTCCAGCCACGCTTATAATGTAAACGGTAGATTAATTCCTGTTATGCAAAATTCACACTTTTTTTTATAAAGGAATGACTGTACATACAAGGCTCTATGTGTCATAAGGCTCATTAAATTACAGAAATTACAGCACAAGAGCAAATAACCTTTGCAATTAAGAATCCTGGGCATCCCCACAACCCCAAGGATAAAGAATATTTTCACACAACATTAAATTTATTTTAATTGTTGCAATGATTTCAGGTGTACAGCATGCACAAATGATTAATATATGAATTATTACAACAATTATCTATAATGCTATTGGAGACATAACAAGGTTTTGTGTACAATATATTTGGTTTGGCTGAGAATCAATGCACACTTTGTAGACAACAGCCCCTCCGCACCCTAAACACAAACAAACACAGACCTTTTTCCATGATCTCTGCCACTGTGTGGCATTTTTGTGGTTATAGAAAGACAAAATAAGAAGTCAGATTAATGTGATATTAATAGTCCTTGGCATGCAAGTAGCCTTAAAAAATCTTTTGAACTGTGTATTGTGGTAAAATGGTCCTTCCCCCTTACCGAAAGAAGTAGTGCCACCTTTTGGATGAAACCCCACCCTTCCAAATTCAGGGCATGATATTAGCCATACTGATTATCATATTGTTTGTTTTTCCTGCCTCTCAGCATTGCATACAGGTAGCGTGGTATAAAAATCTGTCTGTGCCACACCCTTAACGGCATTATTTGGGGAATATTCTAGGTATTGGGAGAAATGATTATGTATTCATATAAAAAACATGGAAATGCATGGTATCAAGTAATTTTGTCATAAACTTCATTGATAGTAGTTGATCATAGACAACACCGGACAAACCCTTAAGTTAATTCTTTTTTTTTAAAAAAACAATCTCTTTATTATTATTATTATACAGGATTTACATAGCACCAACAGTTTACGCAGCGCTTTACAATGTAGGGAGACACTAGACCAACAGTACAATTCAAAACAAGAGGGTTAGAGGAGCCCTGCTCCTGCAAGCTTACAATCTAAGAGGGAGGGGCTGGCATAGGTGTGCGCAGCCTGTTGCATTAGGGTGTGCACCCCAAAGCTCAAACACACATGTGAGTGCAGAGTTCAGATGTACGCTGCATATAAAGTACAGAGTTTAGATGTGTGCTGCGAGAGTGCAGAGTTCAGGTGTTCGCTGCCTATAGAGTGCAGAGAGCAGGTGTGCACTGTGCATATGGAGCAGAGTTCAGGTGTGTGCTGCGCATAGAGAGCAGAGTTCCTATAGAGTGCAGAATTTAGGTGTGTGCTGTCTATAGAGTGCAGAATTTAGGTGTGTGCTGTCTTTAGAGTGCAGAATTCAGGTGTGTGCTGTCTATAGAGTGCAGAGTTCAGGTGTGTGCTGCCTATAGAGTGCAGAATTCAGGTGTGTGCTGTCTACAGAGTGCAGAATTCAGGTGTTTGCTGTCTATAGAGTGCAGAATTCAGATGTGTGCTGCCTATAGAGTGCAGAATTCAGGTGTGTGCTGCCTATAGAGTGCAGAATTCAGGTGTGTGCTGTCTATAGAGTGCAGAATTCAGGTGTATGCTATCTATAGAGTGCAGAATTCAGGTGTGTGCTGTCTATAGAGTGCAGACTTCAGGTGTGTGCATTTGTATCAAAGAAGACTTTGTGCTGGTCCCTCTGTTTAACCCAGGTTTTGATCCCAATTTAGTGCATAGCAGCCGAGATAGCAGAATTTTCTATGTAGAAACTTGCAAACACTGGCTATCTGGATGCCTCCTTCCTGTTTCAGCTGAAACTGCACCATGAGCCATCTGAATAAAATCCTCACTAGATGTTGCCCCAGCTGTTCCTGCGACTAGTGGGTGATCCTTCAGCTCCCTTCTGAGCCAGAATGACCCCAAACTTCTTGCAGCTTTTCAAAGATCTTGGAAGGGATAGCAGCACTTCCAGGCTGGGTCTCCCTCCAACAGGCAAAGGACTCTGTTATTCCATGCTCCAGACATTATGTACCCCCTCATCCACCAGCTGGTCACTCTCCTGACCAGGGATTGGCTGAGGCTGCATGCAAGATCAGCCCAAGTTCTACCTTCTTCGCCCACTGTGTTCCAATACTTTCTAGAAAGAAAGGGGAAGGCAGGCAAGCCTGCAGAGCCCAGAACAGACCAAATTAACCAAGCCCAGCTCTATCGGCTACAGCAGAGGCCAAAAAATGACTACATTTACCTACAACCTACCTGCCTATTAGCACCTAATTAGGAGGGTGCTACAGTAGGGAGAAAATTAACAGATTATTATATATATGAAATTAACTATTTGACTGTTTTCCTAGCAGCACCAGTAGCCAGAGGCTTCAGAAATTGTGTCTCTACCCAGCAATCATCAATACATATTTTCTAACAGCAAGTACCACTTACCAAAAACCTTTTTTTTTCTGCATCGTGGAAGATTAAATTTTCAGGGCTCAGACATTCTCAGCTATGACACTCAGAAATAAAGGTGGAGGTACAAAAAAGGTGCTAAAGTCTTTCACGTGTGTATGACAGTTAGTGCCACAAGCCTCCAAAAAAAGGTTGCTTTTCTTAGAAATTGTAGTTTTTCTAAAATTTTTACTGGGGTTTTGTTTTGGGACCATGTCAGATGCATGCAGTGCTTAATGTAGTTTTTGTTTCGAGGGAGTGGATGATAAATTAATTTTAATAAATATGTTGTTGATGCTGATATATTTGCTTAAGGGGAAGGAAGAAGGAAGGAAAAGGGAATTGTTTATTGTTTAATAGATAGTTTTTTTTTTCTGTTTGATATTTGTTCTGTTTATAATATGTTGTAGGGATGAGCCGAACACCCCCCAGTTCGGTTCGCATCCAGAACATGCGAACAGGCAAAAAATTTGTTCGAAAACGCGATCACCGTTAAAGTATATGGGACACGAACATGAAAAATCAAAAGTGCTAATTATAAAGGCTTATATGCAAGTTATTGTCATAAAAAGTGTTTGGGGACCCGGGTCCTGCCCCAGGGGACATGTATCAATGTAAAAAAAAGTTTTAAAAACTGCCGTTTTTTCGGGAGCAGTGATTTTAATAATGCTTAAAGTGAAACAATAAAAGTGAAATATTCCTTTAAATTTCGTACCTGGTGGGTGTCTATAGTATGCCTGTAAAGTGGCGCGTGTTTCCCGTGTTTAGAACTGTCCCTGCACAAAATGTATTTTCTGAAGGAAAAAAATCATTTAAAACTACTCGCGGCTATTAATGAATTGTCGGGTCCCGGCAATACAGAAAAAAGTCTTTGAAAAAAACGGCATGGGTTCCCCCCCAGTCCATTACCAGGCTCTTTGGGTCTGGTATGAATATTAAGGGGAACCCTGAAGCCAAATCTTTTTAAAAAAAAGTGTGCTGGTCCCCCCAAAATCATTAACCAGGCCCTTCAGGTCTGGTATGGATATTAAGGGGAACCCTGCGCCATTTAAAAAAAATGGCGTTGGGTTCGCTGGAGTCAGAATGGCTCATCGCTGGACATCGAGAATGTATTACAACGCTGGAATGTTTTTTTTAATTTATTTATTTTTTCTTTTTATTAAAGGACTTGTCCCAAATGTGTCTGTGTGGTTTTTAACATTTTTGACATGTAGGGGTACAATGTACCCGGTTACCAATTCATATAGGGGGGGCCGGAATCTGGGGGTCCCCTTTGTTAAATGGGCTTACAGATCCCGATAAGCCCCCCCGCCCTCAGACCCCCACAACCACCGGGCAAGGGTTGTGGGGATGAGACCCTTGTCCCCATCAACATGGGGACATCCTCCCCATGTTGAGGGCATGTGGCCTGATACAGTTCAGGAGGGGGGGATGCTCTCTCGTCCCCCCTCTTTTCCTGCGGCCTGCCTGAATAAGGGTCTGGTATGGATTTTGGGGGGAACCCCACGCCATTTTTTTTTACATTTTGGTGGGGGTTCCCCTTAAAATCCATACCAGACCTGAAGGGTTTGGTATGGATTTTTGGGGGGAACCCCACGCCATTTAAAAAAAATGGCGCAGGGTTCCCCTAATATCCATACCAGACCTGAAGGGCCTGATATGGAATTCGGGGGGGACCCCCACGCTTTTTTTTTTGGTTCGGGGTTCCCCTTAATATTCATACCAGACCCAAAGGGCCTGTAATGGACTGGGGGGAACTCTTTTATTGGGTTTAATAGTGTCTGGACAATGGCCTTCTTCAGAGAGAGGGAGAATAGACGTTTCCCTACACTCTAGGGACGAGAACCAATAGAAAGCGGTAACTCACTGCAGGACCCAAAACTATTATCACCGCTCACCCTCTACAAGATGGAGGATACTGGGCATGTGGCATGGTGTGTCCCACTCTGCAAGTGAAGGTAAGCAGGGTAGAGAAGGATCTGTGTGCTACATAACTATTAATGGGTAGAGGATGTCAAGTTAAACCACCTTACCGTTTATTATGTGTAACAAAAAGTGCGTGTCTTATAGTGTTACTAATAAAGGAGGTATAAATAGACGTATCGCAGTATCCCAATAGACATATAAGTGGTTCAACCGGAATATTAGTATCCAATACCCCATTTAGGGTACCAATGACCTCCGCCCAGTATCTTTGAAGTTTCGGACACCGCCACAAAAGATGTATTAGCGTACCTGTATTACCACATCTAGCACAGGCTGGCTCAGATTTCAATCCAATTGCATACAGAAATTGAGGAGTTCTATAGACTCTATGAAGAATAAAGATCTGTGTCAGTCTGTGTGATGGAGAATGAGACACCCGGGGCGAGGACCGAAGAATATCATCCCAGACCTCCTCGGGGATAGGACCGATATCTTTTTCCCAGCCAGCCCTAGAGCGAATGGGAAAGTTCAATAAAAGTATATTTTCATCATGGCCATAGATGGGGATAGTTCATATAAAGTAAATGTCACATGGAGCTCGTGTCTGAATTAGTCACTTAAAGACTGGTTTGATGTGGGGGAGACTGGAAGTGTGTGATTGGCAGGATCACCAAAGTGAAAATAAAGAGAAAAAAAGCTGAAAAAATTTCCCAACTAAAGATGGTAAGTATGTTCATTTTTTTAACTCTTGGGTTTAGAAACACTTTAAGTTTGAGAAATGTAGGTTTGCAAGTGTAGCGAGATCCCGGGTCCCCAGAGGCCTAATGGGGACCTCCAGAGTTAGGGACAGCTGACCTCCTTCTGTGTAGAGTGGGTTACAAGGCATGGTGGGTGTAATGTAAGGTAGATTCATGGGCGCCAGACACTTGTTGAATGCAAAGAGATTTATTGTCTCTTAAACAGAACGATGGAAGAGAGGGTTAGGGCCAGGACACCCTTTAGTAGTTGCAATGACAATTTAGCAGACACCTATAGGTAAACAGCTGTCCAGGGAAAGGCAAGTGTTAGGACCTGGGCTTGAACCTGGGACCTTTGGTGTTGTCTGGTGGTGACTCTACTCGCTGAGCCACCTGGAATGCTGGACAGCTCCTTGGATAGTTCATTAGACAATTCCTTGAATGATCTTTCTTGTCTTGAATCTTGTTTGCCTTGAGCCTTGAACCTTGAACCCTTTGCTCCTCCCAGGAACTTCCTGATTTAAGCCATGTCCCTGCACTTCCTGGTTGCCAGAATATTATGTCTTCACCAGCCAACACCTTGCTCCTGTCTACTGCTGCCGACCGCATCTTTGCTACCACTCACTACCGACTTTTGGCTCATCCCCGAGTACACTTCTGCTGAATCCCAACCTGCAACTATCTGTTACCGACTTTTGGCTCGTCCCCGACTATGCTTCTGCTTGATACCTACCTGTATTATCTGTTTCTGGACCCTGGCTTGCTCACCCCCTGGTGGGGCTAATCTGAGGACCGCGACCTGGCACTGACACGCAGCAAAGCCCATCTACACCTTTAGGAGCCCTGGTGAATACCGGTCAGTGCATAGACCCCGCACCTCAGGTGAACCCGTGTCATCAGCCAGGGTGACCTGTGTGAATACCTGCTCTGCTGCTATAGCTACTGGCCTCTGAGCCTGACTCCAGACCGTGACAGCAAGACACCACATCTGCAGGAAAAGGACCGCTGTCTCCTATGGCAACAATCTTGAAACAGTTTCTAACAAAGATTGTAATGAACTTCTTCATTTCTTCTACAATCTCCTATTGTAGATCTTCACTCAACTGATCTCCCAGTCTATCACATAGACCTGCTGATCCACTGCCACTGGATCTCCTCAGCTCTTCCAATCTTCTCACTCAGTATTTTCCTCAAGCGTCGACCCCGCATCCCTGCTGGGTCCCTAGCTTGGCACTCACAGATACTCTTCAAGTGTCACCCCACTAGCCTGCTTGGTCCCTGGCTTGGCACACAATAATGCTCTGCAAGCGTCACCTCCACTGGCTGGGTCCCTGGCTTGACATCTTGAAGTTTCCCAATTCTTCACTGTCCCCGGTTGATGAGAAAACTGCTCTGGTACTTGCTTCAGCTACTCACTGTGGTCCCTGGTGGATGGTCCCTTAGTGGCGACAGCTTCCCCTTTACATCCGACCACGACAGGTTCTCCGGCTGGCAGAACCGTTACTTCTGGTTGGACTGCAAGCCTCAATCCCAACATACGCTGCTCTGTTGCTTCTGGATAGGCCCTCAGACAGCCTAGCAGCCAGATGTCCCCGGGATAGGCCTCAGGTCTCTGGCCTAGCAGCCTGGGGCAATACTACACACTCCCACCCAGACAGCCGTCCAGGTGGCACAGAACCCCGATCACCTGACCTCACCCAAAGAAATATGCTCTCCCAGCAGGCCAAGGGATCCATGAAAATCCCTGCCCATTGGCTGAGACGCCCCATTCATTCCTAATCTGTCCTTGCAATGCCCTTGCCTTATCTAATGCCACCAGATACCCGGCCATCTAGCGATAGAAGAGAGAAGTGCAGTAATTCCAGAATTAGGGTGAAATCAATTGACCTCCTATTAATTGGCCAAGGCAACTATCACTTGGCAAATAAATTTACTAGCAACCCTGCCTAAACATTAGGGTGCTACACAAGTGTACCCAAAATCAGCAAGTAGGTCAGTGCTAGCCATTATGTATAATGGAGAGATCAGATGTGTGACCTGTGCCCTCATAGCAAGCAGTGAGAGACATAGTTACCTTACACATGACTGTCCATTCCTTTTCTGAAGTGGGCCAGCTCTAACTTTCTTGTTCACGAGAACATAGAAACCTAAAAGAGTGAGAGCAGAAAAAAGGCCAAGGGGTTCGTCGAGTCTGCCCCATTATTTTATTCATATATATTCTTCTTTACTTTTTTGTTTAAAATGGGGGATAGGTGCTGAGGACGGTCTATAGAGTAAAGGTTCCTGCATCCCATTGGCTAAATGTACGGGAAAAGGGGGGTTCCTCTTGGGGGACTTTAAAAGGAAGCTTTACTCTTGTAGTAAATACGTAGAACACAGATAGAAAATTAAGGGTTGTTTATTAGCAACAAGGTAGTGGTGATGGGTAGGGATAATCTTACAGGGATAATTGGTATAAACATAGGAAGGATGCTAACACAATGACATACAATACATGAAATAATACAATCAGGGACACCATATAGTTACAGAAAAAACATACAATGGTAAGAACCGACGCGTTTCGAAAAATACAATTTTTTTTCTTCTTCAGGGAGATGATTGTGTCAACAAGGATATTTTAGTATGTCATATGTATAGACTTGGGGATCATAAGGTTGCATATATAGGGGAGGGATTGAACATAAAATCAAAAGGCACCCGGGAAGAAAAACCTCTTATTCCAAACGAGCCATGTCCCACCGGCGTCCGGTGCCCGGGGTTCACCCAAGGGGCGCAGACACAATCCCCCGGCGGAGAAAAGGGCTCCCCAACAAGGGGCACGTAGCGCTAAAGGAAAAGTTGGAGACCAGTGTGTAGGGTATAACTGTGGGCTGGTCCAATAATGGAAAGGCTTGCTGGCATGCGCTTAAATCCTGATGCTGTGAGGGTTGAGGAGGGCTAAGTTTGTTGGTCCCTTTCCGTTTCAGTAGTAATGGATGAACCGTTCGGGTGGGGGAGGGGGTTTTTAAAGGGTAGGTATAAACCCCCTGCCCATGGTAATCATCAGTGATGTTGGAGGAGACGGGAACAAAAAGGGGGGGGTGTTGTGTTCCCAAGTTGATCACCCTCTGGTTCTTGGCCTTTGAGCAGGATCAGGGAGTCAGCATCGAGCACAGCAGCGTGTGTTGTGGTGGATTCAGCTGGTGGTTACTTTTTTGTTTGAGTATAAATCTATATTTGTTTTAAGTATGTCTAAATCCACTTACTGACTCATTACTTCTGCATTTTACAGAGACTCTCTTTTGGTTGCTTTCACAAAGACTTTCATTTAGTTTCTCTCATTATTTATTTTTATTTTTTTACTTCTAAGAGTACATCCGGATTAAAAGAGGGAAGGTCTGGACAGCCGAACTGCAATAAAAACGCCTTTATTGTGCAAAATAACAAAATTACACACCACAGCAGGGTACAGGATAAAATCTGACGTGTTTCACACTCAACAGTGCTTAGTCTTAGCTATGACTAAGCACTGTTGAGTGTGAAACGCGTCAGTTTTTTTCCTGTACCCTGCTGTGGTGTGTACTTTTGTTACTTTTGTTATCTTGCACAATAAAGGCGTTTTTAATGGAGTGCGGCTGTCCAGACCTTCCCTCTTCTAATTGCTATATGCTTAGCCTGCACCTGATGCTTCCACTTTGAGGAGAGTGCCATTTACAGACATCCACCTGAAGCGGTGATCCCTTCCCCAAATACATCCTGATTAAAGGTGTTCTTCAACCCCATAAATCAAACTTTCTACTTTTTGTGTTTTTTAAATAAATAAGAATAAAGAAGATACACTATTGTAATAACACTATTCCCGGCCATGCAAATGTTCATCTCCAAAGAGAAGTTGTGGTTTATTGCAAGCAGTCAACCCCTATGTATTTGCCACAAGCAAACAAACGAACAGGAATTTGCTGGCTCCTTTGCTCCATAATTGCTCATAAAGCATGTGACAAACCCAGACAGCCTGACCTTCCAGTAAATTCATATTACATGCATGCTACATATTTATATTCAACATAGTCACCCTTTTTTGCTTCAGTTCATTCTGAGATGGACTGTAGACTATGCACTATGGGATTTTTAGAGTGCATAGAGCAGTGAACATAACAAATAACATGCAATATTTATTCCAAACAAATTATTTTAGTAGAATGAGGATACCTTTAGGGCCCTTTCATACGGGCGGTCTGAGCAGATTTGCCTGTCAATTTTTCGATCCAGTCCGCCAAATCCAGACGGGTCGGATGGTGACCCTATTTTCCATCTGTCTGGAGGATCGGTTAAGATTGGGTGAAAATGGACAGGTGGTCCGTTTTCACCCAATTTCTCCATAGGGGAGAGCAGGACTCTGTCCATCTCCTCTCTGCACAGTGAGTGGAGACAGACCTGTCATCCGCCTGCTCAGCGGGGACAAAAGCAGCAATCCCCTGCTGAGCAAAGAGGAGTCCGCCAAGTGGGCCGCCTGTGTGAAAGGACCCTCATACCGCATACACACGGTCGGAATTTCCGACAACAAATGTTCGATGGGAGCTTGTTGTCGGAAATTCCGACTGTGTGTAGGCTCCATCGGACATTTGCTGTCGGAATTTCCGGCAACAAAAATTTGAGAGCTGGTTCTCAAATTTTCCGACAACAAAATCCGTTCTCATAAATTCCGATCGTGTGTGGACAATTCCGACGCACAAAACTTCATGCATTCTCTGAATCAAGTATGAAACGGTCTGGTACAACTAGCGTTCGTAATGGAGATAGCACATTCGTCATCTTGTAACGAAATGAAAAGCACGAGTCTGAAAAGCGCGAATTGTCTCTCACCAAACTTCTACTAACACGACTGGTATTGAACTTCCCTTTAATAGTGCCGTCGTACGTCTTGTACGTCACCGCTTTCTTGCCGTTCGGAATTTCCGACAACATTTGTGTGACCGTATGTATGCAAGACAAGTTTGAGCCAACATCCGTTGGAAATAAATCCACGTTTTTTTTGTCGGAATGTCCGATCGTCTGTACGTGGCATTAGTGTCATTTACCAGCATGAGAGGTATGAATGAGACTGACCTAGTGCCTTACAGCTCTTTCATATAAAAGCACCTATTAATTTTAAGAAATGTATATGGTTGACGAAACATTTGCTGGATAGCTTGGTCTGCATGTAGCTGTGAAGACACATTTAAATAAAGATCCACTGACAACTACTCTTACATTAACTACTATACATTATTTTTTTCATGGCTATTTAGAAGACTTGGGAGGTAGCCTGCATCACCTAATTTTCATATATGATTGGAGTGTATCTTTAACTTGTGTCTAAACCCAAAAGCAAAAATGTAATATTCACTAACCAATTCTTAAATGTGTTGTCTGCATTTGTTTTCTTTTCTTAGTTGCTTTTTTCTATTTTTTTATTTTCACCTAGTTATCTGGCCAATAAGTCTTATTTTTTTTATCTTCCTTTAACAGACCAAGCTGTCCAGCAGAAGAATCATATAGAGGATTGAACCAAACGGTTAAACACTGACAGGGGTGCTTACAATGGCCAGTTATATAATTGTTTATATAAAACCTTTTTCCCAAAGGGAAAAAAAATGTTTCTATAACGTTTTAAAAGTGTTAACTGGAATTCTGATTTAATTTGTTAGTCGAGTTTAAAATTGCTCGGAAATCTAACACTGCCCTCTCCAGGGGCATAGAAAAAAAAAAATGCGTCCAAGGGTGGCTCTGTTGCTCCTTCAAAGAGTGGAGGTATTTTAAGACCGGAAATGTGTTACTGGCGAGATCACCCGGAAAAAAAGGCCTAAAAAATAAAACAAATGCAGACACCATATTTATGAAATGGTAAACTGCAATATATATTTTTTTAAGTTTTGGGTTTAGACACGCTTTAAGGTTATCCCACCCACATGGTTTTTACAGCTGAAAATTCAAATAATAAAAAACATAAAGTATTAACATATGTTATGTTGATGCTGTAAACAGGTCTCCATGTTATAAATGCAGTGACTGAGACTTTTCCTTAAATCATATCGCCAGTGAAAGAATTGCATCTATTCACACAAATGTCCTTCTTCCTGCTCACTGTTAATTTATGTGGACTACAGAAGGCAAAGTTGTGATCTTGTAGTAAGCATAAGCCCATAGATCAGAAGATATGGCCATCCACCTGATACACCTGCCAGTGGTTGAGTTTTTAAAGGACCAGTAAGCGTATAATAAGCTTAAAATAAGCTCTAAAGGCAGTATGTGTAGAAAAGGAGTGTATAAGGTAAAACTTTGGTCTGTATGTGAAGAAGAGGGATGCAAAGGGTATGACAGCAGACAAAATGTAAAGAAGAAAAGTGCAAGGTTATGATAGAAACTTATATGTGCAGGAGAGGAGTTCAGAAGGTGTGAAAGTGACCAATAAATGTAGAAGAGAAGTGCAGAGGGTAAGACTGCAAGAAATATGTGATGAAAAGGAGTGCAGAGGGTAAGACTGCAAGTAATATGTGATGGAAAGAAGTGCAGAGGGTAAGACTGCAAGTAATATGTGATGGAAATGTAGCACTACCCCCGTAGGAGCTGCTGGTTAGTTTTGGGTTTTGCACGTTACCTCTTCAGCTTCGTTGTCCGGATAGGAAAGTCTGTAGTAATGCAATGTCCACACAGATGTAAAACCTTCAACAGTCAGGCTTTATTTTCTTATGCAGTAAACGTTGAGAAAGTAAAAGGTATAGAAGAGTAGAGAAAGGTTCAGGCACTCGCCACAAAAATCACAAAGGTATCAGTTCAAAGTCACTCACCACTCTCAATGTTAGAGTGGGCATTGGTCATTCAGATAGTCCCCTCTCACATGGCCTAGCAGCCGGGATGACACACGAATCAACAACAGGGCAGTCTCTGCCACAGACTGCCCGAGATGAATTGGGTCTCTGCCACAGACCTGTTCGAGATGAATTGGGTCTCTGCCACAGACCTGTTAAAGTGAACAAATGGATAGTCCGGGAATCCTCTGCCACAGGATTTCAATGTCCCACACTTCCAGCCACAGTTAAAGAGCCTTTAAGCCAATCCGGCGAACTGCAGGGCTTGTAGTATAATGGATCCCTCCTCAATAAAGTTACCGGGCCTCACCCAAGACGTCAGCACTTTGCCGGCCTCCTCCAGGGCAGGTCCTCCCCCGGTCTCCTTCACCAAGACAGCTTCCTCCCCATTTGGATGGACAGCTTGGGATCCCTTCTCAGTTTGCAGGCCCCAGCCAGACTAGCTGGGCCTACTAGACAGCGATGCAGCCTCGGGCCAACGTGGCCCGAGACCAGAACCACACACACACACACACACACACACCTCGAGCCTGGAGGGCCGCGAGGCGGAAACAGACCCCAATCAATGGCACCTGCCTCTTAAGTATCCCCTCCTAGCAGGCACAGCGGGTTCACCACTCCCACCGTACCACTGCCGAGAAGGGCCACTCAATGCACCATGGTTTGCCCGTGTTCCAACAGGTGCCTGAGGTGGTAACGCCACCTACAGGCAAAAAGGGAAATTCCTATCAGGCAAACCACAACTAGAACAGAGGCGAATTTCAATGTAATTCAACCGCCTGAGCCCAACTACTGGCTCAGACATCCCTCTATATTTTAAATAGCGTCCCAACCTTTTGGGGAGGGCGCTACAGAAAGAAGTGAAGAGGGTAAGACTGCAAGTAAAATGTGATGGAAAGACGTGCAGAGGGTAAGACTGCAAGTAAAATGTGATGGAAAGACATGCAGAGGGTTAGACTGCAAGTAATATGTGATGGGGAGAAGTGGAGAGGGTAAGACTGCAAGTAATATGTGATGGGGAGAAGTGCAGAGGGTAAGACTGCAAGTAATATGTGATGGGGAGAAGTGCAGAGGGTAAGACTGCAAGTAATATGTGATGGAGAGAAGTGCAGAGGGTAAGACTGCAAGTAATATGTGATGGAGAGAAGTGCAGAGGGTATGGTAAGGTATGTGCATGAAAGGAGTGTGGAAAGTATGATGCTGGGAAATATGTGAAGGAGCGAGGTATCAATGCCCCGTACACACTCTCAGGATTTCCGACGGGAAAAAGTCAGTCGGGAATCCCGACGGGAAAAAAGAGACCTGGTTCTCTCTTTTTTGCCGGCTGGTTTGGCAGTTTTCCCGTCGGAAAAACTGCGAGGGAGCATACACACGGCCGAGATTCCTCGCAGTTTTCCAGTCGGAAAACCCGGTCGTGTGTAATGGGGATCAGTAGACTCCACTATGTTTATTGTAGTACTTAATCATTCAAAAGTACGTCTAAAAATACTTGATAAATAAACTTTAGATCCCAGCTTTCAGTCTATAGTGTGGCAGACATGATGCACTTCATGGACCCGTAATTGTTGTATGTGTAGCACAGGATATGCATGTAAAGTGGCGCATGTTTCCCGTGCTTAGAACTGTCCCTGCAAAAAATGTCATTTTTGAAAGAAAAAAATGCATTTAAAACTGACTCGCGGCTATTAATGAATTGTCGGCTCCCGGCAATACATACAAAAGTCATTGATAAAAAAAAAAAAAAGCGTGGGGGTTCCCCAGAATTCAATTACCAGGCCCTTCAGGTCTGGAATGGATATTAAGGGGAACCCCGCCGCAAATTTAAAAAAAAATTGACGTGGGGTTCCCCCAAATATCCATTCCAGGCCCTTCAGATCTGGCATGGATTTTAAGGGGAACTCCACCCCAAATTTAAAAAAAAAATGGCGTGGAGTCCCCCTAAAAATCCATATGTAAATTTAAATTACACAGTGAAGGAAGTTCCCCGCTCAAGCCAATGACGTAGGCGGATCCGACATACCGAGGGGGCGGACCTGATGGGGAACTGCTCTCACTTTGGTAATACATGTATAGACCCGCCCCTTCTCATGTTCCGCATCTGGTCCGCTGAGCGGACCTGATGGGGAACTTTAGAAGGGGCGGGTCTATACATTTAAAATACTGAGAGGGAGTTCCCCATCAGGTCCGCTCAGGCACAACTAATAAAGGACAGCGCTGGACATCGGGATCGCCGCGGGACACTGGATTTCACCGCTGGAATGTTTTTGTTTTTTTTTTAAATAAAGGACTTTTTCAAGGTGTTTGTGTGTTTTTTTAAACATTTTTTTACGCTTTCTTCGTGAAATGGTAGGGGTACAATGTACCCCTTACCAATTCACATAGGGGGGGCGGGATCTGGGGGTCCCCTTTGTTAAAGGGGTCTTCCAGATTCCGATAAGCCCCCCGCCCGCAGACCCCCACAACCACCGGGCAAGGGTTGTGGGGATGAGGCCCTTGTCCCCATCAACATGGGGACATCCTCCCCATGTTGAGGGCATGTGGCTTGGTACGGTTCAGGAGGGAGGGGGGGCCGCTCTCTCGTCCCCCCCTTTTCCCCTGCGGCCGGCTAGGTTGCGTGCTCGGATAAGGGGTCTGGTATGGATTTTTAGGGGGACTCCACGCCATTTTTTTAAAAAAATTGGGGTGGAGTTCCCCTTAAAATCCATGCCAGATCTGAAGGGCCTGGAATGGATATTTGGGGGAACCCCACGTCAATTTTTTTTTAAATTTGCGGCGGGGTTCCCCTTAATATCCATTCCAGACCTGAAGGGCCTGGTAATTGAATTCTGGGGAACCCCCACGCTTTTTTTTTTTTTTTTATCAATGACTTTTGTATGTATTGCCGGGAGCCGACAATTCATTAATAGCCGCGAGTCAGTTTTAAATGCATTTTTTTCTTTCAAAAATGACATTTTTTGCAGGGACAGTTCTAAGCACGGGAAACATGCGCCACTGTACATGCATATCATACACACCCCCCAGGTATGAAATTTAAAGGAATATTTCACTTTTATTTTTTCATTTTAAGCATTATTAAAATCACTGCTCCCGAAAAAACGGCCGTTTTTAAAACTTCTTTTTGCATTGATACATGTCCCCTGGGGCAGGACCCCAGTCCCCAAACACTTTTTAGGACAATAACTTGCATATAAGCCTTTATAATTAGCACTTTAGATTTCTCCCATAGATTTTTCGAATTTGCCGCGAACACCCCAATTTGTTCGCTGTTCGGCGAACAGGCGAACAGGCAATGTTCGAGTCGAACATGAGTTCGACTCGAACTCGAAGCTCATCCCTAGTGTAGAGTAGCTGCACACATTCAGGGAATGAGGGGAGTGCAGAGGATTCAGGGTCGAGAGGCGTGTGAGAAGAAAGGTCAACAGAGTGCCGAGCACAACAATAGTGAGTAGATGGCTGTCAGCAGAAACAGCTTCTGGGGGGTTTTGTGTGGTGAGGGAGTGTGGCAATGCGGAATGCACAAAAGTGTCGCTCAGGGCTGGTTTGAGAACCTGGGGGCAAGTCTCTGGGATTCTGGGATATGCCAGGCTGCTGCTCACTGTCTTGTTTCTAGGAGTCTGGGATCAGTGGTATTCAGGGATGAGGGATCCATGGAGGCAGTGAAGGTTTGGAAAGTAGAAACCCTGCTGGATGGGATTGAAGAAACTGAGCACAACACGACTGGGAGTGGGCAAAAGAAGGGAAAGGTGGAAAGTGTGAAAACACCAGGGGATCAGGCAGAAAATAAGGAGCCACTTGTGGCAGAATCACTCATTGACAAAACAAAACTCTGATGTGCACACTATTCCAAAAGGGAATGCAAAACTATTTTGACAAAACTAAACTCTTATGCCGCGTACAGACGGTCGGAATTTCCGATGGAAGAAGTCCAATGGGAGCTTTTCATCGGATATTCCGACCGTGTGTATGCCCCATCTGACTTTTCCCGTCGGAATTTCCGACGGACTTAGATAGAGAGCAGGTTCTAAATTTTTCCGTCGGAAATTCCGACTGAGTTTTGCCCGTGGCTAAGTCCGGCCGTGTGTACGTGGCATTACCAAGCTTTTATATTATTTAAGATAACAACATGCACTGAAAAATGGGGAATAGTTTCAGCTATCATTATTTTATACCTATCTATTATTGGTCAGATTTGGATTTGCAGCATGTAATTATTGATTAGCAGAAAATAAGGGCTATAGTGACTTTGTGCGAACACACAGGTGATCCAAACTATCTGTCAGAGTACACTTTTAATGCAATAATTAATACGTCATGAAATCATAAAATTTTAAATTCTGGAAAATCCAAAATAAAATCAGGGTCAGGGTAAAAAAAAAACCGAGATTCAGTACATTTCTGCAATACATGCATGCTTCCCAGTGTTTTATTTCTTCAAAAATGCTGAAATACAGAAGAAAATTTGCTGATCTGCTAAAAATCCATTGAGTTCTTAATTTCATGTTTAGACTGACAACACACAGTCTTTCCTTCTCCAAAATCCCAGTTAGCGTTGTCAGCCCTGCCTTCTGGACAGAACTCTGCCTATCCCCCATCCCTCTTTGTCCCACTCTGAAGCTGGCCATGGCTTTTAGAACATCCCCAGAACATTCAAATGTCATTCAGAAGATTTCTTTGCTTTAACATTTGATTTTGGAATGAAAAGACTTCACCAAATGAAAACCACATACAGTGCCATAAATTTGTTCATTTGAGAAATATTTTCTATCCTTCTCCTTCAAATTCTTTTGTCACTGCAGTTGAAAATGAACAATGATTTGGCCCATTAATGATTAAAAAAATGAACAAACTTTCTTAGAATTTACGTCTATGGCAATTTATTAAATTCTTTCCCGTCAAAACAATACTGCTGTCTGCACCCCAAGTCCTGCCACCGTGTGTAAGAAAGGGGCTCTTGGAAGATGTACTGTAGTTCTTAAGGGTTGGCTACACCAATAGGAAATTAACTCCCATCACCTGATCATGTAATTTACAAGACTGGCGGTGATGAAGATAATAAAAGCTGTTTCTCACTACAGTAACAAGGTAAAAGAAAAAATAATTCTGGTACACAATCTCGAAGCAGTAGAGGGAAGTTATGGAATAAATGTAGCTAAACTCTAATTTCTGTGTTTAGATCTTCATTTTATATCATATATATTGTTGCTCTATGCTAAAACTTTACAATGAAGGATTACAAATGTTAAGTAACTATTCAAAACTGCACTGTAGTACAACTAGAAATGCAACCACATGATGTGCATTCTCTAATGCAGTCACTGCATGTCATATATTAAAGGCTGATTCTTCATAATGGGCGACGCCAGGTTTAGATTGTATGCAAAAGCTAGAGATAAGGAATATTAGCAAATTATAACTGTGAAGACCAGGAGCTGTTATCTGGGTGTGTTTATGGAGCTCCTGATGTTAGTCCCTGACAGCTGTACAAGTCACAACTGGAACTCCTGTAAACTGTTATGTAAAGTATCTGGAATCATTCTGAGGGTATGGAATGTATTCTGCATCCAAGACTGGAGGTGCCGTATACATGACACGCTCTGCCAGGATCTGCCTAGCATCTATGTACTCCATTTTACAGACTCCAGTGTTCTGTTACTAAATAAATGTTCACAGGGCTGTGGCCAGCAATCTGAGCCTTTGTACGAACCTTTGTTATATAATACAATCACAGGGGATTATCACTGTTCCATTGAAATGTTACAGAGATAGATTTACATAAACATTGATATGTTGACAATAGACATACTGGGCATGTTCTATATTTGAGAAACCTTCAGCCTATGTCATGTTTGGAAATGGGGATCAGTAGACTCCACTATGTTTATTGTAGTACTTAATCATTCAAAAGTACGTCTAAAAATACTTGATAAATAAACTTTAGATCCCAGCTTTCAGTCTATAGTGTGGCAGACATGATGCACTTCATGGACCCGTAATTGTTGTATGTGTAGCACACGGACCTTTTTCTCACCTGGCTCACTTGTAAGATAAGGCACACCGTGCTATATGCCTGTACCCTCCTGTTTAAAGAGGCTAAGCGGTGTTCACAATTTGTTGGGTTCCGCAGCAAGTTACCTCTCCTGGGCTGGTTCCTTTCTCTAGAGTGTAGAGAAAAGTCTGTTGTTTGTGTATCAATAAGGCCAATGTCCAGACAAGGTTAAACCTCAATGACTGAAGGTTTATTTTATTTATGCTTGAAACCGGACAGGAAAGTTGAAAATGAAGAATAGAATAACAGGGAGGCAGGTTCAGGCACTTAATATCACCCATCAATCCTAAGTGGACTCTGCTCACCCGGATAGTTCCCTCTCACAGTCCTAGCAGCCAGTGATGCACAAACTTTACTTTTCTTTCCTAGGGAAACGATCGGAAACCATTTGCCTAGTTCCAAACTTCCCGGCATTTGTAGCATAAGGACCTAGGTGCAAGTTGAAGCACGCTACAATGCTTGTGGCGGACTTGTGGAATCCCTCTGTAGGTGACCAGGCCTCATCCGAGGCAGTGACTTCCTTCACCGGTAACCCTGGCTCCCTCTGCAGAACGGGTCACCCTCGAGTGCCCTGGAATTCCTCTTTAGATGGTAGGCCAGCTAAAGGTGCTGGGCCTACATGAAGAATTGCAGCCCCAGGCTAAAGGTGCCTGAGACTGTTCCACGCATGCGCACTCCCATGGCCTGGAGGGCCAAGAGACGCAGACGGACTGCTCCATGGTACTGCTCCTCAGTGCCCCTCCTTCTCCCCTCCAAAGATGGCATCTGCCCCTTATGTATCCTCTCCCAGCATGCACAGCGGGCTGACCACACCTCCCGTAAGAGATAAAAAACAAAGGCAGGCGCCGCTGAAGTAAAACTGTGTGATTTTAATATAGCAGTAACACTAAAACATTCACATTAAGGTGTCTTTAGATCGGCATGTGGGGGTCCTGTGGGAAGTGCACCTCCGCTCGTGCCAGCAATGTTGAAGCCCAGTGCAGTGGAGCCGGTGTTCAATCCTGTGGAGAGTTTTCCGGGTCTCGTGCGGCGGCCGAATGGAGGCCTGGAGCGCAAGCTTCTCGTCTGTGCTGAGTGCTGAGGCACAGCGTCGGCGGGATGGCGTCACAGAACCAAGATGCAATGCATTTCGGTGCATGCCCAATGAGAGGAGGAACACACTATGCTCACCTTTTTCAAGCTAGCCTAGAAGTGCAAAAAGACTGTTACCTCACCACAAAGCAAACTGCTTAAAGGACTTCTTTGGACCTAGTGTCCCATGCTATATTTCAGTGAGCGCCACTAACCATGTACCTTTTTTCTATGACCACGCCCCCCGTACAGCTGCCTGGAGAGGACACCCATAGGTACAGCAATGTCACGATCGGTTCAGCCCTGACCTGTTATAGCAGCCCCACCCACAGGCCACAGGGAACTGTCCACCAGCAACACCACTTGGCAAAAGCAGAAGAACAAAACCCAACAATTGAAGCGATCCGGGCCTGGCTACTAACCCAGATCAACCCCTAAATTTAGGTACCTACCCCCCTAAAAGTAAAGGGGCGCTACAGATGTATATACTGTATGACCATGGTTACACCTGTGACACCAGTGCCTATGTGAATGCAATGATTGAAATATAATTGAATTGGAAATAAAAAATAGCTGCTGTCCAATATTCCCAATATAGGCTATTTACCAATGTACAATGTAACTTAGGCAGCGCTTTCTTATACAAACTCTGTGCCTTAAGTGGTCACAATACTATTAAACTGTATATACCAATATCAGTGCCAACTTACATACACTTATAATGCAAAAAATTATTGACAGAAATTAATATACATTCTTGCAAAATAAAGATAAAAACAAAGTCCATCTATGTAGTGCAGTCCTAAATTTTTCTATTCCACCTCATGCACACAACGGTATCATCACCATGCACTCACCAGATGGCTACAGCACCTGGCCCGCTGGGGTGATGCCTGCAGCTGCACGCATCACTGTGGTACCGTTTTTTTTAGAGCTGGCGGTTGGCTTTCTTGGGATAACAACCGATGCGGCTAAGAAGTCCCCCACTCCCGCTGCCTTCAGCAGCTCTCCCGGGCTCTTTCATCCGATCCCATCGGGAGTCCTCAGTACAGGGCCGAGAGGTCCAGGGGCTGCATCTGGTCCAAGGCCTGTAAGGGAATAAGACGGAGAACAATACCCACAAGGAGCAGAAGAATGCATGTATGTAAAACGTTCAGGCTGAGCATCCCCCTGGGGGTGGTATGGAGTGGTTCTAGTCCTTTTGATGCCCAACAAGTCTAACAGCTTCCTTATGAGATTACTTTCAAAGTCTCTCCCTTGATCCAAATGAAGACGTTGGGGCAGACCATAGTGTACGAAGAACTTCTCTACTAGTACTTTTGCTACTGTCGAGGCTTTCTGGTCCTTTGTTGGAAATGCTTGGGCATATCTGGGGAAGTGGTCAGTTACCACTAGAACATTCCCTTGTCCACTCAGATCAGGCTCCAGGCAAAGGAAATCAATGCACACCAGCTCCATGGGTCCCTGACTCTGAAGATTGCCCAATGGGGCGGCTCGATGAGGCAGGGTCTTCCTCTGGATGCATCGGATACAAGAATGGCAGTAACCTTCAACTTCAGCCCGCATGCAGGGCCAATAGAATCTGTCTCTTACTAGATGGAAGGTTATTTCAGGCCCCAGGTGACCATGATTGTCATAAAGAGCAGTTAGGACCATCTCTCTGTACTTAATGGGCAGAAACAGTTGCCACTTCTCTTCCAAACCATCAGAGGGGCCCCTTCGGTAGACCACCCCTTGATGTATCTGCAACATATCCCACTCTCTGTGTAACAGTCGAGCCTCTTTTGGAGAGTCTGTGAGAAGCATATCAGGGCACTGGTCCTCCAAGGCCTTCAATACTAGTCTTCCCAAGGGGTCTTCCAATTGATCTTTCCTTAGCTCCTTCTTAGACAGTTTGGGTAGGCCCTCTTCTCCTACTTGAGTCACATTACAATAGCATTTGGATACCCCAGCAGCCAAAACTCCAATCTCTTCGGCCCTGGATCCTCCACCGGCCTGAAGTTCCGCTCCCTGGTATAGGGTTTGCACTCCTTCTGGGGTCAACTGAGCCCATTCTTCAGCGGGGTCACTGAGAGCATGAGACCTTCGTGATAGGGCGTCTGCATCCCTATTTCAAACTCCTGGTCGGTACTTCAGGCTGAATGTGAAACCTGAAAGGGCAGCCAACCACCTATGTCCCGTGGCATCCAGTTTAGCGGTGGTCGGAAGGTAGGTGAGTGGATTGTTATCTGTCTTGACTGCGAATTCGGCCCCATATAGATAATCTCTTAACTTGTCCACTACAGCCCACTTTAAGGCTAGGAATTCAAGCTTGTGCGTGGGATAATTCTTTTCAGAGGGGACCAGACTCCTACTCACAGTGACCATCGTGTTCTTGATATAGCACCCCACCTAGCCCATCTGGACTGGCATCGACATGCAATTCGTAGGGTTTTGTGGTATCCGCATAAGCCAAAACAGGGGCAGTGGTCAGGCTCCTCTTCAAATGGATGAATGCCTCTTCACACTTGGTGGTCCACTGGTACTGGATGGATTCTTTAGGTTTCCTAGACCCCATGGAGGGTTTCACAGGCTTGACTGACTCAGGGACATCATCTCCTCCCTCACTCCTCAGTAGTTCATTGAGGGGATGGGCGATCTTGGCAAACCCCTCCACGAACCTTCTATAGTAGGAGCAGAACCCCAGGAATGACCGAAGCTCGGTCACATTGGTGGGTCTCGGCCAAAAGGTGACAGCATCCAGCTTATCAGGGTCTGTGGCTATCCCCTCTGCAGATACGATGTGGCCTAGGTAATGGACTGAGGGCTGGTAGAATTGACACTTCTCTAAAGAAAGCTTCAGGCCTTCTTCATGGAGCCTCTTTAGGACCTTTTCCAACCGCTGTTTGTGCTCTTCTAGAGTTCTGCCGAACACTATAATGTCATCCAGATTCACCAGCACCTCGATTAGATTCATATCTCCCACCGTTTTCTCCATCAGTCTTTGAACAGTGGCTGGGGCTCCTGACAACCCCTGAGGTATACGGTTGAATTCAAAGAAACCCACTGGGGTGATGAAAGCTGTTTTCTCTTGATCCTCAGCGTGCATGGGAATCTGAAAGTATCCACTCTTTAGATCCATCACACTGAACCACTTGGCCCCTGACAGACTCTGCAAAGCATCTTCTATCCGGGGGGTGGTGTACTGATCTGGAATGGTTCTTCTGTTCAGTGCTCGGTAGTCGATACACAGCCTCAGTGACCCATTTTTATTCCGGACTACCACTATTGGAGAAGCGTAGGGGCTCCTGGATTCTCGAATAATTCCCGTCCTTTTGAGTTCTGCCAATTGCTCACGTAGGTCTACCAAGTTTCCTCTGGGGACCTGTCGGACTCTTTCTCGGAACGGTTTGGCTTCCTGCAGGCGAATCTTGTGGGTGGCACTCTTTGGCACTCTTTGCACACCCCACATTGAATTCATTTTGGGAGAATATCTTCTGCCATCGAGTGAGTTGGACCTTGGCCCTCTCCTTCCAATCCGGGGGGAGGGTTGTGCCTTCCAAACAAAGCTTCTCCACTGTGACTTCACCCCTCTCTTCCTTCTTCAAGTCAGACGGGGCAACTGGGGTGGCTGGGTTCACCTGGCCCAACAGCATTCTGGCTGGTACCTTCACAGGTGTGGTCATAGTGTTACTAATGCTCACTTAGACCTTGCCATGACTTCTCTGTAGAGCCTTCAGGGGAATCACCTCGGGAATTACTTCTATCCCCTTCCCTCTTCTCTGTGGGTCTGCATCGAGGACAACAAAGGGGCCTAGTTGTTTCCAGGTAAGCTTGACAGAAGCTCTCAAACAAGTCACCTCTCCTGGCTGTAGTACCTTCTCTGTTCTATCTAGCCGCCAGATCTTGCCGACCCCTTCTGCTGGGGCCTTTTGTTCTAGCACTAGGCGCTGATATACTTGTTTTAACATGGGGTGTACTCTTGCTGTTGAAGTTTCCTGCTCCTGGACCAGAGGTGTCAGAAGTCTCCTGACCAGATCAGTGTTGGTCCCTATGATGAGGGAACTCTCGCCAGCTCCTGGTGGGCAAGGACAGACCACTGCCAAAGTGTCAAAAGCCTCCGCCTCTCCTGCCACTGAGGGGTCAAAAGTTAGTTTGATTGACACCCCCACCCCCTCCCTCTCACCCCCTCCCTCTCTGTCACCCCCCCCCTTCTGTCTCACCCCCCCCTTCTGTCTCACCCCCACCCTCTCTGTCAATCCCCCACCCCCTCCCTCTCTGTCACCCCCCACCCCCTCCATCTATGTCACACCCCCACCCTCCTCTCTCTCTCCCCCCCTTCTGTCTCTAACCTTCCACCCCCTCTTTCCCTTTTAGGGCAAATTCCCACTAAATCAGCATGAAATCAAAGAGCAGCAATTTGACACTCCAGCCACTCATTATTGCAGGCTGCTAGGGGGCAGTATGATTAACAGTTCGATGCATCATACTTCCCCCTCTTTTTTTTTGCACAAACTTTGTTTGAAGTGTATATAATGTACATTTTATTCTCCAAAATGTCAGGCAGCGTGCTGTCATTTCAGGTTCTCAAAGAAATGCATTCTGTTAGTAAATCTTTCATGTTTTCTCAGTGTATAAAAAAAGTTGTAGGGGGCTGGCAACGCTGTTTGGGGAAGGGAGGCGCTTCAGAGTCCAGTGCCTATAGGCTCCTGAGATGTGAATTCCGGTCCTGGAGAAAGAGAGAGGCGGGGGGAGGGGACAAAGTAAAATGGGGAGAAAGAAGAAGGGATAGAAAGAACAAGAAAGATGGATAGAGAGAGAGAAAGGGGGAAGAAAGGAGAACAAAGAGCAAACAGTAGGGTAAAAAATATTTGGAAAAAGTTATTGGGGGAGGGGGGGGGGGGGTGACAACATATTTTACAGCACCAGGTGACACCAACCCTAGTGACGCCACTGCCTGAAGCTACCCCTTATTGCTGGTGCTGGTGTTGTTCTGTTGTGTAACACAGGCATCTGCACGCAGTTACAGTGGGTGTAGTGTGCCTCCTGCACAGTATACACCTGAAGCTACCCCTTATGGCTGGTGTTGTTCTGTTGTGTAACACAGGCATCTGCAGCAGTTACAGTGGGTGTAGTGTGCCTCCTGCACAGTATACACCTGAAGCTACGCCTTATTGCTGGTGTTGGTGTTGTTCTGTTGTGTAACACAGGCATCTGCAAGCAGTTACAGTGGGTGTAGTGTGCCTCCTGCACAGTATACACCTGAAGCTACCCCTTAGTGCTGGTGTTGGTGTTGTTCTGTTGTGTAACACAGGCATCTGCAAGCAGTTACAGTGGGTGTAGTGTGCCTCCTGCACAGTATACACCTGAAGCTACCCCTTATTGCTGGTGTTGGTGTTGTTCTGTTGTGTAACACAGGCATCTGCAAGCAGTTACAGTTGGTGTAGTGTGCCTCCTGCACAGTATACACCTGAAGCTACCCCTTATTGCTGGTGTTGGTGTTGTTCTGTTGTGTAACACAGTCATCTGCAAGCAGTTACAGTGGGTGTAGTGTGCCTCCTGCACAGTATATACCTGAAGTTACCCCTTATTGCTGGTGTTGTTCTGTTGTGCAACACAGGCATCTGCAGCAGTTACAGTGGGTGTAGGTGCCTCCTGCACAGTATACACCTGAAGCTACCCCTTATTGCTGGTTTCCCCATCTCCCTGCAGGCCATTAGTATGTCTGGAAGGCCAACAAGGAGAGGCAGACAGTCACAAGCCAAAAAAAGAGGGCAAGCAGGCTCTGTGTCTAGGGGCAACAGTGCTGGTCGTGGACGCGGTGCATCGCCATCAGCACGTGATCATGGGACACGCTTGTCCTTATTTTCGGCAGCTGGACGTGTTGAGCCGCATCATGCCGAAGACTTGGTAGAGTGGATGACCAAGCCCTCCTCATCCTCCTCATCCTCTCTCACCCAGGCTCAGGGTACTGGCAAAGCAGCTGCCAACGCGTCCTCTTCCCTCGTATCACTGTCATCAGTCACTCCTTCCCTAGACCCACCATGTCCTCCTGAGGAGTCCCCCGAACTGTTTTAGCACAGTGTTGGGTACATGCTCCAGGAGGATGCCCAGCGTTTTGAAGGCTCTGATGATGATACCCAGCTAGAGGAAGGCAGTAGCGTGAGCGCAGAGAGAGGGGATGCTCAAGAAGGACAGCAATCTGGCAGTCATGTTCCACCAGCTGCAGCATACTGCCAGGTTTGCTCCAGTGATCAAGAGGGAGGGGATGATGAGGTCACTGACTCCACGTGGGTGCCTGATAGGAGAGGGGAGGAGGAGGAGACACATCTCCAACGAGGCAGGATGCCCTCCAGGGGCCAGCTTAAGAGCAGCACACCGACTGAATCACACCGCAGAGCTCCGCCTGTGCAGGGCGCTGCCTCTGCGCGTTATTCCAAAAGTTCTTTGGTGTGGGCCTTTTTTGAGTCGAGTGCATCAGTTAGCACCGCTGCTATTTGCAACATATGTCTCAAGCGTATCTCGCGTGGCCAAAACATTAGCCGCTTGGGCACCACATGCTTGACCAGACATATGTTGACCTGCCATGCAGCTCGTTGGCAAGCGTACCTTAAAGACCCACACCAAAGAACAAAGTGGACCTCTCCTTGCTCCTCATCAGCTGGGATCTCCAACCCCACTATACCTTCAGTCCTCTCTGAAACCTGCACTGAGAGGAATGAAGGTGTAGAATTAGGTGTGTCACAGCCAAGTACTTGCGGGCACTCTGCTAGCAGTACACCGACATCCGATTGTAGCAGACAAATTTCCCTGCCCCAGCTGCTGGACCGTCGAAAGAAGTTCACTCCCAGCCATCCACATGCCCAGCGGTTGAATGCTAGCTTGGCTAAATTGCTAGCACTTCAACTGCTGTCTTTTCAGTTGGTAGAATCGGCCCCCTTCCGTGAGTTTGTGCAATTTGCGGTTCCTCAGCGGCAGGTTCCCAAACGCCACTTTGTCTCACGGAAGGCGATTCCGGCTCTCTACCGGCATGTGGAAGGCAATGTCCATGCCTCGCTGGACAGGGCGGTCAGCGGTAAGGTGCATATTACCGCTGACTCATGGTCCAGCAGGCATGGACAGGGATGTTACTTATCTTTCACAGCCCATTGGGTCACTCTTTTGGCAGCTGGGAAGGATGCAGGACAAGGTGCAGTAGTGTTGGAGGTTGTTCCGCTGCCACGCCTCCAAAATGCTACTACTGGTTGTGACACACCTCTCTCCTTCACCCCCTCCTCTTTTTCCTCCATGGCCTCTTCCTGTGCTTTGTCCTCAGAACCAGCGGTGCTCCGTAGGCGTTCAAGGGGCTACGCAAGTACGCAGGCAAAAAGATGCCATGCCGTGCTTGCGCTGGTGTGTTTGGGGGACAGGAGCCACACTGGGGCAGAGGTTCTGTCAGCTCTGAAGGGACAGGCCGAGAGGTGGTTGACGCCACGCCAGCTTAAGCCAGGAATGGTGGTTTGCGACAATGGCACCAACCTCCTCTCTGCCCTCCGACAGGGACAACTGACCCATGTGCCCTGTGTGGCTCACGTCCTTAACATGGAAGTGCAGCGGTTTTTGGGCAGGTACCCGGGCTTACAGAATGTCCTGAGGCAGGCCAGGAAAGTCTGTGTGCATTTCCGCCGATCATATAATGCCAGTGCTCGGCTGGCTGAGCTGCCCAAGAACCGCCTTATATGTGACATTCCCACCAGGTGGAACTCAACGTTGGCCATGCTGCAACGGCTGCACACGCAGCAGAGGGCCATCAATGAGTACCTGTGCGACTACGGCACCAGGACAGGGTCAGGGAAGCTCGGTTTTTTCACCACGCCAGTGGGGCATGATCAGGGATGCATGCACTGTCCTGGCACCATTTGAGGAGGCCACGAGGATGGTGAGCAGTGACAGTGCATGCATCAGTGACACTGTACCTCTTGTCCACCTGTTGGAGCATATGCGTGGAAAAATGGACAGGGCACTTGAGGCAGAACAGAGGCAGGAAGAGGAGGACTTCCTTGCCTCTCAAGGGCCCCTTTATCCAGACAGCGTTCCTTCTGTCCCACCCATCACACAGGAATAGTGATGAGCCGAACACCCCCGGGTTCGGTTCGCACCAGAACCCGCGAACGGACCGAAAGTTCGAACGAACATTAGAACCCTATTAAATACAATGGATGCGAACGTTCGAATTCTAAAGTGCTAATTATAACAACTATTATGCATGTTATTGTCCTAAAAAGGGTTTGGGAACCCGGGTTCTGCACCAGGGGACATGTATCAATGCAAAAAGAAGTTTTAAAAACGGTCGTTTTTCGGGAGCAGTCATTTTAATGATGCATAAAGTGAAAAAAAAAAAGTCAAATATTCCTTTAAATATCGTACCTGGGGGGTGTCTAAAGTATGCCTGTGAAGTGCCACGTGTTTCCCGTGTTTAGAACTGTCCCTGCACAAAATGACACTTCTAAAGGAAAAAAAAGCCATTTAAAACTGCTTGCGGCTTTAATGTAATGTCTGGTCCCGGTAATATGGATGAAAATCTTTAAGAAAAATGGCATAGCTACCCCATGACCCCCCCCCCCCCCTACCCCAGCCCATTACCAGCCCCTTTGGGTCTTGTATGGATATTAAGGGGAACCCCGCACATAAAATAAAAAAGGCCCTATATACTCTGAACAGCCGTATACAGGCGGTGCATACAAGACAGGGACTGTAGGTTTGTTCTTATGTAGAATGTGTTTGTAATTTTGAACAGGTACATTGTTGAAGTGTAGCTCCAGCCCAAAAATCTATTTTTAAACTTTTTGGGAAACATAGGTAAGGGTTATCACCCCTGTAACATTTGTTTTGCTGTCTGTGCCCCTGTTCAGAACATTTCACCTCACTTTCCGTCCCAATGACAACTGTTTTTGAAATGTGGTGTTTTTCTTGAAACAAGGATTGCTGATAAAGCATCAGTACAGATGAGACCCCTTTCTCCCATATTTATTCTTACAGGAGAGAATTTTCCTTTCTAGGGGTAGATTTCCTCTCACTTCCTGTTGTCTTCTTTCGTTTGCAAGTAGGAGTCGTTTGTAAGTTGGATGTTTGAAAGTAGGGACCTGCCGTATATACTCTGCAGAAATAGGCCCCTTAGTTGTTGGTGTTGGCACAACACTGTAAGCACTCAGTTACTCTTGGTTGGTGCTGGAACGCCCTGCTGTCAACTATTATATCAGGAATTTTAATTACATATAATTGTTGAACAGTGGTAGTAAAAATTGGGGCTTTGATGGTGGTGCTGGTGCCACAACACTGTAAGCCCTGACAGTTACTCTTGGTGGGTGCAGCAATGGGCCCTGCTGTGAATTATTAGATCAAGAATTGTAATTACATGCCCCTTTTGAACAGGGGCTGAAAAATTGGGCCTTTCGTGGTGGTGGTGGTGGTGGTGGCGTTGCCACAAGACTGTAAGCCCTCAGAGTTACTCTTGGTGGGTGCAGCAATGGACCCTGCTGTGAATTATTAGATCAAGAATTGTAATTGCATGCCCCTGTTGAACAGGGGCTGAAAAATTGGGCCTTAGGCACTGGTGGCACAACACTACAACCCCTCACAGATACTGTACTTGGAGCACAGCAATGAGCCCTGTTGCAAAGTAATGCTTCAAAAATTGTAATGACACGCCCCTGTTAAACAGGGGCTGAAAAATTGGGCCTTAGGCACTGGTGCCACAACACTCCAACCCCTCACAGATACTGTACTTGGAGCACAGCAATGAGCCCTATGGCAAATTATTGCTAAAAAAATTGTAATTACACGCCCCTGTAAAACAGGGGCTGAAAAATTGGGCCTTAGCCACTGGTGGCGGCACCCATAAACAAAAATGATCTTCCAAGCTATCATCATCAATCGTATCATTGAGGACTCGGAGGAGGAGGATAGCCAGTCAACATAACAGCACAGGCACTCAGCATCAGCATCAGTCTTGAAGGGATGTGACATGTTAAAATCAATTAGTCTGTTATATCAGCATCAGGTGTGTGGTAGCTGGTGGTGATCCAAGACTGGTTCATCTTGATGAAAGTCAGTCGATCAACCGAGTCGGTGGACAGGCGCACCCTGTGATCCGTGACAAATCCTCCAGCAGCACTGAATGTGCGTTCCGAAAGAACGCTGGATGCAGGACAGGCCAGTAGCTCAATTGCATACTGTGCAAGCTCTGGCCAGTGATCCATCCTCAAGACCCAGTAAGCCAGAGGATTTTCGGTGGGGAAGGTGTCCAAGTCTGACCTTGCCCCTAGATATTCCTGCACCATGTTTATCAGACGCTGGCGATGGTTGCTGGAACCGATCATACTTTGGGGCTGCGGACTAAAGAATTGTCTGAACGCATCGGTCAGACGGCCACCTTCCCCACCGCTCCTTCTTTGACTGGCCGAAGCCTCAGCAACTCGTTGTCCAGGACCAGGATTTTGTAACCTCCCAGTCTCTGGGAACGCGTTGCACAGACCTTTCTGCAAGGCCTCCCGGAGTTGTCTCATCCTCTGCTCCCTCTGCGACGGTAACATAAGGTCCGCAACCTTACCCTTGTACCGTGGATCAAGGAGAGTGGCCAGCCAGTAATGGTCCCTCTCCTTGATCCGAAGAATACGAGGATCCTTCCGCAGACTTTGCAGGATCAGGGAGGCCATGCAGCGTAGGTTTGCTGAGGCATTCGCTCCGGAGTCCTCTGGGTCACTAAGGACGACATGATCCGCAGCCACCTCCTCCCAGCCACGTACAAGTCCACTGGTTTCTTGGGACTGTAAATCATCCCTAAAAGACTGCTGCTGATGATGCTGAGTGCCAGCCTCCACCTCCATGCTGACACAATCCTCCTCCTCCTCCTCCTCCTCCTCCTCCTCCTCTTCCTGTGCGATGGGTGGGACAGAAGGAACACTGTCTGGGTAAAGGGGGCCTTGAGAGGCAAGGAAGTCCTCCTCTTCCTGCCTCTGTTCTGCCTCAAGTACCCTGTCCATTATTCCACGCAGCGTGTGCTCCAACAGGTGGACAAGAGGTACAGTGTCACTGATGCATGCACTGTCACTGCTCACCATCCTCGTGGCCTCCTCAAATGGTGCCAGGACAGTGCATGCATCCCTGATCATGCCCCACTGGCGTGGAGAAAAAAAACCAAGCTCCCCTGACCCTGTCCTGGTGCCGTAGTCGCACAGGTACTCATTGATGGCCCTCTGCTGCGTGTGCAGCCGCTGCAGCATGGCCAACGTTGAGTTCCACCTGGTGGGCATGTCACATATAAGGCGGTTCTTGGGCAGGTTCAACTCCTTTTGCAGCTCAGCCAGGCGAGCACTGGCATTATAAGATCTGCGGAAATGCACACAGACTTTCCTGGCCTGCCTCAGGACATCCTGTAAGCCCGGGTACCTGCCCAAGAACCGCTGCACCACCAGGTTAAGGACGTGAGCCACACAGGGCACATGGGTCAGTTGTCCCTGTCGGAGGGCGGAGAGGAGGTTGGTGCCATTGTCGCAAACCACCATTCCTGGCTTAAGCTGGCGTGGCGTCAACCACCTCTCGGCCTGGCCCTGCAGAGCAGACAGGACCTCTGCCCCAGTGTGGCTTCTGTCCCCCAAACACACCAGCGCAAGCACGGCATGGCATCTTTTTGCCTGCGTACTTGCGTAGCCCCGTGAACGGCTACGGAGCACCGCTGGTTCATAGGACAAACCACAGGAAGAGGCCATGGAGGAAGAAGAAGAGGAGGGGGTGGAGGAGAGAGGTGTGTCACAACCAGTAGTAGCATTTTGGAGGCGTGGCGGTGGGACAACCTCCAACACTACTGCACCTTGTCCTGCATCCTTCCCAGCTGCCAAAAGAGTGACCCAATGGGCCGTGAAAGAAAGGTAACGTCCCTGTCCATGCCTGCTGGACCATGAGTCAGCGGTAATATGCACCTTACCGCTGACCGCCCTGTCCAGCGAGGCCAAGACATTGCCTTCCACATGCCGGTAGAGAGCCGGAATAGCCTTCCGTGAGAAAAAGTGGCGTTTGGGAACCTGCCACTGAGGAACCGCACATTGCACAAACTCACGGAAGGGGGCCGAGTCTACCAACTGAAAAGGCAGCAGTTGAAGCGCTAGCAATTTAGCCAAGCTAGCATTCAACCGCTGGGCATGTGGATGGCTGGGAGTGAACTTCTTTCGACGGTCCAGCAGCTGGGGCAGGGAAATTTGCCTGCTAGAATCGGACGTCGGTGTACTGCTAGCAGAGTGGCCGCAAGTACTTGGCTGTGACACACCTAATTCTACACCTTCATTCCTCTCAGTGCATGTTTCAGAGAGGACTGAAGTTATAGTGGGGTTGGAGATCCCAGCTGATGCGGTGCAAGGAGAGGTCCGCTTTGTTCTTTGGTGTGGGTCTTTGAGGTAGGCTTGCCAACGAGCTGCATGGCAGGTCAACATATGTCTGGTCAGGCATGTGGTACCCAAGCGGCTGATGTTTTGGCCACGCGATATACGCTTGAGACATATGTTGCAAACAGCAGCTGTGCGATCTGATGCACTAGCCTCAAAAAAGGCCCACACCAAAGAACTTTTTGAATGACGGGCAGAGGCAGCACCCTGCACAGGCGGAGCTCTGCGGTGTGATTCCGTCGGTGTACTGCCCTTACGCTGGCCACCAAAGGGCATCCTGCCTCGTTGGAGATGTGCCTCCTCCTCATCCTCCTCCTCCTCCTCTCTCCTATTAGGCACCCACGTGGAGTCAGTGACCTCATCATCACCTCCCTCCTCATCACTGGAGCCAATCTGGCAGTATGCTGCAGCTGCTGGAACATGACTGCCAGATTGGTGTCCTTCTTGAGCATCCCCTCTGTCTGCTCTCACGCTACTGCCTTCCTCTAGCTGGGTTTCATCATCAGACCCTTCGAAACGCTGGGCATCCTCCTGGAGCATGTACCCAACACTGTGCTGAAACAGTTCGGGGGACTCCTCAGGAGGAGGACATGGTGGGTCTAGGGAAGGAGTGACTGATGATGAGTCTGACATTGATACCAGGGAAGAGGACGCTTTGGCAGCTGCTTTTCCAGTACCCTGAGCCTGGGTGGGAGAGGATGAGGAGGAGGAGGAGGGCTTGGTCATCCACTCTACCAAGTCTTCGGCATGATGTGGCTCAACATGTCCAGCTGCCGAAAAGAAGGACAAGCGTGTCCCATGGCCATGTGCTGATGACAATGCACCGCGTCCACGACCAGCACTGTTGCCCCCAGACACAGAGCCTGCTTGCCCTCTTTTATTGCCTCCTGACTGTCTGCCTCTCCTTGTTTGCCTTCCAGACATTCTAATAGATGGCCTGCAGGGAGATGGGAAAAAAGCAATAAGGGCTACCTTCAGGTGTCCTTCTCTGTCCCTTGAAACAAGGACTTTGACAGTGAAAGAAACTGACACTCTCCCTACCTACAGTTTTCTGTCCCTAGAAAAAATGTTTTTTTTAAGCACAATTTAGCACAAGGAGAATTCACTCACTGTCCTTCCAGGTCCCTGGAAACAAGGACTTTCACAGTGAAAGAAACTGACACTCTCCCTACCTACAGTTTTCTGTCCCTAGAAAAAATGTTTTTTTTAAGCACAATTTAGCACAAGGAGAATTCACTCACTGTCCTTCCAGGTCCCTGGAAACAAGGACTTTGACAGTGAAAGAAACTGACACTCTCCCTACCTACAGTTTTCTGTCCCTAGAAAAAATGTTTTTTTTAAGCACAATTTAGCACAAGGAGAATTCACTCACTGTCCTTCCAGGTCCCTGGAAACAAGGACTTTGACAGTGAAAGAAACTGACACTCTCCCTACCTACAGTTTTCTGTCCCTAGAAAAAATGTTTTTTTTAAGCACAATTTAGCACAAGGAGAATTCACTCACTGTCCTTCCAGGTCCCTGGAAACAAGGACTTTGACAGTGAAAGAAACTGACACTCTCCCTACCTACAGTTTTCTGTCCCTAGAAAAAATGTTTTTTTTAAGCACAATTTAGCACAAGGAGAATTCACTCACTGTCCTTCCAGGTCCCTGGAAACAAGGACTTTCACAGTGAAAGAAACTGACACTCTCCCTACCTACAGTTTTCTGTCCCTAGAAAAAATGTTTTTTTTAAGCACAATTTAGCACAAGGAGAATTCACTCACTGTCCTTCCAGGTCCCTGGAAACAAGGACTTTGACAGTGAAAGAAACTGACACTCTCCCTACCTACAGTTTTCTGTCCCTAGAAAAAATGTTTTTTTTAAGCACAATTTAGCACAAGGAGAATTCACTCACTGTCCTTCCAGGTCCCTGGAAACAAGGACTTTGACAGTGAAAGAAACTGACACTCTCCCTACCTACAGTTTTCTGTCCCTAGAAAAAATGTTTTTTTTAAGCACAATTTAGCACAAGGAGAATTCACTCACTGTCCTTCCAGGTCCCTGGAAACAAGGACTTTGACAGTGAAAGAAACTGACACTCTCCCTACCTACAGTTTTCTGTCCCTAGAAAAAATGTTTTTTTTAAGCACAATTTAGCACAAGGAGAATTCACTCACTGTCCTTCCAGGTCCCTGGAAACAAGGACTTTGACAGTGAAAGAAACTGACACTCTCCCTACCTACAGTTTTCTGTCCCTAGAAAAAATGTTTTTTTTAAGCACAATTTAGCACAAGGAGAATTCACTCACTGTCCTTCCAGGTCCCTGGAAACAAGGACTTTGACAGTGAAAGAATCTGACACTCTCCCTACCTACAGTTTTCTGTCCCTAGAAAAAATGTTTTTTTTAAGCACAATTTAGCACAAGGAGAATTCACTCACTGTCCTTCCAGGTCCCTGGAAACAAGGACTTTCACAGTGAAAGAAACTGACACTCTCCCTACCTACAGTTTTCTGTCCCTAGAAAAAATGTTTTTTTAAGCACAATTTAGCACAAGGAGAATTCACTCACTGTCCTTCCAGGTCCCTGGAAACAAGGACTTTCACAGTGAAAGAAGCTGACACTCTCCCTACCTACAGTTTTCTGTCCCTAGAAAAAATGTTTTTTTTAAGCACAATTTAGCACAAGGAGAATTCACTCACTGTCCTTCCAGGTCCCTGGAAACAAGGACTTTGACAGTGAAAGAAACTGACACTCTCCCTACCTACAGTTTTCTGTCCCTAGAAAAAATGTTTTTTTTAAGCACAATTTAGCACAAGGAGAATTCACTCACTGTCCTTCCAGGTCCCTGGAAACAAGGACTTTCACAGTGAAAGAAACTGACACTCTCCCTACCTACAGTTTTCTGTCCCTAGAAAAAATGTTTTTTTTAAGCACAATTTAGCACAAGGAGAATTCACTCACTGTCCTTCCAGGTCCCTGGAAACAAGGACTTTGACAGTGAAAGAAACTGACACTCTCCCTACCTACAGTTTTCTGTCCCTAGAAAAAATGTTTTTTTTAAGCACAATTTAGCACAAGGAGAATTCACTCACTGTCCTTCCAGGTCCCTGGAAACAAGGACTTTGACAGTGAAAGAAACTGACACTCTCCCTACCTACAGTTTTCTGTCCCTAGAAAAAATGTTTTTTTTAAGCACAATTTAGCACAAGGAGAATTCACTCACTGTCCTTCCAGGTCCCTGGAAACAAGGACTTTGACAGTGAAAGAAACTGACACTCTCCCTACCTACAGTTTTCTGTCCCTAGAAAAAATGTTTTTTTTAAGCACAATTTAGCACAAGGAGAATTCACTCACTGTCCTTCCAGGTCCCTGGAAACAAGGACTTTGACAGTGAAAGAAACTGACACTCTCCCTACCTACAGTTTTCTGTCCCTAGAAAAAATGTTTTTTTTAAGCACAATTTAGCACAAGGAGAATTCACTCACTGTCCTTCCAGGTCCCTGGAAACAAGGACTTTGACAGTGAAAGAATCTGACACTCTCCCTACCTACAGTTTTCTGTCCCTAGAAAAAATGTTTTTTTTAAGCACAATTTAGCACAAGGAGAATTCACTCACTGTCCTTCCAGGTCCCTGGAAACAAGGACTTTGACAGTGAAAGAAACTGACACTCTCCCTACCTACAGTTTTCTGTCCCTAGAAAAAATGTTTTTTTTAAGCACAATTTAGCACAAGGAGAATTCACTCACTGTCCTTCCAGGTCCCTGGAAACAAGGACTTTCACAGTGAAAGAAACTGACACTCTCCCTACCTACAGTTTTCTGTCCCTAGAAAAAATGTTTTTTTAAGCACAATTTAGCACAAGGAGAATTCACTCACTGTCCTTCCAGGTCCCTGGAAACAAGGACTTTCACAGTGAAAGAAGCTGACACTCTCCCTACCTACAGTTTTCTGTCCCTAGAAAAAATGTTTTTTTTAAGCACAATTTAGCACAAGGAGAATTCACTCACTGTCCTTCCAGGTCCCTGGAAACAAGGACTTTGACAGTGAAAGAAACTGACACTCTCCCTACCTACAGTTTTCTGTCCCTAGAAAAAATGTTTTTTTTAAGCACAATTTAGCACAAGGAGAATTCACTCACTGTCCTTCCAGGTCCCTGGAAACAAGGACTTTGACAGTGAAAGAAACTGACACTCTCCCTACCTACAGTTTTCTGTCCCTAGAAAAAATGTTTTTTTTAAGCACAATTTAGCACAAGGAGAATTCACTCACTGTCCTTCCAGGTCCCTGGAAACAAGGACTTTCACAGTGAAAGAAACTGACACTCTCCCTACCTACAGTTTTCTGTCCCTAGAAAAAATGTTTTTTTTAAGCACAATTTAGCACAAGGAGAATTCACTCACTGTCCTTCCAGGTCCCTGGAAACAAGGACTTTGACAGTGAAAGAAACTGACACTCTCCCTACCTACAGTTTTCTGTCCCTAGAAAAAAAAATTTTTTAAGCACAATTTAGCACAAGGAGAATTCACTCACTGTCCTTCCAGGTCCCTGGAAACAAGGACTTTCACAGTGAAAGAAACTGACACTCTCCCTACCTACAGTTTTCTGTCCCTAGAAAAAATGTTTTTTTTAAGCACAATTTAGCACAAGGAGAATTCACTCACTGTCCTTCCAGGTCCCTGGAAACAAGGACTTTGACAGTGAAAGAAACTGACACTCTCCCTACCTACAGTTTTCTGTCCCTAGAAAAAATGTTTTTTTTAAGCACAATTTAGCACAAGGAGAATTCACTCACTGTCCTTCCAGGTCCCTGGAAACAAGGACTTTGACAGTGAAAGAAACTGACACTCTCCCTACCTACAGTTTTCTGTCCCTAGAAAAAATGGTTTTTTTAAGCACAATTTAGCACAAGGAGAATTCACTCACTGTCCTTCCAGGTCCCTGGAAACAAGGACTTTGACAGTGAAAGAAACTGACACTCTCCCTACCTACAGTTTTCTGTCCCTAGAAAAAATGTTTTTTTTAAGCACAATTTAGCACAAGGAGAATTCACTCACTGTCCTTCCAGGTCCCTGGAAACAAGGACTTTCACAGTGAAAGAAACTGACACTCTCCCTACCTACAGTTTTCTGTCCCTAGAAAAAATGTTTTTTTTAAGCACAATTTAGCACAAGGAGAATTCACTCACTGTCCTTCCAGGTCCCTGGAAACAAGGACTTTGACAGTGAAAGAAACTGACACTCTCCCTACCTACAGTTTTCTGTCCCTAGAAAAAATGTTTTTTTTAAGCACAATTTAGCACAAGGAGAATTCACTCACTGTCCTTCCAGGTCCCTGGAAACAAGGACTTTGACAGTGAAAGAAACTGACACTCTCCCTACCTACAGTTTTCTGTCCCTAGAAAAAATGTTTTTTTTAAGCACAATATAGCACAAGCACAAAACACACTGACACTCTCCCTACCTATCCTTCTCTTTCCCTAAACTAAAGGAATCCAGGTTAAGCAAGAAAGAAATAAAAGTCACTGTCCCTGCCTATGCTGCTCTATCCCTGCTCCGGAACACACTACACTAGGCCGCCGTGCTGGCGGCCTTTTATAGTGTGGGGCGTGTACTAAACACCCTCAGCAATAATTGGCCACAGGCATCCTGCCTGTGGCCAATCATTGCTCTCCTCGCTGCCGGCGCTGTGATTGGCCAAGCATGCGGGGTCACAGTGCATGCTTGGCCAATCACAGCGCCTGGATGACACTGCGATGGCGTAGTGCATTGTGGGCCGTTCGCGTCACTCGAATTTGGCGCGAACGGCCCAAATAGTTCGATCTTCGTCGAACGATCGAACAGCCGATGTTCGAGTCGAACGTATGTTCGACTCGAACACGAAGCTCATCCCTACACAGGAAGAGGACGAGGAGGAAGAGGAGGAGGATTGTGTCAGCATGGAGGTAGAGCCTGGCACTCAGCATCAGCAGCAGCAGTCTTTTAGGGATGATTTACAGTCCCAAGAAACCCGTGGACTTGTACGTGGCTGGGAGGAGGTGGCTGCGGATCATGTCATCCTTAGCGACCTAGAGGACTCCGGACCAAATGCCTCAGCTAACCTACGCTGCATGGCCTCCCTGATCCTGCAAAGCCTGCGGAAGGATCCTCGTATTCTTTGGATCAAGGAGAGGGACAATTACTGGCTGGCCACTCTCCTTGATCCACGGTACAAGGGTAAGGTTGCAGACCTTATCTTGCCGTCGCAGAGGGAGCAGAGGATGAGACATCTCCGGGAGGCCTTGCAGAAAGGTCTGTGCAACGCGTTCCCAGAGACTGGGAGGTTACAAACTCTTGGTCCTGGACAATGAGTTGCTGAGGCTTCGGTCAGTTACAGAAGGAGCGGTGGAGAAGGTGGCCGTCTGACCGATGCGTTCAGACAATTTTTTTGTCCGCAGCTCCAAGGTATGATCGGTTCCAGCAACCATCGCCAGCATCTGATTTACATGGTCCAGGAATACCTAGGGGCAAGGTCAGACTTGGACACCTTTCCCACTGAAAATCCTCTGGCTTACTGGGACTTGAGGATGGATCACTTGCACAGTATGCAATTGAGCTACTGGCCTGACCTGCATCCAGCGTTCTTTCGGAACGCACATTCAGTGCTGCTGGAGACTTTGTAACCGATCACAGGGTGCGCCTGTCCACCGACTCAGTTGATCGACTGACCTTCATAAAGATGAATCAGTCTTGGATCCCCACCAGCTACCAAGCACCTGAAGATGATGTAACCGAATAATTTTTTTTTAAATGTCACATCCCTTCAAGACTGCCTATGCTGATGCTGAGTGACTGTCCTGTTATGTTGACTGACTATCCTCTTCCTCCTCAATGATCCTGCTGATAGCTTGGAAGAACATTTTTGTTTCTGGGTGCCGCCACCAGTGGCTAAGGCCCAATTTTTCAGCCCCTGTTTAACAGGGGCGTGTATTTACAATTTTTTATGCAATGTTTTGCAGCAGGGCTCATTGCTGCGCTCCAAGTACGGTATCTGTGAGGGGTTGCAGTGTTTTGGCACCATTGCCTAAGGCCCAATTTTTCTGCCCCTGTTTAACAGGGGCATGTAATTACAATTCTTGATCTAATACTTTGCAACAGGGCTCATTGCTGCGCTCTAAGTACAGTATCTGTGAGGGCTTGCAGTGTTGTGGCACCAGCACCAGTGCCTAAGGCCCAATTTTTCTGCCCCTGTTCAACAGGGGCATGTAATAACAATGTTTGATCTAATATTTCACAGCTGGGCCCATTCATGCGCCCACCAAGAGTAACTGTGAGGGCTTACAGTGTTGTGGCACCAGCACCACCACCAAAGGCCCAATTTTTCCTACCACTGTTCAACAATGGCATGTAATTACAATTCCTGATATAATAGTTCACAGCAGGGCGTTCCAGCGCCCACCAAGAGTAACTGTGAGGGCTTACAGTGTTGTGGCAACACCAACACCTAAGGGGCAAATTTCTGCAGAATATATACGGCAGGCCCCTACTTTCAAACATCCAACTTACAAACGACTCCTACTTGCAAACGGAAGGAGACAACAGGAAGTGAGAGGAAATCTACCAGTAGGAAGGGAAATTCTCTCCTGTAAGAGTTAATATGGGAAAAAGGTGTCTCCTCTCTATTGATGCTTTATCAACAATCCTTGTTTCAATAAAAAAAACGAATTTTCCAAAAACATTTGTCATTGGGACAGAAAAGAGGTGAAATGTTCTGAACAGGTGCACAGACAGCAAAACAAATGTTACAGGGGCGTTAACCCTTCCCTATATTCTCCAAAAAGCTTAAAAAATTATTTTTTGGCTAGAGCTACACTTAAAAATGTACCTGTTCCAAATTACAAACAGATTCTACTTAAGAACAAACCTACAGTCCGTGTCTTGTTTGCACCACCTGTAAACTGCTGTTCAGAGTATATAGGGCCTTTTTTTATTTTGGGTGCAGGGTTCCCCTTAATATCCATACAAGACCCAAAGGGGCTGGTAATGGGCTGGGTAGGGTGGGGGGGGGTTATGGGGTAGCCATGCCATTTTTCTCAATGATTTTCATCCATATTGCCGGGACCAGACATTACATTAAAGCTGCAAGCAGTTTTAAATGTCTTTTTTTCCTTTAGAAATGTCATTTTGTGCAGGGACAGTTCTAAACACGGGAAACACGTGCCACTTCACAGGCATACTTTAGACACCCCCCAGGTACGATATTTAAAGGAATATTTCACTTTTTTGTTTTTACTTTATGCATCATTAAATCACTGCTCCCGAAAAAATGACCGTTTTTAAAACTTGTTTTTGCATTGATACATGTCTCCTGGGGCAGGACCCAGGTCCTCAAACCCTTTTTAGGACAATAACATGCATATTAGCCATTATAATTATCACTTTAGATTTCGAACGTCCGCGTCCATTGTATTTAATAGTGTTCTAAAGTTCACGCAAACTATAGGTCCGTTCACAGGTTCTGGTGCGAACCGAACCGGGGGGTGTTCGGCTCATCCCTAGTCAGGACCTACAAAAAGTGGTCCAAGGAAGGAAAACTGGCAAACTGGCGACAGGGTCATGGGTGGCCAAGGTTCATTGATGCATGTGGGGAGCGAAGGCTGGCTTATGTAATCTGATCTAATACAGGAGCTACTGTTGCTCAAATTGCTGACAAAGTTAATGCTGGTTCCGGTAGAAAGGTGTCATAACATAGAGTACATCACAGTTTGTTGCATATGTGGCTGTGTAGCCACAGAGCGTTCAGGGTGCCCATGCTGACCCGTATCCATAGCCAACTCTCAGCCTACAATGTGTAAATGACGGAGAACTGGACCACGGGGCAATGGAAGAAGGTTGCCTTGTCTGATGAGTTCAAGAATGGTTTAAGGAATACAACAGGTTTGAGGTGCTTACTTGGCCTTCAAATTTTCCAGATCTCAATCCATTTGAGCATGTGTGGGATGTGCTGAAAAAACAAGTCCGATCAATGGAGGCCCACCTTGCAACTTACAACACTTAAAGGATCTGCTACTGATGGCTTGGTGCCAGATACCACAGCATACCGTCATAACAGAAGATCTTGTCTGGATCATGGGTTTAATGTAATTATTATGTAGTGAAGCTGGGGCCATAAAGTCTCTGAAGTCCAATACTTCAGAAACCTAAAATTTTGGACCAAAGCCTGGGCTATCAAAAAAGGGAGTGACTGGCCCAGGTCAGTGGGACAGTTTTTTGGGGAGCACAAACCTGTTCCATGTCAACAAAGAAGGAAGGACCAGAAAAGGAGGGGAACCCTGGTGAGAGAATTGGAAAGAGTTTAGCCAGGAATGGCTTGTAAAGTCTAATGCCCCGTACACACGATCGGAATTCCGCTCAAGCTTGGCTTGCATACACACGGTCACACAAAAGTTCTCTGAACTTTCGACCGTCAAGAACGCGGTGACGTAAAACACTACGACGAGCTGAGAAAATGAAGTTCAATGCTTCCGAGCATGCGTCAAATTGTTTCCGAGCATGCGTCGGAATTTTGCGCGTCGGAATTGCTACAGACGATCAGAATTTCCGATCGGAATTTTTCCAGTCGGAAAAATTGGGAATCTGCTCTCAATCTTTTGCTGGCGGAAATTCCGACAGCAAAAGTCCGATGGAGCATACACACGGTCGGAATTTCCGACCAAAAGCTCACATCGGACTTTTGCTGGTGGAATTTCCAACCGTGTGTACGCGGCATAAGGGACAGATATCTTGCTCCAGTTGTGTTTCCCCAAACCAACTTGATATAATGAGAACATGGGTGGGCAAAGAACAGTTTGGGGGATGTATAGGTAATGGCAATTATTTTCAGAGTGTTGATTAAAATAAACAATTCTTGAAAGATTTTGTTAGGTTCTTAGATACAGTATGTGTATTAGAATGTTTTTGGGAGATAAGATGTATGTGGTTTTCCCATGCCTACTATGAAGTTTTTTCTCCAAAAGTCATGATTAGCATGATGTAATGGATCTTTAGCAGCCAAATATTGACAGCCAATAATGTGATGCAGTTGAGATTTGGTTAGACCTTTATATTAAACATTTTATTTTTCTATGTTACTATTTTACAGAGACATGATATTTGGGTATGAGAGCAGACTGATTCACACTTTGGTAGATTGCAGCAGGGCCAGTTCTAGACAATTTTGCACCCTAGGCAAGACCCGCTACTTGCACCCCCCCCCCAAAAAAAAAAATATAAGAGCTACAAGTACAGCCTGTGAGGGTATGCTTTCTCACCTCCTTGCATTTTTAACTCTGTGTGGAGACTGACTAGGGAGTTGGGAGAAAGTGATGTTGCGTGCAGCGTGGCTTGTGCGGCCCATCATGGCTGTATACCTCTTCTTAACGGATTGGCTGAAGTTTGCAGGAGACATCTTCGTCTCCAGCTAACATCATCCAATCCTGCAGTGGTATGTGGAACGTTGGGGCTGTGTGTGGGGAACAGGGCAGCCATCAGAAATTTTGGGGCCCCTTACACAGTTTTAGGCCTGGGCCCCCCGGGCCTGACCCTCTTACATCAGAGTTTATGCCTTTTCATTAGGGTGCCCAAAGTTCCCCCCTTACATCAGGGTCCCCAGAGTTGGCCCTCACATCAGAAATCCCACATTCATTAGGCTCCCCAAAGTCTTCCCTTACATTAGGATCCCAAAGTCCCTTACATCAGGGTTCATATAGCCCCCTTTAAATCAGGGACCCCAGACTTCCCCTTTACATCAGAGTCCCCCTTTCACCAGGATCCCCAAAGTTACCCCCTTACATCAAGGTCCCTAGAGCACCACTTACATCAGAGTCCACAGGGCCACCTTACATCAGGGTCCCAAGAGTACCCCTCCTTAAATCAGAGACCCCATAATCTCCCCTTACATTAGAGTCTCCCTTTCATTAGGATCCTCAAAGTCACCCCCTTTACATCAGGGTCCTTAAAGCCCCCTTACTTTAGGGTCCCTAAAGCTACCTTACATCAGGTCATTTAAACCCCTTTACCTCATGATCCCTAGAGCCCATTCCCTTTTAATAGGGTCCCCAAAGTTAGAAGGGAAGAGCAGAGTGGGGTAAGGAGAGTGAAGAGGTTTAAGAGAATAGTTTGGGTAGTAGAAGGGGAGGAGAGAGTATTGTGAAGACCCCCAGCTTACATCAGGATCAGTTCCTTCTCATTGCAGCAGTCAGCTACACGACAGGTGGAAGCTGGAAGGCTGGGCACCGGGACCATATAGGTTTGGCGGAGGACCTTCCTCCTCCTCTGAATGCTGGGCAAGCATGTGATTGGTTGCTAGGACATGGGCGGTCCTAGCAACCAAACCCTAATGCTGAGAACAGTGGGTGGCGGATGTTGTCAGCCACTGTACATTCACGGACAGCTCTGATTTCTGCACAGCCTGCTCTGTTGTTGAGTTGCACAGCTGTGGCAGCAGATACGCTGATTGGGTATTTGGGAAAGACAATCTGGGGGGGGGTTGGACCCAACAACAACTGGCCGTGACTGGGCCCTAGGCGGCTACCTAGTTTGCCTAGCGCAGGCATGTCCGAAGTCCGACCCACGGGGCCAATCGCGGCCCGCCTTCCGGTTTCAGGATGGCCCACCTGGTAATCTTGACATATATATCTTTTGTGGCCCCCAAAAACTCCCAGAGCGCTGGGGGCCACAAAAGATAGGCATACAGGAGAGTATTTCCTGTTTACATGGCGTCCTGTGTAAAAAGAAGTCCCGTCTCCTGCGCTGCCATTGGACAACTGTTCTGTCCATCACAGGAGGCGGGACTTTCAATTAAAGAGGGCCGTCGAGAAAACAGGAGTTTCTCCTGTATGTCTGTTGGAGCTCGTCCCGCCCCCTCCCTGTCTCCTCTGCAGGCTGCACTGATGGCAATGGTGAGTCTGCATTCATGTCAATGTGGGTGCTACATTCATGTCAATGTAGTGGGTGCTGCATTCATGAGAATGGAGTGGGTGCTGCATTCATGAGAATGGAGTGGGTGCTGCATTCATGGCAATGTAGTGGGTGCTGCATTCATGGCAATGGAGTGGGTGCTGCATTCATGGCAATAGCTGGGATGTTGCATTCATGGCAATACGATGGGTGCTGCATTCATGGCAATACGGTGGGTGCTGCATTCACGGCAATATGGTGGGTGCTGCATTCACGGCAATATGGTGGGTGCTGCATTCATGGCAATACGGTGGGTGCTGCATTTGTGGCAATACAGTGGGTGCTGCATTAGTGGCAATACGGAGGGTGCTGCATTAGTGGCAATACGGAGGGTGCTGCATTCGTGGCAATACGGTGGGTTCTGCATTCATGGCAATGGAGTGGGTGCTGCATTCATGGCAATGGAGTGGGTGCTGCATTTATGGCAATACGGAGGGTGCTGCATTCATGGCAATATGGAGGGTGCTGCATTCATGGCAATACGGTGGGTGCTGTATTCATGGCAATACGGTGGATGCTGCATTCATGGCAATACGGTGGATGCTGCATTCATGGCAATGGAGTGGGTGCTGCATTCATGGCAATACGGTGGGTGCTGCATTCATGGCACTTATTAGGCTGCATTGATGGGCACTGACCCTTATTTTGCTTCACAGTTCTTTATTTAAAATGTAAGATTTTTTTCCCTGAAACGTCCTTTTTAAAGTGAAGGTGCGTGTTATAAGCCAATAAATACGGTATATTTAAATAACACCCCCAAGCTCATCTCTTCACCACACACAGCCACAAAGGCAAGAGAATTCTTTTTGGGCAGTGTATTAGTGCTCAGACGAACACACTTAGACCGAATTTTAATGGTTTAAAGAACGTCAGGCAAAATCAAAATCAAATCTGGCCCTCTTTGAAAAAAGTTTGGACACCCCTGGCCTAGCGGTAAAACTGGCCTTTAGTTGCAGAGTTCATTGCTTGGAATCCAATTGACCAAAGGTTTGTTAATATGATGAAACCTATTTTTTTTTTTTTGATACATTGCATCTGGAACACAGGCATACACTTGTCCTGACAAGCCCATGTAAACCAACATTAAGCTAGAACTAAAGGCAAAACTCTTTTTTTGTGGGGATAGAGTGGAGAGGGATTAAAACACCTGTCAAGTTTTTATTGCTGTCTGTGTCCCAGATCGGGAGAATTACCCTCTTTATTTGTCCAGGTGACCGATATTATCAAAAGTGACAGTGAAAGAAAATCCCAAATGCTGAGCGGTCACCAGAACAGTAAAATAGGTCCAATAGGGACACTTGTTTTGGTGACCCTAGTGACTACCAGGGATCTCCTCACTTTGGAGTGCTTTCCTTTCGCTTCCTGTTTTGACTATGGGACAGGAAGTAAAAGGAAATCTCTTCAATGGGACACAAATGGCAAAAAACACCTGACACGGGTTCCAATCCTCCCTTAATCCAAAATAAAAACATAAAGTTTTGCCTTCAGTATTAATTTATGTAGCGGGGTCTCTTTTAAGGCCCCAGGACTATGTTACCCAGAACCCCATTTGGCCCCAGGGCGGAGGTTCCACCGCAGAGACTCATGGGAGGGGTTACTTAAGTGAGAGGCGAGGCGGAGCTCGCTCTCTTGGGACACGGCGCTTCAAGCAACAAGTCATCCTGTGCGGATCGGCTGTGGGGCAAGGCCTGAAGCCTGAGGCCTTGCTTGAAGTCCGAAGAGCCTTCCACCATACTGCGGAGCCTGGGTGGATCCTGACCCGTCGTGATAGGACGTGAGTTGGATCGGGGACTCGATCAGAGCAGACGCTGTGTGCGACCCACATGAGGTGGAAGTCCCAGGCTGGGATCGCGCCTGGAGTGGTGAGCGGGCACCTGCCCATGTCAATAAACTGAGTTGTGTTCAGGCCTGTAGACTGCCTAGGCCCGCTGTTCGCTCACCAGTGTTTCTTGGGGGGGTCCGGTAGCGGGACAGAGTTGAAGTACCTACCCCCCCGTTTTGCCCTGTTTCAAGTTAACACCCAATGTGGATTACAAATGGTTATTTCTTCAAGTGCACCAACGAAAGCTGGCCGGTGAAGAAACCTTCCTTCCTTAGGGAAAAGAGACTCAGTTCCATCCCATGTCAGGCCTGACTTAGGCAGGGGGAGTTTAGAAAGTTTGTGTTACTACGCCATAGGAGAGCGCACGCCATAATAGCTCCGCGTTGTGGACACTGCGCGGCGCCATATTATTGTGCTGCACCTAGTACATTGATTGATGCAGGGCTCTGCAGGCCCACGTATATGTTGCATGTTATACCTTGAATCTTTCGTTACCAGTAAAGCTGATATATATTTATATTCTTGCCTCAGCATGTTGTCTGACTGTTTAGAGATTATTAAGCATAATACACCTGAGAGTGATAGGAGTTTAACCCTAGACTGACTGTGCCAGAGTGGGTCGAGTAAGATTGCCGGGCGTTTGCGGTACTGTGTGCAGGGCCCGAAATCAAATCAGCGGCTCTCTTAACTGGGGGTAGCGCTACATTTAAGTCTGACAAAATCCAAAAACATGAAAACTCAATAGTTAATTATTGTTAAATTGCTTACTCTTATAATGTTAATGTTTTCCGCACTGTACACTCAGTACTTTCCTTTGTATTGCATTGATTTTATTAGCCCAGGGGGTTAACAGCTATATAGTGCAGGAGTTCAGGTGTGTCAGTAGTCATTGTGTAAACATCCAACTTTGCTCATTTGCCTTGTTTTCATAGTAAAGTTCGCATGAAGAGTATGATCAGTAGAACAGGGAAGTCAGGGAAAAGTCAGGACTCCATATCTTCATTTTTTTTCATTTCAGTGACTCAGAAAGTATTAAACAGCAAGAGGGTTAAGCTGGCCATACAACAGTAGCTTTTCCTATAAACATTTATATGAAAGATCTTATCAGTATAGTTGATATTACCATATTAGACACAGGCGTCATTCGATTGTCATTTATTTTCCATTTACCAACTGATTTTGGAATAATAATATAATAATATTATTTTTTACTTTCTGCTATAATACATATCCCAAAAAAAAAAATGTAAAAAAAAAAAATTCTTTACCAATTCGTCTACATATTTTTGGTAAAAAAAAAAATCCCAATAAGCGCATATTGATTGGTTTGTGCAAAACCGGGACTGCGACATTGCGGACTAACCCTAAGTGACACTTTTTGGGGACCAGTGACACCAATACAGTGATCAGTGCTAAACAAAATGCACTGATCACTGTATAAATGACGCTGGCAGGGAAGGGGTTAACATCAGGGGCGATAGAGGGGTTAAAGGGGTTGTAAAGGTTAGTTTTTTATCTTCTAAATAGGTTCCTTTAAGCTAGTGCATTGTTGGTTTACTTACCTTTTCCTTTGATTTGCCTTCTAAATGTTTTTGTCTGAATTTCTCACTTCCTGTTTCTCCTCACTAAACTTCACACCATCATCCGAGTGGTGTGGAGTCAGCCAGAACAGCTTACTGAACAGCTTACTGAGGAGGAACAGGAAGTGAGAAATTCAGACAAAGAAAACAAAGAAAAAAATTATTTAGAAGGGAAATCTAAGGAAAAGGTAAGTGAACCAACAATGCACTAGCTTAAAGGAACCTATTTAGAAAATAAAAAACAAACCTTTACAACCCCTTTAAGTGTGTTCCCTGCAAGTGTTTTCGAACTGCGAGGGGGAGTGGACTGACAGGAAGAACACAGAGATCACTGTTCTGGATTACAAGGAACAGAAGATCTTGTGTACTTCCCTGTCAGAATGGGGATCTGCCTTATTTACATAGGCAGATCCAGCTCTGCCTCTCTGTGGAGCAATTGTGGGTGGCTGGCAGACATCTGGTGCGCCGGACCCCCGGATTGGCTCCCACTCTGTGCAGCACGCACGCCCACAGTATCTATTGCACGAAACAACGTACAGTACAGGTACGTTTTTTCACGCAATAGAGCCACCCTGCCGCAGTATGTATGCGGTGGGTGGTCTTGAAGTGGTTAAAGAAACATTTTCCATCCTGCTCCTTAAAAAAAATTTCATCACTAGAGTCGAGAGCGATTTTTGATTAATTCCATTGACCATAGCTCCCAACTGTCCCTAATTTTGAGGGACTGTCCCTGATTTGGAGCAATGTCCCTCTGTCCCTCTTTCCCCCTCATTTGTCCCTCATTTTGGTCTGATCCATATAGTTCAGTGGTTCTCAACCTCACTAGTGCCGTAAATCCTGGATAAAATTTCCTAAGTTGTGGGGACCCCTTAACAGTAAAATTTTCGTAGCATGGGTTGTCAGCAAGACAAGTAACTTTCGCCCCTAACCCACGGACATTTAGCACTCCCTGAGTCCCTTCCACTTGTACAGTATTAAAAACCCCTTATGGTACATTTTAGGATGTACCACGCTCTCTTTGTTATCCTTTATTTCCCTTTTATCTCTCTCTATCCTAATTTCTTGTATTTTTTCCCCCCATCCCTCTCTCTAGCCGTATTTCTTGTTCTTTCTGTTATTCTTTCTCTCCCTTTTTTCTTTGTTCCTCCCCCTCTTTTCCTCTCCCTTCCATGTATTCTCTATTTTTTATTCCTTCTCTTACTCCTTGGTGGGAGGTGGGGGGAATAGGATGAGTGGCAGTGCTGGTGGAGAGTGGGATCAGTGGCAATGTTGGGAGGAGTTCTGCTGATCAGCCAAATTGGATGCTCTTGATCGAGGTCATCTGCTGATCTGAGAACTGTAGTGGGGACTTTTAATGGCAACTCTAATCACAGGTAGTGTTACTCACTGTGTCTCCAGCTCTGTGGTGTCTCGCAGCAGTGACACCTTTGCCAAAATCAGGAGATAGGGTCTCCTTCAGCCCCTCCCACATCACATTCCTCACCAGTCAGCTGACCTCTAGTCTCTGCCCCCCAGCCATGCCGTGAATTGAATGTGCGGCTGCGAAGAGGCTGGGTGGGCGGCGGCGGGCTCCAGCTGGGCGGCCGTGAAAAGGCTGGGAGAGCGGTGTGGGCTTCAGGAACAGACCAGGATTCGGTGACCCCTGGCAAATCGTCATTCGACCCCCAGGTTGAGAACCACTGATATAGTTGTATATAAAATCTTATCTTTCAATAAGTGTTTCCCAGTGCTAAACCTTTCATCTAAATTCTAAATTGCTGCATTTGTAAATTTTAAAAGCCAGTATAAAGGAATAGGAGTGGCAAAAAAAGTCCTTATGGATTTAATTAACCTTTTATAGGTTAATTCTCCTTTAAGGGGGTGTGGCAGGGGGCATGTCCTATGCCTACATACGTTTGCAAGTAGGTGTCCCTCATTGCCATCTCAAAATGTTGGGAGGTATGCATTGACCATGTATAAAGGCTAATTTTTGGGTGTTCGGGTGATTTTTTATTTTGTACTAATCAGAATGCAGCCTGTTACTTTTGAAAGGCCATACACACAGGCATGTAATTATCAATAAACCAAGGCTGCATTTAGATCAGTAGAAAAAAAAATCAAAAAAAATCTGGATTACTGGTCAGTATTTTACATGTGAGTATGAGCGTACAATTGTAAATGACACCTCCTCCTTTGATAATAGAATATTTGCCGTTCTGGAAGGTAAAATAATTTTTACACATATGCATGTAAATACAAGTGGTATAATCCTTGCAATGTACACTGAATGCTATTAACCACTTAAGGACCAGCGGCACGATGATATACGTCGACAGAATGGCACGGCTGGGCACAAGGACGTACAGGTACGTCCCCTTTAAGATCCCAGCCATGGTCATGAACTTCGTGACCGCGCCCCCGGGACCTGCGGACATTATCGCCGCCGGTGTCCCGCGATCGGGTCACAGAGCTGAAGAACGGGGAGAGGTGAGTGTAAACAAACCTTTCCCCGTTCTTCTCCGTGGCATGTCAGTGATCGTCTGTTCCCTGTCATCGGAACAGACGATCAGTAGCGTGTAGCCATGCCCCCCTACAGTAAGAATCACTTCCTAGGGAACACTTAACCCCTACAGCGCCACCTAGAGGTTAAACCCTTCACTGCCAATGTCATTTTCACAGTAACCAGTGCATTTTTATAGCACTGATCGCTGTAAAAATGACAATGGCCCCAAAATGATGTCAAAAGTATCCTATGTGTCCGCCATAATGTCGCAGACACGATAAAAATCACTGATCGCCGCCATAACTAGTAAAAAAAAAAATATTATTAAAAATGCCATAAAACATGGCCTGACTCCGACATATTACAAGACCTTTTTTTGATACGCTATCGCGGCCTCTAGTCGCTGCCCTCAACTCTATTACAGAGGGTAATTCTTTCCCGGTGGACACTCTGAGAGCCTATATTTCCCTTATCCCTAAGGAAGGGAAAGATCCACTACAGTGTGGGAATTATCGCCCAATAGCACTTTTAAATACAGACTTGAAACTGTTTGCCAAAATTCTGGCCAACAGATTTCTGTCCCATATACCGAGTCTCGTCCATAGAGATCAGGCAGGCTTTGTACCGTTACGGGAGCCACGGGACAACACCATCCGAGTGGTGAACTTGATCCACGCGGCCAGGACATCCAAACGAGCCCTTCTCCTGCTGTCCACTGACGCGGAGAAGGCCTTTGACCGTGTGGATTGGGCCTTTATACGGGCCACTTTAGAGCACATTGGCCTCCGGTCATCTATGCTGGGATGGATTTTATCTCTCTACTCTCACCCCACTGCAGCAGTCAAGGTGAATGAGACTAGGTCAGACTTCTTCAACATCAGCAGGGATGAGCCGAACACCCCCCTGTTCGGTTCGCACCAGAACCTGCGAACAGACAAAATGTTCGTGTAAACTTTAGAACCCTATTAAATACAATGGACTCGAACGTTCGAAATCTAAAGTGTTAATTATAAAGGCTTATATGCAAGTTATTGTCCTAAAAAGGGTTTGGGGACCCGGGTCCTGCCCCAGGGGACATGTATCAATGCAAAAAGAAGTTTTAAAAACGGCCGTTTTTTCGGGAGCAGTGATTTTAATAATGCTTAAAATGAAAAAATAAAAGTGAAATATTCCTTTAAATTTCGTACCTGGGGGGTGTGTATGATATGCATGTGAAGTGGCGCATGTTTCCCGTGCTTAGAACTGTCCCTGCAAAAAGTGTCATTTTTGAAAGAAAAAAAGTCTTTTAAAACTGACTCGCGGCTATTAATGAATTGTCGGCTCCCGGCAATACATACAAAAGTCATTGATAAAAATAAAAAAAAAGCGTGGGGGTTCCCCAGAATTCAATTACCAGGCCCTTCAGGTCTGGAATGGATATTAAGGGGAACCCCGCCGCAAATTTAAAAAAAAATTGACGTGGGGTTCCCCCAAATATCCATTCCAGGCCCTTCAGATCTGGCATGGATTTTAAGGGGAACTCCACCCCAAATTTAAAAAAAAATGGCGTGGAGTCCCCCTAAAAATCCATACCAGACCCCTTATCCGAGCACGCAACCTGGCCGGCCGCAGGGGAAAAGGGGGGGGACGAGAGAGCGGCCCCCCCTCCCTCCTGAACCGTACCAAGCCACATGCCCTCAACATGGGGAGGATGTCCCCATGTTGATGGGGACAAGGGCCTCATCCCCACAACCCTTGCCCGGTGGTTGTGGGGGTCTGCGGGCAGGGGGCTTATCGGAATCTGGAAGACCCCTTTAACAAAGGGGACCCCCAGATCCCGCCCCCCCCTATGTGAATTGGTAAGGGGTACATTGTACCCCTACCATTTCACGAAGAAAGCGTAAAAAAATGTTTAAAAAAACACACAAACACCTTGAAAAAGTCCTTTATTTAAAAAAAAAAAAAAAAAAAAAAACAGCGGTGAAATCCAGTGTCCCGCGGCGATCCCGATGTCCAGCGCTGTCCTTCATTGGTTGTGCCTGAGCGGACCTGATGGGGAACTCCCTCTCAGTATTTTAAATGTATAGACCCGCCCCTTCTAAAGTTCCCCATCAGGTCCGCCAGCGGACCAGATGCGGAACATGAGAAGGGGCGGGTCTATACATGTATTACCAAAGTGAGAGCAGTTCCCCATCAGGTCCGCCCCCTCGGTATGTCGGACCCGCCTACGTCATTGGCTTGAGCGGGGAACTTCCTTCACTATGTAAATTTAAATTACACAGTGAAGGAAGTTCCCCGCTCAAGCCAATGACGTAGGCGGGTCCGACATACCGAGGAGGCGGACCTGATGGGGAACTTCTCTCACTGTGGTAATACATGTATAGACCCGCCCCTTCTCATGTTCCGCATCTGGTCCGCTGGCGGACCTGATGGGGAACTTTAGAAGGGGCGGGTCTATACATTTAAAATACTGAGAGGGAGTTCCCCATCAGGTCCGCTCAGGCACAACCAATGAAGGACAGCGCTGGACATCGGGATCGCCGCGGGACACTGGATTTCACCGCTGTTTTTTTTTTTTTTTAAATAAAGGACTTTTTCAAGGTGTTTGTGTGTTTTTTTTTACAATTTTTTACACTTTCTTCGTGAAATGGTAGGGGTACAATGTACCCCTTACCAATTCACATAGGGGGGGCGGGATCTGGGGGTCCCCTTTGTTAAAGGGGTCTTCCAGATTCCGATAAGCCCCCTGCCCGCAGACCCCCACAACCACCGGGCAAGGGTTGTGGGGATGAGGCCCTTGTCCCCATCAACATGGGGACATCCTCCCCATGTTGAGGGCATGTGGCTTGGTACGGTTCAGGAGGGAGGGGGGGCCGCTCTCTCGTCCCCCCCTTTTCCCCTGCGGCCGGCCAGGTTGCATGCTCGGATAAGGGGTCTGGTATGGATTTTTAGGGGGACTCCACGCCATTTTTTTTTAAATTTGGGGTGGAGTTCCCCTTAAAATCCATGCCAGATCTGAAGGGCCTGGAATGGATATTTGGGGGAACCCCACGTCAATTTTTTTTTTAATTTGCGGCGGGGTTCCCCTTAATATCCATTCCAGACCTGAAGGGCCTGGTAATTGAATTCTGGGGAACCCCCACGCTTTTTTTTTATTTTTATCAATGACTTTTGTATGTATTGCCGGGAGCCGACAATTCATTAATAGCCGCAAGTCAGTTTTAAATGCATTTTTTTCTTTCAAAAATGACACTTTTTGCAGGGACAGTTCTAAGCACGGGAAACATGCGCCACTTCACATGCATATCATACACACCCCCCAGGTACGAAATTTAAAGGAATATTTCACTTTTATTGTTTCACTTTAAGCATTATTAAAATCACTGCTCCCGAAAAAATGTCCGTTTTTAAAACTTCTTTTTGCATTGATACATGTCCCCTGGGGCAGGACCCGGGTCCCCAAACACTTTTTAGGACAATAACTTGCATATAAGCCTTTATAATTAGCACTTTAGATTTCTCCCATAGATTTTTCGAATTTGCCGCGAACACCCCAATTTGTTCGCTGTTCGGCGAACGGGCGAACAAGCAATGTTCGAGTCGAACATGAGTTCGACTCGAACTCGAAGCTCATCCCTAAACATCAGCAATGGCACACGGCAGGGCTGCCCCCTCTCTCCTCTGATTTTCATACTTTCCTTGGAGCCTCTTCTGTGCAGAGAAAGGGTGGACGCAGGCATCATTGGTTACCAGAAATCCTCAGGGTCCCACAAGGTGGCCGCATTTGCGGACGACCTAATCTTCTTCCTAACGGAACCGCTTACTTCCCTCCCCAATCTGCTCCAATCTCTTCAGGAATATGGCGCTCTCTCCCTCTTTCAAATCAATCTGTCCAAATCTTCCATTCTTAACATAACGGTGGGTAGGGACATTGTTCAGCGTCTGCGATCGGCCTTTCCTCTGAGATGGGCGACTAACCTTATCCGTTACCTGGGAGTCAACATCACCTCTGACCCCGCAGCCTTGTACTCGGCGAATTTCGCCCCGCTACTTCCTCGCTTGAAGGCGGATCTTCTCCACTGGCACTCACTCATGCTGACGTGGTTTGGCCGTTGCAGTGCCCTCAAGATGACTATGTTGCCAAGGGTGTTGTACCTGCTGCAAGCGCTTCTGATCCGCCAGCCCTCAGTATTTTTCAAGCGTATCGACTCTATGTTCCGTGACTTCATGTGGTCCCATCGCAAACCACGCATAAGACTTCGACTCCTCCACCTTCCGAAAAGTAGGGGCGGGGTTGGCCTTCCGGACATGAAAGCCTATTACAGGGCGGCTCACCTCACCAGGTTGGTGGACTGGCATTGCCACGCAGAGGCAAAGCACTGGGTGACCATGGAAATGGAGGATTCCAGAGACACAGCCAAGAGCTGGCCTTGGATCACCACACCTCTGCCGAGGGACCTCGCTTATCATCCTACACTAGGCAGCACACTGTCAGTGGCCAGAGATGTCTTTCGGCACTCCTCGGTGTCCCCACAACCCTCCCCTATGGTGCCGGTTTTGGGTAATCCAGAATTTACACCTGGCCTTCAGAGTCCTCATTTTAAGCGATTGGCAGCAGGTGGACGGCTCTGTTTGTGTGACTTTTTGGGGCCTAACGGTCAACTCTCCCCTGAAGCTGGGGTGTCTGCTACAGATCCCCTTTGGACTTCTGGAGCGGTCTACAGCTGCGCAATTTTTTGCGCAGATGCCTGCGGACGCCGGGCATCTCCCGTCAACTTACTGAATTTGAAAACATCTGCCATCGCAGGGAGCCAGTCTCTCGCTTATCTACTCCTCCTTGATTCGACCAGCGGAAGGGTTCGTTCCCCCGTTCCTCTCTAAGTGGGAAGCGGAACTCGGCATTCAATTCACTGACCCCCAGAGAGAGAAGATTCTCTACTTTGCTCAGAAAACCTCGATAGCCACCAGAGTCCAAGAGACCTGCTACAGAATTATAACACGATGGTATAGGGTACCAACCACTCTGCACCACTTCTTTCCGCAGGTCTCCAACCTTTGTTGGCATTGTGGCACTGCAGAGAGAACGACGCTGCATGTTTTTTGGGCCTGTCCCATACTCTCTTCTTTTTGGCTCGATGTGGCTCGCACGATCAACCACCTGACTGGTGTCTCTCTGGAGGGGAACCCCGCCGCCTGCCTGCTCCACCTTACAGAACGACCCATCAAGAAATACAAGGCCTCTCTTACCATTCAGCTACTCAATGCTGCCAAGGCTTGCATCCCCCTCTGTTGGAGGTCTGGGAACCCGCCGGCGAAGTCCCTATGGTTTTCTAAAGTGAACGAACTAAGAGACATGGAGGATCTTACCGCCACCTTGCACAACAGGGAGGAGACCTTCCTGGAGACCTTAGCAACACTTTATATACACAGACGCTTATCTCCGTGAGGTTGCGCAGTCTGACTAACCCATTGGGCTTGTCCCGCTTCCCAGTCGGGGGGCGCTACCCCTGTTTACTCTACTCTTCTACTTTCTGCTCTTATATTCTACTAAGCCTCCATTTCTCCTCTCCCTTTTCCCCTTTTGGTACACACCCCCTCCCCTTAACTCTTACCCAATCACGGGCTCTTGTGATCAGATACTGTGAATATCCTGAGGTGCATTTCCTATTTCATGTGTCCCGTGCTTGGGCCCATCTGGCCATTGGGTTGTTTCGCATCCCAAACAACTGTTAAAACTTTAAAAAATTTTACTGTGATATGTATTATATAGCTTTGCATATGTTATTATCGGTTCTAGGACGCACAAGTATTTGATAGATTGCCTCCCCGGCTTCGCACACCAACTTTATCCCTATTCCGTACTTTCTTCATGTGCTTTACTTACCGTGTAAAGCCGGGGTGTCTGATATATTTACCTCATTTCCTGACCACGATTGATCGTACTGTCTGATTTTTATTATGTATCTCCGCTATATGTGCTAATTGTTGAACACACTTTCTATTTAAATAAAGGAATTATAAAAAAAAATGCCATAAAACAGTCCCCTATTTTGTAAAAGCTATAACTTTTGCGCAAACCAATCAATAAAAGCCTATTGCGATTTTTTTTACCAAAAATATGTAGAATAATACGTATCGGACTAAACTGTGGAAAAATGTTTTTTATATATATTTTTGGGGGATATTTATTATAGCAAAAAGTAAAAAATATTGATTTTTTTTCAAAATTGTCTCTCTATTTTTGTTTATAGCGCAAAAAATAAAAACCACAGAGGTGATCAAATACCACCAAAAGAAAGCTCTATTTGTGGGAAAAAAAGGACGCCAATTTTGTTTGGGAGCCATGTCACACGACCGCGCAATTGTCAGTTAAAGCGACGCAGTGCCAAATCGCAAAAAGTGGGCCTGGTCCTTTAGCTGCATAATGGTCCGGGGCTGAAGTCGTTAAACTGAAATCCTGAGGATGTCGCATGGTGATGATATAATGCATAGGGCGGGACTTCGGTAGATCACTTCTGGTTTGGTTGGAACGCACGTTGGTAGATCAGCGGCAGACCCTTAAAGCTATATAGTGGCCATATTGCAAAATGTATATATGTAAGTGCAATTTTAATGGTTTTAAAAGCTTTGATAAAAGATTTTATACTATGGGAGACTTCTCACTTTTGCTTATATCTTCCTGCATAAAATTTTGGTGCATCTGAGAAGACCAATACTGGTGTGGAGGAACTGGAGGTGGGGATATCAGCTGCCATACTTCAGTGTGAAGGTCCTTAGGTTACCACCCAGTGTTTAGATGTCGGTGATGTTCCCTGGCTACTGGATGATCTGATGACACAGCTACTTTTATAACAAGTGTAGTGGGTATTTAAATTGGGGGGGGGAGCATCTGGGTTATTTAACCCAGATGTACTAATTGTTAGGGAATCTGAGAATCCCTTTTTGTGGTTCTTGGAGGACTCTGGTGGTGCAGGGTTCCCTGTGGCCTGCTGGTGGCGTTGTCGCCCTGGGCTGGAGTTGAACCTGCACCGCAAGACTGCTCCCTTTTTGTCCTTTCCTGGCGCTGGTCTAGCGGGGCGGGGAACCCGCTGTGAAGCAGGGGGAGAGGAGATAAAAGGGGCGGACGCCCTGACCTTGGGGTTCAGAGTTGGAGGACGCGGCCGCACCCAGGCACCTTCAGCCTGGGTGCTGGCGTTCCGGAGTTCCGGGCCCAGGTGCCCTTGACCTGGCCGGAGCGAGAGATGGAGTCCATCCCAGGCACCTTAAGCCTGGGGTGAGGTACTACTGCCGGAGCCTGGGGCCCAGTAACTTCGACTGGGTTCCGCAAGGGTGGAGGAGTCCGAGGGGCCCTAAGGTGTTGGGACCCGTATCTGAGGTGAGGAGGCCGGGGAGTGTAACCCTTCCGGATAGTCCGGTATAGCATTAACCCGGTGACGGCGGGGCCTCTGGTAACTCCCTTGGAGGGATGTTGTCCCCCTGACAGGGGCTGCAACGTAGCGAAGGTAACTCCAGTTCCTGTTCACTAGAGTCGCTGGAAGAGACTCTGAAGCCAAAAATTCCATTTAACAGCCACTGTGCTTAGCAACCGTTGGTGAAACCTCAACGGTTTAGTTTTCTTTGAGGATTGTGCCTTGACCTACTCTCCGCCAATACTGAACTGTTCTATGGGTCTCAAACTGTCTGCTCGCAAAGGACTATTTGTTTGCCGTTATGGAATAAATAAGTGTTGGACCTTTTCAGTGTGTGGTACTCCAATCACTGGGAGCAAAGGGGGTTATCAGCAGAACAGACTTGGCTCTAAGCGTATACACAGGCCCGAATACAACTAGATACTGGCCTTCACCTCTACATGCTGTAATCGAGAGGACATGTGCCATGGCGCACCTCGCTCTCCCCTCCAAGATACCCCTAGACCAGAGCCAGAGTAACCGATGAAGAAGGGGGTGAGGGTGAAGGCCGCTACACAAGCAACAAGCATAACTTCTTTTGGAAGCAAGAAATCAATTGTATCTGATGAATGCAGAATACTATCTGTGGTCACAGTGGATTGGAGCACAAGTTTTTGTAAATGCTTTTTAGCACACATGTGGTGCTTCAGGAAATTCACTGCAAATTTGAGGGGAAAAATGTGTTATTCTCTATTTTTATGCATTTTATGTTTTTTTTATGCACTTTCTGTTTTTTCATTGTATATTGATAGAAGCACTGTTTTCAGTTTAATAGCATTTATGACAAATAGTTGTGTATGTAACAGTAGCTGCATACCTAATTCAAAATATCACACAAGTGTTCACAGGGTGCGGGTGTCATTTTAGTTGAATGTACACTGATCACCCAGAAGGATTTGCTTATTTTCTCAACAAAAGTGGATTTACTCTTTAAAGTAGTCAGCAATGTCAGCTAGCATATTTTCTCCTTGTCAAAGTATTTTATTAGAGTATACAAGGGGTCATATACAGACATTCTTGAGTATGTGTAGTTTTAACAAGTGTGAATGTTTCATTATACTTATACAAGAATACATTTTGTTAATATGAAGGTAATTTCTGTATTTCTAAACATGCAATATAGTAATGTTATTAATACTTTTAAATGGATTTCGAGTAATATATGTTTCTTAAAAAAAAAACGTTCAACTTGTCAATAAATTCATATGACCTATAAGATTTATACTATGATAAGACTATGGGTTGTAAATTCAACCGATATTCTTATGTATATCCAGTGTAATGTGAAAAGGAAGAAGGGAATAAGAAAGAGAAAAATATAGATATATAACTATATATATATATATATAACTATATATAACTATATAACTATATATATAAATATATAACAATTATTTGAATCTTTTGTCTCAGCTACCATGGCAAGAGTACTTTGGTGTCAAAGGTTGATGGCATGTTATAGTTAATCCAGGGCTGCCACAATTTTTCAAATTTGGGGATCGTGTCCATTTCTATTGCTGTCATTTTAGCATGAGTCATTGCACTATTCATTCTAGTCATAGATTCGTGTATGTTTAATTGGGGAGATTTCCAAGCTTTTGCTAATGATTGTTTAGCTGTTGTAAAGAATTGCACTAGTAGTTTGAATTGTATGTGCGTTATGTTTTCTGGTTTCAGATTGAGTAGTGCTATTGCTGGATCAGGTGGGATTGTCTTACCCAACATTTCAGATGCCTTTATAAAGAGTTCTTTCCAGAATTGTTGTGCTATTGGACACGACCACCAAATATGAAACTGTGTTCCTATCTCTGTACATCCCCGAAAACATTGTGCTGAATAGTTCGGAACATATTTCGCTATCCTTGCTGGTACGAGGTACCATCTTGTTAGTAATTTATAATTAGCCTCAACCGCTATTATATTGGGGGAGGCTGATTTTGTTGTTGACCATATTTGATTCCATTCTGAGTCTTTTAATTCTTTTTGTATGTCCTCTTCCCATTTCCGAACATAATGTGGTTTGTCTGCGTCCACTCGGGTCAGTAATTGAGAATATAAGGTAGTTATTGCTCCCTTTGTGTGTGGATCTCTCTTACATATTGTTTCAAAATTGGTCATTTGGGATATTGGGGTAGAAGAATTTAAAAATGATGTGAATTTTTTTTTTTATTTGGAGGTATCTGAATTGTTCTGATTGTGGTAAGCCGTAGGTTTTGCTAAGGGTCGGGAAGGGGATAAACGATGATGCCATTATAAATTTATACATATGAAGAATATCTCTAGATGTCCATTCTTTAAAAGGTTTGGGGGAGACCCATGCTGGATAAAATGCAGGGTTTTTGTAAAATGAGAGTAGAGGATTGTGTTGAGATTGTAGTTGATGTTTAATTTTAGATCTGTCCCAGAGGGAGATGTAATGTTTAGTAATAGGATTTTGTATATTAATGCGGTCTTTTGGGGGGATCCAAAGTAAGTTTGAGTCTGAAATTGGATCACTTTCAGCAGCTTCTATCAATACCCATAGTGGGATTTCTTTTTTAGCATGGTATTTACTAAGGCTAGCTATGTGTGCTGCCCTATAGTAGCTTGCAAAATTGGGACATCCCAAGCCCCCATGTACTTTGGGTAGGAAAAGTGTGCGTTGTTGTACTCTCGGTTTGTTGGAACCCCATATGAATACAGATGCTTTTTTCTGTAGTATCCTTAGATAGTATGCTGGTATCGGGATTGGCAAGACTCTGAATAAGTATAGTATCTTTGGCAATATCGTCATTTTTACGGTATTTACTCTTCCCATCCATGATATCGGGAGGTGGGCCCAGGAGTTCATTAAGTTTGTTAGATTTTTCAATATCAGTGGATAGTTATGAGAGAATAAATCTGAAAGGGATGCTGTAAGCTTAATGCCTAGATAAGGTAGTGCACCCTCTGTCCATGTGTATGGGAGACCTATTTTGGCGGCCGATAATTCAATGTTTGATAGAGATATGTTCATTGCTGAACTTTTCTTGGGATTGATAAATAGGCCTGAAAGAGTGGCAAAATTATTAAGAATTGGGGTAAGATTAGGGCCAGATATTTGTGGGGATGAAAGAAATAGAAGGATATCGTCCGCAAATAAACAAATTTTGTGTTGGTAACCTCCTACTTCTATTCCTGTTATTGTGGGTTCTAATCTAATTAATTGTGCCAGTGGTTCTATGAGTAAAGCGAATAGTAATGGTGAGAGCGGACAGCCTTGTCTTGTGCCCCTCTCAATATCAAAGGGTTCAGACCTATAACCTGCATATCTTACATACGCTTTCGGTTTATCATACAGTGCTTTGATCCATGTCATAAAGTTTGGGCCAAATCCCCATTTTTGTAATGTATAGGTCATGTAAGTCCAGGATACTGAGTCAAAGGCCCTTCTAACATCGAGAGAAAGAAAGCAGGCTGGAATTCCACGCTTTTTCGCTATTTGTGCTAATAGGACTGCTCTACGAATGTTATCACCTGCTTGGCGTGAGGGCATGAATCCTACCTGGTCGCGATGTATAAGTGTTCCTATAATTGTGTTTAAACGTGTTGCTAATATTTTTGTCAGCAATTTAATGTCCACATTTAACATGGAAATGGGACGATAATTACTGCTAAGTGTATCATCTGTTTGTGGTTTTGGAATCATATATATGATCGCCATCAGGGATTCTTGCCTAAATGTTTTGTTTTCCAATACATCATTATATGCTTCTACAAGCATGGGGGATAGAATGTCCGTATAGGTTCGGTAGTATAATGATGAGTAGGGATGAGCTTCGAGTTCGAGTCGAACTCATGTTCGACTCGAACATTGCCTGTTCGCCCGTTCGCCGAACAGCGAACAAATTGGGGTGTTCGCGGCAAATTCGAAAAATCTATGGGAGAAATCTAAAGTGCTAATTATAAAGGCTTATATGCAAGTTATTGTCCTAAAAAGTGTTTGGGGACCGGGGTCCTGCCCCAGGGGACATGTATCAATGCAAAAAGAAGTTTTAAAAACGGACGTTTTTTCGGGAGCAGTGAAATATTCCTTTAAATTTCGTACCTGGGGGGTGTGTATGATATGCATGGAAAGTGGTGCATGTTTCCTGTGCTTAGAACTGTCCCTGCAAAAAATGTCATTTCTGAAAGAAAAAAATGCATTTAAAACTGACTCGCGGCTATTAATGAATTGTCGGCTCCCGGCAATACATACAAAAGTCATTGATAAAAAAAAAAAAAAAAGCGTGGGGTTCCCCAGAATTCAATTACCAGGCCCTTCAGGTCTGGAATGGATATTAAGGGGAACCCCGCCGCAAATAAAAAAAAAAATTGACGTGGGGTTCCCCCAAATATCCACTCCAGGCCCTTCAGATCTGGCATGGATTTTAAGGGGAACTCCACCCCAAATTTTAAAAAAAAATGGCGTGGAGTCCCCCTAAAAATCCATACCAGACCCCTTATCCGAGCACGCAACCTGGCCGGCCGCAGGGGAAAAGGGGGGGACGAGAGAGCGTACCAAGCCACATGCCCTCAACATTTGTTAAAGGGGTCTTCCAGATTCCGATAAGCCCCCCGCCAGCAGACCCCCACAACCACCGGGCAAGGGTTGTGGGGATGAGGCCCTTGTCCCCATCAACATGGGGACATCCTCCCCATGTTGAGGGCATGTGGCTTGGTACGGTTCAGGAGGGAGGGGGGGCCGCTCTCTCGTCCCCCCCTTTTCCCCTGTGGCCGGCCAGGTTGCGTGCTCGGATAAGGGGTCTGGTATGGAGTCCCCCTCCACGCCATTTTTTTTTTAAATTTGGGGTGGAGTTCCCCTTAAAATCCATGCCAGATCTGAAGGGCCTGGAATGGATATTTGGGGGAACCCCACGTCAATTTTTTTTTAAATTTGCGGCGGGGTTCCCCTTAATATCCATTCCAGACCTGAAGGGCCTGGTAATTGAATTCTGGGGAACCCCCACGCTTTTTTTTTTTTTTATCAATGACTTTTGTATGTATTGCCGGGAGCCAACAATTCATTAATAGCCGCGAGTCAGTTTTAAATGACTTTTTTTCTTTCAAAAATGACATTTTTTGCAGGGACAGTTCTAAGCACGGGAAACATGCGCCACTTTACATGCATATCATACACACCCCCCAGGTATGAAATTTAAAGGAATATTTCACTTTTATTTTTTCATTTTATGCATTATTAAAATCACTGCTCCCGAAAAAACGGCCGTTTTTAAAACTTCTTTTTGCATTGATACATGTCCCCTGGGGCAGGACCCGGGTCCCCAAACACTTTTTAGGACAATAACTTGCATATAAGCCTTTATAATTAACACTTTAGATTTTGAACGTTCGAATCCATTGTATTTAATAGGGTTCTAAAGTTTACACGAACATTCTGTCTGTTCGCAGGTTCTGGTGCGAACCGAACAGGGGGGTGTTCGGCTCATCCCTGATGATGAGTAACCATCTGGCCCAGGTCGTTTATTTATTTTTAATTCCTTAATGGCTGTGATGACCTCGTCATTTGTAACTGGCTTTTCTAATAATGTCCTTTGAGATTCCGTCATATGAGGGAGACTGATTCGTGAGAAAAAAGAATCAGCTTCAGAGGTGTTAAATGAATTGGTTTCCTTGTATTGGGATTTTAAGTAGGTGCTGAATTTTTTGGACTATTTTTTGTGGATTGCTAGTGTATATATTATTGGCCAATTTGAGTTTGATAGGTTTAAAGGATTTGTTGATGGATTTTAATGCTTTTGCTAGAAGTGTACCAGGTTTGTTGGATTTCATATAGAATGTATGATTGGTTTTGCGTAACATTTTTTCTGCTGAGTCTGTGAGGAAGAGGTCATATTCTAGACGAGCTTTCTCTAGACGTGTTTTTGCAGAGGAAGTAGGATTATTCTGAAAGGCCATAAATGCTGTGTTAAATTATTTTTCTAGTTTTTGTGAGAGTGTTTTCGGTTCTCTTTTCAGGATCCCTAATTGTTGTTGAAAAATTCCCCTGAGTACTGGCTTATGTGCTTCCCAGAGTGTGAGTGAGGATATTTCAGGGATAGGCCTCGTACACACGGCCGAGATTCTCGTTGAAAAAAACATGTTGTTTTTTTCGACGAGATTCTTGGACAAGAAACTTGTCCCGGCCGAGTGTACACACGCTCGTTTCAAAGAACCCGCGGTTCTTTGAAAGGAGTGTACGCGGTGACGTCATCGACTACGTCGAGCATGCGCTCGTCACATTCGATGCCGTCGCCGCCATCTTGGTATACCCTACGTATGCCTAGGAAGCTACCGCGCATGCGTCAAATTCATTTCGAACATGCGCGGGCTTCCCGGCGGACAGGTAAGTGTACACACACTCACTTTTCTCATCGAGAAACATGCCGAGGAGAATCTCGACGAGAAAATAGAGAGCAGGTTCTCTATTTTCTCGTCGAGGTTTCTTGTCGTTTTTCTCGACGAGAAACCCGATAGCAGCGTACACACGACCGATTTACTCGGCAAGACCTCTCTGCCAGCAAGTTTCTTGCTGGTTCTTGCCGAGAAAATCGGTCGTGTGTACGAGGCCTTAGTGTTATTCTTCAAGTAATCTGTTAGTTCTCGTTCTATCTGTGTGCGATAAGACGGGTGCTTGAGTAGCACATCTGGGAGGTTCCATGATGGATCGTGCGACTTGGGTAGGATGGAGGCGATGGTGGTATAGACCGGATTGTGATCTGACCATGGGATGGGGATAATGGTAGAAGATATTATCTCTGGGATCATACCTATTGTTGTAAATATGTGGTCTATTCTGCTGAATGTTTGATGGGGGTTAGAGAAATATGTGTAGTTCCTTTTTGTTGGGTTGGATTCTCTCCAAGTGTCGACTAAGTTGTGTTTTGATAGAAGCTGAGAAAGTGTCCATTTAGATTGATATTTTGATGGGGTATAAGGAGATCTGTCTAGGAATGGAAGAAGGACATTATTAGAATCCCTACAAACAAAAAGTGTTTCTATCTTGTGTGTGTGTTTATCACTTGAAATTGATGAGATAGGAATGGTAAGGGTTTGAGGTTAGGGGCGTAATAGGAGACTATAGTTACTGCTGTGTCCATGATGTGTCCTGTTAGGATTAGGTAACGGCCTTCTGGGTCTTTTATTTCGGAATGCAGCGTGAATGGAGTGGTGCGGTGAAATGCTATAAGCGTACCTCTCTGTTTTGTGTTGGCTGAGGCTGTGTATACTTAAGGGTAAGAGTTACTAAATAATTTGGGTGTAAGAGTTGATGTAAAGTGTGTTTCTTGTAAGCACACAATATGAGCTTTCTTTAATTGGAATGACCCGAAGGCCTTTGTGCGTTTTTGTGGCACATTAAGACCTTGGACATTTAGTGAAACAATGTTTAAAGGGGCCATGGTAGGTGATACAAAAAGCTAATCTTACCTGTAGCCTCAATGCAGCGGTCTCCCGGTCCAACCCTCACGGACGAGAAAGAAAGGAAGTAAAGAAAGGATCCAGAGTGATCAGTCTTAAATAAAAAATAAGAAATGGATAAGATTATACAGCATGTAAAGATTATTAGGATGTTAGAGTATTCGTAGTTTGCCCGTGATGGGGGGTAAAGCCCCCCCTCAGGGGACAAGGGGCTTTCGTCGAATCCCCACATATTAGAGTGGGAATCTGAGGAAAGTTCAGTGAGGCTCATGGGGTTTCCGTGCCATGGGGTGCCGCCTAGTGAAAAGGTAATAATACATCACTAGGATGTATGATTGTAAGCCCTATCTGTGCATATAAAAGTTGCCTAAAATTAGGAAATAAACATTCAGATAGAGAGGGGAAAGAATATAACCTTTGGCTGTAAACCTAGGAGAATTAAATTAGTATTTTTAACCATATTAGTTCTAAAAAATTGTCTTAGTGTGTAAATACGTAACTGGGTGAGGAGAATTAGACTGTTAAAGAAAAAACTATATTATTTCTATTCAATCCAAACTATAACTAATAATGTAAATAATGTAAAGGATTCGTTTTGGCTCTGTTACATGTTTCACAGAGATTAAGGAATAAAGTGTAGGTAAAGCTTTCTCTATATTTAATGAGACGTACATTGAATACAAAAAAAAAAAGGGGGGAGGGGGGGGGGAAATGTAGGAATACCGTCATGTCTCTTTGTTTCTATGTGTAACCTGGAGGTAAAAAGTAAAAATTTGTCCATTGCGAGAAAAATTATAAAAAAAAAAAAGGGGAAGGGGGGTGGAAAAATAATAATAAGTAAAAAATGACTTTTTAAATAGGGTAAAGAGAAGTGCTTCATTAAAGTGTTTCCAATCGGGTTTTCAGTGCTGATCAGCTTTATCATTTGCTTTGTTTGTGTTGAAGCAGGGATATCAAGTATTCAGGGTGTTTCTACTGTAATTGTCCTTTGGTGTATTTATCACTTTTACAGTTTATAAGTCTTTCAGTCCATAGAATCTTCTTGACCTTGGGATGAGGGTGTAAAGCGTCCTCTTTTGTATGCTTGGGTACTACCATTTCTGGAGTGGGATGCTTTATTAGAAGAGGCTGAGGCTGATCTTCTTCGCGAAGCTGTTGTTGCTGTGTTTCCTTCAGTCAAATTAAGGTCCTGGAGAGCTTGTTGCAGCTCTTCTGGTGTTCTGCATGTAATTTTGGTTCCTTGGTAGGTGAAACGTAGGGCAAAAGGGAAGCTCCATTGATATTTCACATTGTGGCGTTGTAGTACCAGTATTTGTGGTTTCATTGCCCTTCTTTTGGATATTGTCAATTGAGATAAATCTGCAAATATCTGATAATTGTGTCCTTGAAAGACTAAGTTGTTTTGTTCTCTGGCTGCCTTCAGTAATTGTTCTTTTGTCAGATAGTAGTGAAATTTTGCAATAACATCTCGAGGAGGTCCGTCTATTTTTTTGGGCATTAATGCCCTGTGCACTCTGTCCATCTCCATTCTTTCTATTGGTATGCTTGGCATTAATTCTTGGCATAGTGCGGTTATTGTTGACTGTAAGTCTATAATAGTTTCTGGTAAGCCTCTAAAGCGCAAGTTAGACCTCCTTGCGCGATTCTCAAAGTCCTCCAGTTTATTTTGAAGTGCAATATTATCTTCCTTCAAATTTTCCATTTCTGACTGATGGTCTAGTGTAATATTTTCAATGTCCTCCACTTTAATTTCTAGTGCTGCTGTGCGGTGTCCCAATTCTCTGATTTCTTTTGTTAAATTAGAGGTAATTTGTTCTGATGTTTGCTTCAGTGCTTTGTGAAGCATTTTTTCAAATTGTTTTAAAATATTTGAGGGGATAGAAGCTTCTTGTGGTAATATTTGTGACTGATAAACTTCAGCCTCTGAGTCAGAATCTCCTGAGGAGATATGTTGTGGCTTTTTAAGCTTGCCTTTCTTCTCTGAGGTGATTGTGTCTGGCGCTTTTTTCTGTGAGGAATTCCATGCTTGTGTGCCGCTATTGGGGTTCATTTTTGTTTTACTGCGGGCTCCTCCGTAAACTATTGTCATTCCCAAGTGTGCCCCTCACCTCTATAGTACTTGAGACAGCTTTTCCAGTATATTTGGGATGGCGGGCTGTATCTATCTTGCGGGTTTTTCCCCTTCACGGAGCGGAGCTCTAGTCAGGCATTACCGTCCCGCTAGCCTCCGCGCATGCGCCTGAGCTAGCATATTTTTTAACACAACCTGTAACATCAGATAAGGAAAATAAAATAAATAAAGAGCCATTACAGTGTAGAATGATACTCATCACTTAAAGCAGAGGTCTCCAAAGTGTCTATGCAAAGGGACATTTTTTTTCCTTTCAGACTTTAGGGGGGCCAGATTGTGGCCAGCAGGAGTGGAAATTCCATCTATGAGAGTAAACATCATCACGTTTGGTATTAAGGAGAGGGATAGTGCTCCATTGTTGGTATCATTGGGAGGAATAGTGCCCCATTGTTGTTAGTTGGTAGAATAGTGTCTCATATTAGTGGGAAGAATAGTGCCCCAAGGGCCGGATAAAGGCAAGCAAATGGCCGCAGTTTAGAGACCACTGACTTAAAGGATAAGTTCAGCTTCGGGAACCTCAGTTTTTAGGGTGGAACATGTAATCTGTTCCCACTCCTGCAGCGGCTCAGTGATCCAAGCCCTCTGTGTGACAGCAGTACTGGGAGAAGTTCCCCGTACCAGCTGTCACTTTTTAAAAAGAGTTCTGTTAATTAATGAACTTTGCGGCTGTCAGCTTGTAGTTCTCAATGAACTACCACGGTGCTGTTAAGCTACTGAGCCATTGATCCCTAAGCAGAGTGTTGTCCCTGCTGACACCACTGAAATACCTTGATCAGATGACTCCCTGGCTGACACACAAAAAATTATGTTTAACTTATATTAATGTCATGGAAATAGCAAAATAGGCAAAAGAAAACAATTGTCTTCCAAATGCCCACAAAACAACAAGAAAAGGCAATATAACACAATACAGTACCACTTTAAGCACCTCCCACCCGTCCTGCAGGACTGAATATTTAAACGTCAGCTTCCAAACCAAGGAATTTCCACTGGTGCGTTCTGGGTCGATGACAAAACAAGGGGGTGGTGCCACCAGGTGATGTCACCAGGTGGCCCATCCCCTTACCTATTTTAGAACTGTCATACAGCAGAGCAGGCTTTTGGCAGTTAGCCTTTATTGCGGGGGGCAGCGTTTTTTTATTTTTTCTGGTCCAGCGGTGCGGCAGGCGTTGTAATTGACGATGGATCTACATCGGGGGACTTCTGATTTTTATTTTTTTAATAAACGGATTATCAAAAACTGCCTCCTACCTTGATTTATTTTTGTACAATGTACCCCATACTCATTCATATGGGGGGGCAGGGTCTGGCGGCCCCCTTGTCAAAGGGGACCTCCAGATTCCAATAAGCCCCCTGCCTGCAGACCCCCACAACCACTGTCCAGGGTTATCGGGAAGAGGCCCTTGTCCCCATCAACATGTAAAAAAGGTGCTTTGGGGAGGGGGGGGTACATGCCCACAACATGGGGAGTGCTTTGTGATGCATACTAGCACATTATGCCTTTACTTTACAGGGAAGGAAAAAAACAAACACACACAGAGTTTACTTCCTCTTTAAATGTAATTTATTTTCTTTATATATGTCGGTTTTGCTGCTGCAGTTTCTATACACGGTACAGATATGCCACTTTACAGGCAGACTAAGTGGACCCCCCAGACACTATATTTAAAGGATTTTTTCATTTTTATTGTTTCACTTAAAGCATCAGTAAATCACTGCTCCTTTAAAAACAACCTTTTTTTAAAAAAAAAATGTCCCCAGTGCAGTACCCGGGCCCCCATACCCTTTTTATGGGCAATAATGGGTCACTTATGCCTAACGACCGTTTTTTCCGTCGGATAATAAACCAACGGTTTTCCCGACAGAATTCCTCTCAGCCTGCCTTGCATACAAACGCTCAGACAAAAGTCCGCCCGTCCAAATCGCGGTGACGTACAACACGTACAACGGCACTATAAAGGGGAAGTTCCATTCCAACGGCGCCACCCTTTGGGCGGCTTTTGCTGATCCTCGTGTTAGTAAAAGTTTGGTGAGAGACGATTCGCGCTTTTCAGCCTCGTGCTTTTCAGTCCGTTACAGCGTGATTAATGTGATATCTCCATTACGAACGCTAGTTTTACCAGAAAGAGCCCTCCCGTCTCATACTATTCTGAGCATGCATAGTTTTTTGCCCGTCGGAAAACCATACAGACGAACGGTTTTCCCGCCTGCTCTCTTTTTTTGTCCGGCAGTTTTCCCGTTGGACAAACTGCGATGGAGCATACACACGGCAGGGATTCCCGACGATAAGCTCTCATAGCAGTTTTCCCGTCTGAAAAAACTGTCGTGTGTACGAGGCATTAGACTTAAATAGGGTTTGCGGTTTTGATCTGAACTTTTGCGACATTCAAAAAACAAACCGGGGGGGGGGGTTTCGACCCATCGCTAGTCTCAACCACCTGTTTTTACCACTCTCCCTCCTTAAAGCTTTTTTTTTCACTTTTGAGTGGAACTTCCGCTTATCCGTCTCCTCCGCCCCTCCGGGGGGAGGGGAGAACCCACTTCGGGGAGACGGGGTTGCAACCCCATCTCTCGGAAGTTCAGCCCCCTCCTCCTTCTTCTGCTGCTGGACCAATTAGAAAGTGCAGCGCGCTCTGCGCATGCGCAGTAGCGAAAGGCTTCAATGCCGAGTTCCCTTACCAGGAATGGCGGCAACTGCACCCGAAAGCCGATCCGAAGATGGGCTGTGGTGCTGACATCGTGGGCTCCCTCGACAGGTAGGTGTACATATATTAAAAATCAGCAGCTGCATTATTTGTAGCTACTGACTTTACATTTTTCGCTGGGGGGGCTAGAACTCGCTGCAAAGGCAGGGTGTACAAATGCAAATTTATCCTCCATGTCAAGTGAATGGAGCCACGTCACGACTGCCCTGTAACCACATGTAATGCACACAGTTGCAGCAAGGTGGTGTGGAATATACAGGGTTAGGAGGTGACATACTGTATTTGTCAAATGCAAATTACTTTTCAGAGCAATATAGAAAGAAACTGCCAAAAGGACCATATAGCACTGCCACATGGGATAACCTAGCCTTACTATTCACCATCGTAAGGAAAGTTTTTCTTTTTACAGATCGTAGATGTACGGAAGCACCTCTCTTACTGACCATGAATGTAAGGGAGTCCTTCTCCTACTGACAACCAATGTATGCAGGTGTTTCTCCACTGACCACCAACACGAGGAGACATTTCTCTCACTGTTAGAGCTGGTTCACACTGGGGCAACACGACTTCCAGCGCGACTTTACAAGGCAACTTCGAGGCAACTTCAAGTTGCCTCCAGGACAGGCGACTTTGCCAGTGGCCAATCAAACAATAATCAGCTCTGTGGGAGGGAGGGGTTTGCCTGAGAAAACAATTTTCTCTTCCTGTAAAATTGCTTCAGTTAAGACACTGATCCAACTTTGGAGGCGACTTCCATTGAAATCTATGGGTACAAGTCGCCTAGAAGTCGCCTTGAAGTAGTACAGGAACCTTTTCCTGAAGTCGGAGTGACTTTAGTAGTGTGCATTAAGATGGCTCTCATTCACTGCAGTGTAATTTCTCACGTCGCGCGACTTGGGGCGACACAAGTCGGATCCCAAGTCGCGGTAGTGTGAACCAGCTCTAAGGGAGTCTGTCTGTTTCTTTTCAGGACATTTAGAATTATTTTTTCATTTTAACTTTGTTATTGTTACTGCAAATTATTTTATATGGCGCAGGAGGTCCTAAAATGATCCTCCTTTGGTGCCAAATATTCTATCTATGCCACATTTTTTATTTATTTTTTATATTATAACTAATATATAACATCTTTATCTTAATACTGTACCATGAGCTGTAGTAATAATTTTTAGCAAGGGTTGTTTGAGACCTGAACATAATTTTCTTCAGGGATAAAAAGCTGAGAAAGGCGGCCACATGGAGTTATTCTGAAGAGTACCTAAATGTCACCAGGCTGATATGTGAAATCAGAATCAGATAAAATTGTTTAAAGCAACCAGGATTTTATTTTATTTTAATGCTGAAACAAAACTTTTTGCTTTGGAAAGCAACTGTACCTCAATTTTATCCTATTACCGTAATAATCCTGATATCAGTAATGGTGAAACTGAACACCTCATGTATTAGTCAGGGGGGCCTTGTATCACCTTCCTGACGTTCCTTAATCAGCACACACCACATCCTACAATCAGAAACACATTAACCCCTGTGATGTCTCTTATTACAGGTCATGTAGCAGTAGATACAGCATAGGGTGACCACATTTCCAAACTACCATTCAGGGATACTCCCCCTTCCCAAAAATCAGCTTGTGCTGTAACGAATCACAGCACAGTGATTGGACACAAGAGGCGGATTTATGATTTCTCCAATCACAAGCAGGGGGCGGGGATTGTGCTCCTCCAGGCATTTCCAGCCAGGGCAAGTACTGTCAGTGAGTAAAGCAGTGATGTGGTGGCCTTTTTTGGGGGCATCTGATTGGCCGGGGTGTAGCTGTGTCAGTTTCATTCCGGGACACTGTATTGTCCTGGAATGAAGGTGCCTGGGACAGACCTGCAAAATGCGGGACTGTCCTGGGCTATCGGAGACACGTGGTCACCCTAATACAGCAACAGAAGATTGTGGTTATACCCCGTTTCCCAGCTGTCATTGTCATACAAGCAGTACATGCAGACTATATAGAAACACAATGGGGTTGATTTACTAAAGGTAAACTGACTGTGCACTTTGTAAAGTGCAGTTGCACTCTGCAAGAGCAGTTGCCCCAGAGCTTAGTAAATGAGCAGAAGTTCTGCTGACTTTCATTATCCAATCATGTGTAGCGCCTTCCCCTCTTCTCTCTCCGTGCGACTCGCACTGTCTCTTGTCTAGGGGTATCTGATGGGGGAGAGAGAGAGAGTGGGTGGGCTACGCCTAGCTTCCACCACGTGGGAATACCTGTGGTATCATCAATGTCTTGTTTACCTTCGGGTCTGTGCTGTGAACCCGGATCCTCCCTCCAAGAGTCACCGTGAACTTCGTCCGCCAGGAAGTGAGCCTCACACCATTAAAGTCCAACACTCCTTTATTAGAACACACCATACAGGGACTTCCTTGATAGATAGAACAGAAAAGGAGGTGTGAGTGTGAATAGGCCCAGACACAAATTCGGTCCTCCACTCTCCTCCTGAAGAGTGGGCTATGGTCTCCGCACAAGGTGAAGGGGATCCTTCTGGACGGTCTCCGACAAGAGACTCACCCGTCACCGGCAGTCTGCTGCACCGAGTCTTCGAGTGAGGAGCTCTCCCCGGTCCATTGCGTCTTACTCAGATTCAGGCCTCCATCCCCGAAGTGCCTTAGGACCCTTCCCTCGCGGAACTCAGTGTTGGGCACTGAGCTCCGGACCTTCTTGTAAGTACCTCACCCCAGGACTGAAGGTGCCTGAGGTGGAACACGATCTCCGTTGGTCCCCTAGGCCGAGGCCTCCTAGGGGAAGAGCACGAACCCACGTCCGCAAGCTGAAGGTGCTTGGGACGAAGACCCCGTGACCACCATACCGCTGCCGAGAGAGGACAAAAAGGGCCTCGGCACACAGTGATATTCGTCCCTCCGGTCACAGTGACAGCGCCACCTCGTGGACCACAGGGAACATAGCACTGATGTCACAGCCAGATTCAAGAAAATGCACCCGGGAAAGTAAGTACCCGCTACACATTCCCCCCTGTCTTTTGACACTGGACCCCAGTGTCTGGAGTGAATCACGCCCTCAACGGCTGACATAATCCAATCCAGAAACCAACTAACAATTTGAGAAACCAAACATTTTTAGGAAACTATCCTAACGGAGAAGTTGTGTCTGAGCCCCTGCAACAAAAGAGGAGTGAAAGACAACATTTAAAACATTATACTTTTCCCTCCCATCCTAACTAAGAACCACCCCAGGTTCCATAATCTTGCCGGGACGCTCTCCTGCAGAGGGAAGAGAAAAGAAACAATAAAACCCTGACACATGTGTATGTGTGAGAGAAAAAGAAACTCCTCCGAAGAGAAATATCTTTTCCTCCAGTGTGAGTGTGTACAATGTGTAACGTTGCACGAGACTGCCACCTGGTGACAGGCTCGCGGTAACTGCACCCGTTGAACCATCTTCTCTTTTCTTGCTGCTTGACTCCAGGCCCTATCTACCCCAAAGTCTGCAACTTCTCACCGGAGAGGAAGAAAAACAACAACTGGAACAGTTCTTCCTCGGAATGACACAAGCACCCCTCTTGCGGGGCAAAACACTGATGATGGCACCAGCAAGAAAGTCAAACAGCAAAGTTCAGGGGGTGCAAAGTCCTTTCAAAAAGCAAACAAATGGAGTCTCTTTCTCCTCAGAGGTAGAAGCGGGGATGCGGCAGAACAATAGGTTTTAGATGCCGATCCATGGTCTCCAAATGGTACTCCACATCCTTACCTTCTTTGCGTCGGATCAACACCTTATCCGCATGGATGTGTCTTCCCCTCATCCACTCTGCCTTGCAGTCTTTGAACCGCTGAGATGTCTTTGGACAGCATGTCAAATACCTGCGGGCGTGTGGGACCTTAAGGTGGGTCCACACGAAGTCATTATACCAGCGCTCTCGGTACACCTCCACTTCGTAGCGTAACTCCTTGGGGAGGTACGGATATTCCCACCCGTAGTCAGCAGTAGACATGTGCATTCGTTTTCGTCCGAATGCATTTTCGTCCGAATTTCAGCTATTTTCGTTATCGTTTTAACAAACGAAAACGAAAGCACAGAATCCGAAAACCGAAAGATCCGACATAAACAAATGCTTTATTTTAGTTTTCGTTGCTACAACAGTTCGATATAGATAGGAGATTCAACGTGACGCTGACAATAACAATCTGTGTCTATCGAACCTGTGGTCGAATGTGCCTAACCTTAACTCTATTAGTCCAAGATTATTCTACATAGGAGAGAAAAGATTTGACATTATAGAGAGAAAAGATTCGACATAGGAGAGAAAGATTCGACATAGGAGAGAAAAGATTCGACATAGGAGAGAAAAGATTCGACATTATAGAGAGAAAAGATTCGACATAGGAGAGAAAAGATTCGACATAGGAGAGAAAAGATTCGACATAGGAGAGAAAAGATTCGACATAGGAGAGAAAAGATTCGACATAGGAGAGAAAAGATTTGTTATTATAGAGAGAAAAGATTCGACATAGGAGAGAAAAGATTTGTTATTATAGAGAGAAAAGATTCGACATAGAGAGAAAAGATCACTGCTGGAATTGGGTGGGGGAAGTAAAATAAAAATAAAGTTGATGATGAATGTTATTGGCTGATTGTAACCAAAGAGGAGGAGCAGTAAAATAGCTAGAATGACGAAGATTCGACAAAGCATCGAAAGTTAGAAGATTCGACGGTGCAGCAAAACTGTACGACGCTGCAATCGTACATTTCCGGTCAAATGCATCCGCCCATAGGCTATAGAAGAATTCTAATGTTGGTTGACTAGTAATAGTAATGAATAAATATAATTATTACTAGTCATACAACATTAGAATTCTTCTATAGCTTGTGGGCGGAACATTCGACCGGAAATGTATGATTGCAGCGTCGTACAGTTTCACTGCTCCGTCGAATCTTCTTTGAACATTCGACAGACACCATAAGCCTTCAATGACAGATTCGACCTTAATTAATTCATATTTTCGGACTAATGTAATTTCTAACGAAAAACGAAATAAATAAAAACGAATTTCGGGAGTAACTAAATAAATTTATTTTTCGGACGAAAACGAAATTCCGAAACGAAATATTTCAGTGTGCACATGTCTAGTCAGCAGCAACTTTCTGGCAGAAGAGTCTCTGAAGCCTTGACAGCGGAGGCATTGTGGCTTTGTCCCCTTCGCCGGGTAGAACTATAGAGTCCGGATGGCGAGGGGCCTTAACCACTTCTGGTTGGGGCATAGGTGCCCGTAGTATCAACCTCTGCTCCCCAGTACCTGATGCAGGCGGCACCGGAGATGTAGATGTGGGCTGGGGACAGGACCCTTGTTCAGGCGCTGGTGCCTCCACCCGGGGTGTACTCTCCCCCGTGGACATGGGTGAATCTCGAGGCCTTCGGAATGAAGCTAGCGGTACTTTGTCCCAGCCCTTCTCTGCAAACAGTTCGTCAATAGCGGTGTCATCTCCCATATCAGAGAGCGACTCCAGATCCGAGGTATCACACTCCTCCGCGGGTATGTAGCCCGTTGTAGAGACAGAGCTAACACCTCCCGCAGGCATACTGGGCCATGCCTTCCCGGCACCTCCGCCCATGCACCAAGTCTCTTTGCCCGGCTCACCTCGGCCTTTACTTGAAGCGGGACGTCCGGAACACTCGTCAACGGATCCGTCGGGGCCACCATGCTGGTTCTCTTCTTCGGTGGCGGACGCTGTGAGACAGTGGTGACCGAGTCAGCATCCTCGGATTTCTCCCGTTGAGTTTTAACGACCTCCTCCTCGGTCGCTGCAGTGTGCGCTGGGATGGCTTTTACAGCAGTAATTCCTCCTCTGCGAGTAGTGTTACCTGAAGCCCGGCCTGGGTAGATGGTTCTCGGCCTTTCAACTACCGGATCCACCTCGAACAGAAACTCCCCACAGGCCTCACATTGTCCGAAGGGCTTCAGGTGGCACACCAGTCCCGAGCACCCGGGACAAATTACACCCAGGGCCTCTACGTCCATGCATGAATACAGGGCGAATCGACCCCTTGGCTTCAGCCGGATCCCGGTATCCGTTATCGGAGCAGCAGCAGTCATCGTGGTAGTAGCAGGGTGAACTGGGATCCATGAAGTATGTCCAAACATGGTGACTTGTTGCTGGTCCATCGCACACTGCAGAGTTTTCGCACCAATGTCCCACGTGTAGCCCTCTCACGTATTGGACTCCTCCCCTTTGCTCCAGTTCGCGGGCTTTTTCACTTTCTTTGGTTGAGCCACGCCCACGAACTAAGCGGCGGGGGTTGTGTCTGTTGGCGCAGTGCAATTAGAAACCCCCACGTGTAGTACCTCACACGGCTGGGCCTCCCCCCGTTCACCGCTCTTCCTGCGCGGGCCTTTCCCTTGTCTAGGGTCAATTCCACGACTTCGAGCAGGGCTGCACTTTGGCCTATTCAGTTAACTCATCCAGCAGATTTGTTCCATACTGTGATGCACAACACAATACCGGACCCGAGCCCCCACGTGTAGCGCCTTCCCCTCTTCTCTCTCCATGCGACTCGCACTGTCTCTTGTCTAGGGGTATCTGATGGGGGAGAGAGAGAGAGCGGGTGGGCTACGCCTAGCTTCCACCACGTGGGAATACCTGTGGTATCAGCAATGTCTTGTTTACCTTCGTGTCTGTGCTGTGAACCCGGATCCTCCCTCCAAGAGTCACCGTGAACTTCGTCCGCCAGGAAGTGAGCCTCACACCATTAAAGTCCAACACTCCTTTATTAGAACACACCATACAGGGACTTCCTTGATAGATAGAACAGAAAAGGAGGTGTGAGTGTGAATAGGCCCAGACACAAATTTGGTCCTCCACTCTCCTCCTGGAGAGTGGGCTATGGTCTCCGCACGAGGTGAAGGGGATCCTTCTGGACGGTCTCCGACAAGAGACTCACCCGTCACCGGCAGTCTGCTGCACCGGGTCTTCGAGTGAGGAGCTCTCCCCGGTCCATTGCGTCTTACTCAGATTCAGGCCTCCATCCCCGAAGTGCCTTAGGACCCTTCCCTCGCGGAACTCAGTGTTGGGCACTGAGCTCCGGACCTTCTTGTAAGTACCTCACCCCAGGACTGAAGGTGCCTGAGGTGGAACACGATCTCCGTTGGTCCCCTAGGCCGAGGCCTCCTAGGGGACGAGCACGAACCCACGTCCGCAAGCTGAAGGTGCTTGGGACGAAGACCCCGTGACCAAGATGGCCGGCCCCCTTTATACCCTCCCCCAGCAAGCACGGCGGGTTCCCCGCCCCACCATACCGCTGCCGAGAGAGGACAAAAAGGGCCTCGGCACACAGTGATATTCCTCCCTCCGGTCACAGTGACAGCGCCACCTCGTGGACCACAGGGAACATAGCACTGATGTCACAGCCAGATTCAAAAAAATGCACCCGGGAAAGTAAGTACCCGCTACACATGTGTAAACAAAAATGCTGTTCTTTTTATTTTACTGGCATGTGATTGGGTATTCTTTGCAAAGTGAAGCTTTACCTCATTTACTAAGCTCTGTGGGAATTGCACTTGGAGAGTGTAACTGCACTTTGCAAAGTGCACAGTCTAGTTGCCTTAAGTAAATCAACCCCAATGACTCAGATGACAAACAAACACATTTAATCAAGTGAATTCAAGTGAAGTAAAAAAAAAAAAAAAAAATCCTATATCTTCAGCAAAAAAGCAGTGTATTTATTATTTTATGCAAATCAGCCTCCAAAGCATTTCAACTACAATCAGTGGATCGTGAGTGCAATGCCAGGCTCCTGCAGATTCTTCCTCCAGCTCTATATCTTTACCGAAGTATGAACTTTTATTTAGAGATAGGAAGCTTCAATGGACTCTGCAGGAGGGAGGAGCCGGGAGCACTGGCGAGGGACCCGAGAAGAGGAGGATCTGGGCTGCTCTGTGCAAAACTACTGCACAGAGCAGGTAAATGTGACATGTTTGTTATTTCAAAAAACAAAAAACAAAGCAAGACTTTAATATCACTTTAACCACTTCAACACTGGGCTTTTTTTATCACCTCAATACTGGGCCTATTCTGGCACTTCTCTCCTACATGTACAAATCATCATTCTTTTGCTAGAAAATTACTCAGAACCCCCAAACATTATATATGTTTTTTTTAGCAGACACCCTAGGGAATAAAATGACTGTCATTGCAACTTTTTTTCTTGCACAGTATTTGCGCAATCATTTTTTAAACGCCTTTTTTTGGGAACAAAAAATGGTTTCATGAATTAAAAAATAACAAAACAGTAAAGTTAGCCCAATTTGTTTGTAAAATATGAAAGATGATGTTACGCCAAGTAAATAGATACCTAACACGTCACGCTTTAAAATTGCGCACACTCATGGAATGGTGCCAAACTTCGGTACTTAAAAGTCTCCATAGGCGACGCTTTGAAAAATTGTACAGGTTACCAGGTCAGAGTTACAGAGGAGGTCTAGTACTAGAATTGTTGCACGCGCTCTAACGCACGTGGCGATACCTCACTTACGTGGTTTGAACAACGTTTACATATGTGGGCGGGACTTACGTGTGCGTTCGCTTCTGATCGCGAGCTACTGGGGACAGGGGCGTTTAAAAAATGTTTTATTATTATTTATTTCTTTTTTTTACTTTTACACTTTTACATTTTTTTATTTTTTTTTGATCCCTTTTATTCCTATTACAAGGAATGTAAACATCCCTTGTAATATGAATGGTGTGTGACAGGTCCTCAATAAGACCCCACATCTGTCCTCCAGGCTGGAAAGCATGAGATCGTGAAAAAACTTTCACTGATCCCATGCTTACAGCCGCAATGGCGGCTTTGTTTTTCTTCTGAGGACCCGGGCGTGACGTCATCACATCGCGCCCGGGCCTCTGACGGTCATAGAGATGACTGGTGACCATCTGGTCACCAGTTATCTCTATGCTTCCTATCCGGCGCTGGACGATTCATTCTCCGGGCCCCCGATGGCACGGGAGAGCCCGGAGATGCACCGGATGGCGGCGGGAGGGGGGGATGTCCCCTCCCACTTCCTATAAGAACGATCAAGCGGCGGAACCGCCGCTATGATCGTTCTTATGGTGCGCAGAATCGCCGGCAGAAGACAAGGATATCTGAATGATGCCTCTAGCTGCAGGCATCATTCAGATATCCCCCCACAAAGCCCAGGACGTCATATGACGTCCACCCAGGATGGAAGATCCCAACTGTGGACGTCATATTACTATGGGCGGGTAGGGAAGTGGTTAATGTTTTCACCCTAGACCTATATACATGCAGAACTAGTTTGAACAGAAGACAGATCACATGATTTGGAGCTGTAGGACTAATTGTAACTTGAGGAAACTTGGGTCATGCATTACAATTATATGCAAATATTATCTGTGGTCTGACTCTGAACCCAGTGCTTCAAGACAAACATGCTAAGCACACTGCAAATAAGTTTTATCTATTAAATAAACAGAGAAATATTGACATTATGAATTAAAAAGGTTACATAATAGTGTGAAAAAAAATTAATCCACCGTGATCTTAATTACTGTACGAATAGCCATCCAGTTTCCTCCTCTTCAGTTAGTGAGCTAAGAAAAAAGATTTGGTGTTCTATTACAAATTACTTTAACAGGAAATAGAGAAAAAAGAGATCACATATATCAACATCGTTATCATATTCATATTTTCCGGGTTTCTTAATAGCAAATGTCTGTATTTACAGGATGTAACAGTTTATGGGTAAAGTACTAAACATTATATATTGTTTTAATATAGGTTATATTGTATTTGTGTGCTTGGCTTCAGCTTTGAATGAAATTGGTCAACTGCTATATGTTTTTAACATGCTCCTACTTTTAATTTTGTTAGAGGGAAAAAATCTTTCCTGTGTGCCCTTATGATCCTGGTTCAATTTGTTAGTAAGAACTCAACTTACCTGACTTTGAGCCTAAGCTCCCCCCCCCCACAGATAAACCCCTCCCCCCCCACTTCTGTCCAGTAAGAGTTCTGCAGAGAAACCAATCAGCTTCTAACCTCAGCTTGTTTAATTAAGCTTTAGCAATAAAACCTGAAAGCTGATTGGTTTCTCTGCAGATTTAGGACAAATTTTGCACTCTCTAGCTTTAGTAAGTAAACCCCTATGATGACCGGTTTTTCCGGCAGGAAAAAAAACAACGCTTTTCCCGACGGGATTCCTCTCAAGCCTGCCTTGTATACACACAGTCACACAAAATACCGCAGAACTTATGACTGCCAAGAACGCGGTGACGTCAAAGACTACGACGAGCCGACAAAATGGCGTTTTATGCTTCCGCGCATGCGTCAAATTGTTTACGAGCATGCGCGTTTTTTTTCTCCTTCGGGAAAGCATACACACAACGGTTTTCATGACAGAAAAAAGACCGCCGGGAATCCCGGCGGGAAAAAAGACAACAAGTTCTCTTGTTTTTTCCCTGCAGTGTTTTAGTCGGGAAAACTGCGATGGAGCATACACGCATCTCTACGCATTTTGCCATTTACTGGCTTTCTCAGGGGATCCTATTATATTAGGGAATAAATCCCGATTATTTTCAAAATATATAACCAATCATAAGTACATATGGCATAAAGCATAAACACAATGATAGCCAAATACTCACATAAATGTAACCAAGTCTGGAATTTTAATCAGTATAGTATTCACTTTCTTGGCGTTAGGTGTGGCACCTTAAAAATCCAATCACAGCTGATCACATGCATTGAAACGATGGTAATAGTGTAGGCATGGGACTTTTAAGGCACAGCATTTTTGGTAAAAAATAACATTTATTTTATTTTCTTAAAATAAGACAGAGGGGTTGATTTACGAAAAGGAAATCCACTCTTCACTACAAGAGCACTGCAAGTTCACTTAAAAGTGCACTTGTAAGTGCAGTCACTGTAGATCGCTGTAGATCTGAGGAGAAGCTCTGAAATGAGGGGAAGCTCTGCTGATTTTATTATCCAATCGTGTGCAAGCAAAAATGCTGTTTTTTTATTTTCCTTGCATGTCCCCTTCAAATCTACAGTGACTGCACTTTCAAGTGCATTTGCAGTGCTAAGTGGATTTGCCTTTTGTAAATAACCCCCAATGTTTGGTTCATATGGCAATACAGCTGATTACATGTAAGGAAATGCCGGTTGTCAGCTCTCCCCGCCTCGCACTGACAGAGTGAGAGGAGAGCCAATCAGTGGTATCTCCTCACAGGGGGGCTTGTACATTAGTCATCAGTGCCCTGATTATCAGTGCAGCCCCAACAGTGCCCAGCATTGATGCCAGTTTGTGTCCATTTGTGACGCCAATTTGTGCCCATCTGTGACGCCAATTTGTGCCCATCAGTGAGGCCAATCTGTGACCATCAGTGATGCAAGTCAGTGCTGCTTTTCAGTGCCTGCTTATTAGTGCTGCCCATCAGTTCCACATATCTGTGCCATCTATCATTGCCCATAAGTACCACTTATCAGTGCCCATCCGTGCCGCCTATCAGTGTTCATCAGTGCTGCATATCAGTGCTGCCTATTAGTACCCATCAGTGCAGCGTATTAGTGCCTCCTCATCAGTGCCATCTCATCCGCGCCAATCAGTGCAGCCTATCAGTGCCCATCAGTGCAGCCTGATCAAAGCACATCAGTGAAAAATAAAAAACCCAGAGGTGATTATACACCACCAATAGAAAGCTCTATTTGTGTGAAAAAAATGATAACATTTTTATTTGTTGCAGTGTTTCATAACCGTGCAATTATCATTCATAGTGTGACAGCGCTAAAAGCTGAACATTGGCCTGGACAGTAAGGGGGTAAAAGTGCCCGGTATTGAAGCAGTTAAAGAGGCTTCTATGGCTAACACAAGAAATGTCAATCACCTTGTAACACATGATCTCAGTCAGACTTGAGTAAATAATATACACTGATTAGGTTATTTTTTACCAAGGAAATGTAGCAGGATACATTTTGGCCTAAAGATTATTTATTTGAAAAATTGTATAACAGAATATAACGAAGAAATTAATTTTTTCCAATTTTTGGTATTTTATTATTTTATATAGTGAAAAAATAAAAAACACAGTGATGAATAAATACCACAAAAAGAAAGCTCTGTTTAAAAAATGATAAAAATGTGATTTGGGTACAGCGTTGTTTGACTTTGGCATTCAGAGTGTGACAGTACTGAAATCTGAATATCTGCCTTGGCAGGAAGTGTCCAGTATTGTAGTCTTTACATTGCCATTTATTATTACATAAAAAAATAAAAACACAGCATACATACACTTTAATCATTTAATCTTTAACTGACTGCCATTTACTGTCATACAGTTCATAGGTTTACTAGCAGTACTGACCTCTGCTGTGTTGAATTCAGTAAATTTTTTGTACTTTTTACTTTTCTTTGTCTTAGGCTGGGTTCACACTATTGCGAATTGGATGCGGCTAGCAGGAGATTTTGACTGGCTTTGACATATCTCTGCTGCGGCTCCAGTGCGAATTTGCACAGGAGCCCTGTGCGTCTTTTGGTCCGTTTCAGGTCCGAATTCAGCCAAAAGTTTGGGCTGAAATCGGACCTGAAACAGTGAACGGGGACGCAACGTTTTTTTTTTTTCTTACCCTGCAAGGTAATGTCATACCTCCCAACCCGCACGGATTCTGCGGGTTAAAATAAATAGTGGTTAAAAAACGCGGTAAAAACGCATAGGCGTTAGCGCTATTTTTAACGCTAACGCTGTAAAAACGTGGTAAAAACGCGGTAATAACGCTAATAGTTTTTACCGCGTTATTGCAACGCCTCAGTGTGAAAGGGGCCTTATGATGTGTAGGTATGCATCAAACACCTCCCCTCCTTCCCAACTGCACATTATATGGGAGTAAAAAATACCTGGCGTTGGTAGTATGCGTTAAAAAATGCCGCCTTTCAAAGTTTTTCCCGCAGGGACACCATTTCCTCGCGGTCCCGCGAAGGACACTGTATTCCCGCACAGCAAGAGCCAGAGGAGGGAGCCCCCCGCTCAACAACTTCTAAAATTAATTTATAAGTCCTGGAAAAAATAACTGACTGTCCCGCGGCAACCCCCCCGCTCAACAACTTTAGTCTATAGTGACAGGTAGTGGAATGTTGAATGATGTTGTCCCGCAGTGGAATTTTTAAATGTTGGGAGGTATGTAATGTCATAATGTGCTAGTTAGTATACATCGCATACTAGCACATTATGTTAAATGAAGCTCTTCCATGGCCGCAATGTCAGAGCTGCAGACACTCCCATCTTCACCCGGCTTGGTTCCAGGTTCGCGGACTCCAGCGCTGTGACTGGCCAGAGCCGCAATGACGTCACTCCCGTGCAATATGCGCGGGAGCTGGCGTTTAAAGCACAGGGCTCTGAAGAAATGGCACAGGTGGCCATTCCTTCAGAGCGCATGCGCCAGTGAGGTCACTGGCTGCATGTACAGTAAATATCTCCTAAACGGGCACCGTTTACACTACCTATATGTAAGCCTTATAGGTTTACCTATAGGTAAAAGATAGTGATGGAAGTTTACTTCCACTTTAAAGTTATATTAGGACAATAGGGTGGATTTACTAAAGGCAAGTAGATTGTGCACTTTTGCAAGTGCAGTTGCTTCAAAGATTAATAAATGACCAGGAGCTCTGCTAACCTCCATCATCCAATCATGTTTAATCACTTCAGCCCCGAACCATTTTGCTGGTCAAAGACCAGGCCACTTTTTGCGATTCGGCACTGCGTTGATTTAACTGACAATTGCAAGGTCGTGCGACGTGGCTCCCAAACAAAATTGACGTCCCTTTTTTCCCACAAATAGAGCTTTCTTTTGGTGGTATTTGATCACCTCTGCGGTTTTTATTTTTTGCGCTATAAACAAAAAAAGAGCGACAATTTTGAAAAAAATTCAATATTTTTTACTTTTTTCCTATAATAAATATCCCCCAAAAAATATATTTAAAAAAACGTTTTTTTCCACAGTTTACATATTCTTCTACATATTTTGGGTAAAAAAAATCGCAATAAGCGTTTATTGATTGGTTTGCGCAAAAGTTATAGGTTCTACAAAATAGGCAAATGTTTTATGGCCTTTTTATTAATATTTTTTTTTTTTACTAGTTATGGTGGCATTCAGCGATTTTTATCATGACTGCGACATGGCGGACACATCGGACACTTTTGACACATTTTTGGGACCATTGTTATTTTTACAGCGATCAGTGCTATAAAAATGCACTGATTACTGTGAAAATGACACTGGCAGTGAACGGGTTAACCAGTAGGTGGCGCTGTAGGGGTTACGTTTTTCCTAGGGAGTGCTTCTTACTGTAGGCGGGATGGGCTGTGTGTGACATGACACTGATCTCCGCTCCGACTACACGGAGCGGAGATCAGTGTCATTGTCACTAGGCAGAGCGGGGAGATGCTTGTTTACAAAAATGGATGTCTGACCAGCAGGTTGAAGTTTGGATGCTGAAACACACAGCGACCCCATGGGGGCGCCGCTACATATGTAAAAAGTGTACATCTGCTATTTCCCCCCTTTATGCACTCAATAGAAAAATATATACATTTGTACACATTCCAGCATTAAAAAAAAAAAATTAATAAACTTTGCTATTGCACCCAACAGCACTCTTATACAGCTGTCTATGGCTTTCCTAACAGGATGTTCCACCATCACGTCCCCAAATCAATTGTGTATTTGTCTGTAACGCTCTGTTTAAACACTGAGACAAAAAAATTTGTCTCTCTGCCTAGCCCTGTATCACATATTACAAGATAATCCAGGAGTGACGATCCTTTAGGTATAAGTTTTGTTTTGTGCTTGAGCCTTTGCACCTACTAATTTCCTTAGCTTAATACTTATTGTTTTTTTCACTAGTTTAGCGGTATCAACCACATTTTTTGCTATTTTGTTTTGTTTGTTATTCTGGATACTGGCCCATGCGTGGGCACCAAACCCAATGTATGATTTGTATAATTTGCAAAAAGCTAATAAAAACTATTAAAAAAATAAAAATAAAATACTTATGCAAATTTTGTTAAAACTGATACAAAGTTTATTGCTGACCTCTCATTACATGAACAGGCTGTTACATTACTTCTCAAGCCTAGTACACATGGCCGAGAATCTCGTCGCAAAAAAAAAAAACGTTTCTTGTCAAGCTTGACGAGATTCTTGTGAAGCTTTCCTTGCATACACACTGTCAATCCAAAATCTCGTCGATCTAAAGCGCGGTCACGTACAACGCGTACAACGGCAGTATAAAGGGGAAGTTCCATTCTCATGGCGCCACCCCTTGGGCTGCTTTTGCTGATCTCGTGTTACTGCATGTTAGTAAAAGTTTAGTGAGAGACGATTCGCTTTTTCAGTCTTCGTGCTTTCAGTTCGTTACAGTGCGATGAATGTGCTATCTCCATTACGAACGCTAGTTTTACAAGAAGGTGCGCTACCTTCTCATACTTGATTCTGACCGTGCGCGGTTTTTGAAGACTCGGAAAAACATACACACGAACGGTTTTCTCGTCCAAAAACAGTCTGACGAGAATCACGACAAGAAAACTGAGACTCCCGACGAGAAAAAAGAAAGCAGGTTTTCTTTTTTTCTCGTCGAGATTCACAACAGTTTTCTCGACGAGAAAGCATACACAAGAACGGTTTTCTCTGCAAAAAAGCTCTCCCAGCAGTTTTCTTGTCGCTTCTTGCCGAGAAAAACGGTCGTGTGTACGAGGCCTTATTCTTAGGGCATATTTGGCTCACTGTAATTTAAATAAGCCCGTCAAATAAGCTGCAATAATAGGAGCTTTGTTCAACAAGTTCCTGTAGGTGATCAAAGCACAAACCAGGTGAGGTATTCTATGTCTTTTGATTCATAAAAAGTTTGTTATTAAGATTAGAGATTAGTGAAAACTTTACATAGTCCCATGTTCAAAACACAGTGTACACTATGCCGAAATAATAAAGAGATTTGGAGGTAGTTGGCAATATTAGTCATGAACACGAATACAAATCAGTTAAAAAAAATCTTATCAAGGTGAATGAAGACACTTTCCATGACAGTCAACCAACTAGCATTTTCAGAACAAGGTTAACAATGGTACCCTGTGTATTTGTTTTGGTATATTTTAACTTTAACATTGGTGGCACAATCATTTTGTAGATAAAAAAGCTCAAAAACACCCATGTACAAACCTAAATTGATTAGGATTCACACATATGCACTTGAGTTTGCAGTTCTTTTTTCAGGTGCATTTTTGACTCCCTTTATGACGTGCATGTATAGTTCTCTATGTAGATGTATCAAAGCAGACATATCCTGGTTGGTGAAAAATAAAATAATACAATTGTTTTTATTACTGGGATGTGGTGTTCAAAAAAAAAAAAGATAAAGTAGCGCTATCTTTTGAGTAAATTATTGACTGATAAAAAATCGGACATTACATTTTTGGCCAATGCCCAGCTGCATATATTTAAACTGGCACCATTAAAAACAATTGTAAATTTCTGCGCATTAAAACCTTTGCTCCAAAACACATAGATGTAAATGTGTAAAACGTATATTTCGGATGTTTAATACATTTACATTTTGTTCTCCACCCTGACCTCATAGGATATATATATTTTTTGTATTGTACTTCTGACCCCTCTAAGAAGTCCTTAATTTTACCTTCCTCTTGATCAGTGCCAGTTGTTACCAACAACAGGATTGTCATCATACCAGTTACCATAGTTTTGTTACAAAATGCTGCTCATGCTTCTGCATTCTAAAGTCAACACTACTACTTAAAATGGTAACACACTCAAGCCCAAAACGCTCTATAAATAAAAGAACAAGCAGCTTCAGTTATATAAGATTACCAAAAAAAGAATAAGCAAAATTCACAACTGGACATGCTGGAAAAAAAATTGGTTTGCATCTGGTAGTGTTGCCAGCCACAATGGGCTTAGATGCTTACCTCTTATATTAAATAATCCTATGTATTCAAATGTATTCAACTTCAGGCAAATTCAGGGGTATTTCTAAATGGAAAAAAAAAAATCTGCGCTAACCAAGCGATTCAAAAAAATGGTGCTGCTGCTAGTAAAAAGCCTAAATACTAAAGCCCAAAAACCAAATGAAAAAAGAAAAACAAGTGCGCATCCATTAGTTGATTCGTAAATTATCAAACTGTGAAGTAAACATAAAAATAAAACATCCAAAAATAGATGTGTGTATCACAATAATCACTGTGTGAAAGTAATTCTGTGTTAAGTGTAGCGGGGTATTCCCCTTTAAGAGAGAGAGACAGGACTTTCCGGGTGAGAGGTGAGTCGGGAGGAAGAAGAGAAAAGACTTTACTGGAAGTGAAAGCAGAGGAGAGAGACTACGTTGCCCAGAATCCTTTTCGGCGTGTTTCCACCCCAGAGACTCATGGGAGGGGTTATAAAAGGAGGAGGCGAGGCCGGGCTCGGCCTCTTTGGGACACGAGACTTCAGGGACTGATCCTCCTGTGCGGATGTGTCGGAGTGCAAGGCCTGAAGCCTGAGACCTTGTGCAGCACCAAAGAGCCTTCCACCCCACTGCGAGCCTGGGTGGCGTCTGACTTCGCTTGTCTACAGCCTTGACCGGATTGGGGACCCGATCGCTGGAGACACTGTGTGTGTGTGTGACACAGTCGGTGGAAGTTCCCCGGAATGGGACCGCGTCCGAATGGGTGAGAGGGCGTATGCCCAGACCATATACTCTTGTTGCTGATGGGCCTATAGACTGCCATGGCCCACAAGTTATTTCTGATACTCTCATTAGAGAACCTTATCAGAGCTGAACTCAGAGTTTACATAGCAAAGTGTTTATTTCATCTCTACCCTCTCATTGGATTACAAATGGTATTCTGTTAATGTGCACCACCTTTAAAGACCTGCAGGTCAAGAAAACCATCATCCCCTATAGACTGAGTTGTAGATATCTTAGCCAGGCCTGGCCAGCTAGTTAGTTCATTTGGTTACTGCGTCACAGGACGCCTAGTTAACGGTCCCCCACGCGGCGCACCTTTATTGTTCATTCTAATGCATAGTGTCTTATTGTTGCAGGGCTCTGCAATTTGTTATCTGTGAACCGTTACCACTGTTAACTTTTATTACCAACAACTCAAAGTAAATTTGATACCCTTTTCATTACTGTCTTGGTGTCTGGGTTTACTCATACAGTATAAGTTAATATTTATTGCTGCCAATTCTAACTGTGCCAGTAGGGGGTCGAGTACATTGCTGGGGGTTGACGGAGCTGTTTTCAGGGCCCAAACAAAACTTGCGGCCTTCTTAGTTGAAGGTATCGCTACACGTGGGGGTTCTCGTCCGGGATCCTGATACAGCAGGTGAACGCCAGAAGTACCAGCATGGACCCCATCAAAGTAGTCAAATAGTGCGAAGCAGAAGGGACACGCTCAGAAGCGAGCGTGGCCATTGAACTTCCAGGGAGTGACTGGGGAGAGAAACGAATTAAAGAGGTGGTACAAACATTGTCCCCGGATAGAAAGGCTTACGTGGTCGCAGTGAGACCAGACCCAAGGACCAACTGCACCTATGCACTGATAGAGTGGGGACAGGATGTCCCTGAAAACTTCCACGGTGCCAGTATAAAATTGTCAGAAAAGACTGAGTTCCACCTGACACATCCCAGTCAGAAGCAGTTAGAACCCTTGGACAGGAAAGCAGGGGCTGCTGTTAAATCGCAGGCAGAACAACAGCTGGTTGATCTGAAACGACAGTACCGTAACATACAAGAGAGGTTTCAGGAGACTTCCAGTATGATAGCCGAACGCATTAATGGGTTACGTGTCACTTTTGAGGATCAGAAAGATGGTCAGATAACGCCCAAACCTGGGAAGGTACCAAAGAAACGAGTTTAGGGCCGCCTGCAGGAAGTAACCATCCGTAAGGATTTCCGCATTGACGGCCAGATAGGAGAAAGAGGGCAGAAGGACAAACTGTCCTACACCAGCCTCCTACACCAAATAGAGTTGAGGCTACAGAAAGGATATCAGGAATCTGAAATTAGAGAGGCTGTAATCCATGCCATCAGCCCAGGTTCAAGTGTCAGGGGCATGTTAGAGAGGAAGAGTGGATTGACCCTGAACCAGCTAAAGAGGATACTGAAAAGCTATTATGAGGAGGAAGATGCCGCCGAGCTATTTCATCGATTGATAAATATGACCCAGGATAGTAGAGAGACTCCTCAGAACTTCCTATTCCGGGCCATTGAGCTCAAGGACCGCCTGTTGTCCACATCCAAGGATGAAGGAACTGGGGAGCATTTTGGAGCCGAGCTAGTCCAAAAAAAATCCTGGAGATCTGTGACTACGGGATTGAGGAGTGACTATATCAAGCTACAACTGAAGCAGCATTTGGAAGACCCCTCAACTCCGGATGAGGTCCTCATTGAGAAAGTGAATGAAGCAGATAAGATGGAGATTGAGAGGGACCAAAAACAGAGGAAACTTCAACCTCCTAGCACCACAAGTGCCAAAGTACAGCAGATAGATGTCCCTTCAGACACTCGGGAACTCAGTGTACTGGCAGCGAGCACTGAACAGGGATCATGGTTTTTACCTACTCACCACCTCCCCGCAAGTCAGACTGGACTGGAGAAGCTGTTCCAGACCCAGAAAGAAATACTGGAGATGATGACGATGTTGATGACTCGTCTGGTGAAACCCCAGACAGAAGAAGTCTCACCACTCAAGGCACCGGAGACTCCTACCACTAACCGCTCTATGAAACCAATACAGAGAGCCTGCTTCAAATGTGGAGGAGTAAGACATCTCAGGCGAGTGTGCCCAAGCCCGGTAGTTGAGGAAAAGTCCAAACAGCTAGCGGGAAACTTCGGAGGGCCCCGGTGAAGGAGCCAACCTGGTGCCCATCATCTTCAGTAAGCTCCAAACTGAATGAGAAGCTAAGGAAGGGAAAAGACAAAACTCCTCAGAGGAAGTACAGTATCCCTCAGCAGGGGTACACCCCAAAGAGAGAGGGCCAGACCCCTCAGAAGAGGCACAGCATTCCCCAAAGGGGATGCACACCTAAGAAAAACAATAATATCCCTCAGCGGGTCTGTACGCCCGTTGAAAGGAGGGAAATCGATGCATACCAGGCCCAAGAAAGACTAAAGTCCAAAGGGAGTTGGAAGAGAGAGAGTCCGAAGGGAAAGGACCAGAAGAAGGCGACCCCTACCAGGCCATATCCGGAGAAGCTGGTAGGCCCATCTCCTATAGTGCCCATTCAAGTGGAGGGAGTCTACACCAGAGCCATCTTGGATACTGGGGCACAAGTGACCCTGTTATACCGAGATTTCTACGAGAAGCACTTGAGTCACCTGCCCATCCAGAAGATAGAGGGACTAGAGATATGTGGGATTGGGACAGGCGGGTCCCACTAGCGGATCTGGAGGATCTAAGGGAACAACTTGCAGAACTAAAAAGGACTGGTGTGATACGGGAGTCCAGAAGCCCTTATGCCTCCCCGATAGTGGTGGTCAGGAAGAAGAATGGATCGTTGAGGCTCTGTATCGACTACAGGACTCTTAACAGGAGAACCATACCCGACCAGTAGGGATGAGCTTCGAGTTCGAGTCGAACTCATGTTGATGGGGACAAGGGCCTCATCCCCACAACCCTTGCCCGGTGGTTGTGGGGGTCTGCGGGCGGGGGGCTTATCGGAATCTGGAAGACCCCTTTAACAAAGGGGACCCCCAGATCCCGCCCCCCTATGTGAATTGGTAAGGGGTACATTGTACCCCTACCATTTCACGAAGAAAGCGTAAAAAAATGTTTAAAAAAACACACAAACACCTTGAAAAAGTCCTTTATTTAAAAAAAAAAAAAACATTCCAGCGGTGAAATCCAGTGTCCCGCGGCGATCCCGCAGGGATCTTCCTTCACTGTGTAATTTAAATTTACATAGTGAAGGAAGTTCCCCGCTCAAGCCAATGACGTAGGTGGGTCCGACATACCGAGGGGGCGGACCTGATGGGGAACTGCTCTCACTTTGGTAATACATGTATAGACCCGCCCCTTCTCATGTTCCGCATCTGGTCCGCTGAGCGGACCTGATAGGGAACTTTAGAAGGGGCGGGTCTATACATTTAAAATACTGAGAGGGAGTTCCCCATCAGGTCCGCTCAGGCACAACCAATGAAGGACAGCGCTGGACATCGGGATCGCCGCGGGACACTGGATTTCACCGCTGGAATGTTTTTTGTTTTTTTTTTAAATAAAGGACTTTTTCAAGGTGTTTGTGTGTTTTTTTAAACAATTTTTACGCTTTCTTCGTGAAATGGTAGGGGTACAATGTACCCCTTACCAATTCACATAGGGGGGGCCGGGATCTGAGGGTCCCCTTTGTTAAAGGGGTCTTCCAGATTCCGAAAAGCCCCCCACCCGCAGACCCCCACAACCACCGGGCAAGGGTTGTGGGGATGAGGCCCTTGTCCCCATCAACATGGGGACATCCTCCCCATGTTGAGGGCATGTGGCTTGGTACAGTTCAGGAGGGAGGGGGGGCCGCTCTCTCGTCCCCCCCTTTTCCCCTGCGGCCGGCCAGGTTGCGTGCTCGGATAAGGGGTCTGGTATGGATTTTTAGGGGGACTCCACGCCATTTTTTTTTTAAATTTGGGGTGGAGTTCCCCTTAAAATCCATGCCAGATCTGAAGGGCCTGGAATGGATATTTGGGGGAACCCCACGTCAATTTTTTTTTTAATTTGCGGCGGGGTTCCCCTTAATATCCATTCCAGACCTGAAGGGCCTGGTAATTGAATTCTGGGGAACCTCCACGCTTTTTTTTTTTTTTTTTTATCAATGACTTTTGTATGTATTGCCGGGAGCCGACAATTCATTAATAGCCACGAGTCAGTTTTAAATGCATTTTTTTCTTTCAAAAATGACATTTTTTGCAGGGACAGTTCTAAGCACGGGAAACATGCGCCACTTTACATGCATATCATACACACCCCCCAGGTACGAAATTTAAAGGAATATTTCACTTTTATTTTTTCATTTTAAGCATTATTAAAATCACTGCTCCCGAAAAAACGGCCGTTTTTAAAACTTCTTTTTGCATTGATACATGTCCCCTGGGGCAGGACCCAGGTCCCCAAACACTTTTTAGGACAATAACTTGCATATTAGCCTTTATAATTAACACTTTAGATTTCGAACGTTCGAGTCCATTGTATTTAATAGGGTTCTAAAGTTTACACGAACATTTTGTCTGTTTGCAGGTTCTGGTGCGAACCGAACAGGGGGGTGTTCGGCTCATCCCTGCCGACCAGTACACCACCCCGAGGATAGAGGATGCCCTACAGAGCTTGTCTGGAGCCAAGTGGTTCAGCGTTATGGATCTCAAGAGTGGGTACTATCAGATCCCTATGCACCCAGAAGACAAGGAGAAGACAGCTTTCATAACCCCAGTGAGATTCTTTGAATTCGACCGGATGCCCCAAGGTCTGTCTGGAGCCCCAGCTACTTTCCAACGTCTCATGGTGAAGACTGTAGGAGACATGAACCTTATTGAAGTCCTTGTATACCTGGACGATGTCATTGTCTTTGGAAGAACCCTGGAGGAACACGAGGAGAGGCTGGAAAAAGTCTTGAGGAGACTCAGTGAGGAGGGACTCAAGCTTTCGCCTGAGAAGTGCCGGTTCTACCAATCTTCTGTGAATTATCTGGGGCACATAGTGTCTGAAGAAGGGGTGGCCACAGACCCTGAGAAATTGGAGGCAGTTACCTCCTGGCCACGACCCACCACAGTACCAGAACCCTTCTTAGGGTTCTGCACCTATTACAGGAGGTTTGTGGAAGGATTCGCCCGAATTGCTAGACCATTGAATGGACTGCTCAAGACTGAGGGAGAAGAGGACGACTCAGGACCCAGAAAGCCGGGAGAGTCAGTCAAAGATCAGTGGAACCAGAAATGTGAAGAGGCCTTCCAGGCATTGAAGAAGAGCCTAACCACTGCTCCAGTCTTGGCCTACGCAGACCCAACCAAACCCTATGAACTACACGTAGATGCTAGTCATGACGGTCTGGGAGGAGTACTTTATCAAGAACACGAGGGGCAACTACGGCCTGTTGCCTACGTGAGCAGGAGCCTGACCCCCTCTGAGAAAAACTACCCCACTCACAAGCTGGAGTTCCTGGCCCTTAAGTGGGCGGTAGTAGACAAGCTCAAAGACTACCTGTATGGGGCGGAGTTTACTGTGAAGACCGACAACAACCCCCTGACCTACCTATTCACTACAGCAAAGCTGGACGCCACTGGACACAGGTGGCTGGCCGCATTGTCTGGATTCAATTTCAGCCTAAAGTACAGGCCAGGGATTGGGAATCGAGATGCAGACGCTCTGTCCAGGAGATCTCATGGTCCCAACAGTGACATGGAAGACTGGACTCAAGTGGCACCTGATGGGGTGCGGGCCCTTTGTCAAGGGGCTGAATTACAAGCCAGAGGGGGCTCAAGGGCGGAAGAGATAGGAGTTACCATGGTAGGTGTCCCCAAACAATACTGTGGAGTAACTCAGCTGGGGGAAGACCATCTGCCAAAGTTGTCCAAGAAGGAACTAAGGTGTGACCAATTAGAAGATCCCATGGGGAAATTGGTTCTGGAAGCCCTGGAGAATCAGGATCCGAACAAACTCCTGAGTCACTCCTCAAAGGTAGCCCGTCTGTTGAGGAAAGAGTGGGACAGGTTACAGGTACATCAGAGAGTGGTCTACCGAAGGGGCCCCTCTGATGACCTGGAAGATAAATGGCAATTGTTTCTTCCAGAAAAACATCGAGAGACTGTTCTGATTGCCCTACATGACAATCACGGCCATCTAGGGGCGGAGAGGACCTTTCAACTTGTCAGAAGTCGGTTCTATTGGCCCTGCATGAGGGCAGAAGTAGAAGAGTACTGCCACTCATGTGCACGTTGCATCCAGAGGAAGACTTTACCTCATCAAGCTTCCCCAATGGGCCATCTACAAAGTCAAGGCCCAATGGATCTGGTATGCATTGATTTCCTCTGCCTCGAACCCGACCTGAGTGGACTGGGAAATGTTCTGGTGATAACCGATCATTTCACCCGGTATGCCCAAGCTTTTCCAACCAAAGACCAGAAGGCTTCCACTGTAGCCAAGATACTTATGGAGAAGTATTTTGTCCATTATGGGCTGCCCCAGCGACTTCATTCAGATCAAGGAAGGGACTTTGAGAGTCGGCTGATCCGGAAACTCTTAGATTCGTTGGGAATCAAGAAGACTTGAACTACACCTTACCACCCACAGGGAGATGCTCAGCCGGAAAGGTTTAACTGAACCTTGCTCAACATTTTGGGGACTCTGGAAAGTGAGAAGAAGCAACATTGGAGCAAACACATAGCAGCCATAGTACATGCTTACAACTGCACCACCAGTGATGCTACAGGCTACTCCCCATATCGACTCATGTTTGGGAGAGAAGCGAGACTACCTGTAGACTTGGCCTTTGGCACCTCTCTGGACCATTCCTCAGCCACATCCCACAAAGGATATGTGGACAGGCTCAGACACAGCCTGAAAGTAGCCTATGAACAAGCTCAAGCGGCCTCAGATCAAAGGGGAGCTTGAAACAAAAGAAACTTTGACTTGAAGGTCCGGGTACAAGACCTACAGCCTGGGGATAGAGTACTGTTACGCAATCTGGGGGTCCCTGGGAAACACAAACTTGCAGACAGATGGAGATCTGAACCCTATGTCATCTGTAGGAAGTTGCCGGGCCTACCTGTCTACAAGTTGAAGCCAGAAGGAAAGGTAGGCCCACTGAAGACGTGGCATCGGAACCACCTGCTCCCACTTGCTGAGGCAGTCAGGATACCTCCTGTGAGAGATTCCCCTGAACCGGTCTCTATTCTGGATACTCCCAGGCCAAACACTCGGTCGCAGACCTCCCGAGCTGAAGATGGAGAGGCCTCCCAACTTAGTGAAGATGAAGGAAGAGAACTTGATTGGCTGTGGCCTTCCCCAACTCCAGGAACTTCTACTATAGATCTTCCACCCACTGAAGACACTCCAGATGGAACACTGAACCCAGAAGCCACAGAGTTCATCCCATCTAGTCCTTCATCAGATTACTGGGAAAATGCCCGTGATGTTTACCCTGAACAGGACCCTAGAGACTTTATGTGTTCCTCGGCTCCTGAAGCAGATGTTACAGAGCCTGCCGTGTTGCCTGAGCCTGTTACAGAAGAAGAGCCTGTGGCGCCAGAGCCAGAAGCCCCAAGGGAACAAAGGGCCCGTAGAGTCATAAGACCTCCCAGAAAGTTGACCTACCCACAAATGAGGAAGAGCTCAGAAGATTCTGTGATCACTGCTAGGAGGAGTGGAGAGAATCCGGACCCCTCCACTGTACATTTGGTAGAGGGCAACCCCCACTCACTCTCTGGCACAGTTAGACAGGTCGGCCCCACTGAAGCGACCTGTGGACAGGACAGCTCCCCATCAAATGATGATTGGTGGGAGGCTCCTCTGTCAATCCTATGCGACTGCATTGAAGCTAAAACGTTTTGCAGATCTAAAAGTGTTAGATGTCTTTGGGGACCAAAGAGTTCAAGTGGGGGGAGTGTGTAGCGGGGTATTCCCCTTTAAGAGAGAGAGACAGGACTTTCCGGGTGAGAGGTGAGTCGGGAGGAAGAAGAGAAAAGACTTTACTGGAAGTGAAAGCAGAGGAGAGAGACTACGTTGCCCAGAATCCTTTTCGGCGTGTTTCCACCCCAGAGACTCATGGGAGGGGTTATAAAAGGAGGAGGTGAGGCTGGGCTCGGCCTCTTTGGGACACAAGACTTCAGGGACTGATCCTCCTGTGTGGATGTGTCGGAGTGCAAGGCCTGAAGCCTGAGACCTTGTGCAGCACCAAAGAGCCTTCCACCCCACTGCGAGCCTGGGTGGCGTCTGACTTCGCTTGTCTACAGCCTTGACCAGATCGGGGACCCGATCGCTGGAGACACTGTGTGTGTGTGTGACACAGTCGGTGGAAGTTCCCCGGACTGGGACCGCGTCCGGACGGGTGAGAGGGCGTATGCCCAGACCATATACTATTGTTGCTGATGGGCCTATAGACTGCCGTGGCCCACAAGTTATTTCTGATACTCTCATTAGAGAACCTTATCAGAGCTGAACTCAGAGTTTACATAGCAAAGTGTTTATTTCATCTCTACCCTCTCATTGGATTACAAATGGTATTCTGTTAATGTGCACCACCTTTAAAGACCTGCCGGTGAAGAAAACCATCATCCCCTATAGACTGAGTTGTAGATATCTGAGCCAGGCCTGGCCAGCTAGTTAGTTCATTTGGTTACTGCGTCACAGGACGCCTAGTTAACGGTCGCCCACGCGGCGCACCTTTATTGTTTATTCTAATGCATAGTGTGTTATTGCTGCAGGGCTCTGCAATTTGTTATCTGTGAACCGTTACCACTGTTAACTTTTATTACCAAAAACGCAAAGTAAATTTGATACCCTTTTCATTACTGTCTTGGTGTCTGGGTTTACTCATACAGTATAAGTTAATATTTATTGCTGCCAATTCTAACTGTGCCAGTAGGGGGTCGAGTACATTGCTGGGGGTTGACGGAGCTGTTTTCAGGGCCCAAACAAAACTTGCGGCCTTCTTAGTTGAAGGTATCGCTACATAAGAAACAAGCAACTTTAGATAAACCGCGCTGTGCACAAACAAAAGTCTATGTGTGTGTTTTAAAAATATAAATAGTCCATATAGAACATATTTTCCAGTGTACTATGCTGTGTTTAAACAAAAGTCCATATGGATAATAGCCAAAATGTAAGGATTTTCCAATATTTAAATATCCAGAAGAAACTTTGATATGTTCTGCAGCCAGAAGATGTAACAATAACGCCGCTTACCAGATAAGTTGGACCTCAAATTATAGAGATCTTGTCGGCCTGGTGCATTAGCCTGCCGGCAGCGATAAGATCCACCAGTTCCTCACTCCAGGGAGGGAGCTCTCATCTGATTATGGTGAAGCTTCTCCACTCAGGCTGTTAGCATGCCGAATCAGAGAAAAAGGACTACAAGCGGGAATCGCTTTTTCTTCCGAAGATAATCCTGAGAGTTAATGCTCAATAGGAAATAAAAAAGGAAGGCTTCATAGTGCAGTATATTCCAAAAAAGAGGGAGATTTATTCACTAAAAGCACAGCAAGCATTCACAGCAACCATAAAAAAATCGCAAACTGAACAATACACGGCAAAAAAACTTGGAAACAGTCAGGGAGCAAACCGAATGACTGAATGAAAGAATGTGATGACGTTAGGGTCTACAGCTCCATCCGACGCGTTTCTCCACAAATGGCATCCTCCGTTCCCAGTCTATGCCATTTGTGAAGAAACGTGTCGGATGGAGTGATGACGTTCTTTCATTCAGTCATTCGGTTTGCTCCCTGGCTGTTTCCAAGTTTTTTTTTTCATGTATTGTTCCGTTTGCTATTTTTTTATGCTTGCTGTGCTTTTAGTGAATAAACCTCCCTCTTTTTTTGGAATATACTGCACTATGAAGCCTCCCTTTTTTATTTCCTATTGAGCATTAACTCTCAGGATTATCTTGGGAAGAAAAAGCGATTCCCGCTCGTATCCCTTTTTCTCTGATTCGGCATACTAACAGCCTGAGCGGAGAAGCTTCACCATAATCAGATGAGAGCTCCCTCCCTGGAGTGAGGATCAAGTGGATTTTTATCGTTGCCGGCAGGCTAATGCAGTGTTTCTCAACTCCAGTCCTCAAGGCACCCCAACAGGTCATGTTTTCAGGATTTCCCCCAGATGAAACGGCTGTGATAATTACTAAGGCAGTGAAACTAATCAAGTCACCTGCGCAAAATGATGAAAAGCCTGAAAACATGACCTGTTGGTGCGCCTTGAGGACTAGAGTTGAGAAACACTGGGCTAATGCATCAGACCCACAAGATCTCTGTAATTTGAGGTCCAACTTATCTGGTAAGTGGCGTTATTGTTACATCGTTTGGCTGCAGAACGTATCAAAGTTTCTTCTGGATATTTGAATATTGGAAAATCCTTACAAGTTGTACATTGTGGTTATTATCCATATGGACTTTTGTTTAAACACAGCATAGTACACTGGATAATATGTTCTATATGGACTACAGTATTTATATTTTTAAAACACACACATGGACTTTTGTTTGTGCACAGCGCGGTTTATCTAAAGTTGCTTGTTTCTTAACACAGAATTACTTTCACACAGTGATTATTGTGATACACACATCTATTTTTGGATGTTTTATTTTTATGTTTACTTCACAGTTTGATCATTTACGAATCAACTAATGGTTGCGCGCTTGTTTTCTTTTTTTAAATTCAGAGGTATTGCCTCAATTAAATGGTTAAACAGATAGGAGTGGGTACCATCATCCTTAAATTAGACAATGGAAAGAGGGAAGGGGATTGTCAGGGGTTACTCCAAAACGCTACTCCACGACACCTATAGTGTTGAGGTCTATCTCGGTACCCAGGGATTTGGACAAGATATCTATAAAAATATACATTTATTAAGACAAATTTCATTTAAAGCATTAAATACAACAATACAGAAGAGAAAGGTTGTTGTATTATGCTACGTTTCCACTGAGCGGAACGGTTCGGGTCGGTACGGTTTGGAACGGTTAGAATGGTCCGGTCTATTCTCGTGAGCGTTTCCACTGCAAGTCGGACCGCCAGGGGCCATACAGATTTTAGAAAAAATGCCTTGCGTGATGTCACACTAGTGCGACGAGAAACGTGACGCAGCGTCAGTCAGCGCCAGCTACACAACAAAAACAATAATAGAGGTTATCCAGCAGCTTGTGTTTTCTCTACTGGCCTTTTGGTTCTTTGTAGTCCAAATACATGCCGCACTGTATGAGAGAAGGTTGCGAGCGGCAATGAGAAACACAGCATTCAAGAAAAGAAATTTGCTAGCTTGGATGTTTAGCCGGGAGGAGAAGTACACCTTTGTGCGGCAAAGACAAAGACGGCAGCGCTATAGGGTAAGCACAACTGACCGACTTAACTCAGACCTACCTGACATACACACTACCTACCTTAAATACACACACACACTGACCCACCTACCTGACATACACACACACTGACCCACCTACCTGACTTACACATACACACACTGACCCACCTACCTGACATGCAAACACACACTGACCCACCTACCTGACTTACACCTACACACACTGACCCACCTACCTGACATACAAACACACACTGACCCACCTACCTGACATACACATACACACACTGACCCACCTACCTGACTTACACATACACACTGACCCACCTACCTGACTTACACATACACACTGACCCACCTACCTGACATGCACACACACACAATGACCCACCAGACACATATGTTATATATGTATAATGTTTTTTTTTTTTTTTTGTGATATGTTACCATCTGTGTTTTTTTTTTTAGATGCTTCTGCTTTTGGCAAATCAGCGCCGCCGACCAGTCATTTGGGCTTTCCCCCGTGCCAATGAGTGGTGGGATGTGACCGTCCCGGGATTCACACACACACAGTGGGTGCAGAATTTTAGAATGTCTGAGGAAACCTTCTCATACCTTTGTACCAAGCTACGTCCAGCGATGGAGAAGCAAAGCACCAACTTCAGAGCCAGTTTGCCAGTGAGGAAAAGAGTTGCCATTGCACTGTGGAAGCTGGCTACCAACAGTGAATATAGAAGTATTGGTCATCTTTTCGGTGTCAGTAAATCTTCAGTGTGCCGGTGTGTGCAGGACTTCTGTAAGGCTGTCTGCACATTGCTAGCTCCTGAAATTGTGCATTTTCCGGACAGGGAAAAGCTTAAAGACATGGCTGAGTACTTTGAGAACAGGTGGGGCCTTCCACAGTGTGTTGGTGCTATTGATGGCTCACACATACCAATAATAGCACCACAAGAATACCACACTGACTATTTCAACCGGAAAGGCTGGCATTCTATCATCCTCCAGGGAGTAGTGGATGGCAAGGGACTATTCTGGAATGTGAATGTAGGAAAGCCTGGGAGTTTGCATGATGCTCGTGTTCTACGATTGTCCACATTTTGGGACTGGGTTGGCCAGGGAGGACTGTACCCTGGTTCCACTAAGAACATTTGTGGGGTTAATGTTGGGTATTATGTTCTTGGGGACTCTGCCTACCCTTTTCAAAATTGGCTCCTGAAACCATTTCCTGACAATGGCCGCCTGACAACAGAACAGCAAACCTACAACAAAAAAACATCCAGGGCACGTGTCGTAGTGGAAAATGCTTTTGGAAGACTTAAGGGTAGATGGAGGTGTCTTATGAAGAGGAATGACAGTGACATTAAACTTGCCAAATCCATGGTGCTTACCTGCTGTGCTCTTCACAATCTTTGTGAAAGTCATGGAGAAGACTTTGACCAGGATTGGAATACATCTCCAGAAGAGCCAGTACCAGTAATAGCACCCCATGATATGGAAGAAGAGTGCAGTGAAATACGCCAGGCTCTGATGCTGCACCTCAATGTTTAAATTTTTACCATGATTTATTAAAAATTGTAATACCTTTTTGCTATATTGTTAATAATGTTTTATAATGAAAAATACATACTCAAAAAATTCGCTCATGGTTTTTATTTCACAAAAAACTCATCGGTCCATATATTCTGTTAAAGAAAACTAAGAATTTTTTTTTATAAAAAATTAATAAAAAAAAAATGGGTACAGGTCCTTTGCTACATGAAAGGCACTACGGTCTGGGTGGTGACCTGGGTTCACGACTGGCTGAAAGGACTTGAACAAGCTGACCTAGGACACCGAGGAAGGCCTGGTTGAAGGTAGACAGCTGCTCCATCTGCTGACGGGCGATTTCTGCCTCCTGGCGCATAGCTTCCTGTGCATCCTGACGCAGTGCCTGAAACCGCCTTTCAGATTCGTTCTCAATTCTTTCCAGCTGCCTTTCTTCTGCTGCCCTCATATCCTCCATGACTGTGCGCAGATCCAACTGCAAACGTCTCCTATGACCTATAATATACAAAATATCAAACTAGTGTTTTTGGTAACATCTGTCAAAACAATACTGTAACCCCCTTTCTCATCTGCCACACCAGACTGCATCACATTTATCTACTGCCCCACAACTGTAACCCCTGCACATCTGCCCTACTGCTCTTCTGCCCCACTGCTGAACCCCCTTCTCACCTCTTACACCTCTGTACCCCCTGCACATCTGCCCCACTGCTGAACCCCCTTCTCACCTCTTACACCTCTGTACCCCCTGCACATCTGCCCCACTGCTGAACCCCCTTCTCACCTCTTACACCTCTGTACCCACTGCTCTTCTACCCCACTGATTAGTTATTTTAGGAAAATGCACACATTTCACTATTATCATCATGTCTTACCATTGTGCCGGGGTGCATTGGGCGTACTCTGTGGTTGGGTACTCTGTAGTAGGCTAATCTGTGGTTGGGTACTCTGTGGTTGGCTTGATGAGATACTACTGGTGCTGCTGAAAGACGTTGAAGGTCCATCATCTGACAAGTTTGACGCATCATTGGAGAGTCCATCAGCTGTTTCTGTAAAAAACATTTGGTTATATATATATTTTTTAAAGGTTAGCATAGCGAAATCCTATGGTTTAAAAAAATTTTTTAACTTACCAAAGGGGTCTACCATGGATTCGAGAATTGCAGTTGCAGAGTCCAGACCACCCTCCCAGCCTTGGTTTGCCGGCCTATGTCCGTAAATGGCGTCCATGTCATCGTACCACCTCCAAGTACTCCGACTGTTTCCACTACGGCTGTTGTCGTCCTTAATTTTTTTATATTGTCCTTTAAGCTTCTTAAGCTTTGCCCTGCACTGCCCCGATGTCCGTTCAAATCCCTCGGCTGCCATTCGTTGAGAAATATCTTTGTACACCTTTTCGTTTCTCACTGATCCATCAAGCTCACTCTGAATAACGCTATCACCAATAATCCTTAGGAAAGTAGATAGTTCCTCAGATGACCAGACCCTGCTGTTGTTTGCAGGCATCCTTCTCCTTTATATTGAGGGCGACAAGGTGCTTGTTTGGCGCTTTGCTTTGACGTCAGCATTGACGATTTTCTGTCCACCAATCAGTGGAATGTATCGTGTGACGCCAGTAGCTCCGCCCTAACCGTACCGTTCCATTTTCTATGGCCCCACGTCTGCAGCAGGACCCTGAATGGTGCGGTACGGTTCGGTTTAATGGCACGCTTTCATAATGGAAACACCCAAAATAGCGTACCGTACCGAACCGTACCGAACCGATCCGCGCAGTGGAAACGAGGCATAAGATTCCATTTTGTTTACACTTGGAAAACATAGGGACCCCACTGGTATGTGGGGATTAGAGATGGGCTATCTGTTCGAGTCGAACATGAGTTTGAATCGAACATTGCAAACAATTTGGGGTGTTAAAAAAAGCGTGGGGGTCCCCCCAAATTCCATATCAGGCCCTTCAGGTCTGGTATGGATATTAAGGGGAACCCTGCAGCATTTTTTTTTTAATGGCGTGGGGTTCCCCCCAAAAAATCCATACCAGACCCTTCAGGTCTGGTATGGATTTTAAGGGGAACCCGCACCAAAATTAAAAAAAAAATGGCGTGGGGTTCCCCCCAAAAATCCATACCATACCCTTATCCGAGCATGCAACCTGGCAGACCGCAGGAAAAGAGGGGGGGGACGAGAGAGCGGCCCCCCTCCTGAACCGTACCAAGCCACATGCCCTCAACATGGGGAGGATGTCCCCATGTTAATGGGGACAAGGGCCTCATCCCCACAAGCCTTGCCTGGTGGTTGTGGGGGTCTGCGGGTGGGGGGCTTATCGGAATCTGGAAGCCCCCATTTAACAAGGGGGACCCCCAGATGCCGCCCCCCCAATGTGAATTGGTAAGGGGTACATTGTACCCCTACCATTTCACCCAAAAAAGTGACAAAAAAAGTAAAAAAAAAAACACACACAGCTTGGGACAAGTCCTTTAATAAAAAAAAATCCAACGCTGTAAATCCTTCTATGACCCGGACCCGCCGCTATGAACGATACAGCCTCCTCCTGGCTGAATGACGCGCTACCCATCTGACATTTCCTATATAACCGAGGGCGTGGCCACCCGTGACGTGGACGGGTGACCCCGCCCCGTGAAGCACAGGGGATTCCCGTGACGTGCCAGACGGGGGCAGGGTCACCAGTGACACTACGGGAAACCACCGGAAACCCCCGTTGCGTCACAGGGGGGGCGGGGTCACCAGTCCACGTCATGGGTGGCCCCCCCCTCAGTTATATAAGAAATGTCAGACGGGTAGTGCGTCATTCGGCCCTGGAGTCTCGGTGGAGGCTGTATTGTTCGTTGCGGCGGATCCAGGTCGTAGAAGGATTTACAGCATTGGATTTTTTTTTTATTATTAAAAGGACTCGTCCCAAGCGGTGTGTGTTTTTTTTACCTTTTTTGACACTTTTTTGGGTGAAATGGTAGGGGTACAATGTACCCCGTTACCAATTCGCATAGGGGGGCGTCATCTGGGGGTCCCCTTTGTTAAAGGGGGCTTCCAGATTCCCGCCCGCAGATCCCCACAACCACCGGGCAAAGGTTGTGGGGATGAGGCCCTTGTCAACATGGGGACATCCTCTCCATGTTAAGGGCATGTGGCCTGGTATGGTTCAGGAGGGGGGGGGCGCTCTCTCGTCCCCCCTCTTTTCCTGCAGCCTGCCAGGTTGAGTGCTCAGATAAGGGTCTGGTATGGATTTTTGGGGGAACCCCACGCCATTTGTTTTTTAATTTTGGAGCGGGGTTCCCCTTAAAATCCATACCAGACCTAAAGGGTCTGGTATGGATTTTTGGGGGGTAACCCCACACAATTAAAAAAAAATGGTGCATGGGAACCCCAATGCTTTTTTTTTTTACTTTTGGTTCGGGGTTCCCCTTAATATTCATACCAGACCCAAAGGGCCTGGTAATGGACTAAGGGGGAACCCATGCTGTTTTTTTTTCAATGACTTTTATCTGTATTGCCGGGACCCGACAATTCATTATATATACTTTTTTTCCTTTAGAAATGTCATTTTGTGCAGGGACTTTTCTAAGCATAGGAAACATGTGCTACTTTACAGGCATACTATAGACACCCCCCAGGTACGAAATTTAAAGGAATATTTCACTTTTATTGTTTCACTTTAACCACTTAACTACCGCCCACTGTATATATACGTCGTCAAAATGGCACGTACAGGCACAATCACGTACCTGTACGTGACTGCTTTCGTATGGGTGGGGGTCCGATCGGACCCCCCTCCAGTACAGTGAGCAGTCGGTATCGCTCCGGGAGCGATCCTTGATGAGGGGGTGGCCATTGGTTTCTGGCCACCCCCTCGCGATCGCTCCCGGCGAATGGGATGCTTCCTCTGCCTGTGTAATGTAAACACAGGCAGAGGAAGTGATGTCATCTCTCCCTGCGGCGCTCACACATACCGGAGCGCCGTGGAGAGAAGATGTCAGGTTAGTGCACAAACACTACACTGACACCAGGACACATAGGCACACGATCGCCCCCCCAGTCACCCCCAGATCACCCCCCAGCCCCCAGTCACAGTGTCACTGATTGCAGTGATCATTTATTTACTGATCACTGCAAACAGTGACATTTGTAACTGTAAAAGTGTCAGGGCAGTTAGTGTAGGTCCTTTTAGGTCCAGGGTAGCCCCCTAACCCCCCCCCCTAATAAAGGTTTAACCCCTTGATTGCCCCCAGGTAACCCTTTCACCCCCTAGCACCACTGTCACTAAGCGATCGTTTTTCTGATCGCTGTATTAGTGTCGGTGATGCCGCTAGGTAGTCAGTTATTTTTTTAGGTTCGCCGCCAGGTTTTTATAGCGTCGGGTACCCCCATATATTACCTAATAAAGGTTTAACCCCTTGATCGCCCCCCAGGTAACCCTTTCACCCCCTTTTGCCAGTGTCACTAAGCGATCGTTTTTCTGTTCGCTGTATTGGTTATGCTAGTGTCGCTAGGTAGTCAGTTATTTTTTTAGATTCGCCGCCAGGTTTTTATAGTGTCAGGTACCCCCATATATTACCTAATAAAGGTTTATATTACCTAATAAAGGTTTAACCCCTTGATCGCTCCCCAGGTAACCCTTTCACCCCCTTTTGCCAGTGTGACTAAGCAATCGTTTTTCTGATCGCTGTATTAGGTATGTTGGTGCCGCTAGGTAGTCAGTTATTTTTTTAGGTTCGCCGCCAGGTTTTTATAGCGTCAGGTACCCCCATATATTATCTAATAAAGGTTTTAACCCCCTGATTGCCCCTAGAGTTAACTCTTTCACCAGTGATCACCGTATAAGTGTCACTGGTGATGCTGGTTAGCCAGTTAGTTATTTCATTATTTAGGTTCCCCGTCAGGTTTTTATATAGCGTCAGGTACCCTCATATATTACCTAATAAAGGTTTTAACCCCCTGATTGCCCCTAGCTAACCCTTTTACCAGTGATCACCGTATAAGTGTTACGGGTGACGCTGGTTAGTTAGTTTGCTTTTTATAGTGTCAGGGCACCCGCCGTATATAACCCAATAAAGGTTTAACCCCCTGATCACCCGGCGGGTGATATCAATTAGGTTTTAGCATCAGAGAGGGTCTGCGTCGCCCCAGGCAGCGTCAGGTTAGTGCCAGTAGCGCTAACACCCACGCGTGAAACATACACTTCCCTTAGTGGTATAGTATCTGAACAGATCAATATCTGATCTGATCAGATCTATACTAGCGTCCCCAGCAGTTTAGGGTTCCCAAAAACGCAGTGTTAGCGGGATCAGCCCAGATACCTGCTAGCACCTGCATTTTGCCCCTCCGTCCAGCCCAGGCCACCCAAATGCAGTATCGATCGATCACTGTCACTTACAAAACACAACACACATAACTGCAGCGTTCGCAGAGACAGGCCTGATCCCTGCGACTCCAGTGCTGTAGGAGGTGATTTCACCACCACAGATAAAAAAAAGAGCATATATGCCGAAGCATGGGGGCAGCAGGGGCGGAGGAGCGATTTTGCTCCTAATGCCTCATACATATGGTCGAAATTCCGACGAGGCTTGCCCGTGGAAAAGTCCAACCGTGTGTACGCGGCATAACTTTTGCGGGAGGATGCCCCCATGCTTCGGCATATATAAATGGTGCATGTATGCCCATCATTAGAAGTGGGTGAATGAAGGGAGGTATTCTGATGGTGGGCATACCCACCGATCAATCTCTTTTTTTCGCTCAGCCAACAGGCTGCATGAAAAAAAAGATTACAATACATGTCCAACAAGGACCAGCAACGTACTGGTATGTTGCTGGACTTTGAATGGTTATACCAGAATGATGCCTGCGGGTTTAGGTATCATCTTGGTATCATTCTTTTCAGCCAGCGGTCGGCTTTCATGTAAAAGCAATCCTAGCGGCTAATTAGCCTCTGGGCTGCTTTTACAAGCAGTGGGAGGGAATGTCCCCCCCCCCCGGATATAAAAAGCGCCAGTTTTTTCAAAAAAAGAGTACGTGTCACTACCCATTGCTATCATAGGGGATATTTACATTCCCTGAGATAACAATAAAAATGCTAAAAAAAAATAAAATATGGAAGGAAAAGTTTGAAATTTGTCTTAATAAATATATATTTTTATAAATATCTTGTCCTAATCCCTGGGTACCGAGATAGTCCTCAACACTATAGGTGTCGTGGGTAGCATTTTGGAGTAACCCCTGACAATCCCCGTCCCTCTTTCCAACTTCAGGCAAATGTATGTAGCCAGGTGCTTGATTAGAGAAAAAGAGTGATTTAGGACACTGTGTCCCCAATGAACTTCAGCTGAATGTGTTAATACTTATTTTTCTCTGTCAGGGACATGATGGCCATAGCGCAGCGGATGAGCAAAGGCAGAGACCATTGCACATGCATGGGCACAATTCCAAAGATACCTTTTCTGGCAGGCATGTCCACACGATCATGCGAACGCAAAGCACCTCTGCATCCACAACTTGCCTGCATCCACAGCCATACTCCGCAGCTCCACTACCGCTGCCGGCTGCTTCACCTGCTCACCTGCTACGGAGAACATTGCAGGCACTCCTACCTCACTGTGCTTTCACTGCCACTGTTGCAACCTCAGTGGTCCGTGAACCAGGGCTGTACGAGAGGCCTTCCTCTGCTCGTCAGGCTCCACCTGAAGATACGTGACAGCCTCCATCCACCAGGGGTGCTGATAAGCAGAAGGAGCTAAAGAGACTTGATGGTGGTTGGCAGCAATGAATCATAGGAAATTAAGTTTGGGAAATAAACTTTACTATGGCAGTTATTGGACTATGGGAATACAAATCCCAGTGTGAGCTGGGTAAAAAAAAAAGAGAGAGCTGTGCACATCAACCTGCTTTAAGTCTGCAGCCATGTGCTGAGGACTAGAGTCACTCCAGTCAGATCCAGAGGTGAGCTGACATGTGAACGGCTTAGCCCCTGTTGCTGTATCGCTGGAGCTGGACACTGCTGCCATTAAACTGTTGTTGTTATGTTGTTATCAGAGACTGAGCATCTAACTAGCAGCATTATACAGCATGCAGACTTTCCTGGGACTGTACTCATGTGTGACATTGTATAGACTGGGCCCCAATGCTATCCGACTGAAGAACTAGGGCTAAAGGCTGGTCACTGGGATAGCTGCTTCACAATAACTTTTTTGTCCATAATAGGTCCATAGAGGTACATCTTAGGGGAGTCTTAAATTTCATCGTTTTCATTTATTTAGACTGCACTCTAAAGTAGATCTACTGTTTATAGAGAAGTTATCACAGTATTGATTATCATTGCTGTTACTGTTTTCTAATGCCATTTCTTCTATATTTGAGAATTACCGGGTTTAGTCCAATTTAGTTTCTTATAACTTCATTCTATGTTGTAACAGCCTAGTGACCATGTTATCTAGTGAACTGCGACTGACCTAAATCTTTACTTACTCATTTATGTGCATACTGCTATTTACTGCAAATCTTGACAGTATATTGGATTAATTTACCACTAACCAGTCTGATGTTTTCTTTATGATACTAAGCCCTGGTTCACACTGCTTGCGGGAATGAAATCGTGCAAGTTCAGCTGACTTCGGGGGCGATTTCAGAGACATCTGTGCGGGTTTCTGCACAGATGTCAATGGAAATCGCACCTCGAAAATGCCAAAAGTAGTACAGAAACTACTTTTGGGTATCAGTGCGGCGCCGCACCGATTCGGACGTTGCTATTGCCAGCAATTGCTGCCAATTTGGCATGCGATTTGACAGGTAAAATTGCATGCCAAATCTCATCAATGTGAACCAGGATTTAACCTTAGTTGTGTGCAGGGTATCTATATTTGTGCTCCCAATAGTAGTGCAGTATCCATTTGCTCGATCTGGTGTGTCAGTGGGGCCAAGGTTGTTCTTAGTGTCAAGGCAGAAGAACAGAGAACTCAATCCTCCAAGTTACTTGTGCGGAGATAGCACTATATGTAAAACATTACATTCATCTATACGATTAGAGGATGCTAAACATAAAGGAAAACTATTGGTGCATAGGGAGTTAGGGGGCAAATGTTATTATTGCAGTATTTGCATGGTAAACATTTTTGATGGACTGTTCGAGTTGTATCTGCTTGAGTAACTATTTCATGATAGCATTATAGTTTCAGTCTGTATGACAAATGAGTGAAATAAGCATACTTATGTTGCTTATACCCTAGCAGCGAGAGAGAGAATCAGTAAAACATAACCAGAGTACAGTTCTACTAAGCAGGAAGCTAAGGCTGAACATGTAATGAGCAAAAGTTTGTAAGGGTTCTCATGTAGGCAGGTCATGGTATAACTTGTAGTAGTTAATCACATTCAACTGGACTTGTTTTGTAATATTGAATACTTTTTACCACTCCTCTAAGTAGATTATTTATGAATCATATTGCAGAGCAAGTATAGTTGAATGTGCCTAACTATTACTACTTGTAATAATGTACTGATGTAATAAGCCAATCTGGCTGCACCCAAGTACACACAGTTTTAAACTGTACATTGTCAAATGGGTAGGAATGTACAGTCGATTTTAGGCAGCTTCGAAATTTGGAAAAAATGTCAGCATGTTTTAATTTTTACTTGTCCCTAACCTGCACCCAGAAAATCAAACCTTTTTTTAAACACTTGCCCACTGGGCACTTAAATCCCCTTCCTAACCAGACCAATTTTCAGCCTTCAGTGCTCTCACATTTTGAATGACAATTACTCATGCAACACTGTACCCATATACATTTTTTGTCCTTTTTTCACACAAATAGAGCTTTCTTTTGGTGGTATTCAATAACCACTGGGTTTTTTATTTGCGCTATAAACGAAAAAAGACTGAAAATTTTGTAAAAAATTTCATTTTTCTTTGTTTCTGTTATAAAATTTTGCAAATTAGTAATTTTTCTTCATAAATTTTGGCCAAAATTTATATTGCTTCAACTCTGGTAAAAATAACCCAAATAAGTACATATTGTTATTTGTGAAAGTTATAGAGTCTACAAGCTATGGTGCCAATCATTGAAAATTGATCACACCTGATGTACTGATGGCCTATCTAATTTCTTGAGACCCTAATGGCCTGTACACATGATCCGAAAATCGGACGACAGATTGTCTGACTTTTTTCGCTTAATAGTCACAAGTAGAAATGGAATAGGTTACTAAAGTCACGAAAATTCTCGTCCGAAAAAAAATAAATCGGAAGTGATGTCATGTATTTGTATTGTAATTTTGGACAACAACTATACTGACTAAATGGAAATAGCACGATCTGGTATCGTACGAGGAAAATTTTCGTGCTTGTCCGATTGAATAATATTGGATAATTTGTCGTGATCGGCTCTCGAAAGCTCTGTACTAATGATCCGATTATCGTACGGTTCTTCCTCGGACGACAGTTTTCGTATGATATTCAGGTTGTGTTTATGGGCCATAACAAGCCAGGACAGTACAAATACCTCCCAAATGACCCCTTTTTAGAAAGTAGACATTCCAATGTATTTAGTAAGAGGCATGGTGAATTTTTTGAAGAGTTGAGCGGACACCTGGATGTTCGGGTTCGACGGGTTCGGCCGAACTTCGGAAAAAAGTTCGGGTTCGGGACCGAACTTTAACCCGAACCCGAACCCCATTGAAGTCAATGGGGACCCGGACTTCTAAGGACTAAAAAGGCTCTAAAAAAGTAATGGAAAGGGCTAGAGGGCTGCAAATGGCAGCAAAATGTTGTTAAGAGCATAGCAAGTGCTCTGCAAACAAATGTGGATAGGGAAAAAACTTAAAATAACATAAAAAAAAAGAAAAAAATATGCTGGAGGCCCCCTTTTCAGCAGAAGAGGTACAGGAAGTCATTAAGAACCTCAGAAACTCAACGGCACGATGCCACACATATGGTGGGAATGCCCCAGAATACGCCCTTTCTTGAATAAATTATTCAATTTAATGGATAAGCTAGTGGGAAAATAAAATACTTTGAAATAAAAATGTAGCGGGGTGCTAAATTTAAGGGAAGTGTTTGAGTGGTAAAGAGGCTCAAACACCCTAATTCTGTAGGATTCATGGACCATTTTGTCCTCGGGGGACAGTATTGGTGTGCAGTTCCCTGCGGCCTACAGGTGGCGCTGCCATGGTAGGCTAGGGTTGAACCGCCGATACAGTGCTGTGATTTTGTGTCCCCTCTTGGCAGTAGTACAGCGGGGCGGGGAACCTGCTGTGCATGCCGGGAGAGCATATAAAAGGGGCAGACCTTTGGCCTGGGGGCTGATGTCCAGTGGGGTCCATGCCCAGGTGCCTTCGGCCTGGGTGCATGTGTTCCTGTTCCATCTCGGGTACCTTTAGCCCGGGGTGAGGTACTATCCTGGAGTTCCTGCTGCCCTGGGTATGGAGGCCTAGGTGCGGGAGTAAAGCCTGGAGTCCAGAGCCTTCGTCTGGAGTCCGCTAAGGGTCGAGGAGTCTTAGGGTGCCGCCTCGTGTAGGGGACCATGTTCCAGGGAAGGGAGGATCATTCTGATGGCCCGATGCGGGAGTCACGGTGAAGGAAGGGTCTGTTGACTCCCTGGAGAGATGTCTTCCCCTTGATATGGGCTAGGTTCGTAGAAGGAGAAGCTCAAGGTCATCTTGACTGTATCAGAGGCCTTATTCACCCGGCCCGTGGCAGGGGCCTTATACACCCTGGTCTGTGGCAGAGACCAAAGTTCTCCAGGTCCGTGGCAGGGGCCTTGTACACCCGGTCTGTGGCAGAGACCAACCTCAAGGTCTGTGGCAGAGACCGTGCACCTAAAACTGTTTGAGAAACCTAAGCAGTGAAGTGAATGTGCTACGTTTGTGCCTGGACCTCCTCCACACCTTAAGCTATCCTGTTTCTTTGCTCTAACCTTTTCTATCCGAGTAGAGTTTATTTTGCCATGAGAGAATAAGAGTTGTAATTTCAGCTGGTGTGGACATTGACTTTACTGGGAATTAAAGGACTTGCCTCTACCTACAGTAGAGATGAGAATCATCCTCTGGAGGAGTTTTGACTCCGGCTGTGGACACGGCCTGTCAAGTACACCGCTCAACCTCTTTATATAGGAGGGTACGGGCTGGTAGTGCGGTGTGCCTTTCTCCCTCCTGCGAGGAGCCAACAACATAAAGGCAGGTAAGGGGGAAAGGATCTGTGCGCTACAAAAAAATAAAATAAAAATTATAATCTTGACCTAGGAGGACGAGGTCCATATGGAGTAGGAGGTTGAGGTGGCGGCGGTGGAGGAGGACGAGGTAGCCAACACTGGTTCAAAAATACAACAATGGCTGGGTAAGGCCGTGTCATGGATATGCATTAATGTCTGTCTGCCATCTTACCTTTCCTCCTCATGTGTTCATCTTAGAGACCAGACCTCCTTCACCTGGCTTCCTTTATAATCTCCTCCCAGACAGACTCCACCCCAGGCCCTATCACAGAACACTATATTAACCTGTGCACTGCAAGCCTGCTTTGCTGATCAACGTGTTTGTTAGGCATTGTGTGTTTGGGTTCCTGCCTGCCGTGTGCTACGTCTGTCTCTCTGTTATACATTTGGCTTGTCCCCGACTATCCCTGTCTGCTCGTGACCCTTGACCTTCGGCTTGTCCTTCGTTTTCCTTGTCTGCTTGTGGCCCTTGACCTTCAGCTTGTTATTCGTTACTCTTATATCTTGTGCTGCTGCTTCCCCTCTTTTCCCCTTATCCTACGGGGCGTGAGCTAGGAGACTCTAGGGGCCGCGACCTGGACCCAGCCTGCAGCATAACATCCTCACCACTAGAGGCTCTGGAGAAGACCTGATGGGTCTTAGACTCCGCGCCCTGGGGAATCTTGGCTCTAGCTTCCTATAGGATCCCGGTTGTGCTCCTCTGGTCCCGCTTTCCACAACCACCCAGTTTCCTATCCGCAGCAGTCAGCCATAGGGTTCACTACCTTGCGGTGCACTCCTGTCCCCCTACGGTGTGCATCTGTCACCTGGCCATAGGTGACCTGACAGGCCGGTGATGTGTCGAATTCTGTCCCCCGTCAAATAGTGTCCACCCTGTACTGCACTTGCTCAGTATGTAGGACAAGGGGATTTCGAAAATCTCCCAAGACGAACGGCGCCTGCGTGGTGAGTTCAGGTGAAGGCCACACCATCTGTGGTTCAAGCCGAGCCAAGTGAGGCCGTGCCCGAAGCGTGGCGATCGAACCGAGCCCGTGAGGGGCCCTGTTACTATGTGCTACCGTATGTCCACTTGGATGGTGGGGCTTGAACCTGCACTCACAGCGCAGGCGCCGTTCATCTTCGAAGATTTTGTGAATCTCCTTGTCCTCTGTACTGCGCAAGTGCTGCGCCTTCGCAGTATGGGCCGGACACAATCCGATGGCCGGACAGTTTTTGTCACAACACCGGTATACATGTCTATTCTGCAGAAGGTACGGACAAGTCCTGTGGAATCCATGCCTGGTTCATTTTAATGAACGTGAGCTTGTCCACATTGGCTCTGGACAGGCGGCTGCGCTTGTCTGTGATAACGCCCCCTGCCGTGCTAAATACACGTTCAGATAATACACTGGCTGCAGGGCAGGCCAGCACCTCCAAGGCATAAAGGGCAAGCTCAGGCCATGTGCCCAATTTGGAGACCCAGAAGTTAAAGGGGGCAGACCCGTCATCCAGTACGTGTAGGCCTGTGGACACATACTGCTCAACCATGTTGGTGAAATGCTGCCTCCTGCTAAGACGTTCCATCTCAGCTGGTGGTGCTGGTTGTTGTGGCGTGCTGACAAAGCTTTTCCACATTTCAGCCATGCTAACCCTGCCTTCTGAGGTGCTGCCGGTGCCCCGGCTGCGTTGGCGACCTCTTCCTCATCCTCTGCCTTTGCCTTGTGCTTCCACCGTACGCCCGCTGTCAGGTGGGAATGCCACCAGCAGCGCGTCTACCAGCGTGCGCTTGTATTCGCGTATCTTACGATCCCGCTCCAGTGAGGGAATTAAGGACGGTACGTTGTCCTTGTAACGGGGATCCAGCAGGGTGGCCACCCAGTAATCAGCATCAATTAAAATGTGGGCAACTCGGCGGTCATTGCGGAAACACTGCAGCATGTAATCGCTCATGTGTGCCAGGCTGCCCAGAGGCAAAGAAAAGCTGTCCTCTGTGGGAGGTGTATCGTCTGCAAAATATTTTTTGTGGCCCTAAATGGCGTTTTTTGGAAGACCACAACACACCCACAGTACGTAACCGCTGAATCGCACAGCTACAGAACTGCAGAAAATGCTATTAAAAAAAAATGTTTTTTTAGTATAGCACAGTAGGAGAAAACTATATAGAAATTGTTTATTTCACACACCTCCACATATGTATAACACACTGCAAAATATTTTTTGTGGCCCTAAATGGCGTTTTTTGGAAGACCACAACACACCCACAGTACGTAACCGCTGAATCACACAGCTACAGAACTGCAGAAAATGCTATTCAAAAAAAATGTTTTTTTTTTAGTATAGCACAGTAGGAGAAAACTATATAGAAATTGGTTATTTCACACACCTCCACATATGTATAACACACTGCAAAATATTTTTTGTGGCCCTAAATGGCGTTTTTTGGAAGACCACAACACACCCACAGTACGTAACCGCTGAATCGCACAGCTACAGAACTGCAGAAAATGCTATTCAAAAAAAATTTTGTTTTTTTTAGTATAGCACAGTAGGAGAAAACTATATAGAAATTGTTTATTTCACACACCTCCACATATGTATAACACACTGCAAAATATTTTTTGTGGCCCTAAATGGCGTTTTTTGGAAGACCACAACACACCCACAGTACGTAACCGCTGAATCGCACAGCTACAGAACTGCAGAAAATGCTATTCAAAAAAAATGTTGTTTTTTTAGTATAGCACAGTAGAAGACAAATATATAGAAATGGTTTATTTCACACGCCTCCACATATGTATAACACACTGCAAAATATTTTTTGTGGCCCTAAATGGCTCTTTTTGCAAGCGTACATTAAAGTGCAAATTTTTTTTTTTTTTTTTTTTGCCCTAAACTGGTCTTTTTTTGCACGAGCAAAATAAAATGCAAATTTTTTATTTTTTTTGCCCTTAATGGGTCTTTTGGAAAAGAGCACAATAAAGTGCCTTTTTTTTTTTGCCCTAAATGGATCTTTTTCCAAGAGCAGAATACACCCACAGTATGGAAACGGTGTATCTCTCAACGTAATATATGCAGTGCTGGTGCACTGAGCTTGCAGATAAAAGGTAGATTTTCTCTGACACTGGGCTCATGGCAGTGTAAAAAGACTGCACTGCAACACAAACAGGTAAACCTATGCAGATCGCTGATTTTAATCTCTGAATCTGGACTCCTATTCCTATATAATATATCTCTCTCCCTGAAAGCACCAACAGGAACCTGGCCCTACACTACACTGTCTCTCTATCTTTTCTCTCAGATTGCAGAATCAGGACTACCTCATGTATTTTACAATCTCTCCCTATTAGCAACAGCAGCAGCCAAGATCCTCTCCCTATCTATTCTGAAGCAGAGTGACGTGTGTGCTGTGTGCCTCTAGCTTATATAGAAGCTGGGTCACATGTTGCACTGACCAATCACAGCCATGCCATTAGTAGGCATGGCTATGATGGCTTCTAAAGGCACACCAGCTAATCAAAAGGTGATTGGCTGGCCCCTGAAGCATTTCTAACTGCGCCATTAGATTGCCGAACCCAAACCCGAACCCGGACTTTCGCGCAAAGTCCGGGTTCGGGTTCGGGCAAAAGCTAAAGTTCGGTACGGACCCGGACTTTACAGTTCGGGTTCGCTCAACCCTAATTTTTTGAAGTACTTTTTTCCCACAACTATTTGCAAAATTAAAAATTTCGATTTTATATTCTTTTTTTTACTTTTCACAAAATTGTCATATTAACAAGTTATTTCTCTCACATTGCATGTGCATACCACAAATTATACTACAAAACACATTCTGCTACTCCTCCTGAGTATGGGGATACCACATGTGTGAGACTTTTTTTCTACAGCCTGGTCACATACAGAGGCCCAACATGCAGGGAGCACCATCAGGTGTTCTAGGGGACATACATTTCAAATCCAATTTCCTACCTATTACACCTTTGTTAGGTCTGTAGGGCACTGATGAGCACAATAGTGGCATGGATGTTGCACAGGTGAGTACTGATGTGGCACGGATGAGTACTGATGTGGCATGGATAAGCACTGATGTGACATGGATATGGCATGGATGAGCACTGATGTGGCATGGATATGGCACTGATGAGTACTGATGTGGCATGGATGAGCACTGATGTGGCATGGATGAGGCATGGATGTGGTATGGATGAGCACTGATGTGGCATGGATGAGGCATGGATGTGGTATGGATGAGTACTGATGTGGCATAGAGGTGGTACGGATGAGCACTGATGTGGCATGGATGAGCACTGATGTGGCATGGATGTGGCATGGATGAGCACTGATGTGGCATGAATGTGACACGGATGAGTACTGATGTGGCATGGATGAGCACTGATGTGACATGGATGTGGCACGGATGAGGCATGGATGTGGCACAGAGGAGTACTGATGGGCATGGATGTGGCACGGATGAGTACTGATGTAGCACAGATGAGCACTGATGTGGCACGGACGTGACACAGATAAGTACTGATGTGGCATGGACGTGGCACGGATGTGTACTGATGTGGCATGGATGAGTACTGATGTGGTATGGATGTGGCATGGATGTGGCACAGATGAGTACTGATGTGGCAGGGATGAGTACTGATGTGGCATGGCTGGGCATGGATGAGCATGAATGAGGCATGGCTGGTCATGGATGAGGCATGGATGAGCATTGCTGGGCATGGATGGGCATTGCTGGTTATGGATGAGCATGGCTGGGCATGGCTGGGCATTGATAAGCGTGGATGAGCACGGCTGGGCATGGATGAGCATTAGTGGGCACAGATGAGCATGGCTGGGCATGGCTGAGCACGGATGAGCACAGCTGGGCACAGATGAGCATGGCTGGGCACGGATGGGCATGGCTGGACATGGATGAGCATGGATGGGCATGGCTGGACATGGATGAGCATGGGTAAGTGTGGATGAGCATGGCTGGGCACAGATGAGCATTAGTGGGCACAGATGAGCATGGCTGGACATGGCTGAGCATGGCTGGGCACGGATGAGCATGGCTGGGCACAGCTGGGCACGGATGAGCATGGCTGGGCACGGATGAGCATGGCTGGGCATGTATGAGCACGGATGGGCACAGCTGGGCATGACTGGGCACAGATGAGCATGAATGAGCCAGAAGGGGCATGGATCAGCACTGTGGGCACTTCAGATCTAGCCCACAAGCACTTCTGCACCAGTTCCCTCCTCTCCTAACACACTGTACTGATCGGTGTGAGGAGAGGGAGGAGCTGAACCAGACATTCGTCAGCTTGTTTACAAGTGATCGCTCCGTCATTGGACGACCACAGGCAATACTGATGACTAGTCATTTACTTGTCTTTTTTGGAACACAGTTTCCAGAATTCAGTTCCTCCTTAACAGAAGGGAGGCTCAGTTCCTAGGATAAGCGTTATGTGGCTGACACTGACATAATAACCACAGCGTGCCAAGAACTCCTGAATAGTGATGAGCCGAACACCCCCGGGTTCGGTTCGCACCAGAACCCGCGAACGGACCGAAAGTTCGAACGAACATTAGAACCCTATTAAATACAATGGATGCGAACGTTCGAATTCTAAAGTGCTAATTATAACAACTATTATGCATGTTATTGTCATAAATAGGGTTTGGGAACCCGGGTTGTGCACCAGGGGACATGTATCAATGCAAAAAGAAGTTTTAAAAACGGTCGTTTTTCGGGAGCAGTCATTTTAATGATGCATAAAGTGAAAAAAAAAAAGTCAAATATTCCTTTAAATATCGTACCTGGGGGGTGTCTAAAGTATGCCTGTGAAGTGCCACGTGTTTCCCGTGTTTAGAACTGTCCCTGCACAAAATGACACTTCTAAAGGAAAAAAAAGCCATTTAAAACTGCTTGCGGCTTTAATGTAATGTCTGGTCCCGGTAATATGGATGAAATTCTTTAAGAAAAATGGCATAGCTACCCCATGACCCCCCCCCCCTACCCCAGCCCATTACCAGCCCCTTTGGGTCTTGTATGGATATTAAGGGGAACCCCGCACATAAAATAAAAAAGGCCCTATATACTCTGAACAGCCGTATACAGGCGGTGCATACAAGACAGGGACTGTAGGTTTGTTCTTATGTAGAATCTGTTTGTAATTTTGAACAGGTACATTGTTGAAGTGTAGCTCCAGCCCAAAAATCTATTTTTAAACTTTTTGGGAAACATAGGTAAGGGTTATCACCCCTGTAACATTTGTTTTGCTGTCTGTGCCCCTGTTCAGAACATTTCACCTCACTTTCCGTCCCAATGACAACTGTTTTTGAAATGTGGTGTTTTTCTTGAAACAAGGATTGCTGATAAAGCATCAGTACAGATGAGACCCCTTTCTCCCATATTTATTCTTACAGGAGAGAATTTTCCTTTCTAGGGGTAGATTTCCTCTCACTTCCTGTTGTCTTCTTTCGTTTGCAAGTAGGAGTCGTTTGTAAGTTGGATGTTTGAAAGTAGGGACCTGCCGTATATACTCTGCAGAAATAGGCCCCTTAGTTGTTGGTGTTGGCACAACACTGTAAGCACTCAGTTACTCTTGGTTGGTGCTGGAACGCCCTGCTGTCAACTATTATATCAGGAATTTTAATTACATATAATTGTTGAACAGTGGTAGTAAAAATTGGGGCTTTGATGGTGGTGCTGGTGCCACAACACTGTAAGCCCTGACAGTTACTCTTGGTGGGTGCAGCAATGGGCCCTGCTGTGAATTATTAGATCAAGAATTGTAATTACATGCCCCTTTTGAACAGGGGCTGAAAAATTGGGCCTTTCGTGGTGGTGGTGGTGGTGGCGTTGCCACAAGACTGTAAGCCCTCAGAGTTACTCTTGGTGGGTGCAGCAATGGACCCTGCTGTGAATTATTAGATCAAGAATTGTAATTGCATGCCCCTGTTGAACAGGGGCTGAAAAATTGGGCCTTAGGCACTGGTGGCACAACACTACAACCCCTCACAGATACTGTACTTGGAGCACAGCAATGAGCCCTGTTGCAAAGTATTGCTTCAAAAATTGTAATGACACGCCCCTGTTAAACAGGGGCTGAAAAATTGGGCCTTAGGCACTGGTGCCACAACACTCCAACCCCTCACAGATACTGTACTTGGAGCACAGCAATGAGCCCTATGGCAAATTATTGCTAAAAAAATTGTAATTACACGCCCCTGTAAAACAGGGGCTGAAAAATTGGGCCTTAGCCACTGGTGGCGGCACCCATAAACAAAAATGATCTTCCAAGCTATCATCATCAATCGTATCATTGAGGACTCGGAGGAGGAGGATAGCCAGTCAACATAACAGCACAGGCACTCAGCATCAGCATCAGTCTTGAAGGGATGTGACATGTTAAAATCAATTAGTCTGTTATATCAGCATCAGGTGTGTGGTAGCTGGTGGTGATCCAAGACTGGTTCATCTTGATGAAAGTCAGTCGATCAACCGAGTCGGTGGACAGGCGCACCCTGTGATCCGTGACAAATCCTCCAGCAGCACTGAATGTGCGTTCCGAAAGAACGCTGGATGCAGGACAGGCCAGTAGCTCAATTGCATACTGTGCAAGCTCTGGCCAGTGATCCATCCTCAAGACCCAGTAAGCCAGAGGATTTTCGGTGGGGAAGGTGTCCAAGTCTGACCTTGCCCCTAGATATTCCTGCACCATGTTTATCAGACGCTGGCGATGGTTGCTGGAACCGATCATACTTTGGGGCTGCGGACTAAAGAATTGTCTGAACGCATCGGTCAGACGGCCACCTTCCCCACCGCTCCTTCTTTGACTGGCCGAAGCCTCAGCAACTCGTTGTCCAGGACCAGGAGTTTGTAACCTCCCAGTCTCTGGGAACGCGTTGCACAGACCTTTCTGCAAGGCCTCCCGGAGTTGTCTCATCCTCTGCTCCCTCTGCGACGGTAACATAAGGTCCGCAACCTTACCCTTGTACCGTGGATCAAGGAGAGTGGCCAGCCAGTAATGGTCCCTCTCCTTGATCCGAAGAATACGAGGATCCTTCCGCAGACTTTGCAGGATCAGGGAGGCCATGCAGCGTAGGTTTGCTGAGGCATTCGCTCCGGAGTCCTCTGGGTCACTAAGGACGACATGATCCGCAGCCACCTCCTCCCAGCCACGTACAAGTCCACTGGTTTCTTGGGACTGTAAATCATCCCTAAAAGACTGCTGCTGATGATGCTGAGTGCCAGCCTCCACCTCCATGCTGACACAATCCTCCTCCTCCTCCTCCTCCTCCTCTTCCTGTGCGATGGGTGGGACAGAAGGAACACTGTCTGGGTAAAGGGGGCCTTGAGAGGCAAGGAAGTCCTCCTCTTCCTGCCTCTGTTCTGCCTCAAGTGCCCTGTCCATTATTCCACGCAGCGTGTGCTCCAACAGGTGGACAAGAGGTACAGTGTCACTGATGCATGCACTGTCACTGCTCACCATCCTCGTGGCCTCCTCAAATGGTGCCAGGACAGTGCATGCATCCCTGATCATGCCCCACTGGCGTGGAGAAAAAAAACCAAGCTCCCCTGACCCTGTCCTGGTGCCGTAGTCGCACAGGTACTCATTGATGGCCCTCTGCTGCGTGTGCAGCCGCTGCAGCATGGCCAACGTTGAGTTCCACCTGGTGGGCATGTCACATATAAGGCGGTTCTTGGGCAGGTTCAACTCCTTTTGCAGCTCAGCCAGGCGAGCACTGGCATTATAAGATCTGCGGAAATGCACACAGACTTTCCTGGCCTGCCTCAGGACATCCTGTAAGCCCGGGTACCTGCCCAAGAACCGCTGCACCACCAGGTTAAGGACGTGAGCCACACAGGGCACATGGGTCAGTTGTCCCTGTCAGAGGGCGGAGAGGAGGTTGGTGCCATTGTCGCAAACCACCATTCCTGGCTTAAGCTGGCGTGGCGTCAACCACCTCTCGGCCTGGCCCTGCAGAGCAGACAGGACCTCTGCCCCAGTGTGGCTTCTGTCCCCCAAACACACCAGCGCAAGCACGGCATGGCATCTTTTTGCCTGCGTACTTGCGTAGCCCCGTGAACGGCTACGGAGCACCGCTGGTTCATAGGACAAACCACAGGAAGAGGCCATGGAGGAAGAAGAGGAGGGGGTGGAGGAGAGAGGTGTGTCACAACCAGTAGTAGCATTTTGGAGGCGTGGCGGTGGGACAACCTCCAACACTACTGCACCTTGTCCTGCATCCTTCCCAGCTGCCAAAAGAGTGACCCAATGGGCCGTGAAAGAAAGGTAACGTCCCTGTCCATGCCTGCTGGACCATGAGTCAGCGGTAATATGCACCTTACCGCTGACCGCCCTGTCCAGCGAGGCCAAGACATTGCCTTCCACATGCCGGTAGAGAGCCGGAATAGCCTTCCGTGAGAAAAAGTGGCGTTTGGGAACCTGCCACTGAGGAACCGCACATTGCACAAACTCACGGAAGGGGGCCGAGTCTACCAACTGAAAAGGCAGCAGTTGAAGCGCTAGCAATTTAGCCAAGCTAGCATTCAACCGCTGGGCATGTGGATGGCTGGGAGTGAACTTCTTTCGACGGTCCAGCAGCTGGGGCAGGGAAATTTGCCTGCTAGAATCGGACGTCGGTGTACTGCTAGCAGAGTGGCCGCAAGTACTTGGCTGTGACACACCTAATTCTACACCTTCATTCCTCTCAGTGCATGTTTCAGAGAGGACTGAAGTTATAGTGGGGTTGGAGATCCCAGCTGATGCGGTGCAAGGAGAGGTCCGCTTTGTTCTTTGGTGTGGGTCTTTGAGGTAGGCTTGCCAACGAGCTGCATGGCAGGTCAACATATGTCTGGTCAGGCATGTGGTACCCAAGCGGCTGATGTTTTGGCCACGCGATATACGCTTGAGACATATGTTGCAAACAGCAGCTGTGCGATCTGATGCACTAGCCTCAAAAAAGGCCCACACCAAAGAACTTTTTGAATGACGGGCAGAGGCAGCGCCCTGCACAGGCGGAGCTCTGCGGTGTGATTCCGTTGGTGTACTGCCCTTACGCTGGCCACCAAAGGGCATCCTGCCTCGTTGAAGATGTGCCTCCTCCTCATCCTCCTCCTCCTCCTCTCTCCTATTAGGCACCCACGTGGAGTCAGTGACCTCATCATCACCTCCCTCCTCATCACTGGAGGCAATCTGGCAGTATGCTGCAGCTGCTGGAACATGACTGCCAGATTGGTGTCCTTCTTGAGCATCCCCTCTGTCTGCTCTCACGCTACTGCCTTCCTCTAGCTGGGTTTCATCATCAGACCCTTCGAAACGCTGGGCATCCTCCTGGAGCATGTACCCAACACTGTGCTGAAACAGTTCGGGGGACTCCTCAGGAGGAGGACATGGTGGGTCTAGGGAAGGAGTGACTGATGATGAGTCTGACATTGATACCAGGGAAGAGGAGGCTTTGGCAGCTGCTTTTCCAGTACCCTGAGCCTGGGTGAGAGAGGATGAGGAGGAGGAGGAGGGCTTGGTCATCCACTCTACCAAGTCTTCGGCATGATGTGGCTCAACATGTCCAGCTGCCGAAAAGAAGGACAAGCGTGTCCCATGGCCATGTGCTGATGACAATGCACCGCGTCCACGACCAGCACTGTTGCCCCCAGACACAGAGCCTGCTTGCCCTCTTTTATTGCCTCCTGACTGTCTGCCTCTCCTTGTTTGCCTTCCAGACATTCTAATAGATGGCCTGCAGGGAGATGGGAAAAAAGCAATAAGGGCTACCTTCAGGTGTCCTTCTCTGTCCCTTGAAACAAGGACTTTGACAGTGAAAGAAACTGACACACTCTCCCTACCTACAGTTTTCTGTCCCTAGAAAATGTTTTTTTTTAAAGCACAATTTAGCACAAGGAGAATTCACTCACTGTCCTTCCAGGTCCCTGGAAACAAGGACTTTGACAGTGAAAGAAACTGACACACTCTCCCTACCTACAGTTTTCTGTCCCTAGAAAAAATGTTTTTTTTAAGCACAATTTAGCACAAGGAGAATTACCTCACTGTCCTTCCAGGTCCCTGGAAACAAGGACTTTGACAGTGAAAGAAACTGACACACTCTCCCTACCTACAGTTTTCTGTCCCTAGAAAAAATGTTTTTTTTAAGCACAATTTAGCACAAGGAGAATTACCTCACTGTCCTTCCAGGTCCCTGGAAACAAGGACTTTGACAGTGAAAGAAACTGACACACTCTCCCTACCTACAGTTTTCTGTCCCTAGAAAAAATGTTTTTTTTAAGCACAATTTAGCACAAGGAGAATTACCTCACTGTCCTTCCAGGTCCCTGGAAACAAGGACTTTGACAGTGAAAGAAACTGACACACTCTCCCTACCTACAGTTTTCTGTCCCTAGAAAAAATGTTTTTTTTAAGCACAATTTAGCACAAGGAGAATTACCTCACTGTCCTTCCAGGTCCCTGGAAACAAGGACTTTGACAGTGAAAGAAACTGACACACTCTCCCTACCTACAGTTTTCTGTCCCTAGAAAAAATGTTTTTTTTTAAGCACAATTTAGCACAAGGAGAATTACCTCACTGTCCTTCCAGGTCCCTGGAAACAAGGACTTTGACAGTGAAAGAAACTGACACACTCTCCCTACCTACAGTTTTCTGTCCCTAGAAAAAATGTTTTTTTTAAGCACAATTTAGCACAAGGAGAATTACCTCACTGTCCTTCCAGGTCCCTGGAAACAAGGACTTTGACAGTGAAAGAAACTGACACACTCTCCCTACCTACAGTTTTCTGTCCCTAGAAAAAATGTTTTTTTTAAGCACAATATAGCACAAGGAGAATTCACTCACTGTCCTTCCAGGTCCCTGGAAACAAGGACTTTGACAGTGAAAGAAACTGACACACTCTCCCTACCTACAGTTTTCTGTCCCTAGAAAAAATGTTTTTTTTAAGCACAATTTAGCACAAGGAGAATTACCTCACTGTCCTTCCAGGTCCCTGGAAACAAGGACTTTGACAGTGAAAGAAACTGACACACTCTCCCTACCTACAGTTTTCTGTCCCTAGAAAAAATGTTTTTTTTAAGCACAATTTAGCACAAGGAGAATTACCTCACTGTCCTTCCAGGTCCCTGGAAACAAGGACTTTGACAGTGAAAGAAACTGACACACTCTCCCTACCTACAGTTTTCTGTCCCTAGAAAAAATGTTTTTTTTAAGCACAATTTAGCACAAGGAGAATTACCTCACTGTCCTTCCAGGTCCCTGGAAACAAGGACTTTGACAGTGAAAGAAACTGACACACTCTCCCTACCTACAGTTTTCTGTCCCTAGAAAAAAAGTTTTTTTTAAGCACAATTTAGCACAAGGAGAATTACCTCACTGTCCTTCCAGGTCCCTGGAAACAAGGACTTTGACAGTGAAAGAAACTGACACACTCTCCCTACCTACAGTTTTCTGTCCCTAGAAAAAATGTTTTTTTTAAGCACAATTTAGCACAAGGAGAATTACCTCACTGTCCTTCCAGGTCCCTGGAAACAAGGACTTTGACAGTGAAAGAAACTGACACACTCTCCCTACCTACAGTTTTCTGTCCCTAGAAAAAATGTTTTTTTTAAGCACAATTTAGCACAAGGAGAATTACCTCACTGTCCTTCCAGGTCCCTGGAAACAAGGACTTTGACAGTGAAAGAAACTGACACACTCTCCCTACCTACAGTTTTCTGTCCCTAGAAAAAATGTTTTTTTTAAGCACAATTTAGCACAAGGAGAATTACCTCACTGTCCTTCCAGGTCCCTGGAAACAAGGACTTTGACAGTGAAAGAAACTGACACACTCTCCCTACCTACAGTTTTCTGTCCCTAGAAAAAATGTTTTTTTTAAGCACAATTTAGCACAAGGAGAATTACCTCACTGTCCTTCCAGGTCCCTGGAAACAAGGACTTTGACAGTGAAAGAAACTGACACACTCTCCCTACCTACAGTTTTCTGTCCCTAGAAAAAATGTTTTTTTTAAGCACAATATAGCACAAGGAGAATTCACTCACTGTCCTTCCAGGTCCCTGGAAACAAGGACTTTGACAGTGAAAGAAACTGACACACTCTCCCTACCTACAGTTTTCTGTCCCTAGAAAAAATGTTTTTTTTAAGCACAATATAGCACAAGCACAAAACACACTGACACTCTCCCTACCTATCCTTCTCTTTCCCTAAACTAAAGGAATCCAGGTTAAGCAAGAAAGAAATAAAAGTCACTGTCCCTGCCTATGCTGCTCTATCCCTGCTCCGGAACACACTACACTAGGCCGCCGTGCTGGCGGCCTTTTATAGTGTGGGGCGTGTACTAAACCCCCTCAGCAATAATTGGCCACAGGCATCCTGCCTGTGGCCAATCATTGCTCTCCTCGCTGCCGGCGCTGTGATTGGCCAAGCATGCGGGGTCACAGTGCATGCTTGGCCAATCACAGCGCCTGGATGACACTGCGATGGCGTAGTGCATTGTGGGCCGTTCGCGTCACTCGAATTTGGCGCGAACGGCCCAAATCGTTCGATCTTCGTCGAACGATCGAACAGCCGATGTTCGAGTCGAACGTATGTTCGACTCGAACACGAAGCTCATCCCTACTCCTGAAGTACCAGGAACCAGTTCCTTATCTTAAATACATATAAAATAAATACATATAAAGTACAGGCAAGGTGACAGGATTTCTGTTTTGGCAGCACAGTAGCTTTTGTTACACAGATGGGAAGATATCGCCATTCTGTTTCATCTGGATGTAATGGTGACAAGTGAAGGGAGAGACCTCCGGACTCATTCCTAAAACAGTGCAAGGAGCAAAGCGATTAGAGCAAATTTAAACACCCATGGAAACTAACATGAATGCACCTTGCACCAATGTAGCTTCAGTTAAAACAATTTTGATTGGTTGCTTTAGTTTACTGCACTTTGCATTTTGCCATCTGACCCTTTGTGTTAACCGAATAATGATATATTTGCTGAATAAAATTCCTCACTAGCAGAGTATCAAAAAGGTTGCTATTCAATCAAAAAAAAAAACATAAAAGAAAAAGAGAAGACACATAACATCTAAAAACAATAAAAAATGCAGATAAGGGCAAAAAAAATATAAAAAGAAGAAGAAATCAGAACACAGGGCCCTATGTGATATTTACATCTGGAAAGATTGCACTCACAAATATACAGTATGTTCCATTGGTTGGAGGTCCAAAAATAAAGGATAAAGTGTTTCATCATTAAACCATTCATTAAAATCTCCTCTAGTCAATATTGATACATAACATGGGTGTCATGCACACAGGGCCGCCATCAGGGGGGTACAGGCAGTACACACCTGTAAGGGGCCCGGATGGCCACCTTCTTTTTTTGTTTTTGTAAGGGGCCCAGAGGTCCCCAGGGGCCTGGAGTTCCCCAGAGCCCCGAATGTCAACCCCCCCCTTTTTTTTTTTTTTTAATATAATTTTTTTATTTAATTTGTTTTTTTATTTATTTATTTTATTTAATTTATTTTTATTTTATTTATTTTTTGTAAGTGGCCCAGAGGTCACCAGAGGCCCGGAGGTCCCCAGGGCCCTGGATGGAAACCTCCTTTTTTTTTTATTTATTTTTTATTAAAAAAAATATTATTAATTTTTTTATTTAATTTTGTTTTTATTTATTTATTTTATTTATTTATTTATTTGTTTTTTGTAAGGGGCCCAGAGGTCCCCAGAGGCCCGGAGGTCCCCAGGGCCCCGGATGGAAACCTCCCTTTTTTTTTTAATAAAAATTATTATTATTATTTTTTTTAATTCAATCTTATTTTATTATATTATATGCCAGAGAAAGACAGAAAAAGACATACTTTGTCTTAAACATTACAAACAGTGATAGGATACACCATCAACAGGCATCATGTATGACAAAACAAAGCAGGGCTAAGTTACACATATAAGGGTTGAGCACCTGTGTAGGAGGACCTCCGTGGGATTTTTGTAATATCAGTCCCTGTACAAAAATAAATGAGGTAAGGAAACCTTTATCTGTATTTCTGTGAAGGGGATCCTAGTTCCCCCGTATGTAACTTATCAGATGAGATTATACACAAATCTGTTTGGAGAATATGACGTATGGTCACTCATTGGGTTATTGGCATTAGGTAGATCGAAGCCCTGTTACGTTGTCTCACTGTATTCCTAGAGGTGTAATTAGATATAGAGAAAAGAAAAAAAGAATCAGGGTCAGGGGCAGATAGGAGGGGCCCGGAGGTCCCCAGGGCCCCGGATGGAAACCTCCCTTTTTTTTTAAATAAAAATTATTATTATTATTTTTTTTAATTCAATCTTATTTTATTATATTATATGCAAGAGAAAGACAGAAAAAGACATACTTCGTCTTAAACATTACAAACAGTGATAGGATACACCATCAACAGGCATCATGTATGACAAAACAAAGCAGGGCCAAGTTACACATATAAGGGTTGAGCACCTGTGTAGGAGGACCTCCGTGGGATTTTTGTAATATCAGTCCCTGTACAAAAATAAATGAGGTAAGGAAACCTTTATCTGTATTTCTGTGAAGGGGATCCTAGTTCCCCCGTATGTAACTTATCAGATGAGATTATACACAAATCTGTTTGGAGAATATGACGTATGGTCACTCATTGGGTTATTGGCATTAGGTAGATCGAAGCCCTGTTACGTTGTCTCACTGTATTCCTAGAGGTGTAATTAGATATAGAGAAAAGAAAAAAAGAATCAGGGTCAGGGGCAGATAGGAGGGGACAAATAGGTAGGGGACAGGAATCAGAATCCTAATCACTCCATCACGGTCCCACGGCGGACCCGTCCAGGTCACGCCCCGCCCAGGACACAAACTCAGAGGAGTATCGGAACACGGACCACGAAGTCCATGTGAGAGAGAACTGTTCACTTTTACCACTCTCCTCCGTCAGCAAGCGCTCCAGGTCTCTAATGTTTGTCCACCTCAACAGCCCAATCTCCCAGGGAAGGCATGGTTGTCGATCTCCAATGACGGGGAATCACTATTCTGGCCGCCGCCAAGAAGTGTCGCAATACATCATTTCTGATGGATTTAAATGACCCCGGGATTATAGACAAGAGGGCCACCTCGGGTGAAGGCTGGATAGAGGTCGCCATCAGTTTGCAGTAAAGTGTGAAAATTCGCTGCCAGAACCTCCGCACAGGAGGGCACTCCCACCAGATGTGGAGCATGGTTCCCCGGGAGTCGAGACACCGCCAGCAGGCATCCAACACTTCCGGATTGAAGTGATTTATAGATGATGGACATCTGTACCATCTCGTTATTAGTTTAAACCCCTTCTCCTGGGTCTTAGTGGCTAGGGATAATTTGTGTGTGAGGATGAAACATTTTTGCCAGTCAATAGGGGAGATAGGGTGATGCAGATCTGTCTCCCAGGCCACCGTGTACGGTGGAAGGTCAGGGGAGTGGATATCGAGCAGAATGGAGTACAGTTGAGATACAACATGTGTTGGAGGCTCCACCTGCATGAGCAGTTCCTCGAATCCCGTCGGTTCAGCAAGAATGTCTGTAATAGACGGGAAAGTCCGGATGTAGGAGATAGTCTGTTGCCTCTGAAGCCACTGCATGGGGTGACGGGGGGTCGGACCGGCAGGGGTATCTGACCGTAAAGTGGGGTCTGCACGAAGGACCTGGGCAAGTCACCTATGATCCTCCTTTCGCCATGGTCCGAGTCCTGTTACAGACATAGCTGGCGGAAAGGCCGGGGTCCCAAAGAAGGGAGTCATAGGCCCCATGTGGTTTGATAGCCCCTTCTGGACAACATGCGGTCCCAGATCCGAATCGTTTGACGGGTAAGGTCATTGAGAGGGCCTGAACCCCCCCCCCGGACCGTGGGCAAGGTCCACGGGAGAGTGGAGAGTTCAATTGGGTTCATGTGGCCTTCCAATTGGACCCAAAGTTTGGTGGAAGAGTGGTGAAACCAGTCTAGTATGCGGGTAAGCACCGCTGCTTTATGGTATAGGGAGGCAATTGGGGCTCCAGCCCCCCCCCCCCGAGCCTTTGGAAGAGACAGTGTTTCATACCGTATCCTTGGACGGGCCGCATTCCAAATAAATTTGGAAAACAGCTGGCGTATTTTCTTGAAGTACGAGTTGGGTATGTGAATAGGGATGGTCTGAAACAAATATAGGAACCTAGGGAGAACGTCCATTTTCAGGGCATTCACTCTACCCATCCATGAGAGCTGTTTGGATGCATAGTTGGTTAAATCTGCTTGGGTCCTAAGGAGTAGGGGGGCAAAGTTCAGGGAAAAAAGTTGGGAAGCATCCGCCGGTATACCTTATGGAGGGGGAACCAGTTTTGAAGGAGAAAGTAGATGCTAGTCTTCGTAGGGCCGACGTGGGCAGAGATATGTTAAGGATTTCCGATTTATTGTAGTTAACCTTGAAGTTGCTAACTTCTCCAAATTTCTGAAACTCTTGCAATACCGAGGGCAAAGATGTGTGTGGATGTGTCACGAACAGGAGCAGATCATCTGCAAAAAGAGCGAGTTTCGTATGTGTGGGCCCGACTGTTATGCCTTGGATAGAGGGATTGTTACGTAGAGCAGTAGCCAGATGTTCCATAGTGAGAACATACAGGAGGGGGGATAGTGGGCATCCCTGTCGTGTCCCGTTGGATACAGAAAAGGCTGGAGAAAGCGAGCCATTCAGTCTAATCCTAGCATACGGAGAGGAGTAAAGGGACATTATTCTCGCCATCATATTAGTTCCCACACCTATTTGTTGCAGGGATACTCGAAGGAACTGCCAGTCGACTCGGTCGAATGCCTTCTCGGCATCGACTGTTAAGAGGCATAGTGGGATATCGTGGGACCGGGCATAGTTGGTTAGAAGAAGGGTCTTCAGGGTGTTATCTCTAGCCTCACGGCCACTCACAAAGCCGACCTGGTCTAAGTGTATTATCCCAGGCAACAACTGTTGTATTCTATTGGCTAGAATTTTAGCAAAGACTTTCAGATCGACCCCAATCAAAGAGATCGGCCTGTAGCTTGCACATAGAGTAGGGTCTTTGCCTGGCTTTGGGATGAGGGATATGTGGGCCTCAAGTGTTTGTGAGGGGAACAATGAGCCCTGTGACAAAGAGTTGAACATCTTAGTTAGAAAAAGTGTGAGGAGGGCGGCAAAAAGTTTGTAAAACTTAGGAGTGAAGCCGTCTGGGCCCGGGCTCTTTCCACTCGGCGTACCCGCTATGGCTTTGGCAACCTCCTCTTCTGTGATTGAGCCTTCCAGATCAGCGATGATGTCATCATCTAATGTGGGGAGCGCGGTTTCTGAGATATATGACACCTGGTCTTCCACCCTGGAAGAAGGGGAACCAGTCCCTTGAGTCTTAGATATATTGTACAGGGACTGGTAGAAGTCCCTGAATTCCTCTGCCATCTTAGTGGGTGAGGAGACCAATTCTCCCTGCGCCCCCCGAATATGGGGCACAAAGGTGGAAGTTGCTTTTGGGTGTAGGGAGCGAGCCAATGGCCTACCACATTTATCTCGAAACTTATATTGATGAAAAGCGAGCTTATCTGCATATGTGCGTGCAGAGGCTTCATAAAGCTCTCTGAGTTGTGATCGCGCCTTAGAAACGTCCGCCAGTGTTGTCACTGTCGGGGATCGTTTGTGTTCAGTTTCTAAGTTCCTAAGCTTTTGGTTTGCTGCCTCAATGGCGGCTGAGCGCTCCTTTTTAAGACGCGTACCCATTTGGATAAAGGCACCTCGTAGAACTGCCTTCAGTGCCTCCCACTGAAAGGGCAACGCTGTCGTATCCGAAGCGTGGTCCGCAAAAAAGTTAGATATTGTATCCGAAACCCTTTTCACACATTCTGGATTCGTAAGCAACGAATCGTTCAAGCGCCATGACCACTCCCTATTCGGAGTGGAGGGGAGCGAGAACGTCATATGTATAGGAGAGTGGTCAGACCAGACCATTGGGTCTATGGTGCAGTCCGGGGACCAGTCCAGACAGCTATGGTCACTCATTAGGTAGTCTATGCGACTATAGGTGTGATGGACATGGGAGAAGTGGGTATAGTTGCGGGCCGTGGGGTGCAACACCCTCCAAACATCCACTAGACGCAGATCGTAAAATGCCCGTTTTAGAGCCCTCAGTTTGGGGAAGGAGATACACGATCGCGAGGTGGAGGAATCTAAAAGTGGTTCAAGAGGGGTGTTAAAATCTCCCCCCAGTACGAGCTTACCCTCCATGAATCCCGACAGAACCCTCAAGTATTGTAACGCGGCCGATACTTGGTTAATATTAGGGAGGTAAATGTTGGCTACCGTAAATTTGGTACCCCATAACATGAATTTCACAAAAACATACCTCCCCTGTGGGTCCGAGAGATGATCAAGTACCTCTATAGGGAGCATCTTATGAAAAGCCACAGACACTCCCCTGGCTTTCTGGGTTGGGCTAGTGCTGTGGAACCACCTGTTGAAATATCTGCTGGAGCAGGAAGGGGTGGAGGCAGAGTGAAAATGTGTCTCCTGGAGAAGAAGCACATTGACCTGGCGTTTGTGCATTTGATACAGGATTTGTCCTCTTTTGGTGGCAATATTAAGCCCATTGACATTGTAGGAACAGAATTGTAGCCTAGGGTGTGAGATCACCGTGTGGGCCATGATGGAGCGACAGGGGGGGAGGGTGAGGGGAGGTGAGAGAGAAATAAGGAAAGAAACAGAAAAGGGGGAAAACACAGCAGGGGAGGAAGATAGGAGGTAGAGCGATGTGGGGAAGAGATTGAACAGAGAGAGCACCTGGGGAAGGTGGCTCAAAAATACTAAAGTGTGCGCAAAAACGTAACACTTCGTGAAATATCACGTAGTAGGCACGAACTGTGCCAATCCTATTTAGGGGGAGAGAACGGGATTAGAACAGCTGAGTTGTGTTCCCGACAACCTAGCAGGCATAAATAACATAACTGTAAAGTAACACACCCAATGACCGTGGTATTTAAAGCTCACCTGTCTAGTCACTAAAGAGCAGTGTCAGATTAAATACCATTGGTATGCTCGAGTACAATAAACAATCAAAAATGACATAAAAAAGAAAAAATAACATCAGTGAAGAACAATGTGCATACAAACTGGTGGCAAAATAAAGGCACAGGTATTCCCACGTAATCATGCGGGGGTAGGAAACATCAATTGCTACATTTATAGCAGCATTAACTATGATTGTCATCACGGCTCAGCTCAGATATCTGTGTAAACGCACAGAAGGTGTCAGTGCCAAGGTCAGCCAGTTTCAAGCCCCAGGGGCATAAATGCCCAGAGCCCGAGGGAAGACCCGGAGGTCCCCGGACAAGCCAAAGGGCTATGTCTGGGAAACCCCAAGCCAACCCGCAGAGCCAGAGCCGTGAGAGAACATATCAACATCACTGGCCGCTTTTCCAGAGCCCCAGCAAGTACAACCGCACCAGCCGAGGGCAGCGAAGTGCTCTTCGAGCCATGTGAGACAACTAAACCGTCAGCAGCATTTAAATAACATCGTTAGCAAGAGTCAGTGGGCTGAAAGTGCAAGTACACTGTGAAGACATAACAAAACAGGGAAAACAGAAGGTGGACCTGGCCGGAGTCTCATAAAAGAGCTGTATCCACCTAGTAGGTAAAAGGACATAGCAGAAAGAACCATTTCAGGTCTCAGACGACAGAGTCCGGATCAGTCCTCTGGTGACGTGGCTCGCCGCTCTCTAGGACCAGAAGGTACCGATCTAGACTGAGGGCATCCTCGACGTTGCAGAGGAGGGCCCGGTAGCCACTGACGGTCATCTGGGGGGTCCAACCAGTTCGGGACGACAACAGGGTCCCGGCCCAGGAACAGGAAGAAGGCAGGAAGCTGGTCCGGGTCTGAGAGGACAAATTTGTGGTTATCTTCCCGGGTCACTTTGATGCTGAATGGGTGACCCCAAGTGTACGTGGCGCCTACTTGGCGAAGCAAGTCCAGCAGAGGGCGGACCATTCGCCGCATGTACAGCGTGTTGCGGGAAAGGTCCGGGTAGAGGTGTATAGATGATCCGTGAAAGTCTAGTGGCCCCAAGCGCCAGGCCTTGCGCAAAATCTCCTCCTTCAGGGTATAGTAGTGCACCCGGCAGAGGACGTCACGAGGGCGGTCCCTGCGATCCCCCCCCATGCCTCCCACTCTATGTACTCTGTCCAATTCAATGGGAGATGTAACTTCCCTGCCCAGGACCTGGTTAAGGATAGCAATGACAGTGGGTTTGCGATCAGTACCTGAGGTCGCCTCCGGGACCCCCTGCAGCCGGATGTTGTTCCTGCGACTCCGGTTCTCACTATCTTCTATCCGGAGCTGGTGTTGCCGTAGACGAGATAGATGAGCCGTAGATGCATTTTCAAGTGCCGTTATGCGGGCTGAGTGGTCTTCTTGGGTGGTGACCATAGCCGAAACCGTGACCTCAGACGCGGAAACCCGTTGTTTGAGGGCATTTAGTTCAACATGGAGAGAAGTTTCCATTTTGGAAGCCCAGGAATCAAAGTCAGCTCGGAAGGCAGACAGTATGGCAGTGGATGTGGCGCCTGGGGAAAGCGTCTCTGCTGAGACAGTGTCCTCGCCAAGGGCAGTGGGATCCATCAGAGGAGTCGGGTGTGTACCCGGGCCGGTCCCACCGGCAGAGAAATCTGCAGCAGTCGGGGGAGGAGGTTTTGGTCTGCCTGAGGTTCGGGTTGACGAAGGTTTGTCCTTCCCTGTACAGGAGTCCTGCGATGCTGTGCGTAGCAGGTACCGTTGAATAGTACCTTGTTGCAGTTCAGCGGAGTCAGCAGAGGTAGAGCTGGAAGCTGCCATCAGCCGGTTGGGTGTGATTGGTTGGGAACGTAGCCTGCGGTCGTCGGGAGAGCACAGAGCTCAGCGGTACATGTCTTCAGCCATCCATCCTCAGCCACGCATCATCAAAGGTGGAACGGATGAGCAGAGGATGCGACCCGTGTTGCAAATGGGGATAAGTGCTTACTGTGATGTTACTGACCTTTTGGAGTGCCTGTGCATGTGCTGCAGCACAGCGACACGGCAGCCTAGGCAGTACCGGTGGCCGAGGAGGGAGTGGATTGAGGTCAGTGGTAAGAGTTAGCACTGAGTCCGGGTGGAGCAAGATGGCCGCTACACTTCTTGTCAGTGGGTGACTGGAGGAGTACGGGGAGGGCGAGATGGATGAGGTATAGGCTCAGCTGCCCCGTAGGCCAGAATAGCCAGGATTTGATGTATAGGGTGAAGCAGTTTCAAGTGGGCAGGGGGGGGACCCAGCAGCACTATGGTCGGGTGTAGCAAGATGGCCGCCCCTCAAGCCTATGGGATCAGGGCTCCCACCGGGTACTCCTGTCTGTCTGCCAGCCGGGGGGGGGGGATTAGCCTAGGTCTAATGTCTTGTATTTCACCCCTGCCCCGCTTACCCTGTGTGGGATGGTCCTTCTTGCTGGATGCTGCGTTGGGTGTAGTGGGAGCAGCAAGATGGCCGCCGACTTCCAGAGGTAGGCCGGAGCCGCGGACTTTCCTAAGGCTGGCCGCCGCGGGTGTGTGAGGCCGATCATTCCGGGATCTCTCAGGCAGCTAGTTCCATCCAGTGCAGGCACAGGTGTGGCCGAGCCTCTCGCCGTAAACCCCGCCGACCGCGGCACTCCAGGCCGGAGGATGCTGATGTTATTGCAGGCCGCAAGATGGCTGTCAGGCTTCGGAGCCGACCACGGGCCGGGAAGAAGACCGAGGGGGTTCCTTACTGTGCAGACCCCCCCATCCAAGCCTGGATGGAGACGCAGGGTGTCCGGTGGGTATCCGTAGACCCCCTGGGAGGTGTTGGAGGCTTTGTGGGCCCTAAGATGGCGTTGGGCCCGAGCTGCATGAAACTGGCCTGGCAAGTTCTGAACGGCCGGCCCAAAGTCAAAAATGCACACCGGATTGCAGGTAGGAGACCCTCAGGAGCAATGGGGGTAGATTTGGAGCATCATCCAGGTAATAAGTAACAAGGATGGCTATGGATGTATGGTATGGTTGCAGAGCTCAATGTCTGCACGTCTTCCTCAGTCGGCTCCCGGACACGCCCCCCTATTATTATTTTTTTTTTATATAATTTTTTATTTTTTTTTGAAAGGGGCCCAGAGGTCCCCAGAGGCCCAGAGGTCCCCAGGGCCCTGGGTGGCAACCCCCTTTTTTTTGTTTCGTGGCACCCCCCCCGCTTCTCAATTCGCGGCGGCAGCACCCCCGGTTCTCCTCGGCTCCAGGGGGCCCATGCCTGAAGCAGTGTAAGGGGCCCCAAAATTCCTGATGGCGGCCCTGCATGCACATAAAACTACTTAGGCACATACAATTATGGTTGAATAATTCTACCATTTTGGAAGAACATGTTGTGCTTACATTTTTTCTCTTTCACTGCTCAATTATGTTGCCTGACAACTCGGATTCCTATACTTTTGCATTGTTGCAGCCTCTTCATGCCTATTGCAGGCTTTTAATTATGACTTAAGCCCCATACACACGGTCGGACTTCCATCGGACTTTTTCCTGGATTTTTGTCCGAACAGAGTTGGCCGGGCACACCCATAGCATACACACCACAGGACTTTTCTGCAAACTTTCCCAAAACTTTTTGCAACATCACATGGTTTTTCTGCTCTTTTCTGCTCTTTACCGCCACCCTTTGGTCAACTTCTGCTATTGTTGGTTGATTTTAACATTAGTTGTTTTGTGCATCAGACAAAAGTCCGATGGTTTTCTGTACACACGGTCAGACTTTGCTCCATCTGACTTTTGTTGGGCAAAAGTTTGTCCGTTTGCAGACCCAACTTTTGTCCGATGAAAACAAGAAAAAAGCAAAAAAAGTTTGTCCGATGGAGCGTACACACGGTCGGATTGTTGGTCCAACTTGCTCAAAATGAAGTTTGTTGGCCAAAAGTCCGACCGTGTGTACGGGGCTTAAGTGATGTTCTATGCTGCAGGCCAGCATAATGACACACCCCATGGGGGCAGCTTAGTTTTTAAAGCTATTAGTTTTACAGCAGCATGTAAGGAAGGCAAATGTCAATGGTTCATCAACTGAAAAGAAGTTTGATGTGGGTATGATATTGACACAAATGAACCACTAGCAGTTCACAGGACTATTGAAAACAATGAACGGCTTCAGTTCATGCCATTCATTGTTACAATTGTGTTGTTAGCTGTGATTGGGCACAGTGATCACATGGTAAAGACAGAGCCAATCACAGACCATCTGTACAATGCTTGCTTAACCACTTCAATACAGGGCTTTTATACCACCTCAATACTGGGCCTATTCTGGCACTTCTCTCCTACATGTACAAATCATCATTCTTTTGCTAGAAAATTACTCAGAACCCCTAAACATTATATATGTTTTTTTAGCAGACACCCTAGGGAATAAAATGACGGTCATTGCAACTTTTTATCTTGCACGGTATTCGCGCAATAATTTTTCAAACGCCTTTTTAAAAAAAAAAAAAATGGTTTCATGAATTAAAAAATAACAAAACAGTAAAGTTAGCCCAATTTTATTTGTAAAATATGAAAGATAATGTTACTCCGAGTAAATAGATACCTAACATGTCACGCTTTAAAATTACACACACTCATGGAATGGCGCCAAACTTCAGTACTTAAAAATCTCCATAGGCGACGCTTTAATTTTTTTTACAGGTTACCAGGTTAGAGTTACAGAGGAGGTCTAGTGCTAGAATTGTTGCACCCATTCTAACACACGCGGCGATACCTCACATATGTGTTTTGAACGGCATTTACGTATGTGGGCGGGACTTACATGTGCGTTCGCTTCTAAGTGCGAGCTACCGGGGACAGGGGCATTTAAAAAATTATTATTTATTTTTTACTTTTTTTTTTTTTTTTACACTTTAAAAAAAAAAAAAATTGATCACTTTTATCCCTATTACAAGGAAGGTAAACATGCCTTGTTATAGGAATGGTGTGTGACAGGTCCTCTTTATGGAGAGATGCGGGGTCAATAAGACCCCACATCTCTCCTCCAGGCTGGAAAGCATGAAATCGGGAAAAATAAATCACCAATCTCATGCTTACTATCCGCAATTGCAGCTTTGTTTACTTCCGGGAACCAGGGCGTGACTTCATAAAGTTGCGCCCGTGCCTCTGACGGTCATAGAGATGACTGGTGACCATCTGGTCACCGGAAATCTCTATGCTCGTCATCCGGCACTGGAGAAGCACCGGATGGTGGCGGGAGGGGGGGGATGTCCCCTCCCATCGCCTATAAGAACGATCAAGTGGCGGAACTGCTACTATGATCATTCTTATCGTGCACAGAATCGCCGGCATGAAAGAATGATATCTGAATGATGCCTCTAGCTGCAGGCATCATTCAGCTATCCCCCCACTAAGTCAAGGACGACATATGACGTCCACCCAGGATGGGAGATCCCATCTGTGGACGTCATATGACTATGGCTGGGTAATGAAGTGGTTAACCACTTCAGCCCCGGATCATTTGGCTGCCAAAAGACCATAGCACTTCTTGCGATTCGGCACTGCGTTGCTTTAACTGACAATTGCGCGGTCGTGCGATGTGGCTTCCAAACAAAATTGACGTCCTTTTTTCCCCACAAATAGAGCTTTCTTTTGGTGGTGTTTGATCACCTCTGCGGTTTTTATTTTTTGCGCTATAAACAAAAATATAGCGAAATTTTGAAAAAAAACAATATTTTTTACTTTTTGCTATAATAAATATCCCCAAAAAATATATAAAAAAACAATTTTTTTCCTCAGTTTAGGCCGATACGTATTCTTCTACATATTTTTTGTAAAAAAAACAAAAAACGCAATAAGCGTTTATTGATTGGATTGCAGCTCCGTGACTCACGATCGTGGGTCGCGGGGCGCGATCACGGAGCTTCCGGCAGGGGCACATGGCGGCAAATTTATACTGACGTATATTTACATCGATTTGCCTGTCCGTGACATTCTGCCGACGTAAATCTACAGGATCTAAGTGGTTAAAGCAATGAAATTCATTGTTATAATAAATCATAATGTGAAAAAAAAAATGATCACTTCCCCTGAGTAGTACAATGTTGCTAAGGTAACATTATATTGCTCTGGTCAGTGTGTTTAAAAGAAAATATAAAAAAAAAAAATTCCAATTTTTTTTTTTTTTTTAATTCTGTCATCAGTCAGTGTCCCTGATCACCCTTACATCAGTTATACGATGACGCTGTACTGCACTGGTGATTTTTTTGTTTAATCTCTTCATTTTTCAAAAAATTCTAACATAGATTTACACCTTAAAAAAATTTGTCACGTCTCTTACTAAATACCTTGGACTGTCTACTTTCCAAAAGAGGGTCATTTGGGGGACATCTGTTCTGTCCTGTCATTTTTGGATGTAAAGAAATGAGATAGGCAGTCAGTACATCAGGATTGATTGATTTTATAGGTAAAGTTGATCCAGGGAATATCTGATTGCCTGTTGGGGATTTAGGAAGAAATCTTTTCCCCCGCTGGAGCAAATTAGATCATGGTTTATTGGGTTTCTTTTGCCCATCTCTGTGTCAAATGTGAGTATTGGATAGTATGTATGTTCTATTTGATTGTATTAGTTTTTATTTTTCTCTGTTTGAACCTGGATGGACTTTTTTCAACTAGATTAACTATGCAACTATGTGGACTTTAAATTGTAGAATAGAAATGTCTGTCTCTTTGTGAACTGTGGCCCCTTGATCAACAAATGCATCAAGTCCAAATTAAAAATGCGCAAATGCAACAAAGTCGTAAGAAGAATGTACAAATATTCTATAATATTGCAACAGTAAGAAACCCAGCATAAAGTGATCAGGCTTATCGACCCCCATAACTTTTTTTACTGACAAAACATGGAGGTTCTACAGTTACCAGGTTCCCGACCAGGCCACAAGCCACAGCAGACTCCTCTTCTCCTATGTCACGTGTCTTCGTAGGGGAGTCACCAGGCTCAGACTCTACCCCGCCTTTCAGGGATGACTCCAGGCCCGCTCCGGCCTTCCTGAATGCAGATCCACCTGGTAGTATTGTGGCTCCTGCTGGCTAGATGAAAGGCGGGTGAGAGGTTCGCCGCGATGACTGCACCGGACCCAAGCATTGACCACTGTGGTCAGTATCCGGCAGTCTGGACACAACAGGCACAGCCGCTCCCTCTGATCGATCACCCCGAGGGCGAATTCCCTGTGATGCTCCAACCAAACACCGGTGTCGACCAGTGTCCGCTTCTGCACTTTAGGCAACCAGCTCAGCGCTGAGAGTATGCGACCACCCTCCGCCATCTTGCTCCTCTGCCTCGTGGTGTCTGCTGCTAGCAGGAAACGCTGGGTCTCCTCTCGGACGTGGCACCGTCCCCTCGCTTCCAGACACGCTGGCGTCTCCAAGACCGATAGGCAGGCCCCTCCCTGGGCACGCTGTTGCAACCCCTTGTTGGATAAGCTGAAGGTTGCAGGCATGCTATAACTAGCAGGACTTGCCCAGGCATGTTGCTTGGCACCAACTGTGCCCAAGCAACCAGAAGCATATGCCCACTGACTTCCCTGGTGGTTGTCGGTAGCAACAATAAAGTTTGTAACCCATGCCTCACTGAAGGGAACACATTTAGCACAGTCCTACCTGCAGGCACCTGCAGGCTAGGGTGACCACGTGTCCCGGATTACCTGGGTCAGTCCCGCATTTTGCAGGTCTGTCCCGGGCACCTTCATTCAAGGACAATACAGTGTCCCAGAATGAAACTGACACAGCCACCCCCGGGCCAATCTGATGCCCCCAAAAAAGGCTGTCACATCACCGTTTTACTCACTGACAGTACTTGTCCTGGCCAGGAATGCCTGGAGGAGCACAATCCCGCCCCCTGCTTGTGATGGGAGAAATCATAAATTCCGCCTCTTGTGTCTAGTCATTGTGCTGTGACTCGTTACACCACAAGCTGATTTTTGGGAAGGGAGGGTGTCCCTGAATGGTAGTTTGGCAATGTGGTCACCCTACCGCAGGCTTACCCCGATCACCCCGGGCAACAGTTGACAGTTCCAGGTACACTTTACTGTTCAAAGCAGGATTTTGAAGCAATAGTTCAGAATGTCCAGATCGCTGGACATATTTGTAATCCACGTTAGGACGCCCAGCCCTAGCAGAACACTGAGAGTATTTGTAATCGTTGCTCGCGATCGCCCGCTGTGGTTGGCACGGGTGACAGCACATGGTAACAGTTCCTGGGTTGCAGTATTTAGTACAAGTGTTTGTTCCAGCTGTGGTTGGGGCAACTGGGTGAGCAGACAGCAATAAAAACGAACTTGATGGCAGCTCCCGCTGGTTGCTATGGACAACACTTGTTACTATAGCACTGAATAGCAGGCTGAGCACATAAGTCCTTCCCCAAGGTTTAATTTCTCAACTGATAGGGGAACAAAACATAGTTCTCCAGCTCGATCAACTTCGGTTGTTAGGGGCAACAGGTGATCCCTGACGATGCCCCCAAATGTAGCCATGCCCTCGCAGGGGTTGCTGAATGTTGTCAGTAAAAATTGGGCATGCTGAAGTCATGTGGTGCCTTCCCTGAGTTTTGATTGGATGGTACTTGTGAGGGGGCGTGGCCTGCCAACATTACTTTGCCATCCTGCTGTCATCTAGTAGATTTTTTTTCTTTAGGCAAGCAATGCAGCTATTTTATGTGCCCTGGATAAGCTGTCAAAACTACTGATGCCAGGAATTCTTCTCATACACTGTGAGCATGCTGATGTGTGCACATGGTGAGGACTGCTGTGCGCACACTTTTCGATATTCTAGCATGACTTTGCCTGGTGAGGGGGGGGGGGTGTAGAGATGAAAGGGGAATTCTGTGATGTCACGACTCAGCCTCTCAAACTTCAGCAATGAGACCTACCCCCCCAATCTGGGATTTTAACATGGCTCATACAGGCAAAGAGATCAATATAGTAAAAACACATACATTGCATTTGCACATGTGGGCACATTACTATTGTGCCTTTGGTTTATACCGGACGACTGGCGGCAGGGCCGGTGTCTTGCCGAAAAAGTTCCCCCGGCGGATAAGGACCCCCCTGTACTGCGCAGGCGCGGCGCTTGCACAGTACGACCTCAACTGAGCCTTCGAAAATAGCTGAACATGTAGAGCTGAAAGTCAGCTCTACACGGCGCCTGCGCAATGACTATGACACATGCTGCACGCTGATGATGCTAGTGCTACTCTGCAAGGGGCGGGGGTGATTTTACCAATAAAGTATACGTATACGGGGCGTGTTGATGGGCGGGTTTTGCAATTGCAAAATCCGCCCATCAACATTGCAAAATCCGCCCATCGACATTGCAAAACCAGCCCTTCACTTGTTTTAACACCCCCCGCTAAGACGTGTACTTTATTGGTAAAATCACCCCCGCCCCTTGCAGAGTAGCACTAGCATCGGCAGCGTGCGGCATGTGTCATACTCATTGTGCAGACGCCGTGTAGAGCTGACTCTCGGCTCTACATGTTCGGCTATTTTCGGAGCTCAGTTGAGGTTCGTACTGCGGAAGCGCCGCGCCTGCGCAGTACAAGGGGGTCCTTATCTGCCGGGCGGACCTTATTCGGCAGAACACTGGCCCTACCATTGGACCCGATGGTACCATTGTACCAGGCGGCACTTTCAGGGGGGTGGCAAATTGCCGCCCGCCCGCCATCCCGTTCCGCCCGCTCCACTCCCCGCTCCACTGTGAGGCAATTTGCCGCCCCGCCCACCATCCCGTTCCGCCCGCTCCACTGTGAGGCAAATTTTCGCCCCGCCCAGCATCCCGCTCCGCCCGCTCCACTGTGAGGCAAATTGCCGCCCGCCAGCCCGTTCCGCCCGCTCCGCTCCCCGCTCCACCTGTTCTGCCCGCACGCTCCATTCACCTGGGCGCCGGGCCCAGGGGAATGGAGCTTGCGGGCAGAACAGGGGAACATTTAGTGGGCGGGACAGTCAGCAGGTGAGCGGACTTGCTGGCCAATCAGCGGGCAGGGGAGCAGAAAGATGACATCATCTCTCACTGCCCGCCCTGCATCACTGCAGTTCCGTCCCCACTGTGCGGGCAGCAGAGAGATTACATTATCTCTCTGCTGCCTGCCTTTACTCTGGGACACAGAAAGTGGCAATCCGCTACGTGTGGCAGGTGACGTCATGGCAAGTGACAATCTGCAATGTGTGGCAGGTGACGTGGCAAGTGACGTGGCAAGTGACAATCCGCTACGTGTAGCAGGTGACAATCCGCAATGTGTGGCAGATGACGTGGCAAGTGACAATCCACTACGTGTGGCAGGTGACATTGTGGCAAGTGACAATCCGCAATGTGTGGCAGGTGACGTGGCAAGTGACAATCTGCAACGTGTGGCAGGTGACGTCGTGGCAAGTGACAATTCGCTACGTGTGGCAGGTGACATTGTGGCAAGTGACAATCCGCAATGTGTGACAGGTAGCAAGTGACAATCCGCAATGTGTGACAGGTTGCGTCATGGCAAGTGACAATCCGCTACGTGTGGCAGGTGACGTGGCAAGTTACAATCCGCTACGTGTGGCAGGTGACATTGTGGTAAGTGACAATCTGCAATGTGTGGCAGGTGACATTGTAGTAAGATACAATCCGCAATGTGTGACATCGTGGCAAGTGACAATCCGCAATGTGTGTCAGGTGACAATCCGCATCTGGTGACAGGTGACGAGGCAAGTGACAATCCGCATCTGAAGGCAGGTGACGTTGGCAAGTGACACGCTCGGGGCTCCCACTGATTCTGCATTATGGTGAGTTGAACTATTTTATTTTATATAACAATGTAATAATATAAATAATGCACTTCAAGCATTTTTATTATTAATTTTTTTTACTAGTGTAGCACACAGATCCCTTTCCTGCTTACCTCTCCTAGCAGGCGAGACACACCATGTCACAAGCCCAATATCCTCCTGATAAAAGAGGGTGAGCGGTGTTATCTGTTTTGGGTCCTGCAGTGAGTTACCTCCTTCCGTTGGTTCTCTCCCCTAGAGTGTAGGGTAAAGTCTATTCTCTCTTTGTATTCAATAAGGCCATTGTCCAGACAGTATTAAACCCAATAAAGAAAGGTTTATTTTTCTTGCGTAGAAACTTGATAAGAAAGTTGGAGATAGAGAATTTAACAGGGAGGCAGGTTCAGGCACGTGGCACTTAACTGTCATTTATCTCCACTCAGTCCTGAGTGGGCTTTGCTCACCCGGATAGTCCCCTCTCACATCCTAGCAGCCGGTGTGGAGCACAGAACATTCACTTTAAATTTCTTAAGGATACGATCAGGATATAAACTTCTGAATCCTGAACTTCCCAACACTTGTAACACTTGAGACCTTGGGTGCCAGTGGACATGTTTCAAGGCTTTTGGCGGATTATGGAATCCTTCCCTCTGATAGGCAACCAGGCCTCTCCTGAGACAGTGACTTCCCTCAACGATCTCCACGGACAGGTCCCCCCCTGGTTTCCTCTCCTTCAGAGCGGGTCACCCCCATTTGGGCACCCTAGGACTCCTCTTATGGTGTAGACCTCAGCTAAAGGTGCTGGGCCTACCTGGAAAGATGCAGCCTCGGGCCGAAGGTGCCTGGGACTGAATACACACACACGTACCCCTGGCCATGAGGGCCACCGAAGGTGGGGTACATGCCTAGGACCAAGGGATCCTCTGGATCGCCTCCGAAATCCAGACCTAATGGCGTCCGCCCCTTAAGTACCCTCTCCCGGCATGCATAGCAGGCAAACCACGCCCACCCCACGGCTGCCGAGAGAGGACACCCAATCGGGCTGCAATGCTACCTGTGGTTCAACCTGAGACCTGGGCGACAGCGCCACCCACAGGTCAAAGGGAACTGTACTGCCAGGCAACACCACAACAAAGCAAAAACCAATTTAAAGAATTCAAACAGCCTGAGCCGAACTATTTGCTCAGGCTACCCCTTAAATTTAGGCATAGCGACCCCAATTATGGGGGGTCCGCTACACACACCTCCTCCTAAACAAGACACTGTCCCAGTGGCTAGAATAAATCAAAGACCCCCTCAATCCTGAGTGGGCGTCGATTTATTCATAACTATACGCAAAATTTTGAAATGGTGCCTGAACCAATTAAATCTTAGGAATTGGGGAGGAAGAGAAAAAAAAAAGACATAGAGTAACATACAAACGGACATCCCATTCTCAATATCACATTTTAGCAATGCACAAAAACACATATCACACATCCCACCCTCTCCTGAATTACTACCCCACCCCATTCTCCGGTGGAGTTGACAGAAGATCGTACCTGTAGAGGGAGAAAAAAACAACAACATGCAGCATAATACACATCCTATCTTCTAATTTGTACAAAGAAGTGAGCCATTTCTCCGAAAAAAAATGACTTCCTTCTGTAAGTAAACTATGCTAAGCCTAGCACCACTTTATATTATCATATAAATTATTCTCTTTTTTTTTTTTTAGTTCGGCAAACCGCTGCCACCTGGTGGCAGCGTAAAGTCCATACATCTACCATATTTGCGCATGGGAATGAATCACTGAACACATAAACACTTCCCATCTTGACCACGACGTCTCTGCTGCTTTGGCCCTGGCTAGACTACCCTAAAGTTCAACTCAAAAGAAAAAAACTGTCTCTTCTTCTTTTTAAGAGCAGAGGAGAGAGAAAAAACAGCTCTCCCATCTCCTCAATTGAGTAGACTTGCTCTGTAGCAGAGGGCAAAGTTACTGAATTCAGGGCAGTTCATCCATGGAGAAACAGGATAAAAAACAAAACAAATTCCTGTTTCAAAGGTAAAAGTGAGGATCAGGGAGAATGAGAGTCTTCCACTGTTTATCCAGTGTTTCAATACACAGCGTCCTCTCTCCCCTTATAACAAATCACCACTCGGTCAGCATGTATATGCCGACCATAGTTCCACTCTTTGCGGCAACCTCTGAAACGATCAGTCAAGGCAGCTGAACAGGCAAAGTACCTATGAGATATAGGTACTTCCAGGTTATCCCAAATAAAGTCAGAATACCACCTCTAACGGTAGGCCTCTATCTCAAATAGGAGCTCCCTAGGAACATAAGGGTACTCCCAACCATACTCATTAGCGACTCTCTTGTTGAGGAGCCGCTGCAATCGGGCAATATGTGGAAGGGTTGCACGATCTCCTGCTCTTGGTAAAACAATGGCATCCGGGGATCTTTTGACTGACACTGCATCGGACATTGGTAAGGGTGGCCGCAACAGCAGACGCCCCTCTGTAGTGGCGGGCACGGGCAATGCAGGTGCGGGCAGTGCGGGTGTGGAAGTGGATATAGTAAAGGTACCACGTCCCAAATGTAGAGTAGTTCAAAACAAAAACCAATTCAGGGTTTTTAAGGTACCCAACACAAATGTGATAATACATTGAGTTGACTTTTATTTGATACAAAATAAATTAGGTCTAAAAAGATATTTTACTCATAATACAATTAAACATCAAAATTCTGTTGGGTACCTTAAAAGCCAAAAAATAAATAAAAAATCAAGAATGTGGATGAAGGGATCCCCCCCACTGTGCTGTTGTATTCTGATAGCGGGGCTCCTCTGCTGTTAGGCCCCATGTACACTGTTGCTGTTAAACGGACGTTCAGAGGCAGTTGGACGCTTTTTTCAACTGCTCCTGAGTCCTGAACTCATTCAATGTTATCTTATGTGACCATGTACACAGTCTCGTTTACAGTCATTTTTAGGCAGTTGCTTTTAACAGCGTTTCTTTGAAAGCAAAAAAATGAGTTCAGACGCCGGAGATTTCCACGTTCAAACGGCTAAACGCGGCTAAGCGCGGTACCAGTGTTTAGCTGCATTTTAGTTTATAAGCGTTTTTAAAGGTGCCCTATTTTTTTTTACATTAAAAATCTAAAAAATTATGGCAAATAATGAAAAACCATTAAAAAATATTTTAAAATTTTTTAATTGCTTGCAATGATTCCTAGACCATTTATATACCCTAATGAGCACTTGATCCAATCCAATACACCACTAGCATTGCTGTTGTCTGAAGTACAATTGGAATTTGACCCATATATTGTTAGATTTGAACAAGCAACTTGTGGCAGGTGACATGGCAAGTGGACAATCCACAACTTGTGGCAGGTGATGTGGCAAATGACAATCTGCAACTTGTGGCAGGTGACGTGGCAAATGACAATCCGCAACTTGTGACAAGTGATGTGGCAAATGACAATCCACAACTTGTGGCAGGTGACGTGGCAAGTGGACAATCCACAACTTGTGGCAAGTGATGTGGCAAATGACAATCCACAACTTGTGGCAGGTGACGTGGCAAGTGGACAATCCGCAACTTGTGGCAGGTGACGTGGCAAGTGGACAATCCGCAACTTGTGGCAGGTGATGTGGCAAGTGACACACTAAATACAAGTACACTGCTGCTCTCTCAGCTGCTGCTACTCACTCTGGTCTCACAAAATGGCTGAAATGGTTAAATAATATTGTTTTTTGAGCTTAGGGAGGGTCTTAAGATGTTATCTTAACTAAACGCTTCTAGACGCAAACGCGGTAAAACGCTGCTAAATCCGGCTAAACGGGCGTTTTAAACGCCAGTTTCAAGGTGTCAAAAAAAAATCGTTCAGAGGACTTTGCCTCAGCGTGCCGTGTACATGGAGCCTTAGAATACAATGATCAGCAGCTGCAGCTGATTGAATACAGTCGCTAATCAACAAATGTTTTCCAACATTCCCACCTGTGAAGAGGGAATGGCCATACAAGGATCGAAATTCGTCCAGTTCCTGCTGAACTGACTGAATTTTGATCCATCTATGATCAGCTCAAAATACAGACATTGGTTTACAAAATCAATTTCATTAGAATTTCTCCTTCTAAGTTTAGTGACATAGATGTAAAACTCCACATGGACTACTTCATGTTTCTAGATTAGAGGAGGTTTGGGCCAGCGGCAGCCTCAATGTAATTAGTGAGACAGAGCAGATGTGGTGCAGTGACATGTGAAACTGACCGCTAAATTTCACATCCTGTAGAACAATGGAAGTTGTGTCTTTGTCTGGATGGAGTCCAGAATGAAACCTGAGTGAGGAGACATCACAGAAGAACATTGAGATTTCGTCATCTTCAAAAGCTCACTAACCCACCACCATTTGTCCATCTAATAAAGAGCGTAGATAATGTAGATAAACAGTGTGAAGACGTCTGAGGACATTTTAGAAAAACGCTTTCATTGTTTTGAAGTGATCCTTTATATTATAAGGCAAAATATTTAGCCATTTTCCAAGGGATGTAGACACAGTAATAATTCCTTACTAAACTCCAATGAACTCTGCACTGATGCAAAAAAATTCAAACCAGATTATAAAAACACGCTCATCCAAAAAAATGACAGCTGCTTTTAATATCCACAAACAGATACCATAAACATATACAGTATACAAATGTGTAGTGTTAAGACTTTAATTAACCAATACAATGGCGACGAAACAAAATACATAATCAAAGCATTAAATTAACACTCATATTCACAAAGTCAGAGACCACCAGATTATCTATGAGACCAATATCTTATAAGAGTTCAAAAAAAAAATCTTTATATACAGTGACAACTCTGTGACTGTTAAATTCCTCCAAAACCAAATTAATTGCAGTTGGGGACACTCCTTCACTGCCACCAGCACAAAGAAGCGCCTCTTACCAAATTTTAAGACCTCTTATTAAATGGTGGTCAGATGCCACCATATGGTGCTCACGCGTGATGACATGAGATTTAGCACCCCGTCCTATGCTTTTCATTAGAGTGAGCAGTATATAGATTCAGTCACCTCAAGAATAGGAAAATATGTTGATTTCTTCTGCAGTCACTTGTGGAAATACCCCCTTCCCATTTGAGAGATATGCAGGTTATTAATGTTTTTGAGGGGTATTCTATGAGGATAACCTTTTATTAATCATGGCTGATGTTTCTTCTTTATATTCAATTCTTATTTCCCATGAGCAGTAAAGCTGTAAGACATTATCTTTCTTTAACAACATGGTTCCTTCCCTGACAGACAGAAAGCTTTCATTCTATAGCTTCTTGAATTTGCAATGAAGAATAACTACTTTTGGCACAATGGGAAATTTGTTTTACAAAGAACTGGGGTGCCTCCTTTGTTTCTAAGCACACTGGTTGTGATTCGTGACTTATTACATATTCCACATGGAACATAGTTTATTAACTGCAGTGCCCTTGTGGGCTACAGTGAAATCTTGAAACCAGGATTGGTGAACATATTACCAATATACAAAGGGTATAGCTTATCTAAGCATTTTGCCTCAGTAAAGTCCAGCAGGCTCAGGATTATAGGTGTAGATACATTTTCCTCTCACTGGGGAGGGAGTAACTGTAAGAGAGAAATATCAAAGATGGAGACCAGATGGATCTATAACATAAAGAGAAAGATATATAGGGCATTTAAATATTAGTGGGATACAAACTGTTTTGTCAGCAACAGCTAATGGTGTCTCTGTAAAGGAGAAATTCTAACCCCCTCTATTTACTATTACTATTTTTATTTGTATGATTTTTATTTTTATATTATTTTGTATAATTTCCATATTTATCTTTTCACACATTTTTTCACACATATAGTTTATGGTTTTATATGTGTAGCAGGCATGTGGTTTTGAATTTGTTTGTTCGGGTCAGAATATCAGTGATGCTCAGTTCCCTGCGGCCCAGAGGGTGGCGCTGTCGCCCTGGGCCGGGGTTGAACCATTACTGGAGGGCCGTGTCCTTCTGTGGCCTCTCGCAGCACCTGTACGGCGGGGCGGGGAACCTGCTGTGCATGCCGGGAGAGGACATAAAAGGGGCGGACATCTCGGCCACGAAGTCTTCGAGTCCCAGGCACCTTTAGCCTGAGGGCTGCTGTCTGTGGGCGGTGTCCAGGTGGCCTAGGCCTGGACACCGGGAGTTTGGGAGCCATCCCAGACACCTTCGGTCTGGGGTGAGGTACTTGTCCTAGCCTGGGGCCCAGCTTCTTCCACTGGGTTCCGCCTGGGGGGGGGGGATCGTCCTAGGGTATCCGGGGGATGGATACCCGAATCTAAGATGCAATGGACTGGAGGGTGACCTCTCCGAAGACCTGGTGCAGCAGACTGCCGGTGACAGGTGAGGGCCTCCGGAGACCGTCTGGAGGGATGCCCTCTCAAACAGGGGATGATACACACGGAAGGTGGTTCTATTGAGGAAAAGTCTGGCAGAGACATTCCTCTTAAAGGTCGCAAGCAAGGACCGTTATCTACAGGCCGTGGCAGGGGCTGCAACAGTTCACCCAGTAGGTGGCAGCTACCACTTCACGGTCGGTGGCAGAGACCGTGCGACATGCCTATTCGACTCACTACAGGAATAGGAGAGTTCGCTGTGCCTGGGCTTACTTGTATCCACACCCCCTGTTCGTTTAAAGGAAGTCCAACTGATTGTGTGACATTCTATGCTGAAGAAATAAAGGAGTGTTGGACTTTAGTGGTGTTGGGCTCTTTTAATACAGACGCTGTTCCAGAGAAGGAGCTCTTACTGCAGGACACCGACCCGAAAGGTAACAGAACTTTGCATACACCTACTACATCTGTGGTGAAAGCTTGGCGTAGTGCCCCGCCCCTCTCTCTCCTCCGAGGTACCCCTAGACCAGAGCCGGAGAAGCCATTGAAGACAGACGGAGAGAGAGTGGGGGTCCGCTACATATGTTTTTTTTTTCTATATGATTTTAAAGTCTCTATGTTTTGCTTTTCAATAAAGGTGATGTGGTGTATTTCTATTTTCAATCACTAGATATTTTTAATATGCATAATTAACATGGTTTATGAATTAATGATGATTCAAAGTTGATTTTTTTTTTCTTTTCATACTTTGATTATGTTTTTTTTTCATCGCATTTTATTAGTTATCTCACGTGATAGTGCTCTTTATTTTCTATTTAAAGGATAAGTTCACCTTTACAATAAAAAAAAAAATTGCACTTTTTTTGCAGGTTTAAAAATATGCGTTTATTAATTTTTTTGTTAGGAGCCTGCAAAGCATTGCATCCAATGATCAGCAGATCATCAGCAAAGGCTGTCAGTACTTGTAGTCAGGGCTGCTGTTAGAAATCACGGGGCCCTGTACAGCCTACCTGACAGGACACCCCTCGGCCGAGAGTGACTGAGGACATAGATTTATCAGTCCCTTTCTCTACAGCCTCAGCTGCCCAGATGAATGAATAGGAACAGCTCTGAGGCTTCCTGCTCACTCAAACTGAGGCATAGTAAACACAGTTTACTATGCTTCAGTGATAAATAGATACAGGAGTGATTGTTCCGGCAGCTGCTGACGGGAGAGGAGGGAAGCCAGCAGCGCTGCGAGGGCAAGAGGCACACAGGGGGCCCAGACAGCAGATGGAAGGAGCGCATGTGCTACAACCAATCCCCCTCCAGTGCATGCTTTTTTTAGCTTGTGATAGCAGGTGGGGGTAGAAGATTCCCCGCTCGCTGTCAATATGTGGAATCGGAGGGGTGCGGGGGCTGGTGCATCTGTAACATGTTACACCCTGAATATGGGTGTGTCATTTTACAAAAGGTGAACTTATCTTTTAAGGCAAACAAAGACAGAGCTTCCAGCAGCAAACGTAAATAGCTTAACTTCAGCAACACAAACAAAAAAGTCCACTTATCTTCAGCATAAATGAAACATAACATGGTATCTGCGATACAAGGGATTTACCTACAGTTAAAAAAAGTCCAGATTAGGTCGTTTTAGAAGCTTAGAGCAGACAAGCAGCACTCAGCCAGGTGTCTCCTCTCCAAACACCTACTACTCCAAACCTGCTTCCTGGAGGTAAGCTTAACCCTCTTGGGACCAGAGTCCCCATTATCGGGGTTGGTGGTTCTCTCCCACCCGAATATCTCTCTAAACCTTCAAAATTCTGAGTCCCAAACAGGAAATTATTAATGCGGAGAGAACTGCAAGTCAGTCCTCTACTTTATGCATGACTTAAGTTATGGTGTGATAGCAGACATTTTGGTGAAGTCTCTGCAATATGGATTTGTATACTTTGAGCTCTTTCACACTTGGCTTGTTCCAGCTCATCTTTGCTGACACAAAAAGTTTTGTCCTTGACAATACTGCTCAGTGCCTCTGCTCCTGATCCAAGAGGTGCTACGACCTTGATATAAGTTTATACAAAGTAGTGAGAGGGCAAAAACATTTTAAGAGCCCGCTGGCTCAGATGAGGCTGCTCATAACAAACAATGTTACCCTCCAGTGGGTTCCCCTAGCAGGTCCAAAGCCATTTATTGGTGTTGTGCTAAAAGACAGCCAAGGTGTTTTGGGGGTCAAAGAAACTCCCCCTTTATCAGAGCTACAACAAAACATATTATAATGTAAATATAATTGTGACTGATAAAATCATGGGCCTAACAATCATTAAACATCATGGATAACATAAATATGTGTGCACAGACATCCAGACATGCATCCAGAAATACATGTTTGTACTTGATGGACTTGTGTCTTTTTTCAACCTCACCTACTGTAACTATGTATACATGCTTAGAAATGAAAAAAATATCAGATAAAAAGTGATAATGTGTGTAGCGACCTCACCCCTCTCACCCCTTCTCATTCACGGCTTATCTGTCTCGTCCAGGGGTTAGTACTAGGGGGAGGGATGAGATACACCACGGCCCATGTCCTCCATAGAGACTGGAGGTGAAAGCCAGAACTATCGGGTTTTGTGTATGTGTCCCAGAGTCAAATCCTCTCCTCGAATTGACTCCCTTTGCTCCTAGTAACCAGAGTTCCACACACTGAAAGGGTCCAACTCGTATTTATTCTTCTCAATAAATAGTCATACAGCACAGACAGGTTGAGACTAGGGATGAGCTCGGTGTTCGAGTCGAACATACGTTCGACTCGAACATCGGCTGTTCGATCGTTCGACGAAGATCGAACGATTTGGGCCGTTCGCGCCTAATTCGAGTGACGCGAACGGCCCACAATGCACTACGCCATCGCAGTGTCATCCAGGCGCTGTGATTGGCCAAGCATGCACTGTGACCCCGCATGCTTGGCCAATCACAGCGCCGGCAGCGAGGAGAGCAATGATTGGCCACAGGCAGGATGCCTGTGGCCAATTATTGCTGAGGGTGTTTAGTACACGCCCCACACTATAAAAGGCAGCCAGCACGGCGGCCTAGTGTAGTGTGTTCCGGAGCAGGGATAGAGCAGCATAGGCAGGGACAGTGACTTTTATTTCTTTCTTGCTTAACCTGGATTCCTTTAGTTTAGGGAAAGAGAAGGATAGGTAGGGAGAGTGTCAGTGTGTTTTACTGTGCGAATCCTTGTTTCTAGGGACAGGGAAGGACAGTGAGGGAAATTCTCCTTGTGCTATAGTGTGCTAAAGCATTGATCATCAACCATCTTTAAAAAAACATTTTTTCTAGGGACAGAAAACTATAGGTAGGAAGAGTGTCAGTTTCTTTCACTGTGATAATCCTTGTTTCTAGGGACAGGGAAGGACAGTGAGGGAAATTCTCCTTGTGCTATACTGTGCTAAAGCATTGATCATCAATCAGCTTTAAAAAAACATTTTTTCTAGGGACAGAAAACTATAGGTAGGAAGAGTGTCAGTTTCTTTCACTGTGATAATCCTTGTTTCTAGGGACAGGGAAGGACAGTGAGGGAAATTCTCCTTGTGCTATAGTGTGCTAAAGCATTGATCATCAACCATCTTTAAAAAAACATTTTTTCTAGGGACAGAAAACTATAGGTAGGAGGAGTGTCAGTTTCTTTCACTGTGATAATCCTTGTTTCTATGGACAGGGAAGGACAGTGAGGGAAATTCTACTTGTGCTATAGTGTGCTAAAGCATTGATCATCAACCATCTTTACAAAATATTTTTTCTAGGGACAGAAAACTATAGGTAGGAAGAGTGTCAGTTTCTTTCACTGTGATAATCCTTGTTTCTAGGGACAGGGAAGGACAGTGAGGGAAATTCTCCTTGTGCTATAGTGTGCTAAAGCATTGATCATCAACCATCTTTAAAAAAACATTTTTTCTAGGGACAGAAAACTATAGGTAGGAAGAGTGTCAGTTTCTTTCACTGTGATAATCCTTGTTTCTAGGGACAGGGAAGGACAGTGAGGGAAATTCTACTTGTGCTATAGTGTGCTAAAGCATTGATCATCAATCAGCTTTAAAAAAACATTTTTTCTAGGGACAGAAAACTATAGGTAGGAAGAGTGTCAGTTTCTTTCACTGTGATAATCCTTGTTTCTAGGGACAGGGAAGGACAGTGAGGGAAATTCTCCTTGTGCTATAGTGTGCTAAAGCATTGCTCATCAACCGTCTTTAAAAAAACATTTTTTCTAGGGACAGAAAACTATAGGTAGGAAAAGTGTCAGTTTCTTTCACTGTGATAATCCTTGTTTCTAGGGACAGGGAAGGACAGTGAGGGAAATTCTACTTGTGCTATAGTGTGCTAAAGCATTGATCATCAATCAGCTTTAAAAAAACATTTTTTCTAGGGACAGAAAACTATAGGTAGGAAAAGTGTCAGTTTCTTTCACTGTGATAATCCTTGTTTCTAGGGACAGGGAAGGACAGTGAGGGAAATTCTACTTGTGCTATAGTGTGCTAAAGCATTGATCATCAACCATCTTTAAAAAAACATTTTTTCTAGGGACAGAAAACTATAGGTAGGAAGAGTGTCAGTTTCTTTCACTGTGATAATCCTTGTTTCTAGGGACAGGGAAGGACAGTGAGGGAAATTCTACTTGTGCTATAGTGTGCTAAAGCATTGATCATCAATCAGCTTTAAAAAAACATTTTTTCTAGGGACAGAAAACTATAGGTAGGAAGAGTGTCAGTTTCTTTCACTGTGATAATCCTTGTTTCTAGGGACAGGGAAGGACAGTGAGGGAAATTCTCCTTGTGCTATACTGTGCTAAAGCATTCCTCATCAACCATCTTTGAAATCCTTGTTTTTTGGACAGTCAGGGAAATTGTCGTTGTGCTATTCTGTGCAAAAGCAATCATCCTCAACCATATTTAGAAATCCTTAAGTAAAGGGACAGAGAAGGACACCTGAAGGTAGCCCTTATTGCTTTTTTCCCATCTCCCTGCAGGCCATCTATTAGAATGTCTGGAAGGCAAACAAGGAGAGGCAGACAGTCAGGAGGCAATAAAAGAGGGCAAGCAGGCTCTGTGTCTGGGGGCAACAGTGCTGGTCGTGGACGCGGTGCATTGTCATCAGCACATGGCCATGGGACACGCTTGTCCTTCTTTTCGGCAGCTGGACATGTTGAGCCACATCATGCCGAAGACTTGGTAGAGTGGATGACCAAGCCCTCCTCCTCCTCCTCATCCTCTCTCACCCAGGCTCAGGGTACTGGCAAAGCAGCTGCCAAAGCGTCCTCTTCCCTGGTATCAATGTCAGACTCATCATCAGTCACTCCTTCCCTAGACCCACCATGTCCTCCTCCTGAGGAGTCCCCCGAACTGTTTGAGCACAGTGTTGGGTACATGCTCCAGGAGGATGCCCAGCGTTTCGAAGGGTCTGATGATGAAACCCAGCTACAGGAAGGCAGTAGCGTGAGAGCAGACAGAGGGGATGCTCAAGAAGGACACCAATCTGGCTGTCATGTTCCAGCAGCTGCAGCATACTGCCAGATTGGCTCCAGTGATGAGGAGGGAGGGGATGATGAGGTCACTGACTCCACGTGGGTGCCTAATAGGAGAGAGGAGGAGGAGGAGGATGAGGAGGAGGCACATCTCCAACGAGGCAGGATGCCCTTTGGTGGCCAGCGTAAGGGCAGTACACCGACGGAATCACACCGCAGAGCTCCGCCTGTGCAGGGCGCTGCCTCTGCCCGTCATTCAAAAAGTTCTTTGGTGTGGGCCTTTTTTGAGGCTAGTGCATCAGATCGCACAGCTGCTGTTTGCAACATATGTCTCAAGCGTATATCGCGTGGCCAAAACATCAGCCGCTTGGGTACCACATGCCTGACCAGACATATGTTGACCTGCCATGCAGCTCGTTGGCAAGCCTACCTCAAAGACCCACACCAAAGAACAAAGCGGACCTCTCCTTGCACCGCATCAGCTGGGATCTCCAACCCCACTATAACTTCAGTCCTCTCTGAAACATGCACTGAGAGGAATGAAGGTGTAGAATTAGGTGTGTCACAGCCAAGTAGTTGCGGCCACTCTGCTAGCAGTACACCGACGTCCGATTCTAGCAGGCAAATTTCCCTGCCCCAGCTGCTGGACCGTCGAAAGAAGTTCACTCCCAGCCATCCACATGCCCAGCGGTTGAATGCTAGCTTGGCTAAATTGCTAGCGCTTCAACTGCTGCTTTTTCAGTTGGTAGACTCGGCCCCCTTCCGTGAGTTTGTGCAATGTGCGGTTCCTCAGTGGCAGGTTCCCAAACGCCACTTTTTCTCACGGAAGGCTATTCCGGCTCTCTACCGGCATGTGGAAGGCAATGTCTTGGCCTCGCTGGACAGGGCGGTCAGCGGTAAGGTGCATATTACCGCTGACTCATGGTCCAGCAGGCATGGACAGGGACGTTACCTTTCTTTCACGGCCCATTGGGTCACTCTTTTGGCAGCTGGGAAGGATGCAGGACAAGGTGCAGTAGTGTTGGAGGTTGTTCCACCGCCACGCCTCCAAAATGCTACTACTGGTTGTGACACACCTCTCTCCTCCACCCCCTCCTCTTCTTCTTCCTCCATGGCCTCTTCCTGTGGTTTGTCCTCTGAACCAGCGGTGCTCCGTAGCCGTTCAAGGGGCTACGCAAGTACGCAGGCAAAAAGATGCCATGCCGTGCTTGCGCTGGTGTGTTTGGGGGACAGAAGCCACACTGGGGCAGAGGTCCTGTCTGCTCTGCAGGGCCAGGCCGAGAGGTGGTTGACGCCACGCCAGCTTAAGCCAGGAATGGTGGTTTGCGACAATGGCACCAACCTCCTCTCCGCCCTCCGACAGGGACAACTGACCCATGTGCCCTGTGTGGCTCACGTCCTTAACCTGGTGGTGCAGCGGTTCTTGGGCAGGTACCCGGGCTTACAGGATGTCCTGAGGCAGGCCAGGAAAGTCTGTGTGCATTTCTGCAGATCTTATAATGCCAGTGCTCGCCTGGCTGAGCTGCAAAAGGAGTTGAACCTGCCCAAGAACCGCCTTATATGTGACATGCCCACCAGGTGGAACTCAACGTTGGCCATGCTGCAGCGGCTGCACACGCAGCAGAGGGCCATCAATGAGTACCTGTGCGACTACGGCACCAGGACAGGGTCAGGGGAGCTTGGTTTTTTTTCTCCACGCCAGTGGGGCATGATCAGGGATGCATGCACTGTCCTGGCACCATTTGAGGAGGCCACGAGGATGGTGAGCAGTGACAGTGCATGCATCAGTGACACTGTACCTCTTGTCCACCTGTTGGAGCACACGCTGCGTGGAATAATGGACAGGGCACTTGAGGCAGAACAGAGGCAGGAAGAGGAGGACTTCCTTGCCTCTCAAGGCCCCCTTTACCCAGACAGTGTTCCTTCTGTCCCACCCATCGCACAGGAAGAGGAGGAGGAGGAGGAGGAGGAGGATTGTGTCAGCATGGAGGTGGAGGCTGGCACTCAGCATCATCAGCAGCAGTCTTTTAGGGATGATTTACAGTCCCAAGAAACCAGTGGACTTGTACGTGGCTGGGAGGAGGTGGCTGCGGATCATGTCGTCCTTAGTGACCCAGAGGACTCCGGAGCGAATGCCTCAGCAAACCTACGCTGCATGGCCTCCCTGATCCTGCAAAGTCTGCGGAAGGATCCTCGTATTCTTCGGATGAAGGAGAGGGACCATTACTGGCTGGCCACTCTCCTTGATCCACGGTACAAGGGTAAGGTTGTGGACCTTATGTTACCGTCGCAGAGGGAGCAGAGGATGAGACAACTCCGGGAGGCCTTGCAGAAAGGTCTGTGCAACGCGTTCCCAGAGACTGGGAGGTTACAAACTCCTGGTCCTGGACAACGAGTTGCTGAGGCTTCGGCCAGTCAAAGAAGGAGCGGTGGGGAAGATGGCCGTCTGACCGATGCGTTCAGACAATTCTTTAGTCCGCAGCCCCAAAGTATGATCGGTTCCAGCAACCATCGCCAGCGTCTGATAAACATGGTGCAGGAATATCTAGGGGCAAGGTCAGACTTGGACACCTTCCCCACCGAAAATCCTCTGGCTTACTGGGTCTTGAGGATGGATCACTGGCCAGAGCTTGCACAGTATGCAATTGAGCTACTGGCCTGTCCTGCATCCAGCGTTCTTTCGGAACGCACATTCAGTGCTGCTGGAGGATTTGTCACGGATCACAGGGTGCGCCTGTCCACCGACTCGGTTGATCGACTGACTTTCATCAAGATGAACCAGTCTTGGATCACCACCAGCTACCACACACCTGATGCTGATATAACAGACTAATTGATTTTAACATGTCACATCCCTTCAAGACTGATGCTGATGCTGAGTGCCTGTGCTGTTATGTTGACTGGCTATCCTCCTCCTCCGAGTCCTCAATGATACGATTGATGATGATAGCTTGGAAGATCATTTTTGTTTATGGGTGCCGCCACCAGTGGCTAAGGCCCAATTTTTCAGCCCCTGTTTTACAGGGGCGTGTAATTACAATTTTTTTAGCAATAATTTGCCATAGGGCTCATTGCTGTGCTCCAAGTACAGTATCTGTGAGGGGTTGGAGTGTTGTGGCACCAGTGCCTAAGGCCCAATTTTTCAGCCCCTGTTTAACAGGGGCGTGTCATTACAATTTTTGAAGCAATACTTTGCAACAGGGCTCATATTGCTGTGCTCCAAGTACAGTATCTGTGAGGGGTTGGAGTGTTGTGCCACCAGTGCCTAAGGCCCAATTTTTCAGCCCCTGTTTAACAGGGGCGTGTCATTACAATTTTTGAAGCAATACTTTGCAACAGGGCTCATTGCTGTGCTCCAAGTACAGTATCTGTGAGGGGTTGTAGTGTTGTGCCACCAGTGCCTAAGGCCCAATTTTTCAGCACCTGTTCAACAGGGGCATGTAATTACAATTCTTGATCTAATAATTCACAGCAGGGCCCATTGCTGCACCCACCAAGAGTAACTCTGAGGGCTTACAGTGTTGTGGCAACGCCACCACCACCACCACCACAAAAGGCCCAATTTTTCAGCCCCTGTTCAAAAGGGGCATGTAATTACAATTCTTGATCTAATAATTCACAGCAGGGCCCATTCCTGCACCCACCAAGAGTAACTCTGAGGGCTTACAGTGTTGTGGCAACACCACCACCACCACCACCACCACGAAAGGCCCAATTTTTCAGCCCCTGTTCAACAGGGGCATGCAATTACAATTCTTGATCTAATAATTCACAGCAGGGCCCATTGCTGCACCCACCAAGAGTAACTGTCAGGGCTTACAGTGTTGTGGCACCAGCACCACCATCAAAGGCCCAATTTTTACTACCACTGTTCAACAATTATATGTAATTAAAATTCCTGATATAATAGTTGACAGCAGGGCGTTCCAGCACCAACCAAGAGTAACTGTGAGTGCTTACAGTGTTGTGCCAACACCAACAACTAAGGGGCCTATTTCTGCAGAGTATATACGGCAGGTCCCTACTTTCAAACATCCAACTTACAAATGACTCCTACTTGCAAACGCAAGAAGACAACAGGAAGTGAGAGGAAATCTACCCCTTGGAAGGAAAATTCTCTCCTGTAAGAATTAATATGGGAGAAAGGTGTCTCCTCTGTACTGATGCTTTATCACCAATCCTTGTTTCAAGAAAAACACCACATTTCAAAAACAGTTGTCATTGGGACAGAAAGTGAGGTGAAATGTTCTGAACAGGGGCACAGACAGCAAAACAAATGTTACAGGGGTGATAACCCTTACCTATGTTTTCCAAAAAGTTTAAAAATAGATTTTTGGGCTGGAGCTACACTTAAACAATGTACCTGTTCAAAATTACAAACACATTCTACATAAGAACAAACCTACAGTCCCTGTCTTGTATGCACCGCCTGTATACGGCTGTTCAGAGTATATAGGGCCTTTTTTATTTTATGTGCGGGGTTCCCCTTAATATCCATACAAGACCCAAAGGGGCTGGTAATGGGCTGGGGTAGGGGGGGGGGGGGTCATGGGGTAGCTATGCCATTTTTCTTAAAGATTTTCATCCATATTACCGGGACCAGACATTACATTAAAGCCGCAAGCAGTTTTAAATGGCTTTTTTTTCCTTTAGAAGTGTCATTTTGTGCAGGGACAGTTCTAAACACGGGAAACACGTGGCACTTCACAGGCATACTTTAGACACCCCCCAGGTACGATATTTAAAGGAATATTTGACTTTTTTTTTTTCACTTTATGCATCATTAAAATGACTGCTCCCGAAAAACGACCGTTTTTAAAACTTCTTTTTGCATTGATACATGTCCCCTGGTGCAGAACCCGGGTTCCCAAACCCTTTTTAGGACAATAACATGCATAATAGTCGTTATAATTAGCACTTTAGAATTCGAACGTTCGCATCCATTGTATTTAATAGGGTTCTAATGTTCGTACGAACTTTCGGTCCGTTCGCGGGTTCTGGTGCGAACCGAACCCGGGGGTGTTCGGCTCATCACTAGTTGAGACCCATATAACACTTCAGTCTTTGTGGGGAGTAGGCCAAGGCACAATTCTTTTAGATAGAGCTAACCACTGTGGTGTCACCAATGGCGAATAGTCACTGCCACTGACTATATTGAACAGAACATGGATTACCTTCGCTAACGTAGCCCCTATCAGGGGGAAGACATCCGTCCAAGACAGCTACCAGGGGCCTCTCCGTCACCAGCAATGCTGCACTGGACTCTCCGGAGAAGTTCCGCTCACCGGCCTCCTCATCTCAGACATGGGCACCCAAGGAGTTAGGGCCCCCTCGGATTCCTCCACCCTCGCGGAACACAGTAGAAGGTACTGAGCTCCAGGCCTCCGCCATGGTACCTCACCCCAGGCTAAAGGTGCCTGAGATGGACTCCATCTCCCGCTCCGGCCAGGTCAAGGGCACCTGGGCCCAGAACTCCGGAACGCCAGCACCCAGGCTGAAGGTGTCTGGGCGCGGTTGCGTCCTCCAACTCTGAACCCCAAGGTCAGGGCGTCTGCCCCTTTTATCTCCTCTCCCTTTGCGTCACAGCAGGTTCCCCGCCCCGCTGTACCAGCACCAGGAAAGGACAAAAAGGGATGCAGTCTTGCGGTGAGTGTTCAGCTCCGGCCCAGGGTGACAGCGCCACCTGCAGGCCGCAGGGAACCTCACACCACCAGAGTCCTCCAAGAACCACAAAAGGGTCTCAGATTCCCTAACAATCAATGCATCTGGGTTACACTACCACCCAGATGCCTCCCCTAAATTCAAACACCCGCTACATGTGTAATAGGTTCATTTTGGAAATTATTATTATCAGATTCTACATGGTTAGTAGATGCCATTATACCAATAAACATATAACTAAAATAATACACATGAAAACAATTTAAAATAAACTGAAATTCATCAATGCACAGATGTCTAAAAAAAGAGGACTCACAGATTTAAAAAAAAAACTATTAAAGAACAACTACATCATAAATGGTACAACAAAACCCTAATATAACAATCATCAATTTAAAAAAATACATATAAAATACATATATTTCATGTCTAAAACTGAAAAATATATACTATATAATATAATACTTACACTGTTACACTGATATAATAGTAATAATGCTGCTATACCAAAAAATGCATATGAAGGCTATGCCAAAGACATGCCAATAGAAACTATACATGGACCATGCTACAAACCCAGGGAGAAAAAAAGTTGCTACCATTTTTGTGGACCTGTAGTGACCAGCAGATAAGTACAACCAAGTCTATTGAGAAGTGAATGTCTACCCAGGCAGGAAAGATAATTGCTAGATTAGAAGAATTACTGGTCAGCAGTATCTGCATGAGCAATCAAGATAAGAAGGTTTGAGATCCAAATTTAAACAGAAATGGGAAGGGGTGATCCCAAAGCTGGAAGGTGGGATGACCTGAGGGTTGGGGAGCGATTAAACAGATGATGTATGTATGTTAGGAAGTATATAGATATTGCAAATGTGCAGCACAAAACCAGACGAGGTCACAAACAGATAGATAATTCAAAAATGCTTCAGAATGTGTGATTGCAGAATGTGTTAAAGTGACTGTGATAGTGTGATCTGTATATACACTGATGGGTAGAGGAAAAAATAAAATAACTCCTAAATGTGAAATGGTGACTGGCTTCTTATCTTGATTTCTCATGCAGATAGTGCTGGCCAGTGGCGGCTGGTGCTCAAAATTTTTGGGGGGGCGCAAACAAACTGAAAAAAAAAACATCAATTGCCACCACTGTGCCCATTAAACGCAGCCACTGTGCCCAAACGCCACCAGTTTGTCCCCTCAAATGCAGCCAGTTTGTCCTCAAATGCAGCCAGTTTGTCCCCATATACAGCCAGTTTGTTCCCATATACAGCCAGTTTGTTCCCATATACAGCCAGTTTGTTCCCATATACAGGCAGTTTGTTCCCATATACAGCCAGTGTGACCCCCATATACAGCCAGTGTGTCCCCCATATACAGCCAGTGTGTCCCCAATATACAGCCAGTGTGTCCCCCATATACAGCCAGTGTGTCCCCCATATACAGCCAGTGTGTCCCCATATACAGCCAGTGTGTCCCCATATACAGCCAGTGTGTCCCCCATATACAGCCAGTGTGTCCCCCATATACAGCCAGTGTGTCCCCATATACAGCCAGTGTGTCCTCATATACAGCCAGTGTGTCCCCCATATACAGCCAGTGTGTCCCCCATATACAGCCAGTGTGTCCTCATATACAGCCAGTGTGTCCCCCATATACAGCCAGTGTGTCCCCCATATACAGCCAGTGTGTCCCCCATATACAGCCAGTTTGTCCCCGTATACAGCCAGTGTGTCCCTGTATACAGCCAGTGTGTCCCCGTATACAGCCAGTGTGTCCTCATATACAGCCAGTGTGTCCCCCATATACAGCCAGTGTGTCCCCCATATACAGCCAGTGTGTCCCCGTATACAGCCAGTGTGTCCCCATATATAGCCAGTGTGTCCCCATATACAGCCAGTGTGTCCCCCATATACAGCCAGTGTGTCCCCCATATACAGCCAGTGTGTCCCATATATAGCCAGTGTGTCCCCCAAATGCAGCCAGTGTGTCCCCTATATACAGCCAGTGTGTCCCCCAAATGCAGCCAGTGTGTCCCCATATACAGCCAGTGTGTCCCCGTATACAGCCAGTGTGTCCCCATATATAGCCAGTGTGTCCCCCATATACAGCCAGTGTGTCCCCGTATACAGCCAGTGTGTCCCCATATATAGCCAGTGTGTCCCCGTATACAGCCAGTGTGTCCCCATATATATCGCCAGTGTGTCCCTATATACAGCCAGTGTGTCCCCCATATACAGCCAGTGTGTCCCCCAAATGCAGCCAGTGTGTCCCCCATATACAGCCAGTGTGTGCCCCAAATGCAGCCAGTGTGTCCCCATATACAGCCAGTTTGTTCCAAAATACAGCCTGTCCCCCCCCAGCCCTGCACTTACCTTCCTCGGTCCGCGCCATCCTCGATGTCTTCTCCCGCCCTTGATGTCGCTTCAGCCAATCAGGTTACCGGTAACCAGATCCGATGAACCTGATTGGCTGAAACCCCCACAGTCTTCTCCAAGGAACGCACCCCTGTGCGTACCTAGGAGGAGTTTTTGGAAGCCGATTACAGCGTGAGAGCTGTATTCGGAAAGCCTATCAGAGCCGCTGGCTCTGATAGACACTTCCAGAACACACCCACCGCCGGCCACCGCTCTAATTCATATCACAAGGAGGCCGGCCATATGAATAGTGGGCAGCGCGGCAGCGGTGACAATACATAGATTCATGCAATGCATGAATCTGTGTATTGTCTTTCAGTGGCGGTACGGGAGCGAGAGGGGGCGGCGCTCCGGCGCCCTCTATGGACGCACCGCCACTGGTGCTGGCTAGGGATGAGCTTCGCGTTCGAGTCGAACTCATGTTCGACTCGAACAGCGAACAATTTGGGGTGTTTGCGGCAAATTCGAAAAGCCGCGGAACACCCTGTAAAAGTCTATGGGAGAAATCTAAAGTGCTAATTTTAAAGGCTTATATGCAAGTTATTGTCATAAAAAGTGCTTGGGGACCCGGGTCCTGCCCCAGGGGACATGTATCAATGCAAAAAAAAGTTTTAAAAACTAAAGTTTTTTTGGGAGCAGTGATTTTAATATTGCTTAAAGTGAAACAATAAAAGTGAAATATTCCTTTAAATTTCGTACCTGGGGGGGTTGTATAGTATAATATAGTATGCCTGTAAAGCAGCGCTTGTTTCCCATGCTTAGAACTGTCCCTGCACAAAGTGTAATTTCTAAAGGAAAAAAAGTCATTTAAAAGCACTCGCGGCTATAATAAATTGTCGGCTCCCGGCAATACAGAGAAAAGTCATTGATAAAAAAATGCATGGGGGTCCCCCCAAATTCAATTACCAGGCCCTTCAGGTCTGGTATGGATATTAAGGGGAACTCCACGTCAAATTTTAAAAAAAAATGGCGTGGAGTTCCCCCCAAAAATCCATACCAGACCCTTTATCCGAGCAGGCAACCTGGCAGGCTGTAGGAAAAGAGGGGGGACGAGAGAGCGCCCCCCTCCTGAACCATACCAGGCCACATGCGCTCAACATGGGGAGGATGCTTTGGGGGTCTGTGACCCCTCAAAGCACCATGTCTCCATGTTGATGGGGACAAGGGCCTCATCCCCACAACCCTTGTCCGGTGGTTGTGGGGGTCTCCGGGCGGGGGGCTTATCGGAATCTGGAAGACCTCTTTAACAAAGGGGACCCCCAGATCTCGGCCCTCCCCTATGTGAATTGGTAAGGGGTACATTGTACCCCTTACCTTTTCACAAAGAAAGTGTAAAAAATTGTAAAAAAACACACAGCCACAGTTGGGAAAGTCCTTTATTAAAAATAAAAAAATAAAAAATTAAAAACCCATTCCAGCGATGTAATCCAGTGTCCCGTGGTGATCCGATGTCCAGCGCTGTAGTCTCCGCTCCACACGAAACCCCATGATGTACGAGGGGGCGGGGTCACCCGTCACATCATAGGGTAAGCCCCAGCTTTCCCCGCCCCCGGGAATTAGCCAATGACGTAGGTGGGATCCCGCCTACGTCATTGGCTATTCCCCGCAAGTGGGAAAAGCCGGGGCTTACCCCTATGATCTGACGGGTGACCCAGCCCCCTCGTACGTCAGACCCCGCCTATGTCATGGGCTGAGTGGACCTGATGGGGAACTTCCTCCGCAGTGTAATAAATGAATAGACCCCGCCCCTTCTCACGTTCCCCATCAGGTCCGCTCAGCCTTACACCCAGTGAAGGTGACCCTGCCCCCTACGTCATTAGCTGAGTGGACCTGATGGGGAACGTGAGAAGGGGCGGGTCTATTCATTTATTACACTGCGGAGGAAATTCCCCATCAGGTCCGCTTAGCCAATGACGTAGGTGGGGTCTGACGTACGAGGGGGCGGGGTCACCCGTCAGATCATAGCGGTAAGCCCCGGCTTTCCCCGCTTGCAGGGAATAGCCAATGATGCAGACGGGATCCCGCCTACGTCATTGGCTATTCCCTGGCAAGCGGGGAAAGCTGGGGCTTACCCTATGATGTGACGGGTGACCCCGTCCCCTCGTACGTCATGGGGGTTTCGTGTGGAGTGGAGACTGGAGGAGACTGCAGCGCTGGACATCAGATCACCGCGGGACACTGGATTTCATTGCTGGAATGGGTTTTTTATTTTTTATTTTTTTATTTTTAATAAAGGACTTTCCCAACTGTGTCTGCGTGTTTTTTTACAATTTTTTACACTTTCTTTGTGAAATGGTAGGAGTACAATGTACCCCTTACCAATTCACATGGGGGGAGCGGAATCTGGGGGTCCGCTTTGTTAAAGGGGTCTTCCAGATTCCGATAAGCCCCCCGCCCGCAGACCCCCACAACCACCGGGCAAGGGTTGTGGGGATGAGGCCCTTGTCCCCATCAACATGGGGACATGGTGCTTTGAGGGGTCACAGACCCACAAGGCATCCTCCCCATGTTGAGGGCATGTGGCCTGGTACGGTTCAGGAGGGGGGGCGCTCTCTTGTCCCCCACCCCTTTTTCTTCGGCCTGCCAAGTTGCGTGCTCGGATAAAGGGTGTGGTATGGATTTTTGGCGTGGAGTTCCCCTAAAATCCATACCAGACCTGAAGGACCTGGTAATGGAATTTGGGGGGCCCCTCACGCATTTTTTTTTATCAATGACTTTTCTGTGTATTGCCCGGAGCTGACAATTCATTATAGCCGCAAGTGCTTTTAAATGACTTTTTTTCTTTCAGAAATGACACTTCGTGCAGGGACAGTTCAAAGCACGGGAAACAAGCGCTGCTTTACAGGCATACTATACACCCCCCCAGGTACGAAATTTAAAGGAATATTTCACTTTTATTGTTTCACTTTAAGCATTATTAAAATCATTGCTTCTGAAAAAACGTAAGTTTTTAAAACTTTTTTTTGCATTGATACATGTCCCCTGGGGCAGGACCCGGGTCCCCAAACACTTTTTAGGACAATAACTTGCATATTAGCCTTGATAATTAGCACTTTTGATTTCGAACATTCAAGTCCATTGTATTTAATAGGGTTCTAAAGTTCGCAGGATCTGGTGCGAACCGAACGGGGGGTGTTCGGCTCATCCCTAGTGCTGGCCAGTAATTCTACTGCTCCTGCCTGGCATCTTCAATATTCCAGGCTGGCTTCCTTTTGCCCCCACACAGAAACAAATGGTGTTACCACACAACTGCTCTGTACAACCAAAAAGTGAATGGAGCTGCAGCTGCTCTACTTGCTGATCAGGGAAGACCATTGTTGACAGTGGTGGTGCGTCCATAAAGGGCGCAGGAGCGCCGCCCCTTCTCTCCTGTCACGTCTCTCTCACCAATAGATAGATTTATGCATTGCATGTATCTATCTATTGTCGCCGCTGCCGCCCCCTATTCAGGTGTCCAACCCCTTGTCGGGCGCCGGGCATCTGAATTAGAGTGGCGTTTTTTTTTTGGAAGTGCCTGATTAGAGCTGTCCGCTCTAAAAGGCATCCTGATTAGAGCCATAGGCTCTAATAGGCTTCCAAATTGGTAAACAGCGGGAGCAATGCTGTGCGTTCGCTGTTTACTCAGTGTTGTGTTAGGGAAGCGAATAAATCGCTTCCCTAACACTGACCCGCCTCTCAGCCAATCAGGTGCTCGGCTCTGGTTACCCTGTCACCTGATTTGCTGAAGCGACAGGCGCTGTGATTGGACGCCCAATCATAGCAGAGAATGGGAAGAGGACGGGAGAAGAAATGAGGACTCGGAGCGTGGGGGCCAGTACCGAGACAGGTAAGTGCCGGGCGGGGGGGGCACACTCGCAGAATTTGATGGGGCACACTGGCGGCAATTGATGGGGCACACTGGCAGCAATTGATGGGGCACACTGGCAGCAATTGATGGGGCACACTGGCAGCAATTAATGGGCACACTGACAGCAATTGATGGGAACAGTAGCTGCATTTGATGGCACTGTGGCGGCAATTTATGGGTACAGTGGCTGCATTTGATGGGTACAGTGGCTGCGCTTGATGGGCACAGTGGCTGCGCTTGATGGGTTTTTTTTCAGTTTGTTTGCGCCCCCCCCAAAAATTTTGAGCACCAGCCGCCACTGATTATTGACCTGAGGTTCCGTGACTTTTGGTTCATGCATTATATAAATTCTCTATTGTCAGAGAGTAATATTTTTCTGGTAAGCCTTCTAGTGTGGGTGGAGCACAGTGGTGGAGGTCCATTTGGAGTGGAATTTAAATGAGGATTACATTTTGGACTATATTTTTTTAATTTCGAGGAATGTTTACTTTGCGTTTACATGTGGTTGTTTATGATACACAATTTATGTTTGCACCAAATATGTATTTGCATATTTAATTATACTTGTATATCAGTGATAATAAGCGCACTGTTTTAGATCATTTTAATCAGATCATTTAGATCACGTGTCAAACCAAAGCCCATGGGCTGAATCCGGAAAGGATTTTATGTGGCCCTCGCACCCATGCCTTTTGTTTAGCCGAAACATGGTGGAACAGAGTTCTGCCACCTCCGGCTCTGCTCACCACTGTTACTTGTAAACTCTGCAATCACTGTGCAATTTGGCCACAGCCACTGTTTGATGTGGTTTGGCGGGGAGGGGTGCATTTGTACTTTTTTTTTGGGGTCAGCAACTAAAAAAATTCAAAGCAGTAGGCTAGCATAACAGCCAAGCAACTAACATTTTCAGAAAAGTCCAGTAATGGTAGTGTACATATTTTTTTCATGATAGGTATATTTTAAGTAAGCGTGTAGGTTGCTCCACTAGAAAAGAAAGCAAAGCAATGAAATGTATAATGCACTACTAGCCAGTAATAGAAGCAAATCTGGGAAACCAGTAAGAAAGTGTATGACTCAACCACCGAAACCATTATAAAAGACAACCAGCATTGTGCCTCCTGAGCCGTGACATGGCACAATTGCCGGGAAGTTTTATAGAACATGCATATTAACAATGATGAATGAAGAAAAACCACAAATGTGGGCTGTAATTACATAAACACCTGACACTCTACTGCTGTGTGAGGCTGATAACATTGTTAAGAACTTCATTACCATTCACTGCTACATGACATAATTAATAAAATATTGTTTTTAAGCTGTGCTAAGCGCTACCCGATATGTGATGTCATCCATTGTGTAGATGAGTGTCTATCGTAGCACAATGTGGTCATACTTGTATTATACAGAAAAGAAGGGCAGTGTGTACTAAGAGACGTGGGTGCTGGAACAAAAGAATTTGGTGCAATAATGTTAAAGGCAATGTTTATTTTTTTTCATAATCTTTAAAGTGATTAAAATGGAGTTCCACCCAAAAGTGGAACTTCCGCTTTAAGCACTCCTCGCCCCCTGACATGCTACATTTGGCATGTCATTTTTTTGGGGGGGGGGGGGGTGGGTACCTAGTTTAGAGTGGGACTTCCTGTCACTTTTCATCCTTCCTGCTCTTGGCCACATAGGCGACTCCTCCTCTCCCCCAGGGTGGCCCCTCCCTCTCTGCAATCTTCTGGGACACATCACAGGTCCCAGAATATTGCCTGGCCACTAGCAGAGTGCAGCGTGACTCACGCATGCGCAGTGCGCGCCTGGTCGTGACAGTGGCTATGACGGCGCCGGCGGAGAGGAGCGAGGCTCCGGGCGGCTGCATCGCTGGACCGTGGAACAGGTGAGTGTCTGTTTATTAAAAGTCAGCAGCAACACTTTTTGTAGCTGCTGACTTTTACCAAACTAAAAAAAGTGTGGAACTCCGCTTTCGGTTATTTTTTTTTAAAATAATAAACATGTCACGCTTACCTGCTCTGTGGAAAGGCATTGGACAGTGTAGCCCCAATCCTCCTCTTTTGGGGTCCCCCGCCGGCGCTCCGGGCTCCTCCTCTTTTCTGTGTGCCACCATGAGAAGCCACTTTCTTAATCCAGAGCCGCATTGTGTGTGTCCATTGACACACACAGTGCAGTTCGGCCCCGCCCCCACTCCCTCGTCACAGGATTTGATTGACAGCATCAGGAGCCAATATCTCCATCTGTGTCCCATTGCTGAGATTTTCCTTCACTTCCTGCCCCACAGCCAAACAGGAAGTGAGAGGAGATCCCTGCAAACTATTGTAATCCCATGGGGACCCCCAGATCACCAGAACTAATGTCCCAATGGGAAGATTTCCCCTCTATTACTTTTCTGGGGACAACCCAAATTTTGGGATTTTCTTTACTTTCAATTGATAATGGTAAACAGGACAACTAGAGAGAGGCTGAATCTCCCTAATGGGGGCACAGACAGCAATAAAAACTGACAGGTGTTCTAATCTCTTTCCTCGCTATCAAAAAAAAAAAAAAAACAGTTTGCCTTCAATTATACTTTAAAAATGATGCAATACTTCCACCTAGTGGTCATTATTAACATAGCACCTTGCTTGGGGCTGATACATCTTTGTTGATTGGCATGTAAAACTGTGAAGATAGACAAATGCCCACTGCTGATTTGTATTTTTAATATAAAGGCTTTTGGGGGTGTCACTGTGCTCTTAGACCCCTTCCACACTGGGGCTGTTTGCAGGCGCTATTGCGCTAAAAATAGCGCCTGCAAACCGTTCTGAAACAGCGGCTGCTGTTTCTCCAGTATAAAAGCCCTGAGGGCTTTCACACTGGAGCAGTGCGCTAGCAGGACCGCTCCAAAGGTCCTGCTAGCCGCATCTTTGGAGCGGTGAAGGAGCGGTGTGCTCCTCCACTGCTCCTGCCCATTGAAATCAATGGGAAACCACGGCTCTACCGCCGCATAGCAATTTGTGGTGGTTTTTAACCCTTTTTCGGCCGCTAACGGGGGATAAAACCGCACCGCTAGGGGGCGAATACCGCAGCGAAATTAGCGGTAAAGCACCGCTAAAAATAGCAGCGCTGTACCGCCACCGCCCCAGTGTGAAAGGGGCCTTAGTCTCACTGCCTACTGAATCACTGACCCAAAACAAGTAGGCAGCTTGTCTGAAAAGTGTTAACTCCTGTCCTTAAAGTTCGTTACAGGTCACTGACTCTCTTAGTTTGAATCCAGGCTGCCCAAATTGATGGCCTCAGAGCCAGCGCCGGCCCGTCCATAAGGGGAACAGGGGCGCCGCCCCCCTAATCTCCATGCAGGGCGCCGGATGCATTCTACGTTTTTTTTGTTTGTTTTTTTGCGAAGCAATTTTGAAATTTCATGAAAGATTTAGTACTGGGAAACACTTTTTGAAGATTTTTATAGTTTTTATAGCTACACTTTTTACAGTTTTGGTCTGAACTAGATCAGACCAAAATGAGGGACAAAGGAGGAGGAAAGAGAGACAGATGGACTTTGTTCCAAATCAGGGACAGTCCCTCGAAATCAGGGACAGTTGAGGGATACATATTTGTATAATTCAGGTGTTAGAAGCCCCATGATTGTTTCCCTGAAAGTCTGTCTCATAGACAATTACCTGAACATATTGATACAGAACTGATTGAAAACAATTTTTTTCCGTTTACCTGGCGCCCTCTAGTGGTGAACATTTATAGTTCATAATGATCAAGTCTTTCCATTGCAGATCAACTGAAAATGTTACAGGCTTGGCTGTCATACTGTTTCTCTGCCTTCCACACTTTCAGAGCTTCTTACCTGGAAAAAATATGCAGATTTGCCATGTACAGTACTTGCTCAATGGCTGCAGTTCAAAAAGTGATGACAATAAAGACAGAGTAACTGGCATGTGGGGGAAGCTGTGAAGAGTTGTTGTAGAAAGTGTAGACAGGGAGAGAGAAGAATGCAGTATGAGTCATTAGGTAAATACCAACATAAGTGAATGGGCAAACATTGTCCGATTTTTATTCAAACAGTGAATACAAATAATTGTGAAAAAAATATATTTTTCTTTTAATCACCGACAATGTGTGTTGTCGGATTATCCAATCATGTGTACACAAGTTCGTCGGACAAAAGGCCAAAGTACAAACACGCCTGCTCAGAAGCAATGCTCACCATAACACAACATTAGCAAAAGTTGCCCAAAGGGTGGCGCTAAAGAATTGAAAATCTTTGCCGTTTGTATGCAATACAAGTTTGTGGCCAATGCCCTTCGGACAAAAGTCTTACGCTTTGTCCGCAGAAAGTCCGATCATGTGTATGAGGCTTTAGAGTGCCTACATTCTGGATGAAGGAAAAACAGAAACACCTTTACATTGCAGCATTGTCAGTAGGGGGAGGGGAGTGTTAATCCTCAGACACATGATCGGACTTCTATCTGACTTTTCCATGGATTTTGGTCCAAAGGGGCGTTGGCCGTGAACTTGGTATGCATACACACGGCAGAACTTTTTCAGCCAACATTCACCAAATCACGTGTTTTTTCAGCTCTTTACCGCCACCCTTTGGGCAACTTCTGCTATTGTTGTCTGATGTTTAGCATTGGTTCTGAGCATGCGTGTTTGTACTTTGGACTTAAGTCCGATGGACTTGTGTACACACGTCGGACATTTGTTGCCGGAAAGTTTGAGAGCATGCACAGCGAACATTTGTCTGTTGAAAAACCAAAAACAATTGTCCGATGGAGCATACAGACGGACGGATTGTCCGATAAAACACGTCCAACGGACCGTTGTTGTCAAAAAGTCTGATCGTGTGTATGGGCCTTAAGATGTACTAACATGCAGATGGGATACAACATGGTGCCATGGCAATAATTCACAAAGTCGGGTGCAATGGAAAGCTTGTATTGGAATAATGAAGCAACAGTTTACAACAAACCTAGTGGGAAGGCTGCCCAACTCAGTACACTGACAGTTTCCAGTAATGTGAAGAGGGCAGGTATCAGCCAAAATGACAGCATCTGTAAAGAGATCAGACTGAGACCTGGCTGTCTCGACCCCGCTCCTTAACAACCAGTGTACACTGCGCTCTGATTGGGCAAAGCTTTGCCCAATCAGGGTGCAGAATGCACTGTGCAGTGCTCAGTGCATTTCAGGGTGTTTATCGGGGCGAACACCCTGCAAATTCAGGTGTTCGGGGAAAGGCCAAACGGGCAAATGTTCTGCCTAAACTGATGCTTGGGCTGAACTGTTCGCCCATCCCTATTAATAAGCAGTTACAGCAAACAGTTATTTTTTTTCTTTTTGGGATAAAGGTTTTACATAAAACAAATAAACCGTATCATTGTAAGCACCCATGTCAGTGGTAAATGATTTGCCTCATCCCTCTAACTGCTACATCTGCAGGTCAGTTATTTTCTGAAAAACAACAGACTTACTTGCTGGATTACTGGATGAAAATAAAGGAAGGAAAGCCTAGGGATAAAAACGAATGCAGACACCACATCTAAGCATTGGTAAGCCGCAATATAATAAATGTTTGCTTTTGGGTTTATTACCACTTGAAACATTGAAAACAGCTTTTGAAATGGCATTGACATGTTTAACGCTTATATGAGGTTTTAGTGATTGGGTTCAGGTCTACTCTAAAGCCCCACCCCGAGCATATACCAAATTATCCTTTGCAATGGGGCTGGGGCTGCACTGCAGGGGTTAATGGCTCATTTTGTCTAGGGGACAGGAGAAACAGGAGTTTTACTTACCTGATCCTCCTCTCCCCCATCAGGCAATGCTCCTCCATGATCTGGCAGTGAACCGTTTCCTTGCATCCTCACATCTAGTGCATGGCTATGCACCCTGCTCTGGTCTTGATGTAGTACCCTGATGCTTAGGCAGGGTTGCTCTTAAATTTGTTTGCCAAGTGATAGTTGCCTTGGCCAATTAATAGGAGGTCAATTGATTTCACCCTAATTCTGGAATTGCTGCACTTCTCTCTTCTGTCACCAGGTGGCCGGGTATCTGGTGGCGTTAGATAAGATAGGACATTGCAAGGACCTATTAGGAATGAATGGGGTTTTCTTAGCAAATGAGCAGGGATTTTCTTGGGTCCCTTGGCCTTCTGGGAGAGCCTATTTATTTGGGTGGAGTCAGGTGATCAGGGTTCTGTGCCACCTGGACGGCTGTCTGGGTGGACGTGTGTTGTAGAGACCTGAGGCCTATCCCAGGGACACAATAGAGCAGCGTAGGGTTGGGACTGCGGCTTGAAATCAAAACAGAAGTAACGGTTCTGCCGTCAGGAGTGCCTATCCTGATCGGAGGTAGAGGGGAAGCTGTGGCCACTAAGGGACCAATCACCTTGTTACCAGGGACCACTGTGAGTAGCTGAAGCAAGTACCGGAGCAGTATTCTCACTAACCGGTGACGGTGAAGAATGGGGAAACTTCAGCAGGTGTCAAGCCAGGGACCCAGCCAGCGGAGGCGACACTTGCAGAGCATTATTGTGTGCCAAGCCAGGGACTGAACCAGTGGGGTGACACTTGAGGAGTATCTGTGAGTGCCAAACCAGGGACCCAGCAGGGAAGTGGGGGTGACGCTTGAGAAAGATACTCAGTGAGAAGATTGGAAGAGCTCAGGAGATCCAGTGGCAGTGGATTAGCGGGTCTAGGTGATAGGCTGGGAGCTCAGTTGAGTGAAGATCTAAGAAGGAGATTGTGGAGAAAGTGAAAAAGAGTTCATTGCAACCTTTGTTAGAAACTGTTCAAGATTGTTGCCATAGGAGACAGGGTTTCAACACATGCAGATGTGTCTTCTGGCTGGGTGCCTTTCCCTGCATGGCTGTCTACCTATAGAAGTCTACTAATTACCTTTGCAACTACTAAAGGGTGTCCTGGCCCTACCCTCTCTCCCACAGTTCTGTTCAAGAGAAAATAAATATCCTTGCATTTAAGAAGTGTCTGGCGCCCAGTAATCTACCTTACATTACACCCTCCATGCCTCGTAACCCACTCTACACAGAAGGATTGTCAGGTCTCTGGTGTGATTGCTGATAGGGCGCCCCTTGTGGCTAAGTGCACCGCACCCCTGGGGATGAGACAGGGAGTGCGGGGCCCAAAGGTGCACGGATTGCCGGTACTGCTGCTGACTGGGTAGATGCAGGCAGAAGGTAGCTGGGGTGCGCTGGAAGAGCGGAATCAGTAGCCGTGCAAAGAAGGGTTGTTGTGTGGAACAATAGGTAAACCACAAACAGAGTCTGTAGCCAGGCCAGGGGTCAAACAAAGGAATCAGTCCAAGAGGATTACAGGAACAAGCCGGGTCATACACAGGAGCAGAAGATAATGGAATAGTCAGCCAAGCCGGGGTCAGATGCGAGGAGATAAGCAGGGTCACAGGTCCAGATGCAAGCCAAGGGTCAAACCAGAGATTCAGGATACACAAGATACAGGAGACACAGAAAGCTGATGATAATCCAGCAACTTGTATGTGCCAGTGACAGGTTTAAATAGGCCGGAGCGTGCGCTCACACAGTCTGTGTGCGCCTGTACGTGCCGTCCGTGTGGCGCATCTGCGTGCGCGCATGCGCATAGGGGTTAGTCTGGCACGGTCATGATGGACACTGGCAGGAATGCCAATAACTCAGCTATTTACCTGACAAGGATGTCAGCTGTCCTTAACTCTGGAGGTCACCATTAGGCCTGGAGAGGCTCAGGACTTGGCTACATTGATGACATAACAAACTTAGATAAAGCATGGGGGTGCAAACACTGTTGGGACCAGTCTATTGTAGGGGAGGAGCAGGTAAGTAGTCTCCTTTTATTTTTCTCCTAGTTATAAACAAGAAGTTAACCCTTGTAGTGTGGGCACAGCCCCCCTAGAGGGGTTATTTTTAATTTGAGTGGGGCATAAATGTAAAAGACAGTATATTTCTAGTAATGTCTACTAATTTCCTGTTACCTACCATCCATCCTTCACATGATTTTTTTCATCTGTCTACTAGATCTGGTGGTGAAAAGAACAATACATTTTTTTTAAAGTTAAACTTTTGTTTATTTTCTCCAGATCCAGCATGAAACTTTCCCTCTGTGCAGGAGCTCCATGGAATAAAGACCGCTCACTGCTGCTCCCTCTCCTTGTGCAGGGTGACTGGTCTTTACTCCACCCCTTCCTGTAGTTTTCTGCAGGCAGCCTGTAGTGGGTGAGGTCTGCTGGGTCCCTCCTACAGCTTTGGTTATGTGCTGCCCAGTGATGATGCTACCTCTATGTTTACAAGGCAATAACTTGGTTTGCAAAGGCATTTGATGCACAAAGGGTGGGTTTATATTTTTTCATTGAGGAATATACTGAAATTAAATATTTTTTTAAACAATCGCCTTGTAAAAAAACAATTTAGTTTAAAATAGAAATGAAAGAGAAAACATTTTTGTGTATATATATATATATATATATATATATTTATTATAAATATATATTTTTTCCCCTTTTTTTTATAAGGGATCACATTCCCTCTGTTCTCAGCTGTATAAGAGCTGGAGGGCAGGAGAAGCAGCAGTACACTGAGCTTCCCAGTGAATGGCTGTGCAAAGGGGGCGTGTCAGGATAAGTCTGATCATTGGAGGAGAGCAGGCTGAGTTCCCAGCAAAGCTAGAGAACTGATCAGGGTGTACTGCTTAGTGTGGTCAGTTTTTAATAGGAAAGCAGAGGGACTGGCAGGAACACCAGGGATTTCACACAAAGGAAGCCATACAAAGATAACAGGATACTTTTTAATACAAGTACATGGTACAGAAGGTACATATAAGGAATATGAAGTGTTGGGATAACAAACAATTTAATGATAAAAAAAGGAGAAAAAAAGAAACTGAAGCCTCTCACACACGACCGGTTTTCTCGGCAAGAAAACTGCTGGGAGAGCTTTTTGCCGAGAAAAACGTTCGTGTGTATGGTTTCTCGGCAGGAAAACTGCCGGGAATCTCGATGAGAAAAATAGAGAACCTGCTCGCTATTTTCTCGTCAGGATTCTCGGCAGAGTGTTTCCTGCCGAGAAAGCCAGTCGTCTGTATGCTTACCTGTCCAGGGAAACCTGCGCATGCTCGATGAGACTTTGACGCATGTGCTGTAGCATACAAGGGTAGTGTAGGGTGTAGCAAGATGGCGGCGACGGCATTGAATGTGACGAGCGCCGGCTCGTTGTAGTCGATGATGTCACTGCGTTCTTGTCATTCAAAAGAACGGTGGTTCTTTTGAATGGCGCGTGTGTACACAGGGCTTGGCAGGACAAGCTTGCCAGGAATCCCGTCGAGAAAACCCACCTTTTTTTTTTCGACTGGATTCTCGCCCGTGTGTTCGAGGCTTGACTCTTCAATTAGTTACCGGTTAATTTTCAGACCACAAATATTTCCAATTTTCTTCTGCCAGCTGTGGATTGCCTCAATCAATCTGGAAGTTTCTAAATGTATTTGCTCTTCTTCAATATCAGACTATTGGAAATGAAATCAATTATGTGAATCAGACAGGCCCAAGCCAGTATTACAATATGCTCATCGGTATTAACCTTTTAATTACCGTACATCTCCACTAAAGTGGCTGCATTAAAGCAGGTGGCATTTTTTCCCCTGTTCACTGTAATGTACCATCCTAATATCCCAGCACATTCCCGGGAATGAATATCCATGTATCTGGCTCAGCAGGACAGCAGTTAGCTGACAGCAGCATCTCCTGACCTTTGTGTCTTTGTCTGTAGATATCTTCTATGCTGATGTCATCCAAACCTTTTACCTGTCATAAAGCATTATAGAATTGATAGTTCAGCCTGCAGTATAGACAGAACCATCTGTTGTAGCTGGGGGATAGTTAAATCGTTGCCTGCTAACCACCAGAGACACTCGTCTTCTAAGTCTTCCACCCACAAACGCCTTGCCGCTCCCAGGCACCGAGGAGTTAAACCCAGGGCGTTTCCATGCTGCTGATGCCTGTAGGACTGCAATGCAGAAGAAAAGGCAAATCAGAGTCGCTTACAGCATCCTGGCATCAAATACCAGCCAAGCAGAGGCACCCTGACCACTAGAGAGGGACTAATGGTGGAGGAGGCGTAGGCGGTTTAAGTTATGGCAAAACGAAATAAACACAAAAGTTTTCTCATTACACTTTTTCTCTGCAAATACACTGGAGTGAGATGAGATCTATCATCCAGAAAATAAAGCATCCATGACTTTCTGTATAATAGGATCTTCTGTCATGTAAAGCATTATTACTCTAATAAGAAAAAAGCATTATTACTCTAATATGCTAAAGCTGAACTCCAGGCCAACAGCTACATGCACAGATGAATGGTCCTGTTATATCTGCCATAGTATTTGTATTACTGTCCAACCAGTCCTGAGCAGGGATGAGCCGAACACCCCCCTGTTCGGTTCGCACCAGAACCTGCGAACAGACAAAATGTTTGTGTAAACTTTAGAACCCTATTAAATACAATGGACTCGAACTTTCGAAATCTAAAGTGTTAATTATAAAGGCTAATATGCAAGTTATTGTCCTAAAAAGTGTTTGGGGACCTGGGTCCTGCCCCAGGGGACATGTATCAATGCAAAAAGAAGTTTTAAAAACTGCAGTTTTTTCGGGAGCAGTGATTTTAATAATGCTTAAAATGAAAAAATAAAAGTGAAATATTCCTTTAAATTTCGTACCTGGGGGGTGTGTATGATATGCATGTAAAGTGGCGCATGTTTCCCGTGCTTAGAACTGTCCCTACAAAAAATGTCATTTTTGAAAGAAAAAAATGCATTTAAAACTGACTCGCGGCTATTAATGAATTGTCGGCTCCCGGCAATACATACAAAAGTCATTGATAAAAAAAAAAAAAAAAAGCGTGGGGGTTCCCCAGAATTCAATTACCAGGCCCTTCAGGTCTGGAATGGATATTAAGGGGAAACCCGCCGCAAATTTTAAAAAAAATTGACGTGGGGTTCCCCCAAATATCCATTCCAGGCCCTTCAGATCTGGCATGGATTTTAAGGGGAACTCCACCCCAAATTTAAAAAAAAAATGGCGTGGAGTCCCCCTAAAAATCCATACCAGACCCCTTATCCGAGCACGCAACCTGGCCGGCCGCAGGGGAAGAGGGGGGGACGAGAGAGCGCCCCCCCCTCCCTCCTGAACCGTACCAGGCCACATGCCCTCAACATGGGGAGGATGTCCCCATGTTGATGGGGACAAGGGCCTCATCCCCACAACCCTTGCCCGGTGGTTGTGGGGGTCTGCGGGCGGGGGGCTTATCGGAATCTGGAAGACCCCTTTAACAAAGGGGACCCCCAGATCCCGGCCCCCTCCCTATGTGAATTGGTAAGGGGTACATTGTACACCTACCATTTCACGAAGAAAGCGTAAAAAAATGTTTAAAAAAAACACACAAACACCTTGAAAAAGTCCTTTATTTAAAAAAAAAAAAAAAAAAACATTCCAGCGGTGAAATCCAGTGTCCCGCGGCGATCCCGATGTCCAGCGCTGTCCTTCATTGGTTGTGCCTGAGCGGACCTGATGGGGAACTCCCTCTCAGTATTTTAAATGTATAGACCCGCCCCTTCTAAAGTTCCCTATCAGGTCCGCTCAGCGGACCAGATGCGGAACATGAGAAGGGGCGGGTCTATACATGTATTACCAAAGTGAGAGCAGTTCCCCATCAGGTCCGCCCCCTCGGTATGTCGGACCCGCCTACGTCATTGGCTTGAGCGGGGAACTTCCTTCACTATGTAAATTTAAATTACACAGTGAAGGAAGTTCCCGGCTCAAGCCAAAGACGTAGGCGGGTCCGACATACCGAGGGGGCGGACCTGATGGGGAACTGCTCTCACTTTGGTAATACATGTATAGACCCGCCCCTTCTCATGTTCCGCATCTGGTCCGCTGAGCGGACCTGATGGGGAACTTTAGAAGGGGCGGGTCTATACATTTAAAGTACTGAGAGGGAGTTCCCCATCAGGTCCGCTCAGGCACAACCAATGACGGACAGCGCTGGACATCGGGATCGCCGCGGGACACTGGATTTCACCGCTGGAATGTTTTTTTTTTTTTTTTTTAAATAAAGGACTTTTTCAAGGTGTTTGTGTGTTTTTTTAAACATTTTTTTACGCTTTCTTCGTGAAATGGTAGGGGTACAATGTACCCCTTACCAATTCACATAGGGGGGGGGCCAGGATCTGGGGGTCCCCTTTGTTAAAGGGGTCTTCCAGATTCCGATAAGCCCCCCGCCCGCAGACCCCCACAACCACCGGGCAAGGGTTGTGGGGATGAGGCCCTTGTCCCCATCAACATGGGGACATCCTCCCCATGTTGAGGGCATGTGGCTTGGTACGGTTCAGGAGGGAGGGGGGGCCGCTCTCTCGTCCCCCCCTTTTCCCCTGCGGCCGGCCAGGTTGCGTGCTCGGATAAGGGGTCTGGTATGGATTTTTAGGGGGACTCCACGCCATTTTTTTTTTAAATTTGGGGTGGAGTTCCCCTTAAAATCCATGCCAGATCTAAAGGGCCTGGAATGGATATTTGGGGGAACCCCACGTCAATTTTTTTTTAAATTTGCGGCGGGGTTCCCCTTAATATCCATTCCAGACCTGAAGGGCCTGGTAATTGAATTCTGGGGAACCCCCACGCTTTTTTTTTTTTTTTATCAATTACTTTTGTATGTATTGCCGGGAGCCGACAATTCATTAATAGCCGCGAGTCAGTTTTAAATGCATTTTTTTCTTTCAAAAATGACATTTTTTGCAGGGACAGTTCTAAGCACGGGAAACATGCACCACTTCACATGCATATCATACACACCCCCCAGGTACGAAATTTAAAGGAATATTTCACTTTTATTTTTTCATTTTAAGCATTATTAAAATCACTGCTCCCGAAAAAACGGCCGTTTTTAAAACTTCTTTTTGCATTGATACATGTCCCCTGGGGCAGGACCCCGGTCCCCAAACACTTTTTAGGACAATAACTTGCATATAAGCCTTTATAATTAGCACTTTAGATTTCTCCCATAGATTTTTCGAATTTGCCGCGAACACCCCAATTTGTTCGCTGTTCGGCGAACGGGCGAACAGGCAATGTTCGAGTCGAACATGAGTTCGACTCGAACTCGAAGCTCATCCCTAGTCCTGAGATTTAAACAGCTCTTCCACACAGCACAGCCTCGTGAAGGGGTAAAATTAGGTGGTTGAGCCGTGTTTTAATGTTTCCACCAACTGCTTTCTCTTAAAGCGGAGTTCCACCCACAAATGGAACTTCCGCTTTAAGTGTAGGTGACCTCCTGACATGCCACATTTGGCATGTTAATTTGTTTTGGCACCCAGCTCCCACATCCTTCCTGGCGCCGCAGCGCCGGAAGGAAGATCACCTCTCCCCCTCCCTCCCTGCAATCTTTTGGGACACCTCACAGTTCCCAGAAGATTGCCCAGCCAATCACAGTGTGCAGCGTGGCTTGCGCATGTGCAGTGCGCGCCCGGCTGTGAAGCGGGACTCCGTGCACCTGCATCACTGGACCATGGTACTGGTGAGTGTCTGATTATTAAAAGTCAGCAGCTACACTTTTTGTAACTTTTTGGAACTTCGCTTTAAGCTGCAAAGACTGCTTTACAAGGGTATATACAGGTCCTTCTCAAAAAATTAGCATATTGTGATAAAGTTCATTATTTTCTGTAATGTACTGATAAACATTAGACTTTCATATATTTTAGATTCATTACACACAACTGAAGTAGTTCAAGCCTTTTCTTGTTTTAATATTGATGATTTTGGCATACAGCTCATGAAAACCCAAAAATCCTATCTCAAAAAATTAGCATATCATGAAAAGGTTCTCTAAACGAGCTATTAACCTAATCATCTGAATCAACTAATTAACTCTAAACACCTGCAAAAGATTCCTGAGGCTTTTAAAAACTCCCAGCCTGGTTCATTACTCAAAACCGCAATCATGGGTAAGACTTCCGACCTGACTGCTGTCCAGAAGGCCATCATTGACACCCTCAAGCAAGAGGGTAAGACACAGAAAGAAATTTCTGAACGAATAGGCTGTTCCCAGAGTGCTGTATCAAGGCACCTCAGTGGGAAGTCTGTGGGAAGTAAAAAGTGTGGCAGAAAACGCTGCACAACGAGAAGAGGTGACCGGACCCTGAAGAAGATTGTGGAGAAGGACCGATTCCAGACCTTGGAGGACCTGCGGAAGCAGTGGACTGAGTCTGGAGTAGAAACATCCAGAGCCACCGTGAACAGGCGTGTGCAGGAAATGGGCTACAGGTGCCGCATTCCCAAGGTCAAGCCACTTTTGAACCACAAACAGCGGCAGAAGCGCCTGACCTGGGCTACAGAGAAGCAGCACTGGACTGTTGCTCAGTGGTCCAAAGTACTTTTTTCGGATGAAAGCAAATTTTGCATGTCATTCGGAAATCAAGGTGCCAGAGTCTGGAGGAAGACTGGGGAGAGGGAAATGCCAAAATGCCTGAAGTCCAGTGTCAAGTACCCCCAGTCAGTGATGGTCTGGGGTGCCATGTCAGCTGCTGGTGTTGGTCCACTGTGTTTATCAAGGGCAGGGTCAAGGCAGCTAGCTATCAGGAGATTTTGGAGCACTTCATGCTTCCATCTGCTGAAAAGCTTTATGGAGATGAAGATTTCATTTTTCAGCACGACCTGGCACCTGCTCACAGTGCCAAAACCACTGGTAAATGGTTTACTGACCATGGTATTACTGTGCTCAATTGGCCTGCCAACTCTCCTGACCTGAACCCCATAGAGAATCTGTGGGATATTGGGAAGAGAAAGTTGAGAGACGCAAGACCCAACACTCTGGATGAGCTTAAGGCCGCTATCGAAGCATCCTGGGCCTCCATAACGCCTCAGCAGTGCCACAGGCTGGTTGCCTCCATGCCACGCCGCATTGAAGCAGTCATTTCTGCAAAAGGATTCCCGACCAAGTATTGAGTGCATAACTGAACATAATTATTTGAAGGTTGACTTTTTTTGTATTAAAAACACTTTTCTTTTATTGGTCGGATGAAATATGCTAATTTTTTGAGATAGGATTTTTGGGTTTTCATGAGCTGTATGCCAAAATCATCAATATTAAAACAAGAAAAGGCTTGAACTACTTCAGTTGTGTGTAATGAATCTAAAATATATGAAAGTCTAATGTTTATCAGTACATTACAGAAAATAATGAACTTTATCACAATATGCTAATTTTTTGAGAAGGACCTGTACATGCCATTGCTACACTGGGTTAAATCTGCCATAGTGTTTGTATTGCTGTCCATCCGGTCTTGAGATTTACACAGCTCCATACCTCCCAACTGTCCCTGATTTGGAACAAAGTCCCTCTGTCCCTCTTTCCTCGTTTGTCCCTCATTTTGGTCTGATCTATATAATTATATATACTGTAAAACATACTTTTTATCTTTCAAAAAGTGTTTCCCAGCTCTAAATCTTTCATCCAATTTCTAAATTGCTGCATTTGTAAATTTCTAAGGCCAGTATAAAGGAATAGTAGTGGTAAATAAGCACTTTTTTGTATAATTCTCCTTTAAGGGGGCGTGGCAGGGTGTGTGTCCTATGCCTACATACTTTTGATGATAGGTGTCCCTCATTTCCATGTTAAAATGTTGGGAGGTATGCAGCTCTGCCACACAGCACAGCCTTGTCTACCAGGGCAGAAGAGTTGTTATTTTTCCCTGCAGAAGTTCAGTAACACTTTGGAAAAGTCTATGACAGGCTGAAATATGCTGCAGCTGGACGCTGTAGTGGAAGTCATGTTTAGGGCCCTATGCATCCATATATTCTTGATCGCATAGGGCCCTAGATACTATTACCACTCAGTACAGTGTCCAGCCCCGCTGCCTGCCACCTGCAGCCTATCATTAACTCAGATGCCCAATGTGTATGTGGCCATAGAGAAATGCTATACAGTATGTAGATTATGCAGTTTACAGTTCAGCATACTACTAAGTAGTCAAACAGGGGTAAGGAGGGAAATTCCAGAGCCTATAACTTCAATGATTTAGATATGGCGGTTTCCATATTTCCATCCTGACAGGTTCACTTTAGGGGCTCTTTCACACTTGTGCAAAAAGGCCACAATACTGCAATGCATGACAACGTGTGGGCAGGTTGCATGAGGGAGGCAATGAGGTGTTCTGTGCCCCCTAAAGGCCAACTGAGACATGGCATGGAAACTCATGAGGTGGCATTTGTTTCTCACTGGCTTTTTTCTCTATAGCAGGGGTATCCAAACTTTCTCACAAAAGCGCCAGTTTATTGTTCTTCAGACTTTAGTGGGGCTTGACTGTGGCTAGTGGGGGTAGAAAATGTACTAGGATCAGTGAGAATAAACATGGCCTCTGGGTTGGTGGTCAGTAGGAGAAGGAGTAGTGCCCCATTATTGTTATTTATGGAAGGAATAATACCCCATTATTGATATCCGTATAAGAAATAGTGCCCCATTGCTGGTGTCAGTGGGAGGAATATGGCCTTATATCATTGGGAGGAATAATGCCCCAAGGGATGGATAAAGGCTAGCAAGGGGCCACAGTTTATAGACCACTGCTCTATCAGGCAAACTTGTCTCTATAAAAGGTGGCACCCCAATAGTTGTTGTAGTGCACTTATACCACTTGTGTGACCTTAAATAAGTTCAAACCAGGTAAAGATTCTTCTCTAAATGAATTCTTTACTCAGAATCTCTCCTCATCATATAACATATTACGTCTCTACCATTAAAACAAGCTGGTGTTGCCCCTGGTACACTGTCCCATTATCAGGTCCATATGTTGGTTAAAAAAAACATAAGAGTAAGTGTCCCATGTCCTAGAAACTTGGTTGGGTTCCCAACAAGGGGTGCTGAAGAGCAAAGCACTTTCATCTGCTGGCAGAGGTCCTCCTTACACTTCCCAGAAAAGGAGTTCTGACTTTACTGTTACTTCACTTGCTGCATACTAGCTCTGGCTTAGTAACTCATAAAATATTAAAGGGACACTAAAGCTTCCCTTTTTTTTTTGCACAAAAAAACAAAAATGTTATACTTACCTCCACTGTGCAGCTCGTTTTGCACACAGTGGCCCCAATCCACGTCTTCTGGGGTCCCTCGGCGGCTGTCTCGGCTCCTCTCCGCAAGGACTCCACACCTTCATTCGAGCGAGCTCGCATGGTGTGGAGTTATTGCAGGCACGCTCCCATGATACAGCGGCGGCCATAGCCGCCGACTGTATCACTCGGCCCCGCCCCCAGGCGTGCCGCGTCATTGGATGTGATTGACAGCAGTGCCAGCCAATGGCTGCGCTGCTTTCAATCCATCCAGTGTAGCCAATCGGCGGCCAGGCTGAGAACCAAGGATGACGGGGATGAGCGCGGGACTCTTGAGGGGCCAGGTAAGTAAAATGGGGGCTCGGGAAGGGGGCGGTACTGTCGGATGTTTTTTCACCTTAATGCATAGGATGCATTAAGGTGAAAAACATGTACCTTTACAACCCCTTTAAGGCTGGGTTCACACTTAGTGCAGATGCGGTTAACAGTAGGGGTCCGGTGCATCCCTATTCTCTGTCTCAGGGACAAATCAAGCCCAAATTTTAGCCTAAATTCGGACCTGAAACGGTGCCAAAGATGCACAGGAGAGCCTCTCCTCCTTTCAGAGCCGGGAACACTCTCCTGTAATGTGAATTGGATGCAGAGAAACCTGCATCCAATTAACATCAGTGTGCACCCAGCCTTAAGCCCTTGAATTCACAAAAACAGCCCAGCAACACACATTTTCAGAAGGAAGCCAACATGGACTGAAGGAGGTATTTTTTTTTACTCAGCACAGGTTTCCAGACATAGATTATTATTATTGATTGTCAGAACAGATACTTGTGTAGCACCCACTACCTTTTTGGTAGGTGCTAGAATAGGCTTTTGTCTCAGGTTCTGGCGTAGGCAAATCTAGGCAGGTCTGTGCATTATGCTAGGCCTGTTTGTTTTGATTTGGGACTGGGACTGTTCAGTACAACAGTGGGTGTGACCACTTGTGCTCAGGCTCAGAGACACCTCCCCTGCTTTCAGTCAGTAAAGTTCTGGAACAGGGGTTGGACTTGAGGTTCTGAGTGACAGGCAGTTCATGTGAGGAGCTCAGCCAATCCCCTTTCTGCATTGCAGGGGGGCGGGCTTCCTATAAAAACTGAGGTCACATGCTATTTAGGAGGAGTTGTCACTCAGAGGAAGGAGAATGGAGCAGTAGTGTTTCTGTGTGGAGGCCCCCTGCTGGGGCCTACCATGTGCCGAGGAGGACCATCCCTCTTCAGCATCGCAGAGGAGGAATTTAGGATGAAGAGAAGGGAGTAATGGAACTGTTACTGCTGGACTGTGCGACTGAACCACATTTTCTTCCATGGACCAGGGAACATGGAGAAGGTCGGTGGGTACACTACAGCAAGTGGTGGAACCAGAGGAATCTAGTAAAGTGTTAGTGTAGACTGTTGTGGCCTGGGAGCGCAACAGTTCAAGGAGAGACTTTAAGTTTAGTGTGGATTGCTGTGGCCGGGGAACTCAGTTTCTACAAGATTGGACTATCTGGGCCTAGTAGTCCACCAGTTGCCATATGCTGTAAAGGTACTGGGCCGTCGGGGGAGGTGTGTGGCTACACTTCTGACTCAGTGCCAGCATTTGAGGAAATGTCAGTATGTTGGAGAGTTATCCAGAGTGACTCTTCACAGGAAAGCAAGTGATTCAGGAACAGTTTGCAGCAAAGGCTTTAGTAAAGAATTTAAAGTGATACTCTGCAAACGTCAATGCAGCATCAAAGGAGCAATAGTCTGCAGTGACGCAGCATAATAGGCTGTAAACGTTGCTGTGCCTTATTTCTCAAATGGAATTTACTAATGTGCTAAAGTGTTTTGGGCATCCCATGTCATTCCTATTCTTTCCTATTCTATCCAAGTTAATCCTGCAATAAAAATACTGCAAGGCAACGCAAGTGACTTTTCATTGTCTAAAAAATGGAGGAATGGAGGGTCTGGCAGCAGGGTGATGTGTTGATCTTATGAACTCGTGCCAGTGCACCGCTACACTTGTATTGCAGGAAATATACTCAAGCACAGAGCTGAGTTGAAGAAAATTATCAAATGTTTGTTCTCTTCTTACCGTTAAAGCTAATCTAACAAAATTACATAATATTACATATCTCAGCTTCAGGTGTGAGCACCTTTACAAGCATAGCACTAGGGATGAGCTCGATGTTCGAGTCGAACATAGGTTCGACTCGAACATCGGCTGTTCGCGCGTTCGGCGAACAACGAACGATTTGGGCCGTACCTCCTGACCATATTGCACCTTAACTTAGCCTGTATTGCTGCTTTTTCCTGGTGTGTTACACCAACAGGATTTTGCGGCACTTACAGCGGGCGGAGTGTGCCTCCTGACCATATTACACCTTAACTTAGCCTGTATTGCTGCTTTTTCCTGGTGTGTTACACCAACAGGATTTTGCGGCACTTACAGCGGGCGGAGTGTGCCTCCTGACCATATTACACCTTAACTTAGCCTGTATTGCTGCTTTTCCCATTTCCCTGCAGGCCATTAGAATGTCTGGAAGGCAAACAAGGAGAGGCAGACAGTCAGGAGCCAATAAAAGAGGGCAAGCAGACTCTGTGTCTAGAGACAACAGTGCTGGTCGTGGACGCGGTGCATCGCCATCAGCACGTGGCCATGGGACACGCTTGTCCTTCTTTTCGGCAGCTGGACGTGTTGAGCAGCATCATGCCGAAGACTTGGTAGAGTGGATGACCAAGCCCTCCTCATCCTCCTCATCCTCTCTCACCCAGGCTCAGGGTACTGGCAATGCAGCTGCCAAAGCGTCCTCTTCCCTGGTATCAATGTCATCATCAGTCACTCCTTCCCTAGACCAACCATGTCCTCCTGAGGAGTCCCCCGAACTGTTTGAGCACAGTGTTGGGTACATGCTCCAGGAGGATGCCCAGCGTTTCAAAGGGTCTGATGATGATACCCAGCTAGAGGAAGGCAGTAGCGTGAGAGCAGAGAGAGGGGATGCTCAAGAAGGACACCAATCTGGCAGTCATGTTCCAGCAGCTGCAGCATACTGCCAGATTGGCTCCAGTGATGAGGAGGGAGGGGATGATGAGGTCACTGACTCCACGTGGGTGCCTAATAGGAGAGAGGATGAGGAGGAGGCACATCTCCAACGAGGCAGGATGCCCTCGGGGGGGCCAGCGTAAGGGCAGCACACCGACGGAATCACACCGCAGAGCTCCGCCTTTGCAGGGCGCTGCCTCTGCCCGTTATTCAAAAAGTTTTTTGGTGTGGGCCTTTTTTGAGGCGAGTGCATCAGATCGCACAGCTGCTGTTTGCAACATATGTCTCAAGCATATATCGCGTGGCCAAAACATCACCCGCTTGGGCACCACATGCTTGACCAGACATATGTTGACCTGCCATGCAGCTCGTTGGCAAGCCTACCTTAAAGACCCACACCAAAGAACAAAGCTGACCTCTTCTTGCACCGCATCAGCTGGGATCTCCAACCCCACTATACCTTCAGTCCTCTCTGAAACCTGCTCTGAGAGGAATGAAGGTGTAGAATTAGATGTGTCACAGCAAAGTACTTGCGGGCACTCTGCTAGCAGTACACCGACGTCCGATTCTAGCAGGCAAATTTCCCTGCCCCAGCTGCTGGACGGTCGAAAGAAGTTCACTCCCAGCCATCCACATGCCCAGCAGTTGAATGCTAGCTTGGCTAAATTGCTAGTGCTTCAACTGCTGCCTTTTCAGTTGGTAGACTCGGCCCCCTTCCGTGAGTTTGTGCAATGTGCGGTTCCTCAGTGGCAGGTTCCCAAACGCCACTTTTTCTCACGGAAGGCGATTCTGGCTCTCTACCAGCATGTGGAAGGCAATGTCTTGGCCTCGCTGGACAGGGCGGTCAGCGGTAAGGTGCATATTACCGCTGACTCATGGTCCAGCAGGCATGGACAGGGACGTTACCTTTCTTTCACGGCCCATTGGGTCACTCTTTTGGCAGCTGGGAAGGATGCAGGACAAGGTGCAGTAGTGTTGGAGGTTGTTCCACCGCCACGCCTCCAAAATGCTACTACTGGTTGTGACACACCTCTGTCCTCCACCCCCTCCTCTTCTTCTTCCTCCGTGGCCTCTTCCTGTGCTTTGTCCTTGGAACCAGCGGTGCTCCATAGGCGTTCAAGGGGCTACGCAAGTACGCAGGCAAAAAGATGCCATGCCGTGCTTGCGCTGGTGTGTTTGGGGGACAGGAGCCACACTGGGGCAGAGGTTCTGTCTGCTCTGCAGGGGCAGGCCGAGAGGTGGTTGACGCCATGCCAGCTTAAGCCAGGAATGGTAGTTTGCGACAATGGCACCAATCTCCTCTCCGCTCTCCGACAGGGACAACTGACCCATGTGCCCTGTGTGGCTCACGTCCTTAACCTGGTGGTGCAGCGGTTCTTGGGCAGGTACCCGGGCTTACAGGATGTCCTGAGGCAGGCCAGGAAAGTCTGTGTGCATTTCCGCAGATCTTATAATGCCAGTGCTTGCCTGGCTGAGCTGCAAAAGGAGTTGAACCTGCCCAAGAACCGCCTTATATGTGACATGCCCACCAGGTGGAACTCAACGTTGGCCATGCTGCAGCGGCTGCACACGCAGCAGAGGGCCATCAATGAGTACCTGTGCGACTACGGCACCAGGGTCAGGGGAGCTCAGGTTTTTTTCACCACGCCAGTGGGGCATGATCAGGGATGCATGCACTGTCCTGGCACCATTTGAGGAGGCCACGAGGATGGTGAGCAGTGACAGTGCATGCATCAGTGACACTGTACCTCTTGTCCACCTGTTGGAACATACGCTGCGTGGAATAATGGACAGGGCACTTGAGGCAGAACAGAGGCAGGAAGAGGAGGACTTCCTTGCCTCTCAAGGCCCCCTTTACCCAGACAGTGTTCCTTCTGTCCCACCCATCGCACAGGAAGAAGAGGAGGAGGAGGAGGATTGTGTCAGCATGGAGGTGGAGCCTGGCACTCAGCATCATCAGCAGCAGTCTTTTAGGGATGATTTACAGTCCCAAGAAACCAGTGGACTTGTACGTGGCTGGGAGGAGGTGGCTGCGGATCATGTCGTTCTTAGTGACCCAGAGGACTCCGGACTGAATGCCTCAGCTAACCTACGCTGCATGGCCTCCCTGATCCTGCAAAGTCTGCGGAAGGATCCTCGTATTCTTCGGATCAAGGAGAGGGACCATTACTGGCTGGCCACTCTCCTTCATCCACGGTACAAGGGTAAGGTTGCGGACCTTATCTTACCGTCGCAGAGGGAGCAGAGGATGAGAAAACTCCGGGAGGCCTTGCAGAAAGGTCTGTGCAACGCGTTCCCAGAGACTGGGAGGTTACAAACTCCTGGTCCTGGACAACGAGTTGCTGAGGCTTCGGTCAGTCAAAGAAGGAGCGGTGGGGAAGGTGGCCGTCTGACCGAAGCGTTCAGACAATTCTTTAGTCCGCAGCCCCAAGGTATGATCGGTTCCAGCAACCATCGCCAGCGTCTGATATACATGGTGCAGGAATACCTAGGGGCAAGGTCAGACTTGGACACCTTCCCCACCGAAAATCCTCTGGCTTACTGGGTCTTGAGGATGGATCACTGGCCAGAGCTTGCACAGTATGCAATTGAGCTACTGGCCTGTCCTGCATCCAGCGTTCTTTCAGAACGCACATTCAGTGCTGCTGGAGGATTTGTCACGGATCACAGGGTGCGCCTGTCCACCGACTCTGTTGATCGACTGACCTTCATAAAGATGAACCAGTCTTGGATCACCACCAGCTACCAAACACCTGAAGCTGATATAACAGACTAATTTATTTTCAAATGTCACATCCCTTCAAGACTGATGCTGAGAGACTGTCCTGTTATGTTGACTGACTATCCTCCTCCTCCTCAATGATCCGATTGACGATGATAGCTTGGAAGAACATTTTTGTTTCTGGGTGCCGCCACCAGTGGCTAAGGCCCAATTTTTCAGCCCCTGTTTAACAGGGGTGTGTTATTACAATTTTTTATGCAATGCTTTGCAGCAGGGCTCATTCCTGCACTCCAACTAGAGTATCTGGGAGTGGTTGCAGTGTCGTGGCTAAGGCCCAATTTTTCAGCCCCTGTTTAACAGGGGCGTGTAATTACAATTTGTGATGCAATACTTTGCAACAGGGCTCATTGCTGTGCTCCAAGTACAGTATCTGTGAGGGATTGCAGTGTTGTGGCACTAGTGCCTAAGGCCCAATTTTTCTGCCCCTGTTTAACAGGGGCATGTAATTACAATTCTTGATCTAATAATTCACAGCAGGGCCCATTCCTGCGCCCACCAAGACTAACTGTGAGGCCTTACAGTGTTGTGTCAACACTACCACCACCACCACCACCACCAAAGGCCCAATTTTTCAGCCCCTGTTCAGACAGCAAAACAAATGTTACAGGGGTGATAACCCTTCCCTATGTTTTCCAAAAAGTTTAAAAATAGATTTTTGGGCTGGAGCTACACTTAAACAATGTACCTGTTCAAAATTACAAACAGATTCTACATAAGAACAAACCTACAGTCCCTGTCTTGTATGCACCGCCTGTATACGGCTGTTCAGAGTATATAGGGCCTTTTTTATTTTGTGTGCGGGGTTCCCCTTAATATCCATACAAGACCCAAAGGGGCTGGTAATGGGGGGGGGGGGTGTGTGATGGGGTAGCTATGCCATTTTTCTTAAAGATTTTCATCCATATTACCGGGACCAGACATTACATTAAAGCCGCAAGCAGTTTTAAATGGCTTTTTTTTCCTTTAGAAATGTAATTTTGTGCAGGGACAGTTCTAAACACGGGAAACACGTGGCACTTCACAGGCATACTTTAGACACCCCCCAGGTACGATATTTAAAGTAATATTTGACTTATTTTTTTTCACTTTATGCATCATTAAAATGACTGCTCCAGAAAAACGGCCGTTTTTAAAACTTCTTTTTGCATTGATACATGTCCCCTGGTGCAGAACCCGGGTTCCCAAACCCTTTTTAGGACAATAACATGCATAATAGTCGTTATAATTAGCACTTTAGATTTCGAACGTTCGCATCCATTGTATTTAATAGGGTTCTAAAGTTCGTGCGAACTTTCGGTCCGTTCGCGGGTTCTGGTGCGAACCGAACCCGGGGGTGTTCGGCTCATCACTACATAGCACCTATTTGTCACATCCTGTTAATACTGTAATATTTTAGGCTCGGTTCACACTTGTGCGGTGCGAATTCCAGCTCTCTTATCTCAGCAGATCATCTCCATTTTAGCTGCGAATTCGGTGACCTGGGAGAGAGGAGGGGGGGGGGAAGTGTAGTGAGGAGAAGGAGAGAAATCCTGTTGAGAACTGAACACATCTGTGAATCAGATGCGTGCCCATAGAAGATAATGGGCCTGAATTCGCACCTGAGCCGCACTGCAATGCCTAGAAAGCGCACACGTTTTTTGGGCAATGCGCAGTGAGAATATGTGAACCAGCCTCATTAAAATCAATGTATTTTATAATGTTATGCGAATTGGATGCGGTGTAAGCCGCAACCAATTCGCATAGGTGTGAACGGGGCCTTAAATAGGCACAAAGATAAGACTAACCTGCAAAGAGACCCAGTGTCTGTAAATGCAAAAGAATAAGGATGCACTGGGGGAGATTTACTAAAACTGGTGAACACAGAATCTGGTGCAGCTTGTACCTGTACATAGGGGGTTATTTACGAAAGGCAAATCCACTTTGCACTACAAGTGCACTTGGAAGTGCAGTCGCTGTAGATCTGAGGGGAAGCTTTGAAATTAGGGGAGGCTCTGCTGTGCTCTGGGGAAGGGGGGGTAACAACAAAGGACCTTTCATGCACAGTGCGGTTGATTTACTAAAGGCAAATCCACTCTGCACTTCCAAGTGCACTTGTAGTACAAAGTCGATTTGCCTTTAGTAAATAAACCCTAGTGTATTGATGCAGAGAGCAGTATCAGCGCCGCTCTCCACCATCAGAGGCCCACCAAATGCTGGAAGAAGACCAAAGAGAAAGAGGACAACTGATTCATTTAGCGGGCACTAGCGCCCACTGACCAGGAAAAATTAAACTGTCCCACAACCGCTGTTGCTATGCGGTGGTGTGGCATTTACAAAGTTAAAATAGGCAGTGACGAGGCAACGATTTGCCTTCTTACCACTTGTTAAGCGCCCCTGAAAAGCGATCTGACCGTGGAATCAGAGGCGCAGCAGTTTTTGCCTCATGTGTCAACATACCCTTACAGGTTTGTGTTTTGTTAAAGGTTTGACATGCAATAGACATTAGACATGTGCATTCGTTTTCGTCCGAATGCATTTTCGTCCGAATTTCAGGTATTTTCGTTATCGTTTTAACAAACGAAAACGAAAATGCAGAATCCGAAAACCGAAAGATCCGACATAAACAAATGCTTAATTTTCGTTTTCGTTGCAACAACAGTTCGATATAGATAGGAGATTCGACATGACGCTGACAATAACAATCTGTGTCCATCGAACCTGTGGTCGAATGTGCCTAACCTTAACTCTATTAGTCCAAGATTATTCTACATAGAGAGAAAAGATTCGACATTATAGAGAGAAAAGATTCGACATTATAGAGAGAAAAGATTCGACATAGAGAGAAAAGATCACTGCTGGAATTGGGTGGGGGAAGTAAAATAAAAAAATGATGATGATGAATGTTATTGGCTGATTGTAACCAAAGAGGAGGAGCAGTAAAATAGCTAGAACTAACTTGACAATTCAACATGAACGACGAAGATTCAACGAAGCATCGAAAAACATACAAACGTCGAATCTGTCATTGAAGGCTTATGGTGTCTGTTGAAAGTTCTAAGAAGATTCTACGGAGCAGATAAACTGTACGACGCTAAAATCGTACATTTCCGGTCAAATGCTCGGCCCATAGGCTATAGAAGAATTCTAATGTTGGTTGACTAGTAGGGATGAGCTTCGAGTTCGAGTCTAACTCATGTTCGACTCGAACATTGCCTGTTCGCCCGTTCGCCGAACAGCGAACAAATTGGGGTGTTCACGGCAAATTCGAAAAATCTATGGGAGATATCTAAAGTGCTAATTATAAAGGCTTATGTGCAAGTTATTGTCCTAAAAAGTGTTTGGGGACCCGGGTCCTGTCCCAGGGGACATGTATCAATGCAAAAAGAAGTTTTAAAAACGGCTGTTTTTTTCGGGAGCAGTGATTTTAATAATGCCTAAAATGAAAAAATTAAAGTGTAATATTCCTTTAAATTTCGTACCTGGGGGGTGTGTATGATATGCATGTAAAGTGGCGCATGTTTCCCGTGCTTAGAACTGTCCCTGCATAAAATGTCATTTTTGAAAGAAAAAAAGCCATTTAAAACTCACTCGCGGCTATTAATGAATTGTCGGCTCCCGGCAATACATACAAAAGTCATTGATAAAAAAATAAAAAATAAAGCGTGGGGGTTCCCCAGAATTCAATTACCAGGCCCTTCAGGTCTGGAATGGATATTAAGGGGAACCCCGCCGCGAATTTAAAAAAAAATTGACGTGGGGTTCCCCCAAATATCCATTCCAGGCCTTTCAGATCTGGCATGGATTTTAAGGGGAACTCCACCCCAAATTAAAAAAAAATGGCGTGGAGTCCCCCTAAAAATCCATACCAGACCCCTTATCCGAGCACGCAACCTGGCCGGTCGCAGGGGAAAAGGGGGGGACGAGAGAGCGGCCCCCCTCCCTCCTGAACCGTACCAGGCCACATGCCCTCAACATGGGGAGGATGTCCCCATGTTGATGGGGACAAGGGTCTCCTCCCCACAACCCTTGCCCGGTGGTTGTGGGGGTCTGCGGGCGGGGGGCTTATCGGAATCTGGAAGACCCCTTTAACAAAGGGGACCCCCAGATCCCGCCCCCCCCCATGTGAATTGGTAAAAAAATGTTTAAAAAAACACACAAACACCTTGAAAAAGTCCTTTATTTAAAAAAAAAACAAAAAAACATTCCAGCGGTGAAATTCAGTGTCCCGCGGCGATCCCGATGTCCAGCGCTGTCCTTCATTGGTTGTGCCTGAGCGGACCTGATGGGGAACTCCCTCTCAGTATTTTAAATGTATAGACCCGCCCCTTCTAAAGTTCCCCATCAGGTCCGCTCAGCAGACCAGATGCGGAACATGAGAAGGGGTGGGTCTATACATGTATTACCAAAGTGAGAGCAGTTCCCCATCAGGTCCGCCCCCTCGGTATGTCGGACCCGCCTACGTCATTGGCTTGAGCGGGGAACTTCCTTCACTATGTAAATTTAAATTACACAGTGAAGGAAGTTCCCCGCTCAAGCCAATGACGTAGGCGGGTCCGACATACCGAGGGGGCGGACCTGATGGGGAACTGCTCTCACTTTGGTAATACATGTATAGACCCGCCCCTTCTCATGTTCCGCATCTGGTCCGCTGAGCGGACCTGATAGGGAACTTTAGAAGGGGCGGGTCTATACATTTAAAATACTGAGAGGGAGTTCCCCATCAGGTCCGCTCAGGCACAACCAATGAAGGACAGCGCTGGACATCGGGATCGCCGCGGGACACTGGATTTCACCGCTGGAATGTTTTTTTTTTTTTTAAATAAAGGACTTTTTCAAGGTGTTTGTGTGGTTTTTTTAAACATTTTTTTACGCTTTCTTCGTGAAATGGTAGGGGTACAATGTACCCCTTACCAATTCACATAGGGGGGGCCGGGATCTGGGGGTCCCCTTTGTTAAAGGGGTCTTCCAGATTCCGATAAGCCCCCCGCCTGCAGACCCCCACAACCACCGGGCAAGGGTTGTGGGGATGAGGCCCTTGTCCCCATCAACATGGGGACATCCTCCCCATGTTGAGGGCATGTGGCCTGGTACGGTTCAGGAGGGAGGGGGGGCCGCTCTCTCGTCCCCCCCTTTTCCCCTGTGGCCTGCCAGGTTGCGTGCTCGGATAAGGGTCTGGTATGGATTTTTAGGGGGACTCCACGCCATTTTTTTTTTAATTTGGGGTGGAGTTCCCCTTAAAATCCATGCCAGATCTGAAGGGCCTGGAATGGATATTTGGGGGAACCCCACGTCAATTTTTTTTTTAATTTGCGGCGGGTTTCCCCTTAATATCCATTCCAGACCTGAAGGGCCTGGTAATTGAATTCTGGGGAACCCCCACGCTTTTTTTTTTTTTTTTTTATCAATGACTTTTCTATGTATTGCCGGGAGCCGACAATTCATTAATAGCCGCGAGTCAGTTTTAAATGACTTTTTTTCTTTCAAAAATGACATTTTTTGCAGGGACAGTTCTAAGCACGGGAAACAAGCGCCACTTTACATGCATATCATACACACCCCCCAGGTACGAAATTTAAAGGAATATTTCACTTTTATTTTTTCATTTTAAGCATTATTAAAATCACTGCTCCCGAAAAAACGGCTGTTTAAAAAAAAAAAAGTTTGCATTGATACATGTCCCCTGGGGCAGGACCCGGGTCCCCAAACACTTTTTAGGACAATAACTTGCATATTAGCCTTTATAATTAACACTTTAGATTTCGAACGTTCGAGTCCATTGTATTTAATAGGGTTCTAAAGTTCACACGGCTCATCCCTGTTGACTAGTAATAGTAATTAAAAAATATAATTATTACTAATGTCATACAATAGAATTCATCTATAGCTTGTAGGCGGAACATTCGACCGGAAATGTACGATTGCAGCGTCGTACAGTTTCGCTGCTCCGTCGAATCTTCTTTGAACATTCGACAGACACCATAAGCCTTCAATGACAGATTCGACCTTAATTAATTCAGATTTTCGGACGAATGCAATTTCTAACGAAAAACGAAATAAATAAAAACGAATTTCGGGAGTAACTAAATAAATTTATTTTTCTAACGAAAACGAAATTCCGAAACGAAATATTTCAGTGTGCACATGTCTAATAGACATTGCTAGAATTAATAGACAGTCAGTCCACAGCTGTTATTATTACCTGCACTTACAACATTTGAATGTGTGTTTGAAAGTGTCAGGCTGACATAATACACAAAAGCCCAAATTTATTTTTATCCAAAGACTCTGCCAGGCCAAACCAAACAACTGTTTTTATATATCAGTGAGAATGATAATGGAGTTTGGAGCATGTGAAGGGTCCAGGCAATACTTGAGATGTAATAAAATATGGCTGACGAAGCTGGGCAGCTCACTGGAGCCTACAAAATTTCCTCACATTCCCTGACACAGCATCACTTTCCAGGAAACAGGTCGGAGAGATCCGGGAAAGGAGAACGGATATACTGCAGGGAGCCTGTACTGGCTGCAGAAGTGTTAATGCACAGAGAACCTCAACCTGTTTTGCTTTCCTAGTGATTTTCACTCCTCTCTAGGAATCTTAATCAGCAGGAATACATTTACATAATGAGCTGATTCCTCCAGATCAGATCCCCAGAGAGCAAGGACTGTGAGATTAATAAAACCTACACAAATATTTATGACACTTTCACAAAGCTTTGTTATGAGAAACACAGGGGCTGCCATTGAAGAACTCCTTCTAAAAAATGTTAGTTTCCTGGCCTGTATGCCATTGCTGATCCACTGGCTTTTTAAGGTAATGACTTGGCATATGGATAGTAGGTAAGCCAAAGTTAAAGTGCACCTGTTCACATTATGGATATTAAAGTGAGATTAAAGTCTTGTTTTTTTGTTCAAAACTAACAAACATGTTAAGCCTTGTACACACGGTCGGACTTCCATCGGACTTTTATGTGGATTACATAGCATACACACCACAGGACTTTTCTGCAAATTTTCCCAAAACTTTTTGCAACATCAGGTGGTTTTTCTGCTCTTTACCGCCACCCTTTGGTCAACTTCTGCTACTGTTGGTTGATTGTTGATTGTCGGACAAAAGTCCTATGGTTTTCTGTACACACGGTAGGACTTTGCTCCATCGGACTTTTGTTGGGCAAAAGTTTGTCCGTTTGCAGACCCAACTTTTGTCCGATGAAAACACAAAAAAAAAAAAAAAGTTTGTCCGATGGAGCGTACACACAGTCGGATTGTTGGTCCAACTTGCTCAAAATGAAGTTTGTTGGCCAAAAGTCCGACCGTGTGTATGGGGCTTACCTGCTCTATGTAATGGTTTTGCATAGAGCAGCCCCAATCCTCCTCTTCTCGGGTCCCTCACCAGCACTCCTGGCCCTTCCCTCCTGCCGAGTGCCCCCACAGCAAGCAGCTTGCTATAGGGGCACCCGAGCTGAGCCGTGGCTCTGTGAGTCTATTCAGACATGGAGCCACAGCTCAGCCCCACCCCCTTCTCTCCTCATTGGCTCACTGACTTTGATTGACAGTCCAGGCTGAGGTTGCCACTCCATCCACCGCCATAGGATTCTCTAGATGTGCTGCATTCTTCCTTTGATTGACAGTAACGGGAGCCAATGGTGCCTTGCTACTGTCTCAGCCAATGAGGAGATGGAGTCTTGGCCAGCCACGACTCTGGTGCAACATCGCTGGATCGAGATGGGGTTCAGGTAAGTATTAGGGGGGCTGCTACACACAGGTGTTTTATCTTAATGCATAGAATACATTAAGATAAAAAAAACACTTCTAACTTTAGAACCACTTTAAAGTATTTGCATAATAGTGAAAAGCAGGAAAAGAGCTTTCAGGCCCGGTTCACAACATTGCGAATTGGATGCGGGATTGCCGCATCCAATTCGCAATAGCAGGAGATTGTGACCCACTCTCTATGAAGCCGGTTCACATATCTCTGATGTGGCTCCGGTGCGAATTTGCACAGGAGCCCTTTGAGTCTTTTGGTGTGTTTCAGGTCTGAATTCAGCCCAAAATTCTGGCTGAAATTGGACCTGAAACGGTGAACCAGGACACACCGGACCCCTGGTGTGAGCCGCATCGGCATGCAGTGTGAACTGAGCCTAAAACAAGCCCTCACTAAGCTCTCTAGCTGCTTGTATTGTGAAATAACTCATTCTCCTCTCTAAGGCTTGGTTCACACCTCTATGGCTGAGTTCTGCATGTAGGGCAGCCCATTCATTTCAATGGACTGTGTCAGGAAAGGCTCTGCCATAGTGCAGATCCAGTTTCCAGGCAAGCATATTTAGCAAGGGGTTACGATCAACAGTATCCTAAAAGACTACTTTGTGTTCCTAACTAAGAGGTTGGCTCCCTCTGGTGTCTGTTTATGTTGTGCCATTGAAGTTTATTCAGTTCCGTTGTATTATGGAACAAAGCATGGTGGGCATTGTAGTGCGAGATGAAGTGACTCTATTGCCGTGGGTTGGATTGAGACTACAATACCCACAGTGCTACTGTGATACCAGAAAACAGTGCGCCACCGCACAGCCTGCTGGGGAACCTTATATAAGGACAAGCAAGGCCTCAGCACGCTCTCTCTGGATGCCATCTTTCAACAGCGCGCCTATGCCGTAGAAGCCTGGGCCTAAAGTTGGAGAGCGGATCGCCGACGGAGGGATCCTTGTGGACAGCATCGCTGACTGAGCTTCAGAGAGGGGACTGTCCTACGCTCCACCGCATCTGACGCCATCCATCCACCGGCACCTTGTAAGCGGCCACGCGGTGAACCGGCGACATCTTGCCTGATGGAGATACCAGTGAGGAGAGGAGTCTCAGTGGTGAGAAGGCACTTGCCTACCAACATAGTTAACTGAGTTGCAGGAGAGTGGTCCCTATAGTCCCACTTGTACCATCTGACAATTGCAGTGCCACAGATAGGGATCCTTTGCACCCAAGAGGGGGACAGAGGATTGGAAGAACTAGCGTTCCTTTACTTCTACTTTACATTCACCGAGTGATTACTTTTCCTCTTCACATATTGTTTGGAATACAATTAAGTGCACCAACAGAGCTAGCAGAAGACAAGTTGAACTTAAAGGAACAGTCATCAATTTATTTCTCTGCAACGTTTACTACAAAGGGATACACACCAGTTTGAACTGTCCAATAGAGGGAGCCATATAGCCATAAGAACTCCAATGCTTGATGTAACTGTTTATATTGCCTCTGTGGTTCTGCTGTTATAGTGAGTGTGTGTGAAACTTGGTGGGGAAGTGTCCCTGTTCCGGTATCATAGCATTGGGAGATTCCTCCACCATACACTTACTCGCACCTGACCCAGGTTATGATAATTGGGTCTTGTGATATAGAAGTCTTGCTTGAACCAGTTATGTTTCATTAACTTTGCAGGGATCTGTGTATTGTCAATTTTATCTATGTAACCATTGTTCTACTCTTTTCCAAGTAAACATTTTACTACTGGTTAAGTTACATCCTGTGTGGAACTCAATCTATTGCAGCTGAGAGTCAGGTGACCAGTGCCAAGGTAACGGTAACTATACATATTACAGTGTGGTGTTGTTGTGGTCCTCTTTGCCATTGGGTCCCACATCCATACTGTTATCCAGTTGTGCCAATGGGGGTTCGAGACAAATTTCTGGGGTTGACAGGCAGAGTGAAGACCCAAAACTCATACCAGCAGCTCCTATGGGGGTAGTGCTACATGTGGGGGCTCCTAATCCGGGATTTGCTGTTACCCTGAGCAACTCAGAAAAGTTTTTTCACCGAGAGTCTACGTTAAAGAGGGCCCTGGACTGTGTTACTTGTTACGAAAAAAAGGGGTTAAGTGCGGATCACTTTCTAAGTGCGTAGGCTGCGGGCGCAGCCAAGAAAGCCCGGGAGCTACGTGACTGAAGGAGGAGGGGGAGGAGTTCCTGCCTGCTGCTGCGTGAAACGCGTGTGTGTGTTTGGTGCCAAAGAGAAGAGGCTGCATGGTCATACTGAGAGGATTGGAGTGCAGCCATGTCTTCATTCTCGCTGGTGCAATCGGCCATGGGGCCCAGGATGTTCCCTACCAGCACCGCTGCGGGTGCCACGCTGACCGGAACCCTGTTGACGGATACTGCCATCCACTTGAATCCGCAGGGGCGGTTTGTGTTGTACACTATCGGAGACATTAAAGCGAGGGGTATGCTATGCCACAGGTGTGAGGGACTGGCCATACATCTCCGTCTATTTGTCCGATGATTGCAATGCGGAGAATACCTGTTCGCTGTGGAGCAACCTACCATGTTGCCCCGTGCGTACAGAGTATACTGGGCCACGGGGACCACAACAGTAGAAACTGCTGCCCTTGCTTCTGGGGGCCAACAAACCATCGCCCCATCTGCTACTGTGAGTGTTCCTGAGGGAGATGTCGCTGTTACTGTTACTAGAAAGCCATCAGCGGACATCGCTCTTGCTGCTACCTCCGCTACACCTATCCCCGCTGCACCTGTCCAGAGGAAGGTGGAATATGTGAAAGCTTCCCGCGGCCGCGGTCGAGGCCTACCCCAAAGACTATCTGAACCTGGAGCCAGAGGAGAGTATGAACCCTGGAAAATCCACGACAGGAAGGGGTGCGAGATCAGGGGAGAACATATCTGGGACTGACTGTAAATATTTGCCTGCGGAGGAGTTGGGGGATTCGGAGATAGATCCCCTGTCAGATGTCTCTGGTGATGATGACCTATTTGAGACAATGTCACAGGAATTGTTGTGGGCTCAGGGTGAAGATGTTGCTTCTGCCTTTACCTTCTCAGACTGGACAGCCATGGATTCTGAGAAGACATCACCTAGTGTGGAGCCACACAGCACTGATAAAGAGACATTGTCTAAAGTTATTAGTTCATTTGAATCTGAAAAGATGTCCGTCAGATCTATGGTGCGCAAGTCTCCAAATTCTTGTGTGCCTCCTGGACTGGGGAACACGAGCTCACCAGGAGAGTTGCCACAGAGTACGGTCTGGAGTTTCCTTACGTTACTAGAGAAATTATGCAGGAAATCAAGGCCAACCGAGAGCAGTGGTACGGTGAAGCTGTCTGGGACTATTTGTCTGTGCCAAAACCCTTTAGGAGAGCTGGCTATTCCTCTACTATGGATGAGCGGTTCAGTGGGTGCTTGCTGCACTGGAGTTATGGCCGGCACATCTATGCTGACAAGGTGATCATCTGCAGGCCTGGAAAGGGCAACGTTGTCTATTTCATTACCACTTTGGATAAACAGGAGACAACCCTGACTCTGCTAGATCCCCGGTTCTATTGGTGATTATCCAGAGGGACTGTCCTGTGTTTTTTTTTTTTCCCTCACTTTGCCAAGAGACTGAAAAGAAAAGTCTTTATGCTAAAAAAAGGACTATGGGGTACATAGTCAGATAGTGTTAGGGTCAGGTGAGGTCAGGTGAGAACTTTGAGGTCAAGAGTTTTACCTACTTCACCACTTTTATGCCTAAAGACTCTTTGTTAAATGCTAAATTTCTGAGACTAGGTGGTGGGAGTTGCTCATAGAGAGGGTTGGACTTTTAAGTTACAGCTTAGCTGTTTGCACTTAAAGTATGAAGGAAAGTTTCATTTCTTAGGAAATGCAGCTTTGCTTCCTAATATACAGAAATGCTGTTTTATATTTTGCTTGTGTGTCTTTGTTTCTTTTTCAGGTAAACCAGATCTTCTGTCAAGCTGCTGTAGAGTGGGTGGTCTAGACAGAGAGTGAGGGGTTGTAAAATATATATATTAAAAATGTGATCTTATTGTATGTTCATGTTTTAAAGTCTGTAACTTTTTCTTATTTCCTTACCCTTCCCTCTCCCATCCAAGTTTTGTGGTTCAGATACTGACTCTCAGGCCTCGTACACACGACCGAGTTTCTCGGCAAGAACCAGCAAGAAACTTGCTGGCAGAGATGTCTTGCCGAGAAATTCGTTCGTGTGTATGGTTTCTCGTCAAGAAAACCGACAAGTAATCTCAACGAGAAAATAGAGAACCAGCTCTCTATTTTCTCGTCGAGATTCTCGTCGGCATGTTTCTCGACGAGAAAAGTGAGTGTGTGTACACTTACCTGTCCTTCGGGAAGCCCGCGCATGTTCGAAATGAATTTGATGCATGCACGGTAGCTTCCTAGGCATAGGTAGGGTATACCAAGATGGCGGCGACGGCATCGAATGTGACGAGCGCATGCTCGTCGTAGTCGATGACGTCACCGCGTACGCTCCATTCAAAGAACCGCGGGTTCTTTGAATCGAGCGTCTGTACACTCAGCCGGGACAAGTTTCTTGTCCAAGAATCTCGTCGAAAAAAACGACATGTTTTTTTCGACGAGAATCTCGGCCGTGTGTACGAGGCTTCAGGATTGAGAGCCATTTTTTTTTCCCCAGATGCTGAGGACATCGTCTTTTTGTAGTGGGGGGATTGTGTAGCGCCCTGCTGTTGACCAGGCGCTCACATGTAAATTTAGTGGGTTATCTGTTCTGTACATAGTTCAGATTCAATATTATGGCTAAATTAGCCTCTGCTCCAGCATTGGCTGTGTTGTGTGCAGTTCCACACTGTCGTCTGTAGGTGTCGTCGTCACCACAGGCCAGTGATGGAAGGACAACAGGCTAAGGTGTATTGGGTGTCCCTTTTACCCAGAAACAGCCCAGTGGGAGTGGTTCACCGCTGTGCATTCTGGGAGAGGATACTTAAGAGGCAGAAGCCATCTTTCTCGTGTGTGACCTCATGGCCCGCCTGGCCTAAGGTATGTGACAACTGCTCTTCTGCTCAACTGCCTGCTGGCCCGAGGCTACGTGATTGCAAGTAGGCCCAGAAGCCTGTCTGGTGCCTACTGGTTCAGAGGTGGTCATGTGCTGTCTTGCCGAGCAATTGAGAAGCCGAGCAATTGAAGGATCCAGGGGAGGACTCATCTTGGAGAGGACCGAGCGAAAGACTGGTATCTCAAGAAGGGCCTGGTGACTCAATTGGAGGATGCATCCTAACCAATCTACCTCACAGTACTGCCGGATGGCTTAAAGGGACTTTAGGTACTGTGTAGCGGTGTTCGCTTGTCTGTTGCTGATCACCGAATCCTGTGGCAGAGGATTGTACAAATAGTTATTGCTATCATCAAGTCTGTGGCAGAGACTTTATTCGTATCATCAAGTCTGTGGCAGAGACTTTTGTCCGTGCATCATTCCAACTGCTAGGCCAGTGAGAGAGGCCTATCCGGGTGAGCAAGATCCGCTGACAAGGAGTTGTATCTGTCTTCTGGATCTCAAGTTCCTCAGTGATCCGCACAAGGTATCTGAACTTTCCCTTAACCCTCCATCCCTCTACTGCTCAAGTTATTTAATAAAAAGCATTGGAAAAAAGACTAAGTGACTGGTGAATGTATCTGTGGGATTATTGCCCAATTTAGAGCCAAGTAAGTTTTGATACATTGAACTGTGGGGTAACGGCAGGACCAAAAATAACCAGCAGCTCCTACGGGGTAGTGCTACACATATATGCGCAAGCGCCAGCCGAGAAAGGGCCAAACAGATGTTCGCGAACGCACATTAGCGAGCGTGCACCTGTCACTAATACTGCCGCCAACCAGCCTATTCTGCACTATTCGTATATATACATATTGCGGTCTTAAAGTGGTTAAACTTATTTTTTACATTTACTCAGTTACTTCCTGGTTTCTGGCCTAGGCCAAAACAATACATAACTCCCAACTTTTTGAAATGGGAACGAGGGACACCTATAAGCAAAAGTATGTAGGCATAGGAGTCAGGACACACCCACTGCCATGCCCCCCTTAAAGGAGAAATATGCTAAAAAAAAAAATTGCTAAACCCACAAGTGCTTTTTTTTTACCACTACTATTCCTTTATATTGGCCTTTGGAATTTACAAATGGAGCAATTTAGAAATTAGATAAAAGGTTTAGCACTGGAAAACACTTTTGAAAGCTAAAAAGTGCATTTTATATACAACTATATAGATCAGACCAAAATGAGGGACAAAGAGGAGGACAGAGGGACATTGTTCCAAATCAGGGACAGTCCCTTGAAATCAGGGACAGTTGGGAGCTATGACAATGTCAAACATCCCAGGAGACTTCATGGGCATTTTTTTACTTTCATCAGGAGGAGGGACATTCTCTGCTAGGCATACCTTCCTGCCTACATGTCTGAGCTAAGGGCAGAAGAATTTCAGAAAGTAAATACTACATGAATCATCTGCCTTTACTCAAACTAAACTAACCATGGCTAGAAATACTAGGTGCATTCAAAGTGATTTCTCAACAAAATAAAGCTGAAGACAAATGGATGGGGAAGTTTTGCTTTGATTATTAAAAATTAATGAATTTGCGTTTTCAGGTTGTGGTGCTTAAAGTGGTTCTAAAGCCTCAAGTTTTTTTTTACCTTAATGCAGGATCCCCTCCCCTTATTCTTACCTGAGCCCCATCCGATCCAGTGACATGCATGGGAAGCGGCTCTCCGTGGGGGCATTGAACAGAGAGGAGGAGCCAAGAGTGCCATCGGGTTACCCTGGAAAAGGAGGTTTGTGGCTCGCTCTGTGCAATTTTATTGCACAGAGCAGGTAAGTATAGAGATGCTAAACATAAAAGTGAAAAAAAAAAAAAAAAACGCCAAAAATGAAACAATTTAAATACAATGTATCATTGCGGCAGCTGTTTCAATCGTGTGATATATGTGAAAGGTGATGCCACAGGAACTAATCAGACAAAGAGCGCTAGCAATGGAACTACTAATTCCTACAGTAAATAAAAACTGTCAGTGACCATATGATTAATTACAAGAATAAAAAAGTGCAAATAAAGTCCAATAATGTTGAATTAGATGAATTTTTCATTCAAATATAAACGTGATCTTTGTGAAAGTGCCACACAATGGTGAATTAATGTTGATACTGCTCTTAAACGATGCATGTAAAAAGTGAACACCGAATAGAGTTGACCCTCAATACCTTATGATAAGAGAGGTCAAATGCTCTGTATGGTTTCATTGACCAGAGGTTTGCAGGAGCCGGCTCCCGTCACTGCCTGATGATCCATGATCCTGGTGAACAGCCCAGAAGAATCAGTCCTCGCTCTCCCACACTAGGCGGGATCCAGACCGTGATGTGGTCTTAACGATCAACGGCTCCATTCATGAGCTCCGACCAACAGCTCCCTGCTGCTATCCGTACTCCAGAAGGACAACCAGGTAGTATTTCAAAAAGAAAAACGGGCTCCTCATAGCATAAACCTTGATATGCATTGACTTTTTAATACAACTTAATTAAAATTGCAGATACAGTTCTCAAGCGAGTAGGAAAAGAAAACAGCTTGCTGTAGACACTTGCTACATCGCATAAAGTCCTCGCAAACTTTCCAAGAAAACAGCTGTGCTTGTTACATACCATCTATAGCTTGATCCATCACACCATGCGTCCTAGCTTGACATGTTTCGTCATTACAAATGACGTCATCAGAGATGTTTGTTGGTTTTTGTTTTTTTTTATTTCCTTTACCCTAATTTTTTCTTAAATCACCTTTAGGCTGGCCATACACGTTGACATACGCCCCTGTTGAAGTCTACTTCTACTACCACTGCATGGAATCTACTCATTTTTTACAAGCGCTTGTTTTATCTTCTCAAATGTGAGTGTAAATTTTCAAATAAATGTTTTTCCTGTTAAACGTATTTGTCAGGTCACCTGTGGCCAGATGACAGATGCACACCGTAGGGGGACAGGAGTGCACCACAAGATAGTGAACCCTATGGCTGACTGCTGCGGATAGGAAACTGGGTGGTTGTGGAAATTGGGACCAGAGGAGCACAACCGGGATCCTACAGGAAGCTAGAGCTAGAGCCGAGATTCCCCAGGGCGCGGAGTCTAAGACCCAGCAGGTCTTCTCCAGAGCCTCTAGTGGTGAGGATGTTGCGCTGCAGCTAGGTCCAGGTCGCGGCCCCTAGAGTCTCCTAGCTCACGCTCCGTAAGGTAAGGGGGAAAGAGGGGAAGCAGCAGCACAAGATACAAGAATAGCGAAGGACAAGGTCAAGGGTCACAAGCAGACAAGGATAACGAAGGACAAGCCGAAGGTCAAGGGTCACAAGCAGACAGGGATAGTCAGGAACAAGCCAATAACGTAACAGAGAGACAGACGTAGCACACGGCAGGCAGGAACCCAAACACACGATGCATAAACAAACACGTTGATCAGCAAAGCAGGCTTGCAGTGCACAGGTTAATATAGTGAAAGGGCCTGGGGTGGAGTCAGGCTGGGAGGAGATTATAAAGGAAGCCAGGTGAAAGGGTCTGGCCTCTAAGATGAACACATGAGAAGGAAAGGTAAGATGGCAGACAGACATTAATGCATATCCATGACAGTATTTACACTATGTGCATACCTTTTCCTTATTTTTGGTGAACCTGAATATTATTATTGTGGTTATGCCACTTATTGCTGAGATTAAAGTGTGACTATCTTACTCTGATGTTCACCAGTTCCAGTGCTGAGGTCTTCGTGTTTTTGGTGTAGTGTCACCACACAGCCCTTTTAGACTCATTTGGCGCATGCCTTGCTGAGTCCATTCAATCCGGTAAGCCTCATTTCAATCAGTGGTGGTGCGGCTTTTCTTCTATCATCACGTTTGTGTTAACTGAAGATCTACTTTCACTCGTTTGGATTATTACTTCACTCCTGCTATTACAGTCATCACAAATGGACTTGAGCAAAGTTTAATTATCCAAATTTTCATACATTTTTTGCATTTTATTCATATGTATATTTACTTATAGAGCAAATATTATTATTCATTTATATAATTTTTTTATGTGTTTAAGACCCTAAACAAGTTTTATACTTTTTCCTTCACTGTCCTTGTTTAGGACCTATACATTTTTTAGCGCTGCACTTTTTGTATTACTACTTAGATGAAACGCGTCTGACTTGGTTTATTGCTCCCCATATTGCTCCTTTTTACTTTTGTGATCACAAATTTTTATTACTACAGGTGCCAATCGTTTTTTATCACTTTTTGATCTATACCATGTGGAGCCCTCTTTTTTATCTTCCTCAATGAAAGTTTTTTTTGGCCCTTCCATTCGGCTGTTTCAACTTGGTTTCTCAACCTTCGGTCACCTACAAGACCCCTGGAAGCTGCTCCTGGAAACGCCTGGGTTCCCATGATCATTGTGGAAGACTGCCCATCTTGTCTCTCTCTGCTCGATTGACTCGTCATCGACATTCGAGTCCACCATCTCTGGTAAGAGTACATACCCCATTATTTTGATTGAAGATACAACACCTCAATGTTTCCATGTGTTCACTATATCACTGTGCTTCACTTCTGAGCAACAACTATTATATACTGGACTTTATGTGTTCACTACATGGATTGGTTCATTCATTTGGACATTTCCCATAATCTTCCATATATGAGTTATATTTATATACAGTATGTTATGTTTTCACACTTTGTTGACCTACCTTCATGTGTATAGCAACATTTGATTATTTGAATATTGCTTACTCAACCTTTTAGCGCTACATTTTCCATTTACCTTGTTCACCAATCTTTGTCACATTTGTATGTAGCAGCTTTCCACGTTTCACCATTGGGTTAGTGCAGTATTATTCACTTTATTTACACTTACTATAGAATTTTATCGTTCCACATTCCTTTAGATTTACTAAAACAATATAATATGAGTTCAAACCTAAACCCTTTCAATTTGTATGCAGTCAGGCATGCCCTTGCACAGTAAATCTAAAGGAAATTGAATGAGAAAATTGTATAGTGTATGGCCAGCCTAAGCTTCTTAGAAAATTGGTGTTCATGGCAGTATGGAATGCTGTCCTATAAAATAATGGAAAGTGTTCTTTTTCTTTATTTTATTTATAACGATGATCGATACTCATCTCTTCCTTATATTTTCTCAAAATCTCAAGTTACACTGATAGCCATAAAAAATAAAAAAGTAGAAAATGTAATCATTTAATGCGGGTTTATGGGCAGTATTTGTCCTGACAGAAGCAGGAGCTCAGCTCTGAAGAATATTCCGCCTGCTGCCACCCAATTCCCATTATTTGTGACTTGCAGCATGCTTGGGTTGGTTATTTTGCTGACATATGCTGAATGATTACCTTATCTTGTCAGGGGTCCGACGATGAGGACTGCTGGGAACCAATCCATCTCACACTTCCAGCAATGCACTCTGCAGTAATATATAATAGGAAGGGGCCGCTAATGCGATTAACCTGCCGACAGATTAGATTGTGTTGAGTTTATGTAATATATAGGTAACAATACCCACATCTCAGCATGTAGAATGATCATGCAGAGCATGCTATAAACTGCTTTCTTATCTATGTAATCTATCTAAGGGGCTGACCAGATCTATATCGTCTGTCTCTTCATTATTCCTGACACTCTTCTGTGGGAATGGTTCTCAGCACAAGGTGATAAATATTTATTTGTAATGTAAGCGCTTTCTGCTGAGAATGCATAATTGGTAGGCCAGTGTCATGCTGTAGAAGTCAAAGGCCAGACAGCAGTTCTTTTTTTAGGGCGATCATATATCGGGTGAGTATAGAGCCCAATCCTCCAGCATTGACGCCACATTCATATAGAGGTCGAAATTTATTGTCTGCAATGCCTTGTACTGACAGGCAGGATTGCTAAAGTGGTCCAAACTGTGATTACAGCGTCATACCGCATGCCTAAAGCTGCCACACACACTGACTTCTAGTTCAACAATGTTTTATGCACACCCCACATATTACAATGTCTTTCAATTGCCTTAAAACAGAGCTAAACCTACCTTTCCTCAGTCTTCGTCCTTCACCGATTCCGCGTCTTCTGCTGGGTGCAGGATGGATATAAATCAATGATTGTTTAAAAAAAAAAAAAATGATTTTTTTTGTTTAGTTTTTGAATCAGATTTTTTTGAAAAAATATATGTAAATATAGTTTTCTATTTAAGATACATTAATCATTTAGTTTATTCAGCATGAAATGAAGCTTAGTTATGAAGCACCGAGGCTGTATATTCTGCAAAAGTTAAATTTTTGGTAAACTCATTCAATGAATCCAAGCTCTGCAAGATAACATGCACTGCATTGATGCATTCACACAATTTCACAGTAACCATGAGATAAAACAAAGTTCAGGAATATTCCTTTATCCCATAGTTTTGTAAATCTATGTACACTAAAAACTGTATGATTGAATCAATTCTGGAAACCTTCATTTTGTTTGCAAATATTAAATATTCCAACTACCAGCAAGAATGAGTCCTTACATTTAAGAGTACCTGTCATTTCAGATCCATCATGGCAGCGCCTGTTTGTGGGCATCCACTCACCTGCTGCCGCCACATCGCTCACATTTTTGTGTCACCAGCCATCCCATTAAAGTGAATGGGACTGTCGGTGAGTCAACAGCGGGTCAGAGGAGGAGCCGCTGCAGGACAGAGATGACAGTTGCTCTTTAAAAATTACGATTTAAATCAAGTTGATTTAAATCAAGCCTTTTTACTAGTTATTTAAATCATGATTTAAATCGACTTGATTTAAATCAAATCCACCCTGGCTGGGTGGCAGTTTTCAGCCATCTTCATTGGTCGGCATGGGTTGAGATCATTCCCGCACATGCGCAGGAGGAGTCAGTCATCCCACACATGGGGACCGTGTCAGTCCTGCATACATGCGCAGCTCAGTTTATATGCCACAGAAGACTGGGAGCAGACAGGTAGGTGTATTTTATTGCAGAAAAATACTTTGTTTGTTTCTTCTGCAATAAAGAGCCTACCTGCTCTCAGTTCTTGACAGCGGGACTTTAATTCCACTGTATCTATCGAGAACCATGTAGTGCAAGCACTTGCCTGATTGGATACACATCTTTGAGATGTTTCGGTAGCTCCTCATATTTCATAATTTGGTAAATCGAAAGAAGATCTAAAGATTGTACAGTCAGATTTTAATGTGTTTGACAAGATGATATCGATTTAATATTCAGTGAATGGATTGTATAGGTAGGCCTTTGGGCTATGTAGTTGGTAGGAATAAGATCAGATATGTTTGGATCCTAGTCTGAGGCCTCGTACACACGACCGATTTTCTCGGCAAGAACCAGCAAGAAACTTGCTGGCAGAGATGTCTTGCCGAGTAAATCGGTCGTGTGTACGCGGCTATCGGGTTTCTCGTCGAGAAAACCGACAAGTAACCTCGACGAGAAAATAGAGAACCTGCTCTCTATTTTCTCGTCGAGATTCTCGTCAGCCTGTTTCTCGACGAGAAAAGTGAGTGTGTGTGTACACTTACCTGTCCGCCGGGAAGCCCGCGCATGTTCGAAATGAATTCGACGCATGCGCGGTAGCTTCCTAGGCATACGTAGGGTATACCAAGATGGCGGCGACGGCATCGAATGTGACGAGCGCATGCTCGTCGTAGTCGATGACGTCACTGCGTACGCTCCATTCAAAGAACCGCGGGTTCTTTGAAACGAGCGTGTGTACACTCGGCCGGGACAAGTTTCTTGTCCAGGAATCTCGTCGAAAAAAACGACATGTTTTTTTCGACGAGAATCTCGGCCGTGTGTACGAGGCCTGAGTCTGAGTCAGGGACAAGCTCAGACATGTGTAGACATGAGTCTGAACCCGCCTATCGCACCATGAAGCTATCGCTGCTTACAACCAGTCATAAGTGGCAGAGGGACTCCCCACCCCGCAGCTGCACTTATACAAGCCTCTTATACAGTCGGGTCCATAAATATTGGGACATCAAACAAAATTCTAATCTTTTTGGCTCTATACACCACCACAATTGGATTTAAAAAGGAAACAAACAAGATGTGCTTTAACTGCAGACTCCCAGCTTTAATTTGAGGGTATTTATATCCAAATCAGGTAGGAATTACAACAGTTTGTATATATAGGTAAATATGTCTTTATTCTGGCTGTATCACCTCAGGAGTTATAAAAGACACATACATTTTGATGCTGCAAGTAGGGATATCCAGGCAGGAATGTGTATTCTGATAAACTATTTACAACAAATAATAAGGCTAGTCATACCTCCCAACTGGCACAGATTGCTCTTACCCGCAGAGGCTCCTCCTTCCCGTACTCCCGCGAGACTATCATGTTTCCCGCACAGCAGGAAACATGAAGAGAAGAAGAGGAGCAGCAGCATGCCCCCCCCCCGATCGGAGGCCCGGCCCAGAATGCCTCTCACATCACTTCCACTATACAAGCTGACTTGCAGCACCTGGGGGCCAGAATAGAGGCTATTGAGGCCAAAACTGACCAAACGGTAGCTATGGCTTTACAGAATACTGACAGGATTTCTGAGCTCCATGAACAACTGGATATTGCTTACTATAAGCTGGATGACCTTGAAAACAGGAATAGGAGATATAACTTTAGACTCAGAGGCCTCCCTGAATCCTTTAAGGACACAGATAAAGTTGTGCGTGCTTTTATCTCCTCCTTAATCCCTGATCTCCCGGATCACCGTCTGGAGTTGGACCGCGCCCACAGAGCTCTCCAGCCTCCACGTCAGGATGGTCTTCCCAGGGATATCGTGGTCAAACCCCATTTTTTCAAAGTAAAAGAGGAGGTCATGCGCAGGGCCCGGGAGGCAGAAAACCTCTCCTTCCAGGGCCATCCAATTCAAGTTTTCTCTGACCTCTCCCCGTACACGATTCAAATGAGAAGATCCTTAAAGCCTCTCCTGCTAGTCCTTACTCAGAATTCAATCACATATCGCTGGGCCTTCCCGTTTCGCCTGACCTTCACATTTTCCAACAAGCCATACAGCTTCGCAAATTTCGCTGACGGAGAACGCCTCCTGCTACAACTGGGGTTAATCTCCCATTCCCCGGGACCCTCCCTGGACCCCAAGACACCTGTCTCCACGAAGAGGCCCCCCCCCGCAAGCCCCACCAAACCATTATGGCAAAGGAAACAAGCGAAGAGACCCAAGGACGGTCATCCACCATAAGAGGAACTACACTTCCCTTTTGTTTGCTCTTCCTCCCCCTACTTATAGTGGGGCCTTTGCACTGACTAGATCCTGATCTCGGGATCTCCGTGCTTCTCATCGGCATCCATCTTGCGACAGATGTACTTTTTTCTCCCCCCCCCCCTTTTTTTTTTTTTTTTGTAATGTACATCTGAACTTAGTTAAATTTGCCTCCATCCTCTGTTTGGCTAATTTTGTTTGCTTATTTGTTTTATCCTTATACATGGTGTGCGGTCAGGTTGGAGTGGTGTGCACTGCACCTCCACCTGTCTCGGAGTGGCGCTTTTCCTCCACTCGGAGACTCCTAAATACCCCCTCTGGTTGGGGACTTTTTTTTGTTGTTCTCTATTTTTATCAGGGAAAACCTGCTGGGGAACGATGGTGGCTTCCTTCCCCTGTAGGGATTCTTTATTCCTATATTGGCTGCCTTTATTTTTTTCTCTTTATTTTTGGTCTGTTGCTCCAAGATATGTGTTCAAGTTTAACTTTTGTACCTTTCTCTTCCAGGATCAGTATTCTCCTCCTCTTCTTCTATTCCTCCTCTTTCCTTTTTTCTGGGTCACCCAGGGGATCGTTTTGTCACCTCAGATAACGTTTCAATCTCTGCAGTCGACTATGACAGGAAACCTGCAGTACTCCCGGGAGGTTCAGGTAAGATATTTACTTTCGATGCGTTTTTCCCCTCATCTGGTCCGTGATGTCTGACACCAAAGCGCCCCCTGACCTCTGTGTGGCTACGCACAATGTTCAGGGACTAAACTCCCCGGTTAAAAGGAGGAAACTTTTCAAATGTTACCAGTCACAGAAAATAGATGTCTTATTATTACAGGAAACGCATTTTCCATCCTCTTACAATCCTTCCTTTCTCCATGGGCACTTCCCCCAGTTTTTCCTCTCCAACGCCCCCAATAAAACGAAAGGGGTAGCCATTTGTCTCTCCAAGTCCCTGAAATTTTCACCGTCTGCCATTGTTAGAGATGAGGAGGGTAGATTCCTTCTAGTAAAGGGTTCTATAGAAGGGACACAGTACTCCTTTCTTTCTTACTACGCCCCTAACAAAGGCCAAGCTTCGCTCTTTGCCTCCATGATGTCCACACTGGGTCCTTTATTTGAAGGTAAGGTTATACTGGGAGGAGATACTAATCTCCCTTTTGATCATTCCCTGGACAAGTCGGGGAAGGGCATCCCTCGCTCCAGGAAGCCCCCGAAACATAGTACTAAAATAGCAATGACGCTAGGCCTGGTGGACATATGGAGGGAAATGAACCCTAAATCTAAAGATTACACTCATTTCTCGGCCCCCCACCAAGTCTATACTAGAATTGACCACATCTTCGTCCAATCCAACTCTATACCCTCAGTTTCAAAGGCAATTAGGGACACTGCGATTTCGGACCATTCTATGGTCCCCTTATATATGCGACGATCCCACAATCCCTGCACGCAATTTACGTGGCGTCTTAACGAAGGTCTCCTAAGTGACCCGGTCCAATGTACAATTCTCACAAGGGACATTCAAGAATATTTTGTACTGAACAAAACTGACACAATTTCCCCAGAATCTCTATGGGCTGCGCACAAGGCGGTTATCAGGGGGAGGATTATTCAGATTTCCTCCCAGCTTAAGAAAGAACGTAAGGCAGACATAGATAAGCTCTCCAAGGAATTCCAATTTTTGAGCAAAGAACACAAGCGCAATCCAACCTTGGATTCTTTGAACTCCCTTGAATTAGCTAGAACGTCTCTGAACCTGGCTCTTACCACCGAGGCCGAGAAGCATTTACGATGGTTGGGAGCGCGCTTTTACTCTCAAAAAGACAAAATCGGAGCCAAGCTCGCGGCTAAGCTCTCTCCTAAGCCCCGGTCCTTCGCATTTCCCAAGATCAGAGACTCTGCGGGTGATCTGACACAAAATCCCCTGCGCATTATGAAAACGTTCCACAAATTCTACGCTTCCCTTTATAAACATGATCAGGCAGCCCCTCAGACTTTCTTAGACGATTTCCTAAATGCCACCACACTCCCGAAATTGTCTGCAGACCATGCTGACCTCCTGGACGAGCCGATCTCGGTTTCGGAAGTACTGGAGGTTATCAAACGGCTTAAGCCTAATTCTGCCCCGGGTCCAGATGGCTTTTCGGTGGGTTATTATAAGAAATTTGCGACTACCCTCGCCCCACACATGGTCTCCTTCTTTAACTCTATCCGCTCTGGCTCTCCCCTCGACAAAGCCCTAAACTTAGCTTTTATCTCGGTCATTTCTAAACCTGGGAAGGATGGGTCCCTAGTTTCTAACTATCGTCCGATATCGCTCATTAACAATGACCTCAAAATTCTTACAAAAGTTTTAGCCAATAGACTCTCCTCATTTATTGCTATTTATGTCCACAAGGACCAAGTGGGATTTATCCCAGGGAGACAGGGACCTGATCAGATAAGGAGGGCGGTTGATGTCATCTCCCTCCTTAAATCCCGTTGGGATGGTGGACCTTCCCAGGAAGGTTATCTTTTGTCAATTGATCTCCAAAAGGCCTTTGACACGATTTCATGGCCCTATCTATTTAATGTCCTAGAGAGATGGGGCTTTGGCCCTCTCTTTCTAGGGACGCTGCGTGCTTTATACTCTAATCCCAGCGCGCAGGTCCGATTACAGGGCTGCTACTCTGACATCTTCACAATAGAAAGAGGCACTAGGCAGGGTTGCCCACTCTCTCCCCTCTTCTTTGCTATGGCGATTGAGACCCTGGCCATAGCCATCAGAGCTCATCCCGATATCAAAGGAGTCCTCTGCGGACAGCAGGAACATAGATGCGCCTTGTTCGCTGACGATTTGCTTCTATTTGTCACTTCCCCATTGATTTCGACGCCCAACATATTCTCCCTACTTGATAAATTTGGCACAATTTCTGGCCTAAAGGTGAATACTTCAAAATCCTTAGCATTAAATATCACGGTTCCCCCCAACATCTTAGGCTCCTTACAAAGTCACTTCCCATTTACTTGGTGTCCCTCAACAATACCATACCTGGGGATTAACCTTTCTTCTAGTATAGAATCGCTCTACCCTACTAACTATCCGACCACATTTAATAAAATGGCGGCGGACCTAGTGATCTGGTCTAAACTTGGTTTATCCTGGTTGGGTCGCATATACGCGATCAAGATGACCTTTCTCCCTCGCCTCCTCTACCTCTTCAGATCTCTCCCTATCCCTGTTAGGAAAATGCAGGTCCAAACCCTTCAGTCTAAAATCCTGAAATTTATCTGGGGCCCGAAAGGGTGTAGAGGCTCAAAACACCTCCTGTATAGACTGAAAAATCAGGGGGGCTTAGCACTCCCGAATATATGGTGGTACTATCAGGCAGCACAATTAGCTCAGATTTCCATAGTATATTCTCGGGGACCCAAACCTGATTAAGTCTACATGGAGAGACAGGCAATTCCTCTTCACACCATCGACTTCCTGATATGGTCTCCCCCTAAATCTAGACCCCCTATTATGGCTCCCACCCTTTCTCACTCGCTGGCCCTTTGTGATCAATTACACAAAAACCCCTCACTGGTCTCGGCTCTCCGCCCCTTAACACATGTTTTTCATAATCCAAATTTCCCTCCAGGTATGAATATCCTAGCGTTTAGCTGGTGGCTCAATAAAGGACTATTCAGAATTGGAAATTTTTTCAACTCCTCAGGCCCCATCTCAATTGCTTATTGCACTAGCAAATTGGAGATGCCCCAATCGGAAAAGTTCAGATATTCCCAACTATTACATTTCCTCCATTCCATTTGGCCCAATAAACCCGACCCCCCGGTAGTCTCACTATATGAGTCTTGGTGTGCTGACGTCACGGATCAGAGGGGCGGGATATCTGTCATATACTCCTCCCTGGCCATGACACAATATAAACCTCCCTATGCCCTCTCCTGGGAAAACGACCTGGGCATATCATGGGACCGGGATAAATGGTTCTCCTGTTTTCAACGCTCCTTTAAAGGCATTCTTAATGTTTCCCTGATTGAAGCGAGTCTTAAAATAATAATCCGCTGGTACAGGGTTCCAGCTGTCCTGGCCAAGATTTATCCTGACGCGTCTCCGCTGTGTTTTCGTGGCTGTGGTCACGTAGGCTCTCTACTCCACATATGGTGGTCTTGCCCACGCATAAGGGGCCTCTGGAACAAGGTTTTTGCTCTGATTCGCAAGTTACTATCTGTTCAGGTACCCCAATCTCCAGAGGTAGCTCTACTTAATCTTAAAGTGGACAAGGTGGATAAATTTTCCCAGGCCCTAATTTTCTTTATCTTACTGGGCACCAAAATCACCATAGCGGCTCATTGGAAAAAAGCCTCGGTCCCATTTGCTGCGGTAAGACGCAAAATCTCTTGGATAATGGCACAAGAGAAAATTGTTGGTATCATCCAGGATAAATCTCGCACATTTGAAAATATCTGGGAACCCTGGGCCACATTCCAGAACATACCCCTTTTCCCGGGACTATAAGCCCACTTACAGGACCCCCGCCGGATGACCTCACTCTTCTCCCCTTTCCTCTTCCCTGTTCCTCTCCCTTCTCTTCCCTTCTTTCCTCCTCGCTCCTATCTTCTTTCTCACCTCTATTTCCTCCTGGACGCTGCAATCTTATGCAAAAATAGACTGATCCTGGATCTCTCCTAGTTTCGTTCCTTTTGTATGTTGGCTTTTCGGTCTACAATATGGAGCAAGCTCCTGCACAATATGAGCGTTTTCATTGACACCGCTTTTATGCGCTGATGGAACCAAGGATCCCCGTACTTTCCAGGCCCCAGAGGTCTGTGTCTCTTTCACCGTTAAATCTACACTGAAGGTTATACGTCATTTTTGCTTTATGGTTCTGTAAGTTTTTCGACCGCTAAACCTGGGGTCCTCAAATGGTACCTGTCATATTAAAATACAGGGCTGATGTCTGGGGGGGGGGTATCCCCTGCCGCAGCCAGATCCCTTACGGGGCGGCGGGGGGTGCCCTTGTTCACCCTCTCCTCCACATATAATAGGGAGTGGGTGGGTGATATTCCTGGTAATACCTTTGACCCACTCGTTATAAAGTTTCGGTTACCCTAGGCCATCGTCCAAGAGACTGTTGTCTGCAACTTGGACTATTTTTATTATCCCTCTTGGGGGATTTTTTTTTTGTTTTGTTGGCCTCCCTTTGGTTCCATTGGTTTAAGCTTTAGTTTCTGTTGGTGCACCAGGATGTTCTGATTCTTGGGAATGATCTGTTTAGTGCCTAATAACCTGCTGTGATTTACACAACCAGGCTTCAATTATCCTGCTGTCATATGTACTTCCTGTCTGTATACTTATGCGTTTCTCAACAGTGTTTTTTATACTGAAACATGTTTTCCTTTGTCAAAACTAATAAAAAGTATTAAAAGAAAAAAAAAACGGCTCCATTCACTTCAATTATTTTTAAAAATAGCGCGACTTGGGGCAACTCGGGGCGACCAGAAGTCGCGTCTGGAGTTGCCCCTGTGTGAACCGGGTCTTAGTGGTCTCACTACACCAAACAATAATTTATACCAGTGGCGGCTTTTTTTTTTTTGTGTCAAATAATTGTCCCGCTGCCACAACCCCCCCCCCCCCCCTGGTCGGGTCACGGACGGCTGACCAACAACCCAACCCCCCCCCCCCCCCCCGGTCAGGTCATTATAGTTCATAGTTCTTATTTAATAGCGTTTTGCTTTTAGGCCAAAAAGTTCAATTTTGGTCTCATCTGACCAGAGCACCTTCTTCTTGCTGTGTCCCCACATGGCTTCTTGCTAACTGCAAACCTTTCTTTCAACAATGGCTTTCTTCTTTCCATAAAAGGCCAGATTTGTGGAGTGCACGACTAATAGTTGTCCTGTGGACAGATTCTTCCACCTGAGCACCGAATCTCTGCAGCTCCTCCAGAGTTACCATGGGCCTCTTTGTTGCTTCTCTGATTATTGCTCTCCTTGCCCGGCCTGTCAGTATAGGTGGATGGCCATGTCTTGGTAGGTTTGCAGTTGTGCCATACTCTTTCCATTTTCGGATGATAGATTGAACAGTTCTCCGTGAGATGTTCAGAGCTTGGGATATGTTTTTATAACCTAACCCTGCTTTAAACTTTTGCACATCTTTATCCCTGACCTGTCTGGTGTGTTCCTTGGCCTTCATGATGCTGTTTGTTCGCTTCACAGAATAGCTGTAATTATACTGAGATTAAATTACACACAGGTGGACTCTATTTACTAAGTAGGTGACTTCTAAAGACACTTGGTTCCACTAGATTTTAGTTATGCCCTGTACACACGGTCGGTTTTTTCCGATGAAAAAAATCCGATGGACTTTTTTCATCGGAAAAAACGATCGCGCGTGGGCCCCATCTGACTTTTTTCCATCTGTGTTAAAAAATAGAACATGTTTTAAATTTTTCCGATGGAAAAAAAACGATAGGAAATTCTGGTCGTCTGTGTGGAACTCCAACGGAGAAAAAACCCACGCATGCTCAGAAGCATTGAACTTAATTTTTCTCGGCTCGTCTGAGTGTTTTACGTCACGGCGTTTTGGGCGGTCGGAAATTTGTCTGATGGTGTGTAGGCAAGACTGATGAAAGTCAGCTTCATCGGAATTCCGACTGAAAATTCCATCGGATTTTATGCCATCGGGAATCCGATCGTGTGTACAGGGCATTAGGGGTATCAAAGTAAAGGGGGCTGAATAAAAATGCACACCACACTTTTCACATTTATTTGTAAAAAATGTTGAAAACCATTTATCATTTTCCTTCTACTTCACAATTATGTGCCGCTTTGTGTTTGGTCTATCACATAAAATCCCAAATAAAATACATTTAAGTTTTTGGTTGTAACAAAAATGACAAAATGTGGAAAATTTCAAGGGGTATGAATACTTTTTCAAGGCACTGTATATTAATAAATTCTCTTGAAAATAAACAATTATTATAGTCTCATTCTCTCCAATTGTGATAGTTGCACAAAAAAAATCTGAAAAATAATCCTTTCCATCCATATACACGTGTCCATCTATATTCCTCAACACCAAGAGAAAAACCTGCTCACCTAAAAATAGAAATAATCAGGCCTGTCATCAAATATCACTCTGCTCCTGGGGAGAACTGCTTTCTTTCCTCTTGAGTCTCGGTTATCTCTTACCCTTGTGTTCACTTTCAACAACCCGACCATAGAAAATAAAGAGGCAGACACATAGTGCTTTCCCGTTTGGCTATTTATTAAAACCCCCAATGGAATACACTTACAAGATAAAACAGTAAAAAGCACTTGTAGCAAATCAGCTGGCTCGCCAATCTCCTCGTACACAGTGGTGGCAGTGTGATGTCACAGGCTCGGCTCCTCCCTCCTACTTACTCCTTCCTTTTTTTGTGCGACTATCACAATTGGAAAAAATGACACTATAATATTTGTTTATTGGCAAGAGAATTTATTAATATATATATATATATATATACATTTGTTGCGCTGCACTATGAAGGTATAAATAATAAGACTGATATTATTAGCCAGTGCAGGTCCAAATTACTTAAGCCTGGAAACTGGAATGTTTTATGATAACACCAGACTTAAATGTGTATTGTTTAGATTTGGCTAATGGGGTTTATGATGGCTAAATCGAAGGCCCCTTTCACACCAGCGGACCGATCACCGATCACCAATTGCTCTCTATAGAGCGGAGGATGGCAGCAGACATGGGGATCCATTCCCCATCCATCCAGCGGATCAGATGACAATCGGATGGAAACGGACCGGCAGTCCGTTTCCATCCGACCGCCCCATAGAGAACAGCTGTGTCTGTTGACCAGGCGCTCGCATGTAAATTTAGTGGGTTATCTGTTCTGTACATAGTTCAGATTTAATATTATGGCTAAATTAGCCTCTGCTTCAGCCTTGGCTTTGTCGTGTGCAGTTCCATACTGTTGCCTGTAGGTGTCGTTGTCACCACCGGCCAGTGATGGAGGGACGGCAGGCTAAGGTGTATTGGGTGTCCTTTTCCCCAGAAGCAGCCCAGTGGGAGTGGTCCCCTGCTGTGTGTTCTGGGAGAGGATACTTAAGGGGCAGACGCCATTTTTTCGCTCTCTCACCTCATGGCTCGCCTGGCCTAAGGTATGTGATAACTCCTCTTCTGCCTCGGGGCCCGCTGGCCCGAGGCTAGGTGACTGCAAGTAGGCCCGGAAGCTGTCTGGGGCCTACTGGTTCAGAGGTGGTCCTGTGCTGTCTGTCCTACGGGAAGAAGACGAACAATTGAAGGATTCGGGGAGGACTCATCTTGGAGAGGACCGAGCGCAATGCTGGTATCTCAAGAAGTGCCTGGTGACTCAATTGGAGGATGCATCCTAACCAATCTACCTCACAGTACTGCCGGATGGCTTAAAGGAACTTTGGTACTGTGTTGCTGTGTTCACTATTAATATCCTGTGGCCAGAGGATTGTTCAACTGATACTGAATCCTGTGGCAGAGGATTGTTCAACTATTATCGTTCTCATCAAGTCTGTGGCAGAGACTTTTGTCCGTCCATCATTCCGGCTGCTAGGTCAGTGAGAGAGGCCTATCCGGGTGAGCAAGATCCGTTGACTGAAGTGTACTTGTCTCCGGGATCTCAGGTTCCTTAGTGATCTACACAAGGTATCTGAACTTTCCCCTAACCCTCCATCCCTCTTCTGCTCAAGTTGTTCAATAAAAAGCATTGGAAAAAAGAGTTAAGTGACTGTGCATATATCTGTGGGCACAAGGTCCAGTATAGACTCTAAGTTTCTAACCTGGTGAACTGTGGGTAGGGGTGACGGCAAAGACCCAAAATAATAACCAGATGCTCCTACGGGGGTAGTGCTATGGATTTTTTTTTTTTTAATAGTAATGGCGGCAATTAGCGACTCATAGCGGGACTGCGATATTGCGGCGGACAAACCAGACACTAAGTGACACATTTTGGAGACCAGTGACACATTTTGGAGACCAGTGACATCAATACAGTGATCAGTGCAAAAAAAATATGCACTGTCACTGTACTAATGACACTGGCAGGGAAGGGGTTAACATCAGGGGCGATCAAAGGGTTAAATGTGTCCCTAGGGTGTACTTTCTAACTGTATGGGAGGTACTTGTACTTAGCAGGAACACAGGATCTGTGTCTTCCCTTGTCACAGACCGCCATTCTGCCTCTGTCGGGAACGACTGGAGGGTCCCGGTGGACATTGGGTCCACCAGACCCACTTTTTGGCTCTCACTGTGTCCAATCTCAGAGGTAATAATCACGTACAGGTAGATGATTTAGCTTGTAGGAGCCGCCGCCCCGCAATACATATACTGTATGTGGGGCAGTTGGCAAGCGGTTAAGTTGATTTATTTAGTAAACAATTTGTAAAGCTTCATTGTCATTTTCTTTCAAGATCAAATCAATATTATTTTAAACAATTGTAACGGGACCCCTAAATGGCGTGGGGTCCAAAGACCGATGCCTGCTTTGCCTGTTTTGTAATCCGACACTCGTGGGCTGAAGTCATAGTGTGTGTGACATAGGGCCCAGGACCAACGTGATATCAAATAACCACAACTTTAGATAGCACATAAGGGTATTTGAAATTTCTGATAAACAGTATTGGAATATGGCAGTGCAGGAGGGCCACTATAGAGGGGGGGGGGGGGGGGGCGGACTATCGTGTATGCCCAAAGATCAATTGGAAAGTGTATCTAAATCCAAGAACAAAAATTTAATATATTACAGATTACCAGTTTAGATGTGGTGGCTGTATTAGTTTTATTTTCCTTTACTTGGTAATCCTGCCAGTAACACACTTTCTGTCCTAGGGGGACAACACTCATTCACTATTACTGTATCTATGTAGGAGGAGCATTGTCTACCTAGGACAGGTAGTGTGTTAAGCCCCATACACACGATCGGACTTTTTGACAACAAACTTCAAAATGAGCAGGTTTTCAAAAAAATCCGAATGTGTACTCTCCATCGGACAAACTTTTTTGGTTTTCATCGGACAAAAGTTCGCTCTGCAAACGGACAAACCTTTCGGCAACAAAAGTCCTACGCTGCAAAGTCCTGCCGTGTGTACATAAATCCATCTATCTTTTGTCCGAAGTTCAAACGCGCATGCTCAGAACCAAGGATCAGCCGGCAGCGTTCTGTCTTGTAAAACTAGCGTTCGTAATGGAGATATCACATTCGTGATGCAGCAAGTTATGAAATCTAGAAATGCAGCGCACATTCTCTTCCTCTTTAATAATGGGATGATAAGCTCAGGCGTGTTCACATTGAACACATGCAGAGCCCGCCAAGGAAGTCGGCACCGTCGGAACCACGCTGCGCTAATCACAGGCAGGGAGACATTTCCCGATCTCTGCAGCCGAGCATCGGGAAATGTCTCCCTGCCTGTGATTAGCGCAGCGCGGTGCAGACGGTGCCCACTTCCTTGGCGGGCTCTGCATGTGTTCAATGCGAACACGCCTGAGCTCATCCCTAATGATAATAATAATAAAGCTGCTTTGCGGATGATACGCCGAAATTACAAACGTATTTATAAAGGATTTGTGTTCTAGTGAAAATGAAAATCGCAAATCAACACTGACCAAACGTCTACTAACTCGAGATTAGCAGAAGGAGCCCAAAGGGTGACGCCGGAGAATTGAACTTCCTCTTTTGAAGTGTCGTCAGTACGTTGAAACGTCACTACGTTCGTGTATGTTGCCGAAAAAGTCAGAGCATGTGTATGCGATGGGCGTTCACCGCCAACTCCCTTCAGACAAAAATCCACGAAAAAGTTTGTTTGAAGTCCGACCATGTGTACAAGGCTTTAGGACTACAGAACACCTCCTCTTCTTTTCATCTCAAAGAGATAGGGGGAGATGTAGTTTTCATGCTGAACATACCAGCTGTCATGGCTTCTGTATTTTCGAAGGACTTTTAATAAAGACTAAAGTCTCATACACACAATCAGATTTTCTGTGGACAAAGCGTAGGACTTTTGTCCAAATGGCCTTGGCCAGAAATTTGTATTGCATACAAACGGCAAAGAATTGTCAGCCAACAAACACGAAACTACGTGGTTTTTCAGCTTTTTAGCGCCACCCTTTGGACAACTTCTGCTAATGTTGTGTTATGGTGAGCATCGCTTCTGAGCATGCGTGTTTGTACTTTGGAGTTTTGTCTGATGGACTTGTGTACACACGATCAGATAATCTGAAAACACACATTTGTTGGCGGACAATTTTAAAACATGCTATCCCACATTTGTCCGCGGGAAAATCGGACAACAATTGTCCGATGGAGCATACAAACGGTCGGATTTTCCGACAACAGCCTGTCATCACACAATTCCTGTTGGATAATCCAATCGTGTGTACGAGGCTTTAGACCTAGACTTTTAATAAAGTGTGTATTTTAGAACTTTGACATTGGCCTGATTTTTTTAGACCTTCGTGCTTTTTTTTAGATCAGTGTGTGAAATTACTGAAGCCAAATACAGCCCAGCAACTAGTGTTTAGTATAAAATCAGAACAGTTATTTCTCTTAGTGCAGGTTTCCTATACTATCAGAATGGACTACAATGGCTCAAGCTTTTAAAACTGACATTGCATAGCTTGTTGTATTTACTGCAGTTAGACTTATGTAGCGCACACACCTTTCTCCCCTCCTGCATTTAACTCGGCTCCTCGCAGGAGGAATGAAAGGCACACCGCACCACAAGCCCGTACCCTCCTGTGTAAAGATGTTGAGCGGTGTTGTTGTTGGGTCTTGTCTGCAGCCAGAGCCAAAATCCTCCTGAGCATGATTCTCACCTCTACTATGGGTAGATGCAAGTCCTTGATTTCCCCAGTAATGTAAATGTCCACACCAGCTGAAACTCCAACTCAGTATTTATTCTCACTTTGCAATAAACAGTCTCTTGGATAGGAAAGAGTTGGAGCAAAGGAAACAGAACAGCCTAAGGTGTGGAGGAGGTCCAGGCACAAATGTAGCTCAAACTCTTCGCTGTTCAGATTCTCAAACAGTTTTAGACGCACAGTCTCTACCACAGACCGTGAAGTTGGTCTTTGCCACAGACCTGGTGAATAAGGCCCCTGCCACAGACCTGGTGAATAAGGCCCCTGCCACGGACCTGGCGAAACTTTTGGTCTCTGCCACAGACCGTGAAGTTGGTCTCTGCCACAGACCTGGTGAATAAGGCCCCTGCCACAGACCTGGTGAATAAGGCCCCTGCCACAGACCTGGTGAATAAGGCCCCTGCCACGGACCTGGCGAAACTTTTGGTCTCTGCCACAAACCGTGAAGTTGGTCTCTGCCACAGACCTGGTGAATAAGGCCCCTGCTACAGACCTGGTGAATAAGGCCCCTGCCACAGACCTGGTGAATAAGGCCCCTGCTACAGACCTGGTGAATAAGGCCCCTGCCACAGACCTGGTGAATAAGGCCCCTGCTACAGACCTGGTGAATAAGGCCCCTGCCACAGACCTGGTGAATAAGGCCCCTGCCACAGACCTGGTGAATAAGGCCCCTGCCACGGACCTGGCGAAACTTTTGGTCTCTGCCACAAACCGTGAAGTTGGTCTCTGCCACAGACCTGGTGAATAAGGCCCCTGCTACAGACCTGGTGAATAAGGCCCCTGCCACAGACCTGGTGAATAAGGCCCCTGCTACAGACCTGGTGAATAAGGCCCCTGCCACAGACCTGGTGAATAAGGCCCCTGCCACAGACCTGGTGAATAAGGCCCCTGCCACGGACCTGGCGAAACTTTTGGTCTCTGCCACAAACCGTGAAGTTGGTCTCTGCCACAGACCTGGTGAATAAGGCCCCTGCTACAGACCTGGTGAATAAGGCCCCTGCCACAGACCTGGTGAATAAGGCCCCTGCCACGGACCTGGCAAAACTTTTGGTCTCTACCACAGACCCGGTGAATAAGGCCCCTGCCACTGACCTGATGAACTTGAACTTCCTTCTTAGAACATGGCCCTTATCAAGGAAGAAGATGTCCCCCTAGAGAGTCAACAGACCCTTCCTTCACCGTGACTTTCGCATCGGTCCTTCGGAATGATCCTCCCTTCTCTTAGGGTGCAGGTCCCCTCGCAAAGCGACACCCTGGACTCCTCAATCCCTTGGCCCCGAGCCATCGCTGCAGCTCCCAGGTCTTCATACCCAGGCGGACAGGAACGGTGAGGTAGTACCTCACCTCAGGCTAAAGGTGCCTGAGGTGGAACCGGAACACAGCCTCCGGGCCGAGGGCACCCAGAGATGAGCCACACGCACTCCCAGGCTGAAGGTGCCTGGGGGTGGACCCCGATCAGGAGATATCTGCCCCTATTATATCCTCTTCCGGCATGCACAGCAGGTTTCCCGCCCCACTGTACGGCTGCCGAGAGGGGACACAAAAGGCACAGCACTGCGCTCGTGGTTCAACCCCGGCCCAGAATGGCAGCGCCACCCGCAGGCCACAGGGAACTCATCACCAGCATTATCCCCTGATGACAAAAATGGTCCATAGCCACTAACAATCCAAGGTGTCTGAGCCTAATTACCACTCAGACACTTCCCTTAAATTGAACACCCCGCTACACTTATATACCTCCTGTAGTGAGGATAAGAACCACACCCTGCAGGGATGTCTAGCTTGGTGCTCCTGAACACTGCTGCAATATTCTCTCCATAATAGGGATAGTGTGCATTCTGTTGCTGCATGGTTCTGGTATGCAAACTCCCTGAACTGCAATGCATCTGCAGATAACTGTGCTACTTACTGCAAAATCTGAAAAGGTGAAATGGGATACTCTGCTAAAGTCATTACCAATGCTGTGCAATGCTCTGTTTATTAACACTCTGCTGTTGATGCTGTTTTGTGACTTTCCTGCAGTGCCTTTTAATGTATGCATCGCATAGCATCAAACATTTTATTGCCCAGCTATTGATTAAGGTATTAATTTTCAGAACAATATCCCTGAAAGGAAAGAGGGTGATTATAAGGAGAAAAACTGATGTAAGCCAATACAATTACAGTCAGCTACAAATATATTTGTTTTGCATTTTTAGAAAAAGTTATTTTAAACATCATAATTGATATTCTACTGGGAAGAGAAAAGTGAAATAAAAATCAGTTTTGAAATGTAACATTTACAAATACAATTTGCCTGTATAATGCAGAAAGTATTTACAAGACATTACTTCCAACATAACTGCATGAAAGTGGGAAGAAATGACTCTGTATAATGAGGCTGTAGCTATCAAAGTGTAGAGCGTTTAAAATACAATAAAACTAGAGTACTGTGCTGCAAATCCTACGATCCACACGATCCTACGATCCACACGATCGGATATTCTGACGACAACTGGCTGACGGATGTATTTTGTCAGACAATCCGACCGTCTGTATGCTCCATAGGACAATTGTTGTCGGAATTTCCGACAACAAATGTTGGCTGTGCATGCTCTCAAATTGTCAGACAAAACATGTGTTCCGTCGGATTATCTGATCGTGTGTACACAAATCCGTCGGACTAAAATCCAAAGTACAAAGACGAATGCTCCGAACCAATGCTAAACATCAGACAACAATAGCAGAAGTTGCCCAAAGGGTGCGGTGGTAAAGAGCTGAAAAACCACGTGGTTTGGTGTATGTTGGCTGAAAATGTTCTGCCGTCTGTATGCAGAACAAGTTCACGGCCAACTCCCCTTCGATTACAAATCCACGGAAAAGTCAGATGGATGTCCGATCGTGTGTACGAGTCTTCATACTGTGCTGCAATGTCATGCATGACATCATACAATACTGTGCTGCAATGTTGGGCCTGACCTCTTACAATACTGTTCTGCAATGGTGTTCCTGACATCATACAATGCTGTTCTGCAATGGTGTTCCTGACATCATACAATGCTGTTCTGCAATGGTGTTCCTGACATCATACAATGCTGTTCTGCAATGGTGTTCCTGACATCATACAATGCTGTTCTGCAATGGTGTTCCTGACATCATACAATGCTGTTCTGCAATGGTGTTCCTGACATCATACAATGCTGTTCTGCAATGGTGTTCCTGACATCATACAATGCTGTTCTGCAATGGTGTTCCTGACATCATACAATGCTGTTCTGCAATGGTGTTCCTGACATCATACAATGGTGTTCCTGACATCATACAATGCTGTTCTGCAATGGTGTTCCTGACATCATACAATGCTGTGCTGCAATGGTGTTCCTGACATCATACAATACTGTTCTGCAATGGTGTTCCTGACATCATACAATGCTGTTCTGCAATGGTGTTCCTGACATCATACAATGCTGTGCTGCAATGGTGTTCCTGACATCATACAATGCTGTGCTGCAATGGTGTTCCTGACATCATACAATGCTGTGCTGCAATGGTGTTCCTGACATCATACAATGCTGTTCTGCAATGGTGTTCCTGACATCATACAATGCTGTGCTGCAATGGTGTTCCTGACATCATACAATGCTGTGCTGCAATGGTGTTCCTGACATCATACAATGCTGTGCTGCAATGGTGTTCCTGACATCATACAATGCTGTTCTGCAATGGTGTTCCTGACCTCATACAATGCTGTTCTGCAATGGTGTTCCTGACCTCATACAATGCTGTTCTGCAATGGTGTTCCTGACATCATACAATGCTGTTCTGCAATGGTGTTCCTGACATCATACAATGCTGTGCTGCAATGGTGTTCCTGACATCATGCAATGGTGTTCCTGACATCATACAATGCTGTGCTGCAATGGTGTTCCTGACATCATACAATGCTGTGCTGCAATGGTGTTCCTGACATCATACAATGCTGTTCTGCAATGGTGTTCCTGACCTCATACAATGCTGTTCTGCAATGGTGTTCCTGACCTCATACAATGCTGTTCTGCAATGGTGTTCCTGACATCATACAATGCTGTGCTGCAATGGTGTTCCTGACATCATACAATGCTGTGCTGCAATGGTGTTCCTGACATCATACAATGCTGTGCTGCAATGGTGTTCTGACATCATAAAATACTGTGCTGCAATGTTCTGCCTGACATCATAAAATACTGTTCTGTAATCTTGTGCCTGATCTCATAAAATACTGTGTTGCAATGTTGTGCCTGACATCATACAATAATGTGTTGCACTGTTGTACCTGACTTTAAACAATACTGTGCTGCATTATTTTACACTATCCAGTGCTTCACTGTTTCTTACTGAGATCACACAATACTGTGCTGCTCTGTTATATCTGACATAATACAATACTGTGCTGCACTGTTGTACCTGACATCTTACAAACTGTGCTGCACAGCTGTACCATGCCCAGATGGCAAGCAATTGAGCTGCAAGTTTAAAAATGACTTGCCAAGCTATCCCTAGACATTCCAGACTTCACAAGTTTGTTGCACAATTGCAGCAAGTCCGCATTGCATGACTCCAGATTAACTTTCTTTGCAAACATTTTGCAAGTCTGCAGCAAGTTCTGGTTCCGTTGTGTTGTGCAATAGTCATCCCACCACAGGGGTCATTGGGGCTGAATTTTCATCTTTGCTCCGAGCTGTATGAGTCAGAGTTTCAAGTGCTCTGGTTGTCCAGTGTGCTCCTGTGCCCTTAAGGAGGGGTGGGCTCCCTCCAGGCTTACCTGCCCTCTATCTAAGTATCCATTGTAATGCATATGCTTTCACTGTGGAGGCTCTCAAAAATGTATAAAGTTAGGACTGCACATAATACTGGGGTGCCGTGAAGTGGCTCTGCAGCTTATGCATGTATTTGCAATGTGTGCAAACGAAACCCCCTTTTTTTTTAAAACGCAAACTGTAAGACAGGATAATTTGGTTGTTTGCAGGCTGGCTGGCTGGGAATTTTCTTTTGTTTTGTTTGACATGCCTCGCCCTTCCATGTGCTCCTTGCTGTGAGCGAAGCCAGTTATAGGTAGGGCAGTGGCCATTTGTACTGTTATCATACAATAATGGGCTGCACTGCTATGCAGGTATGATTTTGGCATCAATGTCATGTAAGAAAACACGCATGTAAAACCATGCCTGACGCGGGGCCAAAATTTGCTTCTTTGGCATGACAAACATTAATAGGGTAGTCTATTCAAGAGACACATGCGGAAAAATATGTGAATCCTGCTACGTGATTTGTGAGCAGGACACTAAGATTACAGTATTTACTAATGTTAAAGCTCAGCTCCATTCAAAAGTGTTTTTTTTTATAGATAGGGGAAGGGTCAGAATATCAGTTTTTTTTTATTGCTGTCCTTCTAAATCTACAAAATGGATGGAGTTGGAATTGAAGCCTCGTACACACGACCGAGAATCTCGTCAAGAAAAAACACGTCGTTTTTCTTGACGAGATTCTTGGACAAGAAACTTGTCCTGGCCGAGTGTACAGACGCTCCTTTCAAAGAAGCCGCGGTTCTTTGAATGGAGCGAACGCGGTGACGTAATCGACTACGACGAGTGTGCGCTCGTCACATTCTATGGCGTCGCCGCCATCTTGCTACGCCCTACCTATGCCTAGGAAGCTACCGCGCATGCGTCAGTCATTTCGAGCATGCGCGGGCTTCCCCAAGGACAGGTAAGTGTACACACACACACACTTTTCTCGTCGAAACAGGCTGACAAGAATCTCGGCGAGAAAATAGGGAGCAGGTTCTCTATTTTTCTCGTCGAGATTCTTGTCGGTTTTCTTGACGAGAAACCTGATAGCCGCGTACACACGAACGATTTACTCGGCAAGAAAGCTCTGCCAGCAAGTTTCTTGTCGTTTTTCGATGAGAAACTCGGTCGTGTGTACGAGGCTTTAGTGTATGTAAAGCCATACTAGTTTCTTTAAATGTTTGTTTTATTTAGTTGGATAGAGTCGGGTGCCTACTGCTGTCCAGGAATCCTAGAAACAATTTCACCTAACAGGAAATTAAGAAACACCTGCAGCAGGGACACAGACCAAAACGAAATCTGAAAGAGGAGGTAAGGATAAAAGCACCAAACCAATAGATGAAGCGCTGAAGAAGCTTTTGACCACTGAAATGCATTGAACATAACTCATGTTGAGGACTAGCCCTGCCCCTGACAACAATTCTTTACATAGGCCTTTCCCCATTGGAGAGAGTTCTGGAAAGGTTCTACCAAACATTTATCATCTCCCCAAGCCATGCTTGTAACTGCTCAAGGATTGGCTGTGTCAGAAAAATATTACTAACTCAATAATTGACCTTCCCAAGCTAATTACTGAAGCCTCCTACCATTTTCAGGTGAAAGCAATCAATCCCACAAGCTTGAGGCCTGGTTCAGACTGGGGCGACAAACGCTCCGACATTGGGAGCTCATGTCGCATGACGTGTGAAAATCAATGTTTCCCTATGGGAGCCGTCCTAACTGGTCCGACACATGTCGGTCCGAATTTGAAAATGCTCCCTGTACTACTTTGGTCCGACTTTGATCCGACTTCAGCCCATTGACTATCATTGAAGTCGGATCAAAGTCGGACCGCAGTCTTGCATGATCCGACTTTGGCATGCGACTTGTGCTCTTGAGGGGGAACTCCAGGCCAAATTTTAAATAAAAAACCGGCGTAGGTTCCCCCTCCGGGAGAATACCAGGCCCTTGGGTCTGGTCTGGATTTGAACGGGCGCCCCTACGCCGAAAAAAACGGCGTGGGGGTCCCCCCAAGGTCCAAACCAGACCCTTATCCGAGCACACAACCTGGCAGGCCGCAGGGGAAGAGGGGGGGACGGGAGAGCGGCCCCCCCTCCCTCCTGAACTGTACCAGGCCGCATGCCCTCAACATGGGGGGTTTGGTGCTCTGGGGCGACCTGTGGCCCCCCCACCCCAGAGCACCCTGCCCCCATGTTGATGAGGACAGGGCCTCTTCCCGACAACCCTGGCCGTTGGTTGTCGGGGTCTGCGGGCGGGGGGCTTATCGGAATCCGGGAGCCCCCTTCAATAAGGGGGCCCCCGGCCCCCCACCCTATGTGAATGAGTATGGGGTATATCGTACCCCTACCCATTCACCTGGTGGACAAAAAATTGCAATAAAAAAACACTACACAGGTTTTCAAAGTACTTTATTGCACAGCTCCGGGGGTCTTCTTCCGACTTCCGGGGGTCTCCGGTGTCGTCTCCCGCTCTCCGGTTCTTTCTTCCGCCGGGCCTCCGCTAACTTCTTTTTAGCTCTCTTGCTAACAGAGGCCCGGTCTTCCCCGTTGTCTCGTCCGGCTCTCTGTTGTCCTTCTGCCGGCCCCTCCACTAACTTCTTTTTAGCTCTTTCGCTAGTGGAGGGGCCGGGCTTCCCGTCGCCGTCGGCTTCTTCTTCCCTCTTCTCCTTCTCGATGTTGACGCGTCGCTTCCTCCCGCTGTAATACTGGCTCTCCGCTCCGCTCCGCATTAATATAGGCTTCTCATGACGTCACAGTCACATGTTCCAGGGCACATGGCCCCGGAGCATGTGACTGTGACGTCATGGGAACATGTGACTGTGACGTCATGAGAAGCCTATATTAATGCGGAGCGGAGCGGAGAGCCAGTATTACAGCGGGAGGAAGCGACGCGTCAACATCGAGGAGGAGAAGAGGGAAGAAGAAGCCGACGGCGACGACGGGAAGACGGGAAGACCGCGCCCCTCCACTATCGAAAGAGCTAAAAAGAAGTTAGTGGAGGGGCCGGCAGAAGAGCAACGGAGAGCCGGACGAGACAACGGGAAGACCGGGCCTCTGTTAGCAAGAGAGCTAAAAAGAAGTTAGCGGAGGCCCGGCGGAAGAAAGAACCGGAGAGCGGGAGACGACACCGGAGACCCTCGAAGTCGGAAGAAGACCCCCGGAAGTCGGAAGAAGACCCCCGGAAGTCGGAAGAAGACCCCCGGAGCTGTGCAATAAAGTACTTTGAAAACCTGTGTAGTGTTTTTTTATTGCAATTTTTTGTCCACCAGGTGAATGGGTAGGGATACGATGTACCCCATACTCATTCACATAGGGTGGGGGATCCGGGGGCCCCCTTATTGAAGGGGGCTCCCGGATTCCGATAAGCCCCCCGCCCGCAGACCCCGACAACCAACGGCCAGGGTTGTCGGGAAGAGGCCCTGTCCTCATCAACATGGGGGCGGGGTGGGGGGGCTGCAGGTCGCCCCCCCTGCCCCAGAGCACCAAACCCCCCATGTTGAGGACATGCGGCCTGGTGCGGTTCAGGAGGGAGGGGGGGCCGCCCTCGTCCCCCCTTCTTCCCCTGCGGCCGGCCAGGTTGTGTGCTCGGATAAGGGTCTGGTTTGGATTTTAGGGGGACCCCACGCCGTTTTTTTCGGCGTAGGGGCGCCCGTTCAAATCCAGACCAGACCCAAGGGCCTGGTATGCTCCTGGAGGGGCAACCCATGCCGTTTTTTTAATTTAAAATTTGGCCTGGAGTTCCCCTTCAAGATTCATATCAAACACAGTGCCTGATATTGGCGGGGATCCAAATCGGATCCCCGTTCATTGAAAGTCGGACATATGTCGGCTTCATGTCGCAGGGCAAAGTCGGATCCAAAGTAGGACGGATGTCGTGTCGCACTAGTGTGAACCCGGCCTAAGGAAAATCTACAGAACCCAGAAAGGTAAAACATCAGCACAGGATGATTACCTCTTGGTAGCCAATCTCCCAGGAGTCCTGTGCAGAACTGTGCCGCATTTTGACCCTAATCCCACTGCCCCACGTACAGAGTCATGCAAAGGTTCTGCCACTGTACATTTTGTCAACAGTTCATTCATATGCAAATCACTGTTGGATTTGCATGTGGATGAATAGGAATCTGAATGACAAAACTTGACAAAGCATGATTTTCATATGAATATGCTTTACTGACATGTTCATATTCATGTTCATGAGGGAAGCTCTTCCTTGGCTTAGGCTAAGAGAAAGACTTCCTGCTGTACTGCATCTTTCTATTCCACCGTTCCCATGGTGAGTAAGCTTAAGGGAGGTGATGGATCTATATTGGAGGACGGAGAGCCTATACTGGAGGAAAGAGGTCTTTACTGGAGGGGGGAGTTCTGTATTGGTCTGTGATGCGGGGGTCTGTATTAAAGCGGAGTTCCACCCAAAAATGGAACTTCCGCTTTTCGGAACCCTCCCCCCCCTCCGGTGTCACATTTGGCATCTTTCATGGGGGAGGGGGTGCAGATACCTGTCTAAGACAGTTTGTTGCACAATTGCAGCAAGTCCGCATAGACTCCCGTTGGAGTCACGCCACTTCCCGTCCCCCCATGCTGTCTCCTGGGAAACACACTTGTTCCAGGAGAGAGCGGGGACCAGTGGGAGTGCTACTCGCGCATGCACAGTAGGGAACCGGGCAGTGAAGCCGCAAGGCTTCAGTTCCTGATTCCCTCACCGAGAATGGCGGCGGGGACAGCAGAGAGACGAGCTCATCTTCTGCAGCCGACATCGCGGGCGCGCTGGACAGGTAAGTGTCCATTTATTAAAAGTCAGCAGCTGCAGTATTTGTAGCTGCTGGCTTTTAATCTTTTTTTTTTCTGCGGGACCTCCACTTTAAGAAGGGGTTGGGAGAGTATGTGCTGTGGGTGTGATCTGTAATATGGGGAGGGGGTATGTACTAAAAGTGGGGCTGAGAGGGTGGTCTGTGCTGAGGGGGGTATAGGGCTATGGGGAAAAATCGGGACTGGGAGGTACATGGGCTTGAAGGGGATTTGTATTAGAAGGAGGGAGTAATTTTTGGCTGTATTTTGTACACTCGCTCTGCATTATGCACTTCTGAGCCCTGTAAACTGTGCATTACACACTCCTGGGGCCTGCACAACAGACACTATACACTATGTTGTACATTTGTTGGTGTTTATCACTGTATTCTCTGAAAGCAGAGCAGATAAATAGACTACTAAAAGTTATATCTAGCTAAAAAAAATACATAAATAATTTTATTAAGAAAAAAAACCTTCTTGGACTGTCGTCATTTCTTGCCGCATGGATGAAAGGTTGTGGGTTAATTCTAGGATGGCAGTCTGTACGGCCGACAACGAAGAATGGGATACGGTCTCCTCTCTGATGTAGAGCAGTTCACTTTCCTTGGTTTTGGCCATGGTGCCTTCAGTGTCCTCCTGTTCCCTGACCACCTCCACCTCCTATATCATTAAAAGTGAGAGAGGATTGAGCACTCACCTGTTCTTGCAGGGCACACACTCACTCCACCAATAAACTGATCTTGTAGAATCTTGTCTGGGGTGCCTACTGTATGTTGGCACACCCTTGCAAGTCCTTTTTTTATAACTTCTGGAGGGCTACGGCAAACTGCATAAGGCTCTCATCCTCCTGTTTCTGCGGATGAAGAAGCTGCATCAGAGCTTGGTTAGGGTTACCTTCTCCCCGAATAGGCCCACTAGTCATGCCACGATTTGCTCTAGGCAGGTGCGTGCATCTTTGGGTAGCATGATTACTGCTGGGTCAAGCATCATCCTCTAAGGATTTAAAAGCCAGCTCTGCAGTCAGCCCGGTGGGAACTTGGTAGAGGTGGACAGCACTCTCCAGCCTCTCTTAACACTCCGATAGTGAGATATTGGACCCGTTAAATTTGGGCACCAGAGCACCAAGGCTGCTCCCAGTGGTGCCATGGTGACTCCTACCCCCCCCCCCCCCAGCCACTGAATGGGGCATATTCTACCGACTTTACACCAAATGTAGGGAGGCCAGGTGGTAGGTGACCCCCAGGGAAGTAACGACACACACAGTGGTTGAAAGTGAGGAACTGTATTGTCGATAACACTCCAACATACAAAATAGAGTCTGTGCAGCAACTTAGAACTGGCAGGAACACTCACAGATGAATGCACAGTTCTTGCGGCAAGCGATGCTCGGAGACCTCTCCTTATGCAATTTACACTCTCCTCATCCAGCAAGTTTCTGTCCCTTACCTAGCCACATGCAAAATGTGCACCAACTGCAGTGAGCCAGTGCCTTTTATAAGCACTGTCCTCTCTAAAGATGGTCACGAGTAGGGATGAGCTTCGAGTTCGAGTCGAACTCATGTTCGACTCGAACATTGCCTGTTCGCCCGTTCGCCGAACAGCGAACAAATTGGGGTGTTCGCGGCAAATTCGAAAAATCTATGGGAGAAATCTAAAGTGCTAATTATAAAGGCTTATATGCAAGTTATTGTCCTAAAAAGTGTTTGGGGACCTGGGTCCTGCCCCAGGGGACATGTATCAATGCAAAAAGAAGTTTTAAAAACGGCAGTTTTTTCGGGAGCAGTGATTTTAATAATGCTTAAAATGAAAAAATAAAAGTGAAATATTCCTTTAAATTTCGTACCTGGGGGGTGTGTATGATATGCATGTAAAGTGGCGCATGTTTCCCGTGCTTAGAACTGTCCCTGCAAAAAATGTCATTTTTGAAAGAAAAAAAGTCATTTAAAACTGATTTGCGGCTATTAATGAATTGTCGGCTCCCGGCAATACATACAAAAGTCATTGATAAAAAAAAAAAAAAAAAAAGCGTGGGGGTTCCCCAGAATTCAATTACCAGGCCCTTCAGGTCTGGAATGGATATTAAGGGGAACCCCGCCGCAAAAATTTAAAAAAAAATTGACGTGGGGTTCCCCCAAATATCCATTCCAGGCCCTTCAGATCTGGCATGGATTTTAAGGGGAACTTCACCCCAAATTTAAAAAAAAATGGCGTGGAGTCCCCCTAAAAATCCATACCAGACCCCTTATCCGAGCACGCAACCTGGCCGGCCGCAGGGGAAAAGGGGGGAACGAGAGAGCGGCCCCCCCTCCCTCCTGAACCGTACCAGGCCACATGCCCTCAACATGGGGAGGATGTCCCCATGTTGATGGGGACAAGGGCCTCATCCCCACAACCCTTGCCTGGTGGTTGTGGGGGTCTGCGGGTGGGGGGCTTATCGGAATCTGGAAGACCCCTTTAACAAAGGGGACCCCCAGATCCCAGCCCCCCCTATGTGAATTGGTAAGGGGTACATTGTACCCCTACCATTTCACGAAGAAAGCGTAAAAAAATGTTTAAAAAAACACACAAACACCTTGAAAAAGTCCTTTATTTAAAAAAAAAAAAAACATTCCAGCGGTGAAATCCAGTGTCCTGCGGCGATCCCGATGTCCAGCGCTGTCCTTCATTGGTTGTGCCTGAGCGGACCTGATGGGGAACTCCCTCTCAGTATTTTAAATGTATAGACCCGCCCCTTCTAAAGTTCCCCATCAGGTCCGCTAAGCGGACCAGATGCGGAACATGTATTACCAAAGTGAGAGCAGTTCCCCATCAGGTCCGCCCCCTCGGTATGTCGGACCCGCCTACGTCATTGTCTTGAGCGGGGAACTTCCTTCACTGTGTAATTTAAACAGACAAGCTCATCTTCTGCAGCCGACATCGCGGGCGCGCTGGACAGGTAAGTGTCCATTTATTAAAAGTCAGCAGCTGCAGTATTTGTAGCTGCTGGCTTTTAATCTTTTTTTTTTCTGCGGGACCTCCACTTTAAGAAGGGGTTGGGAGAGTATGTGCTGTGGGTGTGATCTGTAATATGGGGAGGGGGTATGTACTAAAAGTGGGGCTGAGAGGGTGGTCTGTGCTGAGGGGGGTATAGGGCTATGGGGAAAAATCGGGACTGGGAGGTACATGGGCTTGAAGGGGATTTGTATTAGAAGGAGGGAGTAATTTTTGGCTGTATTTTGTACACTCGCTCTGCATTATGCACTTCTGAGCCCTGTAAACTGTGCATTACACACTCCTGGGGCCTGCACAACAGACACTATACACTATGTTGTACATTTGTTGGTGTTTATCACTGTATTCTCTGAAAGCAGAGCAGATAAATAGACTACTAAAAGTTATATCTAGCTAAAAAAAATACATAAATAATTTTATTAAGAAAAAAAACCTTCTTGGACTGTTGTCATTTCTTGCCGCATGGATGAAAGGTTGTGGGTTAATTCTAGGATGGCAGTCTGTACGGCCGACAACGAAGAATGGGATACGGTCTCCTCTCTGATGTAGAGCAGTTCACTTTCCTTGGTTTTGGCCATGGTGCCTTCAGTGTCCTCCTGTTCCCTGACCACCTCCACCTCCTATATCATTAAAAGTGAGAGAGGATTGAGCACTCACCTGTTCTTGCAGGGCACACACTCACTCCACCAATAAACTGATCTTGTAGAATCTTGTCTGGGGTGCCTACTGTATGTTGGCACACCCTTGCAAGTCCTTTTTTTATAACTTCTGGAGGGCTACGGCAAACTGCATAAGGCTCTCATCCTCCTGTTTCTGCGGATGAAGAAGCTGCATCAGAGCTTGGTTAGGGTTACCTTCTCCCCGAATAGGCCCACTAGTCATGCCACGATTTGCTCTAGGCAGGTGCGTGCATCTTTGGGTAGCATGATTACTGCTGGGTCAAGCATCATCCTCTAAGGATTTAAAAGCCAGCTCTGCAGTCAGCCCGGTGGGAACTTGGTAGAGGTGGACAGCACTCTCCAGCCTCTCTTAACACTCCGATAGTGAGATATTGGACCCGTTAAATTTGGGCACCAGAGCACCAAGGCTGCTCCCAGTGGTGCCATGGTGACTCCTACCCCCCCCCCAGCCACTGAATGGGGCATATTCTACCGACTTTACACCAAATGTAGGGAGGCCAGGTGGTAGGTGACCCCCAGGGAAGTAACGACACACACAGTGGTTGAAAGTGAGGAACTGTATTGTCGATAACACTCCAACATACAAAATAGAGTCTGTGCAGCAACTTAGAACTGGCAGGAACACTCACAGATGAATGCACAGTTCTTGCGGCAAGCGATGCTCGGAGACCTCTCCTTATGCAATTTACACTCTCCTCATCCAGCAAGTTTCTGTCCCTTACCTAGCCACATGCAAAATGTGCACCAACTGCAGTGAGCCAGTGCCTTTTATAAGCACTGTCCTCTCTAAAGATGGTCACGAGTAGGGATGAGCTTCGAGTTCGAGTCGAACTCATGTTCGACTCGAACATTGCCTGTTCGCCCGTTCGCCGAACAGCGAACAAATTGGGGTGTTCGCGGCAAATTCGAAAAATCTATGGGAGAAATCTAAAGTGCTAATTATAAAGGCTTATATGCAAGTTATTGTCCTAAAAAGTGTTTGGGGACCTGGGTCCTGCCCCAGGGGACATGTATCAATGCAAAAAGAAGTTTTAAAAACGGCAGTTTTTTCGGGAGCAGTGATTTTAATAATGCTTAAAATGAAAAAATAAAAGTGAAATATTCCTTTAAATTTCGTACCTGGGGGGTGTGTATGATATGCATGTAAAGTGGCGCATGTTTCCCGTGCTTAGAACTGTCCCTGCAAAAAATGTCATTTTTGAAAGAAAAAAAGTCATTTAAAACTGATTTGCGGCTATTAATGAATTGTCGGCTCCCGGCAATACATACAAAAGTCATTGATAAAAAAAAAAAAAAAAAAAGCGTGGGGGTTCCCCAGAATTCAATTACCAGGCCCTTCAGGTCTGGAATGGATATTAAGGGGAACCCCGCCGCAAAAATTTAAAAAAAAATTGACGTGGGGTTCCCCCAAATATCCATTCCAGGCCCTTCAGATCTGGCATGGATTTTAAGGGGAACTCCACCCCAAATTTAAAAAAAAATGGCGTGGAGTCCCCCTAAAAATCCATACCAGACCCCTTATCCGAGCACGCAACCTGGCCGGCCGCAGGGGAAAAGGGGGGAACGAGAGAGCGGCCCCCCCTCCCTCCTGAACCGTACCAGGCCACATGCCCTCAACATGGGGAGGATGTCCCCATGTTGATGGGGACAAGGGCCTCATCCCCACAACCCTTGCCTGGTGGTTGTGGGGGTCTGCGGGTGGGGGGCTTATCGGAATCTGGAAGACCCCTTTAACAAAGGGGACCCCCAGATCCCAGCCCCCCCTATGTGAATTGGTAAGGGGTACATTGTACCCCTACCATTTCACGAAGAAAGCGTAAAAAAATGTTTAAAAAAACACACAAACACCTTGAAAAAGTCCTTTATTTAAAAAAAAAAAAAAACATTCCAGCGGTGAAATCCAGTGTCCTGCGGCGATCCCGATGTCCAGCGCTGTCCTTCATTGGTTGTGCCTGAGCGGACCTGATGGGGAACTCCCTCTCAGTATTTTAAATGTATAGACCCGCCCCTTCTAAAGTTCCCCATCAGGTCCGCTAAGCGGACCAGATGCGGAACATGTATTACCAAAGTGAGAGCAGTTCCCCATCAGGTCCGCCCCCTCGGTATGTCGGACCCGCCTACGTCATTGTCTTGAGCGGGGAACTTCCTTCACTGTGTAATTTAAACAGACGAGCTCATCTTCTGCAGCCGACATCGCGGGCGCGCTGGACAGGTAAGTGTCCATTTATTAAAAGTCAGCAGCTGCAGTATTTGTAGCTGCTGGCTTTTAATCTTTTTTTTTTCTGCGGGACCTCCACTTTAAGAAGGGGTTGGGAGAGTATGTGCTGTGGGTGTGATCTGTAATATGGGGAGGGGGTATGTACTAAAAGTGGGGCTGAGAGGGTGGTCTGTGCTGAGGGGGGTATAGGGCTATGGGGAAAAATCGGGACTGGGAGGTACATGGGCTTGAAGGGGATTTGTATTAGAAGGAGGGAGTAATTTTTGGCTGTATTTTGTACACTCGCTCTGCATTATGCACTTCTGAGCCCTGTAAACTGTGCATTACACACTCCTGGGGCCTGCACAACAGACACTATACACTATGTTGTACATTTGTTGGTGTTTATCACTGTATTCTCTGAAAGCAGAGCAGATAAATAGACTACTAAAAGTTATATCTAGCTAAAAAAAATACATAAATAATTTTATTAAGAAAAAAAACCTTCTTGGACTGTTGTCATTTCTTGCCGCATGGATGAAAGGTTGTGGGTTAATTCTAGGATGGCAGTCTGTACGGCCGACAACGAAGAATGGGATACGGTCTCCTTTCTGATGTAGAGCAGTTCACTTTCCTTGGTTTTGGCCATGGTGCCTTCAGTGTCCTCCTGTTCCCTGACCACCTCCACCTCCTATTTTTAGGGGGACTCCACGCCATTTTTTTAAAATTTGGGGTGGAGTTCCCCTTAAAATCCATGCCAGATCTGAAGGGCCTGGAATGGATATTTGGGGGAACCCCACGTCAATTTTTTTTTAAATTTGCGGCGGGGTTCCCTTTAATATCCATTCCAGACCTGAAGGGCCTGGTAATTGAATTCTGGGGAACCCCCACGCTTTTTTTTTTTTTTTTTTTATCAATGACTTTTGTATGTATTGCCGGGAGCCGACAATTCATTAATAGCCGCGAGTCAGTTTTAAATGAATTTTTTTCTTTCAAAAATGACATTTTTTGCAGGGACAGTTCTAAGCACGGGAAACATGCGCCACTTTACATGCATATCATACACACCCCCCAGGTATGAAATTTAAAGGAATATTTCACTTTTATTTTTTCATTTTAAGCATTATTTAAATCACTGCTCCCGAAAAAACGTCCGTTTTTAAAACTTCTTTCTGCATTGATACATGTCCCCTGGGGCAGGACCCGGGTCCCCAAACACTTTTTAGGACAATAACTTGCATATTAGCCTTTATAATTAACACTTTAGATTTCGAACGTTCGAGTCCATTGTATTTAATAGGGTTCTAAAGTTTACACGAACATTTTGTCTGTTCGCAGGTTCTGGTGCGAACCGAACAGGGGGGTGTTCGGCTCATCCCTGGTCACGAGCCATCCGGTACAGCTGCTCACCCGATGACCTAAGAAGAATGTGCATTCCTCCTGTCCTCCACTCTCCCTGCCATGTAATTGCAACAGTGCTACCTGCATAGGGAGGTCAACCTACACCTGCCTACAAGTGACTCCTGCAAATAGCAGAAGAAGGAGACCGTAGAGCGAAATGACACCCGATGCTTTGGATTGATAGAAATATGTGCTATGTTCATTTTTATTGTATGGGGTCGTTAGGTCATCGTAATGTTACACAGAGGTGTATTTAGAAATCACAGGACCTAGGGATGTTTGGTGGCCCCCATTGGTGTCACAAGGCCTGTAATGTAGCACTATTTACATTCTCTTAAAGTGGTTGTAAATAGAGCTGCTTAAGAGCCGGTTCACACAGGGGCGACTCGGGATCCAACTTCAAGTCGCGCTGTTTTTAAAACGAATGGAAGTGAATGAAGTCGTCTTAATGTACACGACTGCAGTCGCTCCGACTTCAAAAAAGGTTCCTGTACGACTTCAATCCGACTTCTAGGCGACTTGTAACCATTGATTTCAATGGAAGTCGCCTCCAAGTCGGATCCACATTCATAGAGAGGCAACTTTACAGGAAGTCGCCCCTCTGTGAACCGGCTCTAAGGCAAACCCCTCCCACGGAGCTGGTATTTGGTATGAATCATGAGGGGGAACTCCACGCCAAATTTTAAATAAAAAAACGGCATGGGTTCCCCTCCAAGAGCATACCAGGCCCTTAGGTCTGGTATGGATTTTAAGGGGAACCCCCTACGCCGAAAAAAACGGCGTGGGGGTCCCCCCAAAATCCATACCAGACCCTTATCTGAGCACACAGCCCAGCCGGTCAGGAAATGGGGTGGGGACGAGCGAGCGCCCCCCCTCCTGAAACGTACCAGGCCGCATGCCCTCAACATGGGGGGTGGATGCTTTGGAGCAGGGGGGCGCCCTGCGGCCCCCCCACCCCAAAGCACCCTGCCCCCATGTTGATGGGGACAAGGGCCTCTTCCCGACAACCCTGGCCGTTGGTTGTCGGGGTCTGCGGGCGGGGGGCTTATCGGAATCTGGGAGCCCCCTTTAATAAGGGGGCCCCCAGATCCCGGCCTCCTACCCTATGTGAATGAGTATGGGGTACATCGTACCCCTACCCATTCACCTGGGGGAAAAGTGTCAATAAAGAAAACACACTAGACAGCTTTTTAAAGTAATTTATTAGGCAGCTCCGGGGGTCTTCTTCCTACTTCGGGGGTCTTCTTCCGACTCTCCGGTGCCTTATCCGCGCTCTCCGGTTCTTCTCCCGCTCTCCGGTGCTTTCTGCCTTCTGCCGGCCCCTCCGCTATCTTCTTCCAGCTCTTTTGCTAGCGGGGGCCTGGTCTTCATCGTCATCTTCTTCCCTCCTCTCTCCTGGAGATGTTGACACGAAGAGGTCTCCCGCTGTAATGCAGTGTGCATGGCACGCAATAATTTATATAGGCATGGGGCGTGGTCACCGGGTGATGTGACCCCACCCCCTTATGACGTCACAGTCCCATAATGCCCAGGGCTGTGATGTCATAGGGGGCGGGGTCACCGGGTGACATCACCCGGTGACCACGCCCCATGCCTATATTAATTATTGCGTGCCGTGCACACTGCATTACAGCGGGAGACCTCGTTGTGTCAACATCTCCAGGAGAGAAGAGGGAAGAAGACGACGATGAAGACCGGGCCCCAGCTAGCAAAAGAGCTGGAAGAAGATAGTGGTGGGGCTGGCAGAAAGCACCGGAGAGCGCAGAGAAGGCACCGGAGAGACGGAAGAGACCCCCGAAGTCGGAAAAAGACCCCCGGAGCTGCCTAATAAATTACTTTAAAAAGCTGTCTAGTGTGTTTGTTTTTTTTTGACACTTTTCCCCCAGGTGAATGGATACCCCATACTCATTCACATAGGGTGGGGGGCCGGGATCTGGGGGCCCCCTTATTAAAGGGGGCTTCCGGATTCCGATAAGCCCCCCGCCCGCAGACCCCGACAACCAATGGCCAGGGTTGTCGGGAAGAGGCCCTTGTCCCCATCAACATGGGGGCAGGGTGCTTTGGGGTGGGGGGCCGCAGGGCACCCCCCTGCCCCAAAGCACCCACCCCCCCATGTTGAGGGCATGCGGCCTGGTACGGTTCAGGAGGGGGGGCGCTCGCTCGTCCCCACCCCCTTTCCTGACCGGCCGGGCTGCGTGCTCGGATAAGGGTCTGGTATGGATTTTGGGGGGGACCCCCAAACATTTTTTTTCGGCGTAAGGGGTTTTCCTTAAAATCCATACCAGACCTAAGGGCCTGGTATGCTCTTGGAGGGGAACCCATGCTGGTTTTTTATTTAAAATTTGGCGTGGCATTCCCCCTCATGATATATACCAAACACAGGGGCAGCCTGTCCTGGAGGCGACTTCAAGTCGCTCCAGGTCGCACTGTGGTTCAGGCTCAAGTCGTGTCCAAGTTGCCTCGAAGAGTCACGCTCAAAGTCGTGTTGCCCCTGTGTGAACCGGCTCTTACAGGCCTAATGCCACTATTTGAGGGGCCACCAAACTTTCCCATGGGATCCTGTAATTTCTGATTACACCTGTTTCTGTACATGAATTAACATTATAATTCATGAATAGATTTAACTGGGCATCAAAAAAAACACTCTGTATTGGATTCACAAGTATAAAAACTAGTCCATATTAATTATGCTGCCCAGGCAGTCCTGACTGATGTCACTTTTTAGTTAAAGTTCGGCAATCTATGTCGTGGTTATTTTAGTAAAAAAAGCTATTGCTATATGATCTGCTTTATATGCAATTCTACTTTTTAGACCAAGGGTCTCCAACCCCTAGGCCACAGAACGGTGCTGGTCTGTAGCCTGTTGCCGCCCAGGCCACACAGCAGAGGATGAGCGGCCATGCCCGTGTGTCCTCTCCCGACTCTTCCGCCTGCCCGGCCGAGAATGTCATTGTATCAGCAGGACAGGGAACAGGAGGAGCTGCAGATCAGAATGGAGAGCTCCTCCTGTCCCATGCCCTGCTGATACAATGACATTCTCGGCTGGGCTGGCAGTCGGAGAAGCTGGGAGAGGACACGCGGACTGTTAACAGCCTCTGCCCTGCAGGTAGGAGTCCTGAGCAGGGGAGACAGAGAGGAAAGGAGGGGGTGGACTGCAGGGGCGCTGTAATGTAAATGTACAGTTACAGTGCCCCTTTACAGTGTAGTCCCCTTTATATCAGTGCCCCCTTTACATCACATACCATGCTTCATATTCCCATCGCACACATTCCTGGACATGCTCTCAAATTTGAGTGCTGCAGCAACAACCAGCTGGATACTGATTCAAGTCACAATGAAGATATTTGCCAGCACGCCATGGAACGACATGAAAAGCGTCCAACTGGGTAATTTATTGCATGATTACAACACAAGGAGAGTGCAACGTTTCGGAGTCACGCAGGACTCCTTCGTCAGGCCCCCTTTACATTACAGTGGAGTCCACTTTAGATTACAGTGCCCTCTTTACATTACATTACAGTGCCCCCTTTACAATGCAGTTCCTTTTACATTACAGCCCTCCTTTACAATACATTGCCCCCTTTACAGAGCAGTCCCTGTTACATTAATGTAAAGGGGACTGCACTGTAAAGGGGCACTGTAATCTTAAGGGGGGCTATGATGTGAAGGGGAACTTAGAACACCTTGGGATTGCTTCATTGCTCCCTGACCCATCCACCACAACCACCATCCTGCCCTAGAACACGCCACCACCCGGTCCCTAGAAGAATTAGCTGCCATGAAACCAGTCCCTGGAGCTAAAAAGGTTGGGGACTGCTGCTTTAGACCACCAAACAAGAGAAATTGAAAATGGTTTAATTTTTCCTAACTATAAAGCGTCTTCTGATTCATCCCAACATCCTGGATGTTGGGATAAACAGTTCTTTACACAGTTCTTTAGCTAAATTTAGCCAAGAATATCAACAGGTGTAAAGAAGATAAGGAAAAAATTATCACAACTTGGAAATGTTGGGGCTTGGTGCTACCTACCCTAATGTCGCGTACACACGATCGGAAATTCCGACAACAAAACAGTGGATTTTTTTCCGACGGAATGTTGGCTCAAACTTGTGTTGCATACACACGGTCACACAAATCTTGTCGGGAATTCCGAATGTCAAGAACACAGTGACGTACAAGACGTACGACGAGCCGAGATCAATGACGTTCAATAGGCAGTTTGGCTCTTCTGCTTGATTCTGAGCATGCATGTTTTTTTGTGCGTCAGAATTGCATACAGACGATCGGAATTTCTGACAAGAACTTTTTTCTTGTCGGAAATTTTTAAAACCAGCTCTCAAATTTTTGTTGTCGGAAATTCCAACAGCAAATGTCCGATGGAGCCCACACACGGTCGGAATTTCCGACCAAAAGCTCACATCGAACTTTTGTTGTCGGAATTTCCGATCGCGTGTACGCGGCATAACTCTGCTGAACTGGACACACGTGGTATTATGGGAAATGTAGCTCTGATTGGAAACCCCAGTGGTTCCAGTCTGAAATGCCAAGTTTTCACTAACAGGAATCCTACCACTGTATTTATTGCAAAGATTTTAAGCAAACTAAACTTTAAAAAAAAAAAGTTAAAAACTATTTACTGATCATTAATTTTTTTGCTGTCGTATAACGGAATGGGGATTTTGCTCATCCGGCAAAGCATGGCAAAGTATTTTAAATGTATAATATGCGCTCTGTAACACCATGTTCTCCCCCGTTTCACTTTCAATCAAGAAAATGAAATGAACTTTCATGAGAAGAACTTGTACAGTGGCAGCTGATCACACCAGCGCCCCTCCCTTGCAGCAAGATATAAATTGCCTCCAGAGGAAGGTTTTGCTGTTTTTTTTTAACTTGGCTCCATTTAATCAGACCCATTTGTGTCCCGCAAAACCACTCTGAGAATATCAATATGATTATAACGGAGCACAGTTTATTCCATAACCTTGACAGCATGGAGACATTGTGAGCCTGAATGCAAAGCCCGTCCACTCTTCAGCGCTCAGAATGATCATACTAAACACCTTTCATATTTGTATGAAACTCCTGTTATTTAAATATCACAATTGTCCTTAATTCGCTTCTGTCCTCAACTCAACTGACCTATATAGAACATCTGCTCTGAGCAAAAAGGGAATTGGCAGGAGCGTGACCTCACTATGCAAAGCAGTGAATGACTTACTTAAAGTGGTTGTACAGGCAGAAGGTTTTATACCCTAATAAATTCTCTGCTCCCCCAAATACTTACCTGAGTCTGATCTCAATCCAGTGCTGTGCCCGAGAGCAGCAGCTATCACCTCTCTCTCCCTCCTCACTGGACATGGATGGCAGCCATGGGAGCCATAATCTGCTGCTGTCAATCACAGTCTGTGAGGAGAGTGCAGGGGCGGTGCTAAGCCACTCTTCATGTGTCAATGGATACACACAGCACGGCTTGGGATTAAGCACATATGAGTGCCCCCATAGCAAGCAGCTTGCTATGGGACCATTCAAAATAGGGAAGGAGCAAGGCGGGGGACCCCCAGAAGTGGAGGATCTGAGCTGCTCTGTGCAAAACCATTGCACAGGTCATGTAAGTATGACGTGGTATTAAAAAAAAAAACTTTTATAATCTCTTTAACTGTATGTCAGCACCACAAATCAAAAATACTATTTATTTAACTTTTATTATTCAAAGCAAACTCACGCATCGATCTATGTCTCCATCCTTTATTTTGTTGAGAAATCACTTTGAAAAACACCCCCCCTAGCATCTCTATCTGTGGACATCTTGAGTAAGGGCAGGTGATTCATGTAGCATTAACTTCATGGAATCCATCTGCCCTTAGCTCAGACATGTAGGCAGGAGGGTGTGGCTAGCTAAAAAAGCCCCTCCTCCAGATGAAAGAAAAAACAAATACCCATGAAAACTTTTGGGATGTATGACATTGTTTTGGCCTAGGCTAGAAACCAGGAAGCAACTGAAGAAAAAATATGTTTAAAGCAAGTAAATATACATTACTTTTTATTTACTATGGTAGGTACATTAGGATTAAAAATAGGATTACAGCAAAAAGAAATCCACTTTTCTTATTCTTACAATCAATACCATTATTGTGTAGAATCTGTTGTATTATAAGAGGCAAGTAAACCATATCGGAATCACCTGAGATACAGATCAGACTGATTCATGGGCACCTGGATATCTAAGAATTGGCTTGAACACCAAAACTGATCCAACCTTTCTTTTATTTCTCTTTTGATGTAGCACCCTGATGTTTAGGCAAGTAAATTTACTTGCCAGGTATAGTTGCCTTGGCCAATTGATAGGAGATCAATTGATTCCACTCTAATTCTGGAATTGCTGCACTTCTCTCTTCTGTCACTAGATGGCCGAGTATCTGGTGGCACTAGATAAGACAAGCATAGATTAGGAATATATGGGGTATCTCAACCAATGAGCAGGGATATTCTTGGGTTCCTTGGCCTGCTGGGAGAGCCTATTTATTTGGGTGAGGTCAGGTGATCGGGGTTCTGTGCCACATGGACAGCTGTCTGGGTGGATGTGTGTTGTATTGCCTCGGGCTGCTAGGCCAGAGCCTGAGGCCTATCCCGGGGACATCTGGCTGCTAAGCTGTTTGAGGGTCTATCCAGAAGCAGGAGAGCAGCGCAGGGTTGGGACTGCAGCTTGCAGTTCAACCAGAAGTGACGGTTCTGCTAGCAGGAGAACTTGTTGTGGTCAAAAGTAGAGGGGAAGCTGTCACCACTAAGGAACCATCCATCTTGTTACCGGGGACCATGTGAGTAGATAAAGCAAGTATCAGAGCATTATTTTTCCCAACCGGGGATGGTGAAGAATTGGGAAACTTCAACAGGTGTCAAGCCAGGGACCCAGCCAGCGGAGGTGACGCTTGCAGTGCAGTCTTGTTTGCCAAGCCAGGGACCAAGCAGGCCAGTGCGGTGACGCTTGAGGGGTATCTGTGAGTGCCAAGCTAGGGACCCAGCAGGGACGCTTGAGGAAGATGCTCAGTGAGAGGATTGGAAAAGTTTAGGAGATCCAGTGGCAGCGGATCAGCGGGTCTAGGTGATAGACTGGGAGCTTAGTTGAGTGAAGATCGAAAGAGGAGATTGTGGAGAAAGTGAAAGAGTTCATTGCAACATTTGTTAGAAACTCTTCAAGATTGCTGCCATAGGAGACAGCGAGTCTTCACATGCAGATGTGGTGTCCGGCTGGGTGCCTTTCCCTGCATGGCTGTACCTATAGAAGTCTTGGAGTCTGCTAATTAATTAACATTGCAACTACTAAAGGGTGTCCTGACCCTAAACCCTCTCTCTCACAGTTCTGTTTAAGAGACAATATATCTATTTGCATTTAAGAAGTATCTGGCGCCCATTAATCTACATTACATTGCACCCACCATGCCTAGTAACCCACTCTACACAGAAGGATGCCAGCTGTTCCTAACTCTGGAGGTCACCATTAGGCCTGGAGAGGCCCAGGATTTGGCTGCTCTATTAATAGAGAGAAAATAATATCCCCCTCTCCCAGCACTGCAGCTATATTGCTTGCCATTGTTAATGTGCAGACTTGTGCTAGATAAGTTAGAAACCAGCCTATATGCTTCTTCCTGATCATTTTCATAATAACTCCAGCAAATGTGCAGACCAGAAAAGTTCACTGGATGAGTTTTCTTTGCGAAAGTTGTAGAGGGGTGCAGCTTACAGAGCCAGTGGTTGAGGCATCTTGCTAGCATCAACATCATGTGAAATACTGGTTTTGAGTTTACCCTTTATATTCGAAAAATGGAAACTGAATTGCCATACTACTGCTAAGAGGTCCAGATGCAGCTTTATTGTACTAAAAGTCAGGGGGACAAATCCTTTCTTGGAATGTCCCAAGGCCTTTGTTTGAATAAAGTCGTATCTGCACCTTTTAGCAGTGGTGTGGTGCTTTAATGAACCAATTTAACTAACAAATCGACATTACCGTGTTCAACCATATGAGATTCTAGTGATTTTTTTTTTAACTACTTTAATGTAAAAAAAATGTATCTACATGATATCCAAAGAGCAGAAAGACAGAGTTTTGAGGTGCAAAAAAATTGATCAACATCAAATTACAGGCAGTCCCAGAGTTACAAACGGGCTAGGGACTGTAGGTTTCTCCTTAAGTCGAATCTGTTCGTGAGTCAGAACAGTACCTTTTTTGATGTTCTGTTGAAATGTGCCCACCGTCGAAAAGTGGCCACGCATGGCAGAGACGTCACGCTGCCTCCCATTCATAAGTAGGAGTCGTTTTACGATGTTCTATTGAAATGTGCCTGCCGTTGAAAAGTGGCCTTGAATGTGCAGAATGGCAGAGACCTCACGCCGCCTCCCGTTCGTAAGTAGGAGTCGTTCGCAAGTCGGATGTTCGTAACGTTCGGGGACTGCCTGTATCAAAAAAATTGAAAATTTTATTACTTGGACGATATAAAATTACTAAAAAATATTCGGGCAAAGACAGCCCTGTGGTCACAATACAGAAGAATGGTTGCCTCTACATGTTTAACCACAAACGTGGCTTCTTCTGCAACAGCCATTTGTCCTGCTGTCAGTGAAGCTCCTAATAACTGCTCAAAAAGGGTTATTCCCTTGGATTGGATCAACTTTAATGCTGATCTTCCCAGTCTAATAGGTGTTTTATTAACACTGAACCAAGGAATAGTGCTTAGATTGCACAAGTATTTTGAAACTCGCCGTTGCTGTCTCAAGCTCTCACTAGAAAAAGGATACTGACTGATTAAATTCATCAAGCACCCCTTTCTAAGATAACAGGCTCAACCGGAGGGTATTTGTTCTTCCCTCCTGTTCTTGACACAGACATCCCCTATCGGACCTCCTGGAGGGGTTTAGGGATTTCTTGGAACCATAATAATTATTAAAGGTGATGATGTATTTAAAGGTACTACAGAAGCTCCAGAAGAAGCCACATTTGTGGTGAAACATGTAGAGGCAACCATTCTTCTGTATTGTGACCACAGGGCTGTCTTTGCCCGAATATTTTTTAGTCATTTTATATTATCTATGTAATAAAATTTTCAATTTTTTTGATAATTTGACGTTGATCAATTTTTTTGCACCTCAAAACTCCTGTCTTTCTGCTCTTTGGGTATTTTTTGTTACATATAATTAGGAGGTGGTGCGTTTATTAATATCATCACGTTTCAATATTAACATTGTATCTACATGATGTTTTTACATTTCCATACAATACATGTATTCCATTGAAGAGTTTGAGTCTGCCTCTCTGGCTAATAGGGGCTTGCACCTCAGCAACTGATGCATTGCAGATAAAATGCAGATAAGGCTGCAGTCTGGCAGAAGGCCAGCTCACGCCCTGTGCTATATATTGCTGTATATCCCGCTCTGCCAGATGCTGATGCACATAAGCTAGCATCACTTCACCCTCTCCCCTACCAATAAAAAAAAAGCGGACTCCCATTGGCTTAACCTGAGCCACTCTGTGGACTGTGCATTTGCAGGAAACTGCTATAAAAATAAAAAGAGTTAATTCAGCAACACAGGTGCTGGAGAGCTCCAGCGGAATCTTGATGAGCTGCAACCTTCTCTGATTAGAGCCTTTACATGGGATCCAGAAGATGGGGCTATTGAGCCAGGAGCTGACACTTCAGCCTGGGGACAGGCATATTTTTTCTGTACAAGGTTGTTCTTCTCATTGCTCCAGAGCAATAGACAGGCCAGGCTTTGGAATAACACACAGCAAATCACAATCTCCCTGTGGTAATTAGGTCTCTGTTAATTGATTCATTTTGTGTTAACTAGAAAGACGTTTAAAAACGGTTTGTGCTGGTTACTCCTGAGAATTGGATTTGGGGATGCAGGCGGCCCCAGGTTTATGAAATAGAGCAGCCAGAATTGGACAACATGCAAATGACAAAACCGACATTCTGTCAGACCTGTCCTCCCATACACATAGCTCATTTTAATGTATGCGTTCTCATTTGCCTTAGAATGCTGAGGGATAGGCAATATATTGGACAATTGCATCAAAGCAGAGATATCTTCAGATATATTTTTCTTTGTTACATGTATAAATGATTAGTAAAGTGCAACACTTCTAGTTATTTATTACCTTTTATAGGGATCGCCGCACTTCTGACATAGGGGGTTATTTACTAAAACTGCGTGGTGTAAAATCTAGTGCATCAGCTTCCAGGTTTTATTGCCAAAGCTTAATTGAACAAGCTGAAGTTGGAAGTTGATTGGCTACCATACACAGCTGCACCAGATTCTGAGCGCACAAGTTTTAGTAAATTTCCCCCAATGACTTTACCTGCTTGCTTTTTTTTTTTTTTGGAGAATTTTTTGTTCAGGCACCACCCATGGTTTAAACCTGTTACCCCAACATTCTATATTTCTGATACTATATCATCACTGCCAACATTCCGAAGTGAAATTTACTGACCGCACCAATTTTTGAGTTGTCATACCTCCCAACATTTTGAGATGGGAATGAGGGACATCTATGCTAGAGGAAGGGACACATATGGGAGAGATGCGCTGCGAACCCCGAAATAATGTGAAAAACAAAAAGAAAATGTTCCCCAATAGGGCTTTTAACAGCAGTATAGTATGGTTTAAAGTAATAGCAAATGGATAACAAAAGAAATACATTTATTATAATTGTACAGATGTCAAGATGCGTTACAACATATAAAAGAACTGGCCAACAGATACAATGCATTTTCCACAATACAGCCTGTATTAAAATTACACAAAGGGTGTACACAATGTTGATTATCAGAATATTGAAAATTGTGGAGTACCCGACGTGTTTCGACCTCTGTAGCGGTCATCATCAGGGGGAAGGTAGACTCTATAAAACACATATGATGATGTTTTAAAATTTCTGAAATCATGCTAAGTCCCATTAAGGGTCTAAAATGGTGAAGTATTTACCGCTGAAGTGGAATGGATAGTCCCATGGCCAGATGAGTTGGAGATCGCTGGGCGGTGAGGTGGACCCCACAAGTGCGCCCGTCCCCCCAGACGGGGAAGAGCCCAACCCAAGGGGCTTGCAAGGAGCCACATAGTAGACATCCTCCAGGGGACAAGGGAGCAGGCATCTGCAATGAATACCCAATCAATGACCATATGTACAATACAAAATAGTAGGTGAATAAACTCTAAACAGAGTAGCAAAATTCTAGGGGTGTATGGGCTAACCACTAACACAGTAACTCCTCAGGTACCAAAAAATCACAGAATTAAGGCGGTACATGCCTATAAATGTTATATAGAGGTAATGGAGGTAGATAAAAAATTGGATGGAAGTGGGGTGAGTGAAACTGAATAGATGGTATGTGTTACTAATGGTGTTGGAAAGAAAGGTGAATGTGCGTGTGTGTGTGCGTGAGTGTAAGTGAGTAATGATAAACTGAATGTAGCTTAGAATGTTAAGGGCAATACAGACTAATGAAGTGTGGTATCAACAAAAGTGGTGTGGAAATGTGAAGGAGGTAGAAGTGTATGAAAAAATGTGAAAGGGAAGAAAAAGCAAAAATAAAAACAAAAAGGGAGGGTGAACATGACAAACAGGGAATGAATGAGCACCGTTGAAGGGGAAGGTGAATAACAGGGAACCCTTCCTTTTTTTATTTTTTTTCTCCCTGTTACTCACCTTCCCCTTCAACGATGCTCATTCATTCCCTGTTTGTCATGTTCACCGACCATGTTTTTGTATATATTTTATAGCTGTACTTTCAATCTCCAATAAGGACACGCCCCTGAAGAAAGGGAACCCTCCCTGAAACGCGTCTCCCTGTTACTCACCTTCCCCTATAACGATGCTCATTCATTCCCTGTTTGTCATGTTCACCGACCATGTTTTTGTATATATTTTATAGCTGTACTTTCAATCTCCAATAAGGACACGCCCCTGAAGAAAGGGAACCCTCCCTGAAACGCGTCGGGCTCAATCACGTGTGGAGAACAATTTGTACTCTTTGTTTTTATATGTAATCTACTGTATTTGAATTTCCATATTCTAAAGTTATCTCTATCTTGCCACCAAGTTGGCTTTTTAAACCAATTATATTAAATTACTTTATATTATACTATTGTGTTTTGCAATACTCCGTTGTTGTTAAAGTCCCAGCCCCTAGTTAGGGGGACCACCCTTTTATGTTCTAGCTACACACGGATGTTGGCAACCTGTTAATCAAGCCTTGGTGTATAACCTTATCTTCGAACTATACATTTGTGAGGTCAGGCACTGATGTTGGATGAGAGAGCCTGGCTCAAAATCTCCACTCTAATTCATCCCAAAGGTGTTCTATCGGGTTGAGGTCAGGACTCTGTGCAGGCCAGTCAAGTTCATTCACCCCAAACTCGCTCATCCATGTCTTTATGGACCTTGTTTGTGCACTGGTCCAAATCATTTGGTGGAGGGGGATTATGATGTGGGGCTGTTTTTCAGGGGTTGGGCTTGGCCCCTTGGTTCCAGTAAAGGGAACTCTTAAGGTGTCAGTATACCAAGGCATTTTGGACAATTTCATGCTCCCAACCTTGTGGGAACAGTTTGGGGTTGGCCGCTTCCTGTTCCAACATAACTGTGCACCAGTGCATAAAGCAAGACCTTGCAAGGCCATAAGGGTCAGGAAGTCTACAAGTAGCTTTCCTGGGTGCAGGTCTACTGTTCCCTGGCCTCCTGCCGTGTACAGGGACTCCACGTGCTGGTTACATCTTCACTGGTGCTGGGTGCTTGGCTCCCATGCTCCAAGTGCACTTGGCCTCCTCCCAACCTGGCTTATAACTGGCCATATACTCGCCCATTCCATCACTGCAGGAGGGCTCAAACTAATAGGAGCCTAGCACCTGATAAAACGGCTGTAACTAGACACTGTTTTGGCACAAACCCACTTAGTGACAGACTAGCTAGCTGTATCTGCCTACAAGCTTATATGAGATGGCCATTTGTATTGATAAAAGACGCCAAATGGAGAATTCGGCCTTGACTTTATTTGTGCATGAAATATATACAGCACTTAAGTTGTCATATGAATGTCTTTTTGTACCACTATGGCTTTTTCCACCCTGGGTATAGCCTACCATTTTTGGTCTCTATCTCCTCTATTAAAGACTTTGCTGAGCAGCTCCTCCATGAAACTCCTATAATTTGATGGAAGCATTATCTGTTAAAATGTGCCTCAATTTATCTGGACCTTGACAAGGTCAGTACTGGAGGGCATATGTAGGATGAAGAGAAGTGGTGAGAAGAGCAGAACAAGACGGTAAGGCAGCCTTGGAGAGTGGTCTCTGGAGAGATGGACTTGATAAGTGCATACATGCTGCACGATGTATAGACTCCTCTGCAGCAATGCTCTGTGTATTTCAACAGTTTCCTAAGCCAACATAGAAATGTATTTGCATCCAGCAAAGGTCAGACTCAGGGACCGCATGACTCATGCCCATAATCCAAGCACTCCATTTCATTTATTTCTGCATGATCGCTGAGTCAGGGAGCAGAAGCAGGGGGAAGAAAACAGGGGCATTTAGATCCAGTTATCAGATTAAAATGAAACTGTTACTAAATTACACTTTACAAAATATGTATATAATATATATATATATTAGTAAGCAGTCCTGGAGAGGAAGGAGGAGCTGAATGCTGCAGTTAAAGGGGGGTTCCACCCACGATTTTTTTTTTTTTTTAAAAAGTCAACAGCTACAAACACTATAGCTGCTGACTTTTAATAAGGACACTTACTTGTCCTAGGCGCCCGCAAAGTCGATCGATCTTGGCAGGTCCCCGCGCCACCATCCTCACTAAGGGAAACAGGTAGTGAAACCTTGCGGCTTCACTGAACATTTCCTACTGCGCATGCGCGAGTTGCGCGGCGCTTTGTGAATGGGCCGGCTGCTCTCTGGTATACAAACAGTTCCCAGAAGGCAGCGCGCCCCATTCACCAGAAGAAATGCTTTTTTTTTTTTTTTGATGTTTGGTAAAAAAAAAAAATTTCAGGGTGGAACTCCACTTTAATAATTTTGCCACAAAAACTTTGAACTAATATCCACTGACCGCAAACTTACAGCTCAACTAAGAAGTAGTTGGCTAAAATATTTGAGTCACAGTACTGCTGAGCGCAACAATTACTTTGCCTGCCATGCTTCTTAACTACTGACACCACAAAAGCCTATTGACCGTGCACATGCTGTCCTAACATGAATATGGGTGGACCCCTCAATTTTATTATTAATATCTATGTTTGTAAACATGTTATTACGAGTTATTGCCAGGTTAGAAATCGGCACCACGGTATGGGTGCATTTCTCTGTATGTGTAATTTTATGTATGTCAACATGTTTTCTATGTACCATTAAACTATTCAATTTTCCACCATACTATTCATTTTGTCATCATGAGCTTCATATAAAGTCCCACCTTTTCTGTTTACATCTTTGCTGCCCTTTGCAGCATCGTTGTTTGTTTTGTCTTAATGACAGGAATGGAGGCACATGACTTTACCCAGCCAAAGCTTCATTTAAAGTCCCAATTTCCCAATCACCCCCCTCTTTCAATATGCATTAGGGATGGAAGCTCATGGTGACCTCTATGTTTTTGACTGTTGTAACCATATTTCTGCGCCTAGCCATAATGGCTCAATAGTAGCTTTCCCCTTATTATCTGCATACCTGTTTAACTTTATATGATATACCGGTATACCCCGAACTACCATTGATACTGTATGTATACACTCTATACTGTGGTTATCACTACTGGGTGCATTGGCCACTGAGATGTCTTGGCCTTATGGCCGTCCGTGTTTATTCGGTTCAGGAGCCGCGATGCGCACTGGGGCCCTCCTGCCCGTCCAATCGCTTGGGGGGCGGATGTGCCACTACTGCGTATCGACGTCACATGTGTGCGCCAGATGTGTGGCGTCTCCCTGGCGCAGTCATTCCGGCGGAGTGCTGTCCATCCTCGCGAGTGGTGGGAGGGGATGTGTTGGCGCCAGCTGCCTGGCAATTCCGCCCGGACGTTGGCGTCTCTGCGCCCCTCCCCTCTGCACTTGTGTGTGTGACGTAGGGGGCATGTCCGCGGCGGCATGTATTTATGGGCGGCCGCCCTGGCGTGGTCCGAGATTCTCTGAGCTCTCCATTAGATTGGCCTTACATTCATGGTCGGACTGGTCCCCTCCTTCCCTCCAACACAGGTACACCGTACACTTTCACTCTTCACTCCAATTTCCCTCCTTGTATCGGGTGTCTTGGTGATGAACCTTCACTATGGTCCTTCACCTTCACTCCCGGTTGACCACCATTTTATCCTTTTACTCTTATTACCTATGACTTTCCCTACCCAGTCCACCCTCACTTTTATAATTTTACACAACAATTTTTATATAATATTTATTTTAATCACTTAGTATTTATCCTTGGTTCCATTTTTCTCACATTGCTTTAAAGTGGTTGTAAACCCACTTTTTCAACTTACACCTACAGGTAAGCCTAGATTAAGGCTTACCTGTAGGTGCAAGAAATATCTCCTAAACCTACACGGCTTAGGAGATATTTACTAAAATGACAAGCGCCGCTGTCTACGGAGCATGCGCTCCGTAGACAACGGCGCATTCATGGGGTTAATCCCATTCACAAACTCGGCTACTTCCCAGCAATCGCTGGGCGTAGCCGAGTGGTACGCCTCCCGCGCGCATGCGCAGAGTGACGTCTCCGCCGCTCCGGCCAATCACAGCGCCGGAGCGGCGCTGTGATTGGCTGGTGCGGCGATACCCGGAAGTAACATTCCGGCTATCGCCGCAGTGATGTCTGCGGCTGAACAGAGGGACGAGGACGGCTTCGGGGGCCCCGATCTAAGGTAAGTGGAACATAATGAGCTATTATGCTAGTCATAATAGCTCATTATGCCTTTCTTTTACAGGTTGTAAAAAAAAAAAAAAATTGTGGGTTTACAACCACTTTAACATTGTTCCAGTTCACTGACCTAATTACATTCCACTTATATTTACACTAGGGGAGCCCAGATCCACCGGAATCGTTGCCTGTGGTGGGTACCGCCCTTGGATGTGCCCTCTCGGCTACCAACACTGATGTCCTCAATTGGCCTACTGTCCTTGACATCATGTTGTCCAGTGCACACATATCCGTAAGCTTTCTTGTCCTATACAGTTTTTTCTGGGGGATTTTTACCAATCTTCCCCCTTCCTCGACATAGTAAACTTACGTAATTCATTCCTTCTATTGCAGATATCTCACATGTCTGCTCCTGAAGAGCGGTTTAAAGCTGCGAAACGCATCGAGCTTCTAGATATCGTGTACGAGTTACACACCCACTATGATATGTGTTCACACTATTCTTATCTAACATGAATATGGATGGACCCCTCAATTTTATCATTAATATCTATGTTTGGAAACATGTTATTACTAGTTATTGCCAGGTTAGAAATCGGTGCCACGTTATGGGTGCATTTCTCTGTATGTGTAATTCTATGTATGTCAACATGTTTTCTATGTACCATTAAACTATTCAATTTTCCACCATACTATTAATTTTGTAATCATGAGCTTCATATAAAGTCCCACCTTTTCTGTTTACATCTTTGCTGCTCTTTGCAGCATCGTTGTTTGTTTTGTCATAATGACAGGGATGCAGGCACATGACTTTACCCAGCCATGGCTTCATTCAAAGTCCCAATTTCCCAATCCCCCCCCCCCCTCTTTCACAATTCTAAGGAAGATGTGTATATAAAAAGCAGATTATAAAACCCTTGAGCATTTCCCCCAAAAGTAAACTAACTAAATGCCACAAAATAATAAAATAATAAAAAATGTCTTTCTTTCCTATAATTACAGATAAGTAGATCATATAGGTAGGCCTGGTATGTATGGTCATACGGCTGCAGGATCAGAGCAGTAATTCAGATAAATGTTCCAGATGCACTCTTTTGCAGGAAATTCTTTATTCTGGCTACAAGATATCTGGTTCTTTTTATATAATATTTCTCGTTTTCCCTTTACGGCCAATAACCCTTTGTATTTAGCAATGGAATGGTTCCTAAATCACAGAACTCGCTTTGTATAGAAGACTGCTCTTATTCACTTCCCACTGTCTGTGTCCTTGATTTGTCCTTAGTTCCTGCCATGCTCATACATTCACCAGTTTAAAAAGTCACCTTTCAAAAGGAAATAAAATCAGAAGTTCTCTCAAGATTTTTAATTTCTCATGTATGAATGTGAGGGAGGAAAAGAAGATATAGCTTAAAGGGGTTGTAAACCCTCGTGTTTTTTCACCTTAATGCATCCGATGCCTGCCCCACACATTCCACACTGGAGGAACCCATTTTCACTCCAACCTATTACTCACTCCTATTCTTACAACATCCGATCCATGACCAGCTCATATAAGGTACAGATACAGAGGTGCAAAACATTGAGCTGAAACTCTGCACGTCTGTATTGGGTAGTTTGTTCAGCCACTTTGCCTCAGACCAATCACAGCTTGCCTCTGGCACACACCCCTCCCAATCACAGCCTGCTTCTTGAACACGCCCCCCTGCTCAGGCACAGCCTGCTTCTTGCCTCAGATTGAACAGACTATGAAATATAGACATACCGTTGGTTTGCACAGTGTCCTGTAACCCCACCTCCCACTATCAGGAAGTAGAAATGCATTGTCACATTACAGAACTTTTTAACCTTGTAAAGAAGGTAGAAAGATCATTTCTAAAACTGAGAAAAAGCAGTTATGCTGCCTTCATAGGTATAACTGTATTAGAAAGTATCTATAACATTGTACAGTATGTTCACAACTACTTTAATTCTATTGCTCTCTTTATTTTTGTTGTTCTTTTTATTGTGGGCTTTTTTTTGTCCTTCATTGCATCTCATGGTTGATTTGAGGACAGTGGTTACTTTTAGATGTTGTGTCCCTCATAGCCAGCCTTTTCCCTTATTAAAAAAAAAAAAAAAAGGGAATTTGTTTTAGGCGTTGTGTTTTGGGGGGTTTTATTTATTTTGGTTGTATATTGGATGTATGTTGCTAATGGGGTCCTTACTTTAGATTAAACTGCTCCCTTTGGGCTGCAATCTTCCCTCTAAAAAAGTGGGCTTTGGATTCAGAGGTGTACATTTTCGGCTTTAATTCTTTGTGTGTGTTTTTTTTTTTTTTTACTTGTTTGTCTGTGAGATGCATATAAAAGGTGGATGATAAAACCCTCCTAGAATCTCCCAAAAAGTGAACTGACTACATGCTACAAAATAATCTGAAAATTCTTTCTTTCCTATAATCACAGATACAGTATGTTGACTATATAGGTAGGCCAGGCATGTATGGTCACACTGATGCAGGATCAGAGCAGTAATTCAGATAAATGGTTAATGTCATCTTGACATGGCTCAGAAGAATTCTTTTGCATGTGATTCTCTATTCTGGCTGCAAGATTTTTTATTTTATTTTTCGTAATGTAATATTACTCTTGTCTTCCCTTCACAGCCAATAATCCTTTGCATTCAGCCATGGAATGTTTCCTAAATCAGTGAACCTGCTCTTACTCACTGCCCACTGTCTGTGCCCTCAGTTTGTCCTTAATTTTTGCCATGTTCATAGTTTCGCCAGGCTGGAAAGTCACCTTTCAAAAGGAAAAAAAAAACAGTTCCCTCAAGATTTTTGATTTGCTCATGTATGTATGGGGGAAAAGAGGATATAGAGTAAATAGGTTTTGGGTAAATGCAGTGGATTGTATGATGGGTAAAGTTGGAATAAGATGTGACTAGCAAGGTGAAATAAATAGGGGGTGGTTTTGGCTTCCCCCTATTTAAATTATACCTAATGTATTATCTTGTCTGTTCTTATAATTAGCTAGTCTATCAAAGCTCTAATAATAGTAATGATAATGATATAATAACAATAGTATCTATAAAAATAAACACAATGCTTAAAGAAGAATAATAAGAAAATATAACACTAACATAGAAATCTAAGAATATCACAGAGCATATAAAATAATAGAGCAGAGATGATATGTTACGTAAGTTCTTCCTCAGTGTTCTGTGTCTCTCAGCTGGGCCCAATGAGCAAGAGGGGGCCTTCATCGTTGGCCCTCACATTTTAAAATGCTTACAGACACAACCCACACATAACCCCTCTGCCTACCTGTGTAGTCCTCTGTCCAATGAGCAAAAAGGCAGTAAACTTTTAGGAAGTGTGTTGTTGTCCTCGACAACCACCAGCAGATGGTATTCCTATATTGCCATTGAGCCCAGGTCTGGACCCACATCTGGTCACTTTGATGTTCTGGTTGAAAGAGAGGCAATTAGGTATTGCGATCTTCACATCACCAGGAGGTCTGAGCTCATGCTCTTTTATTCCCATAAATCAAAAAACAGCTGGCACAGGAATGTTTCTTTTTAATGCAGTTTATTTTAGCATATGTAGCAGTAATAACAACATGACAAATGCTAACACGTTACAGCCGTAGCCTTACGCATAGCGATATCTTTTTTTCCCCATACCCCACTGCCAGGTGATGACCTAATATGCACCCTTCTGGATACACCCTGCTGGATAATCTTGCTCTACTGGCATTTGGGGCTACCCCCAGCCAAATCCATATGGCTTCAGTTTAACCAGGTCTCAACAGTCCAGAAATATCTGATATTAAAAACATGTTGTCTTCCAACACAAGGGTAGAAATTCGGGGGGGTAGTAACTAGAAGGAGATATAGATGTTAAAGAAGGTACAACAATGTCCAGTGAGTGTACACTGTTGCTGAGACTGTCTATGAACATTGTAACACTATGACATCCCCCAAGAATGCTATTTAAAGGATCTATGTATTTTCAATGTTACTCTAAAAGCTACATGAAAAAGCCCGCCCCCTGCTGTATTATATTTTTTCAATAAATGTTTGTATTGGTAAATGTGCCTCTTGGCAGTTCTCAGCTACCAATGCCTTTTTGTTTTACAGTAATTTGTCTATTAGCCCTTAAAGCTGCCAGAGTTAAACAATAAGACCCCACCTTAACAAAAAAAAAAAGCCTGGGTGGATTTGTTTCTCACTAGTATAGAGTAGAAAGCTTGGATATTAGAGAGGGTGCAGAGTAGAAAGGATGGATGTTAGAGAGGGTCCAAAGTGGAAGGCATGGGTGTTGGGGTATAGAGTGGAAAGGTGAGATGTTAGAGAGGGTACAGAGTGGAACGGATTGGTGTTATAGGGTACAGAGTTGAATAAGTGGATGTTAGAAAAGGTACATAATGGAAGGAATGAATCTTCAAGAGAGTACAGATTGAAATGTGTGGATGTTAGAGACAGTACATAGTGGAAGTGGTTGTTGTTAGAGACAGTACATAGTGGAAGGGGTGGATGTTAGACAGAATACAGAGTGGAAGGGATGGATGTTAAACAAGAATCACTGAGAGGGTACTAAGTGGAAAGGGTGCATGATTGTCAGAAAGGTCCAGTAAATCACTATGGACAGAGGATGTGGCAGAGAGAGACATGCCCACATATTACAGTATGTATACAAGTTGTGCATACATACCCAGCACTGGTTCTTGTGCCAAGCAGACCATTTAAAGCACAGCCTTGCCTGAAAAGTTTGTTGGATGTGCTTCATCTAATCCATGTGACCTGCAACCTGACCAGCACTTATGCTTACCTCTTAGTGAACCAGCTTGCCTCGTGACCATCTTCTTGTTACCAAAACCCCAATTTGCCAATTTACACCTCCAGCTTTTCCTCTTGCCTGCTGATTTAGTACCTTTGCTGCCCCTCTGATCCTGGCTTCATCCTGAACTACTAAGTCGGTCTCTGATTGTCAGCTTGGTATTGCTGCCCATTTCTTACCAACATTGGCTTGTTTCTAGACCTCACTCCTGCCTGCTGTTCCAGTGTCTACTTTTACCCGACTCCAGTCTGTGTTCCTGCTCAGTTCCAGTCTGTCCGGCAACAAGATTCCAGGTTACAACATCTTCCATCAGCACTTGTGCCACTGCTTGTCCTCACTATTCCTGTTACCACTTCCAGGAGACAGGAGGTGCAAGAGAAGCTCCTCGTCAACCTGGTCTCCACCATGAAGTGACAAAGTACAGAGTGGTGTGAATGAATGTTACAGAGGAGTCAGAGTGGATGGTAGTAAAAGTTCATAACAATGATAAATCTCATTGATAGTACAAAATGGAAGTATTAAAGAGTATACAGAGTGGAAGGGATAGAAAGCGTATGGAGTAAAACAGTTTGAGATTAGAGAGAATAAAGAGTATGGGGAGGCCAGTAGAGACTGTAAAAGAGTGAAGAGGTGGGTGTCAAAGCTCTAAATGCAAGCGGTAGATGTAGGAAAACAAATGAGGTAAAGGGTGGATATTAGAGTGGATATGGAGTTTCTGGGGATGTAAGGGTGATCACAAATAGTGAATGTGGTGGCCACTACAAAGAGTGCTAGGTGCATGTGGGGAGTGTTAAAAAGGATATAGAGCAGATGAGATAACTGACAGATTGTGGGCAGTGAATGTATGGATATGAAAGGGATTGTAGAGTTTGGATGTAAGGGTGAGTTCAGAGCAGATGAAAGGGTTGGTGGATACTGTAGGCAGGGAAGATGTAGGGGTAGATGTCTGAGATGGTACAGAGTGGAAGGGAGAGCAGGTGGAGAAAGCATGATGCGCACAAAGCTAATATATGTTATTTGAATAGAGAATTAACTTAGGATTCGGCAACAAAAATCTTGCTGAATTCACACACAGGAGAATAAATAGGAAAGCAAGAACTAATGCATTATTCTCACCTACAGGTGTACACAGAGGATTCTCTGAATAATCATGCAAAGATAGCAGAATCAACACTGTCCAATACACTGTTTATTCATAATTATTCATATTAATCATACAGCCTAATTTGGAAATAATTTCTATAATAACACACCCATAGATTGATTAGATAAGCTTTTCTCCCCTAATCTTGTTTCTTTTGCTCCTTGTTGCCTTGATCACATGATTTGAGGAGGTGACTCCAATATTTTACTTGTGGTCACAAATCTGTGTTGCATAATTGAGATCTGCCTGCAACCAACACAAGTTGCACTTTTCCATGCACAGTGTTACCACAATACATACTGTATATAGTCTCTACATGTATTGGCAAAAATAAGGAATCACTAAAAGAATCCTAGAAGCGATTTAATCTTGGAGATTGGTAGCACAACATTTCAAAATCAATATGTCAATTGTGTGAATTAACACCCTACAAATTATCTACAATAGCCTCACATTTCACACACTACTACACAGAGGACCCGACCAACATAAAATATGATCTTCATTAAGCATTTCTTTCACTGTTTTATAGGCTACAATGTTGCGCAATTCCTTTCAATGTTAGAATTCTTGTTAGTGGAGACGATCGGGAGAAGATGGAAATTAACTGTTGAATGAGATTTAGTGTGCTTTCATTCATGTTGTGTTGGTGGTTCTAACTAGAGATCAGACAGTACCAGAAGTTTAGCCTGTCCTCCCAGTTGAGGACATTATAATGTGTATACTAGGGATGGGCCCGGTGCTCGATTCGAACCCATGTTCGAATCGAGCACCGGGCGTTCGCTCGCTCGTCGAGCCCAGAACTATTTGGGCCGTTCGCATCACATTCGTGTGATGCGAGCGGCCCCGCAATGCATTGCGGCCGGCGCGGCCGGCGCAGTGCATTGCTGGCTGATGATTGGCCAAGCATGCACTGTGACCCCGCATGCTTGGCCAATCACAGCGCCCGAAACTCGGAGAGCAATAATTGGCTACAGGCAGGACGCCTGTAGCCAATTACAGCTCAGGGGCTTTAGTACACGCCCCACCATTTAAAAGGCCGCCACGCCATCGGCCCCGGTCACATGAGTTCCGGCTTTAGGGAGAGATTAGTCTGCTGATTCTGTCTTTGCTTGATACTGAAAGATTTGCTCTTCTTTGCTAAACCATTGGCTATTTCTTTGCTAAACCATTGCTACCTAAGTCATTGATCGTTCATTGCTGCTGATTGCACAGTTAGTGTGTTATTAGCTGCTGCTGGGGATTAGTCTGGTGCGTGCTTACTGTTAGTACAGTATTGCAGTAGTACCAACCGCAGTGCTGTTAGCACAGCATTGCACCCCAACAGCACCCATAGGACTTCTAGTGTGTTAGTGGCAGCAAACAGAGCTCCTATATTTTCTTCTCAGCAGCACCCATAGGACTTCTAGTGTGTTAGTGGCAGCAAACAGAGCTCCTATATTTTCTTCTCAGCACCACCCATAGGACTTCTAGTGTGTTAGTGGCATCACACAGAGCTCCTATATTTTCTTCTCAGCAGCACCCATAGGACTTCTAGTGTGTTAGTGGCAGCAAACAGAGCTCCTATATTTTCTTCTCAGCAGCACCCATAGGACTTCTAGTGTGTTAGTGGCATCACACAGAGCTCCTATATTTTCTTCTCAGCAGCACCCATAGGACTTCTAGTGTGTTAGTGGCATCACACAGAGCTCCTATATTTTCATCTCAGAAACACCCATAGGACTTCTAGTGTGTTAGTGGCATCACACAGAGCTCCTATATTTTCTTCTCAGCAGCACCCATAGGACTTCTAGTGTGTTAGTGGCATCACACAGAGCTCCTATATTTTCTTCTCAGAAGCACCCATAGGACTTCTAGTGTGTTAGTGGCATCACACAGAGTTCCTATATTTTCTTCTCAGAAGCACCCATAGGACTTCTAGTGTGTTAGTGGCATCACACAGAGCTCCTATATTTTCTTCTCAGAAGCACCCATAGGACTTCTAGTGTGTTAGTGGCAGCAAACAGAGCTCCTATATTTTCTTCTCAGCAGCACCCATAGGACTTCTAATGTGTTAGTGGCATCACACAGAGTTCCTATATTTTCATCTCAGAAGCACCCATAGGACTTCTAGTGTGTTAGTGGCATCACACAGAGCTCCTATATTTTCTTCTCAGAAGCACCCATAGGACTTCTAGTGTGTTAGTGGCAGCAAACAGAGCTCCTATATTTTCTTCTTAGCAGCACCCATAGGACTTCTAATGTGTTAGTGGCATCACACAGAGTTCCTATATTTTCATCTCAGAAGCACCCATAGGACTTCTAGTGTGTTAGTGGCATCACACAGAGCTCCTATATTTTCTTCTCAGCAGCACCCATAGGACTTCTAGTGTGTTAGTGGCATCACACAGAGCTCCTATATTTTCATCTCAGAAGCACCCATAGGACTTCTAGTGTGTTAGTGGCATCACACAGAGCTCCTATATTTTCTTCTCAGCAGCACCCATAGGACTTCTAGTGTGTTAGTGGCATCACACAGAGCTCCTATATTTTCTTCTCAGCAGCACCCATAGGACTTCTAGTGTGTTAGTGGCAGCAAACAGAGCTCCTATATTTTCTTCTCAGCAGCACCCATAGGACTTCTAGTGTGTTAGTGGCAGCAAACAGAGCTCCTATATTTTCTTCTCAGCAGCACCCATAGGACTTCTAGTGTGTTAGTGGCATCACACAGAGCTCCTATATTTTCTTCTCAGCAGCACCCATAGGACTTCTAGTGTGTTAGTGGCAGCAAACAGAGCTCCTATATTTTCTTCTCAGCAGTACCCATAGGACTTCTAATGTGTTAGTGGCATCACACAGAGTTCCTATATTTTCATCTCAGAAGCACCCATAGGACTTCTAGTGTGTTAGTGGCATCACACAGAGCTCCTATATTTTCTTCTCAGAAGCACCCATAGGACTTCTAGTGTGTTAGTGGCATCACACAGAGCTCCTATATTTTCTTCTCAGAAGCACCCATAGGACTTCTAGTGTGTTAGTGGCATCACACAGAGCTCCTATATTTTCTTCTCAGCAGCACCCATAGGACTTCTAGTGTGTTAGTGGCATCACACAGAGCTCCTATATTTTCTTCTCAGCAGCACCCATAGGACTTCTAGTGTGTTAGTGGCATCACACAGAGCTCCTATATTTTCTTCTCAGCAGCACCCATAGGACTTCTAGTGTGTTAGTGGCATCACACAGAGCTCCTATATTTTCATCTCAGAAACACCCATAGGACTTCTAGTGTGTTAGTGGCAGCAAACAGAGCTCCTATATTTTCTTCTCAGCAGCACCCATAGGACTTCTAATGTGTTAGTGGCATCACACAGAGTTCCTATATTTTCATCTCAGAAGCACCCATAGGACTTCTAGTGTGTTAGTGGCATCACACAGAGCTCCTATATTTTCTTCTCAGAAGCACCCATAGGACTTCTAGTGTGTTAGTGGCAGCAAACAGAGCTCCTATATTTTCTTCTTAGCAGCACCCATAGGACTTCTAATGTGTTAGTGGCATCACACAGAGTTCCTATATTTTCATCTCAGAAGCACCCATAGGACTTCTAGTGTGTTAGTGGCAGCAAACAGAGCTCCTATATTTTCTTCTCAGCAGCACCCATAGGACTTCTAATGTGTTAGTGGCATCACACAGAGTTCCTATATTTTCATCTCAGAAGCACCCATAGGACTTCTAGTGTGTTAGTGGCATCACACAGAGTTCCTATATTTTCTTCTCAGAAGCACCCATAGGACTTCTAGTGTGTTAGTGGCAGCAAACAGAGCTCCTATATTTTCTTCTCAGCAGCACCCATAGGACTTCTAATGTGTTAGTGGCATCACACAGAGTTCCTATATTTTCATCTCAGAAGCACCCATAGGACTTCTAGTGTGTTAGTGGCATCACACAGAGCTCCTATATTTTCTTCTCAGAAGCACCCATAGGACTTCTAGTGTGTTAGTGGCAGCAAACAGAGCTCCTATATTTTCTTCTCAGCAGCACCCATAGGACTTCTAGTGTGTTAGTGGCATCACACAGAGCTCCTATATTTTCTTCTCAGCAGCACCCATAGGACTTCTAGTGTGTTAGTGGCATCACACAGAGCTCCTATATTTTCTTCTCAGCAGCACCCATAGGACTTCTAGTGTGTTAGTGGCAGCAAACAGAGCTCCTATATTTTCTTCTCAGCAGCACCCATAGGACTTCTAATGTGTTAGTGGCATCACACAGAGCTCCTATATTTTCATCTCAGAAGCACCCATAGGACTTCTAGTGTGTTAGTGGCATCACACAGAGCTCCTATATTTTCTTCTCAGCAGCACCCATAGGACTTCTAGTGTGTTAGTGGCAGCAAACAGAGCTCCTATATTTTCTTGTCAGCAGCACACATAGTACCTATAGTGTGTTAGTGTCAGCACCCATAGGACCTACAGTGTGTTGTGAGCACACATAGGAGTTCTATTTTTTATACTATATACACTACCGACTACAATGGCTGGAAGACCGCCAAGGAGAGGCAGAGCGTGCCGAGGCAAGAACACAGGGCAGGCAGGCTCTGTTTCTAGAGACAACAGTGCTGGCCGTGGACGTGGTCGTGCATCGTCATCAGCACGTGGCCATGGGACACGCTTGTCTTTGTTTTCGGCAGCTGGACATGTGGAGCCGCATCATGCCGAAGGCTTGGTAGAATGGATGACCAAGCCCTCCTCATCCTCCTCATCCTCTCTCACCCAGGCTCAGGGTACTGGCAGAGCAGCTGCCAACGCGTACTCAATGGCATCATCAGCCACCCCTTCCCTAGACCCACCATGTCCTCCTGAGGAGTCCCCCGAACTGTTTGAGCACAGTGTTGGGTACATGCTCCAGGAGGATGCCCAACGATTCGAAGGCTCGGATGATGATACCCAGCTTGAGGAAGTCAGTAGTGTGCGCGCAGAGAGAGGGGATGCTGAAGGACAGCAATCTGGCAGTAGTGTTCCACCAGCTGCAGCTTACTGCCAGGTTTGCTCTAGTGGTGAAGAGGGAGGGGATGATGAGGTCACTGACTCCACGTGGGTGCCTGAAGGGAGAGAGGAGGAGGAGGAGGAGGATGCAGCGTCACATGTCCAACGAGGCAGGATGCCCCCTGGAGGCCAGCTAGAGGCCAGCACAGCAACTGTACCACACCGCAGAGCTCCGCCTGTGCAGGGCGCTGCCTCTGCACGTTATCACAAAAGTTCTTTGGTGTGGGCCTTTTTTGAGACGAGTGCATCAGATCGCACCACTGCTATTTGCAATATTTGTCTCAAGCGTATCTCGCGTGGCCAAAACATCAGCCGCTTGGGCACCACAAGCATGAGCAGACATATGTCGACCTGCCATGCAGCTCGTTGGCAAGCACACATAAAAGACCCACACCAAAGAACAAAGCGGACCTCTCCTTGCTCCTCATCAGCTGGGATCTCCATCCCCACTATATCTTCAGTCCTCTCTGAAAGCTGCTCTGAGAGGACTGAAGGTGTAGAATTAGGTGTGTCACAACCAAGTACTTGCAGTACACCGACGTCCGATTGTAGCAGGCAAATTTCCCTGCCCCAGCTGCTGGACCGTCGAAAGAAGTATACTCCCAGCCATCCACATGCCCAGCGGTTGAATGCTAGCTTGGCTAAATTGCTAGCACTTCAACTGCTGCCTTTTCAGTTGATAGACTCGGCCCCCTTCCGTGAGTTTGTTCAATGTGCGGTTCCTCAGTGGCAGGTTCCCAAACGCCACTTTTTCTCACGGAAGGCGATTCCGTCTCTCTACTGGCATGTGGGAAGGCAATGTCCATGCCTCGCTGGACAGGGCGGTCAGCGGTAAGGTGCATATTACCGCTGACTCATGGTCCAGCAGGCATGGACAGGGACGTTATCTTTCTTTCACGGCCCATTGGGTCACTCTATTGGCAGCTGGGAGGGATGCAGGACAAGGTGCAGTAGTGTTGGAGGTTGTTCCACCACCACGCCTCCAAAATGCTACTACTGGTTGTGACACACCTCTCTCCTCCACCCCCTCCTCTTCTTCTTCCTCCATGTCCTCTTTGAGTGCTCTGTCCTCGGAACCAGCGGTGCTCCGTAGGCGTACAAGGGGCTACGCGAGTACGCAGGCAAAAAGATGCCATGCCGTGCTTGCGCTGGTGTGTTTGGGGGACAGGAGCCACACTGGGCCAGAGGTTCTGGCAGCTCTGCAGGGGCAGGCCGAGAGGTGGTTGACGCCACGCCAGCTTAAGCCAGGAATGGTCGTTTCTGATAATGGCACCAACCTCCTCTCCGCCCTGCGACAGGGGCAGCTCACCCATGTGCCCTGTATGGCTCACGTCCTCAACCTGGTGGTGCAGCGGTTCTTGGGCAGGTTCCCAGGCTTACAGGATGTCCTGAGGCAGGCCAGGAAAGTCTGTGTGCATTTCCGCCGATCTTATAATGCCAGTGCTCGGCTGACTGAGCTGCAAAAGGAGCTGAACCTGCCCAAGAACCGCCTAATATGTGACATGCCCACCAGGTGGAACTCAACGTTGGCCATGCTGCAGCGACTGCACACGCAGCAGAGGGCCATCAATGAGTACCTTTGCGACTACGGCACCAGGACAGGGTCAGGGGAGCTTGGCTTTTTTTCCCCACGCCAGTGGAGCATGATCAGGGATGCATGCACTGTCCTCTCACCATTTGAGGAGGCCACGAGGATGGTGAGCAGTGACAGTGCATGCATCAGTGACGCTGTACCTCTTGTCCACCTGTTGGAGCATACGCTGCGTGGGATAATGGACAGGGCACTTGAGGCAGAACAGAGGCAGGAAGAGGAGGACTTCCTTGTCTCTCAAGGCCCCCTTTATCCAGACAATGTTCCTTCTGTCCCACCCATCACACAGGAAGAGGAGGAGGAGGAGGAGGAGGAGGAGGAGGATTGTGTGAGCATGGAGGTGGAGCCTGGCACTCAGCATCAGCAGCAGCAGTCTTTTAGGGATGATGTACAGTCCCAACAAACCAGTGGACTTGTACGTGGCTGGGAGGAGGTGGCTGGCGATCATGTCATCCTCAGTGACCCAGAAGACTCCGGACCGAATGCCTCAGCTAACCTACGCTGCATGGCCTCCCTGATCCTGCAAAGCCTGCGGAAGGATCCTCGTGTTCTTCGGATCAAGGAGAGTGACCATTACTGGCTGGCCACTCTCCTTGATCCACGGTACAAGGGTAAGGTTGCGGACCTTATCTTGCCGTCGCAGAGGGAGCAGAGGATGAGACATCTCAGGGAGGCCTTGCAGAAAGGTCTGTGCAATGCGTTCCCAGAAACTGGGAGGTTACAAACTCCTGGTCCTGGACGACGAGTTGCTGAGGCTTCGGTCAGTAGCAGAAGGAGCGGTGGGGAAGGTGGACGTCTGACCGATGCGTTCAGACAATTTTTTAGTCCGCAGCCCCAAGGTATGATCGGTTCCAGCAACCATCGCCAGCGTCTGATATACATGGTGCAGGAATACCTAGGGGCAAGGTCAGACTTGGACACCTTTCCCACCGAAAATCCTCTGGCTTACTGGGTCCTGAGGATGGATCACTGGCCAGAGCTTGCACAGTATGCAATTGAGCTACTGGCCTGTCCTGCATCCAGCGTTCTTTCCGAACGCACATTCAGTGCTGCTGGAGGATTTGTCACCGATCATAGGGTGCGCCTGTCCACCGACTCGGTTGATCGACTGACCTTCATAAAAATGAATCAGTCTTGGATCACCACCAGCTACCAGACACCTGAAGCGGATATAACGGAATAATTTATAATGTCACATCCCTTCAAGACTGCCTATGCTGATGCTGAGTGACTGTCCTGTTATGTTCACTGACTATCCTCTTCCTCCTCCTCAATGATCCATGCCACCACACCAGTGCCTAAGGCACAATTTTTCAGCCCCCGTATAACAGGGGCGTGTAATTACAATTTTTTAAAAAGATGCTTCGCAACAGGTGTGACTGCTGTGCTCAGAGTACAGTATCTGTGAGGGGTTGCAGTGTTGTGGCACCAGCACCAGTGCCTAAGGCACAATTTTTCAGCCCCTGTATAACAGGGGCGTGTAATTACAATTTTTTAAAAAGATGCTTCGCAACAGGTGTGACTGCTGTGCTCCAAGTACAGTATCTGTGAGGGGTTGCAGTGTTGTGGCACCAGCACCAATGCCTAAGGCACAATTTTTCAGCCCCTGTTTAACAGGGGCGTGTAATTACAAATCTTGATCTAATAGTTCACAGCAGGGCCCATTCCTGCGCCCACCAAGAGTAACTATGAGGGCCTACAGTCTTGTGGCAACACCGTCCACCACCACCACCAAAGGCCCAATTTTTCTGCCCTGTTCAACAGGTGCATGCAATTACAAATCTTGATCTAATAACTCACAGCAGGGCCCATTCCTGCACCCACCAAGAGTAACTATGAGGGCCTACAGTCTTGTGGCAACACCGTCCACCACCACCACCACCACCAAAGGCCCAATTTTTCTGCCCTGTTCAACAGGTGCATGCAATTACAAATCTTGATCTAATAACTCACAGCAGGGCCCATTCCTGCACCCACCAAGAGTAACTGTGAGGGCTTACAGTCTTGTGGCAACACCGTCCACCACCACCACCACCACCACCACCACCAAAGGCCCAATTTTTCTGCCCGGTTCAACAGGTGCATGCAAGTACAAATCTTGATCTATTAACTCACAGCAGGGCCCATTCCTGTGCCCACCAGTCTTGTGGCTACACCAACATCTAATAGGGCAAATTTCTGCAGAGTATATACGGCAGGCCCCTACTTTCAAACATCCAACTTACAAACGACTCCTACTTGCAAACGGCAAGAGAAAACAGGAAGTGAGAGGAAATCTACCCCTAGGAAGGAAAATTCTATCCTGTTAGATTTAATTTGCGAAAAAGGTATCTCCTCTCTACTGATGCTTTATCACCAATCCTTGTTTCAATTAAAACCCCACTTTTCCAAAAACATTTGTCATTGGGACGGAAAGTGAGGTGACATGTTCTGAACAGATGTGCAAAGACAGCAAATGTTACAGGGGTGATAACCCCTCCCTATGTTCTCCAAAAAGCTTAAAAATTGATTTTTTTGGGATGTAGCTACACTTCATAATGTACCTGTTCAGATTCTACTTAAGAACAAACCTACAGTCCATGTCTTGTTTGCACCACCTATATACTGCTGTTCAGAGTATATAGGGTTGTAGGTATAGGGTTTTATTTTGGGTGCGGGGTCCCCCTTAGTATCCATACAAGACCCAAAGGGGCTGGGGTGGGGGGGGGTAGCCATGCCATTTTTCTCAAGGATTTTCAGCCATATGGCGGCCAGGACAAGACATGACATTAAAGCCGCAAGTGGTTTTAAATGGCTTCTTTTTTTCCTTTACAAATGTCATTTTGTGCAAGGACAGTTCTAAACACGGGAAACACATGCCACTTCACAGGCATACTTTAGACACCCCCCAGGTACCATATTTAAAGGAAAATTTCACTTTTTTTTTTTTCACTTTATGCATCATTAAAATGACTGCTCCCGAAAAAACTTTAGTTTTTAAAATTTCTTTTTGCATTGATATATGTCCCCTGGGGCAGGACCCGGGTCCCCAAACCTGTTTTATGACATTAACATGCATATTGGCCGTTGTAATTAGCAATTTTGATTTCGAACGTTCGCGTCCATTATAACGAATAGGGTTCGAAAATTCGCGCGAACTTTCGGTCCGTTCGAAGGTTCTGGTGCGAACCGAACCCGGGGGTGTTCGGCTCATCCCTAGTGTATACAGCTAAACTTACTGGAACAGAAATAAGAATAGAGGGGCAATGTTCTAATTGATACACTTGTAGTGACAACTGTTTACGAGGAGAATACAGTCATTTTAGAGAGATGGCCTCCATAACTTGTTGTATCTATGGGGTGGAAGGTCCAGTTGGACAGAAACGGCAAAAACAAAAACTGCGTACTCTATCCACAAACTATACTAACTTTAGCTGAACAAAACTATTACAATGTAAGTTGGAGGACCACACAGTGCATTAGGATAGTTCTGTTAAGGCATAGAGGGAATAGGGGTAAAGCTATAACTCTGGGATTAGATCAAGAGGTAGAAAAAGTTTGTGGATCAATACACTAAATCCCACACAAAACTGAATGTTTGATGATGAGTGGAGTTGTTCTTGATTCATGATTATCTGTCCACTTTTAAATTCAATTGAGCATGTATGTCAACTCAATATATATTAAGTTACCTTACTGAACCAATATACTGTAGATCAATGCTTTTAATTATGACATGACAATCAATCTGATATAGACAAAAATCTATATAATTCTACAAGTTCTATAAAGCAAAGAAACATGTTAACAATCATTACTGTTTGGTCAAAAACTACGAAAAATGTGGAGAATTCGATGTTTCTTGGATTAAGCCACACTGAAAAATAAGCATGCATTTAATTATTTGTGTTGCAGAAATTGTCAATCAAAGGTCGCATAATTTGGGTTGTTTGTATTTATATACTGTTCAGTGTTCAGGGGTTTAATCAATCCATACTAAAGTTGTTTTTGCTATGTGTAGCTGTGCAAGGTTTGGATATTGACAGTAGAGGCCCGTCCATAGAGGGCACACGGGCGCCGCTCCCCAATCCATGCATCCGGCCCCCTGATCTACATGCAGGGCACTGGACACATAGATTACAATCTTTTTTTTTCTTTTTTTTTTAAGCACGTGATTATAGGCTGGAGGCTATAATAAGCTTCAAAAAAGGGTGGGCTTGGGGTCCAGTTGTGTGACAATAGCGAATAAATATTCGCTATTATAATGCTGATTCTCCTCCCAGCCAATCAGGAAGCGGGTCCTGAGACTCGTTACCCGATTGGCCGAAAAGAGATACGATTGGATGGGCTGCTAGGAGGAGGAGGGAGGAGACACAGGGGATTTGAGGAAGCAACTACCTGCGAGAAAATGTCCGCCACTCGGAGCGCTGCCCATGAGATGGGGTAAATGCAGGGCCCCGACTACTGACTTACCAACCTGGGGTGGTGGGATGGATGCCGTCCGTGATCCGATGGGGGGGGCATCGTAGGTGGATTGTTTTCCACCCCCTGCCCAAAAAAAAAAACAGCCACCACTGGATATTGGCCAAGTAAAGGTTTAATAAATACCTATTGATCCTGCCAGTTTATGCTCTTTCTGAGCCTTCTTTAATAGGCTGACTAAGAAGTTCCCAAGGTTTCAGGATGACTGTCACCTTGACTAAGCACCAGCAAGGGTGTGAAATGCGCTAGTTATATCTGATTCCTCTACCTCCATTTGCTGTATGGACTGTCTTATTATTCAATAAAGGCAATTGTATTGGAGTGCGGCTGTCCAGATCCTTTTGTTTGCACGTCCATTGCATGCAGAGCCAGCACCCTTTTTGTGCAGGCGAGGGACTGCTACCTGGAGCGGTATACTACTTGTATATGGTTGTCACCATTCTTTGTGAACAAAAGGCAGCTGTGCTTCTTGATCATCTCCTCCCCTGGGAGGCAGATAGGGACTTCTAAAACCTCAGGAAAGAATCCTTGATTTTTTTGTGGGGTAGAAGAACCAGTCACTTTAGAATGTTTAATCAGTTCATTAGGGCTCAATTAATTCAGGAAAAGAAGGTTAGGGAACAGGATATCCAAAAAGCATCCAAAAACCACTCCAGGCCTTTCTGCCAGCAACAGTTATTACAGAAAATAGAACCTTTGAGCCAACCAAGACTGGTAATGTGCACTCTTCCAATTGTTGAGCAGCTTCAGACAGCACAAATACCTTTTCAGTTGAACCACCAGTCTTCCCGCAACATCCAACAGCAGCAGCTTGTACAGAACACTCTCAAGGGCACTTTTTAGCATAAAAAATCCTTCCACTGGTGCTCCAATCAGACTTCAGCCTCACACACTCTTCCTGGGTGTACCCCCCAGAAAGTGGCAGTGCTACGACCCCGTTAAGACCCAACAAAACTCACCAGACACAGCCTTTGCCTGGGAAACAATAGTGATTGGCCAGCTCACCTTTTTAAATCACCTGTATCAGAATACCACCAGTGCTCATGATAGGGTTGTTACCTTGTGTGCTCCTGCTTGACCCAGCTGATATCTGCTCTGTATATATCGTGTATGACCTGGCTAGTTTTGACCCTGCTTTGCTCACTTCTGATTCAGTATCGTTTAGACTCTGATCTACCTGTGTATGACCCAGCTTGTCTAGACTAAGCTTTGCCTGGTTATACTGTAGTACCAGACTCAGCATTACTACTTGGCTGCCTAGCCAACCTCCTATTACATATGCAGCAGTAAACCACAAGCACCAGCCAACCTGCACCTTCATCTGCAGCGGTGAACTACAAGTTCCAGATGACCTGCTCGGCTTAGACCTGCTCATGGTATGTTCTCTTGTTTATTGAACTCTTTGCATATTCAACACATCTGAACTGTTACCTGCTATCTTCTCCTATCCTGACATTAAGACAGTGTAAGCCTTTCAGGTCCCAGACTCAGGCCCCTCTTTCAGCAACATCCTGCTTTGGAAAAGGGGAATTTCTAACACAATCTTCTACCCAGGCAAAGCCTGGAAGGACAAAGACCTTTCTGGAGAATCACCCCAAAAATTTATATCCTTCCCAAGCATGCACCATTGGCGATAATCCTCCTAGTGATTGGCCAGGAAGACCTACATATTCATAACTTAGAACTATTGTATCTTCTTGCTTTGTTGCCAGGGACCCTCCATAACAGCAGGCAGATTAGGAAAACCCCAATGAAAGCAGAAACATTTTTTTTTACAACTCACACTGACTCCTGCTTAGGGCAGGATCCCTACACTTTCATCTGTCTGCTAAAGTCAGCATCCCCTGCAAGTTGATTTTCGGTTAGTCTAACCATTTAGCAGCTGAAATTGGGAATTCTTGTAATTCCAATAATTTTTTCTGGCTGTTTGACCTCTTATAAGAAGTAGAAAATAAGGAATCTACTGGCAGGATCAACAGGTAATAAAACTATGTTATAGGGGACAACCATATTGACATGGGCAGTGCCTTCTTCTTATCCCTACTTTGAAGAATACTATTTATCCTAGGAGCACAGACAATTTACATGTTTCAGCTACAACACAACTTGTGCATCACAGATCTCAATGCTCAATGATGAAGGATCTAATTTGTCAAGCAGATCATGGAAAATTATAAATGCTGTGGGAGCTAGGAGACAGGTGATTTATCTTTTGAAAAGCATTTACACTCCTTCATTAAAGCTTGCCTTTGGAGGAACGGAGGTGGGGAAGTATGATCTCATCGACTGAGGGTTCAAGTATGTGTAGCGGTCCCACCCGCTCTCTCCCTTCTTCTTCTCGGCTGGTTTACTCGTCTAGGGGGACCAGGGGGGAGGGGTGAGATGCTGCCACCAGCTCACCCCTCTTATGTGTGTAGAGATTGGAGCTATGATCTTTACCTTCGGGTCTATGTCCCTGTCCAGAGATTCCACTTCAAAAATGACCAGTAGATAGGTGAATGTAGAACACTTTGCTCCCAGAAAAGTAAGCCCACACCAGGTGACAGTACAAAATCTATATTTATTTCCGCAGAGATAAATATTCCTCTTTGCAAGCAGACAGGTTGATACAAACACGAACTTGGTGGGGAGAGGGTTCAGGAACAATCCTTTCGGATCAGAGAAGCTGTTAGGAAATCACAACAACTTTTGGCGCACGGTCGCTGCCATCGACCGCGAGGTTGGTCCCTGCCACAGACCTGGTGAACGATGAGGTCTCTGCCACAGACCTTAGGATAGGCCTCTGCCACCGACCTGATGTAGCTGGGTCTCTGCAAAGACCATAGAACATGAACTACCTTCTAATGGAGACCCCTGTTAGGGAGATGATCCATCCCTGACGTTCCCAGAGGCCTGCACTGTCACCAGCCAATGCTGCGCTGGATCTCCAGGCCAGGTCACCTCCCTGGTTCTCCTCGCCCGAGACTCGGGTCCCCTCACTCAGTGGGCCCCCTAGGCATCTTCTCCCATGCGGGACCCAGTCGAAGGTACTGGGCCCTGGGCCTTTGCTAGTACCTCACCCCAGGCTTAAGGTGCCTAGGATGGAACTCGAACTCCCTCACACCCAGGCCGAGGGCACCTGGGCGCGGACGACAGAACAGCAGCCCCCAGGCTGAAGGTGCCTGGGGCTTGGACCTCGTGCGCAAAATGTCCGCCCCCGTTATACCCTCTCCCAGCAGGCACAGCGGGTTCCCTGCCCCGCCGTACTACTGCCGCAAGAGGACACAAAGGGCACGGCCCTACAATGATGGTTCAACCCCAGCCCAAGGTGACAGCGCCACCCAGGGGCCGCAGGGAACTGAGCACCATTATATCCTCCACTAATCAAATTGGCCATAGATTCCTAACAATTCGTGTATCTGGGCCATGCTACCACCCAGATACTCCCCCTAAATGTTAACTCCCGTTACATATGTTTTACTGCATCTTAGAAATTAGAAGCAGAAGAAAAGGGTTTTGATAGCTCTTAAATTTGAGCCCAAAGGATTAAAGTGAGCATTTATTGTAAAGGGACTCATTAAATCAGTTGTGACATCATAAAATACTATTATATAATACATATGGGATAAAAAAAACAATATAGTAACCTATAACAACCAAACATCTTTTTTGTGTTACTATCTAACACATCTTATAAGACATCCACTGCTATAGGATATGGTAGAGTGCAAACACTTGCTTCAATCATTATTACTCTCAGCTAATAAAAAAGTCCACAAGTAGGTGTTAAAAGGGGTAAAATAAAAGCTCTTGCCCACGTTACAGTAATTCCTTTCCACTTTTGTCTTCAGTCTTTTGGGTTAATTGATGCACATAATGTTATATCAGTGCCACTTTCTGCTTTAAGGAGCATCCACCATTGAAAATGAAAAGGGCCCAAAAGACCCGGATGACATTTGGAAAAGGTAAGTAAACAAACAAAGAAAAATACTGCCAGGTAGGAGGCTCCAGGGAAAGAGGGGGAAGCAGTGGGGTGGAACTGGGCTTTAAAATAGCCATAAAAATTACAGAAAATTTGTCTTTGAATTGATACCCTTTACCCTAAGCTCACATCTTTGCGGTTGATGCAGTTTTCAGATGCGTTTTGAAACATATGCGTTTTTCTTTTTTTTTTCTTTAACAAACTGTGCATAGTTTGTTGTTAAAGAGGAAGTAAACCCTGATGGGTTTTACTTCCTCTTTGTTTCCCTGCAAAAGTAAAGCATAATGGGTTACTATGCATCACATAGTAGCCCATTATGTAACACTTACCTGCAGGAAAAGCCTGCAATGTCCCCGTCTTCCTCGCTGGCAGCGAGCATCCATTCTTCACCCCTCTTCCTTCTGGGGCCGCAAACTATGGCTCTGTGACTGGCCGGAGTCGCGTGACGTCACTCCCGCGCATGAGCGCGGGAGCCGCCAATCTAGGCTTACCTGTAGGTTAAAGTGGTTGTAAAGGGTTTACAACCACTTTAAGGAGCTGGCCGATGAGTTAACTGATGAGTCATCAGCTGTCAGTGGGCTTCCCCCCAATTCCTGCCAGGGCACTCAGGTCTGGTATGAATTTTGAGGGGAACCCCATGCCAAAATTAAAAAAAAAATGGTGTTGCCCCCCCCCCAAATCCATACCAGACCGTTATTCGAGCATGCATCCCAGCAGGTCAGGAAAGGGAGAGGACGAGCGAGCATCCCCCCTCCTGAAGCATACCATGCCACATTCCCTCAACATGTTGATGGGGGCAAGGTCCTCTTTCCCTGGCCGATGGTTGTGGGGGTCTGTGGACTGGGGGCTTATTCAGATCCTGCCCCCCCCCCCTGTGTGAATGAGTACATACCCCTACCCATTCACCAAAAGAATGTAAAAAGTGAGTAAAAACACTACACAAATTTTTGATAAACCTTGCCGCACCACCAGACCCAGAAAAAGGGGGAAAAATGCTCCGCTTGCGCCAAAGCCTCCCGCTGTCTACCTGCTCTGCCGTCTGACAGTTCTTAAATAAGTAAGGGACGACACCACCCAGCAACGTCCCCTTAATGGCACCACCCCCTGTAATGTTGACGGCCCAGCATGCAACGGTCGATGTCACAGGGGGCTGTTCCATCAGGTGACGTCACTTGGTAGCCCTGCCCCTTACCTATTTAAGAACTGTCAGACGGCAGGAGCCTTCTGCGTGAGCGGAGTTTCTTTTCCGGGTTCGGTGGTGCGGCGGGCGTCATGATTGACAATGGATGTACACCAGGGGACATTGTTTTTTTGTTTTTTTTTAATAAAGAATTTGTCAAAAACTCGTATATAGTATTTTTACTCAGTTTTTACTCTTTTTTGGTGAATAGGTCCATACTCTTTCACATGGGGGGGCAGGAGCTGGGGGCCCCCTTGTTAAAGGGGCTCCCATATTTTGAATAAGCCCACCCACAGAACCCCACAACCACTGGCCAGGGTTGTGGGGAAGAGGCCCATATCCCCATCAACATGGGGGCAGAGTGCATTTTGAGGGAATGTGGCATGGTATGGTTCACGGGGGGCACTCGCTCATACCCTCATTTTCCTGACCTGCCGTGCTGCATGATAAGAGTCTGGTATGGATTTTGGGGGACCCCATAACATTTTTTTTCTAAATTTTGTTGTGGGGTTTTCCTCAACATCTCTACCAGACCCAAAGGGCCTGATATGGATTGGGGGAGACCTCACGCCATTTATTTATTTTTTCCAGCAATTCTTGTTTCTACATTCAGCTGGGAAAGCCCACTGACAGCTGATGACTCATCAGTTGTTAAGGACGTGGCTGCGGCTTCCTGGTTCACTCCTTATCAACCAGCTATACACTGTGTGTTTCGGAGAAAGAAAATGCAAAACACATGAAAAATGCAACACTTGCGTTTTTTGTGTGGGTCCATTGAAGTATATTACACACAAAACACAATCTGCTGCAGGAAAAAAGTCCCTGACCCTTTCCAAAAACACACTGGCTGAAAAACGCTTAGATGTGAATTTATACCACAGGAAACCATTAAATGGACTGCAAAACACGCTAAAAAACGCATAGGTGTGAACCTAGGGTTATTAGCTATTTTTGGGTATTAAAAATACAAGCTTTCAGAAAATGTTAGTTTCATTCCTTGGGCATTATAAAGAACCTAATGTGTTCCAAAAGCTTATAAGTTTAGTAACTTAAGCTAGCCAATAAAAAGCATCTTCACAACTCCAAACTTTGCATATTAATTTATAGCTAACATAGAACAAGATTCTGCTATTGTCCTGAGAGTTTATAAAAATGTGAAGCTTTTAATTTATTTGATCTGTGCTTAACCTGGTCTGCTGTCATCTAGTTATCTCTCCTCAGACCACCAGTAGTCTCCAAACAGGGCACTAAAAAACACTAATGAGAGTTTACCTTTTTTCTTCTAAAGACATTTGTATTTTTATGTTAAATTAAAAGAATGATAACCTGAAAATTATTGCTGGTGGTACGGTGCTGTTTGTGTCTGATGGAAATTACTTGATGAACTCAAGAGCTACAATAAAAGATTCTAAAAATCCATAAACTCGGAAGGGCAGAGCCAATAGGAAAAGCCTATTTGAAACTGAATGCTAGTAATGGGTATATGCTAAAAATTTGTATAGGTCATTATTTTGCTTATTCAAAAAAAAAATGAGAACTTCCAGTTAAAGTTTAAGGAGCCGTACCCATGCCATGCCATGCCACTCCCTATGATGCACTTTTTTTTAATATATATATTACGATCACAGAAGGTGGAAAGGCCTTGGAATTCATGAGCTGTTTCAATACCAGAGTCCAGACATTGGGTGACATAATCTCTCAAAATGTACTGAATTTACAGTATTGATTTGCCAAGTAGGAAAAACACAATTGATTGATGAATAGGTGAAATGTTTTATATATTGATGTACTGATTGGAAGAATAAAAAATAAAAGTTTCTTTATGCATAATAAAATGCTGACAAACAAAGCCGCCTCCCAATTATCCCCTTTTCTTGATTTTATGCTTGTTCTAAGCTGATGGGTAGTGATTGGTAACAGTCATTTAGGGCAGATTCATATTGTTATGCTGCAGTAACGCACACAGTTTGCATAGACAATTTATCTTGCCAAGAGACATGCGTAGTGTAATGCACTCCCAAAAATAGAGATCATGAAACACAGAGTGCAGGGGTCAGGAGTGCTTATAACAGAGACTGCAGAGGTCAAGAGTAACACAGAGCATACAGGGGAAACAGATAAGTAGAGGTCAAGAGTAAGTAGGGTACAGAGAGCCTCCTATGCAAAAATGTCCAACCTCTGTTGCAATTTACCCCCACCCCCATGGAAAAAATCACCTCCAGCACAAATCCCCCTTCCCAGGATTGTACTTACCCAACCTTGGCCATTGCTTTGCATCTGCCCTGGATTTCCATGCCACAACCACCTACATTTATCTTTCTATATGTCACCCACTGTATATAGCTGATGGCTTCTGTTCTGTCAGGCCTGTAGCACAGAGGCGGGGAAAATTCTCTGAAATACCTCCTTGGCTTTGTGATACAGATCTGACAGGTGGTGGGCAGGCCAGGAACAGAAGTTGGCAGTTGCATAAGTAACATAGAAGAAAATAAAACATTGATAGTCATGGCTTTGAGACTTGGGTTTGAAGGTGATGGTATGCAGTACCCATGCATTCTGACACAAAACAAGGCCTTTTGATTAAGTGCATTTTCCATGGCGATGAATGCAACTTTATGCAGTGCACTATACTGTATATAGATATTGCATTAAACTGTATACAGCGTATTCTGCAAACATAGACAAAATGCAAATACAACTCAGCAAGAAAGGATTTTTTAAATGCAGAAATGTATATAGCCCCTGAGGACAGCTGACGCAGCCATCATCACCCGTCACTCAAACCAAAGGTTTTGTTTTTTGTGAAATTCTGCTTTAAAATTACTTCCAAATAATGTATTTAGCAAAACATTGTTGTGTTTAACTGGTTTTCCTGGTTTGTGATCCATTGCTTGATAACATATTTGTTCTTCTCCTTGCAAACAGCTTTAATGGTCTTTCCAGCACAGTATTTGGCATTCCCCACCTGCAGTGTAAACCATTTAGACATTGTTACATCCTGCTGATCATTTATCACGTCTTATCAGACATGTAGAGAAGGAATTCTCTTCTTGAGCAGAAGCTGAGCACAATATAAGACTAAGTGACATCAAAGGAATGTGCTGTGGTGTTTTTTTCTTTTATAGATTCACATTCTTTTTTATGCTTAGTACAAAATACTTTTTTTTTTTTTATTATAATATTTGTGTTATATCTTGTAAATAGCGTAAATATGAAATACGTTATTTGTGCATTTTATATTTACCAATGGCAGCCTGCACATGGATCTCTGTGTAAATTCAGTGCTTATGAAGTACATTACAGCCATGTTGCAATAAATCTAAAAAATATTCTGTCTTTGGACAATTTTTAACCATCATAATACATCTTAAATCTCTATCCCTCTGTCGGTGATAGGTGGTCTCAATGTGCACCTCTTGTGCCCTGGGGACTGAGGACTACCTTCCCAAAAAAAAAAAACTCCTCCTATTATCCCTGTCTTGTTCGTGGTGTAAACGTTTGTTGGAGGCGATGGCAATAGCCTTTTCTTATCCATTTTTATGAACTTTGTTTTTACTCTGTGAATAGGGAACACACTGTAAGTACACTACACATATTCTGTAACCCTACTTTGTGATATGCAATTTTAGATGCTCTAATGTGTTGTGATTTGTACTATAGCTCACATCATACCAATTGCAGGGCTATCCCCAAAGAAGAAGCTATACTCTGAAATGCATCAGTTTCCTATGTGACCTCTGCATATAGAATCAGAATTAAGCACAGGGACTACTGCATTTTGGGATTTTGTGTTTACTTTTTTATGTGAAAAAACATTTCCTAATGACATGTGTACAAAACCTTTTTAAGCATTATGACAAATACCTTTTTGAGCATTTAAAGTCCCAAAAATGGGGGGAATATAACCCATGTTAGCTCCTAGTTCACTCCCTGGTCATCTCTCGCCTCGACTACTGCAAGTTCTCATTGGCTTACCTTTACATAGGCTATCCCCCCTTTAGTCCATCATGAATGCTGCTGCAAGACTCATCCACCTGACAAACTGCTTCATGTTCACTACTCCTCTCTGTCAATCCCTTCATTGGCTTCCCCTCACCCAACAAATTAAATTCAAAATACTGACAACAACTTACAAAGCCATCCACAACTCAGCCTCCAGCTACATCCCTAACCTAGTCTCAAAATACCAACCTAATCGTTCTCTTTGTTCCTCCCAAGACCTCCTGCTCTGTAGCTCCCTCATCACCTCCTCTCATGCTCGCCTCTAGGACTTTCTTTCTTTCTTTTAGCTTCTCCCATCCTATCAGGGTCATCTTTAGGACAGGGCAAAAGGGGCAGCTGCCCTGGGCCCCATCATTGTTGTGGGGCCCAAAGCAACTGCCTCAAACATCCCAACCAGTTTAAATTCCCTTTAAGTTTTAGTCCCATGCTGTGTCCCAATATCTCAGTGTGAAGCTCTGTTACTAATGCTGTCCAGCTCTGCCCTATTGTCGTGTACAAATATCTCACCTGCAGATCCTTTGTTTACATGTAAATAATCTACATTGATATGTAAATAGTGGCAGCATTAATATGTAAATAGCCGCGGAATGGCAGCATTGATATGTAAATAGAGGCGACATTGAAATGTATATCATGCCCCCCTGAGGTCATATCCACCATCACCTCTGCTGAATGCTGACCACTGGGGAGGTAAAGGGGCATGCTTGAAAGTCCTGCCTACAACTGTGGTCATTAAGCCTAACATCAGCCTGTTGTACAAAGGTAAGAAAACTGGAGGTGGAACCTTTTTTCAAAATAACATGGTGCCACAGCATGCTGAATTTTGGTGCATGTAAATACTCACATCTCAGCAGATGCATGAGGGTGTCATTAACAATTAATAGCATTGCTGTGTATCTGCTAAAGGGCAGCACGTTTCTGTGGTGTCAGGAAAGTTATTTTTCATGCGGTCCTGACACGCACAAATGTGAACGCAGGCTAAATGTCTCAGTTACATTGGTGGTCAGTGTAAATCGTAGGTCTCCCTTATATTGGGGGTCAATCTCTCCTTACTCTAGCGGGTATTACTTTTAAATTCTGGTGAGGACACCAGTGATGCATAGTTCCCTGCGGCCCAGCAGGTGGCGCTGTCACTTTGGGCCGGGGTTGAACCATTGCTGCAGTGCCGTACCCTTTGTGGCCTCTCGCAGCGGTTGTGGGGCGGGGAACCCGCCGTGCATCCTGGGAGAGGGTATAAAGGGGGCGGACATCTTGGCCACGAGGTTCGAGTCCCAGGCACCTTCAGCCTGTGGGCTGCTGTTCGCGGTCGGGGTCCAGGCGGCCTAGGCCTGGACACTTGGAGTTCGTGTTCCATCCCAAACACCTTCAGTCTGGAGTGAGGTACTCAGCCGAAGCCCTGGCGCCCAGTACCTTCCGCTGGGTCCCGCGAGGGAGGGATTGTCCTAGGGGGCCCCGGGAGTGGGGCACCCGAATCCAGTGGCGTAAGGGACCGGAGGAGGGACTCATCCGAAGACCTGGTGCAGCAGATTGCCAGTGCCGGATGAACCTCTGGGGCCAAGTTCAGAGAGGAAGCGGATTCATGTTCTATGACCGGTGGCAGCGGTCCAGCTATTCAACTCACGGTCGGTGGCAGAGACCGTGCGCCAGGCCTATTCGCTAGCAAAGGAATAGGAGAGTTCAGTTGTGCCTGGGCCTACTCGTATCCACACCCCTGTTTGTTCATAACTGAAAGTTCAACTGATTGTGTTCACCCTGCAAGAAAAGAAATAAAGGAGTGTTGGACTTTCGATTGGTGTGGGGCTCTATGTTATTGGCAGACACATTTCCACAGAACAACTAAGGCTTCGTATGCAGTGAACAGACCCGTGGGTAATTCAAGTAACTCTGCTCAACCCTCATTCACATACGAGGGGAGAGCTTGGCGTAGTGTTCCTGCACTCTCCTCTCTCAGATACCCCTAGGCACAAGCCATACACAATAGGCGAGAGGGAGAGTGAGGCTCCGCTACATTACATTGGTGGTTGCTGTGAATGCTCCTATTACATTGGCGATCAGTGTAAATTCCCATTATGTTGGTGGTCAGTGTAAATCCCTATTACATGGGTGGCCAGTGTAGAAACTCCTCTTTATATTGGTAATCACTCAGTAAAAAAATCCAGACCTTTATCTGTGGTCATTTTTGAATCCTACCTTACATTGGTGGTCCATATAGGAGCCCCCTTTAGATTGGTGGTGAGTGTAAATTTCCTCCTTACATTGGTGGCCAGTGTAGAAATCCCTCTTTATTGGTTGTCAGTGTAGGGCTCAGAGCAGGTGGAGAGCGAAATTGCATGGAGGGGAGGGGGGGGGGCAAGAAAATGTTTGCCCAGGGTCCTATTAACCTCCCTGGCGGTATGATTCTGTCTGGAATTATGTACCAAAAGCAGTACAATTATTTTGCATGGAAATTTTGCGTTATGTATTGTATGCCTGCAATTCTTAGTAATTACTTACTTAAACCTGACCAAACAAGACTCTAGTAGACATCCCAGATGTGATAAATTTAAAACACAAAATCATGAATTATAATCTAATAAATAATATAATTTTATTCAATAATGTAGAAGAAAATAATGACATTTGTCAAACAAAGAAAATTCAATAAACCACCCTGGGTGTGATACATTTTAAAGCATGGAACTAGACAAAGTCCAACGTCACAATCTGGACAATGGTACCTTGTTTCTTTTCGGACTTTCTTTTCATTGCCTTCTCTCTTTGAACAGCAGACCACGCACATCCTGGTAGGTGATTCCTTTTTTGTGGTTGGCGGTATGTAGTCCAAAAAATGACGACCAGTCAGGCGTTCTGGGTTGACAACGCCAACAGCACGTCGTCCGGGTCTGTTCACAGCTACTGATGGCGTCTGGTGGTTGACAAAAATCTGCTCAGCCACCTTCTAGATGAAGTCGGAATGAACAAGAGGCATGCCACTCTTTGCTTTGTATAGGATATACGCATTCCAAAGGCATTGTTCCAGAAGATGCCTGAAAATCTTTTTATAATATTTTTTTTGCTGTTTGCGCATAGCCAGGTAAAATGTCATTGCCTGATCGGCTCTGTCGACACCTCCCATTGTATTATTGTAGTCCATCACGACTTGCGGCTTCAGCAGATCTTTCCCACCTCTTGTGTGGACCATGGCAGTGGAGGTATTGTGCACAGTACTCATGAGACACACGTCCTTCTTGTCTCGCCATCGCATTGCCATCATCTTACCCTTCTGCCAGGCAACCATTTCTCCGGTTTTTAGTTTTTTCTTGCCAAACATAGATGGCATGCCACGTCGGTTAGGCCTAACGGTACCATACCCATCAGTTTTGTTTTGTAGCAAAACCTCAAAAAGTTCCGGAGACATGTAGAAATTATCCGTGGTCACACAATATCCTTGGTTCAGCAATGGCTCCAGCAGTGTAAGGACAGATGATGTGGCCATCCCATAGCCGCTGTACCTGGGGTTGAACTTCGTGCCTTTACCGGTGTAAATGACCGAATTCCAGATGTACCCGGTGGATGACTCGCAGAGCATATAGAATTTGATGCCAAACCGCGCTCTTTTGGATGCAATGTACTGTATCCAGCTTAGGCGTTCCTTGTAGGCCATCAGACTTTCATCCACGCTGACGTCCCTTTCTGGCACGTAGGTCTGCTGGAAATTGGCCATGATCATTTGGCATACCTCCCAGATTTTTTTTAGCTTGGGCGCAGGATGCGTGGCCTCATCAAACTCCTCATTGTTTGCGAAGTGGAAATACTTCACGATGAGGGAAAAACTGAATTTTGACATCACGGTGCCAAAAAACGGAGTGGCCAGTAGCTTATTGGTGGTCCAGTACAATTTCTGGAGCAGTTTCCCCACCACCCCCTGAAGAATGATAAGTCCCAGAAACTTCCAGATGTCCTCTTTCGTCACAGGTTCCCACTTTCTGCTTCGGGAAAATCTGGCATGCAGCGTAGCGGATTGCTGATCATGGTAGCGATTTGTCTCTGTGACAATTTTTTCAATTACCTCTTCAGTGAGAAATAATTGCAGGTATGCCAGAAGGTTGCCACACTAAACATCTACCTTCATCCCAGGTGATCCAGTGAACGGAAATCTTGGGAGCGCTACCTGGTCCGTATCAGAGTCTATAGGGCACCAAGTGCGCACATCGCTGAGGTCGCTGAGGTAAGGTGCAGGATCATCGCCGTTGTCACTTGCCAGGTCAGTGTTAGACGACAAATCTCCCCAGGACTCACTATCGCTCACTTCTGCAAGAAACTCTGTGTCGCTGCCGCTGTCACTCATCTGGTCCAAATGCGCCCTTGTGGTAAAGTAGCGCTTTTTTGATGCCATGTTTTTATGGGCACAGATGACAGGCAAGGGGCACTGTACAGGGCACTGTACAGTGATCAGAGATGATACAGTGTAATCAGATACAATATAACTTCTTTTATTTTTGTGTTGTGTTGTGTGAACTTTTGAATTTGCCGCCCAGTTCCGCTCCCATGCGACGCTGCGGCTCGCAGGGAACGGAACCAGGAAGTCAGAAAGTGCCGACACTCGCCGGTGATCTCGCTGGCGATCACAGCAGAGGACATCATCGCTGGATCGCCAGGAGAAGGTAAGGAAACTCCGCTGCGGGCTCTGCAATGTTACCCCGAGCGTGACTCGGGGTTACCGATCCTAGCAGAAAAAAACAACCCCGAGTCACGCTCGGGATTACCGCCAGGGGGGTTAATATTAAAGGCGGCCCTGCATCCTATGGAACTCCCTACCCAAATCTGTCCGATTATCTCCTACTCTGTTTGCTTTTAGACGATCCCTAAAAACTCTCCTCTTCAGAGAAGCCTATCCTGCCTCCACCTAACAACTGTACTTTTATTTTCTCCATCAGCTCATCCCCCACAGTTATTACTTTTTGTATCACTTCACCCTCCCTTCTAGATTGTAAGCTCTCATGAGCAAGGCCCTCTGATTCCTCCTGTATTCTACTTTAACTGTACTGTCTGCCCTTATGTTGTAAAGTGCTGCACAAACTGTTGGCATTAAATGAATTCTGTGTAGCAATAATAAGAATTACAATATAGGGATGTTGGCTAGCATCACAGAATAACCTTAAAGTTATTTTACATATGTTTAGTGTGTTCACCTGCAGGGGTTTGGACTCATGGCTTATTGCATAAATAACAAAAAACACAAAAGAAGGTATATAGCAAGCTCATCCATTATACTTTGTTACAATGCTGGGATAGGCTTTCATTAGACAATGATTCCCCATTCATGTAACAACTGCAACAGGCACTGGGGAGATTAATGTAAGAAATAGATATACCACAGTGGTAGTTCCACTGAATTGGGTAAGAGCATATAGAAAAAAGGGGAGAGGGGAGGGTGTAGCCTCCCAAAATAATTCTTCAATGAGGAGCATCTGTTGGAACTATAAACTTTAATTAGTTATCCGCAATTATAAATTTACAAAAAACATTATAGAAAAAACACACCTTCCTCCACCACATTATTTAAAATTAGAACGAGTCTAAACTGGGAACATGGGTGGCCACCATTTCAGCCATACACATCACAACCACTCTAATGACTCATCCATCCAATTTCAGTCTCAAACCGTACGGCAATTAGAAATATAAAGTTCCATCATTGCGGGAATTGATGTAGCTGACCATAGGATTTGAAAAAAAGGATATGAACGCTCAGATATTATTTTTGTTCAGTCACTGTGAGTTCTCCAAATATGATAACGTGGACACGAATATGAGAACAAGGACACTTCCTCTCCCAGAAGTTCCCCCTGTTGGCAACTCAGAATGAATTTATTGTGGATACTCTTGAGTTCATGTTGGAAAACAACTGCTCTAAAATTTTGGGTATCAGCTATAGACAAATAAGGGGAACCTCGATGGGTGCACCCTGGGCTCCATCATACGCATGCCTTCACCTTGGGCTGTGGGAGGAGGAAGTCGTGTACCTGTGGCTGAGGTACATATATGACGTGATCATGATCTGGGGGGGGGTCCCCCCAGGAATTAACCCTCTTTATGGATGAGCTCAATGTCAACAGTAGGAACAGACTAACATATACATGGCATTTGGAAACCCTTTCCTTCCTTGACCAAACGATATATGCGGATAAGGGCAAACTATCACCAAAAAACTTCAGGAAGGAAACGGCAGCCAATAACTTGCTATTTGCCAGTAGCCACCACCCTAGCTCACTGATTCAGGGAATCCCAGTAGGGCAATTCCTACAAATCAGAAGAAATGGCTCAAACGAGGAGGACTTTCAGTTAGAAGCACGGGAACTGTATGATAGATTCCGAGAAAGAGGATACTCTCATGGATGTATACGGAGGGCAAAGAAGAGAGCATTTCAGACCGACAGGAAGGATCTCCTTCATAAGAAGGGACCGGTGAACAAAAAGACCCTATCACAAGCACCAATTCAAATCATTACTAAATATAGAGCACAGTGGGAGCAGGTCAAAAACATACTGGGTCATCACTGGCATATTCTATCAGAGGCCCCAATTATGGGCAATATTGTTGGTGACCTTCCCCTTCTCACTGCCAGCAGATCCCGTAATCTCAAAGATAGCCTCGTCCACTCGGAGTATCAGAGATTAACTAGATCTAATTGGCTAACAAAAAAATTGTAGCGCTAATAAAACCAAAAATACATAACACCCAATTGAATGAAAGTAAAAAAATAAAATAATGTCAGTCCAAAATTCAACACTTGATATGTGAATGTGCACAAAAACAAAAGTCTCTAGTAGGAGATTCTCTGATGGATGAATCAAACAATCCAACGTGAAAAGTAATTATCCATAGAATCCTGATAAGGTGAATATAGAATGACCACCACCGAATCAAAAGAGGCTTACCGGAATGAGTGGACCCGATAAACGTACGTCTACGGGGTCAACTCAGGCTTTAACGTGTGTCCCTGTGGAGGTTAGATCCTCTGCTGGAAGTGCCAAGAATGGACTCTTCAACGGCTCAAGACAGATGATTGTACTGAATCTCGGAATCCGATAACACAATGATGGTAGCCCAGGGTAAACCAATATCAAAATGGGAAAAGAGAAGGAGGGCACATAGCGTGATACAGTCTTTAAAAATTTATGATACAGACAGGACATTCCATTTGGAAGGACGCAGAGAGAAGACAATGCAGGATTTGGCGGCAGAGGAGATCTAGAGTTTTCCTCCTGTGAAGTCTGGAGATCATATGACCATCACATTGCCTCCACCTCCCTCCCTGATAGAATAGAGAAATACAAAGAAGATTCTAGAAGTCACCAGAGAGATCATTGAGGAGAGGTGAGCGGTGCTGGGAATTCTGGGACATTATCCAGTACATTTTTTAAGACTTATCACGCTATGTGCCTTCCTTCTCTTTTCCCACTTTGATATTGGTTTACCCTGGGCTACCATCATTGTGTTATCGGATTCCGAGATTCAGTACAATCATCTGTCTTGAGCCGTTGAAGAGTCCATTCTTGGCACTTCCAGCAGAGGATCTAACCTCCACAGGGACACACGTTAAAGCCTGAGTTGACCCCGTAGACGTACGTTTATCGGGTCCACTCATTCCGGTAAGCCTCTTTTGATTTGGTGGTGGTCATTCTATATTCACCTTATCAGGATTCTATGGATAATTACTTTTCACTTTGGATTGTTTGATTCATCCATCAGAGAATCTCCTACTAGAGACTTTTGTTTTTGTGCACATTCACATATCAAGTGTTGAATTTTGGACTGACATTATTTTATTTTTTTACATTCATTCACTTGGGTGTTATGTATTTTTGGTTTTATTAGCGCTACAATTTTTTTGTTATCTTGTTTTTACCTTTTGTCTCATTGGGTTTGTAGCTGCTCACATACACAGGTGGCGCAAAAAAAAATTTGTATCTAGCTATAATTGGCTGACAGAACTACCACCGCTAAAAGGCATGTTTGCCTGTGGTAGATGTTCAATGTGTAAATTTGTTGATAGGACAGACGTGTTCACCAACTGTGATGGCATCAAAAATTTCAAGATTAAAAATTTCATTAATTGTTCAACTACACGTGTCATCTACATGTTGTCTTGCCCATGTGGGAAAATTTATGTGGGCAAGACAAAAAGACAACTTAGAATCAGAGTGGGTGAACATGTCCAAACTATAATCAAGAAAGATGATGAACGACCATTATCCCTACATTTTCTCAGATACCATGGAGGTAAACCTGATGGCCTTACCTGTAAGGGGATTTACAGACTCAACTTGCCCCCTCAGAGAGGTGATTTTGATAAAATCCTTTATCAAAAGGAAAAAATTGGGATATTTAACCTCATCAGTATGCAGCCGACAGGACTCAACAATGAGTGTAACCTATCTGTATTTCTGGAATCGTAGCTGTAAATTCAGGCACGCCTCCAGATATGCAGTGGTATATGAATTTTTTGAGGTATTGTGCCAAACTAGTGCTATTATTGGATCTATGGTTTGGATATAGGCTATACCGCCTTTATCTGTTCATGCCCAAACGATCTATTCTTGATATTAATATACTGATCTTTGTCTCCTCTCAAACTTGAAATAAGCTCTCAGCCTAAATTTACATATTTCCTTTTGTTTGATCTGCCGCCCTCTACTTTGTTGGAATCTTTTTATCCAAAACACTGACCGTAGCAGCTGTGTATATCCATACACACATGCCTTAAATCGTCAGTGGGATAAATATTTTACTAACAATTTGTAGTTTTTGCTTTTGTTTGATATTTTGATTTTGATTTTCAAGTTTTGAATGATTTTTTGAGCTGATGCCGCCCACTTGCACCACGGACCGTCCATTTGTTATCTCTGTGTGAACTTTTTAAAGCGAATTGGTATGACTGTCAGTATGAATGATCCATTTAAGCCACAGGTGATGAGAAGTGATCACCTGGTACATAGGGTATATATGGACTTCTACTAGACTACTGCGCATGCTCCGAAGAAGCTTAGAAACAAGCAAAACATGTAACTATTACGCCACTACGCTTGTTGTAGTCGGGACATGGATGTCCCACCTCAATGGCCGAACATCTGACCACTCCTAATATGACCATTAATTCCATCTTTGGATAGTGCCTGGTTGACGCGGCACCTACGCTGCTTCATGCTACATCACGTCTCTGCTACCAGCCAAATAAACAGACTATCTGGAAACTGGGTGTTCTAAACAGATATAGACCAAAGCACGCTAATACCCCCTTGCTGGATATCAGTACTCTCATCCCAGGATTTGAAACTGCCCTTTCTATGAAGTAAGCGTCTCGGCACTCGTGGACGCCAATCTGAAGTGCTTTCTGGCTAAAGAAGACGTCAGGCGGTGAGCTACAATTTTTCCTTTTCTGTGTTCCCCAGCTCTAATACGGGAAGTATACCTCTATGTAACCGCCTGTTTCCTCCAACTGCCACACTCAAATTCCAATTTGATTGGGATCCATACAGTACTTAACCATGCAATGCGTGTCTGAATTGGCCAAACGTGATCGAACAGCATATTCGTGTCCTTGTTCTCATATTTGGAGAACTCACAGTGACTGAACAAAAATATTATCTGAGCGTTCATGTCCTCTTTTTAAAATCCTATGGTCAGCTACATCAATTCCCGCAATGATGGAACTTCATATTTCTAATTTCCGTACGGTTTGAGACTGAAATTGGATGGATGAGTTATTAGAGTGGTTGTTGTGTATGGCTGAAAAGGGTGGCCACCCATGTTCCCCAGTTTAGACTAGTTCTAATTTTAAATAATATGGTGGAGGAAAGTGTGTTTTTTTCCATAATGTTTTTTGTAAAGTTATAATTGCGGATAACTAATTAAAGCTAATTGCATGAATGCCTTGACTTCTTAAAGGTTTACTACAAAAATTAGAAGTTAAAGTGGAAGCCACTCCTCCCGCACCCCCCTAAAATCCCCCTCTCAGGATTTTTTAAATTCTGTGTATCTTTTTCCTGCAGTCTTTTTAGTCCGTCCGGTATCAGCACAGCAACTTTCTCTTATTTTACTAGTGGTGGCAGGAATTCTTCCTGGACTAGGTGATGTTCACATATAGAGCCCAATCTTTGTGAGGACGCACCCCCTGGGGGGAGGTTGTAAACAAGAAATGGTCAGAATGGCATGATTGTTATTCAGCTCAAAGAGGACCAGTGGTAATAGATGAAGGAGGAAGCTAGGTAAAATTATTAAGCATGGAGATGGGAAGTAAAGCATGGTGATATATGTTTATATTTTAATATGTAAAGGTGGGTAGTAAGAAATAAAAAAATAAAACATGGAGTTATGCTTTAAGTGCTTTTTTGAATAAGGCTGCATGTTTCAATAAGTAAAAGGTGGGTTGGTAGCTCTAAGAGTCAGGAAATATGGCCAACATCCACCCAACCCCCAGAAGTACTTTACATTGAAAAGTGATACTTTGGAGTGGTAGTTGTTCCCAGGAGAACTGCAACCCATTTTCAAGTAAATGTGGTGACAGAACTACTTTGTTTAATAATAAAAAAAACATTTGTGACAGGGAGGATGATTGATACAACTTTCATGGGGTCACTGACATTGCTGCATTAAGTGGCATTCTTTAAAATTCTGCCCTTTACTTTTTGCTGTCACATGGTCCTGGCAGAAGCTTTTAAGCTTTATACTTAATGGCTACTGACACACTTGACCTTTGAACTTTGATTTTGGTTTCTGGAGATGCCTCAAGGATCCTTATAAATAATAGTGTTACCCATCACAGCAAATGCAGATCCTGTATTGATGCTTTTGGCCTTGCTAACTATGTATTCCAGGAACTCTTATGCCTCGTACACACGACCGGTTTTCCCAGCAGGAAAACTGCCATGAGAGCTTTTGGCCGGGAATCCCGGCCGTGTGTATGCTCCATCGCAGTTTTCCCGATAGAAAACAAGTTCTCTTTTTTCCGCCGGAATTCCCGGCGGTCTTTTCCCCGGCAGTTTTCCTATGGGGAAAAACTGCGATGGAGCATACATCCCGGCCGAAGCTCTCATCGCAGGTTCCCCGACGGGAAAACCTCTCGTGTGCACAGGGGGAAAGTTACCAAGCAGGTTCTCGGTTTTCCCCTTGGGATTCCCAGCGGGCTTTTTACCGCCGGGAATCCTATACGTGTGTACTAGGCATTAGAGTGCAAAAAAGACCTTAATTCTGTTGAGAACTTCAGATAATTAATTAGACAGCTTTGTCCAGAGGTAAAAGGTAGCATATAGTTCAACCAATAAAGAGTAGAAAAAATATATGTAGCTCCCAGGGTGGGTTTTGCGCTTCCCTCTTTCTCTTCCCCTGGTGCTACGCCGGATACACACTTTGTTTAGTATGAAAATCCAATGTTTAATTACTTTTGGGTCTGCAGCGAGTTACCTCCCACGAGTGGATCCTTCAGCTCCGTTGTCTAGGTACACCAGTGTATTCAGGAATAAGGCCAATGTCCACACACGAGTAAAACCTAATCAGCAAGGCTTTATTCTTTCTGTTACTTTAGAGTCCATTTGAAGAAAGTGAAGGCAGGAAAATTGAAGATGTAGGGGAAGGTTCAGGCACGCAACACTTAGATCCCAAATACAGTGGGGCAAAAAAGTATTTAGTCAGCCACCAATTGTGCAAGTTCTCCCACTTAAAACGATGAGAGAGGCCTGTAATTGTCATCATAAAGTAGGTATACCTCAACTTTGAGAGACAAAATGTGGAAACAAATCCAGACAATCAGATTGTCTGATTTGGAAAGATTTTTTTTTGCAAATTATGGTGGAAAATAAGTATTTGGTCAATATCAAAAGTTCATCTTAATACTTTGTTATATATCCTTTGTTGGCAATGACAGAGGTCAAACGTTTTCTGTAAGTCTTCACAAGGTTGTCCCACACTGTTGCTGGTATGTTGACCCATTCCTCCATGCAGATCTCCTCTAGAGCAGTGATGTTTTGGGGCTGTCGCTGGGCAACACAGACTTTCAACTCCCTCCAAAGGTTTTCTATGGGGTTGAGATCTGGAGACTGGCTAGGCCACTTCAGGACCTTGAAATGCTTCTTACGAAGCCACTCCTTCATTGCCCGGGCGATGTGTTTGGGATCATTGTCATGCTGAAAGACCCAGCCACGTTTCATCTTCAATGCCCTTGCTGATGGGAGGAGGTTTGCACTCAAAATCTCACGATACATGGCCCCATTAATTCTTTCATGTACATGGATCAGTCGTCCTGTTCCCTTTGCAGAGAAACAGCCCTGAAGCATGATGTTGCCACCCCCATGCTTCACAGTAGGTATGGTGTTCTTTGGTTGCAACTCAGCATTCTCTCTCTTCCAAACACGACGAGTTGTGTTTCTACCAAACAGTTCTACTTTGGTTTCATCTGACCATATGACATTCTCCCAATCCTCTTCTGGATCCTCCAAATGCTCTCTAGCAAACTTCAGATGGGCCCGGACATGTACTGGCTTAAGCAGGGGGGACACATCTGGCACTGCAGGATCTGAGTCCCTGGCGGTGTAGTGTGTTACTGATGGTAGCCTTTGTTACGTTTGTCCCAGCTCTCTGCAGGTCATTCACTAGGTCCCCCCGTGTGGTTCTGGGATTTTTGCTCACCGTTATTGTGATCATTTTGACCCCACGGGGTGAGATCTTGCGTGGAGCCCCAGATCGACGGAGATTATCAGTGGTCCTGTATGTCTTCCATTTTCTAATTATTGCTCCCACAGTTTATTTCTTCACACCAAGCTGCTTGCTTATTGCAGATTCCGTCTTCCCAGCCTGGTGCAGGTCTACAATTTTGTTTCTGCTGTCCTTCGACAGCTCTTTGGTCTTCACCATAGTGGAGTTTGGAGTGTGACTGTTTGAGGTTTTGGACAGGTGTCTTTTATACTGATAACAAGTTAAAACAGGTGCCATTAATACAGGTAATGAGTGGAGGACAGAGAAGCCTCTTAAAGAAGAAGATACAGGTCTGTGAGAGCCAGAAATCTTGCTTGATTGTAGGTGACCAAATACTTATTTTCCACCATAATTTGCAAAAAAAAATATTTCCAAATCAGACAATGTGATTGTCTGGATTTGTTTCCACATTTTGTCTCTCATAGTTGAGGTATACCTATGGTGACAATTACAGGCCTCTCTCATCTTTTTAAGTGGCAGAACTTGCACAATTGGTGGCTGACTAAATACTTTTTTGCCCCACTGTATATATATATACTCATCGACACTCAAGTCTGAGTGGGTATTGCTCACGGATGTCAGAGATGATGGATCCCCCTTTAGGCAGGCCTCCAGGCCTCTCCCCGAGACAGCAGTACCGTCGCTTTCTCTGCCGGGACTGATCTTCCCCTGGAACTCCTTTCCTAAAGATGGGCCCCCTTACAAACGGGCAACCTGGGGTCCTTCTCCGAAGCGTAGGTTCTTGTTAGGAGAGCTGGGCCTACGATACAGCAGTAGAGCCTCGGGCTAAAGGTGCCCGAGGCCGAAACACTCTCGAGCACCTCGTGCCATGTGGGCCACGAGGCACGCTCACTGGACCAGAGGTCCCCCCTAAATGCCTTGGAGTCCCCCTGGAATCGCCTCACGCCAAATGGCGTCTGCCCCTTTTGTTCCCTCTCCCAGCATGCACAGCGGGTAGACCACGCCCACTGCACGGCTGCCGAGAGAGGACACCCAAGGTGCTGTGATACCCCCGTGATCCAGCCTGTGTCGGCGGTGACAGTGCCACCTGCAAGCCAAGGAGAATAACACTGCCGGGCAGTATCACACCCAGAGCAGAGCAAACAATTTGAACTATAATTGGTCTGAGCCCAACTACTGGCTCAGACTGCCCCTAAATTTCCAAATAGCGCCCCCAAATATTGGAGGGGGCGCTTCATATACAATCCTATACCCACAGTTGATCCAGAGACAGGCAAAAAAAACAAAGCATGATCTAATTTGTTCCAGCAGGATAAAAAATTCCCTCCTGATCCCCCGAGAGGCAATGGGATATTCCCTGAACTTTATCTATAAATGTTAATATCCAGTTATATTTTGCACATTTAGGAAATAATCCAGGCCTTTTTAAAGCAATCTACTAAACTGGACAGAGACAGCTCTTATGCCGCGTACACACGATCACTTTTCTCGTCTGGAAAAATTTCATTTTTTCTCTTGGACGAGAAAAACGGCCGTGTGTAGGCTCTCCAGCAATTTTCCCGACGAGAAAAATGGCGAGAATCACGACGAGAAAAATTAGAACATCCTTAATTTTTCTCGTCGCAAATCACGGCATTTTTTTCCTCTGCAGTTTTCCCATAGGGAAACACTGCTAGGGAGCCTACACACGGCCGGTTTTCTCGACCAAGGCGGTCCTTGTTTTCCCGTCGGGTTTCACGGAGGTGTTTTCACCGCCGTGAAACTCGATCATGAGTACGCGGCATTACTGTGTATTTGGAAATTAAATCTCTTGTCCTCTGTGATGACCTTTAAAGTGTTTTTTAACCCACTTTCACTACTTCATATAATCCTCCTTGTTTCCTAATAACAGGAGCTCCCGTTTCTGCATTTTTTTAAAAAAATGCCTCCTTTACCAAATTTCAGAGCGGCTCCCTGCGATCACGACTGGCTCTCTCCTCTGCCCGGCTGACAAATGCAGTGGGCGGGCCGAGATTCCCCCGCTGCCGTCAGTCAGGACGAGAGGAGGAGGGAGAGAGCTGGTCGGTCACATGTTTGCGAAGAGCTGCTCTGAAATATGGTAAAGGAGGCATTTTTTTTTATAAAACACAGAGACAGGAGCTCCTGTTATTAGGACACACATGAATTATATAGGACAAAAAAAGTTATTGAACAGCAGGAGGAAGGGGAGGGGAGGGGGGAGAGAGCACAGAGAAGGACAGAGCAGGGCTGCGGATGATGGAGGCACATAATCTGGCCATGGTGTTAGGGCTCTGCAGCCATGATATTTCGTGGTCAGCTTTTAAGGGGGTAGGCATAGCCAGGCAGGATCAGCCATGTATTTCAGGTGATATAGGGGGGGGGGGTCCAAATTACACAGCACAAGCACTGTGCTATATAACATGCTTTAAGTGAACAGGATCTTCTTTTTTTGGGGGGGGGTTAACAACTGCTTTAAGGTGAATAACTCAACACCAAGTTCACTATGCGGACCACTTATGTATTTATACATGTTGATCATATCCCCCCTTAATCTCCTCTTCTCAAGAGGGAATAGAATCAGTTCCACCAATCTTTCCTCATAGCTGAGCTCCTCCATGCCTCTTATCAGTTTGGTTGCCCTTCTCTGCACTTTTTCCAGTTCCCTGAAACCTTTTTTGAGAAATGGTGCCCAAAACTGAACTGCATATTTCAGATGAGGTCTTACTAATAATTTGTACAGGGCCAAAATTATATCTCTCTCTCTGGAGTCCATACCTCTCTTAATACAAGAAATTACTTTGCTCGCTTTGGAAACTGCAGCTCGGCATTCCATGCTATTATTAAGCTTATGATCTACCAGTGGCGGTGCGTCCATAGTGGGCGCAGGAACGCCACCCCCTCTCTCCTGCACGCACCCGTCACTCAACAATAGATATATTCCTGCATTGCAAGAATATATCTATTGTTGCCGCTGTCGCCCACTATTCAGGTGTCCAGCCCCCTGTTGAGCGCCGGCCATCTGAATAACAGCGATGGATGTGTTTTGGAAGTGCCTGATTAGAGCCTGTGGGCTCTAATAGGCTTCCCGATTAGAGCATGTGGGCTCTAATCGGCTTCCAAATGGTTAAACAGAGGGCGCAAAGGCTGTGCATTCCCTGTTTAAACCATGCTGTGTTAGGGAATCGCTTCCCTAACACTGACCCGCCCCTCAGCCAATCAGGTGCACCGGGTCTGGTTACCGGTCACCTGATTGGCTGAAGCGACATTGAGGACAGAAGAAGACATTGAGGGAGCGTGGAGGAGGACGGCGCTGACCCGAGGAAGGTAAGTGTCAGGCTGGGGGTAAACTGGCGGAATTTGGGGACAAACTGGCGGCATTTGGGGACAAACTGGCTGCATTTGGGGGCAAACTGGCTATATTTGGGGGGTAACTGGCTGCATATGGGGACAAACTGGCTGCATTTGAGAGGAAGCTGGCTGCATTTGGGGACAAACTGTCTGCATTTGGGGACAAACTGGCTGCATTTGAGGGGGAAACTGGCTGAATTTGAGGGGGAAACTGGCTGCATTTGAGGGGGAAACTGGCTGCATTTGGGGACAAACTGGCTGCATTTGGGGACAAACTGGCTGCATTTGGGGATAAACTGGCTGAATTTAGGGAGAAACTGGCTGCATTTGGGGAGAAACTGGCTGCATTTGGGGACACACTGGCTGCATTTGAGGGGAAACTGGCTGTATTTGGGGACAAACTGGCTGCATTTTGAAGCACCAACTGCCACTGGGATCTACCAAAACCCCCAGATCCTTCTCCACTACGGATTAGATTCCCCCAGTTGTACTCCCCCTAGTATGTACGATGCATGCATATTCTTACCCCCCAAGTGCATACCTTTTACATTTATCAACATTGTCAAAATCATAATATGATTTCCCTTTGGGGGATCATAATATGATTTCTCTTTGGGGGATCATAATATGATTTCCCTTTGGGGGTATCTCACCAAATTGACATGCTAAAAATCAGATTTGTATCTCAGTGCAGACTTCTGGGAAAAACAATGAGCCAATCACACAAACAGCAAATTACATATCTGGGGGGCGTTCCGTACATCATCTGTGTACAGAACACCTCCAGGTAGCCATATTACATTGCATTTTACAGAAAATTACAGCACTGAAGATTGAAAAGGAAAGGTCATTTTTTTTATAACATTCAATTATAATATGACTTGTGTTGCAATTCTATACACTATATATTTTTTTATGAGCTCATTTTTCCCCCCAAAAATGTGGAGTTATCTTTTAAGTTCCAGCACCAAAAAAAAATCACTACCCTTTGACAGGCAAAGCTTTTACTAGTAAATACAGGTCAGAGATGTCCCTAACATGTTTAAATGTTTTAATTACATCTTACGAGATGTGACATACTGTACACTAATATATATATATATATATATATATATGTAGCGGCCTCACCCCATCTCTTTTGTCTAGGGGTATTTCGTATGACAGGGTGAGATGCGCTACGGCCCATGTCCTCCCCATAGCTGTGGGTGAGGTGAAGGCCAGTACCAGTTATTTTCCTCGGGCCTGTGTGGTTTAGTTAAGGATCAAGTCCTGCCGTGCCAACACTTCCCTTTGCTCCCATTAACCAGAGTACCACACACCGATTACAGTCCAACTCTTGTTTTATTGCAAAGCTTACAATAAACAGTGCTTCAGTAGCCAACTGGTTGAGACCCAAAAACAGTTCGATACGGTGGGATGAGCAGGTCGAGGCACTATCCTGATTGTACGCTAAACCACTGTGATTTCACCAGCGGTTACTATAGCCTTGGCTAGAAAGAACTTAGAACTTGTGAGTCTCTACCAGCGACTCAAGAGAATGTAGATAGGAGTACCTTTGCTGCGTTGCGGCCCCTATCAGGGGAAGATGTCCCTCCAAGGGAGTTACCGGAGGCCCATCCGCCACCAGGTTGATGCTGCTCCGGACTCTCCGGACGGGTGACCTCCCCGGCCTCCTCACCTCAGACATGGGCCCCGTCCACCTCATGGGCAGACTCCATCCACCTCAGGGACCCTCGGACTTCTCCACCCTCGCGGGACCCAGTCGAAGTCACCGGGCCCCAGGCCTCCGATTTAGTACCTCACCCCAGGCTGAAGGTGCCTGGGATGGACTCCAACTCCATTCCGGTCAGGCCTAGGGCGCCTGGGCCGGAACTCCGAACCGCCCGCACCCAGGCCTAAGGTGCCTGGGCGCGTGAAGAACAAGAGCCTGAAGCCCTCCGAAGACCTCGTGGCTAGGGCGTCTCCCCCTTTTATTCCCTCCCTCGACGTCACGGCAGGTCCCCCGCCCTTGCCGTACCATCTCCGGAAAGGGACAAAAAGGACAGCACTGCGGCAGCAATTCTACCTTGAACCTGCGGGCACAGCGCCACCCACAGGCCAAGTAGAATAATACACCACCCAGTCCTCCACGAACACAAATGGTCCAAAACCTCTCATGATTTACTCACCTGGGTCATATTATTACCCAGGTGCATCCCAACTAAATTTAAAGACCCCGCTACACATATATATATATATATATATATATATATATATATATATATATATATATATATATATACACACACACGCACACTTTACCCTGAACTGATGTGCTGTTCACTGCATCTGTTTTGGACATATATATATATATATATATATATATATATATATATATAATGTATACACAGGTATATACAAATTACCATGGGATACTGTGAACTTTGTTACAGTACACTGTATATCAGGCATAATGGTGTGTGTCTTTGTAATCACTTTAATGTAATCAGTAAATGCAGCGAGGTTCAGGTGGTCACCCTTTCTCTAACCTAGGTTAATTGCACAGTGTTATTCCCCCCCCCCAGTTCCATTACTGATGAGGTAATATCCACCAGTTTACACAGATCTGTGCTCACTGAACAGATGTGACTGGCTCTCCATGTGCAAGCAGTCCCCTTTAATAGCATTAGCAATCCCAAGCACATGGCCAGTCTCCACATTCAGGGCAGACATGCTACAGCCAGCACATCAATTTGGGACTATGTCTTTGTTATGTAGATGACAAGCTTTAATTATGACCTTACAGGCAACCAAATAGCATAATTCATAGTAATTTGTCTATATATACACATATGTGGGAAGAACCAGCCTCTGTAAATCAATAATGAGTGATTGCTGAAAACCTGTTCAAACCATCATCCAGATCTTACAGGAAACCTATTATAACAGAAATATGGAGCCCTCCATTCCTTATGCCTCCTTCTGAAAATGCTTTTTGCCTGGCTGTTATGATAACTGAAAACATACGTATATGCAGATAAGGTAAGGTGACCAGATTTTTTTTATGAAATCCGGGAATATATATATTTTTTTTACTAGTGTAGCGGGCTCACCCCTCTCACCCCTTCTTCTTCTCGGTTTGCTGTCTTGTCTAGGGGAACCTGGGAGGAGGGATGAGATCCACCACGGCCCATGTCCGCTTCTTAATAGAGGTGAAGGCCCAATGTATTTTTACCTTCGGGTCGTGTGTATAACCCAGGGTCAAGTCTTTCCTCTAACTGACCCCTCTTTGCTCCCAGTAACCAGAGTTCTACACCACTGAAAAGGTCCAACTCTTATTTATTCTTTAGCAGCAATAAATCGTCACTTAGCACAGACAGGTTGTGACCAACAAACAGTTCAGTATAGGTGAGGAGTAGGTCAAGGCACAATCCTTAATCAAACTAAACCATTGAGATATCACCAACGGTTATGGTGCACAGTGGCTGTGAATGTACTTCTTTCCTTTTCTGAGTCTCTACCAGCAACTCTGATGAACATGAAATAGGAGTTACCTTCTTATAGCTGTGGCCCCAGTCAGAGGGAAGACATCCTTCCGAGAGAGTTACCGGAGGCCCCACCGTCACCGGCAAATGCTGCATCGGGCTGTTCAGAAGGGTTACACTCCCCGGCCTCCTCGTCTCAGATTCGGGCGCCCAACACCTTAGGGCCCCTCGGACTCCTCCACCCTTGCGGAACCCAGTCGAAGGTACTGGGTCCCAGGCCTCCTCAATAATACTTCACCCCAGGGCTAAAGGTGCCTGGGATGGACTCCATCTCCCGCTCCGGCCAGGTCAAGGGCCCCTGTGCCCGGAACGCCCGCACCCAGGTCAAAGGTGCCTGGGCACGGCGGTGTCCTCCGACTCTGAACCCCGTGCTTAGGGCATCCGCCCCTTTTATCTCCTCTCCCCAGCGTATCAGCAGGTTCCCCGCCCCGCTGTACAACCGCCGGAAAGGGACAAAAAGAGTACAGTCTTGCAGTGAGGGTTCAACCTCCGGCCCAGGGCAACAGCGCCACCCTCGGACCCCAGGGAACCTCACACCACCAGAGTCCTCCATAAACAATAATCAGTGCATCTGGGTTACACTACCACCCAGATGCTCCCCTTAAATTTAAGTACCCGCTACACTAGTAATGGCGGCAATCAGCGACTCTCTGCCGGTCGCCAGCGCCGCCCGCCTCACAGCCTCTCAAGTCTTACTCTCCGGGCCCCGGCTACTACCGGTTGGGGAGCGGAGGAAGATCACTCCGCCAGGGAAGGCAAGGAGGTAAGCAGGCAGGCGGCTGGCTGGGACTTGAGCCAAGACAGAAGAACATGCAAGCGGAGCTGAATGGGCATGCACCCAAAACTGAAGAAATATTCCCTCCACTCTGACCAGCACATGATCATCAGAAAGGGGCAGAGATAATGGAAAAAAATACACCCCTAAGCTAGAAGGAGCGGCGGAGCGGGGGGTGTAATTCAGATTTAATTTTTTTTTCTCTGCACTGACTGTTTTTGAAATTGCCCCAGTCCCTGTTCAAATCCAATCCGGGGACAAAACTGGGGACAGACTTGGTCCGGGGACAGTGTCCTCAATCCGGGGACTGTCTGCGGAAACCGGGGATGTCTGGTCACCCTAAGATAAGGACTTATGACTTACTCATATTATGATTTGCATACTTACTACAGGTGGTCCCCGGGTTACAAACATCCAACTTAAAAATGACTCCTAATTACAAACGGAGGGAGACAACAGGAAGTGAGAGGAAATTCTCTCCTGATATACCTTGAACACACGATCGGATTTCCAATGGAATAAAATCCAATGGAATTTTCCGTTGGAATTCCGCTGAAGCCAACTTCCATCATTCTTGCATACACACTGTCAGACTAAATTCCGACCGTCCAAAATGCGGTGACGTAAAACACTACGACGAGCCAAGAAAAATGAAGTTCAATGCTTCCGAGCATGCGTCGGCTTGATTCTGAGCATGCATGGATTTTTCTCCGATGGAATTCCACACAGACAATCGGAATTTCCCATTGGATTTTTTTCCATCGGAAAAATTTAAAACATGTTCTATTTTTTTAATCCGATGGAAAAAAGTCTGATGGGGCCCACACACGAATTTCCGATGAAACAAGTCCATCGGATTTTATTCCATCGGAAATCCGATCGTGTGTACAGGGCATAAGATTTAATATGGGAAAAAGGTGTCTCCACTGATGCTTTATCACCAATCCTTGTTTCCACAACAACCCACAATTTTTTCATTGGGACAGAAAGTGAGGTGACATATTCTGAACAGGGACACAGACAGCAAAATAAACATTACAGGGGTGATAACCCTTACCTACTAGCAAGGTGTACATAATAAAGTGGCCAGTGAGTGTATATTACAATGTTGAAAAAGCATCACGCTGTAGCCTGTGTGAGAACTGAAAATTTAATTTTACTGTCACCACAAATCCTTTTGGTAGGTGCAGGTGTCACTATGGACTGATGCTTTGATTACTGCTAAATACATACTGGAAACTGAGTTGAATACAATCTTGAAATTGGGCGTATTCAATGTGTCACACAATAAGAAAAAATGGCAGATTACTTCATTTGTTTATAAGCAACAACCGGTCTTTTTTTGATACACATCAAATATACAGTATGTGAAAGCTGTAGTTCTGGTGGAAGCTTGTAGACACGACAAAGAAAAAAACAGTAAGTTGCTCCAAATAAGGAAATAAATGGTATCGGCCTGTAGGGATGAGCTTCGAGTTCGAGTCAAACTCATGTTCGACTCGAACATTGCCTGTTCGCCCGTTCGCCGAACAGCGAACAAATTGGGGTGTTCGCGGCAAATTCGAAAAATCTATGGGAGAAATCTAAAGTGCTAATTATAAAGGCTTATATGCAAGTTATTGTCCTAAAAAGTGTTTGGGGACCCGGGTCCTGCCCCAGGGGACATGTATCAATGCAAAAAGAAGTTTTAAAAACGGCCGTTTTTTCGGGAGCAGTGATTTTAATAATGCATAAAATGAAAAAATAAAAGTGAAATATTCCTTTAAATTTCATACCTGGGGGGTGTGTATGATATGCATGTGAAGTGGCGCATGTTTTGACGTGGGGTTCCCCCAAATATCCATTCCAGGCCCTTCAGATCTGGCATGGATTTTAAGAGGAACTCCACCCCAAATTTTTTTAAAAAATGGCGTGGAGTCCCCCTAAAAATCCATACCAGACCCCTTATCCAAGCACGCAACCTGGCCGGCCGCAGGGGAAAAGGGGGGGACGAGAGAGCGGCCCCCCCTCCCTCCTGAACCGTACCAGGCCACATGCCCTCAACTCAGAAGTCAGAACCCCGAAACATTATATATGTTTTTTTTAGCAGACAACCTAGGGAATAAAATGACGGTTGTTTCATGGTGATATTACTTACATGGAGGAATTTGGTGTCACATACTGACCCTTCGCATTGGAAGTGAGTGTCACGGTGGAAAACCTTGGTGAATACTTTCTGGAACACTGAAAGACGCTGATTGAAAATCAGACTTGGATTTCCATCCACCAGTCCCTGATGCGGACATAAGCCTGATAGATCCACCGCTATATGGTGAGCTGGATCTACAACACTCGGTAAGAGTATATATTCCTTACTCACTTTCCTGATCCAACGGTGAAGGCACTCCCGGGTGTTACAACCTATTGATATAGAGAGCGTTCAATTCAAGGAATTATTTGGGACTGAATTCACATTCTGCTGCACATATGATGTTTGTTGATATTGTCATCAGTCTACACATCTATTGAAAGACTTTTCTTAAGTTTGGCACCATTACACTCTGTGGACTACTTTTACACATGTTATCAATGTTTTTTCCTCTTTTTAGAGATTTATTGTTACATTGATTCATTTTTGATTTATTTCACCACTGTATCACTATTTGATACTTATCTTATGCTTTCAGTGCACGTCACATGCATTTTTTACTCATGAGGTACACAGGACCATATTGAGGTTCAATATGGCACATTGTTCTTTATAAAGTAATTTTTTTCACTTGATATCACTTCTTGTCTAAAATACAGCGCCACACTTTATTTATATAATTTTTTTACACTTTGTCAGGTTGTTGTGTAGGCTGCTAAAATTTGATTCAAAGGTTGGCGCAATATTTTTCTGCTTACTATCATTCAGATATCCCCCCTCAAACCCAGGTCGTCATATGACGTCCACCCGGAGGGAGAGAGGGTTCCTGCCGGCGTCATTCTGCTATGGCCCGATATGGAAGGGGTTAATAACTTATTTTATTTAAATAAACAAACACATACACATATTAAAAATGTTTTTGTTTTTTTTTGGGGATAAAATTTGGCTGCGGCATATACTATTGGTTTAATTTAAAATATATATTCATAAAACAGCATCAATAAATAACTCAAATCACATATATGAAATAAAAATCCAGCTCAGCCACTACAACTCGAGCTGAAAGGAATCAGCCTTTAAATATTCCACATACAATTGTTACCTTTTGCAATATTTACAAAAAGGACCTTACCACATAGTGTAGCCGCGACAAAGGGAAGGGGGGGTGGGAAGTTCCGCTGTTGATCCTCTTCAGAACGACTGGCCCCGGACCTCCCGGACTATCTTCTAGAAGGTTCCATGGGGTCAGATGACCCTAATTGACCAATCCTGTTCCCAGGAGACCCTGATATTTTTCCCCAGTAACTGGCCAGCTGCACCAATCCCTAGCTTTCCCGCCTGACTGACCTTTATGACCTATCCTAATCTCAGGAATTTTTCCCCAGCAACAAGCTATCTGACCTATCCTGAGCCTTCCCGCCTATTTTCAAAAGGGGAAACCTAGAACCTGCTCCTGCCAAGAATCCCATAAGGAAAAGGGGAGCCTTAAAACAGTCTTATCCCCTTTTCCTCACATTCCACAAAAAAATTATATTCTATCCATTATGGGACCATCAACGATATTGCCCAGACTTTGTACCAGATGCATCCCAGTTTGGGACCTGGCTGATGGCTATAAACAAATGTTTAGCTACTCAGGGATTTCAGACACAGGTAACAACATATAATAACAGAGCTACAAAATGTGTCTACAAACTAGGCCGTATTTGTATAAAAAAGTGACCAATTGCATTTCTTAGGGGTCTATTTATTAAGCAGCGAATGTGACTTTCACAGACATTCTCTGATGGAGAACCGTCCAGTTACATGCGTTTTAAATGGGAGTGATTGATTCTCCACAAGTGAATGTTTGTGAAAGTCACATTCTCTGCTCTATAACAAGATCCATTATTTTAGTTACCCTCTGCACGCTGCTACAGATTTTTATATGTTTCTAGCAAACTGCATTTTTAAAATAGAGTGATTGCATTAGACCTGACCCAGGGGAGTTGTTAGTTCAGGGCACTGACCCCACTGCCGCCTATACATTTATGTGGGGTACCACCCTTAAAATCCATACCAGGCCCTCATGAAAGATAGTGATCTGATATACAAGGTGGATTGGTTGGACAGTTTCCAGAAACAGACTCTATTCTCCAGTCCCGGATAAAGTTTAAAAGAAGATAAAGAGAGAGACAGAGCTCTCTCTAAGCGAAATATGACTTTTGTGGAGATGTTGTAAAAGTCTGTTCATAGGTGAGCACTCAGAAACAATAATTTTTAAAAAAATAAAAAATTTTAATAATAGCTTGATTAAAACATGACATAGTCATAAATACAGTTAGACCATGAACGATATTGGATGCGTGGTAATAGATGGAATATGATGCAGGAAGCCAACATGTTTCACAGGAAATGCGTCGTCAGGGCGCTGCATACATCTACATTTGCATCTAATTATATAAGACATAAAACATGTCATTAGTATACAACAATTGTACATTCAGTAAAATATTTTGCAACATTGTTCAATTTAAACATGTTTAATAATGCCAAATTTACAATATAGATTACATGTGCTCACCTGGTCCAGGGGACCTCCGGCTGGTACCGGGTCCCCAAAGCCCGGGACATCAGGCGCAAAAAGGTGACTCGAGTATAAGCCGAGGGGACAAAAAAAATGTGCTGAAAAACTCGGCTAATACTCGAGTATATACGGTATTTTTCTTTTTTGTTGGATGTGCTACAACAAAAGTGACAGTTTAGACAAAAATATTGGCAGCAATTTACATTACCCTCTCGGCTTCTTAAAAAAAAAATATTGAAAACCTTTAAATGTCTCCCAAAATACATAATGGACCCCTAATGCCGCGTACACACCACCGTTTTTAATGTCATTGAAAAAAACGATGTTTTTCTCAACGTGATTCTTCTCAAGCCTGCCTTGCCTACACACGATCATGAAAAAAAATGCTCGAGCAAAGCGCGGTGACGTTTGAGACGGGAGCGCTCGTTCTGGTAAAACTAGCGTTCAGAATGGAGATAGCACATTTGTCACGCTGTGTCACGGTCTGGAGTCAGGCTCCGAGGCCAGTAGCTATAGCAGCAGAGCAGGTATTCACACAGGTCACCCTGGCTAATGACATGGGTTCACCTGAGGTGCGGTGTCTAAGCACTGACCGGTATTCACCAGGGCTCCTAAAGGTGGAGATGGGCTTCGCTGCGTGTCAGTGCCAGGTCACGGTCCTCAGGTTAGCCCCACCAGGAGGTGAGCAAGCCGGGGTTCGGGAAGCAGATAATACAGGTAGGGATCAAGCAGAAGCGTAATCGGGGACGAGCCAAAAGTCGCTAACAGATAGTTGCAGGTTGGGATTCAGCAGAAGCGTAGTCGGGGATGAGCCAAGAGTCGGTAGTGAGTGGTAGCAAAGATGCGGTCGGCAGCTGTAGACAGGAGCAAGATATTGGCTGGTTAAAACACAATATTCTGTCAACCAGGAAGTGCAGGGACATGGCTTAAATCAGGAAGTTCATGGGAGGAGCAAAGGGTTCAAGGTTCAAGGCAAACAAGATTCAAGACAAGAAAGATCATTCAAGGAATTGTCTAATGAACTATCCAAGGAGCTGTCCAGCATTCCAGGTGGCTCAGCAAGCAGAGTCACCACCAGACACACCAGAGGTCCCAGGTTCAAGCCCAGGTCCTAACACGCTGTAACGGACTGAAAAGCACAAGGCTGAAAAACATGAATCGTCTCTCACCAATCCTTTACTAACATGAGGATCAGCAAAAGCAGCCCAAAGTGTGGCGCCATTTGAAAGGAACTTCCCCTTTATAGTCCCATCGTACGTGTTGTACGTCACCGTGCTTTGGTCAGACGTTTTTTTGCATGAACGTGTGTATGCAAGTCAGAATGGAGAGGAATCACGTCGGGAAAAACAACAGCTTTTTGCACGTCAGGAAAAACTATGGTGTGTACAAGGCAATAGAGTTAGCCAGAATTGATTATAAAGATTCAGATCCTAATTACTTCAATGGCAGTTCGACAAACCTCTTGTGAACCAAAACCAGGTACACCCTGCTTATCTCCACTTGGGACCACAGTGATGCAAGGCGCAAATGCTAACTACTAAGCCACAGTGTTACCCATATAATATATATATATATATATATATATATATATATATATATATATATATTGTAACCTGGAGGACAGGTAGCAGGTACAAAAGCTCCCTGGGATGAGCAGGCACAGATACCAAGTTCATTGGATCAGTGAAAACACAGTGTTATTTATTGGTGCTATATACAAAGTCTATTGACAGGTGCTGTACAGTGTGCAGAAAAATAAACAGAACAAAAATAGCTAAACAAAACCCTAGCCGTGTCTCGGCTCTAACTATACGGTATATACAAGCCCTCACTACCAGGCTGAACAAGCCTACCGCTTGCCAGCTTCCACATCAACTGATTAACAGTTTTCACCAACCTTCTTGCTCTCACAGACCAGCGTTGTCTGTGTGTCCCAGGCAGAGCAAAGGCTGTCTGCTCAGGTGAGCTTTTAATTGACCTGGGAGAGAGGACCAACACCTGGACTGGATACTGGATCAGAGATCCCTAAACGTATAAGAGAGGAGCCTGGGAGATGTATAAACCCCGAACAGGACTTTACCTGTCTCTCTCAGGGACGCTCTGCTACAATATATATATATATATATATATATATATATATACACAGTTGTGCTCAGAAGTTTACATACCCTGGCAGAATTTATGGTTTCTTGGACATTTTTCAGAGAATATGAATGATAATAACAAAAACTTTACTTTCACTCATGGTTGGTGTTTGGCTGAAGCTATTTATTATCAATCAACTGTGTTTACTCTTTTTAGATCATAATGGCAACAGAAACTACCCAAATGACCCTGATCAAAAGTTTACATGCCCCAGTTCTTAATACTGTGTATTGCCCCCTTTAACAACAATGACAGCTTGAAGTCTTTTGTGGTATTTGTGGATGAGGCTCTTTAACTTCTCACATGGTAAAGCTGCCCATTCCTCTTGCAAAAAAGCCTCCAGTTCCTGTAAATTCTTGGGCTGTCTTGCATGAACTGCACGTTTGAGATCTCCCCAGAGTGGCTCAATGATATTGAGGTCAGGAGACTGAGATGGCCACTCCAGAACCTTCACTTTATTCTGCTGTAGCCAATGACAGGTCGACTTGGCCTTGTGTTTTTGGATCATTGTCATGTTGGAATGTCCATGTACGTCCCATGCGCAGCTTCCTGGCTGATGAATGCAAATGTTCCGCCAGTATTTTTTGATAACATGCTGCATTCATCTTGCCAACAATTTTGACCAAATTTCCCGTGCTTTTGTAGTTCACACATCCCCAAAACATCAGCGATCCACCTCCAAGTCTCACAGTAGGAATGGTGTACCTTTCATCATAGGCCTTGTTGACTTCTCTCCGAATGTAGCATTTATGGTTGTGGCCAAAAAGCAACATTTTGGTCTCATCACTCCAAATGACTTTGTGCCAGAAGGTTTGAGGCTTGTCTCTGTGCTGTTTGGCGTACTGTAAGCGGGATACTTTGTGGCATTTGCGTAGTAATGGCTTTCTTCTGGCGACTCGACCATGCAGCCCATCTTTCTTCAAGTGTCTCCCTATTGTGCATCTTAAAACAGCCACACCACATGTTTTCAGAGAGTCCTGTATTTCACCTGAAGTTATTTGTGGGTTTTTCTTTGCATCCTGAACCATTTTCCTGGCAGTTGTGGCTGAAATTTTAGTTGGTCTACCTGACCGTGGTTTGGTTTCAACAGAACCCCTAATTTTCCACTTCTTGATTAAAGTTTGAACACTGCTGATTGGCATTCTCAATTCCTTGGATATCTTTTTATATCTCTTTCCTGTTTTATACAGTTCAACTATCTTTTCCCGCAGATCCTTTGACAATTCTTTTGCTTTCCTCATGACTCAGAATCCAGAAACGTCAGTGCAGCACTGGATGAAAGATGCAAGGGTCTGTCAGGAGTCCAGAAACTCATTGACCTTTTATATACACACACACTAATTACAAGCAAAAAGATCACAGATGACGATGGTTACCTTTTAATAACCATTCTAATCCCTTCGTGTCAACTTGTGTGCATGTTATCAGGCCAAAATCACTAGGGTATGTAAACTTTTGATCAGGGTCAATTGGGTAGTTTCTGTTGTCATTATGATTTAAAAAGGGTTAATACAGTTGATTGATAATAAATAGCTTCAGCCAAACACTAATGCCGCGTACACACGATCATTTTTCCCGTCGAGAAAAATTTAATTTTTTCCTTTGGACGAGAAAAACGATCGTCTGTGGGCTTTTTGTAGTTTTTCTCGATGGGAAAAACTGCATTAATCACGACGAGAAAAATTAGAACATGCTCTAATTTTTCTCGTCGTGATTCCCGTCGTTTTTTTCCGCGGCAGTTTTCCCATAGGGAAACACTGCCGGGGAGCCCACACACGGTCGTTTTTTTCGACCAAAAAAAAATGTCATTTAAAACGGCCGTGTGTGGGAGGAACAAAGCTGTTCCTCGTTTTTCACGTCGATTTTCTCGACGGTGTTTTCACCGTCGAAAAAAATCGATCGTGTGTACACGGCATAACAATGAGTGAAAGAAAAGTTTTTGTGTTATCAATCATATTCTCTGAAAAATGGCCAAGAAATCATAAATTCTGCCAGGATATGTAAACTTATGAGCACAACTGTATATATTTGTTTATTTAAATGATTTATGTTCCATAACTCCTAGCAAATCGAAAATAATAAATGCAGATGGCTAGACACATTTTCATTAACCAAAAGAAAACAGGAATGGAATGCTCATTTGCATTCTGTAACCTCTATTGAATAGAGGTATACAATGGGAGATACCCAGTTTCAAGACAACACACAGATTACCTGAAACAAAAGCCGCCAAGGACAAATCTATGAAATCCAGGACTATCTTGGAAATCAATTCACATCATGATGAGAAATCACTTTTTCTAGAGAATGCATGACCGGACTGTACAGGGTCATATCCATCTCTATGGCAAGCGTATTTCTTCAACTTTTAGAGGAAACACATATCTGTAGGAACAGCAATATGGAATAGTGACAGCACATATTTGTTGAGGAAAGGGAGTTACCGCCCCAGGTGAATATGCTTTAGCAATCAATGTCTTTTCAGGAAACCGTGGGTGCAGGCAATGCACAAGGCAAGAAGTAGAAAATTAATATGGACAGCCGCACTCCAAAAAAACCTTTATGGTTGCCTTTATTTGTAAAAGGATAAAAAGCACTACAAATCGCAGAAAAAATAGGGACAAACAGCCGACGCATTTTGCACTATTATCTAGTGCTTACTCATAGCGTATGAAGCTATGAGTAAGCACTAGATAATAGTGTGAAATGCGTCGGCTGTTTGTCCCCAGTTTTAAAAATCGAAAAATGTCCTTTTTTCCCCCTGAGCACTGCACCTGTCATCAGCATTTTTTCCAGTGGATAGATTGCACTGCGGATCCCACTCTCTCTCCCTCCTCCTTTCAGGTAAGCCTCTCGGGTTACTCTTCCTTTCTTAGTTTCACCTACCTGCTACCTGCATGTTCATTCCTACTTTCTGTTGTAGGTGGGACACCATCACTCCTCATGGAGGTCGCTGCCCCAGTAGACCATCACCAGCCTAATAGGTAAGGGGGGAAGATTGGTAAGTAGTGAAGATTGAAAAAGAGAGCCTGTCACTAATGCTGTCTAAATTGGACAGCCCTATCAGGTCGGCCAGATCGTCAGATTCAAGACAACAAGAGCCATCCAGAAGAAGCCGCTCAAGCCATAGAAAAAGCCGCTCAGACCGCGGCAGAAGTCGCTCACACAGCAGGCGAAGTCGCTCAAGTCGCAGGAGGAGCCGTTCAAAATCTCATTCACGGCACAGCCACTCCTACTACAGGAGGTCTCCTTCATGCAGACGCTCTCCTCCCCCTCAGCGTTCCCGCCCATCAGGGAATTCATGCTGGGTTTGCGGTGCCATAGCACTTCCGGACAAGCTGGCCTGTCGCACATGCTTGGATGAAGCAACCAGAGAGAGAGAGCTAAGCAGAGAGACGGCTAGAGACACATCCCTGCAAATCTGAAACTAGCAGATCAGTGCAAGGCACTTCACCTGCGACTCCCTCCACATCTAGAGAGTCAGACCCCCTATCTGACAATGAGGACTTGGAGGTATCCACCGGATTTGACTTTGCACTTATAGAACCCTTCATAAAGCCAGTGAAGGAAGCTATAGAATGGGAAGAGGAAAAAGAAACTCCGCAAAAGGCGAAGAAATATTTTCCGAACCTTAAAAAAGAGCCAGAAACCTTCCCATTTATCGATGAGCTAGAAGACTTAATCAAAGATGAATGGCAAAAACCTGAGAAGAAGGCCAGTCTCAGCAATAAGGATGAGCTCTGGTGTGTTCGTATAGTACACGTGCAGAGCCCGCCAAGAAGTCGGCACCGCACTGCGCTAATCAGAGCCAGGGAGACATTTCCCGATCTCTGCAGCCGAGCATCAGGACAATGTCTCCCTGGCTGTGATTAGCGCAGCGCGGTGCCGACTTCCTGGCAGGCTCTGCACGTGTACTATGCGAACACGCCAGAGCTCATCCTTACTCAACAATAGACTTGCCAAACTGTATCCTCTAAAGGAACCTAGTGTCAATCCACTAGTAACACCACCAGTGGTAGACTCCTCCCTGATGCGCCTCGCCAGGCATGTAACACTTCCAATAAAAGATGCGGTGACATTTAAAGATGTACTAGATAGAAAGATCAATCTGGATCTTAAGAGAGCCTACCTATCTGCAGGCGGTGCCTGCAGGCCAGCAATAACGCTAGCAGCAGTGGGGAGAGCTATCTCAAGCTGGTCCTCCAACGCCGAAAAATTTGTAGCAGAAGGCGTGGAATAAGAGAAAGTAATCACAGCTCTCCAGGAACTTAGCCTTGCAGGCGATTTTGTCACAGAGGCCTCTGTTGACATGATAAAATCAACATTAAGAGCAATGCTAAGCTCAGTGATGGCCAGGAGGGCACTCTGGCTAAAACCGTGGTCAGCAGACCCACAAACCTCTTCGGAGAAAAGCTGGACTCGGCCATTTCAGAGGTCAGCGGCGGAAAGTCAGGACTCATTCCTTCAGACAGAAGGCATAGGCAACAAAGGCCACCTACCTTCAGATGAAACCTCCCAGATAGATATAGGGAGGCAAAATCCTACAAGCCCGGCAGAGAGTACAGGAAAAATTGGAAGAATCCACAATCATCCTTCCTGAAACTCCAAAAATCCAAGACCCCTGCCACGGGGGACCAGATGTCTTTTTGAAGGTGCGTCCGCCCAACCAGCTGTAGTAGGAGCCAGACTGAAGGACTTCAAGCAGGTTTGGGCGGAGGTAATAAAAGACCCATAGACAGTGGCTACTGTCCAGGACGGACACATATGGAGGTTCAAGAATCGACCTCCCAGAGACCAGTTCGTCACAACCAGACTTCCAACATCTCGGGAAAAGAAGCTTGTATTGACAGAATATGTCCAAGATCTAATCCAAAAGCAAGCCATATTGGAAGTTCTACCACCACAAAGGGGGAAAGGTTTCTACTCTCCTCTGTTCTTGGTGAAGAAAAAGACCGGGGATCTGCGCCCCGTCCTAGATCTAAAAAATCTCAATCGTTCAATCCTAGTGGAGACATTCAAGATGGAAAGCTTACAATCAATCCTCTATGCCATAAATATCGGTGACTGGATGCTCTCCGTGGATTTAAAGGATGCTTACCTGCATTTTCCTATTCATACTGCATTCCAGAAGTTTCTCAGTTTCTCGGTAAATCATCAGCACTTTCAATTTCAAAGCCTTCCGTTTGAGATTTCTACCGCTCCCAGAACATTCACCAAGGTCCTGCTGCTAGTGATAGCCCTACTAAGGGAGCAAGGGTTGAGAGTCCACCATTATCTGGACGACATCCTACAGCTCGCGGACAACCAGGAGTCTCTTCTACTCCACCAAAATACTCTAACGTCCACCCTGCAAAAATTTGGATGGCTGATAAACTGGAAAAGCAATCTCCAGCCCACTCAGAGAATGATCTTCCTGGGGGCAGAACTGTATATCCGACTCAACACCATAGAGCTTCCTCAGGAAAAAATTCCCATCATAATCCAAAAGGCAAAGAGGTTACTCTTAGCCACCACACTCCAAGCCAGAGAGTGTCTCAGCATCCTGGGGTCGCTATCAGAAACCATCTCGATGGTCCAATGGAACACAAGGCCTCTCCAAACATCATTTTTGAGACAATGGAACGGTGTATCGATGTCTAAATGAATCATTATCCGAAAGGAAGTCAAACAATCACTCTGGTGGTGGACCCGATTGCACAACCTAAAGAGGTACAAGCGCATAGTTACCCCTCCCTAGGAGGTGATAACTTCGGACGCCAGCAGGAAGGGCTGGGGAGCACACTACCAGCAACTCGCAGTCCAAGGCTGTTGGTCTTTCAAGACACAGGATGTAGTATCGAACATCCTAGAAATGAAAGCAGAGTTCCAAGCTCTCCTGGCCTTCAGTCCTCTCCTGAAGGGGAAAGAAGTCCTGTTGAAGATGGACAATAGGGTGGCAGTTGCCTATATCAACAGGAAAGGAGGCACCAGAAGTCGCTCCATGATGCAAGAAGCCCGCCCAGTTCTTGAATGGGCGCAGATGAACCTGTCGGGGTTAAGGGCGATGTATTTTCCAGGAACCCAGAACCAGCTGGCCGACACGCTAAGCAGAAGCTTAATTTCCACCAACGAATGGGCTCTGAGTCACCAGGCTTTGTCCCTCATAACCCAAACCTGGGGCATGCCGGATATAGACTTGGCAGCGACACCAGTCAACGCGAAGTGCTGGAGGTACCTGACAAGAACCCCCTGCCCATTAGCGGAGGGGACGGATTGCCTACAGCACGATTGGAACTTCCGTCTGAGTTACATCTTTCCCCCGACACCTCTCATACCGAGATTTCTTCTCAGGCTCAAGAGGTCAACATCTACAATCATAGTAGTCCTTCCTTTTTGGCCGAGGCGACCATGGTCCTTTAGCTGAATACAGCGAGACCATTACCGCTTCCACCAGCAGCAGATCTACTCTCCCAGGGGCAACTTCTTCATCCATCCCGGGAAAGAATGCACCTGACAGCCTGGAGATTGAAAGGGCTAGGTTCTTAGACCAAGGTTGCTCTCAAAAAGTGGTAGAGACTCTTCTTCAAGCCAGAAGGTGCACCACCAAAGTACCTATAAGAGGATCTGGGAGAAGTTTCTCTCAGTTGTACAGCAACAAGCCTGGAACCCATCATCTCCAACAGTTGCTCAAATCCTTGAGTTTCTCCAGTTAGGCCTAGAGAAATGCCTTGGGTCAAGTACCTTGAAAGTCCATGTATTAGCCTTATCTGCCATGACAGGAGTCAAATGGGCGCAAGAGCCTCTATTCATTCAGTTCCAGAGAGCCTGCCTAAAGATAAGGCCCCCCAGAAAGCCTTCCTTCCCGACCTGGGATCTTTTGGTTATACTAGAAGTTCTATCACATGAACCATTCTTTCCTCTGGAAAACATCTCCTTGTGGGACTTAACACTCAAGGTCACCTTCTTAATTGCAATAACATCGGCCAAGAGAGTCTCAGAGATGCAGGCTCTATTGGCAAAAGAACTATACTTAATCGTCTACCCAGACAAAGTAGTCCTAAGACCATCTGATCGGTTTATTCCGAAGGTATTATCCTCCTTCCACTTCAATCAGGAGATTAACCTTCCTGCTCTCTCCACAGAACAAGGGGATCCACATCCGCTGGATGTAAGAACCAACATCCTAGCCTACCTCTCGACAACCAACTACCTTAGGAAGTCGGAAAACCTTCTGGTCATCCCACACGGCTTTAGGAGAGGGCAAGCAGCAACCTCTCGCATCATCGCAGCTTGGCTGGTGAAATCCATCAAAAAAGCTACTCACTGAGTCAAACACAAATACCTGAGGGCTTGAAGGCACATTCCACAAGGGCAATGGCGACCTCCTAGGCGGCCTACTGCAGAGTGTCCTCCTCCAGGAACACCTTTTATTTCTCATTACAAGGTGGACTCTGCCAGATTGTCCACGGCAGTTATTCAGTCCAACACCTTTATTCTATGTAAATAAAAAATTGTCTTTATGCTCCGACCCACCCAGTTTGCGAGTTTTTCACCCAAAGGTTTATGCTGCCATGATGCGACAGGAAAACGGAAAATTGTATACTCACCTTTCCGTAATTTTCCTTTCCTTTCGCATCTTCATGCCAGCATACAGATGCCCACCCGTCTGAGGTGAGGTGTATATATACACTGAGAATACCTGGGCTTAATAGCTAAACGGTCCTATCAGGTTGTGGGGGCGGAGCCACAACCCAAATGCGTACGCTGCCATGAAGATGTGACAGGAAAGGAAAATTACGGAAAGGTAAGTATACAATTTTCAGTTTTTTGAACCAATTCTGTTTTCTGTGCCCATTGCATGTATTTGCACTTCATTAATGTTGTATAAGGATTTAATATCTGCCGACAAACACAGGAAGTCAGGAACGTTTTCCAACTCCTGGCTGCTGCAGTATATAAAGGGCAAAAGTAGTTTCTGTGTAGCAGGGGGAGGATGAACAGCTGTCAGTCTCTTACCACAATGAATGGGATGTCAGCAGTCATTACAACAACATTAGTAAGGAGAATGGATTTTCCTGTGACTGTAGAGAGTATCATTGGACAATATTGATCAAACTGCAGTTTTAGGAAAGAAAAAAGAAATGGTGTCTCCTCCACTCCTTCATATTTAAAACACCCCTGGGATTATGTGCACACTGTTTTGCCAATAGAAATTGGTGCAGAGGTTCCGGCTAAATACTGTTACTGGGAAGACAAAGGAATAGAGATGTTAAAAATACCACTTCCATTAACATGCTGATTCTTTACAGTGAGTGTTGAAGAAAAGAGAGCACAATTATTAGAGCTGTGGAAACCACAATTTAATAAAGGCAGCCATTGTAACTCAAGTCATTTGTCTATTTTTTGCCAATGTTTTAACGAAGAAGGGTTCAAACATCTGTCAGGTTCTTACTGATGTCTGGGGAGATGATGACAATGGATGAAAGGGAATTTCCATAGCGGGGCAGAGACAGCAATGAGAATCAGACAGACTTTCTAGCCTCATCTCTACTGAAAATGGCAATTTTACTTTGGTTGTGACCCTGTTAGAGATTTCCTTTTACTTCCTGTTCTAGCAATGTCACTGAGATCTCCAGATTTCCATGGAAAATCTCCATAACAGGGCCACAGACAGAAATAAAAATCTAAACTGTAAAAAATGGGCAGCACAAAAAAAAACTTTTACTGAAGCATCTGAAAACAAAATAACTTCATCCCACCAAGAGAACTACATATGAGTGAAATGTTGTTAGAATGTTGTTATTTTATTTAAAAGTGGATGTAAACCCTCCATACACCCAGTGAAGTGAACAGCCTCAGATGATACACTGAGATGAACCAAATCTCCCTACATAGGTTTTACATGTAGATCTGCTGTCTTCACATTTATATACTGTTTAGAAAGTTAAGATCGTGTTAGGAGATTTTCTCTTCCTGGTTAACACAGAGAGTGATGTCTGGGCATACAGCCAAGATAGCTAAACATTGCTGATTGGAGGAAAGGCACACACCCCCTCTCAGCATAGGCAGAGACTCTCAGAGACATTTTGTAATAGGACCTGCTCCCTGCTAATCTATTTTAGCAACCTCCCCGTACTGAAGATTCAGGCTGCTTTTGTCTAAAAGTCTGAGAATTTGTCAGGAGTTATCAGGCTGATAACAGAGGAACAGTTCAGGAGAGAGCTACAGTATAGGACTTAGCTCATTGAAGAGAGATAACAAAATACTGCAGATATATGTGCCCAGCTCAAATTTCATGAATTGAGTTTACATCCACTTTAAAGCAATACTGGGTGGGCTTTGTAATTGATGCTTTGTAATAGCATGAAGTGTCTTCTTGAAGCTTTTGTTGCACTGCCTACACATATAACTGGTTGAGAGAAGACTAAAAGTAAAGCTGTACCAGTATAAGATCTTAAAGCGGAGGTCCGCCCAAAAAAAACAATTTTTTTTTTAAAACCAGCAGCTCCACATACTGCAGCTGCTGGCTTTTAATAATAGGACACTTACCTGTCCTGGAGTTCAGCGATGTTGGCACTGCAGCTGATGTTTCCATCAGCTGTCGGGTGCTCCAACCGCCATTGCGGGTAAGGATACCCAGCAGTGCAGCCTTTCGGCTTCACGCCGGGAACCCTACTGCGCATGCGCGAGGCCCGCTCCTCTCTCCTACTGGCCTGGCGACAGGGGAAAGAGGAGGGAGGAGGAGGAAGGCCCAGCCGTGATGCCAATAGCCACGGCTGAGGCTCCCGGAAGTGGAAAAGGATACCTGTCAAAGACAGGTATCATGCCCCCCTCCCCCTGAGAGGTGCCAATTGTGGCACCGGAGGGGGGGAGGAATCAAATGAGCAGAAGTTCCACTTTTGGGTGGAACTCTGCTTTAACATTAACCACTTGCCGACTGGCGCACGCCGATCTATGTCGGCAGAATGGCATGGGAAGACACATTGGCGGACAGGTACGTCCCTTTAAATTTGCCGACCAGTGAGCGCGAGCGCGCCATCGGGGGCACACGCATGTGGCCGCGGGTCCCGGGAACTCGATGTTCCCAGGCGGTTGGCAAGAGCAGAACAGGGTAATGCCTTTGTAAACATGGCATTCCCCTATTCTGCCTAGTGACACTGTCACTGATGACCATTCCCTGTGATCGGAAACGGTCATCAGTGATGTGTCACGTGTAGCCACGCCCCCTAACAGTAAGAATCACTCCCTAGGAAACACTTAACCCCTGCAGCGCCACCTAGTGGTTAACGCCTTCACTGCCAGTGTCATTTTTACAGTAATCAGTGCATTTTTATAGCACTGATCGCTGTAAAAATGACAATGGTCCCAAATGGTGTCAAAAGTGTCCGATGTGTCCGCCATAATGTCGCAGTCATGATAAAAATCACTGATCGCCGCCATAACTAGTAAAAAAAAAATATTAATAAAAATGCCATAAAACAGTCCCCTATTTTGTAGAAGCTATAACTTTTGCGCAAACCAATCAATAAACGCTTATTGCGATTTTTTACCAAAAATATGTAGAAGAATACATATCGGACTAAACTGTGGAAAAAAAAAGTTTTTTTATATATTTTTTGGGGATATTTATTATAGCAAAAAGTAAAAAATATTGAATTTTTTTTCAAAATTGTCGCTCTTTTTTTGTTTATAGCACAAAAAATTTAAACCGCAGGGGTAATCAAATACCACCAAAAGAAAGCTCTATTTGTGGGGAAAAAAGGACGTCAATTTTGTTTGGGAGCCACGTTGCACGACCACGCAATTGTCAGTTAAAGCGACGCAGTGCTGAATCGCAAAAAGTGGCCTGGTCTTTGGCCAGCGAAATGGTCCGGGGCTGAAGCGGTTAAAGTATAAGGAAAGGCAAACCTTTTTTACATTTTGGATAGAGTGAAGAGGGATTTGAACACCTGTCAGGTTTTTATTGCTGTCTGTGTACCAGTTAGGGAGGTTCACATTCTCTATTTGTCCTGTTTATCACAGAGAGTGAAAGTGAAAAAAAACTCCAAAATTTTGGGTAGTCACCAGAAGAGGCAGGGAAATCTTTCAATGGCTGCACAATCGTGGATTCCCTCACTTTGAAAGAATTTCCTATCACTTCCTTTTTTTGGCTTTGGGACAGGAAATAAAGGGAAATCTCCCCATTGGAACACTGATGGTAAAAACAACCTGATAACCCTCCCTTACTCCAAACTCCCAAAAAAGTTTTATTTTAGCTCTGCTTTAGAACAGGATGCCTCTATCATGCTATATGCAGAGCATTCTGGACTTATAAAATAGTCCAGGAGGATCTCCTTGCTTGTGACGCCATACAGAGCCCTATAAACTAGGCTCCAGGAGGAGTATGTGTCCCTCCTCTAAATAATTCAGCTGTGCTTATGTTCTGAAAAGAACATCTGGTGCTCAGATTACCCTGTCTTTAGGCCCTATTCAGACGGGCGCCTTCTGTTCCAGTCAGCAGGGGATCTGTCCACTAATAACTAGACATGTGCACACTGAAATATTTCGTTTCGGAATTTCGTTTTCGTCCAAAAAATAAATTTATTTAGTTACTCCCGAAATTAGTTTTTATTTATTTCGTTTTTCGTTAGAAATTGCATTCGTCCGAAAATCTGAATTAATTAAGGTCGAATCTGTCATTGAAGGCTTATGGTGTCTGTCGAATGTTCAAAGAAGATTCGACGGAGCAGCGAAACTGTACGACTGCAATCATACATTTCCGGTCGAATGTTCCGCCCACAAGCAGTGATCTTTTCTCTCTATGTCGAATCTTTTCTCTCTATAATGTCGAATCTTTTCTCTCTATAATGTCGAATCTTTTCTCTCTATAATGTCGAATCTTTTCTCTCCTATGTCGAATCTTTTCTCTCTATAATGTCAAATCTTTTCTCTCCTATGTCGAATCTTTTCTCTCCTATGTCGAATCTTTCCTCTCCTATGTCGAATCTTTTCTCTCCTATGTCGAATCTTTCCTCTCCTATGTCGAATCTTTCCTCTCCTATGTCGAATCTTTCCTCTCCTATGTCGAATCTTTCCTCTCCTATGTCGAATCTTTTCTCTCTATAATGTCGAATCTTTTCTCTCCTATGTAAAATAATCTTGGACTAATAGAGTTAAGGTTAGGCACATTCGACCACAGGTTCGATAGACACAGATTGTTATTGTCAGCGTCACGTCGAATCTCCTATCTATATCGAACTGTTGTAGCAACGAAAACGAAAATAAAGCATTTGTTTATGTCGGATCTTTCGGTTTTCGGATTCTGTGCTTTCGTTTTCGTTTGTTAAAACGATAACGAAAATAGCTGAAATTCGGACGAAAATGCATTCGGACGAAAACGAATGCACATGTCTACTAATAACCAGCTGATTAAAGCAGATGACAGGTCCATGTCCACTCAGTTTCTGTAGAGCGGATAAGGAAAGAGCCCACTCTGCTCTATGGGTAGCCAGGAGAACAGACTTCATTGTCCATTTACACACAACTGCTTCCGATCAAACCCAATGGTAGGGGGGAAATGGACACCAGTCCATTTACACCCATGATCCATAGGATTACATGGACCTTCAGATCAGGTCTGCCTGAAAAATTGACAGGTGGACCTGATTGGATCGCCCGTGTGAAAGAGCTCTTGCAGCATAGATAGCTGCAGGAATTTTGCAGTTAGCAGGCTCTAGTGTTACAGCTGGTGCTATGAGTGGTACATATTAACACCTTCCTGCCTCGGCCTATAGCAGATTGATGGGCGGGCGGTGGCTTTGCCATCCTGACTGGACGTCATCTGACGTCCTTCACATCGCGCAGCTTGTGTGCGGAGATCGGTCCCTCGAACACAGAGCATCACCAATCAGGGTAAAGGCCTGATTCCCCCCTTATGCATTTTTAGTGCTTTTTGCAGATTTGCACTAAAGAACGTGTTCCATAGGAAACCATGTTAAATGGTCTGTAGTGCAAATGTGCAAAATGCAAATAGCACTAAAAATACATAGGTGTAGATCAGGCCAAAGAGCCGATGACGTAGGATTGGACACAGCTGATCACATGTAAACAAAAGCCAGTTATCAGCATTTCCTTTCCTTAGCACTGTCACTGTCTGAGGAAAGGAACGCTGATAACTGGCTTTCCTGTTACAGGGGACATTTACACTGATAATCAGGACACTGTTGATCAGTGCAGCCTCATCAATGCCCATCAGTGCCACATATCAGTGCAGCCTATCAGTGTCCATCAGTTCAACAGATCAGTGCCCATCAGTGCAGCATATCAGTGCTGTCTATCAGTGTCACCTTATCAGTGCCCATCAGTACAGCCTATCAATGCCCATCAGTACAGCCTATCAGTCAGGGGCGGATCCAGAGTCTAGTCTCAGGAGGGGCACTGCTAGAAAAAAAAATTTGGGGGGCAATATATCAGACTGGTGTTAGCGCTTCAATGATCATGGCACCATGGTTGTTATGGTGTCAGGATGATTGAAGCGCATTATTTATATTATTACATTGTAATATAAAATGACATGGTTTACCTCACCATAATGCCGAATCAGTGGGTGCCCCGATTGTGTCACTTGCCACGTTGCCTGCGACACGTTGCGGATTGTCACTTGCGACACGTTGCGGATTGTCACTTGCCACGTCACCTGCCACACATTGCAGATTGTCACTTGCCACATCACCTGCCACATGTTGCGGAATGTCACTTGCCTGCCACATGTTGCGGATTGTCACTTGCCACGTCGCCTGCCACAAGTTGCGGATTGTCACTTGCCACATGTTGCAGATTGTCACCTGCCACATGTTGCGGCTTGTCACTTGCCACAAGTTTCTGAATGTCACTTGCCTGCAACCAGATGCAGATTGTCACTTGCCACCTCACCTGCCACACCTTGCGGATTGTCACTTGCTAAGGTGGTGTTTTGCTTGTCAGAGTCAGGCATCAGAGAGATGATGTAATCTCTCTGCTGCCTGCACAGTGAGGGCGGAAGTTACTGCAGGGATGCAGGGCGGGCGCGTGGGTGGTGAGAGATGATGTCATCTCTCTGCTCCCCCAGCCGCCAGATTGTTAATTGGCCAGCCACCCGCTCACCCAAATAGCTGACCAGATGCCTGCCCACTCTCTGACTCTCACTCTCCGCCGAGCCGCCCGCCCACACACCGAGGCACCCGGCAGCCCACGCTGTCACCCGCCCATGGAGCCGCCCGATCAGACTCTCAGGCGCCCACAAGTTCCGCAACTACCGCCCGCTCAGAATCTCAAGGGCCCGCAAGTTTCGCAACTAAAACTAATTTCTCGGGGGTGGCAATTGCCCCGTTGCCCCCCCCTGGATCCGCCCCTGCTATCAGTGCCCATCAGTGCACATAAGTGAAGAACAAAAATTACTTGTTTGCAAAATTGTATAACAGAAACTAAGAAAAAGGTTCTTGTTTTTTTTTTGTTTTATTTCTGTCATTTTTTATTTGTTTAGCAGAAAAACAACAACAAAAAAACAGTGGTGATTAATTACCACCAAATGAAAGCTCTATTTGTCTCACAAAAATGATAAAAATGTCATATGGGTACCGTGTTGCATGACCGCGTAAATGTCATTTAAAGTGCGGCAATGCTGAAAGTTGAAAATTGGCCTGGGCAGGAAGGGGGTTAAAGTGCCCAGAATTGAGGTGATTAAAGTCCAAGTCTGCTTAAAAACATAATAATAAATAGCCAAACAATTTCAAAACAAAAAAATGCAGCTCTTGCTATAATAGTCACAATCTCTCCGCTGTTCCCCTCAGTACGATCCAGTGTCAGTCCTTATAAATTGTCCTTTTAGAAATTGTCCCCTTATAAATTGTGGGTAGCAGAACACATAAATTTACACTGTTTTACCCATCAAATGATTTGTATTTGTATTTCTGTCTATCCATTTCTGAGACTTACACAGCTCTGCCACACAGCACAGCACTTGTCTAGCAGGGTAGGAGATCTGCATTTACTTTGTGGAAGTTAAAGCGGAAGTAAACCCATCCATTTACCAGTTTCAAAAAACACGTGCCGGAAATGTAACACTCCCATTGGTTGTGCTCTCAGCCAAACTGTTAAACCATCCAATGGCTGGTGTCATAACTGATCACATGTGCAGCATCATGGCAGTTGTAGATTAAACAGAGGCAAAGATGGCAGCTTCCTTGGCTGAAAACGATAGGGGGGGGGTTACTTACACACTAGGTAACACTTAAAAGTCTATTCTCTCACTTCTTTCAATGCACCCCCCTACTGCCAGCATGTTAATTCTTGGAACCCGAGTACAACTGACTGGATATTTCTTCTGCTTTCCCCTTTCCCAGTCTGAGGTTTGCTGCATAGGCTATAGGGGAATGCAAGATACTGATACCAACTCACATGCCGGGAACTTACACCTTACTTACGCTTGTATTTGAAAATAATTATTTTGTGATGTGTTAATGAAGCCATGCAACATGCAGTAGTATATCAGTTCAATGTCAGTCAGGAGTAACAGTGACACTTTCCTCATATTCCTAGTAATGGCCACTGAAAATGGTAACTGCTAAGCTGTGCTTCTCTATTTATACTCCTGATTTCATATGCCAAACAAAAGCAGGCACAGGAGAGGCTTAGAAATCATTCAAAGGTCAATGGGAGGCATGCTCAAAGCATGCACAATGTCAGATTAATATGGTGCAGACATTGGATCATCTAACATGAATATTCGCCTCCAGGGAATCTGCTTGTTTTTTTTTAAATCAGTTTGCTCATCTCTAATAGAAAAAAAAAACAATTTCAGGTTGGCAATAAATGAATACCAATTGGTAGCTGTGGGTCAGTACAATATGCAAATTGTTTGTTGCTTTAATGTATTGGCCCTATAGAATGCAAACAAGAAAAGGCCTCAGTTAATAGGATTCAGGCAGGAAGAGGTTAATATTGATTAACATCCCCCCCCTATATTGATTCTGCGCTAGTAGTGACCAAAGAAAACCCTCCCCCAGACCTGTATCTTCAGTGGTCCTATACCATTCTTCTCACTCCCTTCACTTGCCTCTATATATCTATGTAATAAAAAGTTCAGAAGCCTCAGCATTTTAGGATAAAAGGCTGATTAATTTACATGCCAATGCCTTGACTATATATCATTATGCAGAAGCCTCACCCTCTCCTTGTCCTGAAAAACTCTTAATGCAGGGTGGGGACTGGTGCCAGCGCGTGGCCTCACTCCCTGCTCAGCTGATTGGAGGACGCCTCCTCTTCTGCAGAACTGGCTGATCTTCACAGCGAATGCAGATACAACCTCTACAGCCTTTAGTCCCATATCATTGCATGTTGCGTCATTTCACTGTAATATCTCATAATCTAACTCTCCTCTGCAATCTGCCAAAACACAGCTATCAATAATTGAATGCAGTCTGCAAGGGCACTTTTCAACCATTTAATTGCATCTCAAGTATTTTATTTGCTGGCTGTTAATTATAAAAGGCTGCCTTTGTTGTCGAATTCACCAAAGACTACTTACTATTTTATCTCATATTTGATTTCTGGTGTGAAAAAGTATGGCCATGCATGAGACACTTTTCATTAAAAGAAGCAAGTACACCCTAAATTGATATTTCAGATTAAAGCCCAACTCCACTTTGTAAAAAAAATCTATCACTTTCGGGAATAAAAAAGCATCTCTCACTGCAATACCAAGCCAATGTCCAGTACTGTCTCCACTGACTTACTGCTCTGCTTTTTAGCACTAGTCTTCTTTTAGCGCTCCAGCATCATTTTAACCCAATTCCTGAAATACCAGGGTGTCTAGAACCCACACCCTGGTGGTACATCATTAAGTCACCCTGGACTTACAGGAAAATGCTTAAGAGAACAGCACCATGCCATCATGTGGCAGCATTTAGGACCCACCCAACATTGGAGGAAGATGACCCACAACATCATGCAACTGAACCAAAGACCATACAATAATGCAGTCTGATTATCAATGTTTTCATCCAAGATTCATAAAACTTTTACAGCAGACTAATTTTTCAACCAAGATTCAGATCGAAGAATGTGTGAATCTTGGGTGATCATTGTATGAATATTTTCTCCCAAGATTCACACAGCAGCCTTCTATATGTATGCATACATTTTTCGAAAAATAAAGTTGTGTATGTGTAAGTGTGTGTTGATCCAAGAGGTGTGAGGGTAAGAACCCAGAGGGTCGGGGCAACCTGCAATTGGGCTTTTAAAGAAGTTAAGAGCGCTAAACCACCCAGTAAATTTTGTTTGGGCATTGAGCTTCATGCATTTTTTACCCTGCATTTTGATGCATTTGTCAAGCATGTTTGCGCACATAAATACTCATTGAAAACAGAAATGGAAGGTGCACACACCTAGTGCATTACCAGAGATAATTTAATAATACATTTTTGTATAAAAATACTCACAAAACTGACAAAAGGCCATAAACACAGTGCATGGACATGCACAGAACACGGGGTACAGCTAACGTGTTTCGAAGGCTCACCCCCTTTCTCAGAGCTAGGCCTAGGTGCACGCCTTCCATTTCTGTTTTTCTTGTAGTTCCTTTCGGATTATCCCATCTGAGGAAGGCAGCATCCACCTAGTTCTGGGATACCATATATACCTTTCACACCACCATTTTGTCTGACATCTGTTACTCCTCACCTTGGAAGACCTATTAGTCCTGGAAGTGACTGTGTTTTCTGTACATAAAAACTCATGCCTACTTGCTGCATTTAGGGTGCCATTAACAATGAATGGCACCGCAAGTGCAACACACATTTTTCACACATTATCAAAATGCCCAGATGTGAATGGGGCCTAATAGTAAATTCAGTTGGCTACCCAGATAGCAAGGATAATTTCCCACAAAGTTGTGGTAGTGTTGAATTGTAAATCTGTTAACTTGCACATTTTCACTGGCAAGTTGTACACTTGTAAAGAACTTGAAGCACGAGTTCTGGTTGACACTTTTCCAATTTGTAGTAAATTTGCGTGGCAAGTCTCTAGCAAAAGCAAAATTGCAGTGGTGAGTCTACAGCAAGAGCTTTGCAAGTCTACAGTATGAAAATTCAGCCACAGTGACTCCTGTGGTGGGTTGACTATTGTACAACATAACTGAACCAGAACTTGCAGCAGACTTGCAGAATGTTTGCAAAGAAAGATGATCTGGAGTCATGCAAAGTCATTGCAGTACTGCAATTTGTGTAACAAACTTGTGAAGCCTGGCAATTCTAGTAAAAGTTTAGCAAGTCATTTTCAAATTTGCAGCACAATTGCTTGCTATCTGGGTATCTATCTTTAGTAAAGTAGCAGTGTTTTCTGGGTAACATTAGGAATACCTTCCTTTCAGTGGTCTGGGGTTGCTCTTTCGTACACCTGTGCATACTCATATTTTATGTATGTAGTGTGTAGTGCCTGTATATCACTTGCTGTCATTGGGAAATTGGGCACGTTTTCCCATGTGATCATGTGACCACTCTTAAGGCAATATCTATAGATCTAAAGTGGCCTAATTTGTTGTGGTACTCAGCTAGTGTACAGGAGGCAATATAAATTAGGTATCAAAGCCAAACATTGTCTAACTCATCAAAATGCCAATTCTGTTAACCCCCCCTTTAATGGATGTTCTGGTGTTCCAGTAAATGTGTATGGTTTAGAGTAATTACATTTTAATATTCATAAAAAAAAATGTAAACTTCCAATAAGGAACTCATTTTAATTTAATTAATGTCAACGGTTACGGTTAATGATTCCTAATTACACAGTTGAGGGATTTACTTCGATTCTTTACTATAGATGATTAATTAATCGACAAGTACTATGCATTGATATTATCTGAGTTTTGGCTCTGTTTAACATTGTGATTCAGATGTTAACTTTTTGAGTAGCGAAATTCATTTCTTCAAAGAAACAATGTGTATTTTCCTTGTTACATTGAATACAAATTATAATAACCATAGGGCACAGTTCTGTTCATCCATCACATTAGTATAATTATAGTTGTGACTCTGTGCCCAGTAAACACAAAACAATAATAACTGCATTCTAATAATAGATTCCTAGCACTTTCCTGACTTGCTGAGTGTTTTATACCAAGCTGCTCTGTCATCTTGCTGAGTACCAGCCTCCTGTCTAATTAAAGATTTAAAATCTTCTAGAAGGGAGAAAAATATTTTTTTCTACTTTAATTAAATTTCATGTATTCAGCAATTGGCATTACACGGGTGAATCCAATGAACTTTTATTATTCAACCTGCCAGATAGATAATGCCATTTGTAAGGGCAGTTAAGGTCGGTATTATTGTGAATGTGATGCAGTCAGGACTGGTCATAGTGTCACTGTGATTATGGTGCAGTGTAAGAGGACTCCTAACTGTGTCACAGGGACTGCAGTGTACTGAAAAATTGTCCTTATGATTCCAGTTGTGCCAGGACTTTTCACAGCGTCTTCATGCCTGGACTGTCTGGTATAGTCAGGACTGGTGGTCCTAGTGCTGCTGTTAGAAAGAAAAAAATATATATAATAATTCCATCAAAACAAGCTGCTCCACCAATCTCTATAACCAAATTTGTATAGTTTATTATTGTACAGAAAAGCACTTGTTATATAATACAGCAAACTCCAACCTGTAAAACCATCTAGATGTCTATTGCCTATAGTGGCAACAAATTCTCCCCAGTATACACACATGGCATTGAAGTTACACAAAATGACGGTAAAGATGTATGCTTATGATAATAATGTGGTATTTGATAGGTATCATCTCTCCCTGGAGTCTTAAAGTGCACCTAACCCCCAAAACAATAATTAAATACCGTATTTATCGGCGTATAACACGCACCCTAACTTTAAGAGGGACGTTTCAGGAAAAAACTTTCCACAGCCCCCTGCGTATCACACGCAGGCACAGTTTACCCTCTATTTTCAGGGTAAAAAAGTGAGTGTTATACGCCAATAAATACAGTATATTGCAGCTTACCAGAGATTTGATGTATTGCCTTAATTCGTTTTATTTTTGTCAGCCTTATTTTTTTTTACAATGTAATCCTGTAAATACCATGCTTCCTCTCACTGGGTGGTTAAAGCCCCGTACACACGATCGGATAACCTATGGATTTTCGTCCGATGGATTTGTCCATTGGAAATCCGATGAAACTGTTTTTCATCAGTCTTGGCCACACACCATCAGTCAAAAAACCGACCGTTCCAAACGCGGTGACGTAAAACACTCCGATGAGCCGAGAAAAATGAACTTTAATGCTTCTGAGCATGCGTCGACTTGATTCTAAGCATGCGTGGGTTTTTTAACCGATGGACTTGCCCATAGACGATCGGAAATTCCCATCGGTTTTTTATCCATCAGAAAATTTTAAAACAAGTTCTATTTTTTACAACCAATGGAAAAAAGACCGATGGGTACCATACACGATCGGTTGGTCTGATGAAAACCATCCATCGGACGGTTTTCATCAGTCAAACCGATCGTGTGTACGGGGCTTAAGTTTGCTCCTCCATTGTATATGTGGAGTTAGCTTACTACCTTAGAGGGAAATTCCTCTTACTTCTGGGACAGGAAGTGAAGAGAAATCTCCACAATGGGATAAAAATAGCTAATTTGGACCATACAAATACTTTGAGTTAGCTAGGAGATAGAACTAGCCATACTATCATGTGTCATCTAGTCACCATTGGCTGGTGCTCTGTTCCCCTGTTATCAGCATGAGTCACTTCTGACAAGTTCTGACACATGAGTTAACAGTATCTGAAAATTTGTGTCGGGGAGGGAGATTAGCAGGGAGCTGGTGTATTCAGACTACAGCTCTGCAAATAGGCAGAGGAATAAAGGAACATGCAGAGCTGTTGTCTGAATACACCAGCTCCCTGCTAATCTCCCTCCCCGACACAAATTTTCAGATACTGTTAACTCATGTGTCAGACAGAACTTGTCAGAAGTGACTCATGCTGATAACAGGGGAACAGAGCACCAGAGAGAAACAACACTTAGTGTCACGTATCAGATAAGACCAGAACTGTGTGGACTGCAACAGAGGAAACCCAGACGTGTGTAAGTAAAATATGATGACTTATTAACCACTTGCTTACTGGGCACTTAAACCCCCTTCCTGCCCAGGCCAATTTTCAGCTTTCAGCGCTGTCACGCTTTGAATGACAATTGCGCGGTCGTGCAACGTGACTCCCAAACAAAATTGACGTCCTTTTTTTCCCACAAATAGAGCTTTCTTTTGGTGGTATTTGATCACCTCTGCGGTTTTTATTTTTTGCGCTATAAACAAAAAAAAGCGACGATTTTGAAAAAAAACACAATATTTTTTACTTTTTGCTATAATAAATATCCCAATTTAAAAAAAAAAAAATAAATGTTCCTCAGTTTGGTCCGATACATATTCTTCGACATATTTTTGGTTAAAAACAAAATCGCAATAGGCGTTTTATTTATTGGTTTGCGCAAAAGTTATAGTGTCTACAAAATAGGGGATAGTTTTACAGCATTTTTATTAATAATTTATTTTTACTAGTAATGGCAGCGATCAGCGATTTTTTTTTTATTGTGACTGCGACATTATGGCGGACACATCGGACACTTTTGACACCATTTTGGGACCATTGTCATTTTTACAGCGACCAGTGCTATAAAAATGCACTGGTTACTGTAAAAATGACACTGGCAGGGAAGGGGTTAACTACTAGGGGGCGAGGAAGGGGTTAAATGTGTTCCCTATGAGTGATTACTACTGTGTGGGGGAGGGGACTGACTGGGGGAGGAGACCGATCTGTGTCCCTGTGTACAAGGGACACAGCATCGGTCTCCTCTCTCCCTGACAGGACATGGATCTGTGTGTTTACACACACAGATCCATGTCCTTGTCTGTGTACACGCCGATCGCGGGTACCTGGCGGACATCGCGGCCGCCAGGCACGCGCATCGGCATCTCAGTGATGCGCCGGGCGCGCGCACGCGCCGCCAGCGGCACGCGCGCGCCCCCAGTGGCCGGAATAGCCGAGGCCGTATAATGACGGCCTCCCGGATTTCTAGATCCGCCTTGAGGCCGTCATTTGTACATGGCCCGGATCTGAACAGGTTAAAGATAAGTGAAATTATATAAATACAACCACCTCCAATACCACACAGTGCACAACAACCAATACCAAACAGAACCCACAAATAATAACGGTAAGGCCTCGTACACACGGCCGATTTTCTCGGCAAGAACCAGCAAGAAACTTGCTGGCAGAGAGGTCTTGCCGAGTAAATCGGTCGTGTGTACGCGGCTATCGGGTTTCTCGTGGAGAAAACCGACAAGAAACCTCGACGAGAAAATAGAGAACCTGCTCTCTATTTTCTCGTCGAGATTCTCCTCGGCATGTTTCTCGACGAGAAAAGTGAGTGTGTGTACACTTACCTGTCCTCCCGGAAGCCCGCGCATGTTCGAAATGAATTCGACGCATGCGCGGTAGCTTCCTAGGCATACGTAGGGTATACCAAGATGGCGGCGACGGCATCGAATGTGACGAGCGCATGCTCGTCGTAGTCGATGACGTCACCGCGTACGCTCCATTCAAAGAACCGCGGGTTCTTTGAAACGAGCGTGTGTACACTCGGCCGGGACAAGTTTCTTGTCCAAGAATCTCGTCGAAAAAAACGACATGTTTTTTTCAACGAGAATCTCGGCCGTGTGTACGAGGGCTAACAGACAAATATATACAAGTAATGCGGAAAACCAGAATCATAAACAGGGCCAGGCCAGGGTCGTCAATGGGAGGTCAGCAGCTGGGGGAAGGGAAAACAAACAGGACAAGGAGAGGATGGATGGATCACAGGAGGGACGGGTACAGGTAAAAGGCTCAGGGTTCAGGGTTCAGGTAACAGACAGGAACAGGAACAGGATCAGGTAAAGATACAGAGCTACTCAGGTTCAGGGTCAGGGCGCAAGGAAAGATACCAAGGCAAAGTATGAGTGTGTCTGCCGGCCAGTGCCGGGTATTTATACACATCTCCTGCAATCGGACTCAGGTGATGCCAGATTGCAGGAGATGATGTCGGCCCCACACTGCCAGGAACAACCTGCTGGTGGACGCCAGTACTGCGGCCCAAAGATCACATAATACCACCACCACGGGAAAGCTCCCCTGGCAGTTCCAGACTGCCAGGAGACACCTGCTGGTGGATCACAGTACTGCACGCCAAATATCAGGCAGTGTCATCAGTGGATGGAACCTTCCCTGACACTTAGAGCATTGGAGAGAGACAAGTAAACACTACAGATATATGTGCTTAGGTCAAATTTCATGAATGGGGTTTACAACCACTTTAAATAACCGGGAGAAATGCAGCACTGCACCAGTTATGTTTAACGCCAAAAGAGTAAACAACAATAAAAATGTTCACTCTACTAATGCTACAAAATAGTAACAATAATAATTATTAGTTGTAGTAGTAATAATAATAATAATAATAATAATTATTATTATTATTTGACAAAATACATTGTACCCTCATAATGGGGTTTACTTGATAAAGGAGTAGAGTATTTGCAAGAGAAGTTTCACTTGGCTTAGTGAATGTGGTAAAAATTCACCTTGTAAAGAATACCCAATCACAGGTTCAATCAAAATGAGAAAATAATTTTTTTTTTGATTACATATAATTGAATTATAGAAGTTAGCGGAATGTCACCGCATTCACTAAGCTAAGAGAAGGTCCCATTGCAAGGTAACATTTTGCTGACGGTTAAATCAGTAATTTTGCAACAAAATCAATTTCTATGAAATCACAGTGCTCATCCCTAATTAATAAATTACCTAATCTAGCCAGTAAGATTATTTTTGTAATATAATACTTTTAGTGGACCTTATGTTGGTGATTTATGAAAAGATTATCCAGGCCACTGAAGCCATGATCTGCACTTCAAAAGCAGCCACATTGGCTTTTTAAAATATTAAGGGACTTGTTGGTCTGATAAGCCTTACAAAATCAATGCACAGTGTTTAAGATTTGAACTGGATCAAGTCAATTGTCACACACCAGGTTTTTCCCTCTGGGTGCAGCTGTTGGCTTCCAGCCAATCCCAGAGAGGGCGCTGTTATAAAAGGCTGGTGTGTGGATTGCTCAGTGTTCAAGCAACGTGTCCACATGCTAGTAGCTGGATCCCCTGTGTTCCCCAGCACTCAAAATAGTGTTTACTTTGCTCCCCTGTAGTGTTTACATGTTCTTTGTGTTTTCAGCCTTGTGTACCCGGTGCCCATGCCTGTTTCCATCCTGTTCCCCGTTCCTGTTTTCTACCTGAGTTATCCGGTCAATTCTTTTCAGTGTCCTGTCTCTCTCTGTGTGTCTGTCAAGCTCTTGTTACCTCCACCTGTATTCCCTGCCTGTGTTTCTCCCCTATATCTCAGTGTGTTTTCATTTACTTCTGCTTGTCTCCCAGGGTGCCCACTACTCCAGTGCGGCAAGAGAATCTCACCAGTTCTTGGTTGCGGCCTGCTCGGGTAAGTCCTGCAACCTGGGCGCCACCTGCAGCGCAACATCTTCACCTTCAGGACCTCTGGTGAAGATCAGGTACCCATATAGAAAGCAATTGTGCTGCAAGTTTGACAATGACTTGCTAATCTATTGCTAGACTTGCAAGGATTCACAAGTTTGTTGCACAATTGCAGCAAGTCCACATTGCATGACTGCAGATCAACTTTCTTTGCAAACATTCTGCAAGTCTGCTACAAGTTCTGGTTCAGGTATGTTGCGCAATAGTCATCCCACCACAGGGGTCACTGTGACTGAATTTTAATGCTGTAGACTTCCAGAGATCTTGCTGTAGCCTCACCACTGCAACTTTGCTCTTGCTAGAGACTTGCCATGCAAATTTGCTTCAAATGGGAAAAGCGTCAACTAGAACTTGTGTTTCAAGTGCTCAGCAAGTGTATAACTTGCCAGTGAAAATGTGCAGAAATCCAGTGTTTTTTTAGCTGCTCAGATTGCTTTTACATTTTTCAGCATCCACAGCTGCAGCCATGGCCCCAGTATACGCACTTCAACCAGAGGATGTACGGGTGCGTCCGTTTGGGGGAAGGGGTTAAGAGAAGTAAAGACCTTTTTTTTTATTCTTTATAGTCTTAAATATGGCATAAAAAATTGCAGTAGTATTAATTATCAGTGGACTGGTGGATTGGGATGCGGAATATTGTATTGCAAAAGCAGATTTTACTTTATTAGGCACATAATTGTATACGAAAATCAAATTTTCTCTATTACAGTTATATATAGCATCAAATTTTATTAAAGCTATTTGAAGATAGGCAGTATGCTGACTACCAAAGAAACAATGGAACTAAGTACGGTATCTGTATGCAATAAATGTTATGCTTCGCTCTTCCATATTTTAAATCCATGCAGTAAATCTATGTAGTAAACAGAGATATACATATTTTTCACAGTGTGCATTCAGTATCCATATTCTACAAAATTACAACATACTAATGGAGTTTATATTGCTTATCCAGGCCCCACAGCACAAAAATATATCTTGTGCAGTCATCCAACAAACAGGATGGTATTTACAGTTATTGAACTGTCAATAAACTCATTAGGCAAGAATACTCAACTGATGCCGCGTACACACGACCGTTTTTCATGATGAGAAAAATTTATTTTTTTAGATTGGTCGTGAAAAACAGTCGTGTGTATGCTCCATAGCATTTTTCTCAACGAGAAAACTGCCTGAAAAAAAAACTAGAACATGCTCTATTTTTTCGTTGTGAAAACGCTTGTGTGTACGTTTTTAAGAGGGGAAAAGAAACGCGCCTGCTCAGAATCAAGTATGAGACGGGAGCGCTCGTTCTGGTAAAACTAGCTTTCAGAATGGAGATAGAACATTCATCACGCTGTAACGGACTGAAGAGCACAAGGCTGAAAAGCGCGAATCGTCTCTCACCAAACTTTACTAACACGAGGATCAACAAATGCAGCCCAAAGGGTGGCGCCATTCGAATGGAACTTCCCCTTTATAGTGCCGTCGTGCGTGTTGTACGTCACGCGCTTTGCTCGAGCGTTTTTTTCATGAACGTGTGTATGCAAAGCAGGCTTGAGCGGAATCACGGCGAGAAAAACATTGTTTTTTTGCATGACATGAATAGGGATGATACGTTCGACTCGAACATCGGCTGTTCGATCGTTCGATGAAGATCGAACGTTTTGGGCCGTTCGCGCCAAATTCGAGTGACGCGAATGGCCCACAATACACTGCGCCATCGCAGTGCAATCCCGGCGCTGTGATTGGCCAAGCATGCACTGTGATCCCGCATGCTTGGCCAATCACAGCGCCGGCAGCGAGGAGAGCCATAATTGGCCACAGGCAGGATGCCTGTGGCCAATTATAGCTCAGGGGGGTTTAGTACACGCCCCACACTATAAAAGGCCGCCAGCGCGGTGGCCTTGTGTAGTGTGTTCCGGTTCAGGGAGAGAGAAGGATAGGCAGGGACAGTGTTAGTGATATTTGTTCATTTACCTTGTGTGTAGGGAGAGAGAAGGATAGGCAGGGACAGTGTCAGTGATATTCTGCTAAACCTTGTGTGCAGGGAGAGAGAAGGATAGGCAGGGACAGTGTCAGCGATATTCTGCTAAACCTTGTGTGCAGGGAGAGAGAGGGATAGGCAGGGGACAGTGTCAGTGATATTTTTGCTAAGCCTCCTGCACAGTATACACCTGAAGCTAGCCCTTATTCCTGTGTTTTCCTGTTGTGTAACACAGGCAGGCATCTGCAGCACTTACAGCAGGCGTAGTGTGCTTCCCGCAAAATATACACCTGAAGCTACCCCTTATTGCTCGTAGTTTTTTTTATTTTGTGTTACACTAACAGGCATCTGCAGCACTTACAGCGGGCGTAGTGTGCTTCTTGCAAAATATACACCAGAAGCTAGCCCTTATTGCTGTGTTTTCCTGTTGTGTAACACAGGAAGGCATCTGCAGCAGTTATAGCAGGCGTAGTGTGCTTCCTGCAAAATATACACCTGAAGCTAGCCCTTATTGCTGTTTTTCCTGTTGTGTAACACAGGCAGGCATTTGCAGCACTTACAGCAGGCGTAGTGTGCCTCCTGCAAAATATACACCTGAAGCTAGGCCTTATTGCTGTGTTTTCCTGTTGTGTAACACATGCAGGCATCTGCAGCACTTACAGCGGGTGTAGTGTGCCTCCTGCACATTATACACCTGAAGCTACCCCTTATTGCTCGTAGTTTTTTTTATTTTCTGTTACACTAACAGGCATCTGCAGCACTTACAGCAGGCGTAGTGTGCTTCTTGCAAAATATACACCTGAAGCTAGCCCTTATTGCTGTGTTTTCCTGTTGTGTAACACAGGCAGGCATCTGCGGCAGTTATAGCAGGCGTAGTGTGCTTCCTGCAAAATATACACCTGAAGCTAGCCCTTATTGCTGTTTTTTCCTGTTGTGTAACACAGGCAGGCATCTGCAGCACTTAAAGCAGGCGTAGTGTGCCTCCTGCAAAATATACACCTGAAGCTAGCCCTTATTGCTGTGTTTTCCTGTTGTGTAACACAGGCAGGCATCTGCAGCACTTACAGCAGGTGTAGTGTGCTTCCTGCAAAATATACACCTGAAGCTAGGCCTTATTGCTGTGTTTTCCTGTTGTGTAACACAGGCAGGCATCTGCAGACCTTACAGCGGGCGTAGTGTGCCTCCTGCACATTATACACCTGAAGCTACCCCTTATTGCACGTAGTTTTTTTTCTTTTGTGTTACACTAACAGGCATCTGCAGCACTTACAGCGGGTGTAGTGTGCTTCTTGCAAAATATACACCTGAAGCTACCCCTTATTGCTGGTTTTCCCATCTCCCTGCAGGCCTTTAGAATGTCTGGAAGGCAAACAAGGAGAGGCAGACAGTCAGGAGCCAATAAAAGAGGGCAAGCAGGCTCTGTGTCTAGAGACAACAGTGCTGGTCGTGGACGCGGTGCATCGTCATCAGCACGTGGCCATGGGACCCGCTTGTCCTTATTTTCGGCAGCTGGACGTGTTGAGCCGCATCATGCCGAAGACTTGGTAGAGTGGATGACCAAGCCCTCCTCATCCTCTCTCACCCAGGCTCAGGGTACTGGCAAAGCAGCTGCCAAAGCGTCCTCAATGTCATCATCAGTCACTCCTTCCCTAGACCCACCGAGTCCTCCTGAGGAGTCCCCCAAACTGTTTGAGCACAGTGTTGGGTACATGCTCCAGGAGGATGCCCAGCGTTTCGAAGGGTCTGAAGATGATACCCAGCTAGAGGAAGGCAGTAGCGTGAGAGCAGAGGGAGGGGATGCTCAAGAAGGACACCAATCTGGCAGTCATGTTCCAGCAGCTGCAGCATACTGCCAGATTTGTTCCAGTGATGAGGAGGGAGGGGATGATGAGGTCACTGACTCCACGTGGGTGCCTGATAGGAGAGAGGAGGAGGAGGAGGAGGATGAGGAGGAGGCACATCTCCAACGTGGCAGGATGCCCTCCGGGGGCCAGCGTAAGGGCAGCACAACGACTGAATCACACCGCAGAGCTCCGCCTGTGCAGGGCGCTGCCTCTGCCCGTTATTCCAAAAGTTCTTTGGTGTGGGCCTTTTTTGAGTCGAGTGCATCAGATCGCACCGCTGCTGTTTGCAACATATGTCTCAAGCGTATCTCGCGTGGCCAAAACATCAGCCGCTTTGGCACCACATGCTTGACCAGACATATGTTGACCTGCCATGCAACTCGTTGGCAAGCCTACCTTAAAGACCCACACCAAAGAACAAAGCGGACCTCTCCTTGCTCCGCATCAGCTGGGATCTCCAACCCCACTATACCTTCAATCCTCTCTGAAACCTGCACTGAGAGGAATGAAGGTGTAGAATTAGGTGTGTCACAGCCAAGTACTTGCGGGCACTCTGCTAGCAGTACACCGACGTCCGATTCTAGCAGGCAAATTTCCCTGCCCCAGCTGCTGGACCGTCGAAAGAAGTTCACTCCCAGCCATCCACATGCCCAGCAGTTGAATGCTAGCTTGGCTAAATTGCTAGCACTTCAACTGCTGCCTTTTCAGTTGGTAAACTCGGCCCCCTTCCGTGAGTTTGTGCAATGTGCGGTTCCTCAGTGGCAGGTTCCCAAACGCCACTTTTTCTCACGGAAGGCGATTCCGGCTCTCTACCGCCATGTGGAAGGCAATGTCCATGCCTCGCTGGACAGGGCGGTCAGCGGTAAGGTGCATATTACCGCTGACTCATGGTCCAGCAGGCATGGACAGGGACGTTACCTTTCTTTCACGGCCCATTGGGTCACTCTTTTGGCAGCTGTGGAGGATGCAGGACAAGGTGCAGTAGTGTTGGAGGTTGTTCCGCCGCCACGCCTCCAAAATGCTACTACTGGTTGTGACACACCTCTCTCCTCCACCCCCTCCTCTTCTTCTTCCTCCATGGTCTCTTCCTGTGCTTTGTCCTCGGAACCAGCGGTGCTCCGTAGGCGTTCAAGGGACTACGCAAGTACGCAGGCAAAAAGATGCCATGCCGTGCTTGCGCTGGTGTGTTTGGGGGACAGGAGCCACACTGGGGCAGAGGTTCTGTCAGCTCTGCAGGGGCAGGCCGAGAGGTGGTTGACGCCACGCCAGCTTAAGGCAGGAATGGTGGTTTGCGACAATGGCACCAACCTCCTCTCTGCCCTCCGACAGGGACAACTGACCCATGTGCCCTGTGTGGCTCATGTCCTTAACCTGGTGGTGCAGCGGTTCTTGGGCAGGTACCCGGGCTTACAGGATGTCCTGAGGCAGGCCAGGAAAGTCTGTGTGCATTTCCGCAGATCATATAATGCCAGTGCTCGGCTGGCTGAGCTGCAAAAGGAGTTGAACCTGCCCAAGAACCGCCTTATATGTGACATGCCCGCCAGGTGGAACTCAACGTTGGCCATGCTGCAGCGGCTGCACACGCAGCAGAGGGCCATCAATGAGTACCTGTGCGACTACGGCACCAGGACAGGGTCAGGGGAGCTCAGGTTTTTTTCACCACGCCAGTGGGGCATGATCAGGGATGCATGCACTGTCCTGGCACGATTTGAAGAGGCCACGAGGATGGTGAGCAGTGACAGTGCATGCATCAGTGACACTGTACCTCTTGTCCTGTTGGAGCATACGCTGCGTGGAATAATGGACAGGGCACTTGAGGCAGAACAGAGACAGGAAGAGGAGGACTTCCTTGCCTCTCAAGGCCCCCTTTACCCAGATAGTGTTCCTTCTGTCCCACCCATCCCACAGGAAGAGGACGAGGAGGAGGAGGAGGAGGATTGTGTCAGCATGGAGGTGGAGCCTGGCACTCAGCATCAACAGCAGCAGTCTTTTAGGGATGATTTACAGTCCCAAGAAACACGTGGACTTGTACGTGGCTGGGAGGAGGTGGCTGCGGATCATGTCGTCCTTAGTGACCCAGAGGACTCCGGACCGAATGCCTCAGCTAACCTATGCTGCATGGCCTCCCTGATCCTGCAAAGTCTGCGGAAGGATCCTTGTATTCTTCGGATCAAGGAGAGGGACCATTACTGGCTGGCCACTCTCCTTGATCCACGGTACAACAAGGGTAAGGTTGCGGACCTTATCTTACCGTCGCAGAGGGAGCAGAGGATGAGACAACTCCGGGAGGCCTTGCAGAAAGGTCTGTGCAACGCGTTCCCAGAGACTTGGAGGTTACAAACTCCTGGTCCTGGACAACGAGTTGCTGAGGCTTCGGTCAGTCAAAGAAGGAGCGGTGGGGAAGGTGGCCGTCTGACCGATGCGTTCAGACAATTCTTTAGTCCGCAGCCCCAAGGTATGATCGGTTCCAGCAACCATCACCAGCGTCTGATATACATGGTGCAGGAATACCTAGGGGCAAGGTCAGACTTGGACACCTTTCCCACCGAAAATCCTCTGACCTACTGGGTCTTGAGGATGGATCACTGGCCAAAGCTTGCACAGTATGCAATTGAGCTACTGGCCTGTCCTGCATCCAGCGTTCTTTCGGAACGCACATTCAGTGCTGCTGGAGGATTTGTCACGGATCACAGGGTGCGCCTGTCCACCGACTCGGTTGATCGACTGACCTTCATAAAGATGAACCAGTCTTGGATCACCACCAGCTACCAAGCACCTGAAGCTGATATAACAGAATCATTTATTTTCAAATGTCACATCCCTTCAAGACTGATGCTGATGCTGAGTGACTGTCCTGTTATGTTGACTGACTATCCTCCTCCTCCTCAATGATCCAATTCATGATGATAGCTTGGAAGAACATTTTTGTTTCTGGGTGCCGCCACCAGTGGCTAAGGCACAATTTTTCAGCCCCTGTTTAACAGGGGCATGTAATTACAATTTTTGATACAATGCTTTGCAGCAGGACTCATTCCTGCACTCCAACTAGAGTATCTGGAAGAGGTTGCAGTGTCGTGGCACCAGCACCAGTGCCTAAGGCCCAATTTTTCAGCCCCTGTTTAACAGGGGCGCATAATTACAATTTTTGATGCAATACTTTGCAACAGGGCTCATTACTGTGCTCCAAGTACAGTATCTGTGAGGGGTTGCAGTGTTGTGGCACCAGTGCCTAAGGCCCAATTTTTCTGCCCCTGTTTAACAGGGGCGTGTAATTACAATTTTTGATGCAATACTTTGCAACAGGGCTCATTACTGTGCTCCAAGTACAGTATCTGTGAGGGGTTGCAGTGTTGTGGCACCAGTGGCTAAGGCCCAATTTTTCAGCCCCTGTTCTATAGGGGCATGTAATTACAATTATTGATCTAATAATTCACAGCAGGGCCCATTCCTGCGCCCACCAAGAGTAACTGTGAGGGCTTACAGTGTTGTGGCAACACCACCACCACCACCACCAAAGGCCCAATTTTTCAGCCCCTGTTCAACAGGGGCATGCAATTACAATTCTTGATCTAATAATTCACAGCAGGGCCCATTAATGCGCCCACCAAGAGTAACTGTGAGGGCTTACAGTGTTGTGGCACCAGCACCACCACCAAAGGCCCAATTTTTCCTACCACTGTTCAACAATGGCATGTAAATACAATTCCTGATATAATAGTTCACAGCAGGGCGTTCCAGCACCCACCAAGAGTAACTGTGAGGGCTCACACACCAACATGTAAGGGGCAAATTTCAGCAGAGTATATACGGCAGGCCCCTACTTTCAAACATCCAACTTACAAACGACTCCTACTTGCAAACGGAAGGAGACAACAGGAAGTGAGAGGAAATCTACCCCATGAAAGGTAAATTCTCTCCTGTAAGACTTAATATGGGAAAAAGGTGTCTCCTCTCTACTGATGCTTTATCACCAATCCTTGTTTCAATAAAAACCCCACTTTTCAAAAACAGTTGTCATTGGGACGGAAAGTGACGTGAAATGTTCTGAACAGGGGCACAGACAGCAAAACAAATGTTACAGGGGTGATAACCCTTCCCTATGTTTTCCAAAAAGCTCAAAAATATATTTTTTGGCTGGAGCTACACTTGTACAATGTACCTGTTCAAAATTAAAAAACAGATTCTACTTAAGAACAAACCTACAGTCCCTGTCTTGTTTGCACCGCCTGTATACTGCTGTTCAGAGTATATAGGGCCTTTTTTATTTTGTGTGCGGGGTTCCCCTTAATATCCATACAAGACCCAAAGGGGCTGGTAATGGGCTGGGGTAGGGGTGGGGGTGATGGGGTAGCTATGCAATTTTTCTCAAAGATTTTCATCCATATTACCGGGACCAGACATGACATTAAAGCCGCAAGCAATTTTAAATTGCTTTTTTTCCTTTAGAAATGTAATTTTGTGCAGGGACAGTTCTAAACACGGGAAACACATGCCACTTCACAGGCATAATTTAGACACCCCCCAGGTATGATATTTAAAGGAATATTTGACTTTTTTTTTCACTTTATGCATCATTAAAATGACTGCTCCCGAAAAATGGCCATTTTTAAAACTTCGTTTTGCATTGATACATGTCCCCTGGGGCAGAACCCAGGTCCCCAAACCCTTTTTAGGACAATAACATGCATATTAGTCATTATAATTAGCACTTTAGATTTCGAACGTTCGTGTCCATTGTACTTAATAGGGTTCTAACGTTCGCGCGAACTTTCGGTCCGTTCAAAGGTTCTGGTGCAAACCGAACGGGGGGGTGTTCGGCTCATCCCTAGACATGAATAACGGTCGTGTGTACGCGGCATAACACTGTGCTCTTGCACCTTATTCACAGTAGAATTTCCTACCATGACCCCGAATCTGGTAAGGTGGTGCCTTAGGTGACACCAGGATAAGAGCTGTTTGTTGGAGCCAGTATGGCAGAATCAGTTTGAAGAACGAGGAGTAAAATGACAATACCGAAGCACTAATCTCAGTCTTACACTGTTATGAAACACCCACTGATTACAACAGAAACATTCCTTGACATTCCTTGACAATCACAACAGATCTCATGCTTTTATCTTTATCTTTGAAGAGTGTTTACATGAATGAGTGCAACAAGAGATTAAATGAATGCCATGAAATAGATGAGTTCTATGTTACAGTTACCTAAATCAGGGCTATCCCTTTCCAACTGTGTATTGTCCTTTTCCAATGTGTGAACTGTGTGAATATACTGAGTGTGAGCTTTGTATTGTGTTGTCCTCAGACAGGTAACTCCAAACCCTCCAAGTGCTCAGAGAAGGGTGCTTCACTTCACTTGATATCTTGCCAAGTAATGTTTTGCTTGATGCGGCCCTTCTTAGATTGGGTCATCTTCAATACACTGCAAAAGAACAAGGAGGGTGCAAACATCTAGCGCATTACCACCATAACCATTTACTGAATCTCATAAATAAGTACTCATAGACATGATTAAAAAAAGGCATATCAAATGAAAACTCCAGCCAGAGGTGATGTCATCTACTCCAATGCCACACGGTTGGGCAGGGTTATGTGTTTCGAAGGCCATGCCCCCTTCCTCAGAGCTAAGAAGGTGCCTAAAGTGACACTAAACTCTGGCTTAAAAAAATATATTCAATTCAAGTGTGTATTCTTAACTCAAAAAATACCAGTGCTCTGAGCCTCCTCCAGATCTCTCTGTCTCCTGTTGGAGGGACTCTATGTTCATTCTCCATGGTCACACTGTAAGTAAGAGCTTTCTCTCTCTTTCTCACTCCTGAGATTGAATAGAGGCTATGGACTATGGGATGTGTAGTGTGCACAGAGCAGTCAGTGCACATGACCACAACAAACACTGCCCATTTCAAAGAAACAGAAGTGAGGGGGAAGGGAGAGGTTTTGGAGCTCACAGAGGACATTACACAGAGTCAGAAAAACACAGTAAGAACAATTTCATGAAAAATATATTAAAGAGCCGTTAAGTAGTAGATGTGTATAAATTATTTTGGAGAGAAAAAAGGCTATAATTTAATGTCACTTTAAAGATGTACTGTCCCCGTCCAAGGTGCCGAACAAGGATGTGTCCCTGTCAAATGTGCTGAATAGGAATCTGTCCCTGTCTAGTGTGTTTAACAGAGATGTGTCCCTGTCATAAGTGCTGAACTGTGTGTTGTCCTTATACTAGGTGCTTAACAGTGTGCTGTCGCTCTCAAGGGTGGCTGAGCTATGTCCCTCTCCAAGAAGATGTTTTGTCATTCCTGAATGCATTAAATAGTGTAATGTCACTGTCCAAGGTGCTGAACAGAGATGTGTCCTTGTCCAAGGCACTGAACTGAGCTCTGCCCCTCTTCAAATGAGTAAAATATGTTTTGTTCTTTTTGAATGTATTAAAGCACTGTACTGTCCTTCTCCAAGATGCAGAACAGAGATGTGCCCCTGTCTAAGGTGCTGAATGGCATGATGTCCTTATTAAAAGTGCTTAACCGTGTAATGTCTCTCTCCAAGGTGCAGAATTGAGATATGCCCCTGTCCAGGATACTAAAATGTGTTTTATTCTTGCTCAGTATATGTAACCTTGTGCTGTCTCTGTCCAAGGTGATAGGCTGTGTGGTGTCCATATCTGAAGAGCTGGGCTGTGCTGTGTGCCTGTCCAAGGTGCTTGACTGTGCTGTGTCCCTATCCAAAGAGCTGGGCTGTGCTGTGTGCCTGTCCAATGTGCTGGGATGTGTCCATGTTCAATGTGCTGGGCTGTGTCCCTGTGCAATGTGCTGGGCTATGTCCCTGTCCAATGTTCTGGGCTGTGTCCCTATCCAAAGAGCTGGGCTGTGCTGTGTGCCTGTCCAATGTGCTGGGATGTGTCCCTGTTCAATGTGCTGGGCTGTGTCCCTGTCCAATGTGCTGGGCTATGTCCCTGTCCAATGTTCTGGGCTGTGTCCCTGTCCAATGTGCTGGGCTGTGTCCCTGTCCAAGGTGCTGGGATGTGTCCCCCTCCAGGGTGCTGGGATGTGCTGTGTCCCTGTTCAAGGTGCTGGGCTGTTCTGTCCTCCTCCAAGTTGCTGGGATGTGCTGTGTCCCTCTCCAAGGAGCTGGGATGTGCTGTGTCCCTAAGGTGCTTGGCTGTTCCCCTCCAGGGTGCTGGGATGTGCTGGGTCCCTAAGGTGCTTGGCTGTCCCCCTCCAGGGTGCTGGGATGTGCTGGGTCCCTAAGGTGCTTGGCTGTCCCCTTCCAGGGTGCTGTTATGTGCTGTGTCCCTAAGGTGCTTGGCTGTCCCCCTCCAGGGTGCTGGGATGTGCTGGGTCCCTGTCCAAGGTGCTGGGCTGTTCTGTCCCCCTCCAAGTTGCTGGGATGTGCTGTGTCCCTGTCCAAGGTGCTGGACTGTGCTGTTTCCCCCTCCAAGGTGCTGGGATGTGCTGTGTCCCTGTCCAATGTGCTGGACTGTGCTGTCTCCCCCTCCAAAGTACTGGGTTGTGCTGAAAATAGCATTGCAACTATTGGAGGTACCGAAATCCATTCAATCCCTATCAGAGCTTTTATGAACCTGTTTGCTGTGTTTCTGTATTGCTTTAGTGTTATTGTATCTCTTCCTAGTGTGAGATCTCTGCATTGTGTGACCTGTACCTCTCCCATATGTGGTGTGTGCTGTCCCTCTCCAAGATGCTGAAGAGTAAAACAGCATTTACACAGCTTTCACTCTGCAGAATAAGTCACCTAGGAACAGTCACCACCTGCTAAGGAAGCAATGCACAAATATCAGTATTTTGCATTATATCCATATTGTGCAATATGAAATCCTTTAAGTATTCATCATAGTAGTGGGGGCATGGTAGGAATAGATGCCTTGCAGATACGTCTTGCAGCAGCATCCACCTCATCCCTCTGCTGCAAATTGAAATGGGGGAGGGGTGGGAGCAGCTCTAAACCAAAGGCAGCTCAGCCCACGTGGAGAGCAGAGAGTAGCCCCTCCCCATGTGAAGCATCAGTCCCCGATTCCTGATCAATCAGGGAAGAGAATGCCGGTTCCTGCCGTGTCAGCTGATCGTCCCCAGGTATATAAAGGGCTGGAGAGAGCATATCCTGCGCTGTGAGCCACAGACACCAGAAAGTCTTCCAACATGAGCTACTCTCTGGAATCTCTAGGTAGCCCCTCTTATAGGAGGATGGCGGAGATCAGGACCAGCTACAGTCGGACCAGCAGTTCCCCTACCAGCGGTTTCAGATCTCAGAGCTGGTCCAGAAGCACTCCTAACACCATTTCCTCCTCTTATAAGAGGACCAACCTTGCAGCTCCCAGAGGGTACAGCTCCAGTGACAGCTTGGACCTGAGTCAGCCCTCCGGCTACAATGGGGACCTCAAGCAAGTCCGGTCCAACGAGAAGGAGCAACTGCAGGGACTTAATGACCGTTTTGCCGGCTACATCGATAAGGTCCACTACCTGGAGCAGACGAACAAAGAGATCGAGGCAGAGATCCAGGCCCTGAGACACAAGCAGAGTGGCTACAGCCAGCTGGGTGAGATCTACGAGCAGGAGATGAGCGAGTTGAGGAGCAACTTGGAGCAAGTCAACCACGAGAAGGCGCAGATCATCCTAGACTCCGAACATCTAGAAGAAGACCTCCAGAGGCTGAAGGACAGGCATGACGACGAGGCCAGGATCAAGGATGAGACGGAGTCTGCTATAAGGTCTATGAAGAAGGACATAGATGACACGTCCTTGATCAGGGTGGAGCTGGACAAGAAGGTGCAATCCTTGCAGGAAGAGATCGCCTTCCTGAAGAACAACCATGATGAAGAAGTGGGCGAGCTCCTAGCGCAGATCCAGGCCTCACACATCACTGTAGAAAGGAAAGATTTCCAGAAAACAGATCTGGCCTCAGCCCTCAGGGAAATCCGCTCCCAGCTCGAGGGCCACTCCAACATCAACATGATGCAGACCGAGGAGGTCTTTAAAAACAGATATGCCAAGCTCACAGAGGCTGCCGAGCAGAACAAGGAGCAGATCAGGTCTGCCAAAGACGAGATCTCAGAATACAGAAGGCAACTACACAGCAAGACCGTGGAGCTGGAGTCTGTCAGGGGTACCAAAGAGTCACTGGAGAGGCAACTGAATGACATAGAGGAGAGACACAACCATGATCTGACAAGTTACCAGGTGAGTGCCCCAGTCTGATGTACATGTAAGGCAGGAGCTGTCCTTGGAGATGAACTTAGCTATATGACACATTGTAGACTTGTAAATGTAAGGCAAGAGCTATCCATGGGGCTGGATTAACCTAAATGACACATTGTAGACTTGTAGATGTAAATCAGGAGCTATCCATGGGGCTGGACTGAGCTAAATGACACATTGTAGACTTGTAGATGTAAGGCAAGAGCTATCCATTGAGTTTAACTGACCTAAATGACACATTGTAGGCTTGTAGATGTAAGGCAAGAGCTATCCATGCGGGTGGACTGAGCTAAATTACACTTTGTAGACTTGTAGATGCAGGGCAAGAGCTTTCAATGGAGTTGAACTGACCTAAATGACAATGAAGACTTGGGGGTAGCATGAGCTGTCCATGGCGCTGAACCTGGCTAAAGACTAGGCGTGTAGACACAGTACATGGGCTATCCTGGGTGCTGAACTGAGCTAAATGATACATTGTAGGCTTGTAGATGTTTGGAAGGAGCTAAATGATACATTGTAGAAGCTAAATGGTACATTGTAGACTTGTAGATGTATGAAAGGGGCTAAATGATACATTGTAAACTTAAAGATGTATGGAAGAAACTACAACGATACAATGTAGACTTGCAGATGTACGGAAGAAGATAAATTATACATTGTAGACTTGTAGATGTATGGAAGGAGCTATAATGCTACAATGTAAACTTGTAGATGTACGGAAGGAGCTTATTGATACGTTGTAGATTTGTAGATGTATGGAAGGAGCGACATGATACACTGTAGACTTGCAGATGTATGGAAGGCGCTAAATGATACATTGTAGACTTGCAGATGTATGGAAGGCGCTAAATGATACATTGTAGACTTGTGGATGTAGGGAAGGAGCTAAATGATACATTGTAGATTTGTAGATGTATGGAAGGAGCGACATGATACACTGTAGACTTGTGGATGTAGGGAAGGAGCTAAATGATACATTGTAGACTTGCAGATGTATGGAAGGAGCTAAGTGATACATTGTAGACTTGTGGATGTAAAGAAGGAGCTAAATGATACATTGTAGATTTGCAGATGTAGGGAAGGCGCTAAATGATACATTGTAGACTTGTGGATGTAAAGAAGGAGCTAAATGATACATTGTAGACTTTCAGATGTAGGGAAGGAGCTAAATGATACATTGTAGACTTGTGGATGTATGGAAGGAGCTAAATGATACACTGTAGACCTGTATTTGTGCTGGAGCTGTCCGGGGTGCTGAACTGGGTTATGAAGCACAACATAGACTGCTTAGCAATGCATTGCAGATGTATTTATCAGAGAAGATTTTGTAGAGAAGAGAGTATAGAGCAAAGCCTACATTTATCATGTCATTCTCTAGATCCACATTGATCTACCGAGAACATCATCTTCTGGTGTACTGACCTGTTTTAATGCTTCAGCTTACAAAACGAGTTTACTTTTACACTTAGAGGTGATCAAAAGTGTTTAAGGTGGCACAGAAATGTTAGCTCTGATGTTATTTGATTATTTTTTTTCCTGCATTCACTTTACAAGAGTGCATATTTAATTTGTTTGCATTTCTTCGAGTTCTTTATATTTGCAAAGTGGGTGTTGCATTCTTATGTTTGCTCAGGATCCCCCACACCCTCCTGTAGGAGTGTGCAATGTACTGCAGGCAGCCCTATGTGTCTGTATAGGGCGCAGTGCTGTTTGCTCTGTAAGCTCTGCAGTAACACATGCCATCAGTGATCAGGGGGGTGTGGTGCAGCTTGTGAGTGACGCAGTGTGGCTTTGATAGAAGGGGAGTGACGCAGTGTGTGGGGCAAGGTGACGCAGTGTGACTGTTCCAAAGTGAGGGTGTGGTGCAGTGACAATGCATATACTGTATGCCTGTGCATGGTGGAAGGGGTAGGGGGCGTGCTGCAGTATACTGCTATGGGATAAGACAGCAAAGTGCGTTGTTTTGGTGCAGTGAGACAGTTTGTGTCATTAAATGTCTAATTTAGGGGGTGTGGCACTGCCTATCTATGTGGTGCAATATGACAGCATATCTATATGGTGCAGTGTGTCAGGATGCCCTTGCCAATCACATCAAAATAATTTCTGCCAGCTGCTTTATGCTTAATCCTCATGATAGGGTCTGTTTCTTCCATAGGAAACCATCCAGCAGCTGGATAATGAGCTGAGAGGAACAAAATGGGAAATGTCCCGCCACCTGAGGGAATACCAGGACCTGCTCAATGTCAAGATGGCTCTGGATATAGAAATTGCTGCATACAGGTACCGGGGCAGAGCCAGCAGAATATTAATAGCACTGCAGAGGCTGCAGGGAGCAGCAGGATGGGAAAAACTTTCACATCTCAGGGTGTGGGAGGGAAACAGGGAGGATTGCAGCCTATCAGGAAGCAGACAAGCAATGCAGAGAAATCCTCATATATTGTCCCAAACTGAGTAATGCATGAGAAGCTCTCATTTACAAGATTGTGTATATTAAACATTTTTTTGCGGGAATTTCTGCAGAGAAATGATTACAGAAATGATAGCAAGGCAAAACACATTCAAGAATAAAGGGGACACTGTTTAGAGGGCATTGCAAAGTTCCTGTAAAACATTTATCAACATACAAATACACAGATATAAAGAGAATTTATTACATGCAATGTATGGCTGGGTATAAAATGACAAATTATTACCCAGATTTACATCTAAGCCACTAAAGTTAGTGTACAAATGTAGGTATCGTTAAACTGTGTTCTAATTTGGTTAAATTATAAAGTTCTATGGTCAGTGCAGCTGAGCTTGTATTTGTCATTCAAGGACAGATTCATCAGGTTCAAGTTTACAAGCAGCACAGTACTAGAAAGGGGAAGGCAAAAGCAGATGGGTAAAGCAAGACAAATTAAGAAATGTAGTCATTTACATAACATTACTGAGAATATAATACATTACAAATGGGAAATGTATGGCAAAAATTATAAACAGCATTTGCCGTGCAGATGGATTCTAGATAACATAAACACCCTGATGTAATGAATATTTGATTTTCTGGGTATATTTAATAAAGAAAGACACAAATACCTATCACACTTTATCTATGGATAATTGCAATAGAGAAAAGGATTGCTGCTCTCAAAGCTTCCGAACCTTCACAGGAAAGTGTCCCGCCCTACTAGGAGCTGACAGGTGCTGGCTCTGCACAAGTTTGATGAGGAAAAATATCCTGGACGGCCGCACTCCGTGAAAAGGCATCTTTATTGTAGAAAATAAAATAAAATCCAGTGTACAGCAGTCAAATTATATAGGGAAACAGGGGAGAATAGCTAACGCGTTTCACGTCAATCAATGCTTAGTCATCTATGACTAAGCATCGATTGATGTGAAACGCGGTAGCTATTCTCCCCTGTTTCTCTATATGATTTGACTGCTGTACACTGGATTTTATTTTATTTTCTACAATAAAGATGCCTTTTTCACGGAGTGCGGCCGTCCAGCATATTTTTCCTCATCAAATATGGATGATTGCACTTTGATCATTTTTTTTATTCCTTGGACTACCTAACCCTTTATTAAACACTTTTCCAACACATTAGAATTTAAAACCCTAAGTGGACTCATGCACACTTTTGTGGGCTAAGCAAAATTCAGCCAATCAGTTCATGAAGAATTCATTTTATTTTTTTATTTTTTTGTGTCATAACGCACATGTTGCTGAGATGATTCTCATGTTGTGGTTAATTCTAAATGAACTGATAGACTGCTTCTTCTCAAAACCTAATTCAACCTACAAAATGTTTTCCTCCATTTTATACCATTAATGGGAATATTTTAAAGGATTAATATAGCACAGTGGGTGTAAAGTGACAGCTGTTAATGGGATTCTAGTCCCATGGGCTTACTTGGGCAGTGATGTCATAAGACTGCTTTATGCCCCCATGCAGTTTAAAAGCATTACAGGAACAAAGGAAATACCACATACAAAATACAGCCAAATTAGGCCCACAGGCTTCCCTAATCTGTAGTGACAATAACACACAGTACGCATTTATTACTGAGCTGGACAACTAAGATCTGATTTCTAATTGGTTATTGCATATTTATTCATAGCAATGCTTTTTGCACTTCCCAAATGTATTCAACTGGGCAATTTTAAAAAACTGGATACGTTGACCATAGAAACCAATTACATTTCTTAGCTCATCTTAAAATTCATGAATTTGGAGTTGTGGCTAGTTACAAAATCTTTACTTTGCTTTTTTTTTAAAAGCCTCACCATCTTCAAGAAAGTGTGAAACTGTTAGATTAATAAATATCTTTAAGTTTACAAAGTTGATGAAATCCTTGTTCTAATAAATCTACAATTGTCTTAATAGGAAACTTTTGGAAGGGGAAGAAACCCGCTACAGTTCATTCTCCAGCATTCCCTCCGGCCCCTCAGCTTCATCCAGACAGGCACCTATCATGATATCCTCCACCCGAGTACAACATTCACGAGCTGAGGCACCAAGAGTTAAAGTGCAACACAAATTTGTTGAGGAGATCATTGAGGAGACCAAAGTTGAAGATGAGAGATCAGACATGGAGGCAGCTTTGGCTGCTATGGCAGAAGAGTTTGCAGCAGGTCTTTTAGATGGAGATGAGCAGAAGGAAGATGAAGTAGAGGACGAGAAAGAGGGAGAAGGAGAAGAAGAGGGAGAAGGAGAAGAAGAGGGAGAAGGTGAGGTTGAAGAGGAGATTGTAGCAGCTGTAAAATCCACAGTACAGGCAGCAGCACCAGGAGAGGAAGAGGAGGAAAAGAAGGAAGAGGCAGAAGAAGAGGGAGAGAAGGCAGAGGAAGAAGCAGAGGAGGAAGGTGAGAAAGGAGAAGAAGAGGGAGAAGGGGAAGGAGAAAAAGAAGAAGAAGAAGCAGAGGAGGAAGGGGAGAAAGAGGAAGAAGCAGAAGCAGCAGAGGGGGAGGTAGAGGAAGAGGAAAAGGAAGAAGAAACGGCAGAAGAAGCAGCAGCAGCAGAGGGTGAAGAAGAGGAGGGAAAGACAGAAGAAGAAGAGGGTGAAAAGGCAGACGATGAGGGAGACAAAGAGGAAGCAGAAGAAGAGAAAGAGGAGGTAGCAGAAGAAGAAGGTGGTGAGGAAGAAGCAGAAGCAGAAGAAGCTGGAAAGGAGGAAGAGGAGGGTGAGAAAGAGGAAGGAGAGGGAGAGCAGGAGGCAGAAGGAGAAGAAGAGGCTACAGAGGATGCACAGGAAGATGAAGTAGTAGAAGAGCCTTTTGTGGAGACTAAAATTGTGAGGGTAAAAGCTGAGGTACAGGAGAAAGTAGCAGAGGAGGAAGCAGAGGAAGATAAAGAGGGTGGGGATGAGGAAGAGGGAGAGAAGGGAAAGGAAGAAACTGAGGAAAAAGCTGGAGATGAGGAAGAAGGAGGAGATGCAGCTGAGAGCTCTGAACATCAGGAAGAGGAGAAAGGAGAGTCAGAGGAGAAGGAAGAGGAAGCAGAAGGAGAAACCAAAGAAGATGAGGAAGCTGGAGAAGACAAAGAAGAAGGTGAAGCAGAGGAGGAGAAAGCTGGATCCCCTGAAGAGAAAAGTGTGGAGGAGACTGTCACTGTGTCCAAGGCAGCTTCTGTGGGAACAGAGAAAGGTGATGTAAAGGAACAAGAACCGGAAGCAGAGGAAGCGAGTAGCCCCAGGGACGATGGAAAGGAAGATACAGCAGTGAACGGAGATGTTGAAGAGGAGAGTGAAGAGAGTGAGGACAAAGGTGTAGTTACCAATGGCCTGGATGACAGTACGTCAGAGGATAAAGATGGTGGAAAGAGCCAAACTGTTGTAATCACCAAAAAGATTGAAACCACAACCAGCGAGGGTGAGGATGGTATCAAATACATCACCAAGTCAGTGACTGTCACCCAGAAAGTGGAGGAACATGAAGAGACCATCCAGGAGAAGTCAGTGTCCACAAAGAAGGTAGAGAAAGTCACATCACATGCAGTGGTCGAGGAAGTCTCTGAGAATAAGTGAACATATAGTCATAGCACTTCCAGCAAGCAGCAGCAGGACTGAAAAAGCCATAAGATAAACTGCATGTAACGTGACAGCTTCTAATGGGCTTCTAGCAGATGGGGTTCTCTCGTGGGGTGGGGGCTCCAGACACTGTAATATTACTTTCTGTGCAATATTCGGGGCGGGGAAATGCATGCAAGCCTCAGATTTACCCCTCCCACACAACTTGGTGAATTCACAATAAAAAAGCAAACAGGTGCATGAATTGTGAAAAGGACAAACATAGATGAGAGTTTCCTAAGTTGATGTGGGCCTGGGTGAGCGTTAATGATTTGAGGGTCCTCAGCTGAATTATGCAAAGAACTAACTGAGCCAAAAATGGGAGGGAGGGGACCATGAAACGGAAGTTTTCTCGCCTTAATAAATGAAATCTATCCTTATGTTTACCTCACTGGTGCAATTAACAGACTGCAGGTCATGGGAGAACCTGAATGAGTTTAACACAACTTGCTGACAGTTTATGTAAAAGCAAGCCTAGCTCAATAAAAGGTAATATTGGAACTATTGCATTGTGTCTCATTGTTTGAAAATATTTTCAATAATTTGCAAAAAGTGATTCCAAAATAGGTATATTGTCATTCTAAAGAGCTGGCAAACCAATAATTTTGAGTGTTCATTCTGCTATTTTGTGGTAAGGAAAAGGATTTAGGTGAATCCTGATCATTAGAATGTACTGGTAAATTAAGCCATTGAAGGCCATATTAAACAAGGCGGGTATAATATTTAAAGTTGAACTTGAGCCTTGCCTTTAGTGTTTGCACAATTGTACAGCCTCCTCTCCTGTATTTAAATTGCTTACTCTGATTTCACTATGCATTATGAGTCTGCCTCATTTCCTGGCTAGAGGTGTCCAGTATCATCTAGCTCTTTCCTCCCCAGCATGACTGTCTCTTTGATTCACTGGATTTCAGTTCTTTATTCATGGAGGCTCAGCTTATATGTGAGTGCTACCTAGGGCAGACTGCATTTGGATGCAACCTGCCTAGGAACACCCACTCCCCACAGGCTGACATCCCCTCCTCAGAGCATTTTGATATTTGCATAACTGTTTACAAGAGCCAGCTCATTTCTTGCTTCAGGACTAAGGGCTCTTTAGAGGAATACTGAAACAGATTTGGTTGTGATGTTTTGAGAAAGTTAGATACAGCACCCTCCCAGCCACTCTCATCAGCCATGATCTGCTTGCATAGCATATAGAAGCACAAATAAGCAGTGATGACTAGTTCTAACATAAAGTAGGTAATGAAAATCGAAATAATTTTTTTGAACATTTTATTAGCATGATAACGAGGTAGAAAGTAGGAACCAGGGAAGGCACAACATGAAGGGATTAAACCTCAGTTTCAACTGAATCATTATGGTAAGCTAAAATCAGATTGCTTGTTAAGGGTTTCTACATTTTATGTATCATTAGTTGTCCTTCAACCTGCGTTGAGAGAAAAACATAGGATGCCACCCTTGAACTCAGCTTCTGAAAATGCATGGCACCTGGCTGTTTTGTTTGATCCAATAGTATTCTGATATTATTCTGATTTTACATGCTTAAATGCGTGTTTCAATTCCGAGACTAGAGAAGTGCTAAACTAGTGACAACCAAGCAACTAGCATTTTCAGAACTAGGTTATTTAAATTAAAGCCTATTTGTGTTTCTCTGATGTGACTACTCCAAAAACTACGCCAGTACTGCATGTTCTCGTTTAATAATAGTTATAACCTCTCATTTTGCACTATGCTGCAAAAGATTTTACTAAGCTGTTTGTTGATTTTTTTTATATTGATATAATTAATTTTCTTATGTTGTATCAGTAAATTGTCTTTAATTTTAAGATAAATAAAGACAATTTATTATCAAACAAAGCCACTTGTATCTAGATATGTTTTAAGCCTAGATCGATCCAGTTTGGTTTTTACTAAAAGCAGCCATATTTATACTCTATATCAGGGAATAATATGCTACTTAATATGCATAGAGTTAGCATATTACAAAAAACAATAGCATGCTACAAATCAGCAATAGCAGCAAATCAGCTTTCATTAGTTTAATATATAATTGGTTGCTGTGGGTTATGTTTACACACAGTAAACCTTTTTTCTTAGCAGGCATTTCATAGCATAAGCTCAATAACGGGAAACATTCCAAATCCATGCAAGTCTCAAAAGTAAATAATAAAATAACATATTAACACATTTATGGAGACCTCAATTCATGCTATAATATAAGTTTATCAATTCATTAGTAGCAAGACGTATGAATAGGTGGGAACAATATAGTAAATGTGCTTTCTGTGTGTTCTTCTAACCAGTTCAAATTACATATGACAAGCTTTACTTTAAAACTGTTTTATTAAACAAGATCTATTTGCATGTAGAAGCTGGACAGAGGGTGAAGTAAGCCTAATCTGAAAGATATTTGCTTGCCATTCTGGATACAGGATGGTATCCTTAGGACTTCTTCTCATAGTGCTATCAATAGCAGTTCTGATGTTCGCCCTTGCTCAACATTTTTTGGGCTGAGGCCAAGCCAGGACCAACAACACCATTATAAACACTAGCTGCCACTATATGTTTTAGGTGATAAACTGACAATGATGGATATCACATTACCTCTACCCTTCAATGCTGTACAGGATTTAGGTTAGCCACAAGTATATCCATAGGTATAGGACTTGTGGGCAACTTCTCATTTTACAACCTGCAATGTATGTAGTGAGGGATAGAACACTTTCAAGAAGCAACCCTGTCATCTTTCAGCTAGTGCATACTGGAGCAAACAGCTGGACAGATGGTGAAGTGATTACCTCCTCTTTTGTTGCCTCTTGCAAGGTGCTGTCTAGGAGAAGAACTTGCATCATAGTGGAAATGGCCACTATTGGCACCATATTATTTAAAGAATTGAACAAAGAATGTATTACTGTTAGTTGTTAAGAATGGACTCCATGCAAACAGATAAATACCTACTTGTGGTACAATGGGAATTCCATTGTAATGGTCATCAGTCATTTTTAGAATCAAGAAAGACACCATTGGCAAACAGCATTTAGTCCCTTAACCTCCACTGCATTAGCCTGCTTATTGGGGAATAGACACACCAATGAGGTGTTCTCTCTGCTAATTCTGCTTTTCACTGCAGTGGAGTCTGGTTGGTTCCTACTGCTCTCTTAGATGGAGTGCTGCCATTGAGGGGATGAAATCAAGACAAATTTGGATAATTACAGTAGTGGCACTTAACATATGCACCACAGAGGGAAAAACTGAGAATTCCATTTAGCCTTAGGATCACTGCACAATAATGCTAATTCTAAAGAATCAACAAATAGGGGGTTATTTACGAAAGGCAAATCCACTTTGCAATACAAGTACACTGCAAGTGCACTTGAAAGTGCACTTGGAAGTGCAGTCACTGTAGATCTGAGGTGGACATGCAAGGAAAATAAAAACAGCATTTTAGCTTGAACGTGAATGGATGATAAAATCAGCAGAGCTTCCCCTTACTTCAGATCTACAGCGATTGCACTTTCGAGTGTACTTGCAGTGCACTTGTAATGCAAAGTGGATTTGCCTTTCATAAATAACCCCCAAAGAGCCAAGAGCAGGCCATGTTTCCAAGGTTTAAATGCTCTAAATGTACCTAAATACAGGTTATTAAAGATACAGTATTTTTGATATTAGGAGTTTAACCAGAAAGTTTTTCTTTGGGCCAAACTGCAAATGTATGCTATGGTAGAAATAACAAGGTCCTATGGAGTGACAACCCCCCTTCATACATGGAACTAAACAGTGTAAGTAGGAAAATTCGGAAGCCTCCCTCATTCATAAAAATCACTCGTGAGCATCTCAAATATATATATATACCCAGGTTGTATGGAAAAGCCTGTACTAGTTAGATATATTTTAGAACATACAGCTGACTTGTTAAGCACAAAGGCCATATGTGAAACATAACAAGACCATAGAAAAGAAAAAGCCTCCATGAATGTCAGCAACGGGCACTGTTGCTGTATAATAATAGAAACTATTTTATTACATCAAGATATCAAAAGACATTAAATATCACAAACATACATCATATCATTTCTAAAAATAAATATGTTTTAATGTTTTTAATATTCAATGTCTTTTGATATATTATTGATTCAATAGTACATTTTATCGCGTTGCATTAGAGGGCTTCTTTCCTTTTCTTCTTTAAAGCGACTCTGTCGCAAAACCAAACATGCCAATCAAAGATGTACCTGTAAAAGAGAAAGTAAATACTGTTCCTGGCTCCCACACTGCAGAATGTCATTCCAATGCAAAGAAATCATCCCCCAAAGTCTTCCTAGAAACTAACACTTCGGGAGTGTCAGTCTCCTGGTCACTTGCTCTGTACAGTGGTTCCATTTGCCAGTCTCCACATCATAGCAAGACACAGTAGGACAGAATGTAAGAAGCTCACTGGATAACTGTCAGGATAAACTGTTATTTTTCTGTAGTTGCTGTGTCTTTAATGAGGAAAAAACATGCAGAAATGTCCATGCATTGCAAAGATGTACTGAGGGCCTGTTCAGATCTGTGCTCTTTTGCCGTGCTAAAATGCACTTTCCCAGAGCATGGGAAGTGCATGTAAAATAGCCCCCTTTAAATGCTATGCAATTTTTTGCATGCACTTTTGAAAAGTCCTGCTTCACCTTCAGTGTGTTTTGTGGAAAACACCCCAAAATGTACCTTTCACTATAGTAAATTATAGCACACCGAAAATGCACGGAAAACGCAACACGCATTTTTCTAAGTGCATTTTTTGAGTTACATGTCCATTTTTCCCAGGTGAAGAAACCACATGCAAAATGCATTATGTGTTGTGTTTAATTTGAACAAAATGCCTTAAAAATGCACAAAAAACGCTATATGTGTTTTCAAACAATGCATATCGCATTTTAAACCTCACAGATGTAAACAAGCCTATTATGCATTTTTTTTATTATGCCCAGACATTAACTTTAAACCTTTTTATATTGACATGCACAAAGACACCAACACACTGGGGTTGATTAACTAAAGGCAACTATACTATCCACTTCAAGTGCATTTGCTCTGGATCTGAGGGGAAGCTCTGAAATGAGGAGAAGCTCTGCTGATTTCTAACATCCACACATGTACAAGCAAAAATGCAGTTTTTTTAATTTTCCTTGCATGTGATTGGGTATTCTTTGCAAAGTGAAGCTTTACCTCATTTACTAAGCTCTGGAGCAACTGCACTTGCATTGCACAGTGTATTTGCCTTTTGTAAATCAGCTCCAGAGTCTGATCATCATAGGAAAGTTGTGGTGACCATGATTGCTCCATGCAATGTACTGAAGATACATTTAACCATTTAAAATGGTGACACTCAAATAATCACAAAACTGTAATAACTGGTGATCTGAGTGAAACTATTATTTGACTTTAAGCGAGATAAGAGGGATACATTACCGCAAAGAAATCTGCAGCCTCACAGATAAAGTAAACCAACAAGTTCTAATGCAAGCTGAAGTATTATGTTTGCTTGTTTTTAGCACATCCAAATGGACCCTTAATACAGAGAAGCGATAACCCTTCTCATGAAAACAACATGCATACTGTATACTGTATGGTGTTCTTGCCCCTAACTTCCAACTGCTTTTCTTGGTGACCAGACCCTCTAAAAACTTCATAGCTGAAGAAGTTTAAGTTGGGCCAGGCTACCAGACAATGTGTGGGTAGACACACAGGCTTGGGAATTTAAAAAAGCCTGACAACACTTCTCTGGAGGTATGGTTCTTTAAAATGCCCTGGTAAAAAAAATCCTTGCTGCTCGTCTTGGCAACTTTACTGACCTGTGTGGTAGATTCAAATAGGTATTAGCATCACTTTTACAAAGCTATTTTAAGTTATTATTGCACCAAATTTGAAAATAATCACTTTCAGTTCATAGATAATAAAACTGGAGGCAGTTAAGATGAACTCTAACTTGGTGTACAGAGACAGGCCAGAGTGCCTCTCTCTTTACACTGTGTAGCAGATGGTGTGTTTGCTGACGCTACCCCCTCCCCACTCCACCTGTCACTAATTGTTAAAGATGCTGTTGGCTTTACAGTCGACTAGCAACCAGTGATGCTGACAGTAGACGGAACCTGTTGGGGAAGCTGAGACACTAGTTCCCCATCAGGTCCATTCTCTGCTTGGTATTTGCAGCACACTGTGGGCAGGTTCTAAAGCCAACAACAGGTTGTATATTGGCTATGGATCTGCCCACTGCCTGCTGTCAATCACAAGGGAAGCAGACCTGATGGAGAACTAGTGCCTATAAATCCCAATCAGGCTGCGCCCAACCAGCTTCATAAATTCTCAGCTGCTGCATGACAGCTACAGTGGTGGGGGGGAAACTTAGCTGCACTGAGGAGAGTGGGTTAATATGGCAAAAATGTGGTTTCTGCCACATATTTATGTACCTGTTTACAACTGGTACATGAGTCTGTTGCCCGCAACATTTGTTGTATGGATGCATGATGGAATTCCAAAGAGTGTCATAGAGTGAGTTTTCTCTGCCCACCTCCCCATCCTCTGGCTGAGAAGTTCAGATACAGTATATGAAAACAAACTGTCATATAAAATAATTCAATTGTAAGGCAGTTTTTAAAAATGACTAAGCAACTACAAGGTTTCTTTAAAGTAACAAACATGCCTATACTTACCTGCTCTGAGCAAGGGTTTTGCACAGAGCGTCCCAATTCTCCTTTTCTGGGGTACCCGGGTGGTGTTCCTGGCTCCTCCTCCTGATCAAGTGCCCCCACAGAGACCCACATTCCATCAGGGCACTCGTGCGGGCACGCTCCCGAGTCCATTGACACAGACAGAAGGACTCGCCCCCGCCCCTGGCTCCCGTGTCACTGGATTTGAATGATAGCAGCAGGAGCCAATGGCTTCTGCTGCTATCAATCTATCCAATGAGGACCCGAGATAGAGGCTGGAGCTGCTGGGCTTGTGCTCGTCGCTGGAGGGGGGCTCTGGGGGCCTACTCCTTTAAAGTAGATGTAAACCCTAACTGGGTGATATGTAGATCACTAAAGTACTCTGCATCATAAATAATTGTTGTTTTTTGTTGTAGAAAATATTGGTTTTTTTCATCCTTTTTTGCATCTTAGCACTGTCAATCCCATCCAGACTTTTTTTGCAGCTACTTTCTGTCTACATGCACTGCAGTGTAGGCTGCATATCTATACTCAAGGAGGGTTCCTGATGGTGAAAATTGGCATGGCCACTTTTAGAATTCACAGAAAATGTATGTGACTGTGTGACAACAAAGAATAACTGGGAGATGAAGGCAGAGAGGTTGCTTTCCCAGATAGCAAACAATTGAGCTGCAAGTTTGAAAATGACTTGCTAAGCTATTGATAGACTTGCCAGGCTTCACAAGTTTGTTGCACAATTGCAGCAAGTCCCCATTGCATGACTCCAGATCAAACATTCTGCAAGTCGGCTGCAAGTTCTGGTTCAGTTATTGTTATGTCCCTTAGACACGGGGTCTCTCAGAGTTTTGCTAGCAATGCTAAAGTATCTGCTCAGCAAGTTACACACAGGCCAGATGAACTTCTTAACCATGGAAGGGTTTATTACTCACTCAGAACATGATGACTTGTTACATAGAGTCCTAATACAACAGGATTCTGTCATTACCAGATGTAATCCCTTCTGTCCATCATGCTGCTGCTGCTTCCAGTCTCACACACCACTCTCACTGCTTCCTGGTACAACCCCTTCCCAGCATGCATCAGGAGAAAAAGGTGAAGGGTCACACAGTGTTCCAGCACAAACATTACATCTCCTCTTTTTCCCATAAAAACAAAAAAACAAAAAAACAATAGGAAAAAAATAAATAAAATAAACATAACAATAGAACAAAATACTCAACACATAAAATAACAAGGCAAGCAGGATCAGTTCAGCAAGTAGTATCTCCAACTCAGTTCTGTGGCTCCTGCATCACGTTACGAGCCCTTTGTCTCTGTTTCCTGACCTCCAAAGTGTCCCGTAAGATTTCAGTGCTTTGCCAACGAGGAGTTTGATGTCTTTGGCGGGCAGACTTACGAAGTGGCACAGCACCAGGAGGGGTAGAGGCTGTCAAAGGTTCTGGAGGTGTCAGTGGGTGTCCAACAGACAAATCAGTCTCTGCAACTCCAGGCACATGTCCGGGCTCCTCAGGAATACGGTCACCAACCGCTTCAAGAGTTGGTTGTAAACTTGTAGGATCATGCCAGACACCATGCCATATGTCACCAGTAGAGCCCTGAGTAGACTCTGGTGGTTGGGTAGAAAGAGAGGTCGGGTTTGTTTCTACTGGCAGGCAAATGCGCTTTCTCAATTGCAAAAGGTATCTTCGAACACAAACGCCATTCTCCAGGCGAACAAGGTACATTCCGAAACCATACAAGATCACCAGCACGGAATCCAGGACGGCCTGGCGGAGAAGGTGTCGGTGACTGTTCCTGTGGATGAACTAAATCCAGTTTGGTGCGGAGATGCCTGCCAAACATAAGAAAAGCTGGGGACAGCCCAGTAGTAGCGTGTTTTGTGTTTCGGTACATAGTCAAGAACTCCAGAAGCTTCTCCTCTGACAGTCCAACCTGGTCCAGAGTGGACAGTAAGTGCTTCTTAAACGTCTGCACAAACCGTTCTGCCAGCCCATTTGAGGCTGGATGATAAGGAGCTGTTTTGTAGTGTTGGATGCCCAAGCCACTGAGGAAGGATTGAAACTCATGCGATGTAAATTGAGTCCCATTGTCCGAGACTATGGCTGTTGGCAAGCCATATTGAGCAAAGAGCTTCCTTAAGACTAGAATGGTAGCAACTGAGGTAACAGAAGGCATTTGAAAAACCTCCGGCCATTTTGAATGTGCATCTACCACGATCAAATACATTTTACCCTGGATTGGGCCAGCAAAATCAAGATGGAGTCTTGACCACGGTTCTGTCGCCATGGCCAAGGTAGCAGGGTTCCTTTCTTTTGGGGTTGCTGAGCTTGACAGCACCCAGGACATTGAGCCACATAATCTTCAATTGCTGTGTCCATTTGGGGCCACCAAACATAGCTCCGGGCTCGCTGCTTCATGCGCACCACACCAGGATGGCCCTCATGCAGTATCCTTAGCATGGTTGGTTGCAAATACTGAGGTATAATCACTCTGTTGCCCCACTGTAGGCAACCAGCATGAGTCACAAGCTCACATTTTCTGGCAAAGTACGGACGAAATTCACCTGGGACTTTCTCTGGCCATCCAGCCTGAACATATGAGAATATCTGAGACAGGACGGGATCTGTGACTGTATGTCTGGCAATTAAGGAGGTGGACATGCAGGATTTCGGCCTGTGTATTTCCACTATGCGTACGTCTCTTGGTGAGTGGTCTCCAATTGGCAATCTGGAAAACGCATCTGCATTGCCATGGGCATCATGGGAGCGGTATCTGATAGAATAAGTATTAGCTCCCAAGAATAAAGCATACCTTTGTAAGCGAGATGCGGTTGTTGTAGAAATTCCTTTCTGAGGGTTCAGTATTGACAACAGAGGTTTGTGGTCAGTGATAAGTGTAAACTCCCGACCATAGATGTACGTATGAAATTTTTTTGTGGCCCATACAATGGCCAAAGCTTCCTTGTCTATCTGGGAGTAGTTTTGCTCTGCTGAGGTTAAAGACCTGGAGGCAAAAGAAATGGGGCGCTCTGTGCCATCTGGCATGACATGGGAAAGCACAGCACCCAGTCCATAAGGCGAGGCGTCACAAGCCAAGGTGACGTGTTTCTTTAAATCATAGTGGACCAGAACTCGATAAGACAGAATGAGTTCTTTAGAAAGCCGAAAAGCTTCTTCACATTTGGCTGTCCATATCCATTTAGCTCTTGCATCCAGTAAGCGATGTAATGGGTAAAGCTGGTGTGCTAGGTTCGGCAAGAAACGGTGGTAGTAATTTAGGAGGCCAAGGTAGGACCTGAGCTGTGTGACATTCTGGGGAGTAGGGGCATGGGTAAGGGCTTTAACCTTTTCTTCAGTAGTGTGTAACCCATGTCTGTCCACAGTGTGGGCACAAAATTCTAGCCGAGACTTTAGAAATTCGCATTTTGAAAGATTGATACGTAAACCATACCTTTGGAGTCTCTCTAGCACAGCTTCAACATTCTTTCTGTGTTCTTCATCAGTGGGATCAGTGATGAGCATGTCATCTAGTAGACATTGAGTGAAAGGTATGCCTGCCAGGACCTCATCCATGATTCGCTGCCAGATGGCTGGAGCTGGGGCTATGCCAAAAACCATGCGGTTATATTGGAATAATCCTTTATGAGTGTTAATGGTGAACAGATGGCGTGAATCTGGGTGTACTTGCAGTTGCAGGTAAGCTTGCTTTAAGTCTATTTTTGTAAACTTTTGCCCCTCAGCCAATGAGCTAAATAGATCTTCAAGTCGAGGCAATGGGTATTGATCCACAAGAAGTTGGTTGTTCAGGGCAACCCTGAAATCTCCACAAATTCTAATGTCTCCATTCTTTTTCTTGACAGGCACAATTGGCGATGCCCATTCACTTCTATCAACTTTAGTTATGATCTTTTCAGCCAATAGGTGGTCCAGCTCTGCTTCCACTTTCTTTCTCAAGGCAAAAGGTACTGATCTTGCCTTACAAAAACGAGGTGTAGCACCCGGCTTCAAGAGGAGGTGGGCCATTTTTCCTTTTACTGTGCCCAAAGAGTCCTCAAAAAAAAACCTTTAAGCGTGACTTCAGGGATTCCACCCAATGGTCTACCTCAGAAAGCAATGTACATTGGGCAATGGCAAGAGGAGGCATGCCCAGGGCTTTGATCCAGTCCCTACCGTACAGCGGAGGACCTCCTTTATTGACAACATAAAGGCGTAGAGTTTGACTGCGGTTGCCTAATGTAACAAGGGGTTTCACATAACCCAAGGGCTGTAGTAGTTCCTTGCTGTAGGTTTGTAGTGTGAGATTTGTAGGTTGGAGCGGTAAGGACAGACCCGATGCCTTTAAATCAGTCCATGAAATGACAGACACTGCCGCCCCTGTATCAACATCCATGGAGACAGGACAGCCATTGAGTGTGACATCCACTTTAATCGCAGGAGTACTCTCAGCTACCCGAAACAGTCCAACATGCTGGACACAGGTTTCCTCATCAGAGCTGGAGCCGTGATTGTCAGTATCCATATGAAATGTCTGTTTACGTTTAACTTTTGTGGTAGTGTTCGGGGAGAATGAGCTGCGGCAAACACGCCCAATATGGCCAGTCTTTCCACAAAGAAAACAAATGACATCCTTGAACTTGCAAGCAGGTGCACTGTGAGTAGTGTTACCACAACGGTAGCAAGTTGGTGTCCTAGAGACAGAAGAATTAGGGTGGCTAGGTTTAGGAAGATTTGGGGACGGGCGTCTTGGGTGTCGGGTGATAGCAGAGTGGAATATTTCCTCTCCCTGGTTGGCAGGAGTTTCAGGTGGTGCCTTCAGTAGGGTGGCGTCCCGTGTAGCCAACTCCATGACCGTAGCAAGGTCAGTGGCTTTCGTCAGAGTCAAGTCGGGTTCTGTGAGTAAACGTTTCTGTATGGCTGGGTCGCAGAGTCCCATGACAAACATGTCACGGAGAGCCGTCTGCAGGTAGTCTCCAAACTGACAAGTGGCAGCTAGTTTACGTAAAGCAATGATATAAGTCTTTATGTCCTCCCTGGCATGCTGCCTTCTACTGTAGAATTTAAACCGCTCTGCAATCTCTAATGGCTTTGGGTTGTAGTGCTCATGTAGCTTCTGAATTAACTCAGGCAGGGGCTTAGAGGCCGGCTTGTCTGGAGAAATGAGGTCTCTGAGAGTGCCATATGCAGCTTGACCCAATATTGTGAGGAAAACTGCAACCTTCTTTTCTGCAGCCACACTATTTGCTTCCATATACTGCTCCAGCCTCTCTACCCAGGAGCTCCATGATTCAGCAGCAGGATCAAATGGTTGAATAAACCCTATGAAGGCCATGTGTGCTAAAATCCACAATCCTCGTCGCCACTGTTATGTCCCTTAGACACGGGGTCTCTCAGAGTTTTGCTAGCAATGCTAAAGTATCTGCTCAGCAAGTTACACACAGGCCAGATGAACTTCTTAACCATGGAAGGGTTTATTACTCACTCAGAACATGATGACTTGTTACATAGAGTCCTAATACAACAGGATTCTGTCATTACCAGATGTAATCCCTTCTGTCCATCATGCTGCTGCTGCTTCCAGTCTCACACACCACTCTCACTACTTCCTGGTACAACCCCTTCCCAGCATGCATCAGGAGAAAAAGGTGAAGGGTCACACAGTGTTCCAGCACAAACATTACAGTTATGTTGTGCAATAGTAATCCCACCACAGGGCATAGTTGCCAACAGTCACGGATTGGCCGGGACATTCCCGGGATTCAAACCCTTTTCCCGGATTAATTTTGTCCCGGCCAATGTCCCGGCCAATCCGTTTTTTCCCGGTTTCCACGACTTTGGCCGCCGCGGGCCGACGCCGCTAGAGATCCACGGCCGGCGGAGACAATGTCTCCGCCGGCCGCCATTTTAAAGAAGACCAAAACCAGGATGTAGTACAATAGAAAATAAAGCTGCTGCGGCGCCGCCCATACCCCGCGTCTCCCCGTGGGTGGGCGGCGCCGCAGCAGCTTTATCTTCTATTGTACTACATCCGTGTTTTGGCTGGCCGGCCGGCCACCCCCCCGCCCCGCCCCGCCCCGCTGCAGGTCTGTCTGTAATGGAAAGGGGCGGGGGTGGGCGGCGCCACAGCTTCATTTTTTGTGCAGCCACGCGGTCGGCTCCGCCTCTATTTTGTTCCCCCTCGGGGAAGGGGAAACAGTAATGGCGGTCGAGACAGGAGACACCTGGTTAAGGGGGGACTCCGCTGGGGACGCCTGATGTAAGGGGGGACTCCGCTGGGGACGCCTGTTGTAAGGGGGACTCCGCTGAGGACACCTGATGTAAGGAAGGACTCCGCTGGGGACGCCTGATGTAAGGGGGGACTCCACTGGGGACCCCTGATGTAAGGGGGGACTCCGCTGGGGACGCCTGTTGTAAGGGGGGACTCCGCTGGGGACGCCTGTTGTAAGGGGGGACTCCGCTGGGGACGCCTGTTGTAAGGGGGGACTCCGCTGGGGACGCCTGATGTAAGGGGGGAATCCGCTGGGGACGCCTGATGTAAGGGGGGACTCCACTGGGGATGCCTGATGTAAGGGGGGACTCCACTGGGGATGCCTGATGTAAGGGGGGACTCCGCTGGGGACACCTGATGTAAGGGGGGACTCCGCTGGGGACGCCTGATGTAAGGGGGGACTCCACTGGGGACGCCTGATGTAAGGGGGGACTCCACTGGGGATGCCTGATGTAAGGGGGGACTCCACTGGGGATGCCTGATGTAAGGGGGGACTCCGCTGGGGACGCCTGATGTAAGGGGGACTCCACTGGGGACGCCTGATGTAAGGGGGGACTCCACTGGGGACGCCTGATGTAAGGGGGGACTCCACTGGGGACGCCTGATGTAAGGGGGGACTCCGCTGGGGACACCTGATGTAAGGGGGGACTCCGCTGGGGACACCTGGTTAAGGGGGGACTCCGCTGGGGACGCCTGATGTAAGGGGGGACTCCGCTGGGGACGCCTGTTGTAAGGGGGGACTCCGCTGAGGACACCTGATGTAAGGAAGGACTCCACTGGGGACGCCTGACGTAAGGGGGGACTCCACTGGGGACCCCTGATGTAAGGGGGGACTCCGCTGGGGACGCCTGTTGTAAGGGGGGACTCCGCTGGGGACGCCTGTTGTAAGGGGGGACTCCGCTGGGGACGCCTGTTGTAAGGGGGGACTCCGCTGGGGACGCCTGATGTAAGGGGGGACTCCGCTGGGGACGCCTGATGTAAGGGGGGACTCCACTGGGGATGCCTGATGTAAGGGGGGACTCCACTGGGGATGCCTGATGTAAGGGGGGACTCCGCTGGGGACACCTGATGTAAAGGGGGACTCCGCTGGGGACGCCTGATGTAAGGGGGGACTCCGCTGGGGACACCTGATGTAAGGGGGGACTCCGCTGGGGACACCTGGTTAAGGGGGGACTCCGCTGGGGACGCCTGATGTAAGGGGGGACTCCGCTGGGGACGCCTGTTGTAAGGGGGGACTCCGCTGAGGACACCTGATGTAAGGAAGGACTCCGCTGGGGACGCCTGACGTAAGGGGGGACTCCACTGGGGACCCCTGATGTAAGGGGGGACTCCGCTGGGGACGCCTGTTGTAAGGGGGGACTCTGCTGGGGACGCCTGTTGTAAGGGGGGACTCCGCTGGGGACGCCTGTTGTAAGGGGGGACTCCGCTGGGGACGCCTGATGTAAGGGGGGACTCCGCTGGGGACGCCTGATGTAAGGGGGGACTCCACTGGGGATGCCTGATGTAAGGGGGGACTCCACTGGGGATGCCTGATGTAAGGGGGGACTCTGCTGGGGACACCTGATGTAAGGGGGGACTCCGCTGGGGACGCCTGATGTAAGGGGGGACTCCACTGGGGACGCCTGATGTAAGGGGGGACTCCACTGGGGACGCCTGATGTAAGGGGGGACTCCACTGGGGATGCCTGATGTAAGGGGGGACTCCACTGGGGATGCCTGATGTAAGGGGGGACTCCACTGGGGACGCCTGATGTAAGGGGGGACTCCACTGGGGACGCCTGATGTAAGGGGGGACTCCGCTGGGGACGCCTGATGTAAGGGGGACTCCGCTGGGGACACCTGATGTAAGGGGGGACTCCGCTGGGGACACCTGATGTAAGGGGGGACTCCACTGGGGACGCCTGATGTAAGGGGGGACTCCACTGGGGATGCCTGATGTAAGGGGGGACTCCACTGGGGATGCCTGATGTAAGGGGGGACTCCGCTGGGGACGCCTGATGTAAGGGGGGACTCCGCTGGGGACACCTGATGTAAGGGGGGACTCCGCTGGGGACACCTGATGTAAGGGGGGACTCCGCTGGGTACGCCTGATGTAAGGAAGGACTCCGCTGGGTAAAGCTGATGTAAGGACGGACTCCATTGGGGGCACCTGATGGCATCTGGTGGCAGGCGACGTGGCAGGTGACACACTTGGGGCTTACAGTGATTCGGCATTATGGTGAGTTGAATGATTTAATTTTATATTACAATGTAATAATAGAAATAATGCACTTCAATCATCCTGACACCGTAACAACCATGGTGTCGGGATGATTGAAGCGCCAACAGGTGTTTTGGAGTATACTTATCTGCCAATTTTGTTACACATTTCTATTGTGGTGTAGGATCTGGCTTCTTTCTTTCTATTTCTTTCTCTCTCTTTCTCTCACCTCGGACTGTAGCCACACCCCTTTGAACCACGCCCATTTAAGCCACACCCACGATCATGCGTAAACCACGGCCATTTTTCGCCGCGGCGCGCGAAGCATTTTCCATTTCAACATGACACGCCTACAAACGAATGCCCCGCCCCCTAATTATAGCAAGGCTCCGCCTCAATACAAAAAAAGGGTCCCAGATGTTTTTTTTCCAATGTTGGCAACTATGACAGGGGTCAACTAGAACTTGTGCTCAGTGGCGTAGCGTGGGTTGTCAGCGCCCGGGGCAAGGCAAGTAATCTGCGCCCCCCCCCCAACCTGCAGACTTTTAGCACTCCCCGAGTCCCTTCCTTTCCTACAATAGTACTGACCAACCTGATTTCTACACTGACCACTACACTAACCTATCCGATTCCTACACCGACCAACCTGATTCCTTCGCCGACCACTACACTGACCAACCTGATTCCTATCCTGCCCACCCCACTACACTACAATGTCCACTAAACTGCACTACACTACACTGCCAACTAAACCCCACTACACTGCCCACCCCATCACACTGCCCACTAAACTACACTACACTACCCACCCCACCACACTACACTGCCCACCCCACTACTCACTAAACTCCACTACACTGCCCACTAAACTTCACTACACTACACTGCCCACTAAACTCCACTACACTGCCCACTAAACTCCACCCCACTACATTGCCCACTAAACTCCACTACACCACAATGCCCACTAAACTCCACTACATCACACTGCCCACTAAACTCCACTACACTACACTGCCCACTAAACTCCACTACACTGCCCACTAAACTCCACCCCACTACATTGCCCACTAAACTCCACTACACCACACTGTCCACTAAACTCCACTACATCACACTGCCCACTAAACTCCACTACACTACACTGCCCACTAAACTCCACTACACTACACTGCCCACTAAACTCCACTACACTGCCCACTAAACTCCACCCCACTACATTGCCCACTAAACTCCACTACACTGCCCACTAAACTCCACCCCACTACACTGCCCACTAAACTCCACCCCACTACATTGCCCACTAAACTCCACTACACTACACCACACTGCCCACTAAACTCCACTACACTGCCCACTAAACTCCACTACACTGCCCACTAAACTCCACTACACTACACTGCCCACTAAACTCCACTACACTACACTGCCCACTAAACTCCACCCCACTACACTGCCCACTAAACTCCACCCCACTACACTGCCCACTAAATTCCACCCCACTACACTGCCCACTAAACTCCACTACACTGCCCACCCTACTACACTACACTATACTGCCCACTACACTACACTGCCCACTAAACTCCACTACACTGCACTACCCACCACACTATACTGCCTACCCCACTACACTACACTGCCTACCCAGCTACACTGTCCACTAAACTTCACTACTCTACACTACACTGCCCACCCCACTACACTACAATGTCCACCCCACTTACACTACAATGCCCACCCCACTTACACTACAATGCCCACCCCACTTACACTGCACTACAATGCCCACCCCACACCCCACTTACACTTACACTACAATGCCCACCCCACTTACACTACACTACAATGCCCACCCCACACCCCACTTACACTTACACTACAATGCCCACCCCACTTACACTGCACTACAATGCCCACCCCACACCCCACTTACACTTACACTACAATGCCCACCCCACTTACACTGCACTACAATGCCCACCCCACACCCCACTTACACTTACACTACAATGCCCACCCCACTAACACTACATTGTCCACCCCACTACACTGCCCACTACACTACACTGCCTACCCCACTACACTACAATGCCCACCCCACACCCCACTACAATGCCCACCCCACTACACTGTCCACTAAACTTCACTACTCTACAATGTCTACCCCACTTACACTACACTGCCCACCCCACTACACTACAATGTCCACCCCACTTACATTACAATGCCCACCCCACCAACACTACAATGCCCCCCACTACACTACACACCCCACTTACACTACACTGCCCACCCCATACATTACATTCATTTAACCATTTAACCCCTTACATGCTGAAAGCCCTGGGGATACACCATGAAGCTCAATAAAAGATTAATCCGATTCCTGCAGCAGGAGGGGGGGGGCTTGGAGCGAGCTTTTGGCATGTAACTGTCTGTACTGTGTGTTCTTGCTGGCTGGCAATTGCAGTGCACTAACAAGTGGCTAACAAGTGGCATGGCGCGGGTGGCGTGACTCTAACTAACTGGCTGCTTTGATCTGAGATGGCTCCCGGCCTCCCTCACAGGCTCACTCGTGACTCACCTCCTTTTTCTGTTGTCCATCGGTATGCCACACTGCCGAGTGCCAGATGAAGTCCACTGCGTACTTCCAGATCCGGCGCGGTTAGGAGGAAGGGTGGAAGAGAAGATTACAGAAGTGCGGGCGGAACTCCTCCAGGAGCAGCCTTCGCGCATGCGCCGCCCGCGTTTAAGGACTGGCCAGCCCTGCAGCAGCACATGATCACATTCGCCCAATCAGAGGGCGCCAGCTGCCGCAACATGGCAGCCGGGAAACAGTGACACAGGGACCGGGGACACAGAATTGAGAAGTGATAGAAACTAACTGGTGCGGGATTTCGTGCCCCCCCAATGTTGCGCCCGGGCCACGGCCCCCCCTGCCCCCCCCCCCCACGCTACGCCTCTGCTTGTGCTTAAAGCGGAGGTGCAGCTTGTATTTTTGTTTTTTAAAGTCAGCAGCTACTAACAGTGTAGCTGCTGACTTTTAATAAGGACACTTAACTGTCCTACTCGCCCGCGATGTCGGTCCCGCCACGGCGATCGATCGCTGCTGCCAGGCTCCCGGCTCCTCCATCCTGACTAAGGGAAACAGGCTGTGAAGCCTTATGGCTTCACTGCCCGTTTCCTACTGCGCATGCACCACTCGCACGGCGCTTTGTGAATGGGCGGCTTGCCTCCTGGGATACACACAGTTCCCAGAAGCCAGCGTGCCCCATTCACAAGAAGAGGAAGCGGAAGGAGACCCACCGCGGACGAGAAGAGGCACATTAGAGGCAGATTAGGGGACTTCCGCTTAGCAACAGGCATTTAGGGTGAGTATAATTTTTTTTATTTTTTCTATACATTTTTATTTTTATTTTTTTAGGATTTTTAATGTAAACATTTTTTCAGGGTGGACCTCTGCTTTAAAGAACACAACATACAGGGATATGGCAAATAATTATTGACACTAAGACACGTACACTTACACAGGTTAAACTGCATGGACTATTGTCTTTATTCAACCTTACCTACTATGTAACCTACTATGTAAGTCCTCTGCAAGTGTACAACTAGCCAGTGAAAATGTGCAGCAAGTTAACAAGACTTACAATTCAACACTGCCACATTTGTAACAAGTTATCTTTGATATCTGGGTTACTAAAGGCAAATAGATTGTACACTTTGCAAGTACAGTTGCACTCTACAAGGGCAGTTGCTCCAGAGCTTAAAGAGTGTGTAAACCCAACTTTTCATACTCCTGATTAGTGTTGGGCAAACAATTCAGGCTGAGCATAAGTTTGGCCCGAACAGTGGCTGTGCGCCACATGTTGCATTCTAAGCCACGATTGGCTGAAGCTATGAAGGCTTTGCCCAATTAGGACACAAAACACTGTCAGAGCCATGATTGGAGAAAGCCACGATGACTTAGGCCAATCATGGCTCATTACTCATAGACCCACCCCCCACTATAAAAGGTTCCTTCCCAGAGGAGCCATTTGCAGTGTGATATTGGAGTGGAGATAAATAGAACAGGGCTCTGTTTATTGCTACTAGCAAGTAGTGATGAGCCGAACACCCCCGGGTTCGGTTCGCACCAGAACCCGCGAACGGACCGAAAGTTCGCGCGAACATTAGAACCCTATTAAATACAATGGATGCGAACGTTCGGATTCTAAAGTGCTAATTATAACGACTATTATCCATGTTATTGTCCGAAACAGAGTTTGGGAACCCGGCTTCTGCACCAGGGGACATGTATAAATGCAAAAAGAAGTTTTAAAAACGGACGTTTTCCGGGAGCAGTCATTTTAATGATGCATAAAGTGAAAAAAAAAAGACAAATATTCCTTTAAATATTGTACCTGGGGGGTGTCTAAAGTATGCCTGTGAAGTGCCACGTGTTTCCCGTGTTTAGAACTGTCCCTGCACAAAATAACATTTCTAAAGGGAAAAAAGTCATTTAAAACTGCTTGCGGCTTTAATGTAATGTCTGGTCCCGGTAATATGGATGAAAATCTTTAGGAAAAATGGCATAGCTACCCCATCAACCCCCCCCCCTACCCCAGCCCATTACCAGCCCCTTTGGGTCTTGTATGGATATTAAGGGGAACCCCGCACACAAAATAAAAAAGGACCTATATACTCTGAACAGCCGTATACAGGCGGTGCATACAAGACAGGGACTGTAGATTTGTTCTTATGTAGAATCTGTTTATAATTTTGAACAGCTGCATTGTTTAAGTGGAGCTCCATGGCAAATTCCTTTTTTTTAGTTTTTTGTAAAACATAGGGAACGGTTATCACCCCTGTCACATTTTTTTTGCTGTCTGTGCCCCTGTTCAGAACATTTCACCTCACTTTGCGTCCCAATGACAACTGTTTTTGAAATGTGGTGTTTTTATTGAAACAAGGATTGGTGATAAACCATCAGTAGAGAGGAGACACCTTTCTCCCATATTAATTCTTACAGGAGAGAATTTTCCTTCCAAGGGGTAGATTTCCTCTCACTTCCTGTTGTCTTCTTCCGTTTGCAAGTAGTAGTAGTTTGTAAGTTGGATGTTTGAAAGTAGGGACCTTCCGTATATACTCAGCAGAAATTGGCCCCTTAGGTGTTGGTGTTGGCACAACACTGAAAGCACTCACAGTTATTCTTGGTGGGTGCTGGAACGCCCTTCTGTCAAGTATAATATCAGGAATTGTAATAACATATAATTGTTGATCAGTGGTAGTAAAAATTGGGCCTTTGATGGTGGTGCTGGTGCCCCAACACTGTAAGGCCTGACAGTTACTCTTGGTGGGCGCAGCAATGGTCCCTGCTGTGAATTATTAGATCAATAATTATAATTGCATGCCCCTGTTGAACAGGGGCTGAAAAATTGGGCCTTTGGTGGTGGTGGTGGTGGTGATGGTGGTGCTGGTGCCACAACACTGTAAGGCCTGACAGTTACTCTTGGTGGGCGCAGCAATGCTCCCTGCTGTGAATTATTAGATCAATAATTATAATTGCATGCCCCTGTTGAACAGGGGCTGAAAAATTGGGCCTTTGGTGGTGGTGGTGATGGTGGTGCTGGTGCCACAACACTGTAAGGCCTGACAGTTACTCTTGGTGGGCGCAGCAATGCTCCCTGCTGTGAATTATTAGATCAATAATTATAATTGCATGCCCCTGTTGAACAGGGGCTGAAAAATTGGGCCTTTGGTGGTGGTGGTGGTGGTGATGGTGGTGCTGGTGCCACAACACTGTAAGGCCTGACAGTTACTCTTGGTGGGCGCAGCAATGCTCCCTGCTGTGAATTATTAGATCAATAATTATAATTGCATGCCCCTGTTGAACAGGGGCTGAAAAATTGGGCCTTAGGCACTGGTGGCACAACACTGCAACCCCTCACAGATACTGTACTTGGAGCACAGCAATGAGGCCTGTTGCAAAGTATTGCATCAAAAATTTTATTTACACGCCCCTGTTAAACAGGGGCTGAAAAATTGGGCCTTAGCCACTGGTGGCGTCACCCATAAACCAAAATGATCTTCCAAGCTATCATCGTTAATCGTATCATTGAGGAGGAGGAGGAGGATAGCCAGTCAACATAACAGCACAGGCACTCAGCATCAGCATCAGTCTTGAAGGGATGTGACATTTTAAAATCAATTAGTCTGTTATATCAGCATCTGGTGTGTGGTAGCTGGTGGTGATCCAAGACTGGTTCATCTTGATGAAAGTCAGTCGATCAACCGAGTCGGTGGACAGGCGCACCCTGTGATCCGTGACAAATCCTCCAGCAGCACTGAATGTGCGTTCTGAAAGAACGCTGGATGCAGGACAGGCCAGTAGCTCAATTGCATACTGTGCAAGCTCTGGCCAGTGATCCATCCTCAAGACCCAGTAAGCCAGAGGATTTTCGGTGGGGAAGGTGTCCAAGTCTGACCTTGCCCCTAGGTATTCCTGCACCATGTATATCAGACGCTGGCGATGGTTGCTGGAACCGATCATACTTTGGGGCTGCGGACTAAAGAATTATCTGAACGCATCGGTCAGACGGCCACCTTCCCCACCGCTCCTTCTTTGACTGCCCGAAGCCTCAGCAACTCGTTGTCCAGGACCAGGAGTTTGTAACCTCCCAGTCTCTGGGAACGCGTTGCACAGACCTTTCTGCAAGGCCTCCCGGAGTTGTCTCATCCTCTGCTCCCTCTGCGACGGTACGATAAGGTCCGCAACCTTACCCTTGTACCGTGGATCAAGGAGAGTGGCCAGCCAGTAATGGTCCCTCTCCTTGATCCGAAGAATACGAGGATCCTTCCGCAGACTTTGCAGGATCAGGGAGGCCATGCAGCGTACGTTAGCTGAGGCATTCAGTCCGGAGTCCTCTGGGTCACTAAGGACGACATGATCCGCAGCCACCTCCTCTCAGCCACGTACAAGTCCACTGGTTTCTTGGGACTGTAAATCATCCCTAAAAGACTGCTGCTGATGATGCTGAGTGCCAGCCTCCACCTCCATGCTGACACAATCCTCCTCCTCCTCCTCCTCTTCCTGTGCGATGGGTGGGACAGAAGGAACACTGTCTGGGTAAAGGGGGCCTTGAGAGGCAAGGAAGTCCTCCTCTTCCTGCCTCTGTTCTGCCTCAAGTGCCCTGTCCATTATTCCACGCAGCGTGTGCTCCAACAGGTGGACAAGAGGTACAGTGTCACTGATGCATGCACTGTCACTGCTCACCATCCTCGTGGCCTCCTCAAATGGTGCCAGGACAGTGCATGCATCCCTGATCATGCCCCACTGGCGTGGTGAAAAAAACCCGCGCTCCCCTGACCCTGTCCTGGTGCCGTAGTCGCACAGGTACTCATTGATGGCCCTCTGCTGCGTGTGCAGCCGCTGCAGCATGGCCAACATTGAGTTCCACCTGGTGGGCATGTCACATATAAGGCGGTTCTTGGGCAGGTTCAACTCCTTTTGAAGCTCAGCCAGGCGAGCACTGGCATTATAAGATCTGCGGAAATGCACACAGACTTTCCTGGCCTGCCTCAGGACATCCTGTAAGCCCGGGTACCTGCCCAAGAACCGCTGCACCACCAGGTTAAGGACGTGAGCCATACAGGGCACATGGGTCAGTTGTCCCTGTCGGAGGGCGGAGAGGAGGTTGGTGCCATTGTCGCAAACCACCATTCCTGGCTTAAGCTGGTGTGGCGTCAACCACCTCTCGGCCTGCCCCTGCAGAGCAGACAGGACCTCTGCCCCAGTGTGGCTCCTGTCCCCCAAACACACCAGCGCAAGCACGGCATGGCATCTTTTTGCCTGCGTACTTGCGTAGCCCCTTGAACGCCTACGGAGCACCGCTGGTTCCGAGGACAAACCACAGGAAGAGGCCATGGAGGAAGAAGAAGAGGAGGGGGTGGAGGAGAGAGGTGTGTCACAACCAGTAGTATCATTTTGGAGGCGTGGCGGTGGAACAACCTCCAACACTACTGCACCTTGTCCTGCATCCTTCCCAGCTGCCAAAAGAGTGACCCAATGGGCCGTGAAAGAAAGGTAACGTCCCTGTCCATGCCTGCTGGACCATGAGTCAGCGGTAATATGCACCTTACCGCTGACCGCCCTGTCCAGCGAGGCCAAGACATTGCCTTCCACATGCCTGTAGAGAGCCGGAATAGCCTTCCGTGCGAAAAAGTGTCATTTGGGAACCTGCCACTGAGGAACCGCACATTGCACAAACTCACGGAAGGGGGCCGAGTCTACCAACTGAAAAGGCAGCAGTTGAAGCGCTAGCAATTTAGCCAAGCTAGCATTCAACCGCTGGGCATGTGGATGGCTGGGAGTGAACTTCTTTAGACGGTCCAGCAGCTGGGGCAGGGAAATTTGCCTGCTAGAATCGGACGTTGGTGTACTGCTAGCAGAGTGCCCGCAAGTACTTGCCTGTGACACACCTAATTCTACACCTTCATTCCTCTCAGAGCAGGTTTCAGAGAGGAGTGAAGGTATAGTGGGGTTGGAGATCCCAGCTGATGCGGTGCAAGAAGAGGTCAGCTTTGTTCTTTGGTGTGGGTCTTTAAGGTAGGCTTGCCAACGAGCTGCATGGCAGGTCAACATATGTCTGATCAAGCATGTGGTGCCCAAGCGGCTGATGTTTTGGCCACGCGATATACGCTTCAGACATATGTTGCAAACAGCAGCTGTGCGATCTGATGCACTCGCCTCAAAAAAGGCCCACACCAAAGAACTTTTTGAATGACGGGCAGAGGCAGCGCCCTGCACAGGCGGAGCTCTGCGGTGTGATTCCGTCGGTGTGCTGCCCATACGCTGGCCACTCAAGGGCATCCTGCCTCGTTGGAGATGTGCCTCCTCCTCATCCTCCTCCTCCTCCTCTCTCCTATTAGGCACTCACGTGGAGTCAGTGACCTCATCATCCCCTCCCTCCTCATCACTGGAGCCAATCTGGCAGTATGCTGCAGCTGCTGGAACATGACTGCCAGATTGGTGTCCTTCTTGAGCATCCCCTCTCTCTGCTCTCACGCTGCTGCCTTCCTCTAGCTGGGTATCATCATCAGATCCTTCCAAACGCTGGGCATCCTCCTGGAGCATGTACCCAACACTGTGCTCAAACAGTTCGGGGGACTCCTCAGGAGGAGGGCATGGTGGGTCTAGGGAAGGATTGACTAATGAAGATAATGATACCAGAGAAGAGGACGCTTTGGCAGCTGCTTTGCCAATACCCTGAGCCTGGGTGAGAGAGGATGAGGAGGATGAGGTGGGCTTGGTCATCCACTCTACCAAGTCTTCGGCATGATGTGGCTCAACATGTCCAGCTGCCGAAAACAAGGACAAGCGTGTCCCATGGCCATGTGCTGATGACAATGCACCGCGTACACGACCAGCACTGTTGCCCCCAGACACAGAGCCTGCTTGCCCTCTTTTTTTGCCTCCTGACTGTCTGCCTCTCCTTGGTTGCCTTCCAGACATTTTAATGGATGGCCTGCAGGGAGATGGGAAAAACAGCAATAAGGGCTACCTTCAGGTGTATATTGTGCAGGAGGCTTAGCAACAATGACACTGACACTGTCCCCTGCCTATCCTTCTCTGTCCCTAAACACAAGGATTGAAAATATGGTTCAGCAAAAAAGTTTTAGAACAGAATAGCACACTGACACTTTCCCTCACTGTCCTACTCTGTCCCTCCCTACAAACAAGATTTAGCACAGAATAGCACACTGATAATTTCTACGAGTGTCCTTCTCTGTCCCTCAACTCAAGGATTGAAAATATGGAACAGCAAAATTGGTTTAGAACAGAATAGCACACTGTCAGTTTCACTCACTGTCCTACTCTGTTCCTCCCTACAAACAAGATTTAGCACAGAATAGCACACTGATAATTTCTACGAGTGTCCTTCTCTGTCCCTCAACTCAAGGATTGAAAATATGGAACAGCAAAATTGGTTTAGAACAGAATAGCACACTGTCAGTTTCACTCACTGTCCTACTCTGTCCCTCCCTACAAACAAGATTTAGCACAGAATAGCACACTGATAATTTCTACGAGTGTCCTTCTCTGTCCCTCAACTCAAGGATTGAAAATATGGTTCAGCAAAATAGTTTTAGAACACAATAGCACACTGACACTTTCCCTCACTGTACCTCTCTGTCCCTCAACTCAAGGATTGAAAATATGGTTCAGCAAAATAGTTTTAGAACAGAATAGCACACTGTCAGTTTCCCTCACTGTACCTCTCTGTCCCTCAACTCAAGGATTGAAAATATGGAACAGCAAAATTGATTTAGAACAGAATAGCACACTGTCAGTTTCACTCACTGTACCTCTCTGTCCCTCAACTCAAGGATTGAAAATATGGTTCAGCAAAATAGTTTTAGAACACAATAGCACACTGACACTTTCCCTCACTGTACCTCTCTGTCCCTCAACTCAAGGATTGAAAATATGGAACAGCAAAATTGGTTTAGAACAGAATAGCACACTGTCAGTTTCACTCACTGTACCTCTCTGTCCCTCAACTCAAGGATTGAAAATATGGTTCAGCAAAATAGTTTTAGAACACAATAGCACACTGACACTTTCCCTCACTGTACCTCTCTGTCCCTCAACTCAAGGATTGAAAATATGGTTCAGCAAAATAGTTTTAGAACAGAATAGAACACTGTCAGTTTCCCTCACTGTACCTCTCTGTCCCTCAACTCAAGGATTGAAAATATGGAACAGCAAAATTGGTTTAGAACAGAATAGCACACTGTCAGTTTCACTCACTGTACCTCTCTGTCCCTCAACTCAAGGATTGAAAATATGGTTCAGCAAAATAGTTTTAGAACACAATAGCACACTGACACTTTCCCTCACTGTACCTCTCTGTCCCTCAACTCAAGGATTGAAAATATGGAACAGCAAAATTGGTTTAGAACAGAATAGCACACTGTCAGTTTCACTCACTGTCCTACTCTGTCCCTCCCTACAAACAAGATTTAGCACAGAATAGCACACTGATAATTTCTACGAGTGTCCTTCTCTGTCCCTCAACTCAAGGATTGAAAATATGGAACAGCAAAATTGGTTTAGAACAGAATAGCACACTGTCAGTTTCACTCACTGTACCTCTCTGTCCCTCAACTCAAGGATTAAAAATATGGTTCAGCAAAATAGTTTTAGAACAGAATAGCACACTGTCAGTTTCCCTCACTGTACCTCTCTGTCCCTCAACTCAAGGATTGAAAATATGGAACAGCAAAATTGATTTAGAACAGAATAGCCCACTGTCAGTTTCACTCACTGTACCTCTCTGTCCCTCAACTCAAGGATTGAAAATATGGTTCAGCAAAATAGTTTTAGAACACAATAGCACACTGACACTTTCCCTCACTGTACCTCTCTGTCCCTCAACTCAAGGATTGAAAATATGGAACAGCAAAATTGGTTTAGAACAGAATAGCACACTGTCAGTTTCACTCACTGTACCTCTCTGTCCCTCAACTCAAGGATTGAAAATATGGTTCAGCAAAATAGTTTTAGAACACAATAGCACACTGACACTTTCCCTCACTGTACCTCTCTGTCCCTCAACTCAAGGATTGAAAATATGGTTCAGCAAAATAGTTTTAGAACAGAATAGCACACTGTCAGTTTCCCTCACTGTACCTCTCTGTCCCTCAACTCAAGGATTGAAAATATGGAACAGCAAAATTGATTTAGAACAGAATAGCACACTGTCAGTTTCACTCACTGTACCTCTCTGTCCCTCAACTCAAGGATTGAAAATATGGTTCAGCAAAATAGTTTTAGAACACAATAGCACACTGACACTTTCCCTCACTGTACCTCTCTGTCCCTCAACTCAAGGATTGAAAATATGGAACAGCAAAATTGGTTTAGAACAGAATAGCACACTGTCAGTTTCACTCACTGTACCTCTCTGTCCCTCAACTCAAGGATTGAAAATATGGTTCAGCAAAATAGTTTTAGAACAGAATAGCACACTGTCAGTTTCCCTCACTGTACCTCTCTGTCCCTCAACTCAAGGATTGAAAATATGGAACAGCAAAATTGATTTAGAACAGAATAGCACACTGTCAGTTTCACTCACTGTACCTCTCTGTCCCTCAACTCAAGGATTGAAAATATGGTTCAGCAAAATAGTTTTAGAACAGAATAGCACACTGTCAGTTTCTCTCACTGTACCTCTCTGTCCCTCAACTCAAGGATTGAAAATATGGAACAGCAAAATTGATTTAGAACAGAATAGCACACTGTCAGTTTCACTCACTGTACCTCTCTGTCCCTCAACTCAAGGATTGAAAATATGGTTCAGCAAAATAGTTTTAGAACACAATAGCACACTGACACTTTCCCTCACTGTACCTCTCTGTCCCTCAACTCAAGGATTGAAAATATGGTTCAGCAAAATAGTTTTAGAACAGAATAGCACACTGTCAGTTTCCCTCACTGTACCTCTCTGTCCCTCAACTCAAGGATTGAAAATATGGAACAGCAAAATTGGTTTAGAACAGAATAGCACACTGTCAGTTTCACTCACTGTACCTCTCTGTCCCTCAACTCAAGGATTGAAAATATGGTTCAACAAAATAGTTTTAGAACACAATAGCACACTGACACTTTCCCTCACTGTACCTCTCTGTCCCTCAACTCAAGGATTGAAAATATGGAACAGCAAAATTGGTTTAGAACAGAATAGCACACTGTCAGTTTCACTCACTGTACCTCTCTGTCCCTCAACTCAAGGATTGAAAATATGGTTCAGCAAAATAGTTTTAGAACACAATAGCACACTGACACTTTCCCTCACTGTACCTCTCTGTCCCTCAACTCAAGGATTGAAAATATGGAACAGCAAAATTGGTTTAGAACAGAATAGCACACTGTCAGTTTCACTCACTGTACCTCTCTGTCCCTCAACTCAAGGATTGAAAATATGGTTCAGCAAAATAGTTTTAGAACACAATAGCACACTGACACTTTCCCTCACTGTACCTCTCTGTCCCTCAACTCAAGGATTGAAAATATGGTTCAGCAAAATAGTTTTAGAACACAATAGCACACTGACACTTTCCCTCACTGTACCTCTCTGTCCCTCAACTCAAGGATTGAAAATATGGTTCAGCAAAATAGTTTTAGAACACAATAGCACACTGACACTTTCCCTCACTGTACCTCTCTGTCCCTCAACTCAAGGATTGAAAATATGGTTCAGCAAAATAGTTTTAGAACAGAATAGCACACTGACACTTTCCCTCACTGTACCTCTCTGTCCCTACAAACAAGGATTAGCACAGAATAGCACACTGTCACTGACACTCTCCCTACCTATCCTTATTTGTCCCTAAACACAAGGAATCCAGGATTAGTAAAGGAAAAAAAATGACACTGTCCCTGCCTATGCTTCTCTTTCCCTGCTCCGGAACACACTACACAAGGCCGCCGCGCTGGCGGCCTTTTATAGTGTGGGGCGTGTACTAAACCCCATCAGCAATAATTGGCCACAGGCATCCTGCCTGTGGCCAATCATTGCTCTCCTCGCTGCCGGTGCTGTGATTGGCCAAGCATGCGGGGTCACAGTGCATGCTTGGCCAATCACAGCGCCTGGATGACACTGCGATGGCGTAGTGCATTGTGGGCCGTTCGCGTCACTAGAATTTGGCGCGAACGGCCCAAATCGTTCGATCTTCGTCGAACGATCGAACAGCCGATGTTCGAGTCGAACGTATGTTCGACTCGAACACGAAGCTCATCCCTACTAGCGAGTTAGTGTGCTATGGTGTGCTATTGTGATTCTATTGTGAGTGTAGTGTGAATATAGTGATAGTGCAGCGGCAGTGTAGTGCGTCCGTGCAGTTTTACTGTAGTGTCAGTGTAGTGCGTGCTGTTTTACTGCAGTATATTGAAGTGTGTCAGTGTAGTTTTACTGCAGCATATTGTAGTATGTCAGTGCAGTTTTACTGCAGTATATTGAAATGCATCAGTACGAAGTTTTACTGCAGTATATTGTAGTGCATTCGTGCAGTTTTACTGCAGTATATTGAAGTGTGTCAGTGTAGTGTGTCAGGCCAATTTTACTGCAGCATATTGTAGTGCGTCCATCCAGTTCTACTGCAGTTTATTGAAGTGTGTCAGGGCAGTTTATTGAAGTGTGTCAGTGTAGTGTGTCAGGCAGTTTTACTGCAGTATATTGTAGCGTATCAGTGCAATTTTACTGCAGTATAATGTAGTGCATCAGTGCAGTTTTACTACAGTATTTTGAAGTGCATCAATGCAGTTTTACTGCAGTATATTGTAGTTTGTCAGTGCAGTTTTACTGCAGTATATTGTAGTGTGTCAGTGCAGTACAGGGACGATATATTTCATTCACAGCACACTGGGTAACTCTGCTTGCAACCAGGAAGGATGCAGGACAGGGCTCAGTGCTGGAGCTTGTTTTGCTGCAACGTCTCCATACAGCTGGTGGGGATGATGCAAGATTTGTCAGCTCCACCCCTTTCTCCTCCTCCACGCCCTCCTCTGATAAATTGTCCTATGAACCATCAGGACCCCCTAAGTGTCCAAGGGGCTATTCAATGAGTCAGGCTAAAAGGTGCCATGCAGTGCTTTAGCTGGTCTGTCTAGGGAACAGGAGCCACACCGGAGCACAGATTCTTTCAGCTCTGCAGGAACAGGCCCACAGGTGCTTCACGCCACGCCAACTTGAGCCAGGTGGTGTGCGATAATAGCACTAATCTCCTCTCCGCCCTTCGACAGGGAAAGTTGACACATGTGCCATGCCTGGCACATGTCCTCAATTTGGTGGTGCAGCGTTTCTTAAACATTTACCCAGGGTTGCAAGATCTTCTGAAACAGGCCAAAAGAGGCTGTAACCATTTCAGGCGGTCATACACAGCCAGTGTTCGGTTGGCTGAAATTCAGCGGGAATTCCACATGCCCGTAAACCACCTGATTTGTGATATGCCCGCCAGTTGGAACTCAATTTAGGCAATGCTGCAGCGGCTGCACATTCAGCAGAGGGCCATCAACGAGTACCTGTGTGAGTATGGCACAACGACAAGCACAGGGCAGCTTGGCTTTTTTCCCCACACCAATGGCTGCTGATAAAGGATGCATGCACTGTACTGTTACCATTTGTGGGGGCAACAAGGATGGTGAGCCATGACAATGCACGCATCATTGACACAATTCCTCTTGTGTTCCGGCTGGAGCAGACTCTGAGGGGCATTTTGGACAGGGCACTCAAGGCAGAGCAGCAGGAGGAAGAGGAGGACTTCCTTTCCTCTCAAGGCCCACTTTATGCATACACCATTCTTGCGACATCACAGAACACACAAGAGGGGAGGAGGAGGAGGATTCTGGCAGTTTTGGAGGCATTGAAGCAGAGAAACACATACGTCAAAGCTTAAGAGATGGGTTTCCATCCCTAGAACCCTTGGAAGTAGTACGTGGCTGGGGGGAGGTAGTTCCAGACACTGTAATCCTCAGGGACCACATGGACCCTGCTTCTCATGCCTCCGCAGTGGGGTGGATAGGCTCCCCTATTCTTCAAAGCTTGTGAAAGGACCCGAGAATTCATTGCATCAAGGAGAAGGATCATTATTGGTTGGCAACCCTCCTTGACCACTATTACAAGGGGAAAGTCTCAGGACTCATCCCATCCCCACAGAGGTAGCAGAGGATGAAATATCTTGAGGACACCTTAAAGAGGAGTTTATGTAACGCCTTTCCAGGCTCTTGTAGGTTACAGTCTGAATGAAAAGTTTGTTTTGAGGCTTCTATTGGTCAAAGGAGAAGCGGTGGAGAAGGGGGCTGTCTCACTGATGCACTTCACATTTTATTTAGTCCTCGGTGCCCAGGGCAGTCAGCTTCCACATCCCATCGGCAGCGTCTGCATCATATTGTGGGAGATTATCTAGAGGCGAAAACAGACATGGAGAGCTTAGCTGTTGACTATCCACTGGGTTACTGGGTCATGAGAATAGACTGCTGGCCAGAACTTGCGCAGTATGCAATTGAGCTTCTGGGCTGCCCTGCATCCAGCGTGCTTTCTGAATGGAAAGTCAGTGCTGCCGGAGGTTTTGTGACAGATAAAAGAGCGCGTCTGTCCACAGACTCTGTTGACCGGCTATCATTTATCAAAATGAATCATTCCTGGATTAGCAGCAACTATCAAGCCCTTGATGCTGATGTCACAGATTAAGTTTTTTTGGGGATGTGGAGACTCTCTTAAGCCCCATACACACTATCAGTTTTCCTGCAGGTTTTTGTCTTCAGGTTTACCAAAACCATCTAATATGATGTCAAACCTTCATAGTTTCAATTCGTATGCAATCAGGCAGGCCCTTGCACTACATGGTTTTGGCAAACCTGAAGACAAAAACCTGCAGGAAAACTGGTAGTGTGTATGGGGCTTAAGACTGTCTAGGCTACCTAGCTTTGTCTGAGTTTATTTTAACTAGAAGACATTTTTTTGTATAGGTTTCATGGGCACAATTAACACTCAATGACCAATTTTTCCTAACCGGTTTGACAGGTGCATACAATTAAAAAAAATTCAGCAAGGCCAATTCTTGCTTTAATAAGGAGTAACTCTATAGGGTTACGGTGCAAAGACACCACCAACACCCAAATCCCAATTTTTCCTCACCTGTTACTTCTATCCAAAGTCTGCGAAACAGAAACTAGAATTTATGTAAAAAATCTTTAATCTTGTTCCGAGTGCACCAAATAGTGGCCTCATCATACAGACTGGCTCACCAAGCTGTTGTTTTCAAAATAAAGAAAGCTTGCAGGGAAAATTTCATTTTTTTTCTTGATAAATGTAATTTTTGCTGCAGCAGGCTCTATACACGGTACAGATGGGCCACTTTACAGGCAGACTAAGGAGACCCCCAGGCACTATATTTAAATACATTTTTCATTTTTATTGTTTCACTTTAAGCATCATTAAACTACTTGTCATTTAAAAATTATATTATATTTTTTGCATTAGAATATGTCCCCCAAGGCAGTACTCTGATCCTCATACCATTTGCATGCCCAATAACTTGCATATAAGCCTTCAAAATGGGCACTTTTTATTTTTCCGGTTCAGGTCCCATAGACTTTAATGGGGTTTGTTGTTTGGCTCCGAACTTTTGTGATGTTCAAACACTCTGGCACGAACCGAACCAGGGGGTGTTCAGTAGGGGTGTTTAAAATAATCATTTAATCTATGTATCACGATTCAGCCTTAAATCATTCTGCATCGATGCAGAGAATAGCTGAATTGCAATTGCATCGATGATGTCATTCCGGCGCGCCTCTGTCAGAGTAATCCCTTCCCTCCCTCCTCCTCTTCGCCTGTATGTCACGGAGCTTGCATCTGAAATGCCCAGGGTGGCCACTCACTATTGCCTGGATCACACACAGTGGGCATCTCCCATTGTGTCATGGAGTTTTGATTTAAATATCCAGGCGCACGCGTCCTCCCCTCCTCCTCCTCCAGCCGCCACTGTAACAAAGTCCTGCCTCCTAGACTGGTGCCTGTGATAGACAGCACACTGATTCAATGCCGGTGTTCTGTCAAAAGAACCAACTTGTCAAAATCTCCAATTATGTCACTTCCGGTTTCTCTCCAGCAACAGTAATTGTAGATTTCAATGACGTGCCTCTTTTCATAGAACACAGCCAGGGTATACAGTACAGTGGACAATGAGTTGGCTGTTTTGATTCAATGGCTAAGAAGTAAAAAAGTTGTTGCCTCCTTGGAAGCGGCCATCTTGCTTGTTACTAGCAGGTGGACTAACAATGTCCACTCATTATATTGTCTACTGTAGTGTAGATGGCTGTGTTCTGTGTAATCAGGCATGTTGTCAAAATCTGCAATTACTGTTGCTGGAAAGAAACCGGAAGTGATGTAATTGGAAATTTTGACGAGTTGGCTCTTTTGACAGAACACCGGGAAATTGAATCAGTGTGATGTGTAGCATAGGAGCCGGTCTAGAAGGCGGGACTTTGATACAGCAGCCACTGGATGAGGAGGATGGAGGGGAGGATAGGTGCACCAGGATATTCAAATCAAAGCTCCGAGACACAGCGGGAGATGCCTGCTGTGTGTGAGCCAGGCAATGGTGAGTCTGCATTTAATGGGAACTGTGAGGTTGCATTTGATGGGCACAGTGAGGCTGCACTTGAAGGGCACAGTGAGGCTGCATTGATGGGCACAGTGAGGCTGCAATTGATGGATACAGTGAGGCTGCAATTGATGGGCACAATGAGATTTCATTTGATGGGCACAGTGAGGTTGCATTGATGGGCACAGTAAGGCTGCATTGATGGGCACAGTGAAGACCAATCGTGAGACCAGTAAAGGTGTGCAGCTCTAGTGTTCAGCCCATCTCTATTCCTGAAATGTTCCTGCTGTACCATGTACTTGTATAAAAAAAAAGTATCCTGTTTTCTTTGTATTGCTTCCTTTGTGTGAAATCCCTGGTGTTCCTGCCAGTCCCTCTGCTTTCCTATTCAAATTTGACCATACTAAGCAAGAGAACACACCGTGGTCAGTTCTCCTGCTACAGTGCCTTGAAGAAGTATCCATACCCCTGGAATTTTTTCCACATTTTGTCATGTTACAACCAATAACGTGAATGTATTTTATAGGGATTTTATGTGATAGACCAACACAAAGTGGCACATAATTGTGAAATGGAAGGAAAATGATAACTGGTTTTCAAAAGGAAAGGGTGGAGTGCATTTGTATTCTGCCCCCTTTACTCTGATACCCCTAACTAAAATCTAGTGGAACCAATTGCCTTCAGAAGTCACCTAATTAGTAAATTAAGTCCACATGTGTGTAATTTAATCTCAGTAAACATACAGCTGTTCTGTGAAGCCCTCAGAGGTTTGTTAGAGAACCTTAGTGAACAAACAGCATCATGAAGGCCAAGGAACAAACTAGACAGGTCAGGGAAAAGTTGTGGAGAAGTTTAAAGCAGAGTTAGGTTATATAAAAATATCCCAAGCTTTGAACATCTCACGGAGCACTGTTTAATCCATCATCCGAAAATTGAGTATGACACAACTGCAAACCTACCAAGACATGGCCATCCACCTAATCTGACAGGCCGGGCAAAGAGAGCATTAATGAGAGAAGCAGCCAAGAGGCCCATGGTAACAACAGAGATTCACAGCTCAGGTGGGAGAATCTGTTAGTCGTGCACAAATCTGGTCTTTATGGAAGAGTGGCAAGAAGAAAGCCATTGTTGAAAGAAAGCGATAATAGTCCCTTTTGCAGTTTGTGAGAAGCCAAGTGGGGGACACAGCAAACATGTGGAAGAAGGTGCCCTGGTCAGATGAGACCAAAATTTAACTTTTTGGCCTAAAAGCAAAACGCTATGAAAAAAGAACTATGAACTATGAATTCTATGAAAACTAACACTGCACATCACCCTGAACACACCATCCCCACCGTGAAACATGGTGGTGGCAGCATCATGTGGGGATGCTTTTCTTCAGCATGGACTTGGAAGCTGGTCAGAGTTGATGGGAAGATGGATGCAGCCAAATACAGGGCAATCTTAGAAGAAAACCTGTTAGAGTCTGCAAAAGACTTTAGACTGCGGTAGAGGTTCATCGTTCAGCAGAGCAACGACTCTAAACATACAGCCAGAGCTACAATGGAATGTATGTACTGGTTTAGATCAAAGCATATTCATGTGTTAGAATGGCCCAGTCAAAGTCCAGACCTAAATCCAATTGAGAATCTGTGGCAAGACTTGAAAATTGCTGCTCACAGAAACGCTCTATCCAATCTGACAGAGCTTGAGCTATTTTGCAAAGACAAATAAGCAAAAAGTTCTCTCTCTAGATGTACAAAGCTGGTAGAGACATCCCCAAACCAAAAAGACTTGCAGCTGTAATTGCAGTGAAAGGTGGTTCTACAAAGTATTGACTCAGGGGGGCTGAATACAAATGCACGCCACACTTTTAAGATATTTATTTGTAAAAAATGTTGAAAACAATTTATCATTTTCCTTCCACTTCTCAACTATGTGTCACTTTGTGTTGGTCTATCACATAAAATCTCAATAATAGACATTAACAATTTTGGTTGTAACATGGCAAAATGTGGAAAATTTAATTTCAAGGGGTATGAATATTTTTTCAAGGCACTGTATCCTTGGAACTCAGCCTGCTCTCCTCCAATGATCAGACTTGTTCTGACACCCCCCCCCCCCCCCCACACACACACACACACACACACACACAGACTGTCACTGAGAAGCTCAGTGTTCGGCTGTTTGCCTCCCCCAGGTCTTATGTAGCTGAGAATAGAGGGAATGCCATCACTTAAAAAAAAAAGGGGGGGGGGAGATTTATACGTTTTTTTTATATCTATACACAAATGTTTTGCCTCTCTATTCTATTTTAAACTGATTGGGTTGTTTTACAAGGTGAGGTTTTACGTATATCTTAAACACTTGCCGACCGCCGCACACACATACTGTATACAGTTGATACTCGAAAAATTAGAATATCGTACAAAAGTTCATTTATTTCACTAATGCAACTTAAAAGGTGAAACTAATATATGAGAGAGACTCATTACATGCAAAGCAAGATAGTTGAGTCGTGATTTGTCATAATTGTGGTGATTATGGCTTATAGCTCATGAAAACCCCAAATCCACAATCTCCGAAAATTAGAATATTACATGCAATCAATAAAACAAGGATTGTACATAGAACAATATCGGACCTCTGAAAAGTATAAGCATGCATATGTACTCAGTACTTGATTTGGGCCCCTTTTGTAGCAATTACTGCCTCAATGCGGCATGGCATGGAAGCTATCAGCCTGTGGCACTGCTGAGGTGTTATGGAAGACCAGGATGCTTCAATAGCGGCCTTCAGCTCTTCTGCATTGTTCGGTCTCATGTCTCTCATCTTTCTCCTGGCAATGCCCCATATTCTCTATGGCAGGCATGTCCAAAGTCCGGCCCGCGGGCCGGTTTTATACGGCCCCCACTTGCAATTTGTTTTTATCACTTTTGTGACCCCCCAAGCTCCACACAGGGTAAGGATGAGCTTGGTTTAAAAAAAAAATATATACATATATTCTCTAATCCCTGAGCGCCTCTCACTGATAAACTGGGCGTGTTGCTGGGGCATGTTCCAAAGCCCATTGGGAAGCGTGCATCACCAATAACAGACACTGAGTCATTTCCCGGTCCACAGCTGCAGAGCTCTGTGTCTCAGTGCCTGTGATTGGCGGCGGTGATTGGCTACGGCGCTGCATGCTGTCAGCGTCCTAGCAGGCTCGTCAGAGGTCATCGAGGATTTCTCAGGGGATAAGATAAGTTTACTACTGTAACGGATATAAAGCGAATATTTCAATATATATAAGAATTTTAAAAAAGGAGCTCATCCTTGCCCTGATCGGAGCTTGGGGGCCACAGAAGAGATAAGAGCAAATAAGGGCAAATTACAAGTGGGGTCAGAGAGAATATAAAATATAAAAAAAAAATAATAAATAGCTCATCCTTGCCCTGAGTGGAGCTTAGGGGCCACAGAAGAGATAAAGGCCAGATTTCTCAGGGGATAGAGAAAATATATATTTTTTACAACCTGAGCTCATCCTTACCCTGAGCGGAGCTTTGGGATTTGTTGGGGACCAAAGAGGAGATATATATATTCACCACACGCAGCCACAAAGTTAGGAGAATTCTTGTTGGGCAGTGCATTAGTGCTCGGACGAACACACTTACACTGAATTTTAATGGTTCAAAGAATGTCAGGCAAAATGGTCAGCCCTCAGGCACGTTCACTTTATCTAATCTGGCCCTCTTTCAAAAAAGTTTGGACACCCCTGCTCTATGGGGTTCAGGTCAGGCGAGTTTGCTGGCCAATCAAGCACAGTAATCCCACGTTCATTGAACCAGGTTTTGGTGCTTTTGGCAGTGTGGGCAGGTGCCAAGTCCTGCTGGAAAATGAAGTCAGCATCCCCATAGAACTCATCTGTGGAAGGAAGCATGAAGTGCTCCAAAATCTCCTGGTAGACAGCTGTGTTGACCCCGGACTTAACCACTTGACCACTGGGCACTTAAACCCCCTTAATAACCAGACCAATTTTCAGCTTTCGGTGCTCTCACATTTTGAATGACAATTACTCAGTCATACAACACTGTACCCATATGAAATTTTTGTCCTTTTTTTCACACAAATAGAGCTTTCTTTTGGTGGTATTTAATCACTGTTGGGTTTTTTATTTTTTGCGCTATAAGAGAAAAAAGACTGAAAATTTTGTAAAAAAATGATTTTTTTTTCGTTTCTGTTATAAAATTTTGCAAATTACTATTTTTTCTTCATAAATTTTGGCCAAAATTTATACTGCTACATATCTTTGGTAAAAATAAGTACAAATTGGTGTATATTATTTGGTCTTTGTGAAAGTTATAGAGTCCACAAGCTATGGTGCCAATATCTGAAAATTGATCACACCTGAAGTACTGACGGCCTATCTCAATTCTTGAGACCCTAACATGCCAGAAAAGTACAAATACCCCCCAAATGACCCCTTTTTGGAAAGAAGACATTCCAAGGTATTCAGAAAGAGGCATTGTGAGTTTTTTGAAGTTGTCATTTTTTCCCACAATTCTTTGCAAAATCAAGATTTTTTTTTTCTCTTTTTTTTTTTTCACAAAATTGTCATATTAGCAGGTTATTTCTCACACACAGCATATGCATTCCACAAATTACACCCCAAAACACATTCTGCTATTACTCCCGAGTATGGCGATACCACATGTGTGAGACTTTTACACAGCGTGGCCACATACAGAGGCCCAACATGCAGGGAGCACCTTCAGGCGTTCTGGAGCACCAAGGCCAATTCTGACATTTCTCTCCTACATGTAAAAATCATCATTTATTTGCTATAAAATTACATAGAACCCCAAAACATTATATATGTTTTTTTAGAAAAGACCTTAGAGAATATAATGGTGGTTGTAGCAACTTTTTATCTCGCACGATATTTGCGCAGCAATTTTTTTAACGCGTTTTTTACGGAAAAAAAATGTTTTGTGCTTAAAAAAAAAAAAAAACAGTAAAGTTAGCCCAATGTTTTTGCATAATGTGAAAGATGAAGTTACGCCGAGTAAATAGATACCTAACATGTCACCCTTAAAAATTGCACACACTCGTGGAATGGGGCCAAACTTCGCTACTTAAAAAATCCCCATAGGCGACGCTTTAAATATTTTTACTGGTTACATGTTTTGAGTTACAGAGGAGGTCTAGGGCCAAAATGATTGCTCTCGCTCTAACGTTCGCAGAGATACCTCACATGTGTGGTTTGAAAACCGTTTTCATATGTGGGCGGGACTTACGTATGCGTTCGCTTCTGTATGCGAGCTCACGGGGACAGGGGCGCTTTAAAAAAAAAAAAAAAAATTTATTCTTCATTTTACTTTATTTATTTTAGTTTGACATGTTTTTCTGCCCTAAACATTTTTTTGATCACTTTTATACCTATTACAAGGAACGTAAACATCCCTTGTAATAGGAATATGGCATGACAGGTCCTCTTTACAGTGAGATATGGGGGGGGGGGGGGTGTCAATAAGACCCCACATCTCACCTCTAGGCTGGGAAGCCTGAAAAAAATACAAAAAAAAAAAACAACAATCCTGGCTTTGATCGTAGCGGTGAGTCGGTAGAAGCACCGGAGGGCGGCGGGGGGGGGGGGGGGGACATCCCCTCTCGCCTCCCGTAAGAATGATCAAGCGGCGTAACAGCCGCTATGATTGTTCTTATGGTGTAGGGAATCGCCGGCTGAAAAAGCCGATATCTGAATGATGCCTGTAGCTGCAGGCATCATTCAGATATCCCCGCACAAAGTCAAGGACGTCATATGACGGCCGGAGGGCGGGAAGTGGTTATTGCAGAGTATTGCCGGGCATTGCGGAGTATTGCCGGGCATTGCGGAGTATTGCCGGGCATTGCGGAGTATTGCCGGGCATTGCGGAGTATTGCAGGGCATTGCGGAGTATTGCGGTGTATGGCAGGGTATTGCGGTGTATGGCAGGGTATTGTGGAGGGTATTGCACAGGGTATTGTGGAGGGTATTGCAGAGTATTGTGGAGGGTATTGCAGAGTATTGTGGAGGGTATTGCACAGGGTATTGTGGAGGGTATTGCAGAGTATTGTGGAGGGTATTGCAGAGTATTGTGGAGGGTATTGCAGAGTATTGTGCAGGGTATTGCAGAGTATTGTGCAGGGTATTGCAGAGTATTGTGCAGGGTATTGCAGAGTATTGTGCAGGGTATTGCAGAGTATTTCGCAGGGTATTGCAGAGTATTTCGCAGGGTATTGCAGAGTATTTCGCAGGGTATTGCAGAGTATTGCAGCAGGGTATTGCAGAGTATTGCACCAGGGTATTGCAGAGTATTGCAGCAGGGTATTGCAGAGTATTGCACCAGGGTATTGCAGAGTATTGCACCAGGGTATTGCAGAGTATTGCAGAGTATTGCACCAGGGTATTTTGCAGAGTATTGGCAGGGTGTATTGCAGAGTATTGGCAGGGTATAGCACAGGGATGGCTGAGCAGGGATGGATGGATCTGTGACTGCAATTGTCACAGATCCAGCCCACAGAGCTGCTGCTGCCATCCGCTCCCTCCCCCTCCCCTCTCACACTGTACCGATCGGTACAGAGAGGGGAGGGAGGAACCGGCGTCATCAAATGACGCCGGTCTGTTTACAAGTGATTGCTCCGTCATTTGACGGAGCGATCACGTGGTAAACGGCCGCTATCAGCGGCGATTTACCGCGATTCGTGATCCGCCGGGTCCTCTGTACCCGGCGGTCACGGAGTTTCCCGTGTGCGCGCCCCAGGGGGCGCGCGGGAGCGCGATTCTGGGAGGACGTTATATAACGTCCTCCCAGAGTTAAGCAACCACCCTGCCGCCGTTATTTGGCGGCAGGTGGTTGTTAAGTGGTTAAAGGGGTTGCTCCACCGGAAAAAAAAAATTAAAAGCCAGCAGCTACAGCTACAGCAGCTGCTGGCTTTTAATATTTGGACACTTACCTGTCCTGGAGTCCAGCGACGTCCGCAGCAGAGGACGAGCGACCGCTCGTCGCTCTGCTGCTCCCTCCGCCATCCTCGCTGAGGGAACCAGGAAGTGAAGCCCTGCGGCTTCATGCCCGGTTACCTACGGTGCATGCGCGAGTCACGCTGCGCCGTTCTGATTGGTGCTCCTGTGTTCTGGGAGCCGAGTGTCTCCCAGAACACCAAGGGAAGTCTGCGGGAAGTGACGTAACTCCCGCAGATTCCCGGAGACAGGACTCCCGGATGTGGGTGAAAATACCTGTCTTAGACAGGTATCTTCACCCCCCTCCCCCCCCTGAAAGGTGTCAATTGTGACACCGGAGGGGGGGAGGGTTCCAAATAGCAAAAGTTGCTATTTAGGGTGGAGCTCCACTTTAATGAAGCACAGTGGACCAACACCAGCAGATGACATGGCTCCCCAAATCAACACAGACTGTGGAAACTTCCCACTGGACTTCAAGCATCTTGCAGTGAGTGCCTCTCCATTCTTCCTCCATACTCTGGGTCCTTGGTTTCCAAATGAGATGCAAAATTTGCTCTCATCAGAAAAGAGGACTTTGGACCACTGAGCAACTGACCAGGTCTGATTTTCTTTTGCCCAGGTAAGACTCTTCTGACGTTGTTTGTTGGTCAGGAGTGGCTTGACAAGAGGAATAGGTCATGTCCAGGATCTGTCTGTGTGTGGTGGCTCTTGATGCACTGACTCCAGCCTCAGTCCACTCCTTGTGAAAGTCCCCAACACTTTTAAGTGGCCCTTTCCTGACAATCCTCTCCAGGCTGCGGTCATCCCTGCTGTTTGTGCACCTTTTTCTTCCACACTTTTCCCTTCCACATAACTTTCTATTAATGTGCTTTGATACAGCACTTTGGGAACATCCAACTTCTTTTGCAATTACCTTTTGAGGCTTTCCCTTCTTATGGAGGGTGTCAATGATGGTTTTCTGCACAACAAAGGTCAGCAGTCTTTCCCATAATTGTGATTCCTACTGAACCACAATTATGGTTCAGGAACCCATTGCAGGTGTTATGGCTTAATTGGCTGATTAGAGTGGGACACTTTGAGCCTAGAATATTGCACCTTTTCACAAAATTCTAATTTTCTGAGATTGTGGATTTGGGGTTTTCATGAGCATGCCCGCGGGTCCCGCAAACTCAATGTTCGCCGGCGGCCCGCGATGAAGGTGAGGAGAGACAGAACGGGGAGATGCCTATGTAAACAAGGCATTTCCCTGTTCTGCTGATCTACTGCTCCCTGTCATTGGGAGCAGTGATCTTTGTCATGTTGTAGTGAGCCCATCCCCCCTACAGTTAGAATCACTCCCTAGGACACACTTAACCCCTTGATTTCCCCCTAGTGTTTAACCCCTTCCCTGCCAGTGTCATTTATACAGTATTCAGTGGCTATTTATAGCTCTGATCACTGTATAAATGATTATGACAATGGTGTAAAAAGTGTCCAATGTGTCCGCCATAATGTCGCAGTCCCGATAAAAATCGCAGATCGCCGCCATTACTAGTAAAAAATAAATAATAATAAAATGCCATAAATCTATCCCCTATTTTGTAGACGCTATAACTTTTGCGCAAACCAATCAATATACACTTATTGCGTTTTCTTTTAACAAAAATATGTAGAAGAATACATATCGGCCTAAACAGGGAAACTAATTTATTTTTTTATATATTTTTGGGGGATATTTATTATAGCAAAAAGTAAAAAATATTTTTTTTTTTTCAAAATTGTCGCTCTTTTTTTGTTTATAGCGCAAAAAATAAAAACTGCAGAGGTGATCAAATACCACCAAAAGAAAGCTTTATTTGTGAGGAAAAAAGGACATCAATTTTGTTTGGGTACAATGTCGCACAACCGCGCAATTGTCAGCTAAAGCGACGCAGTACAGAATTGCAAAAAATGCTCTGGTCAGGAAGGGTGTAAAGCCTTCCGGGGCTGAAGTGGTTAATAAGTGAGGTGAACCTTTACTTTGCAAAGAATACCCAATAACATACAAGGAAAAAAAATATATTTTTGCTTGTACATGATTGGATGATAGATGTCAGCAAAACATCCACTCATTTACTAAGCTCTTTCAAGCACTGTAAGCACCTGAATTTCACCTGGTATCAGTCTTTTTCAGTCCATGTACAGCAGAGCTCAGAATGGAAGAGGGAAAAGCTGCACAAGGTGCCAGCTGAGGCTGGACTGCTCATGTGCTAACAAAGAAAATGCTGGTAGGCGGAAGAGTTATAGAGAGACGTGTTCTCCCTTTAGGCTCCATTCACACATTAGCGTTCCGGATCGTGAGTGGAATCGCCGCAATTCTGCCCGCGATTCCCAAATCGCCGCAAATCATGGGACGCGCTTGCGATTCTACTTTCTTTTACAAAAGACAATTCCGTTACTTTCAATGGCACCCTAATTGCAGGACAATTGTGCTGCGATTGCCGCCCGACATCCCATGATTTGCGGCAAATCAGAAATTACGGGCAGAATCGCAGCTATTCTGCCTGCGATCCGAAACACCATGGTGTGAGTGGAGCCTCAATGTCCAGTCAAAGGCTGGTGGAAAAATAAGATCATTACACGTTATTAATTGTATGGTGTGAAAAATTGGGTCTCCTGCTTTGCCAGTCAGGTCTCTGCTGTGTGACAGAGCTGTGTAAGGCTTGATTCACACTAATGTGTTTTTTGATGCATTTTGCAGAAATGCAGGGAAATTTTTTAACATGGGTTCCTATGGAACATGTTCACATCAATGCATTTTTGTGCCTCTGCGTTTTTGGAAAGGGTCTGGGACTTTTTTTCCCACAAAAAGCAGCGTTTTGCATGTAATAGAATTCAATGGACCCGCATCCAAAACGCAAGTACAGCGTTTTTACCGTGATTTTGGCGCAATTTGCATTTTGCGTTTTTTGTTATTTCTTTTTTTTACACTGTATATAGCTGGTTGCTAAGGAGGGGGCTGGGAATGTAAAAAAAAAAGAATTGCCGGCTAAAAAAAAAAAAACGAGAAAAAAACCCCACACCAAAACTTAAAAAAAAAATGGCGTAGGGGTCCCCCCAAAATCCATACCAGACCCTTATCCGAGCATGCAGCCCGGCAGGTCAGGAAAGGGAGGGTACGAGCGAGCGCCCCCCCCCCTCCTGAACCATACCAGGTCGCATGCCCTCAACATGGGGGGATGGGTGCCTTGGGACCCATCATGCCCCGGGCGGTGATGTCACAAGGGGGATGAAGAGCGGGAGGAGGAGAAGACCGGAGGATGAAGATGCGGGAGAAGATGGAGGAAGACCAGAGGAAGAAGAAGATTTTTAATAAAATACTTGTCAAAAACTGCCTACTGTCTTTTTTAACACTACACTACTTTGTTTTTTGGTGAATGGGTAGGGGTACAATGTACCCCATAGGAAAAATATGGTTGCGCTATCCCTAGTATTACAGTGTCACAACTAAGTGCAAAATGGTACAAACACCTTGGGAACAATGTGAGTGTTAAACAAATACAATCGTAAACAATAATAATGAACTTATACTAAAGATACACCCTGTGGCAAAAAATCGTGCAAAATTTAATAAATTGAAAACTTCAAATAGCACTGAATTTGAATAAATAAATGTCTATAGATATTGATCCAAAATTTTGAGGTGAACCCTGATCAAGGGTTAAAGTTCATAAGTAAACAAACTTGAAATGGTGACTGTAACACATAAGTGAAAACGAACACCCGTGCAAATGAAAGAGTCTGTAGTGAAAAAACTTCCGTGAAGAAATCTTCTCATTGAAGGAGACCAATAGAATCCACCCCGAATAAGGTAATAACTGCTTACCAGAGTTCCATGACCCCCCACTACAGAGGATCAGGAGAAGCTTTAAATGAGTAGAAACAATCTCGTCCAGATGACACCAAAGGAGATGCGAACCCAACACAGCGTATGATACGACAGTTCAGTAGATCCCAGACTTCTGTTACTTCAGGCTTCTGGACTGGGCTCCTAAAATGTACCCCATACTCATTCACATGGGGGGGCGGAATCTGGGGGCCCCCTTATTAAAGGGGGCTTCCAGATTCCGATAAACCCCCCGCCTGCAGACTCCGACAACCACCGGGCAAGGGTTGTCGGGAAGAGGCCCTTGTCCCCATCAACATGGGGGCAAGGTGCTTTGGGGTGGGGGGCGCAGAGCCCCCCTGCCCCAAAGCACCCATCCCCCCATGTTGAGGGCATGCGGCCTGATATAGATCAGGAGGGGGGGCGCTCGCTCGTCCCCTCCCTTTCCTGACCTGTCGGGCTGCATGCTCGGATAAGGGTCTGGTATGGATTTTGGGGGGACCCCCACGCCATTTTTTTTTAAGTTTTGGTGTGGGGGGTCCCCTTCGAATCCATACTAGACCCAAGGGCCTGATATGGACCTAGGGGGGGACCCCACACATTTTTTTCCTTGATTGTTTTTTTTAGCCGGCAATTCGTTTTTTTTACATTTAGCCCGGCCCCCTCCTTAGCAACCAGCTACATATACAGTGTTAAAAAAAACCGCAAATCACGGCAAAATCGCAGTAAAAAAGCGTGTCGAAAAACGCGTCAAGCACTGCAAAAAGCACTGCAGAAACGCTCAAAAGCAACATGCATAGATGTGAATCAAGCCTAAATCTCGGGACCGGATGGTCAAAAATGCAAATCAATTGATAGTAAACCTCAGGACTGGATGGTCAGAAATTCAAATCCATTAACAGGTAAAACAAATACTTTATATGTATTTTTCAATGCATGTGCATTTAGCTGAAGGTCAGCTTTAAAAAAAGAGTAAAGCTTACTTTTAAAATCAGTCTTACATTTTAAAGATCAAATGAGATTTTAAAGATTGGTTTTAGATTTACTTTAAAAAGAACATGAAGAATTGTATACTTATGTTGCAGGTTTTGAAAAGAAAAGTTACAAGGTTATAAAGTGAAAGTCACAGCTCAGTTATAGTGCTTCTCTATGTAGACAGCCCGCCACACCAGACTCTCTCTGCATCCCTCTGTGCCAGAAGGGGATGGGTGAGGAGGGTGTGGTCCCTGCAGATCTGTTGTAATATATCCAGAAATATTCTCAATGTCACCATCCACAGAGGGAAAAGGATGACCTCATCACTTTCCAGAACAATGCAATGTCTGTAGGAATCTGAGATGCTGCATTACATGCTGCTTTGCTTTATCAGATTCCCTGCCCTGTATCTGTCTTTTCTCTCTCTCTCTGGGGTGTGCTGTATACATGCCAGGCTGTAAAAGGCAGTCAGCAAAAGAGATGCCAATATGCTTTGAAAATGCAAAAGAAACAGCAAAGAGTACATATACAAAGTACACAAATGTGTTCTATTCTTTCAAATTAAACATATTATATATAGGATAACATATTAATATTATTATTATACACGATTTATATAGCGCCAACAGTTTAACCACTTGCCGACCGCCCTCCGTCGTTATACGTTGGCTGTTTGAAAAGGAATATTGTTGTTATGGCAGCAGCTAGCTACCATAACCCCAGTATGCTCTTCTTCGGCGGGCAGGCCGCTTTCAGATAAAAGTGGTCTCTGCGGCGTATTCGCTGCAAGATCACTTTTATCGGTGGTGGGAGAGCCCCCCCTCCTGCCGCGCTCTGGTGCCCTCTGTCGCTTACCAGAGCCATCAGCAGCGGCAGAGGCGATTGCGTCCTTCTCGCTCTGTGGTATGGCGCTGAGTGAGGGGAAGATGGCCCCCACCCAGCTCCATACCATCGCAGAGCGAAAGCGATGTCAAAACTTTGCTTCCGCTCGTAGCTCTTAAAATGCCAATTTTATTTTTATTTTTTATTTATTGTATTTTACTGTAAATATGAGATCTTTTTGACCCCAGATCTCATATATACGAGGTCCTGTCATGCTTTTTTTCTAGTACAAGGGATGTGTACATTCCTTGTAATAGGAATAAAAGTGACAGTTTTTTTCTTTAAAAGAACAGTGTAAAAAAAAGTAAAATAAATAATAAAAAAAAAAAAAAATTTAACGTGCCCCGTCCTGCCGAGCTCGTGCACAAAAGCAAACGCATACGTGAGTAGCACCCGCATATGTAAACGGTGTTCAAGCGACACATGTGAGGTATCGCCGCAATCGTTAGAGCGAGAGCAATAATTCTAGCCCTAGACCTCCTCTGTTACTCAAAACTTGCAAGCTGTAGAATTTTTTAAACATCGCCTATAAAGATTATTAAGGGTAAAAGTTTGTCGCTATTCCACGAGCGGGCGTAATTTTGAAGCGTGACATGTTGGGTATCAATTTACTCGGTGTAACATAATCTTTCACAATATAATTTATTTTTACTGTTGTCTTATTTTTTAATTAAAAAAAGTGTATTTTTTTCCCAAACAAAGTGGGCTTGTAAGACCGCTGCGCAAATAGGGTGTGACATAATGTATTGCAACGACCACCATTTTATTCTCTAGGGTATTAGAAAATATATATATATATAATGTTTGGGGGTTCTACATAATTTTCTAGCAAAAAAACCTGTTTTAAACCAGTAAACACCAAATCTCAAAACGAGGTTCTGTCCTCAAGTGGTTATTAATATATATATATATATATACACTCACCGGACACTTTATTAGGTACACCTGGTTAGTACCGGGATGGACACCCTTTTGCCTTCAGAACGGCCTGAATTCTTGTGGCATAGATTCAACAAGGTGTTGGAAACATTCCTCAGAGATTTTGGTCCATATTGACATGATAGCATCACACAGTTGCTGCAGATTTGTCGGCTGCACATCCATGGTTTGAATCTCCCATTCCACCACATTCCAAAGGTGCTCTATTGGATTGAGATCTGGTGACTGTGGAGACCATTGGAGTCCAGTGACCTCATTGTCATATTCAAGAAACCAGTGGTGAGATGGATTGAGCTTTGTGACATGGCCTTTGTGACATGGCCTCTTTTTCCTGTTCTAAGCTGACCCGGTGTGGTCTTTTGTTGCTGTAGCCCATCTGCTTCAAGGTTCAATCATTTGTGCGTTCAGAGATGGTATTCTGCATACCTTGTCTGTAACGAGTAGTTATTTGTGTTACTGTTGCCTTTCTATCACATCAGACGAGTCTGCCTATTCTTTACTGACCTCTGACATCAACATAGCATCTTTGTCCACACCACAGCCACGCACTGGATATTTTCTCTTTTTTGAACCATTCTCTGTAAACCCTAGAGATGGTTGTTTGTGAAAATCCCAGTAGATTAGCAGTTTTTTAAATGCCCGGACCAGCCCTTCTGGCACCAACAACCATGTTCAGTCACTTAAATCCCCTTTCTTCCCCATTCTGATTCTCTGTTTGAACATCAGCAAGTCGTCTTCACCAAGTCTAGATTCCTAAATGCATTGAGTTGTTGCCATGTGATTGGCTGATTAGCAATTTGTGTTACCAATCAATTGAACAGGTATACCTAAAAAAGTGGCCGGTGAGTGTATGTATATTATACTGTATATATATATATATATATATATATATATATATATATATATATATATAAAATATATAAAATATTTTTTTTTCATTTTGACTAGAACATCATAATAAAACCTGTGTAAACAACTATATTTTAATTTTATATGAATTGTATAATACAGCACAGATATCTTGTGTGAACTCACAGATCCCCTTTATAAACTATATATGAAATGAAAATACTAAGCCAGTGTTTCTCAACTCCAGTCCTCAGGGCGCACCAACAGGTCATGCTTTCAGGATTTCCCTCAGATGAAACAGCTGTGGTAATTACTAAGGCACTGAAACTGAACAAATCACCTGTGCAAAATAATGGAAAGCCTGAAAACATGACCTGTTGAGTTGAGAAACACTGTACTAAGCTTATGGTTAGTGCTGCAGTAACCATAAGCATCTAATTAACAATCAGCCGAGTGACATCAGGTCATTAACCACTTGACAACCCCCTTCCTGCACAGGCGAAATTTCAGGTTTCAGCGCCGTCACGCTTTGAATGACAATTGCGCGGTCATGCGACGTGGCTCCCAAACAAAATTGGCGTCCTTTTTTTCCCACAAATAGAGCTTTCTTTTGGTGGTCTTTGATCATTTCTGCGGTTTTTATTTTTTGCGCTATAAACAAAAATAGAGCGACAATTTTGAAAAAAACACAATATTTTTTAATTTTTGCTATAATTAATTAATATCCCATTTTTTTAAAAAAAAAACTATTTTTTTCCTCAGTTTAGGCCGATACGTATTCTACATATTTTAGGTATAAAAAAAAAATCGCAATAAGCGTATAGTGATTGGTTTGCGCAAAAGTTATAGCGCCTACAAAATAGGGAATAGAATTATGGGGTTTTTTTATTTTTTTTTTTACTAGTAATGGCGTCGATCTGCGATTTTTTTTTTTGTGACTGACATTACGGCGGACACATCGGACACTTTTGACACATTTTTGGGACCATTCACATTTATACAGCGAACAGTGCTAAAAATATGCACTGATTACTGTATAAATGTGACTGGCAGGGAAGGGGTTAACCACTAGGGTGCGATCAAGGGGTTAATATGTTCCCTGCTAGATGTTCTTACTGTGGGGGGAGGGGACTGACTGGGGGAGGTGACTGATGGTTGTCCCTATGTACAAGGGACACACCATCCGTCTCCTCTCCCCGACAGGACGTGGATCTCTGTGTTTACACACAGAGATCCACGTCCCTGGCTCTGTGACAGCCGATCGCTCGTACCTGGCGGACATCGCGGCCGCCAGGCATGCGCATCGGCACTCGCCTGACACGGCGGGCACAGTTTTTCCCCGACGCGAGCCCGCGGTGGCGCGCATCGCGGAAGTAATTAAGAGGACGTCCATAGACGTCCTATCAGCAATTGACGACCGCTTTGCGGACGTCTTTTGCTTATAGCCCGGGCGCGAAGTGGTTAAAAGATGAATTATTGGTTGCTATGATCTAGTGTACTCTGTTTATATTGCTGCTTAAATATTAGGTTGACATTCTTTCCTAGGAAAGATCCAAGCAGCCCTTCGCTTTTTAAATTGTATGTCAGCTGGAACTTAATCGATCTCAGTGATGCACAACAAGTACAACACTTTCAAACACTTTTCACACTTTAGCTACAATGCTTTATCCCTGTGGGAGAATCCCTTTATATTCTTCCAATTAACCACTTCAGCCCCGGACCATTTGGGTGGTCAAAGACCAGGCCACTTTTTGCGATTCGGCACTGCGTCGCTTTAACTGACAATTGCGCGGTCGTGCGACGTGGCTCCCAAACAAAATTGAAGTCCTTTTTTTCCCACAAATAGAGCTTTCTTTCGGTGGTATTTGATCACCTCTGCGGTTTTTATTTTTTGTGCTTTAAACGACAATTTTGAAAAAAATTCAATATTTTTTTACTTTTTGCTAATAAATATCCCCAAAAATGATATATTTTTTTTTTCCTCAGTTTAGGCCGATACTTATTCTTCTACATATTTTTGGTAAAAAAAATCGCAATAAGCGTTTATTGATTGGTTTGCGCAAAAGTTATAGCGTTTACAAAATAGGGGATAGTTTTATGGCATTTTTATTCATATTATTATTTTTTTACTAGTAATGGCGGCGATCAGTGATTTTTTTCATGACTGCGACATTATGGCGGACACATCGGACACTTTTGACACATTTTTGGGACCATTGTCATTTTCACAGCGATCAGTGCTATAAAAATGCACTCATTACTGTGAAAATGACACTGGCAGTGAAGGGGTTAACCACTAGGTGGCGCTGTAGGGGTTAAGTGTTCCCTGCATAGTGTTTCTTACTGTAGGGGGGAATGGGCTCTGTGTCACATGACACAGATCTTCGCTCCGAGTACACAGAGCCGAGATCAGTGTCATTGTTACTAGTCAGAGCGGGGAGATGCTTGTTTACACGAGCATCTCCCCGCTCTATACCTCCGTGAGACGATCACGGGGATTCCCGCGGAGATCGAGTCCGCGGGACCCGCGGTCCGACTCACGGGGAAGGCGGCAGGGTCGCGATCGTGTCGCCGATGGAACGCTCGCGACCACACAGCAGGCATTTAAAGGGCCACGTACAGGTACGTGATTATGCCTGTCAGTGCCATTCTGCCGACATATATATACAGTGAGCGGTCGGCAAGTGGTTAAAGTACATATAAACCTTACTGGGTTACATTTAAAGTGTTTGTAAAGGTTCATGCTTAAAAAAATAAAATATTAACAAACATGTTATACTTTCCTGCTCTGTGTAGTGGTTTTGCACAGAGCAGCCCTGATCCTCCTCTTCTCGGGGCCCCTGCTGGTGCTCTGGGCCCCCTGCCAAATGTGTCCCCATAAGACACAGAGAGTGTAGCTTAGTCCTGCCATCTACTCCCTCCTCCCTGGCTGTGATTGACAGCAGCAAGAGCCAATGACTTCTACTGCTGCATCTCAGCCAATGAGGAGCGAGAGACCCAGGAGAGCCACTGCTCTGGTGCACATCACTTGATCGAGATCAAGCTCAGGTGAGTCCGGGGGGGGGGGGGGGAGCTGCATACTGAAGGTTTTGTACCATAGAATGCATGAAGGTACAAAACCTTCAGCCCTTTAAGTTGGCCATACACACATAGATTTTTTTTGTTCAGTTTGCAAACTACAGAAGATTACACCATCCACACTAACGGCCAGGCTACTGTATTCTGACAGCCAATGCAGCCAGCTGTCAGAATACATGAACAGTGCCAGCATCTGACTGGATGCAAGGACTTTTCAGCCAACAGTTTTCCATCTGGCTTCTTTGACACATGTTGATTGAAAAAACAACTTCTGTCAAACGGATTGTTGGCAGGGCCACCCATGAAGCGGATTTCAACTGATTTAGCATAAATCAGAGGAAATTCAATGCAAGTATTGCCAGTTCTAGTTTGTACTTCCATTGTTTTCATTTTTATCTTTCTAACATCTCCGTACTAATGATCTCCTATAGCCCTTTTGCAATAACTCTTTATAGTGTGTGTGTGTGTATATATATGTAGCACCACCCTCTCCATCTAGGGAAAAGGAGAGGCACCCATGCCACAAGCCCGTGTCCTCTAGTTTAGAGGTCAGGCGGTGTATATGTACCTGGGTCCCGCAGCGAGTTACCTCCTTCCACTGGTTCCCGTCTCCAGAATGTAGAGACGAGTCTGTACTTTTCCCTCTCCAATAAAGTTAATGTCCAAACCACTTAAACTCCAACGTTGAGTTTATTTTATGTCTTTGCTTGATAGGTAGAGAGAGTAGATGAGAGATGATAGTTGAACTAGAGCAGATTCAGGCACAGAACTCCCAGATTTATCACCACTCGGTTCCGAGTGGGTACACCTCACCCGGATAGTCCCTTAATGGTCCTAGCAGCCAGTGTGGAGCTCGAACAAGCAATTTAATCCTCCAAGGACAAGTTCAGTCTATCCTCAAAGAGCAGCAGCACTCTGCAGGGTCAGTTCTGCGGAGAATAGGATCCTTCCCTCCGACAGGTCACCAGGCCTTTCCCGAGACAGCAATCTAACAATCACTCATCTCCTGTTATGGGACCGATCCTCCCCTGGCTTCCTCTTGGTCGGAGCAGATACCCTCACCCGGGCATCCTGGGACTACCCGGAACATTGCAGTCTCGGGCCGAAGGTGCCCGAGACTCCTCAGTCAGGGTACGCACCCCCCTCCTTAGGGGACACACTCCTCTGGATACTGGTCCCCGGGTCTCTCCTCTATAAAAATGGTGTCTACCTCTTTTATATCCTCTCCCAGCATGCACAGCAGGCAGAACCCACCCAACGCATGGTAGCCGAGAGAGGACATCTAATAGCGCCAATGTAACCTATGGTTCAACCCTGACCCAACATGACAGTGCCACCTGCAGGCCACAGGGAACTTTACATAGGCACACAGAAATAAGGCAGAGTCCAGGACAATCAGAAGGCCCGAACCATACCAATGCTCGGGTCATTCCCCTAAATTTAGACATAGGAACCCACCTTAACTTTGGAGTACCCGCTTCACACACACACATATATATATATATATATATATATATATATATATACATAGATACATATTTACAAATAAACATTTAAGAGCCCATTCACACAGGGGCGGCACGACTTGTGCCGCGACTGTGCTGGGCGATCTGCAGACGACTTCAAAGGAGACTTCCAAAATGACTTCTGTATTGAAGTCAATGGAAGTCGCCTTGAAGTCGTCTTGAAGTAGTACAGGAAACTTTTTCTAAGTTGGAGCGACTTCAGTCGCTCCACTTAGAACGGTTCCATTGTACAGAATGGGACGCGACTCGTCAGGTGGCTGAGACGCCTGACGAGTCGTCCCTGTGTGAATGGGGTCTAAGAGATGACAAAGGATTCCCAGGGTAGCTAAAAAATGGGCAAAATTTTCAATTTGCTTTGTGGCTTAGTCTTTCTAAATGAAAACTCAAAAAGAGTCAAGAGATGAGTCAGCTGTGAAGATTCATTTGGGGACATTAACCAATTCGGTTCCACAGAAGGTTGTCGCGGTCTGGGATCAGGTTCGGACGCCAGTAGCTGTAGCAGTAGGGTGGTTCACAAGTAGTTCATTGGAAATATATTAGCAGATCCCCACTGCAGATGATGTGGGTTCACCCAAAGAGCAGGATCTAAGTCAGTGGTTCTCAACTCCTGTCCTCAGGACCAACTAACAGGCCAGATTTGCAAGATAACTGATATACATCACAGGTGATATAATTTGCTGTTTAGTGATTGCAGTTTTCTAGTCTACATCTCCCCAAGGTAATACTTAAAATCTGGCCTGTTAGTGGGTCCTGAGGACAGGAGTTGAGAACCACTGATCCAGGGCCGGACTGGGAATAAAATCCAGCCCTGGAAAAAATTTCATACCAGCCCCACAGCATTTTAATACCAGCGTAACAGCATAACGTCATTATTTTCTTGTTCATGAAAGGGAAAACCATACATTTTAAAGCACATTTGAAGAGTGTATTATATATAGATAAGACAGATATGAAATCACATAGGGCTTTATATATATGATCGCAAATTCCAGTTAAAAGTGGTCAATCATCAAGTACCCCCTTACATTATCGTATTCACTCCCCCTTTACATCAGTGACCCCCCTCAGGTGCACCATGCCTAGCGGTGCTGTCACTGACCCCCTCTCAGGTGCGCCGTGCATGGCTTAGTCAGTCGGCTCCAGCTCGGTGGCTCTGGTTTTATCCTATATAGTCTCTACAGTCCACACACATCTGACTTCTCCCATGACCCCCATCCCGGCGGTGCTCCCACTCTTGACTCCTCTCCAGACTCCCTCAGAGACTGCAGACATGATACAGGAGATGGTCAGAGGCTGCAGACACAAGAGCTCAATGCAGCCTCACCAGTGCCCATCAAATGCAGCCTCATCAGTGCCCATCAAATGCAGCCTCACTGTGCCCATCAATGCAGCTTCACTGTGCCCATCAATGCAGCCTTACTGTGCCCATCAATGCAGCCTCACTGTGCCCACCATTGCAGCCTCACTGTGTCCACCATTGCAGCCTCACTGTGCCCACAAATGCAGCCTCACTGTTCCCATAAATGCAGCCTCACTGTGCCCACCATTGCAGCCTCACTGTGCCCACCATTGCAGCCTCACTGTGCCCACCATTGCAGCCTCACTGTGCCCATCATTGCAGCCTCACTGTGCCCATCATTGCAGCCTCACTGTGCCCATAAATGCAGCCTCACTGTGCTCATCAAATGCAGCTTTACTGTGTCCATGAATGCAGCCTCACTGTGCCCACCATTGCAGCCTCACTGTGCCCATCAATGCAGCATCACTGTGCCCATCAAATGCAGCTTTACTGTGCCCATGAATGCAGTCTCACTGTACCCACAAATTCAGCCTCACTGTGCCCATCATTGCAGTCTCTCCTATGCCCTATGTCCCAGTCTGCAGTCCCTGTCTGTGGGAAGGTGTGTTGTTAATGCTCGGTACGGTACCTTCTATGCCAGCAGGATATCCATGATCGTCATCAGCAGGCAGGGTCTGTTCTAGTTTTGGATGGGGACAGTGCTCCTTCCAGAGGATCTGTTTGCTGTGAGATGGAGTGGTCCCTGGCCACCTGCACCTTCAGCCGTCCTCATTTTCTGTCCCCAGACAGCCTGTCCTCTGGTCCTGGGGAAGTGAGAGCACTGGGTGGGAGCTGGAGAGAAGGGGGAGCGGAGAGCACTGGCAGGGTTGGAGAGCACATGGGTGGGGGCAAAGAGCAGGGGGAGTGGAGATCACAGGGGTGGGGAGCAGAGAGCGCTGGGGGGGGGCAAAGAGCACTGGGGGGGAGCCAAAAAGAACAGGGTGGAGAGAATGGGAGGCTGAGAGGGGGGCTGGAGAGCACTGAAGGGGCTAAGAGTGTGGGGGGTAAAGATCACTGGGGGGATCTTGAGAGCACTGGGGGGGCATAAAGAACAGGGGTGGAGAGCACGGGGGCTGGAGAGCACTGGGGGGTACAAATAGCAGGGGGGAGTGGAGAGCACTGGGGGGTGGAGAGCAATGGGGGGAGCTTGAGAGCACCAGTGGGGGCCAGAAAAAACAGGGGTGGAAAGTACGGGGGGCTGGAGAGCACTGGCGGGGTTGGAGAGCACATAAGTGGGGCAAAATGCAGGGGGGAGCGGAGAGAGCACTGGCGGGGGTTGGAGAGCATGTGGCTGGGGGCAAAATGCAGGGGGGAGTGGAGAGTAGTACAGGGGTGGGGAGCGGAGAGTGCTGGGGGGGAGCTTGAGAGCAATGGAGGGGGAGCCAAAAAGAACAGGGGTGGAGAGCACGGGGGGCTGGAGAGCGATGGGTGGAGCTTGAGAGCACTGGGGGGGGCAGAAAGAACAGGGTTGGGGAGCACGGGGGGCTGGAGAGCACTGTGGGGGGCGGAGAGCACTGGGGAGGGGGCTGGGAGTGATGGGGAGAGCTGGAGAGCACTGGGGGAGAAAGAACAGGGGTGGAGAGCACTGGGAAGAACAGGGGTGGAGAGCACTGGGGGGGGGAGAACAGGGGTGGAGAGCACTGGGGAGGGGAAAGAACAGGGGTGGAGAGCACTGGGGGGGGAAGAACAGGAGTGGAGAGCACTGGGGGGGGAAAGAACAGGGGTGGAGAGCACTGGGGGGGAAGAACAGGGGTGGAGAGAACTGTGGGGGGGGCTGGAGAGTGTGGTGGGGGGGAGAGCACTGGGGGGGGCAGCAAAAGAAGTTGGATAGGAGGAGAAGCAGGGCGGCTACATATAGAGGAATTGAGCTTTCTATTGTCCTCCATACAGCCGCGGAATGCTTGATTCTCCTCCTCTCCCTCCTGCAAGCATTCAGCGGCTGCATGGAGGACAGTAGAAAGCTCAATTCCTCTATATGCGGCCACCCTGCCGAATCCGATCCTCCACATTGGGCGGGCTGTACGGCGGGCATCTCCTCAGAGCTGGCTGAGTCTGTGTGTGTTCGGCGGCGGGCGACACTGTAACGCGGTCCCGCCCCCCCTAGACCGGCTTGTGTGATAGGCTGAACACTGATTCTATCTACTATCACACGAGCCAGTCTAGGGGGGGCGGGACCGCGTTACAGTGCCATCCGCCGCCGAACACACACAGACTCAGCCAGCTCTGTAATGCACAGGAGCAGGAGAGACAGGGAGCACTGCAGCAACTGAAACCGGCACCCAGGACAGGCAGCCTACTGGGAAATCTCCCGATATCCCGGTAGGCCAGTCCGGCCCTGCACTGATCTAAGTACTAGCTGGTATTCACCAGAGCTGCTGATGGCAGAGGTGGGTTTTACTGCAGGCTAGTACCAGGTTGCAGTCCTCAGGATCGCCCCACCAAGTTTTGAGCAAGCTGGGGTCCGTTAGGAGATGTAGCAGGTAGGGATAAAGGATAAGCATAGTCAGTAAAGACATAGCTTAAATCCCGATGTTCATGGGAGGAGCAAAGGGTTCAAGGTTCATTTGAAACAAGACATAGAGTAAGGTTGTCCATAGATTCAGGCAGGGAGCTGTCCAGCATCCCCAGTGGCACAGTGAGAAGAGCCACAGCCACACACAGCAGAGGTTTTAGGTTAAGACCTTACCGAAGTAATGCAAAACAGGTGCGGTGAGACTGTCCTAAACGCCTCCCTCTGCTGTTCGAAAAGAAGCACTGCAACAGAGAAAATCCTGCCATTATTTGCTCCTTTTAGGTCTGTTAAAAATACCAATGAAAATGTTTTTGTATTATCTGTTCAATCCTGCCAAAAATTGTGTGGGTTGATCATTTCATCAGTTGCAGTGTCTTTGGGTTGTATGTGAGGACACATCTTGGGATCATTGGAGTGCAGAAAAGAGTGTTCCTGCTAGTGAACAAAGAATAAGGTGAGTACTGTTCTTATTCCAATCTCCCCAGGCAAAACAAGAATTTAATCCGTGCAGTGGGGGGGCAGTACATTATCTATGTCTATGTACAAACCAGAGGCTTATATTAAAAACTCATGACTATGTAAATATAACCTATTGGCATATATGTCCACTAATTGGTAAAGTGGAGTTTTCCTTTAAAGCGGTTGCATACCCTATTTTTGAACTTTTACCTACAGGTAAGCCTATAATAAGGCTTTCCTGTAGGTAAAAAGAATATCTCCTAAATCTGTACGGTTTAGGAGATATTCCCCTCGCAATGAGCCGTTGACTGCAGCGGCGCATGCGCAGCAGGGATTCTCGGCTAAAGCCCGGCAGCCGCCGGACCTTGCCGACGCGCGGGAGTGACGACATCGCCGCTCCAACCACTCACAGCGCTGGAGCGGCGATACCCGGAAGACACGCCGAGGCAAGATGACATCTCCCTCGGCGTGGACCATGTAAGTTCCCGACGCCTCGTTCTAAGGTAAGTATTTCATAATGAGCTAGTATGCGGTGCATACTAGCTCATTATGCCTTTTGCCTTTCAGGTATGAAAAAAAAAAGCAGCAGCGGGTATACAACCGCTTTAATCATTCAGCCACCATATAGCTCGTTCACATCTGTGCCAGAGAGTATTCAGGTCAATATCATATTTGATGACATACAGAGCCCAGTCTCTGTGAGAAAAACACAATAATGAACTGCTTAGGCAGTGACACCTCGAGAACACAAGTCTCACTGACAGCATTTGTTCTCTGTTAGAAGAATAACCCTGAGGGTGAAATGTGTCAGCTACATAAAAAGTGATTTTCTTTCTCTGCATTTTCAGCCAAGGAATCTAAGGGCGCCTTTATTTAATATCCCTATTTCACATATAGGGATCCCAAGTACCCAGTCATACCACTGCAACTTGTGAATAAGTGGGCTATTCAGATCAATGAAACAGAAAGCCTGGCAAAGTACTGCAACATTGACCACACAATCTTACTGCAGATAGGCAATAAATAACACAGAGAATGACATCATCTACTAATAGGACAGCCATCTGTAAGCAGCTTTCATCCCAGCTACCATTCATCATGTCTGTGTGCTGCCAATGTACATAACGACCATTAGGATAATTAGCAATCCAATGGCAGAACGGGATATTCAAATGCAATTTGGCATCCATACAGCACAATACATGTTAATATGTCATCTGAAGCCAAATTAAAAATTAATTGTTGTTAGTTGGCAGGGGAGACTAGTTTTTATGCTAATAGAGTCCACAGCAGCTACTGAACTAGAGGTAAACTACAGAAGGAGGTATACTAAGCCAGAGATAAGCTATTGAGGAAAGGTAAGGGGTTCATAGATGGCAGCTAGAGGCAAATTAAAGTGCACCAATGCCAGACCATGGACATTACATTATTTACATATTCTTATCAATAAAAATGTTATTTTTATTTTTTAAATAAGTCATCACTGACCTCCCTAGCTGCTTGTAATGTGAAGTACTTTGTTTTCAAAGTACTTGGCAGCTTGCCAGGTTCTGCAATCTGCTTAAATAAGTTCAGCTATCACTGGGACTATTTGTGAACTTTGAAGACACATTTCTCAAAGATGCTTATAACTAAAAGATGAATAACGTCTTGTTTTAAAGTTTTTATTGCTTGTTCAGAATATGTAAATACTGTATTTATTGGCGTATAACACTCACTTTTTACAGTGAAAATAGAGGGTAAACTGTGCATGCGTGTTATACGCAGGGGGCTGTGGAAAGTTGTTTTCCTGAAACTTCCCTCTTAAAGTTAGGGTGCGTGTTATACGCCCGGGTGTGTTATACGCCGATAAATACGGTATTTTAGTGTGAATTGTCTGAGTATATGTTCACTTTAAAAGAGAAGTTCAGGATTTGAAAAACAAACAATCATTTAAACTCACCTAGGTGGATGCAGCATTGATCGGAAGCTGCACCTGTCCCCCGCCAGCTCTGTAGTGAGAACTGAGCGATCAAACGCAGCTGATCACTCAGTTCTCACCCTCCACTCTGAGCCGAGAATCATGACTGTCAGCGTCTCTCTGCTCTCCCCTCCAGTGCTCACTGGCTCAGGCTTTTGGTAGATCGCTGAGAGGCTGAGCCAGGTGCCAATCCAGGCTTCTAGGCAGAAACTTACCATATGGTCAAGATCTTTTCAGAGCCTGGACCGTCTCTGTGATGTTAGCCGACAGCGGACTTCAGCCCGCTGTCAGCTGAAAACAGATCACAGGAGAGCAGAACAAACTGCACTCCTGTGTTCCGTTTGAGAAGTATGACCAAAATAGCTTTGGCCATACTTAAATATTCTTAAGCATTAAATGTACATTAGGTCTCATACATACTAGAACTGCTGCATTTAGCTTTTTTAACCATAAGAGAAGTTATCTGAGAAGTAGAAATAACTTTATGCTTTCATGATCACCTTTTCCTGTGTTTAGATGTTCAGCTATGTTCAACTCACCCAAAAAATCACTAAACAGATCACATGGATACATTTTTTTTGTTGATTTGGTAAGTACATCTAAATGATGAACTTGTAAGTGCTTATGAACGTTGAGTGTACAAATATACATAGAAGACCGTTGGATGCATTCAAAATATTTGCTTTGCTGCCCTGAGTGTTTATTTTTTATTTTTTTATGAAAGTGCGCAAGAAGCTTTAAAGAAGCCATCGCTGACCTCTGCAGTTGCAGACACTGTGGAGCAATTGACCCTACAAGTTCACAGCAGAAGCTTTGAAGCCATTCAAGTAATTCTATTAGCAGCTCAGCTCACCCTACTACTTTTATCAAGCAGTGACTCAGCAGCCTTCTAACCTTTATTGTCTCTAATGTAAACATAAAGCAGGAGCTTTAGGAAAGAGGAATAGGGTGAGTGCAGCTTTTGAGAAATTTACTTGAATAGCTTTAACGCTTCTACTGTGAATATTGAAGGTGAATTGTTCCATAATGTCTGCAACTACAGAGGTCAGTGGTGGCTTTTTTTTAAAAAAGCTCATCTAAGATCAGGTAGATGATTTCAATAGCCTCTGCAAATGTTCACTTTAAAAACATTAGACACCCAGCAGGATTTCTGCTACTTTTGCTAAGGCAGCACCCAAACACTGTCCCCTAATCTGCTTAGCTCCACCTACTGTCATTACATCTTGTAGTTCTTACAAGTATGGAATGCTTACTCAAGCATATGTACAGAAAAGCAAAATCTGTAGTCCAACACTGCTTTTCCCAGTGTTTGTTTCAGCAGGAGGCAGCTGTGGGGCCAGTGGCTGACAATTTAGTTCATACATTGTCACATCTAATAGTGTCAGTTGAGACACAGCATGGGACCACATCATGGGGTTAATTTCGCTAAAACTTGAGTGTAAAATCTGGTGCAGATCTGCATAGAAACCAATAAGCTTCCGGGTTTTATTACAAGCTGAAGTTAGAAGCTGATTGGCTCCCATGCAGAGCTGCACCAGATTTTGCACTCTTCAGTTTTAGTAAATCAACCCGATGTGTGTTACATGCATCTGGTTACCCAGTGAAATCATCATAGTTATTCATAAATTGCAAAGTGTTCCAAAGTTCACTGGAATATGCTTGGAGCCTTTACCGCAACATTTTGACATTTCCTAACGGAATCAGTGATGTTTAAAGGGAAGGTATGGTGATTTTGTATATATTATTTCTTTGTTAGTTATGTTAGGCCTAAACCAAAAATAAATGTATGTTTTTCTCTTTTTTCAAAAGTGATTTAAATATAAAGTATTGCATATTTATATTGTGTAGTCTTCTATCCAGCCAGCAAATGGAGCTGTAGTCTCCTTATACATCATAGCTTTCTAACTGCTTTACCATTGTTTACAGGACTCCAATAAGTCCCCAGAACAACTATTCATCCTGTATAAGACATATAAAAGTCCCAGGTTTCAATCAGACAAAGGGATCTGCAAAGCAAGATGCTCTGCTGTGCTGCTTGTTTATGTAACTGCAGTGGTTTAGGAACCCTGTCCTGAATTAATTGTTAATTGAATGTTTATTAAACAAAATAACAATTGTGGCAGAGTACAATTTTTCCCAATCAAGTTTACACATAACGTTTTGGCAACCTAGGTAAGACTCGCCTCTCACTATTTGCATATAATTGCTTATTTGTCTTCATATGATCATATATTTGATATGTATTATATACCCATGTACTGGCCATATCAGCCAATACATAATCATTGATGTATTTGTTGTGATTTCTGCTTCAAATATCTAACATGAGATTTCACCCATGTCCTTCTTGTTATCCCTAGTATACTATGCACTGCACCAAAACTCCTGAAGAAGCTCAATGAGTGAAACATGTTGAGCGGTATCTTTTGCACCTATGCTTGTGTCGAAATATACAAAATTTGATGTGGATGTTTGTAATAAAAATTCTCAAACGCATGGATGCCTGAAGTGTATCTATACTACAATTACCCTGAACACTGTTAAAGTCCCGGGGTTTGTTTCCCCTTTCCTCCTTCCTCTTTGAGTGTTTATTAAAGTGGAGTGTCTGGCTTCAGGTGATATACAGAGATTAAACAAATCCTCCTACATAAGTTGTACCTGTTTATCGGCTTTCTTCGCCTCTACATCTGTTCAAAGTGCTGAATCTATAAAGCTTGTCTGAGCTGTCAGAAAAATGGGGCCGGAGAGTTGAAATTACACTCAGCAGAGCACAGTGAGGAGAGGTCTGATAGCTGATTGGAAGGAAGAGACACCCCCCCTCCACACAGCACACATGAACAGAGCTGAGGCTGTCAATCAGCTGGAGATCCCTTCCCTGGCACCTTTTTCCTCTTGGTCAGAAGTGATTCATGCTGATAGCAGAGGATATAAACAGCAGACAGAAATTACATTTAGTGATTTTCATTGAGACAAGTACACACTATATAGGAATATGCTTTGTTTATGTTTCATGTCTGAGGTTTACAACCAATTTAAATGTAAATCTGTTGCTGTAACGGCCTATAAAGTATTAGCTGTAGTTTGGCTTCAATTTGTAAGTGTATCTAAATCTGCTAGTACACCCAACACTCTCCTCCCCCCAAATTAACAATGCTGCTGTCCAAAGGTGCCCCTGTGCTCCTTTAACCAGAGTGAGGGCACACTAATACAGGAGGTGTGCTCAGTGATGTATTTAGGTTTTGTGCTGCCCTAGGCCTGAATAAACTCGTCTGTCCAAACGTCAGGCCAGTTATCGGCCACCGGCCAGTATTATCATACCGGCAGCAGTGTGGCCGCTTCATGGCAACGCCAGACTAACTTGCCTCCTGCGCCCTGCCCCCTCTGGCCCAGTCTGCCCCATAAGGCTGGTAAGCTGCAATATTTTACATTTTTGGTTTCAAGTTTAATGCTGCTTTAGGCCTGCAAAAATTTGGTGAACTACATTTTTAGCAACCTCTGCTCATATAATACAATGATTATTTTGTATGTAGAAGTAAGGACAGATTAGCGTATATCATCACTGTTTATAAACCTACACCAACAGACATCCAGTGGTGGTCTCACTGTCGTAAATAACACAACAATATAATGGCAATTACATGAAGATGAAAGGTATTGTGTAAAGAGCAGCCTGCTTCCACATTCTACAGCACCTCTGCTGTGCTTGTTTATTATGTGTCAAAGTAGCTGCAGGGAAGCTGCAATATGAGTGAATTCCTCAGCCATTCCCCAAAAAAACTTGTTATATCTGTAAATTAATTCTACCTGGAAAATAGAAGCAAAGCACAGCAGTCAGAAGAGACAACTTGCAGAAATAAAACATGTCTGTGTTCAATGTACAGGGTATACTTAGGATACACACACAAGGGCATTTTCTGCATCCTTCTTCCTTCTGTGAGATAAAATCCAAAGCTGGATACTGTCTGATAATTGTTCTACTATGTTGAACGTGCTTGTCTCCGGCTCTGACTCACTGATCATATTTCTAATGTCTTTGCTCCCATGGAAGAGATTTTTGCTCCCATGGAAGAGATTTTTGCCTCAATTCTTATCCCAGTGAACCCAAGGGAAATTGAGGCAGATAGATAGACTAACCCTTTAAGAGATGCAATTAGCCTTCTTTTACACAGGCAGTGGGAGTTATTACCCCTCTGAAAAGTGATCTGTGGTGGATCGCTTCTCAGAGGTGGCTTTTTGCAGGTGTATCACGGCAGTATTGCCTCCTGAATGCCTGTTTTGTTTTTGTTTGTTTGGTTTCTGATCCCAGTGGACTCTGAAATTGTAATATGGTTGTGGTATGGTCCCATTGACTACAATGGGTGTGTTTGGCAGGCATTTCAGAAATTATAATTGATGCACCATGAAGCATCATGACCGCAGCACTGTAAACAGATCTGAGTGGCTGTATACTTGTAAGTAGGCAGTTGAGGCCCAATAAAAGTTTATTTTTTACTATCCCCTTGACATCTTTGTGAATGAGGGATTATTGAGTCGTGGACAGCCTGTCTAAGCGAGTGTCTCAGAACAAATACTCAATTAAAGTAGAACTAAAGGCAAAAGTTTGTTTTTTTCACTTTGGATAGAGAAAAGCCTCGTACACACGACCGGGATTCCCGATGGGAAAACTGCAATGAGAGCTTTTGGCCGGGAATCCAAAAAAAAGAGAACCAGCTCTCTTTTTTTCCGTCGCGATTCCCGACTGACTTTTTCCCGGCGGAAAACGCCCGTTAAAGGCAGTTTTCCTGTAGGGAAAAAGTCAAATGGAGCATACACACGGTCGGGATTCCCGAGGAAAAGCTCTCATCTGAGTTTTCCCGACAGGAAAACCGAACATGTGTACAGGGGAAAAGTAGAGAGCAGGTTCTCGGTTTTCCCCTCTGGATTTCCGACGGACCTTTTGCCGTCGGAAATCCCGGTCGCCTGTACAGGGCATAAGGGGGGTTATAACCCTTGTCATTTTTTTTTCTTTGCTATCTATGTCCCATAGGACAGATTTCCCTTCACTTCTTGCCCCCTAACCAAAACAGAAAGAGAGGAAATTATCCAAAGTAAGGGAATCCCGGGGTGTCACCAGGGTCACCACAGAAGTAGTGTCCTCATTGGATATTTTCCGATTGTTCTGGGGACAACTCAAATTTGGGGATTTTCTTTTACTTTCACTGATAACTGGAAACATGACTGTGATGGACCACCTGGCACGCCATCTGGGTGCCTCCATCAAACGGTGCCTCCTGCCCTCCAAACCCTTCCAGCAGACATATAGTTAATACCAGCCCTTTATCCCAAGCATCATACACAGACAAGATGTTGAGGTAAAAACCAAAGGAATAACTTTATTGAACAGAAATTCAATTTTTTTTATACACTTCAAAAATAGGGGCAGCCACCACCGGAACAATGCAAACTTCAAACAGCCATTCAATTAACAGCTAAACAGTAATCTAATTAACAGCAAGGCACCTAGACAAGTTCTATCAGTATGAATGGCAATAACAAGAATTCCCCACCCCAGACAATTCAGCAACCGTTTCCCAGCATTCAAGAAGACCCAGGGCTGTCCAAATCTCATTAACCAGCTTTCTTTTCACATCCATCTTCTCACTGAGTTTCAAGTTGGGAGACCATCATGACTTCCTTGACTGTTAAATATGATAATAACATGTCATCTTGCATTATTTAACAGAACACCTTCCTGAATGCTCATAGCTCCCTCAAATGACAGGGCCCTTAGTCAATAAGCAAGAGGCTACCCTGCAGTCCCTTCCAAAAGCCTTTGACCCAGTTGGGTCTGTCACATTTCTCCCCCTTCCCCCAAAGGCAGACTAACCAGGTCCCAGACCTCCAACTGGTCTAGACCTGCGTTAGTCGGGCAGAGTAAACCCACATAGTCAGTCCACATGATCTCCATTCTTGGCCGCAGGGAAGAATTGTCGTTGGTAGGTGTAGGGCAGAGGTCATGGACCCTCTGTCCAGCTGCCAGCGATTCAGCTGGAATGTCTTTACCATTCCGGGGCTCTGCCTACTGTGGGGAGAAGGGCCGACTGCCCCGACTACTTGGAGCCGTGAAGACACAGTAGGTGCTAGACAGAGGTCAGCAGTGCTCTGCCTTATTGCCAGTGCTTCATCTGGGGACCCTACATCCTCCGCTCTGGCTAACTTTTGGGGAGGGAGGATGGCTTCCTCCATTCCCAGACTGTAGATCTGTCATTGGGAAGGAAGGACGATCAACTCCGTACCCTAACTGTGGAACTGCCACTGGGGAGATGAACCAGCTGCTCTACCCTCATCCGGCTGCTGAGATGACATTTCTGTGGTACTGTCTCCCAGGTGCACAGATCCTTGCTAAGGAGGGAAGACAGTTTCCTCTGCTCTGGCTGACTGTTAGGGAGGGAGGACGGCTTCCTACTCTCCCAGACTGTGGATATGCTGCTGGGGAGGGAGGACGACCACCTCCTCTCCCGGAGTGTGGAACTGCTACTGGGCAGATGAGACAGTTGTTCCATCTCCTGGACTCCCATTTTGCAGCGAGGGCGACTTTCTTTGCTCCCAAGTCCCTACACTGCTGTGGGGGAGGGAGGAAAATCACCTCCTCTCCCCGGCTGTGTGTATCTGCCACTGAGGAGGGTGGACAACCACCTCCTTCCGGACTGTGGATCTGCTGCTGGGGAGTGAGGACGGCTTCCTCTTCTCACAGGGCCTTAAACTGATGCTGGGGAGATGTCTCTTGGGGGCCATCTCCCTGGCTCCTGCACTTCTGCTGCTGCAGGAGAGATAAGCCATTTGCTTCATTTCACAGATCCCAGTCGCACTGCTGGACAGACAAGCTCGTCCTGTGCAGAAACAGGTTTGTCAAGGTGATTCAACACTTGCTGCATCTGCCATAAGGGCTCCGCTTCCATACTTGCGGGTGGAGGTGGACAAAGCACACTGTAACACTGTCCCATTGCCGACCCTTCAGCCAGTATTTCAGAGCTGTCGGCAGTACTTCCCAATAGTCCCAGGCAAATGGAGCTCAGCCCAGCTGCCGAGCAAACTCTAGCAGCTGTCTGTAGGCGATCTCCAGCTTCCATTCTTGAATAGCTAGAACCTCCAAATCTTCCTGTGCCCAGAGCACATCTGAGATGTTCAGCATCCGGTCTCAGTAATTCATGATTTCCATCAAACCTCACTCCAGATTGCTCCCAAAGTCAGGGTCCTCTGATAGCCTCCCGTACAACAGCCCCAAGCTGCTGTAACCAAAGCCACCTGTTGGCCTGTCGTCCACTGTCAAAGGGCACATTTGGGCTACATACCAGCAGAAGGCTCCATAGCTCTCATCCAGTTGTCTCTCTGCCCAGACCAGCCTGCTTAAATCAGCCGTCCACTCCTTGTGTGGTTGTTCCTCCAATAACAGCACCCGCACTTCGTAATGCGACCATTACCTTTCCTGGATGGAGGGGAGAATTTTCCCCTGGCAACGTTGCTCGCAGTCTATCACTTCCTTCCAAAGTTGCCAGCGGACAGAATTATACCATCCCATCAGCACCTGCACTGGCACTGATCGCCTGTGCTGCATTTTCATCTCTTGCAGCCTCCTTCTGAATTCCTCTTCCATGGCGGCTGGTATCTGTACCTCTTCTCTTCTGATAACTGGACCTCAGATCCCGGTGGTGATTTGGATGTCCCAGACTGCAGGAAGCATCCCATCACTGCCACCAAATGTGATGGACCGCATTGCACCCTACCTGGGTGCCTCCACCAAACAGTGACTCCTGCCCTCCAAACCCTTCCAGCAGACAAATAGCTAATACCAGCACTTTACCCCAAGCGTTGTACACAGACAAGTTCTTAAGAAAATATCGTTTTTTTTAATACACTTCAAAATTAGGGGCAGTCTTCACCTGAACAATGGAAGCTTCAAACATCAATCCAAATAACAGCAAACAGTGATCTAATTAAACAGTAATCTAATTAAACGCTAGGCACCTAGACAAGTCTTATCAGTATGACTGGCAGTCACAGGAAATCCCCAGCCCAGATAGTCTGGCAACAGTTTCCCAGCATTCAAGAAGACCCAAGGCTGTCCAAATCTCATTAACCAGTTTTCTTTTCACATCCATCTTCTCAATAAGTTTCAATTTGACAGTGACCATCATGGCTTCCTTGACTGTTAAATGTGGTAAAAACATGTCATTTTTTATTGTATAACAGAATACCTTCCCTAATGGTCTAAGCTCTCTCAAACGCCATGGTCCATAGTCAGTAGGCAAGAGGCTATCCTGCAGTCCCCTCCAAAAGCCCCTGCACCAGTTGGGCCTGTCACGATGGCAAATGGAGAGGATGAAGCCTCGTACACACGACCGGTTTTCTCTGCAAGAACTGGCAAGAAAACTGCTTGCAGAGCTTTCTTGCCGAGAAAACCGGCTGTGTGTACGAGGCTTTGAGGTTTCTCGTCAAGAAAACTGCCCAGAATCTTGACGAGAAAAAAAAAAGACCTGCTTTCTTTTTTCTCGTCTGGATTCTCGTCGGCCTGTTTCCCGACGAGAAACCCGAGTGTGTGTACACTTACCTGTCGCCGTGGAAACCCGCGCATGCTCGAAATGACTTTGTCGCATTCGCTGTAGCTTCCTAGGCATAGGTAGGGTGTAGCAAGATGGCGGCGACGGCATCGAATGTGACGAGCGCACGCTCGTCGTAGTCGATGACGTCACCGCGTTCGTGCCATTTAAAAGAACGGCGGTTCTTTTGAAAGGTACGTGTGTACACTCGGCCGGGACAATATTCTTGTCCAAGAATCTCATCAGGAAAAACGACAAGTTTTTTCCTGACGAGATTCTCGGCCGTGTGTACAAGGCTTGACTCTCCCGAAAGGTAGCACAGACAGCAATAAAACTGAGAGGTGTGCTAATCCCACTCCACTCTATGCAAAACTAACAAAAAAAGTTTTGCCTTTAGTTACACTTTAAGCTCAGGTAGAATCACATACCTTCCAACAAGTCACTAAAACTCAGGTCACTAAAGCTATACAGAAGATTTTTTTTTCCCCTAAACTTCAGCTTTAACCTATTCATATCTGAAACTTTCATTAAAATAATAGCTGGTGATCCTGCCACAAAGGTTCTTGTTCAGGCATTTCTTGTTATATATTGACAAACCTCTGTCTATGTCTCCAGATTGTGCTTTTGCATTACCACCCTGACACAGACTATCTCTATAGGGACTACAAGTGGCTGTGATGACACACATTACACAGACATGGTCCACTGTTATCACTATCAGGAAACCTTCCCTTATGCCGCGTACACACGATCATTATTCACGGCGGTTAAAAAAACGCTGTGAATAATGACATTAAAAACGAGGGAACAGCTTGTTCCCCACACACGGTCGTTTTTCACGTTATTTTTTCTCTTGTCGAGAAAAACGACCGTCTGTGGGCTCCGCGGCAGTGTTTCCCTATGGGAAAACTGCCACGGAAACAATGTCGAAAAAAACATGTTCTAATTTTTCTCGTCGTTTTTAATGCCGTTTTTCTCGTCGAGAAAAACGACAAAAAGCCCACAGACGAACATTTTTCTCGTCGAAAGGAAAAAATTTCATTTTTCTCGACGAGAAAAACGGTCGTGTGTACACGGTATTAGAAATGCCATGCAGCCATGGCTGGAGAACATGCAGACAGAAGTTGCTGCAAAGGAGTCTGAAGGAGATCAGCAGCCCTGTGATGAAAAAGGGGAAATTTTACTTTAAAAAATGGCAATCATTTATGGTACACAGTGTTTAGCAAGCATAATTTTAGGTAAATGCTGCATTGATAATGTCAAATACCTTCTGCACTATACTTTGCCTTTAACAGGTATCTTATAAAGCTGTTACTGAGCATATGCTCCTGTATATCTAAGGATCTGTACATTTTCATGCAAGATTATCTGAGGGGAACTGCATTGCTGAAATGTACGTAGGTGCTGCCAGAATATACTGTAACCTATGCACCTCTAGGGGAAACACTGCAATGTCACAGGCTTTGCATTTAATGTGAATGTCACTGAAAATAGCACTGTGAATAAGGACCTCCTGATGTTTAGTGACAGCAACAAGATTATGCAGTGAAAGGAAGCACAGTGGAACAGAATTGCAATGGTATGATATGACCTGAATGCCAGTGACAAGGTAAACTCTTATCTGTACTCTCTGCTGTGCAGTGCTGTAGATCAGATAATAGTGTGTCAGGAAGGAGTGGGGTGACAGGAACACGGTGCCCCCTTTGTAGTCATCATTTACAGGGTTGTTGGCTATCCAGGATGCTGTCCTATAAAGCCACCCGCTTAGTATTTCTTTCTCCTGTCATAGCTTTACACAATTGATCATAAGTCAGGGGTGATGTCAATATCTAATATATGTCTATGGAAGAAAGAATAAGCCCATATCACACTAGAGACCTAATCTGGCCATACCAAAACTGTGCCTATATCCGATTGGATGTAGGACCTGTTCTGCTGGGAATGTTTCTGCCTGGCTCCTGAAAATGAATGCAAAAACTTTTGTTGTGCTGGACGGTGCTGACAGGGCCACCCACAGAACTAATTTCAGCCAATTCAGGAGGAATCAGATGAAATTTAATCCACAGTGGCTGCTTCCAACCAGTGTTGCCAACCTACCAGATTGAAATTTACTGGCATGACACCCGAAATTTACTGGCACAGCCACGTTTTTACTGACATTTCACAAAAGTTACTAAATTTAATTTTTACGTGAAAATTTCAGTATTTAGGCTTCAAACAAGTGCGCTAGGCAAATAGCAATGTGATTTAAGGTAGATATTAAGGTAAAAAAAACATATTTTTGTTATTTTCGATATAATAAGGGCAAATTATTTAGTCACATCACCCCCGCCCTCCATCCCCCTCTGCCACCAACACCCCCTGCCTTCACCCCCCTCTGTGGTGCCACAATCTCCCTCTGCCTCCAATCTCCCCAGGACCCCCTGCCTCCAATCTCCCCCTGCCTCCATCCCCCTCTGTGGTGCCACCATCTCCCCCTGCCTCCAATCTCCACCTGCCTCCATTTAACCCCCTGCCACCATCGTCCCCCTCTACGGTGCCACCATCACCCCCTGCCTCCATCGGATCCCCCTCTGCCACCATCACCTGATGTTACTGTCGGCTGGGCTGTCTGTCACTCTGTCCATCCCCGACTCCCCTGTGAACTTTGTATTGCCTGGATGCAGCAGGCTCCTCCATTCCGCCGCCGCCACATGCTGCACAGCCTCCGAGCCCTGACTCCTGCTCCAGTGCTGTGCTCCTCCGTACTCCTGGTTAGTTACAGATTTAAAATTCTGGTGCGCGCGCCTGGCGGGATGTCCTAATACATCACTCGCCGACCAGTGCGGCACAGCCTCTGTGAAATCCACCGGCCGAATACAGCATATGCTCGGCTCGGCAACCTCCGGAACTGCGCATGCGCAGTTCTAAGCCAAACCAATCTTGGCTATTTTTACTGGCACATTCCCGCAACTACGGACATTTGCGGACGGAGGAAAAAAGTGCACATTTTTACGGACTGTCCGTAAAAATACGGACGGTTGGCAACACTGCTTCCAACCCATGGATATACTTTGCTTCACAACTTCAATTGATGGCAGGCTGGGGACCAAAAATAGTGTAGACCCCAAAAATGAATGTTTGAATTTCTCCCATCTGTCCCGCTTATATACAGTCATGGCCAAAAATATTGGCACCCCTGTATTTCTGTCAGATAATGCACCACTTCACTAAGAAAATTGTTGCCATTACAAATGTGTAGGCATTCTCATGTTTCTTTTGTTTATGTTGAAATGACACAAAAAAGTGGATAAACAAAAAGCCAAGTCTGACACATTCCACGCAAAACTCAAAAAATGGACTGGACAAAATTATTGCCAACCTTCTCAAAATTGTAAGAAATAACTGCATTCCAAGTTTGTGATGCTCCTGTAATTTGTAATTAAACTCACCTCTATCAATTAACAGGTGCTGACAATATAAAAATCACACCGACAACCAGTTAAAATAGTGAAAAATTAACTTTCTACTGTGTGTCTCTGTGTGCCACGTGGAGCATGAAGAAGAGAAAGAGAAGCATAGAATTGTCTGAGGATTTGAGAACAAAAATTGTGGAAAAGCATGGACAATCTCAAGGACAAGTCCATCTCCAGAGATCTTAATGTTCCTGTGTCCACAGTGCGCAACATTGTCAAGAAGTTTACAGGCCATGGCACTGTAGCTAATCTCCCTGGACGTGGACGAAAGAGAAAAATTGATCAAAGATTGCAACAAAGGATTGTTTGAATGGTGGATAAGAGCCGGTTCACACACAGGCGGCACATCTTTGGGGGCGACTCGGCAAGGCGATCTGAAGACGACTTCAGAGGCGACTTGCAAAATGACTTCTGTATTGAAGTCAATGCAAGTCGCCCCGAGTCGCCCCCAAAGTCGTACAAGAACCTTTTTCTAAGACGGAGCGACTTGCGTCGCTCCTAATAGAATGCTTCCATTGAAGAGAACGGAGCGTGACTTGTTAGGCGGCTGAGTCGCCTGACGAGTCGCCCCTGTGTGAACCAGCTCTAAAGAACCTCGGTCAACTTCCAGATAAAGTTGTACCCTGTGTTAACCTTCAGGCACAGGGTACAACTGTGTCAGCTTACACTATAAGGGACGCTATTGTAGGAGACCCAGGAGGACCCCACTACTGAATCAGAAACATAAAAATCCAGATTGGAGTTTGCCAAAACTTACCTGAGAAAGCCAAAATCATTTTGGGAGAATGTGCTGTGGACAGACAAAACAAAATGACAGCTTTTTGGTAAAGCCCATCATTCTACTGTTTTCAGAAAAAGAAATGAGGCCTTTAAAGAAAAGAATACAGTCCGTACAGCCAAGCATGGTGGAGGTTCACTGATGTTTTGGGGTTGCTTTGCTGCTTTAAGGCACTGGGTGTCCTGACCGTGTGCATGGCATTATGAAATCTGAAGACTACCAAAGAAATCTGGGGTGCAATGTAGGGCCTAGAAAGTTGGGTCTCCATCAGAGGTCATGGGTCTTACAGCAGGATGATGACCCAAAGCACATGTCAAAAAGCACCCAGAAATGGTTTAAGACAAAGCGCTGGAGAGTACTGAACTGGCCAGCACTGAGTGCAGATCTAAATCCAATAGAGCACCTGTGTAGAGAGCTCAAAACAGCAGTTGATAAAAGGAGTTCTTCTAAGACCTGGAGCAGTTGGCGAAAAAAGAGTGGTCCAAAATTCCAGTAGAGGTATGAGAAACTCATTGATGGTTACAGGAAGCAATTGATTTCAGTTATTTTTTCCAAGGGGTATGCTACCAAATATTAAATTGAGGGTGCCAACAACTTTGTCCTGTCCATTTTTGGAGTTTTGTGTGGAATGTGTTAGATTTGGCTTTTTGTTTCTCCACTTTTTTTTTTTATAAATACAGCCAAAAATTCGGACTGAAATCAGACCTAAAAAAGATGAACAGGTATGCACCAAACCCCATGCTGTTGTGTGAACCCAGCTTTACTCTCTGTAATATATGGTGCAAACACAAGCTGAAAGGATATGTGCACCCTATCTTATTCTTTATTGTCCTGCTTATTTTGCTACACTATTGTTACTGTAAAATTACCTGGGCTTTTGTGCTTTTCAATGCTTTGTATCTTGAATTTCTTCAATAAAAAGATTGAAAGTTAAAAAAGCCCCCAGATCTATTTCTTTTTTATGTGATGTTTTTCTTAGATTTCGACACTGATCTACAGGTCAGGATCCAGGCATCCCCTTCAATAGACATTTTATTATTTTTATTATACCTTCAATTTGCCTTTAAACTTGGTAGAAAATTTGACTAGTCAATTCCTTAGCACAGCCCCCTTCTTCCTTTCATGCCATAGCCCCAGGGCCGTCGGAACAGGACAGGCAAACCAGGCAACTGCTTGGGGCCCCCAGCTGGCCTGGGATCCCAGAAGAGCCGCCCCTCCTCCCGCGATTGGCGTCCCCCCCTCCCGCGATCAGCGCCCCCGCGATCGGTGGGCCCCCCTCCCCGCGATCGGCGCTCCCCCCCGCGATCGGCGGGCCCCCCTCCCATGATCGGCGCCCCCCCTCCCACGATCGGCGTCGATGTCCCGCGTTAGCACCTCCCCCCTTCTGAATTAAAAAAAATAAATCTGTAGAAATCAGTAGCACTCCCCCCCCCTTCTGAATGAAAAAAATAAAATAAATCAGTAGCAGCCCCCCCCCACTTCTCAAAAAAAATCAGTAGCACCCCCCCTGCGGCATTGGGGGCCCCCAAATTCCTGCATAGCCCCCTGTTCTTCTTGGAATGTCTAAGTAAGCACTGTCTGTGTTGGCCCAGCTCTTCGACCCCTCCTTTCATCTCCCTACATAAACTTTAATGTAGCCTCTCTCTGCTCCAATCTGAGTGCACACATTGATTTCTTTCCCAAAAAGGCAATTCTGCTCTCTTGGCAGATATTGCTCTGGTAGAGTGCCTATGTCAGGAAAAAGTGATCTCCTAGCAGCTGCCCATACAAGAATTTAACAAGCCTGGCGATGATGTCACAGGAAGTAATAAGCTCTTTGCCACTATAGAAACAAGGTAAAAAAAAGTAACAGCTTGCCTCTCGGCCCTTCAACAGCCTTCTTGTTCTGCACTTAGTGCAGAGACAAGTGCTGCTCTTGCTTTGTGTTCAAGGGGAGGAGGGGGCTGAGCTGCATCAGGATCCTTATCTCCTATCTGATCGGGGAGTCGAAAATGAGTGTGCACCAATGCACTGAAAAGGAAGAAGAATCTGTGGCTGTGGTGGATAGAAGAGCCATCTACAGAAGGGTGCTTAAAACAAAGGTAACCATGTAGAAGATGGTGAAGCTTTGGGGAAGGTGAGGGCAGAGGAAGAGAGGGTTGTGTGTGTAGAGGGGAGGGGGGGTGCAGAGGTTATAGCTAAAGACAGGTGCAATAGTGAGATGTGGATGAATGACTGCACTCTGTACCTAGCGCATTTGAGCCCTGCACCCTGTGCATAACATACTCCAGGACCCTGCACCCCATACATAACGCACTCCAGAACCCTACCTTCCTGTACATAACGCACTACAGAACCTATCTTTCTGTAAATAATACATTCCAGAACCCTGCACTCTGTATGTAACTCCAGAACCCTGCACCTTGTGCATAACATACTCCAGAGCCCTGCACTCTGTACATAGCGCACTCCAGAACCTAACTTCCTGTGCATAACGCACTCCAGAACCCTGCACTCTGTACATAACTCCAAAACCCTGCACTCTGTGCATAACATACGCCAGAACCCTGCACTCTGTACATAACGCACTCCAGAACCCTGCACTCTGTACGTAACTCCAGAATGCTGCACCCTGTGCATAACATCCTCCAGAACCCTGCAGTCTGTACATAATTCACTCCAGGGCCCTGCACTTCGTGCATAATATACTCCAGAACCCTGCATTCTGTACATAACGCACTCCAGAACCTTCCTTCCTGTACATAACACACTCCAAAACCCTGCAGTCTGTGCGTAACTCCAGAAGCCTGCACCTTGTGCATAATGCACTCCAGAACCCTGTGCTCTGTATATAACGCACCCCAGAATCCTGTACTCTGTACATAACACACTCCAGAACCTACCTGCCTGTACATAACGCACTCCAGTATGTGTCCATGAGACTCTTGCTTGTGGCACAGCGATCAAAGCATATTTTTTAGGTACAAGAAAACCTGGGTTTTGTTTAACCACACCCATTAAGCTACTCCCACTGTTAAGATTTTGACCAAACCCACTTTTGCCACGGTACACATAGCGAGCCGTCGATTGTTTCCTCCCTCAAGTGTCCCTCATTTTGAAGTTCAAAAGTTGGGAGGTATGGATAAACCATTGCACAAATATGGTGTTTTGGATAGCATAAGGGAGGGTTAAAACCACAGGAAGATTTTTTTTTTTTTGCTATCTGTGTTCCACTGCAGAAATTTCCCTTCACTTCCTGTCCCATAGCCACATCAGGAAGTGAGTGAAAATCCCTCTAAAGTGAGGGATGTCACTCGGGTCACCAGAACTAGTCTGCCCATTGGAAGATCTCCCCTCTATTGCTGTTTTGATGTCAATCCCAAATTTGGGATTTCTTTCTTTGTGTTTCTCACGCAAGCATAAGTCCTGCATAATGGATTAATTGGAAATCATGCGGCACCACATCCCTACCTAAAGTGGTTGTTTCGTTCAGATTAAAAAATAATTAACGTCAGCAGCTACAAATCCTGTAGCTTCTGACTTTCAATAAAAAGACATTTACCTGTCCATGGGTTCCAGCACCGTCCTCACCCAAATCGATTCTTCAATGGGCTTCGGGTCTAGGCGCTGGCATTCTAATTGTGGGTGGCCAGCTATGCTGCTTTCGGCTTCACAGCGGGCTCCCCACTGTGCATGCACGAGTGGAACTGCACTTTCTAAATGGTCCTGCTGTCTTCTGGGACCTGTGATGTGTCCCAGAAGACTGCGGGGAGGGAGAGAATTTCTGCTCGGATAGCCTAGGCAATCCAAGCAGAGGTGGGAGCCGGTACCTGTCAAAACCAGGTCTCTGCTCCCCACCCCACAAAATGGTATGCCAAATATGGCAAAGCGGGGGGGGGCTGAACTCTGGCGGTATCCCCGCGCTACAGTGGTCTTGAATAGTGGACCTCATCATGCCCAGAGCAGGCTGCATAGACCAGGAACAGTCCATCGCTGGACGTGGGAGAGCGTTTCCCCAAAAATCAAAGGAGTATAAGCTCTGTGCTCACCCCAAGGAAAAACAAGCAGTTAACCCAGGCAGAATGGGGATCTGTCAGTGTAAACAAACAGATCCCTGTTCTGTCAGGGGAGGAGAGAGAGATTGTCTGTTCCTAGTGATTAGGAACACCGATCTGTCTCCTCCTCCAGTCAGCCCAGCCCCCATACAGTTAGATTAATCTCCCTAGCGAACACTTAACCCCTTGATGGCCCCCCGAGTGTTAACCTCTTCCCTCCCAGTGACATTTATACAGTAATCAGTGGCTATTTTTAGCTCTAAATGTCAATGATCCCAAAAGTGTCAAAAGTGTCCAATCTGTCTGCCACAATGTCGCAGTCACGCTAAAAATCGCAGATGACCGTCATTACTAGTAAAAAAAAATATATATATATCCCCTATTTTGTAGACGCTATAAAATATGTAGAAGAATACATATTGGCCTAAACTGATGAAGAAATCTGGGGTTTTTTGGGGGGGGGGGGGTTGGGATATTTATTATAGCAAAAAATAAAAAAATATTGTTTTTTTTTCAAAATTGTCACTCTTTTTTTGTTTATAGCGCAAAAAATAAAAACCGCAAAGGTGATCAAATACCACCAAAGGAAAGCTCTATTTGTGGGGAAAAATAAATAAATACATTTTGTTTGGGTACAGCGGCGACCGCGCAATTGGCAGTTAAAACGACGCAGTGCCGTATCACAATAAAATGGCCTGGTCATTAACCACCTCAATACAGGGCACTTTCACCCCCTTCCTGCCCAAGCCATTTTTCAACTTTCAACTTTCAGCGCTGTCACACTTTGAATTATGCGGTCATGCAACACTGTACCCAAATTCAATTTTTTATAATTTTTTCCCCACAAATAGAGCTTTCTTTTGGTGGTATTTGATCACCTCTGTGGTTTTTATTTCTTGAGCTATAAACAAAAGAAGAGCGTCAAGTTTGAAAAAACATAATATTTTTTACTTTTTGCTATAATAAATATCCAATTTTTCTTTTTTTTTAAAACAATTTTTTTTCCTCAGTTTAGGCCAATATGTATTCTTCTACATATTTTTAGTTAAAAAAAAAATCGCAATAAGTGTATATTGATTGGTTTGCGCAAAAATTATAGCGGCTACAAAATAGTGGATAGATTTATAGCATTTTTATTATTAGATTTTTTTTTACTAGTAATGGCGGCGATCTGCGATTTTTATCGTGACTGCGAAATTGCGGCGGACACATCGGCACTTTTGACACATTTTTGGGACCATTCACATTTATACAGCGATCCGTGCTATAAAAATGCATTGATTACTGTATAAATATGACTGGCAGGGAAGGGATTAACACTAGGGGGCGAACAAGGGGTTAAATGTGTTCCCTATGGAGTGATTCTAACTGTGGGGATGAGGGGACTGACTGGGGGGGGGTGACCGATCGGTGTCCCTATGACCTATGTACAAGGGACACACCATCGGTCTCCTCTCCCTGACAGGATGTGGATCTCTGTGTTTAAACACACAGATCCACGGTTCTGCTCAGTTACTGGGCAATCGCCGGTGCCCGGCGGACATCGTGGCCCCTGGGCACACGCATTGGGTCCCCAGTGACGCGGACCCTAGTGGCTCGGGAAGGCGAAGATGTCTTATGACGTCCGCCAAGAACGAGAGCCTCATCGTCCCGCCGTCGTATAACGGCGGGCGGTAGGCTAGTGGTTAAGGGGGCAAATCTTCCAGTCCTTAAGTGGTTAAATTAGATAAAAAAGAACAAATAAAATTCTAATGCCGCGTAAACACGACCGTTTTTAATGTCATTGAAAAAAACGACGTTTTTCTCGACGTGATTCTTCTCAAGCTTGCCTTGCCTACACACTATCGTGAAAAAAAATGCTCGAGCAAAGCGCGGTGACGTATGAAACGTACGACGGCACTATAAAGGGGAAGTTCCATTCGGATGGCGCCACCCTTTGGGCTGCTTTTGCTGATCCTCGTGTTAGTAAAGTTTGGTGAGAGACGATTCGCGCTTTTCATCCTCGTGCTCTTCAGTCCGTTACAGCGTGACGAATGTGCTATCTCCATTATGAACGCTAGTTTTACCAGAACGAGCGCTCCCGTCTCATAACTTGCTTCTGAGCATGCGCGTTTTTTCACATCGTTAAAGCCTACACACGGCCGTTTTTCACGACGAGAAAAACGACAACGTGAAAAACGACGAGAAAAAATAGAGCATGTTCCAAATTTTTAACGCCCATCTTTCACGTCGCGAAAAATGCTCTGGAGCCCACACACGATCGTTTTTAATGACCAAATAAAAAAATGCAATTTTTCTCGTCATGAAAAACGCTCGTGTGTACGTGGCATGACACTTTAAACGTCCCAATTAAATAACTTTTGTTTACATTTCTTCTCTTAGAACCAATATCTTTGATTATGAGAAGTTTAAAAAAAAATTGCCGCAGGGTAGCCTTTGTCCCTTGCATGTTACATTTTCTAGTTAGCCTGGAGTGCGCTTTTAGGCGTTATTATTGTATTATGGTAGATAAGCGGTGCACAGTAGTAATATTGTACATTGAACCATGACTGCATGTGAGAAGCTGAAGGAAAACTGTAAAGGAGAAGGCGGATGATGGCATTTCAGGCCAGCATCGTGCACACACCGATCCAGGCTCCCCACCCTGCATTGCTGCAATAGAGGCTGGACGCAGAAAGCTGCAGTTTGAGCAGTGTTGAGTCATCGGCTCACCCAGAGGACACGGGAGCATATTTCACTTTCCATCACTGCATTGGCAGACACGTGGCTGCTTTCTGCGGGAGGCATGAAAAACAGCTCTGCAATTTTCCTCCTAAGAGGTTCAATTATAAACCAAACACTTTCAAGATTCCTCTCCCTCTAAGATATACTTCATAGGGTGATAGGAGAGACGGAGGCGGCTGCCAATTCACCTGACAGCTCTCTAGTGCTTTCAATTAGCGCTCTTTATCATTTCGCCGCAGTCATTTAATGGAGGAGCTGAGGGCTGTATTGTTTCAAGGTATGAAGTGATACAGACCTCTGATACTGTACAAGCAATTGACAAGTGGGCCACAGTCATCTTTTTAAAGTGGTATTAAATGCAAAACTAAAAATGTAATATATTGCAGCTTACCAATCATTAGATGTGATGGCTGCATTCGTTTTCTTTTTTTAAGCTTTTCCTTCTGTTTTTACCTGGTGATCTGGCCATTAAACACAGACACCATCTGTATTGGAGTGCCCCCATTCTGGATGAAGGAGCACATGGGGCACCTTTGGACACATGGGGCACCTTTGGACAGCATCATTTTCAGTCTGGGTGGTTGGGAGTGTTATGCCGCGTACACACGATCGTTTTTCATGCCGTTAAAAATGCCATTTTTAAAAATGGCCATTAAAACCGATCGTGTGTATGCTCCAGAGCATTTTTAACGGCGTGAAAAACGGCCATTAAAAATTTCGAACATGCTCTATTTTTTCACGTCGTTTTTCATGTCGTTTTTTTTAACGACGTGAAAAACGATAGTGTGTATGCTTTTACGAGGTGAAAAAAAACGTGCATGCTCAGAATCAAGTATGAGACGGGAGCGCTCGTTCTTGTAAAACTAGCGTTTGTAATGGAGATAGCACATTCGTCACGCTGCAACGGACTGAAAAGCACAAGGCTGAAAAGCGCGAATTGTCACTCAACAAACTTTACTAACATGAAGGGTGGCGCCATCCGAACTGAACTTCCCCTTTATAGTGCCGTTGTACGTGTTGTACGTCACTGCGCTTTGCTCGAGCGATTTTTTTAATGATCGTGTGGATGCAAGACAGGCTTGAGAGGAAACAAGAAAAAAAACGACGAGAAAAACGTTGGTTTAAAAAATGGCATGAAAAACGATTGTGTGTACGCCGCATTAGATGTACTAGCAGGCTTAGACACACTAACAAATTGAAGCCAAACTCCATCTAACACTTTATAAGCAGTTACATTTTTGTTTCATATTCGGATCAAAGTTTTACATAAATTAATAAAATATGCTTTTGTAAGCATCCCTGTAAATGGTTTGCCTCTAACTGCTACATCTGGAGGACAGCTTGTTCTGTTGAAAAACAGCAGACTAAGGGGCTTCAAGGTTGCCTTTAACCTGGTCCACATGTGGAAATGTGGTGTTCTTTGGATTGGCATAGTCAAATTTGGTCCAACCATGCAGAATTTACTTTGCAGGAGTTCCCTCTCTACTCCACTTTTTTTTTTTTTTCTGCTTAGGGACCCAATATGAATATTGCTTCTGAATTGCCATACTGTTTATGTTGATACTTAAATTCAGTGGTGGCCTGTCCATGCATGCCCCTGGCCCCTAATCTACATGCAGGGCGCCGGACACATGGATTTCAATGGGGTTTGTTTTTTTTAAAGCGGAGGTCCACACAAAAAGGGAACCTCCGCTTTTCGGAACCGCCCCCCTCCGGTGTCACATTTGGCACCTTTCAGGGGGAAGGGGGGTGCAGACACCTGTCTAATACAGGTATTTGCACCCACTTCCGGGAATGAACTCCCGCGGGAGTCACGCCCCTTTGCGGCACCCCCCGCTGTCTTCTGGGAAACACACTGGTCCCAGGAGACAGGGGGACCCGTGGGGACGCACCGTGCTACTCGCGCATGCGCAGTAGGGAACCGGGCAGTGAAGCCGCAATGCTTTACTTCCTGATTCCCTCGCTGAGGATGTCGGCGGGGGCAGCCGAGAGACGAGCTATTGATCGGCTTCGGCTGCCGTCATCGCAGGCACCCTGGACAGGTAAGTGTCCCTTTATTAAAAGTCAGCAGCTGCAGTATTTGTAGCTGCTGGCTGGCTTTTAATATTTTTTTTTTAGGCGGACCTCCGCTTTAAGCACAGGATTAAAGCCTGACACTCTAATTGGCTTCAAAAAAGGGTGGGCTCGGGGCGCAGAGCACTGCGTTCTGAGCTCACCCAGTTGTATGACAATAGCAAATTAGTATTCGTTATTGTCTTCCTGATTCTCCTACCGGCCAATCGGAAAGCGGGTCCTGAGACCCGATTGGTCAAGGAGTCTTAGGACTTATGTCGCGTACACACGATCGATTTTTTCGACGGTGAAAACACCGTCGAGAAAATAGACGTGAAAAACGAGGAACGGCTTGTTCCCCCCACACACGGCCGTTTTAAATGACATTTTTTTTTTGGTCGAAAAAAACGACCGTGTGTGGGCTCCCCGGCAGTGCTTCCCTATGGGAAAACTGCAGCGGAAAAAAACAACGGGAATCACGACGAGAAAAATTAGAGCATGTTCTAATTTTTCTCGTCGTGATTCATGCCGTTTTTCCCATCGAGAAAAACTACAAAAAACCCACAGACGATCGTTTTTCTCGTCCAAAGGAAAACATTTAATTTTTCTCGACGGGAAAAATTATCGTGTGTACGCGGCATGAGTCTTAGGTAATCATTGGTTGAAAGCCTATGCCCTGCCTAATGGTGTACAGTATATCGCCATCATGCGTTATATGACTTCTCTATGATTTGAGAGTCATATATACCCAGTAAGACTTTTGGTTTACTGTTAAGGTTGTGGAGATCTGGAATGGGGCTCACACAGTCTGGATTTTGGACATTTACATGCGTATATATTGCACAACGTGGAACTATATTTGTATTTTGAGTTTTTTTTTTTGCACATTTATTTCACAATTTGTAGACTTTATTTGATTATTTTTTTTTTTTTATTGCACTTTGTTTTCTATGATCATCCAGCGTGGCACATGCAATGTCTAATAATATTAATTATTAAATGATTGTTAGTAAGGAGGATGGCTATATAAAGAAATAAGTTGTGTAGGCCAGTTAGCTCTATCCTTGAAACATGTCAGCAAGGATGAATACTCTAGACAGAAACCCTATGTTGTTTGTTTTTTTAGAATATGGACCTATCCTTAAAACTCCACCCACTTTTAAGAGCAATTTGATCCTCCCTACTCCACCCACTCCTTATTTTTTAGGAATTATGATTATGAATAATGACCCGCCCTTTCCTGGACCCAAGAACACAAGTGATAAATGGGCTTTATTGAAGAAAACAAAAGCCTTGTCACGCTAGATGGGTAGGTAAACATCTACAAAAGCCCAAACAGCAATACAAGAAACAGGGCAAGCAATGGCTAATGGAAGACCGGACTAAATGCAGTAGGTCCTGTCTAAAGCTCTGGACAGGGTTACTCTAATAATTAATAGCCCTGCCGGTGCTGGGGCCCTTATGGTGAAGTGCTCAATAGTTAACAAGATGGCGACCTAGTGTCCCCCCACCACTGAAGTTGCAGACTAAATCAGGCACAACAATGGCTAATGGAACACCAGAATACAAGCAATAGGCCTTGTCTAAACCCCTTTGGTCTTTCATACTGCAGCAGCAGCATATGGTACAGCATACAGTCTCTGTAGTCTTCTCTCCTGCTGCAGTACATGGTCCTCAGCAGCTTTCCATTCCCAGCCCAGCAGCAGAAGTCCTTAAGCCCCTTTCTGCTGGGCTCTAATAACTGGCAGTACACTTTACCCAGCACTGAGCTAGCATGTAAGCAGGTTAAAATAGCCAGTTAGGTGCTGTCCTGACCAGGAGGGTGGGAGTTAATGCCTTTCTCGGTTCTTTGGTCTTTTTGGCAGGTTCTTCTCTGGGTCCGGCCCACTAATCCTGTGATATAAAAATATAGGACAGTGGTCCGTTATGAGAAGCCCCCCGAAGGGGAAGTCTAGAGTTCCCCAAGCTTCGCCCGAGAGAGTTTCAGTAAAAAGGCTACAAGAAGTCCTCAATTCAGAGCCGAGAGGTCCAGGGCCCGCATCAGGTCTGATGCCCTTAAGGGAATGGGATGGAGAACAATACCCATGGAGAGCAGAAGGATGTCACTCATCACTGCCTTGATGTAAAGTCATCAGAACCTGGGGTTTGCCCAGAAGACACCAGCTCTGGAAGAATATTGGCTTTGTGTTACACAATCCTTTGCAGGTATGCCGGGGCAACACACAGCCTGTAGTTAGAGTTAGGGAATTAGGTAAGAAATATGCCTTTGAGTGTTACACCCTGTAATTGCATTTTGCACTTTTTTAAGTGTAGCGGGTGGTTACATTTAGGGGGAAGCATCTGAGTGGTAACTAGGCTCAGATACACTAATTGTTAGGTTTCATGGACCATTTCTATCCCTGGGAGATGGTACTGGTGTGTAGTTCCCTGGGGCCTATAGGTGGCGCTGTTGCCATGGGCCCGGGTTGAACTGCAGTACAAGGTTGTGCCTTTTTTGTCCCCTCTTGGCAGCAGTACGGCGGGGCAGGGAACCTGCTGTGCCTGTCGGGAGAGGATATAAAAAGGGGCGGCCATCTTCCAGTGGGGTCGGTTCCGCGCTCAGGCACCTTAGGCATGGGTGCGTGTGTGTCGCCTCCGGGTGCCCTAGGCCCGGAGGCCTGGTCGGGTTGTCTCTGGGTGCCCTAGGCCCGGAGACGGTGCTGCTGTTCCATTCCAGACACCTTCAGTCTGGGGTGAGGTACTTTGGAGAAAGGCCCGGAGCCCAGCAGCCTTCGGCTGGGATCCACCAGGGACCGAGACTCCCAGGGATCTGCCTTGCGAGGGGACCCGTATCCAGGACGAGGAGGCCAGGGAGGTGACCCTTTCTGAAGACCCAGCGCAGAGTCGTGGTGACAGATGGGGCCTCTGGTAACTCTCCTGAGGGATGTTCTTGTCCTAAAAAAGGGGCCAGTTTACTAACGGAAGGAAGTGCGTGTTCTTTAAGTCACAGTGGCAGTGACACTACGCAGAGAAGGTCAGTGGCAGTGGCTTTCATCTTTTTCACCCGGTCAGTGGCAGTGACCAACCTCATGGTCTGTGGCAGAGACCGTGCGCCAAGCCTGTTCATGCTAATCAGAGCAGGAGAAAACCCAATTCAAGTTTGTGCCTGGACCTCCTCCCACCTTATCTGACCTGTGTCTTGTCCCAACCTGTCTGCTCTCAAAGAGACTGTTTATTGTGCTGAGAAGAATAAATAAGAGTTGGACCTTTCAGTTGGTGTGGACAGTTGCTTACTGGGGAGAACTAAGGCTTGTTTCTGACTACCACAGAAGCGAGGTCAGCACTGGAGGTTTTTAAACACTGGCTGCAAGCAGGCCCGAGAAACTAACACCGCTCAACCTCCCCATCCAGGAGGGTACGGGCTTGTGGTGCGGTGTGCCTCATTCTTTCCTGCGGAGGAGCCAAGCAGAAGAAAAGCAGGTAAAGTCTGGGGTTGGTGTGCTACATAAGTAAAACATTTGAAATATTGTCCCTGCCTGGTCTGAAGTTACTGAAAGGGGTGTAATGCAAGTAACCGCCACACATAGTCCACCGAGTGGGTCTTAAACACATTGAGGTATGAAGATATTGGTGTGGAGTGGAGTAGTTTGACAACACAAGTGGTTACCTGGGGTAACGGAAGTTTTACAGCAGCCTGTTCATAGCATGTACCTGTTATAGGTGGAACGGCCTCTAGGAACAAAGGAGATGTTGTTGGCACTCCTTCTGCAAGCGGTACATCTCCCAGTTACCCTTCAAGGGGGAGGGGAAAAAAATCCTTGCTGGTTTATTTTGACAGCACTGTCTGCCAGAATTTGAGGGCTTATCCCAGCTGGCTCTACATGTGGGGTGGCCCTACAGGATCCAGGACACTTGATACATTTTGTTTTGTTTTTGCTGCCCAGTGGCAACAGCGCCCTAGGCCATTATCCATAATTTATCTATTATCTATTAGCCTAAAGGCTAATTCAGCCCTGCTTTTACTAAAATCAAAATGGGGGCTGCCATTTCTGAGCTTCTGAAAATACTGGTTGTTTGGTTAATAACCTAACCCCCTGCCTTTAATACTGACCCCAGAATAGGTATTTATATCAGGCAAAATTAATGTTGAAGTCCTTATCTGTACACTTGTTCAGGAATTGTTTTCTGGACTTGTTTTCAAGGATCTTTTGAATGAGAAGTCAGCAATGGCAGCCCTGCTGCTTCTGCCAGGAAAGGTTCCCTTTAAGGGCTGCGCTGGTAACCAGCAGATGAGTATCTGATTTATAGAAGATGCTTGTAGAACTTTGCCTGGAGACCGCATAATTTAGTATGTGTTGTGAATAATCATCCCCCTACAAGATAGGTAGAGATATCGATCATACGAATTGTTTATGAAGTCAATATCTTCCTGTCTTCATTCAAACAAGATACAGGACACAAATGAGTATTTTACTTAGAACTACTCTGCTGAAAAGCAGCTATACTGTGGCATGGTTGTAGCTCTCAGTGACTTGGGTTGCATAAAATATTCCGGCTGTAATGTAAGTCACAGAGCATGGTGAGGAGAGCAGCTGAGATGAATACTGTCAGAAACTTCAGAGCCGCTTTTACTGCATTGCGTCAGAGAAAACGACCAGAGCTTGCTCAGGAGTACTATTCCAGCCAAGCCCCCACCAGTCTATGTTAACTCTATTTCCACCACCTATCCTGTACTGCTCATGGAAAACTTAGGAGCTTGAACTAGCTATGGGTATATACAGTATGTATGTGTATATATATATATATATATATGTAGCGGCCTCCTCACTCCCCTCTCTGCATCAGCTCGTCTTTCTCTTGTCTAGGGGTACCTCAGAGGGGAGAGAGCGGGGTCACCACGCCAAGCCTTCACTACATGTGTAAGCAAAGTTCTTTCTCTACCTTCGGGTCAGTGTTGTGCACCTGGAGTTGCCTTGAACAATGTCCACCAGAAAAGAGCCCCACACCATTAAAGTCCAACACTCCTTTATTCTTCTTGAATGAACAGCATAATCAGTTAGACTCCCTTAAAGAACAGAACAAACAAGGAGGTGTGGATACGAGTAGGCCCAGACACAATGTACTCTCCACTTTCCTTCCTGAAAGTGGGCTGAGGTCTCCTAGCGAGGGGGGGGGGGATTTCCTTTCAGGCGGTCTCCGATGGGAGGCTCACCCGTCACTGCTGCACCCGGTCTTCAAGTGAGTAGCTCCCCCCCGGTCCATTACGCCTTCCGGATTCGGGTACCCAATCCCTGGGTTCCCTAGGATCTCCTTCCCTCGCGGAACTCAGTGTTGGGCACTGAGCTCCAGACCTCCATCCGAGTACCTCACCCCAGGCTAAAGGTGCCTGGGATGGAACACGACCTCCGGACGTCCTCTAGGCCAAGGCCGCCTAGAGGACCGACACAAACCACCGTCCGCAGGCTGAAGGTGCCTGGGACTCGACCCCGTGACAAAGATGGCCGGCCCCTTTTATACCCTCTCCCAGCAAGCACGGCGGGTTCCCCGCCCCACCATACTGCTGCCGAGGGAGGACAAAAAGGATGCACGGCACACAGCAATGGTTCAACCCCAGCCCATGGCGACAGCGCCACCTGCTGGACCGCAAGGAACTGCACACTGCTGGTGTCTCTGCCAGTTTTAAATAGAGGGAAAAGTGTATACCGCTACATATATATATATATATATATATATATACACCTGGGGGATGTAATGCATATTTTGCTGGCTCAGCAATAGTTTTCTTCATTCATTATATGCCAAGAACACCACCACCACTTTTTTAATAATGTTGTGCCCATATGCATACTCATTATCAATCAGATCAGGTCCGCTGCCAGTAGCAGTACAGGTCATCTCAAAACAATTCAAGGTCAACCGATCTAAAGAAGCTGAGATGGAATATGCAGTTGTACAGAGGCCTTAGCTATGTGTACTTGGCCACATTCATCACATCTGCATGCTTTATGTGTTGTGTGCTGTGTGTTCTATGTAACAAACTGTCACGGTCAGGAGTCGAGCTCCACCAGAGCTCCTGATGGTGGAGGTGGGTTTCGCTCTGTGCTGGTGCCAGGTTGTAGGAGATGAGGTGAGCAAGGCGGGATCCAGTGGCATAAAAGTTACATAGGGATCAAGCAGAAGTGTAGTTAGTAAACAGGCCAAAGGTCAGTAACAAGTGGTTGCAGGTTGGGATCAAGTGAAAGTGTAGTCGAGGAACAAGCCACAGGTCTGTAACAGATAGTTGCTGGTTGGCATCAAGTGAAAAAGCATAACCGAGGAGCAAACCAAAGATTGGTAATGAGCAGTAGTGAAGAAATGGACAGCTGCAGGTATGAAAGGAGCAAGTTATTGGCTGAAGAGAGCACAATAATCTGGCAAACAGGAAGTGCAGAGGCAAGGTTTAAAGTAACTGTAAATGATCACCTTGTAAAACAACCCATTCCGTTTAAAATAGAAATGAAGGGTAAAACATTTGTGTATAGATATAAAAAAAGGTTATAAATACTTTTTTCCCCCTTTTTTTTAGAAGTTATCACATTTCCTCTGTTCTCAGCTGCATAAGAGCTGGGGGGGGGGGGAGGAGAAGCAACAGCAAACAGATCTTTCCTGTGAGTGGTTGTGCAGGAGGGGGACAAGTCTGATCATTGGAGGAGAGCACACAGATTTTCCAGCACAGCTAGAGAACTGACCATAATGTGTTTTCCTGCTTGGTGTGGTCAGTTTTTAATAGGAGGGTCTGGCAGGGATTACACACATAGGAAGCAATACAAAGAGAACAGGATACTTTTTCATGCAGTGCCTTGAAAAAGTATTCATACCCCTTGAAATTTTCCACATTTTGTTATGTTACAACCAAAAGGGTAAATGTATTGTATTGGGATTTTATGTGATAGACCAACACAAAGTGGCACATAATTGTGAAGTGGAAGGAAAATGATAAATGGGTTTCAATTTTTTTTACAAATAAATATATGAAAAGTGTCTCGTGCATTTGTATTCCGCCCTCCTGGGTCAATACTTTGTAGAACCATCTTTCGCTGCAAATACAGTCTTTTTGGGGATGTCTCTACCAGCTTTGCACATCTAGAGAGTTGCATTTTTGCCCATTCTTCTTTGCAAAATAGCTCAAGCTCTGTCAGATTGGATGGAGAGCGTCTGTGAACAGTAATATTCAAGTCTTGCCACAGATTCTCAACTGGATTTAGGTCTGGACTATTCTAACACATGAATATGCTTTGATCTATTCTAAACCATTCCCTCGTAGCTCTGGCTGTATGTTTAGGGTCATTGTCCTGCTGGAAGGTGAACCTCCACCCCAGTCTCAAGTCTTTTGCAGACTCTAATAGGTTTTCTTTTAAGATTGCCCTGTATTTGGCCACATCCATCTTCCCATTAACTCTGACCAGCTTCCCTGTACCTGCTGAAGAAAAGCATCTCCACAACATGATTCTGACACCACCATGTTTCACGGTGGGGATGGTGTGTTCAGGGTGACGTGCAGTGTTCGTTTTTCGCCAACCACAGCGTTTTGATTTTAGGCCAAAAAGTTCAATTTTGGTCTCATCTTCCATATGTTTACTGTGTCCCCCACATGGCTTCTCGCAAACTGCAAATAGGACTTCTTATGGCTTTTTTTCCCCAATGGCTTTCTTCTTGCCACTCTTCCATAAATGCCAGATTTGTGGAGTGCACGACTAAAAGTGGCCTGTGGACAGATTCTACCACCTGAGCTGTGGATCTCTGCAGCTCCTCCAGAGTTACCATGGGCCTCTTGGCTGCTTCTCTGATTAATGCTCTCCTTGCCCGGCCTGTGAGTTTAGGTGAACGGCCATGTCTTGGTAGGTTTACAGTTGTGCCATACTCTTTCCATTTTTGGATGATGAATTGAACAGTGCTCCGTGAGATGTTGAAAGCTTGGGATGTTTTTTTTTATTACATAACCCTGCTTTAAACTTCTCCACAACTTTATCCCTGACCTGTCTGGTGTGTTTCTTTCGCCTTAATGATGCGGTTTGTTCACTAATGTTCTCTAACAAACCTCTGAGGGCTTCACAGAACAGCTGTATTATACTGAGATTAAATTACACACAGGTGGACTCTATTTACTAATTAGGTGACTTCTGAAGGCAATTGGTTCCACTAGATTGTAGTTAGGGGTATTAGAGTAAAAGGGGGCTGAATACAAATGCACACCACACTTTTCAGATATTTATTTGTAAAAAATGTTGAAAACCATTTATCATTTTCCTTCCACTTCACAATTATGTGCCACTTTGTGTTGGTCTATCACATAAAATCCTTTATTGGTTGTAACATAACAAAATGTGGAAAATGTCAAGGGGTGTGAATACTTTTCCATGGCACTGTATATTCAGGCAGGCTTTTCAACTACATAGTTGTCGGTAGATCTAAGGCCCCTTTCACGCGGGACGGATCCGTGATGATCCGCCCCGTAAACCTCTGCTTGCTCTGCGGGGATCGCTCCGTTGATCCCCACTGAGCCGGCGGATGACAGGGCGGTCCCCGTACACTGTGCAGGGACCGCCCTGTCAGATCTCCGCTCTCCCCTATGGGGGGATCGGATGAACACGGACCGTCTGTCCGTGTTCATCCGATCCGCTCTGCAGTCGGATAGAAAAATAGGATTTTTCTCCGTCTGCAGAATCGGACGATTGCGGATGTTCATCCTCTGACACCCGCAATCTCATAGGGACCAATGTATGTCCCTTTTTTATCCATAAACGGATAGATGAAAAAGCGGACTTACAGTCCGCTGGTGTGAAAGGGGCCTAAAGGAATTTGTACAATGTATACTGGACAAGTTGCAATTTCAGTTTTTTGGGGGTATTTTTTTACTGGACCTTGCTTTTTTGTCTTTTAAAAAGTTTAAGTGCACTTCTACTAAATGTTATGGCCTTGTACCTGTCATTTCAGCAATAAAACAAAAAAAAATGATTTACGGTAAATATCCCCAATATTGTGGTTATATATATAATGGATGTGGATCCCGAGTCTTCTCTTTTCTAGGCTCAAGTCTACAGTGTGGGGTCACCAATCTTTTCTGCCAGAAGAGGCTCTACAAGGGTTACGTGATGGGGGTTTGAGGTAAGTTATAATTGTGGATGGGACAATTTTTTCATAAGATAGCCTTTGGTAATTTTAGAAGGTGGAATCCTCGATGTTACACAATACTTACATGCTAGTACCAACAGATATGAGATTCCTATGCAAACTGTAAATCCTCCATGAAATAATCAGTCAGTAAGGTTTTGTGCAACTTAAATTTGTGCAATACAACAGTGCAAAGAGTGATACTCATTGAAGTGCATTAATTCATAGCAACCAATCAGATTTCATTTTACAGACATCAGATCACTAGATGATGAACTGTTACCCACAGGGTAATGCTCTGTTTCTTACTGAAGAAATCCAAAATGGAAAAACAATAAATGGCTCGTGTATACCATCTGTATCCATGTTAAATGTTAAATCCTGGTAGGCGTATTTATTATCCAGAAGCCACACAAGCATCTAGGATGCAGAAAAGTGCTTGGTATGCAGTGCTTCTGACTAGAAAGCAAATGAAAAGCTTTACGTTTACAAAGCATTAAACATTCATAAGACACGTCTCTCCTCACTTTCCAGAATTATTTACTGGAATATTGAAGGTGGAGCCAGCAAACAGTGCAGATAAAATTGAGGTAGAAATTTAATCCAGTAATGGATTTGTTTAAAAAAAAAAAATGTAAATTTATTTTTAAGTACAGCTGGCAAAAGTACCAGAACCTGTCTTTAAGCAGCTTCTTTTTTCCTTCTACTGTACTAAAACCAGGAGATTTATTTATTACAGGTATCTGTAATACATGTACATATATTGTACATTCACATCAGACCCTTTTATATTACATATGTACATGCACATACTAGGGCCAATTTAGACAGGAGCCAATTATTTTATTATTTATTTATTACAGGTACTTATACAGCACCCTCAATTTACACAGAGCTTTAAAGAGGAAGTAAACTCTGATTGGTGTTACTTCCTCTTTGTTTCCCTGCTAAGGTAAAGCATAATGGGCTACTATGCATCGCCCATTATGTGTCACTTACCTGAAACCCAAGCCTGCGATGTCACCGATGTCCCCTTATCCACGAAGCGTCCATCTTCCTTCCGGGTATCGCGGCTCCGGCGTTGTGATTGGCCGGAGCCGCGATGACGTCACTCCCGCGCATGCACGCGGGAACCGCCAGTCACGGGACGATCTTCTTTAGAAACGGCACGCTCGCCGTTTCTAAAGTGTGCCTGAGCCCTTGTCTACGGCGCATGCAAGACAAGTTCACGGCCAACGCCCTTCGGACAAAAGTCCTACGCTTTGTCCGCGGAAAATCCGATCGTGTGTACCAGGCTTTACTCTAAAGACGTTACACTGCTGCTGCACTATTGAGATGAACCCAACATTAAAGAATGCTTGCAAAGTGACAGCGCTGTGAGCAATAAGTGCAATTATCAGAAGTTTAATTAGTGCATAAACCTAAAACAATGTGTTAAAGCAGTTGTAAAGTCAAAAGGTTTTATATCCTAATGCATTCTATGCGTTAAGAAAAAAAGCCTTCTGTGTGCAGCAGCTTTCCTTAGCCCGCCTAATACTTACCTGAGGTCCCTCTAGATCCGGCGATGTTGCACGAATGTCTCGGCTGCCTGGGACTCCCCTCCTCATTGGCTGAGACAGCAGCGCCGCGCCATTGGCTCCCGCTGCTGTCAATCAAAGTTAGTCAATGAGGAGAGAAAAGGGGTGGGGCCGGACAGCAGCTCCCTGTCTGAATGGACACAGGAAGCTGTGGCTCGGCTCAGGTGCCCCCATAGCAAGCTGCTTGCTGACATACTGTACAGGCATTTACAGTATATTTACCCATTATGGCAGACTTACCTAACCGGCATTTACAGTATATTTACCCATTATGGCAGACTTACCTAACTGGCATTTACAGTATATTTACCCATTATGGCAGACCTACCTAACCGGCATTTACAGTATATTTACCCATTATGGCAGACCTACCTAACCGGCATTTACAGTATATTTACCCATTATGGCAGACTTACCTAACTGGCATTTACAGTATATTTACCCATTATGGCAGACTTACCTAACCGGCATTTACAGTATATTTACCCATTATGGCAGACTTACCTAACCGGCATTTACAGTAGATTTACCCATTATGGCAGACTTACCTAACCGGCATTTACAGTATATTTACCCATTATGGCAGACCTACCTAACCGGCATTTACAGTAGATTTACCCATTATGGCAGACTTACCTAACCGGCATTTACAGTATATTTACCCATTATGGCAGACTTACCTAACCGGCATTTACAGTATATTTACCCATTATGGCAGACTTACCTAACCGGCATTTACAGTATATTTACCCATTATGGCAGACCTATCTAACCGGCATTTACAGTATATTTACTCATTATGGTAGACTTACCTAACCGGCATTTACAGTATATTTACCCATTATGGCAGACTTACCTAACCGGCATTTACAGTATATTTACCCATTATGGCAGACTTACCTAACCGGCATTTACAGTATATTTACTCATTATGGCAGACTTACCTAACCGGCATTTACAGTATATTTACCCATTATGGCAGACCTACCTAACCGGCATTTACAGTATATTTACCCATTATGGCAGACTTACCTAACACAGCTCTGCAGTGTTTGCACTCCCCTTCCTGACCAATGCTTCCGTCTTCCCCCTGTCTTTTTTGGTTTCCGATTTTTCAGCCATCTTGTTTGGCCAGGCTGGAATTTTCTAACTTTTTCAAACCTTGATTTTCAACACAGTGAAATTCAGCAGCACAGGCAATAGAACATGGAAGTATTAATTGTTTTAAGGGGGTACCTATTTTCATTTTGTTAAATTAGCAGCAGTCATTTATTAACATTTATTTTTAAACAAACTCTTTAGTTTTCTTTTCTTTTTTTTCCTGTTAAACTTAACAAAAGATTAGGATTTGGACTGAGTGGTGAAGGGTTAGAACTAGGTTTGCACCGGTGCCGATACTGAGCATTTGTACAAGTATTTGTAATTGTGTAAATGCTCTGATACCTTTGAGGTGCGATTTATGCCTATGCAAAACAAATGGGCTCAAATCGCACTGCAAAGAATTGCATGTGATTTGAACAGGAATGCAGTCTGATTACTGTCCGAATCGCATGCGGTTTCCACAACCGCTCCTGTGTGAACCCAGGCTTGTCATAGTGTCTTCAGCCTGGGTTCACACAGGAGTAGTGAGGGAAACTGAATGCGATTTGGACAGGAATCGCACTGCAAATCACAAATTGCATGTGATTCTTTGCAGTGCAATTTGAGCCCATTAATTTTGTATGGACTCCAATCACACTGCAACGGTATTGGTACTCGGTCTTGGCAACTACTTGAGCACAAGTAATGGTACTTGTACTGGCCGTTAAAAAAAAAACGGTATCGGTGCAACCCTAGTTAAAAGCGTTAGAACCGCTATCAGGTTTTTACTGCCATCTGTGTCCCCATTGGGGTGATTCCATCTCTAATTGCCCTGATCACCAATGTCATATTTATATTGAGGATAAATCAAAAATTGTGTGATGCCATCAGGGAGGAAATCTACCAATAGAGACACTTGGTTCCATGACAACTGCCCAAAGCTGAAAGATATCCTCTCACTTTCTATTGAGTCTAGAAAGAAAGGAACAGAGAAGGCAAAAAAAAAAAACAGTTTTAACCATCCACTACTCTATCCAAAATGAAAAAAGTTATTGCTCTAGTTGAAATATCAACGTGATCCATCATGTGGGGCAGTACCTGTGTCCAAAGGTATCTTCTAAGCCCACGGGAGTCTTTATACAGTTAGAATGTTTATTGAAGGTTCAAGGAGAGCCAACATGTTTCGGAGATCTGTGCTCCCTTTTTCAGGGCTGTAAGCAAAAGTACCGTATATACTCGAGTATAAGCCGACTTGAGTATAAGCCGAGGTACCTAATGTTGCCAAAAAAACTGGGAAACCTTACTGACTCGAGTATAAGCCGATGCCCCACTGTTCCCTAGCTCGCTAAATATTACCTGTAAAGAAGTTGCGGCTGTGGCGTCCATCGTTCAAATTCCGCGGCGTCCATCGTTCAAATTCCGCGGTCTCTTCCTGTTCCCTCCGTGATAGGCGATTCTCAGCAGACACTCTCCGCCTATCACGATCGTTCTCTCATCCTCAGTTTTCCCAGCAGACACTGTGTTGGGTGTTCCGCCAATCACAGACGTCTGCTGGAAAACTGAGGATGAGAGAACGTTCGTGATAGGCGGAGAGTGTCTGATGAGATTCGCCTATCACGGAAGGAACAGGAAGAGACAGCGGAATTTGAACGATGGACGCCGCGGAATTTGAACGATGGACGCTGCAGCCGCAACTTCTTTACAGGTAATATTTACAATGTAAAAATTTTGATGACTCGAGTATAAGCCGAGGGGGGGGGACTTTCAGCCCCAAAAAAAGGGCTGAAAATCTCGGCTTATACTCGAGTATATACGGTAACTTAGAACAGGAGCAGAAAGAATAAAACTGTGAACTGGCAACTACAAAGGTTAAATGTGTGGCATTTGACCACTTACGGACCGCCATCGTTATACGTCCCTAATTTGAAGAGGAATACCGTTGTTAGGGTAGCAGCTAGCTACCCTAACCCCGGTATCCTCTTCAAAAGCGGGCGGTCCGCTTCAAGATAAAAGTGGTCTCTGCGGCGCATTCGCAGCAAGATCACTTTTATCGGTGGCAGGAGAGGGCCCCCCCTCCCGCCGCTCTCCAGTGCCCTCCGCCGCTTACCGGAGCCGTCGGTAGCGGCAGAGGCGATCGGATGCTGTCCCTTCTGTGACATGGAGACAAGTGAGGGGAAGAGGGCCCCCACCCGTCTCCATATCATTGCAGGGCAGAAGCAACGTCAAGACGTCACTTCCGCCCAATGCTCTTAAAGGGACATTTTTTTATTTTATTTTTTAAATGACATTAAATTTGTATTGCATTTTAGTGTAAATATGAGATCTGAGGTCTTTTTCTCATATTTAGGAGGTCCTGTCATGCTTTTTTTCTATTACAAGCGATATTTACATTCCTTGTAATAGGAATAAAAGTGACCCAAAATGTATTTATTTTTTAAAACAGTGTCAAAAAATTTTTTTTTAAGTAAAATAAATAAGAAAAGCGCCCCGTCCCGACGAGCTCGCACGCAGTAGCGAACGCATACGTGAGCTGCGCCCGCATATGAAAACGGTGTTCAAACCACACATGTGAGGTATCGCCGCGATCGTTAGAGCAATAGCAATAATTCTAGCCCTATACCTTCTCTGTAACTCAAAACATGCAACTTGTAGAATTTTTTAAATGTCGCCTATGGAGATTTTTAACGGTAAAAGTTTGTCGCCATTCCACGATCGGGCGCAACTTTGAAGCGTGACATGTTGGGTATCAATTTACTCGGTGTAACATTATCTTTCACAATATAAAAAAATTGGGCTAACTTTACTGTTGTCTTATTTTTTAGTTAAAAAAAGTGAATTTTTTCCAATAAAAGTGCGTTTGTAAGACCGCTGCGCAAATACGGTGTGACAGAAAGTATTGCAACGACCGCCATTTTATTCTCTAAGGTATTAGAAAAAAATATATATAATGTTTGGGGGTTCTAAGTAATTTTCTAGCAAAAAAAAACGTTTTAACTTGTAAACACCAAATCTCAGAAAGAGGCTCGGCCCTTAAGTGGTTAACTCAAAAGGACAGCAATTAGAGCTGTCAGTATAGCTACAGACACCTAGCTTTTAACCCTTCCTCAATCTACTAAAAGTTCTGGCAGGAGTTTGGAACAGGTTCACTTGGCGGTGTGGCTTGGCCTAATGATGTCTGAATTATGCCCGAGGCTGGGAACAAATTAGAAGAGTTGCCTGCTAAGATAAAATGACTGTCTTTACTCATTGTCTTTTAGAAGAAACATTTGGAAGCCCATTGATCTGCATGGCAGAAAAGAAGAAGCCTACTGCTTGTAAAGCATGTAATTAGTAGTAAATTTAGTTTGTTTGTTTTGCGTTTTTGTTTTGTCAAGAGTAATTTCCCTGGGATGAGCCATCACTTTCTTGGCCCTGGGGCCCCTAATCAGGGAGATGATAAAATTGCAGGCTTTCTAATCCGGAAGATGGAGATGATGAGTGATAGTGTGCAGATGTGTGATGAAAAACCATTCATTAATTTAACCGTTTCTGTGTGACCATTAAAAGGGTATTGTCCTCCACCTTCTGGGACTTGATAGCAGACAGCAATTCTGAACTGCAAAGTGCTGCATCGCTCTGCAATTCACCATGGCAAGATCCTGGCTTGGGGTGGAGGCTCTGCTGATCTCACGAAGGTGTCAGGAAGATTTAATGAGGCTGCAGTTCCGGCTTGTCCTGCAGAGGAGAGAGAAGCAAAGCTGACTCTGTTGTGCAAAGCCAGGATTTAACTCCTCACTTCACATGGCTGTACTCGAGCTACATTTCCTTTCATGGTATTTGCTAACATTTGATATAATTTCATTTAACACTACGATGCTGAACCAGTAGATTTCAGTCACTTGCATGCAATATTAGAACTAAGAGACTTATATAAAAATTTTGGGAAAGAATAAATCAATTCAAATATTCCCTTCCCCCCAGCTGATGAAGATCATAATGCACATTTTTCTACTTTACTTCATGGTCCCACGACAGCCAAAAGTCCTTTCTTTCTTCTTGCATGATATGTGATGATGGGGCGGTGACATGACTGGTCAGAGACAAGAAACTAGAGTTGGTAACTATGAAAGGTGGATCTTGCTGTTAGAATATCCAAGACATACACTATATTGCCAAAAGTATTGCCTTTACACGCAGATGAACTTTAATGACATCCCAGTCTTAGTCCGTAGGGTTCAATATTGAGTGGTCCCACCCTTTGCAGCTATAACAGCTTCAACTCTTCTGGGAAGGCTGTCCACAAGGTTTAGGAGTGTATCTATGGGAATGTTTGACCATTCTTCCAGAATTGCAATAATTAGGTCAGACACTGATGTTGGACAAGAAGGCCTGGCTCACAGTCTCGGATCTAATTCATCCCAAAGGTGTTCTATTGGGTTGAGGTCAGGACTCTGTGCATGCCAATCAATTTGCTCCACCCCAAACTCGCTCATCCATGTCTTTATAGACCTTTCTTTGTGCACTGGTCCAAATCATTTGGTGGGGGGGGGGGGGGTTATGGTGTGGGGTTGTTTTTCAGGGGTTGGCCTTAGTTCCAGTAAGGAGAACTCTTAAGGCGTCAGCATACTAAGACATTTTGGACAATTTCATGCTTCCAACTTTTTGGGAACCGTTTGGGGACTGCCCATTCCTCTTCCCACATGACTGAGCACCAGTGCACAAAGCAAGGTCCATAAAGACATAGGTGAGCGAGTTTGGGATGGAAGAACTTGACTGGCCTGCAACCCAATAGAACACCTTTGGGATAAATTAGAGCGTAGACGGCGAGCCAGGCCTTCTCATCAACATCAGTGACCGATCTCACAAATGAGCTTCTGGAAGAATGGTCAAACATTCCCATAGACACACTCCTAAACCTTGTGGACAGCCTTCCCAGAAGAGTTGAAGCTGTTATAGCTACAAAGGGGGGGCCAACTCAATATTGAACCCTACGGATCAAGACTGGGATGCCATTAAAATTCATGTGCGTGTAAAACAGGTGTCCCAATACTTTTGACAATTTAGCGTATATCAAGTCTCTTGAATTGGTTTATAAAATATTTGTTGCACAGAAAAATAAATAGTAAGTGAAACAGATTTTAAAATTCAGGAAAACCAGGAATTTCATTGTGATTTTTGCCACATCAAAAAAAAAAAAAAACTATTATTTGAATGCGCTGAATGATTTAGTGTATACTTTATGTAGTTTCAGTGAGTTGCCATTTTGAGTAAATGTTTTGCTAATATAAATTGACAAGCTTTTTGCCACTTTTTCTCTTTGCTGTTGTCAGAGCAGCCCCCTAAAGTCTGAGCTTTGAATGGTGTTGAGTCTTAGCATGTTTATTTGGATTGCTGATCATAAGGATTTTTTTTTTGTAAGTTTAACTTCCAACTGTATTGTCAGGACAAGCACAATGTGATAAGTGAGCCTGTCCTACTATTCGTTTCCTAGTCTCCGGGACGATGGGTATCCAATGTGGACTGTACTATATTGTTCTGTACTCTCTGTACCTCAATGTTCCTGATTTAATTGGGCTTTAAAAGAAAATGGTTGTAAATGGATATACATTTTATATGGAAATTTGGTAAGACTGCACTCAGTGTCCTTCCACAGAGTTTTCCCTAAAACTGCTGCAAGCCTTATTACACTTCCAATAATACTACACTTTCAGAAATGTGTAATTTGGTAAGTGCTATGTAATAAATCTGTGACATAAAGTTTTTATCGTACTTAACTGTTCTTACTTAGCTTTTTATATATATATATATTTTTTTTTTTTTTTTTTTGTTTGTTTTCTTTTTGTCATGCTAATGCTCCAGTTGTACACATTAAATGTTGTAATTTACTGTAAGCCCCCTCCTCTGTCATTTCTGGAGAGAGTCGTTAAAGGCCTAATAGAGACTTTAGCCTCCGTAAACCAGGAAGAGGCTTCAATCAAGTGAGGACTTCATGAGGAGGCAGTCCCCTGCAGAGCGATCTTAAAGAGTATTTAACCCATTTGAAAATGCTTTTACGTATGTATAGTGTTTGGTATGCTTAAATTTATGTTTCATATATCACATCGTTAGAATGGCTGTAAATACCTTTGTATTGATCTTTATGAGGTCAGTCACATTATCTTTATCCACTTGTTGTATAGTCAGTGTGCAATATGGGGGCAGAACACGTTCCCTGTATGTGACATGTCCTCCGCACATCACTGCAGTGCTTTGCTTTCTTTTGCCCACGTTCACACGGAGCCAGTTGGTGCTCTGGTAGTCATGTGACTGATTAAAAAAAAATAAACAATCTAAATATTAATATAATAATAAAACAAAAAAACTTTAAAAGCATGGCTTTCTTGCTTTTATTAGCAACCTATATATTCTTCATAATAATTTTGGTGCTTGGGGTGGAGTTCATGCATGCATATTATAAGGGAGGTTGGGGTTTATAAAGATTAATAAAGATTGGCAGCACTCTAAAATTTCTTAGACAATATATACTATACGCGTCGGGACCCTTCGGGGTAAGACCGCGCTATATTAACCACTTGACCACTGGGCACTTAAACCCCCTTAATAACCAGACCAATTTTCAGCTTTCGGTGCTCTCACATTTTGAATGACAATTACTCAGTCATACAACACTGTACCCATATGAAATTTTTGTCCTTTTTTTCACACAAATAGAGCTTTTATTTGGTGGTATTTAATCACTGTTGGGTTTTTTATTTTTTGCGCTATAAGAGAAAAAAGACTGAAAATTTTGTAAAAAAATGATTTTTTTTCGTTTCTGTTATAAAATTTTGCAAATTACTATTTTTTCTTCATAAATTTTGGCCAAAATTTATACTGCTACATATCTTTGGTAAAAATAAGTACAAATTGGTGTATATTATTTGGTCTTTGTGAAAGTTATAGAGTCCACAAGCTATGGTGCCAATATCTGAAAATTGATCACACCTGAAGTACTGACGGCCTATCTCAATTCTTGAGACCCTAACATGCCAGAAAAGTACAAATACCCCCCAAATGACCCCTTTTTGGAAAGAAGACATTCCAAGGTATTCAGAAAGAGGCATTGTGAGTTTTTTGAAGTTGTCATTTTTTCCCACAATTCTTTGCAAAATCAAGATTTTTTTTTTCTCTTTTTTTTTTTTCACAAAATTGTCATATTAGCAGGTTATTTCTCGCACACAGCATATGCATTCCACAAATTACACCCCAAAACACATTCTGCTATTACTCCTGAGTATGGCGATACCACATGTGTGAGACTTTTACACAGCGTGGCCACATACAGAGGCCCAACATGCAGGGAGCACCTTCAGGCGTTCTGGAGCACCAAGGCCAATTCTGACATTTCTCTCCTACATGTAAAAATCATCATTTATTTGCTAGAAAATTACATAGAACCCCAAAACATTATATATGTTTTTTTAGCAAAGACCTTAGAGAATATAATGGTGGTTGTTGCAACTTTTTATCTCGCACGATATTTGCGCAGCAATTTTTTTAACGCGTTTTTTACGGAAATAAAATGTTTTGTGCTTAAAAAAAAAAAAAAAACAGTAAAGTTAGCCCAATGTTTTTGCATAATGTGAAAGATGAAGTTACGCCGAGTAAATAGATACCTAACATGTCGCCCTTAAAAATTGCACACACTCGTGGAATGGCGCCAAACTTCGCTACTTAAAAAATCCCCATAGGCGACGCTTTAAATATTTTTACTGGTTACATGTTTTGAGTTACAGAGGAGGTCTAGGGCCAAAATGATTGCTCTCGCTCTAACGTTCGCAGAGATACCTCACATGTGTGGTTTGAAAACCGTTTTCATATGTGGGCGGGACTTACGTATGCGTTCGCTTCTGTATGCGAGCTCACGGGGACAGGGGCGCTTTAAAAAAAAAAAAAAAATGTATTCTTCATTTTACTTTATTTATTTTAGTTTGACATGTTTTTCCGCCCTAAACATTTTTTTGATCACTTTTATACCTATTACAAGGAACGTAAACATCCCTTGTAATAGGAATATGGCATGACAGGTCCTCTTTACAGTGAGATATGGGGGGGGGGGGGTGTCAATAAGACCCCACATCTCACCTCTAGGCTGGGAAGCCTGAAAAAAATACAAAAAAAAAAAACAACAATCCTGGCTTTGATCGTAGCGGTGAGTCGGTAGAAGCACCGGAGGGCGGCGGGGGGGGACATCCCCTCTCGCCTCCCGTAAGAATGATCAAGCGGCGGAACAGCCGCTATGATTGTTCTTATGGTGTAGGGAATCGCCGGCTGAAAAAGCTAATATCTGAATGATGCCTGTAGCTGCTCCCATCATTCAGATATCCCCGCACAAAATCAAGGACGTCATATGACGGCCGGAGGGCGGGAAGTGGTTATTGCAGAGTATTGCCGGGCATTGCGGAGTATTGCCGGGCATTGCGGAGTATTGCCGGGCATTGCGGAGTATTGCGGACTATGGCAGGGTATTGCGGTGTATGGCAGGGTATTGCGGTGTATGGCAGGGTATTGCGGTGTATGGCAGGGTATTGCACGGGTATTGCACAGGGTATTGTGGAGGGTATTGCACAGGGTATTGTGGAGGGTATTGCAGAGTATTGTGGAGGGTATTGCAGAGTATTGTGGAGGGTATTGCAGAGTATTGTGCAGGGTATTGCAGAGTATTGTGCAGGGTATTGCAGAGTATTGTGCAGGGTATTGCAGAGTATTTTGCAGAGTATTGCGCAGGGTATTGCAGAGTATTTTGCAGGGTATTGCAGAGTATTTTGCAGGGTATTGCAGAGTATTGTGCAGGGTATTGCAGAGTATTTTGCAGAGTATTGCGCAGGGTATTGCAGAGTATTTTGCAGGGTATTGCAGAGTATTTTGCAGGGTATTGCAGAGTATTTTGCAGGGTATTGCAGAGTATTGTGCAGGGTATTGCAGAGTATTGCACCAGGGTATTGCAGAGTATTGCACCAGGGTATTGCAGAGTATTTCGCAGGGTATTGCAGAGTATTTCGCAGGGTATTGCAGAGTATTGCACCAGGGTATTGCAGAGTATTGCACCAGGGTATTGCAGGGTATTGCAGAGTATTGCACCAGGGTATTGCAGAGTATTGCACCAGGGTATTGCAGAGTATTGCACCAGGGTATTGCAGAGTATTGCACCAGGGTATTGCAGAGTATTTCGCAGGGTATTGCAGAGTATTTCGCAGGGTATTGCAGAGTATTGCACCAGGGTATTGCAGAGTATTGCACCAGGGTATTGCAGGGTATTGCAGAGTATTGCACCAGGGTATTGCAGAGTATTGCACCAGGGTATTGCAGAGTATTGCACCAGGGTATTGCAGAGTATTGCACCAGGGTATTGCAGAGTATTTCGCAGGGTATTGCAGAGTATTTCGCAGGGTATTGCAGAGTATTGCACCAGGGTATTGCAGAGTATTGCACCAGGGTATTGCAGGGTATTGCAGAGTATTGCACCAGGGTATTGCAGAGTATTGCACCAGGGTATTGCAGAGTATTGCACCAGGGTATTGCAGAGTATTGGCAGGGTATTTTGCAGAGTATTGGCAGGGTGTATTGCAGAGTATTGGCAGGGTATAGCACAGGGATGGCTGAGCAGGGATGGATGGATGGCTGGATCTGTGACTGCAATTGTCACAGATCCAGCCCACAGTGCTGCTGCTGCCATCCGCTCCCTCCCCCTCCCCTCTCACACTGTACCGATCGGTACAGAGAGGGGAGGGAGGAACCGGCGTCATCAAATGACGCCGGTCTGTTTACAAGTGATTGCTCCGTCATTTGACGGAGCGATCACGTGGTAAACGGCCGCTATCAGCGGCGATTTACCGCGATTCGTGATCCGCCGGGTCCTCTGGACCCGGCGGTCACGGAGTTTCCCGTGTGCGCGCCCCAGGGGGCGCGCGGGAGCGTGATTCTGGGAGGACGTTATATAACGTCCTCCCAGAGTTAAGCAACCACCTTGTCGACGTTATTTGTCGGCAGGTGGTTGTTAAGTGGTTAAGATACCTCTCAACTCAACTCAACTCAAAGGTATTGTGATGCCTGCCTTTACACGCACATAAACTTTAATGGACTCCCAGCCTTAGTCCGTAGCATAGGCGTGCGCACAGTGTGTGCCGGGTGTGCCTGGGCACACCCTAATCACCCCATGTACATTAGCATTATCCATGGGTGGCACCAGATGGGTGGTTGGGGGTGCCAGTGTAAATGCCCCTATTATAATAAAGGCTAGGTTCAAATTTAGGAACCCATTACACCTGTATTTAGGGTGTAATGTAATATGCCCCTACCATCAGAGCCTCCTCCCTGTAACAGCAGGTGGTGTTCATGTGTGTTTGAGCTTTGGGGTGCACACCCTAATGCAATAGGCTGCGCACACCTATGGTCCGTAGAGTTCAATATTGAGTTGCCCACCCTTTGCAGCTATAACAGCTTCAACTCTTCTGGGAAGGCTGTCCACAAGGTTTAGGAGTGTATCTATGGGAATGTTTGACCATTCTTCCAGAAGCGCATTTGTGAGGTCAGGCTCTGATGTTGGATGAAAAAGCCTGGCTCTAATTCATCCCGAAGGTGTTCGATCAGGTTGAGGTGAGGACTCTGTGCTGGCCAGTCAAGTTCCTCCACCCCAAACTCGCTCATCCATGATTTTATAGATCTTACTTGGTGCACTGGTCCAAATCATTTGGTGGAGGGGGGATTATGGTGTGGGGGTGTTTTTCAGGGGTTGGGCTTGTCCCCTTAGTTCCAGCGAAGGAAACGTATAGGGCATTAGCATACCAAGACATTGTGGACAATTTCATGCTTCCAACTTTGTGGGAACAGTTTGGGGATGGCCCCTTCCTGTTCCAACATGACTGCACACCAGTACACAAAGCAGAGTCAATAAAGACATGGATAAGTTTGGGGTGGAGGAACTTGACTGGCCTGCACAAAGTCCTGACCTCAACCCAATAGAACACCTTTGGGATGAATTAGATCGGAGACTGCGAACCAGCCTTTCTTGTCCAACATCAGTGCCTGACCTCACAAATGTGCTTCTGGAAGAATGGTCAAACAATCCCATAGACACACTCCTTGTGGACAGTCTTCCCAGAAGAGTTGAAGCTGTTATAGCTGCAAAGTTCAGGTGCGTGTAAAGGCAGATGTCTCAATACTTTTGACAATATAGTGTATGTGACCTTATACCTTATAAAATTCATATACAAAACAATGAATATATGTAACCCTATACCATGTAAAATTTATATGCAAAAATTAAATACATTGTGACTACCAATTCATAATCTATATAATGGGGTTGATTTACTAAAGGCAAATCCACTTTGCACTACAAGTGCACTTTGAAGTGCAGTCGCTGTAGATCTGAGGGGAAGATCTGAAATGAGGGGAAGCTCTGCTGATTTTATCATCCAATCATGCGCAAACTAAAATGCTGTTTGTTCTCACACTCCAGTGCCTTAAATGACTCACCAGAGGTAAATGACCTACTCATATAAAAGAAAGATATGACAGTGCTTAGAGCTAGGGCTCACAAGCCAACAGGGAAGCCTTTCAATCCACCTGTACCACCTCAGTTTTTTCCTCCCAGATTAGGACCATGTAGATACGTACAAATCACACAGAGAGGAACCTCATCGCGTAAAAACGTTATTACCAAAAAATGCATATTCTAAATCCACTTACATGATATGGTTCTTCTTATTCCAGGCACCTAGAACACTCACTTTCTCCTGTGGGGGGGGGGGGGTGCCACACTCACTACAAGGCTTTCAGGAGCCAACATGGAGCTAACCACACCCCAAGAACATATTACTGATCACTGTGGCACTCTTAGTAGGATGGATTGTCATAATGGACAGTAAGGAACAACACCATACCAGGATTAGGGTTCAATCCCACAAGGATATACATCCATTGGATCTTAATCACTCAGTCATCCTGGTTACCCAAGGGACATGGTCACTGCACGTCAATGTCACTTCTGGTTAGCGTCTTCTGGGCGGTGGATTTTCATATTGCTTCTAATCAGAAAAATAGACAGAAAGACTCACAATGTTTTAGATGCACTCATTTTTATGTAATATTTTAAGCATTTTTTAAGCACATGCATTTGGCAGTACTCAAGAGGAGCCGCAAGTTGTATCCGTTATCTCTGAGGTGGAGGTCTCTTTAAGTGTCTCTGCCTCTTGAGCCTTAGCAAATGAGCCCCTCCACATTTTTAGTAAGGAAAGAGTCCCTAAAGTTCTGTGTTTAGTTGTGGGATGTTTAGAAATAACTGAAATGTTATGGGAAGTGTTGGAATTGGTGAAAACCCTTTTGCTGTACACCTGCACGTATCCACCGCAGATGGGTGGCCTGGTACTGTGTAGTACCAATCAGTGGAGATAGGTGGTACAGGCAACGTTACTGCAATGTTGGTCACTTGTGTGGAAAGTGGTCTCACGGTTTTTGGCGAGAGTGCTTTCAGCGGCTGTTTTGTGCGGAAGGTGCTCAGGAGAACTGCTAGAGAAATCAGAAATGACAGACATGTTAGAAGTCTCTCCGTCTAGTGGTGTGATGGGATGCATTTCTGATTGTGCGGTCTGAGGTGCAGCTGAGCAGTGGTTGGTTAACCACTTCAGCCCCGGACCATTTGGCTGGCCAAAGACCAGGCCCCTTTTTGCGATTCTGCACTACGTTGCTTTAACTGACAATTGCACGGCCGCGAGACGGGGCTCCCAAACAAAATTGGCGTCCTTTTTTCCCCTCAAATAGAGCTTTCTTTTGGTGGTATTTGATCACCTCTGTGGTTTTTATTTTTTGCGCTTTAAACTAAAATAGAGCGACAATTTTGAAAAAAAAACAATATTTTTTACGTTTTGCTATAATAAATATCCCCCAAAAATATATAAAAAAACATATTTTTTCCTCAGTTTAGGCCGATACATATTCTTCTACATGTTTTTGGTAAAAAAAATCGCAATAAGCGTTTATTGATTGGTTTGCGCAAAAGTTATAGCATCTACAAAATAGAGGATAGTTTTATGGCATTTTTATTAATATTTTTTTTTACTAGTTATGGCGGCGATCAGCGATTTTTATCGTGACTGCGACATTATTGCGGACACATCGGACACTTTTGACACCATTTTGAGACCATTGTCATTTTTACAGCGATCAGTGCTATAAAAATGCACTGATTACTGTAAAAATGACACTGGCAGTGAAGGGGTTAACCTGTAGGGGGCGCTGAAGGGGTTACGTGTGTCCTAGGGAGTGATTCTTACTGTTAGGGGGCGTGGCTATGAGTGATACGTCACTGATCGCTGTTCCCGATGAGAGGGAACAGACGATCAGTGACATGTCACTAGGAAAAACAGGGAGATGTTTTGTTTACACTGACATATCCCCGTTCTTCAGCTCCGTGACACGATCGCCTGACACCGGCGGACATCGAGTTCGTGGTTCCCACGGGCACGGTCACTGGGCTCGCGGCAGGGTCGCGAGCGCGCCGCTGGCGGCGTGCACGACCACATGGCGGCAATTTAAAGGGGACGTATATATACGCCCATTTGCGCAGCCATGCCATTCTGTCGACGTAAATAGTCGTGCGGCGGTTGGCAAGCGGTTAATGGCACATATATTTTCTCACCCGCTAGACCTCATGTAAAGGAAGTACAAAACAGATTATAGCGCACACATGCAAAAAGGACATTTATCCTGCAAGGATATAAAAATATATACAGGGGTTTGGTCACACTATATGGTCATATAGTGCTAAGCCCACAAACTGCAACAAAGTACCCCGAATTTTGTGGGTCCTAACCTGTTAATAGAATGAAAGAACCTAGTGTCTCAACCTTGGGAGATAAACTCCTCTATATGGGAGAACTGAAGGGATTCCTCCTATGTACTGGTGGCCACTAATAAGAGGTAATGAAGAGGGGGAGGGGTGCTCCAGCCCAAGAGACCTGGTCATGGTCTTTACAACATACAAAGACATACTTGGGGGGCACACCCTAAAAATGCTATACATCTAAGGTTCATTAGGTTCTTTCATTCTATTAACAGGTTAGGACCCACGAAATTCGAGGTACTTTGTCGCAGTTTGTGGGCTTAGCACTATATGACCATATAGTGTGACCAAACCCCCGTATATATTTTTATGTATATGTTCAGGTGTTTTTAACTAGCCTTGCAGGATAAATGTCATTTTTGAATGTGTGCGCTATAATCTGTTTTGTACTGTCTTTGGTCTTATAGCAGCACCATCTTAGATGTATAGCCTTTTTAGGGTGGGCCCCCCAAGTATGTCTTTTCATGTAAAGGAAGGGCCCGAAACAGACGCAGCAGTAGTGGGAATTCTGTCCATCACCCACAAAGAGGTGCAGATTAAAGTACCAGAGGACACAGAAATGGTTAACCACTTAAGCCCTGGACCAATATGCAGCTAAAGGACCAGGCCCCTTTTTGCGATTCAGCACTGCGTCGCTTTAACTGATAATTGTGCGGTCGTGCGACGTGGCTCCCAAAAAAAATTGATGTCCTTTTTTTCCCACAAATAGAGCTTTCTTTTGGTGGTATTTGATCACCTCTGCGGTTTTTGTTTTTTGCGCTATAAACAAAAATAAAGCGACAATTTTGAAAAAAAATGACATATTTTTTACTTTTTGCTATAATAAATATCCCACAAAAAATATATAAAAAAACGCTTTTTTTCCCACAGTTTAGTCTGATACGTATTCTTCTACATATTTTTGGTAAAAAAAAATCGCAATAGGCGTTTATTGATTGGTTTGCACAAAAGTTATAGCGCTTACAAAATAGGGGACTGTTTTATGGCATTTTTAATAATATTTTTTTTTTACTAGTTATGGCGGCAATCAGCGATTTTTATCGTGACTGCGACATTATGGCGGACACATCGGACACATTGGACACCATTTTGGGGCCATTGTAATTTTTACAGCGAACAGTGCTATAAAAATGCACTGTTACTGTGAAAATGACACTGGCAGTGAAGGGGTTAACCACTAGGTGGCGCTGTAGGGGTTAAGTGTTCCCTAGGAAGCGATTCTTACTGAAGGGGGCATGGCTACACATTACACGTCACTGATCATCTGTTCCGATGACAGGGAACAGACGATCACTGACATGCCACGGAGAAGAACGGGGGAAAGGTTTGTTTACACTCACCTCCCCCCCGTTCTTCAGCTCTGTGACCCGATCGCGGGACACCGGCATCGATCGGGTCCACGGGTCCCGCGGGCACGGTCACGGAGCTCAGGACCGGGTCACGAGCCCATGGCTGGGCTCTTAAAGGGCAACGTACCTGTACGTTGATGTGCCCAGCCGTGCCATTCTGCCGACGTATATCGGCGTGAGGCAGTTCTTAAGTGGTTACAGTAACTCATGTACAAAAATGTGTTGGAAAAGGTTGGTTGGTAGAACAGTCACTTATTGTGTGTTGGACAACAGGGGGCGATGTGAAATATTGGGAAGGTCCCATAGGGAGTAACCACTGGCCTGTATATGGCCCCTCCACAGACACTGTCCTAGCAAACAATAGGAATATTGCTACTGATGATAACCTGTACAATGGAGTGTCAATCCTAGATGGATTGGTTGCCAAGAGTAACCATACAGGGGTTAGTGAACCTGAAAAACAAAGAGTGTTGGTTAAAGTTAAGTCCGGTAGTGAGAGAGGTCGGTCCCTGACAGGTGCCATAGAGGTAGGCCCCCCACAGTACAGTAAAGTAAGTCTGGGATAGGTCAAAAGAAATGTAGGATCCCGAGGCCAGAAGGTAGAACGGATAGTAGAGAGATTAGTGGGAGTCCACAGTTCAGGAAGCTTGAGGAAGCACACCTGGAAAAAGATGTGGGTTGAGTGTCCCTTTAAAAAGAAGGTTAAATGGGTTAGGACTTCTGTTGCTGATCGTCGGCACAGAGAGGCCAAGGTGAAGTGCTTGTGGAAACGTGCCCGGAAAAAGAGTTGGGCCTACACGCTAATGGCTGTCACAGATGTTCCCCATTCATAGTGACTTATGGGTTTATGTGTTCCTCCCTCTGGTTCAAAACAAAGGGGGGGATATGTAGCAGGGTGACCGCGTGCTACTCAGTAGAGTGGTGATTTATGCCAGATTTTGGGAGAAGCAAGCGCACTAATGCATCAGGTGTGTGCTGGCCTCAAAATAGGGCTAGAGCTCAGGGCCCCACCCTCCTGAGGGAGGTCAGAGTGTGTGAGGGGAGCCGTGTGAGATGCTGCTGTGCATCTCAGGTAGGGACAGAGGAAGGCCCAAGTCTGAGAGGAAGTCCATGTGGGACAAGCGCAGCTAGAGAGCTGCAAGGAAAGACACCGTGCTAAATTTCAGCATCTGCGTATACCACTGGGATGTGTTTCATGGTCAGGAAGACCAAAAGGTGTTTGATGGTCAGGAAGACCCTGCAGAGGTACTCGGAGCAGTAAAGCTGCCACAAGAGTGCAAGTTGGCTAAATCTTATGTCTTTGAAGCAATGGTGAGAACCCCCTGTGTGGGAAGAGCTATCTGTATGAATTTTGACTTGCTTTTAAATAAAAGTGGGCTGCCATGCCCTTATAATACAGTTTTGGACTGGCACAACTCATTGTAAACGCACCTACCACTTGAGTTTAATCACCCCAATCTTACAATATATTATATTTTTTTATAATTTTACATTTCATAAATACTGCATGCCTGGACCACTACTTAATTATAGCATGCATTTTATTATGTATTTCCTTCTGTGAATTGACTTTAACCCCTTTTCATGCAGTATTTACCAAGCATTTTCAGCAATTTGCGGTAAATACCGCAAAATGGCATACTGAATTGACAGTTTCAGGATCGCATGCAATATTTAGGGAAAATGTGTCCAGACACCAAAATACCGTATGCAATCTGCTTTTGTGATTGGAGCTCATTGTGTACTTTATACAGGTTTGCTATTTAAAGCAAGAAATCAATGTTTTTGTTATATTATTTTATTTATAAATTTTTTCGCCTTTTTTTTTTGATGAGTCGTATGTGCAACTAGCAGAGTACATCTTTGGGGAAGCAATGAGGAAGCACTGTCCTGTCAATTACTATACTTTAGCTGCCCTGCATGATTTGCAAGAGTATCACTTGGGGTTGTTAGGTGAATAGGAAGGAGGAAGTTTCCCTGGGGAAAACTACAAAGGCAACACAGAACACAGTGGATCAGCTGGCAAAGCATTGCCACTCTCAATAAGGGACAGCAGATTGGCAGCATCACTAGGTATTTACTAATTTCCCATCCATTTTTTGCAGGAAACATTAGCACACATTTTTGCCATTTTTAACTCCTTGCTTGTGAGTACATAAGCTCTCCATGTTTTTATTTCATTAAAATGTACTGACATACTGCACTTAGAGTGGCGCTTCTGTGTTTCCCCTCCAGTTAACTCAGACCAGAGGTGCTGGCAGTATGAGTGTCTGAGACATGTTGCCAGTAATAGCAAAGGAGGTGCATTCATGTCTGCCTTTAAACTACCCTTTTCCTTAGCAAAGTGGCAACCTGCGAGGAATGCATCATCCCGTCTCCAACCTAATTAATCCTTTGAATTGTAAACCTGCCTGCTGCCTTGTAGACACGGGGTCTATGGTTACTACGATGGACTATGCCTTTTGAAAGGGTGGAGGTAGCACGCATGCCACATCACCATTGTGTGACCACACCTCCCAGCCTAGAGATTGTGTGTCCTCTTCCGATATGAGTTACGTGGAAACTGCGGTGCCCAGCATATTGGTGGAGCCCAAGCCCAACCTTGAAGTGAATTGTGAGTGGGTGCTGGTCGGGACTTTTTCTGTTGCGCAGCAAGGCAAAGACTTAGTAGCACCACCTGCCCCGATATGGGGGCCATGTGTCTCCATACAGGCCTCCATCCAAGACTTTTATGCCGCGTACACACGGTCAGAGTTTTCAATGGAAAAACTCAGATGGGAGCTTTTCATCGGATTTTCCCACCGTGTGTGTGCCCCATCAGACTTTTCCTGTCGGAATTTCCGACGGATTTAGATAGAGAGCAGGTTCTCTATTTTTCCGTTGGAAATTTCGATGGAGTTTTGCCCGGTCAAAAGTTCGGCCGTGTGTACGCGGCATTAAAAAAAAACAAATTTTTTGCAGTTGCTGAAACAACCCTCTCTTCCTATTCAGAAGATGATTCCTGAGCAGTTGACAGAACTGCAACAATCATAAACATATTCTTACATTTTAATTAGGTATAAGTACTTCCCTCTAAAGACTTCTCTACTTTCCCCATGCTAGGAATTGAGCAAAAAGCATTTCTTCTTCCTGTGACAAACATGTTAGATAGTGATGTTATCAAAGTCTGTTTGCTATACGTAACTGGTATTACTAATACTGCCATTTCGTTTTTTGCAAGTTTATTTGTTGGAAAGGTAATGAATGCTTAAAAGGAAGCTAGTGTCCATCAGTCTGTCTTGGTTGGTTGCTCCCAATAATGTAATTCTAAGAAGCCTTGAAAGTTTCTAGGACATGCTTTAATGTAGAGTAAAAATCAGTGAGAAGAGACAAAATTAAAGTCTCTCCTGTATCCCCTTCCTGCCCCAATTGGGAAGTACTGGAAAACTTTTCAGTGATTTACCTTAGCTCCTGTAAGATTAAATTAAGTCCCCCTGATAATCAGGATAGTGTACTCCCACAGAGTCTATCGCAGAATGCTACACGGCGTGATTACACGGCTACTCTGCTCGTCTGTCAAGCGTGGAACTCGACCCGGGAATCACCGTTGCCTTGCAATCAGAGGAGCAGTGAGAGTTACACACGCTAACAGGCGTTTATCTGTTACACGCTTTTAATGGTTATTCTTGCTGTAAGTGTAATATGTATTTATTATATTTTTTACGGGCAATAAATCTTTAAAAAGGAATTATGCTATGTGATCATTCCTTCTTTGTTACCATCGCTGATGAGCTGTGTTTTGTCAATTGGAGCCTTGGAGGTAGTGCCTACCATTATCTGCTGAAGGGAGAATGAGATGTCGCAATTACATGTGTTATAAGGGAATATCCCATTTGATTTTTGGTGAGTTTAACATCCTAAGGGAGCGGTGCAGCACGAGGTGTGGTGACTGGAGCATCACTTTACAAGAAGTTTTCCTAATTACATGATAACTAAACTCACCAATCACCATATCTGGGTTTAAAGGGGTTGTAAAGGTAAAAGATTTTTCACCTTAATGCATCCTATGCATTAAGGTGAAAAAACATCCGACAATAACGCCCCCCCTCCAGCCCGTTTTACTTACCTGAGCCCTCGAAAGTCCCGCGCTCGCCCCCATCACCCTCCTCGTTTCTGAGCCTGGCCGTTGATTGGCTACACTGGATGGATTGAAAGCAGCGCAGCCATAGGCTCACGCTGCTGTCAATCACATCCAAAAATGAGGCGCGCCGGGGGGGGGGCCGAGTGATACAGTGAGCGGTTATAGCCGCCAGCTGTATCACTGGAGCGCGTCCACAATCACTCACCACCATGCGAGTGAGCCGCCGAGGGACCCCAGAAGACCAGGTTCGGGGCCACTCTGAGCAAAACGAGCTGCACAGTGGAGGTAAGTATAACATGTTTGTTATTAAAAAAAAAAAAAAAAAAAAATCCTTTACATACCCTTTAAGGACTTTGTGTGTGATATTAGGAATCTACTCATAAGGACTTTTATTTTGAACTTTGTGATATTTTAGCGCTGCTAATGCTGATATTTTCTTTGGAGGTTCTAGCATTCTTTATTATGAGTCTGTTGCCCTAAGAACTTTCTGGGAGCTTAGTAAATGGTTCAAGCTGAAACAGGGCCAACTCTTCTATCGCAGCATACGATCCTTCTCATATCCACAGTACGAGACCATCTAATGCAAGGTTTCTCAACCAGGGTTCTCTGGAACCCGTACGGTTTCTCCAGAGGTTTCTAGTGGTTTCTTGGTCAATCTCTGCCGCTCAGATAAGTTCACACTGGCACCATTGATCTTTTTAGCTATCTGTAAGGGGATCATTCTTCCCAATGGCCCCAAGTGTAAGGAACACTCTTCCCAATGACCATCACACTAATGTACCATGAGTTGCAGATATAGTGATTTTTAGCAGGGATTCCCTGAGACCAGAAAGTTATTTCAAGGGTTCCTCTGTGTTAAAAAAGTTGGGAAAGGCTGATCTAATGTCTAATGCCCCGTACACACGGTCGGACTTTTGACCGACCAAAATCACATTGGAATTCCATCGGAGTAAAAGAGAACATGTTCCCTATCTAAACTCCGACGGAATTCCTCGGAATTTCCGATGGAAAAAGTCCGATGGGGCATACACACGGTCGGAATATCCGATGAAAAAAATCCGTCTCACTTTTTCCATCGGAAATTCCGATCGTGTGTACAAGGCATTAGGCTGGTCTTGCTTGTCTACTTCCTGTGGACTTCTCTCCTGTCTGCTAACCATAAAATCTATTGCAGATGACATAGAGATCATAAATATAAACACGCAGTTATCTGACAAGCTTCCTGTATGGTCTCCTTGACCTTTAATATACAACTGGAGTATTTTACTACTCCCCATGGATTGTGAAAAAACAGCATATATATGGAGGATGTAAAGTTTTCTGCAAACAGCTTAAAGGTATGCTGGGAGATGTCGTTTTTTTCTTCTTGAGTAAGAGGGTACACACCACTACTCTCAGCCTCATTTCTGATCGGCAGAGTATTCTGATCATTTAGAGCAGGGGTAGGCAAGCCGGGGCCCTCCAGCTGTTGTGGAACTACATTTCCCATGAGGCATTGCAAGGCTGGCAGTTACAATTACTCCCAGAGGCATGATGGGACTTGTAGTTCTGCAACAGCTGGAGGGCCCCAGGTTGCCTACCCCTGATTTAGAGAATATTTACTTGATGTTATATACCTATAGGTGCTTGCATGTCCCTCACTGTTTATGCTGAAAAGTACCCCATTTTCTCAGCAACTTTTGCTCCTCTCTTCCTTGCAATAAATATCCCTAAAGTGGTCAGTGAAGCTCAGTGTATTGCAATGAAAGATGCATCAGCGTGAGCGCTAGAACTCAAGGCTGCAAGCTGCCAATAAGTTTGTTTATATCTTTAAACCAAAGACATACACTATGGTTTTATTATGCACGAAAGGTAATTAATTTATCATGGAAAAAAAAACTATGGTATTGGCGTGGAAGGCTTTGGTAAATAAAGCAATAACCTTGTATAAGGCTACTTATGCAAATAGAGGTGTACTAGACAAATTTTGAGTCTGTAGGATATGTTTTCTGTTTGTTGTACCCCGTAAGAAGATCCATTGGGTTAAACTGATGGTATGATATACTTCCTTGTGGCCTACTAGTGTTGATGTTATTAACTTTAATATGAGTTGCATTGTCTATTGGTACTGCTGCATTGTACTGCTCTATGTTGTGTTTCTTTTCTGTTTTCTACATTTATATGAAAACAAAATACCGTATTTATCGGCGTATAACACGCACTTTTTTCCCCTTAAAATCAGGGGAAAATCGTGGGTGCGTGTTATACGCCGATACTCACCTATCCCCAACGATCTCCGCTGACTGTGAGCGGAGCGGAGCGATCGCCGCCGAGATACACATAGCCGAGTGTATTCGGCTATACTCGGCTTTTCTCGGCTCCGCTCACAGTCACGCCCAGTCCCGCCATTGGACCTGCGATATGTCCATCATAGGGCGGGACTCGGCGTGACTGTGAGCGAAGCCGAGAAAAGCCGAGTATACCTGAATACACTCGGCTATGTGTATCTCAGGTCCGCCCAGTCCCTGCGTTCTCAGCGGCGTTCGCCGTGCTCCGCCCTGTATTAGCGGCGATCTCGGCGGCGCCAAATTTAAATTCAAGGCTGCACTGGACACTGGCAAGGCTGCACTGGACACTGGCAAGGCTGCACTGGACACTGGCAAGGCTGCACTGGACAATGCTGCAATGGACACTGGCAAGGCTGCACTGGACACTGGGCAATGCTGCACTGGACACTGGCAAGGCTGCACTGGACACTAGCAAGGCTGCACTGGACACTGGCAAGGCTGCACTGGACACTGGGCAAGGCTGCAATGGACACTGGCAAGGCTGCAATGTGACAAGGCTGCAAATGACACTGGTAAGGCTGCATTTAAATGTAAATTATTTTTTTCTTAAACTTCCCTCCTAAAAGTTTTTTTCCCTAAAATTCCTTGCTAAACTTGGGGTGCGTGTTATACGCCGATAAATACGGTAAATAAAAAGAAGTTAAAAAAAAACGAATCTTTTCCCATTACTGACTTACCAAGCCTTGCTTTTGTGTCTCTATGTGGAGGTGGCCATCATGGTAGTGGCAAGGCTTTTGCTTCCTCGTGTCAGAGTTTGCAGCGAGAACAGTGAGCAGTACATTAGTAACATTATCAAATCTCATTCCAAATCTCTTGAGAATAGCAGTCAGGGGCAGCAGTGCCGGAGATCTCAAACAGCAGATATACAGCCATAAGGCTGTATGCACACTCACATAACAAGAAGTACGCTGCTATTTTTTGGGAGGAATTCCAGACAGAAGGATTATTTTATGGGGTACTGCTCAGGCACCATTACCGTTTCTAAATCTTCCTTATAATAAAGCAAATCTTCTCTTTTTGAGTTCCATTCCACTCTGAATTAGTTGGACGTTTTTTATGTGCCTAGAGACCAGCTTAAGTGTATGTTTATGCAATTCCACAGTAATGTTGATGCTGGTGGTGTAGAATGAATAGCGATAAAAGCATGGTTACCATAAACTTCACCCGCTATGCCTTACTGCAATAATGACTCATCCAACCTCTTATACCAAGTACATGATGAGAAATAAATACACATTGGTAGCACACATTTTCAGTTTGCTGACTGGATGCTGCTTGTCTCTTTATTGCGAGTAAAGTACACACAGATCCACAAAAAGCCACCAACATATTCATTAGCTGCAGCTAACCATTGCCTTGCCGTCAGCAGTGCTGGGGGTGGGGCAAAAGTGCAACACTGCTTTGCAAACAATGAGGAGGATAAAGCACCTCAGATGCTATGGTTCTTGGGAAGCAGAATTTCAGTCTTCCCTTAAAATCAGACCACAGGGGAAAATATGGACCTCCACCAAAAACGAATATTTCATTTTTGGGTGGAAACCTCCAGGTTTAGAATGTCGTTGATGTTCTTAGCCTCTTGGCGAGCAGGGAAGGTATTTTCCCCTAAAAACCCTTGCTCCAGTCTATTATACTGCCAATGTAGTGCAGCTTACATAGGGTTACACTTCTCAATACGGTCACTCACCCTCTACTGTCTGTTCTATATATTTCTATAGCAGATTCAGCAGGAGCATGTCATCACATGGCTTGGCATTAAACTGATGTCATAATGTTGCAGCCACAGAGGGTATTTATACATTGTATTCATAAATATCAGTTTTGGGGGTCTTGCCATTTAAATAAATGGCTCATGGCTATTTGCCTTTTTCATCTTGATTTAAAGAGAAGGCTGGTAAAACCAGTATTGCTATAAAATCTACTGATGGTCATGGGACAAACATGGGTTTGAAAAGAGGAAGACGCTGCATGGATGTCATGATGATCTCTGCACTGATTGTGAATAGACTGGAAGCTCCAGGTTTTAGACTAACCTGGATTAACCATGCACAACCTGGAAACACAGGCCAGGGTGGGGTAAGGACCCTAATTAAACGGTCCAAACTCTAGACACAGAAGGCAACACAAACAGAAAGGTGATTAGGGGTGATCTGTAGGATTAGAGGTGATTTTTTGGCAACTGGGGGGACAGAGTGTATTAGTGGTAAGAAGGTTTTATTAGCTGGGAAATAACTCATGTGTTTGGCATAAACTGCAAGGAACCTATTTTTTTACTTTTTTTTCTTCCTTTTCTTCTTCTGCTGCTTCTTCTTCTTCTTCTTTCTCTTCTTCACCTTCTTCAGCTTCATCCTCCTTACCCTCTTCTTCACCTTCCTCTTCATCTCCCTCCTCATCCTTACCCTCCTCCTCTTCTCCTCCTGAGAATGTAAAAATAAAAAAAATTATAACACAATTAGTATGATTCTAAAATAGATAGACCAAAATATATATGTGACTACTCTTTACTATAAATAGATCACCAAGGCTCCATTTGATCCTATGGATCTCTGATTGCTAGCCAATAGCCAAAAGGTGGTGTTTTTCTGGGACTTCAGTTGCTGGTTGACCTAAGCAATTTTATGCATTTAAATTAATTTACAGGGACAGATAATACACGGTAGAACCCCTATTTAATATTTTTATTGAGGGTGTGGATAATTAACTACCTTGGTAACAAGTTATAGGACACTTATTTATTAAAGCCCATCTCCAACTTAACTAACGCTATCTCCAGCGCTGTGCCAAGCAGGATCATAGCTATGTTCAATTTTTGGGCTGAATGACAACCAGCTTTATTCAAACCACTTTCTGTGAGAGCAGGGTGTCAAGGACCCACCCACTGGAAGGTGACATCATGCCACCCTAGACTTAAAGTGGTTGTAAACCCTTACTGCGATGCATAGTAGCCCATTATGCTTTACCTTTGCAGGGAAACAAAAAGGAAGTAAAACCCATCAGGGTTTACTTCCTCTTTAAAGGAGAATGCATCATAGGAAATTGAAGAAGGTTTGGACAGCCGTACCCCAAAAAATAGTTCCTTTATTTTAAAATCAAGTCACAAAAATACATGCCACAGCAAAAAAGCAGATGTAAGCTGACGCGTTTCACACTGTAGTTCAGTGCTTATTCATACTTTATGCATCAGAGGGTGTGGCGCTGCTCTCTGCACCATTCAGGACCCACCCACCAGAAAGAAGAGGACCCATAGTGGGACCGGACCAAAGACCACAGCATATAAAGTGTGTGATTTTCCTTTTCCTTCAGCTAGGGCAGCATGGATGTGCAAAACATGCTAGAGGTTTTCTTTTTAAATACTGTCAGGTGAATGTTGATTAACATCAGATTCAGATCAGCTTAACATCGAAGGCAGACAATTATTTGTATAGACAAGTGTGGGGGGAACTGCTCCCATGCTCTTGGCATTTATCAACAATTAGGGTACTGGAAAGAGATGAGCAGATATAAAGCAATGTATGAAATCACTGATTCTGTGTTGCACCTTATCAAAACCCTGATTTGTTCTGTTATCTAAGATGTATTAACCATCATCAGCCATCTTACTGAGAATATTTACCTTCTCCCTCTGCCTCCTCTCCTCCTTCATCTTCCCCTTCTCCCTCTTCTTCTCCTTCACCTTCTCCCTCCTCTTCAGCCTCTTCTTCTTCCTCTGGGGCTTCTGCTTTTGCTTCTTCTGCCCTGGTGGACTCAATGGTCTCTTCTACATCAAGCTGCTCTTCTTGGACATCTCTGGAGTAGTAGGTAGGAAATGAGCGAGAAGAGATGTAGGAGCTGCTCTGCAGGCTGTATGCAGAGCGTCCAAATACAGGGGCAGCTTGTGAGTATCCACTGGTGATGGCCCCGACACCAGAAAAACATAGTCTGGTCTCTTCCCCTTCCAGTAATTTCCTGTAATAGATGTAGACAAACTACAGTAATAGGAAAAGACAACAGTATGATACTTATTTTGAAGCTGTGAAAAGAAAACACTGTTCTAAAGAATACAGTGAAAAATCGGATTGCGAGTAACACGGTTAACGAGCGTTTTGCAATACGAGCATTTTTTTCTAAAAATCCTGACACGGTTTGCAAGTGCTGTCTTGCGAAACAAGCAGGATTCAAGCCACAGCGGTGTGCAGTACCGCATTTGGCCTGAGGTGCAGGGGCACCGGAGCGGATCGGAAATACTCGGAAACACCCCGTTCCCAAGCCTTTCCGAGTTCAGCCGAGCTGTCCTTGAGTATTTCCGAGGCTCTCTGGTGCCCTCCCACCTCTGGCCACATGCGGTATTGCATGCCCTAGAAGTCAATGCGGAATGAATTATTTTCGTTTCCATTGACTTCCATGGGGAAACTCGCTTTGATATGCGAGTGCTTTGGATAAAGAGCATTCTCCTGGAACGGATTATGCTTGTAATCCAAGGTTCCACTGTAGTTGTGAGGTACCCAGTTGTGAGGTTTCATAAGAGACTATGGAGGTCATTTACTAAAGGCAAATAGACTACACTTTGCAAGATATTTTTCACTTAGCTTGGTGAATGTGGTGAAAAATCACTTTGCAAAGAAAATTTTAAAAAGTATTTTTGTTTGCATATGATTGGATGATGGAAATCAGCAGAATTTGACCTCAATCACTAACTAAGCCAAAGGAAAATGACCTTGCAAAGTGGGCACCATATTCCCCTTTAGTAAATCAAAACCTATATTGTGTTTAATTACTTTATTAAATCTTTATCTCTCAAGGTCATTGTTCAAGCCAAAATGCCGAGACTAACAAGGACATTCTACTAATTAATCTTATTCTTACTTTATTTGTTATCATAGGCAAAGCAGAAAAGGAAAACCATTTTCTCTTTTTATATCCTTTTTCTATTCATGAAACTGCAGGTTCTTTGAAGGCATAAGCAACATTGTTACTTTCCGTTGGACAGTTGATTAACAGAACAAAAATATTTGTAACATACCTTTAGAGCAGTATTAAACTCAAAAACAAAAATTTTAATATATTGCAGCTTACCAATCGTTAGATGTGGTGGTGGCTGCATTTGTTTTCTTTTTTAGGCTCCCACCCCCCTCTATTTTCACCTAGTGATCTGTTCAGTAACACACCTCCTGTAATAGAGTGCAGTGCCCAGTGCCAGTCTGGATGAAGGAGCACAGAGAACCTTTGGACGGAAACTTTGTTAATCTGGGAGGGGGGGGGAGTGTTAGATGTACTAGCAGATTTACATACACTAACACATCGAAGCCAAACTCCAGCTAATGCTTTATAAGCTCTTACAATAGCTGTTTTGTTCCTTTTGGGATAAAGGTTTTACAAAAATAAATCAAATCTGATCGTTGTAAGCACCCCTGTCAGTGGTAAATGGTTTGTCTCAACCCTGTTACTAATAGATCTGCAGAACAGCTTGTGCTGTTGAAAGCAGCAGACTTATTGACCATACAAAAAAAAAAAACAAATGCAACCATCACACCTAAAATTTGGTAAACTGCTATATAATAAATGTTTGCCATTGGGTTTAATACTGCTTTAATATGCATAGATGTTTTAACATCTTTGATATTTAGCCATTTTTGTTAATAGCAAAGCTGGAATCCACATTCTATAAAACAATTCTTCTTCTCCTTCACTTCATTACATATACTGTATCTGTGGGATGACCACAACCTTCAGGGACTGAGGCTGACAGCGCTGTACTGTGTCATAAAAACTAGTAATGAAATTCTGACAGCAAATTATCTGCTGTGTATATATGATATAGTGCCATATTTGCAGGCAGTCAGTGCAGCATCCTACCTGTATGCAGCAATTTCTATATCCAGCGCCATCTTGACATTGAGCAGATCCTGATACTCTTTTAGATACCTTGCCATTTCACTCTTTGTATTTCTAAGCTCGTCTTCTAAATTGTTTATGGCATCCTGTGGTAAACGAATGAATAAAAAGCAATAAAAATAAGTATATATATATATATATATATATATATATATATACAATATAATACAGAAAAGGGACATATGGCACAGTGCACCTGGGTGTGGCATCAATAAAGGGGTTGTGATTTAATCCTACACACATTATTAGCATTCAGCTAAAAAAAAAATAAAAAAAAAAATAGGATTTTTATAACAGCTTACCTGTAAAATCCTTTTCTTGGAGTACATCACGGGACACAGAGCGACATAGTCATTACTAATGGGTTATATAGTTACCGTCAGGTGCTGGCACTGGCAACTTCCAAAACCGGAAGTACCCTCCCCTATATAAGCCCCTCCCATCCGGGAGCACCTCAGTTTTGTAGCAAAGCAATAAGTGTCCCCAAAGAGGGGCGGGAGCTCTGTGTCCCGTGATGTACTCCAAGAAAAGGATTTTACAGGTAAGCTGTTATAAAAATCCTATTTTCTTTCTCGTACATCACGGGACACAGAGCGACATAGTCATTACTAATGGGATGTCCTAAAGCAATGCCAAATGAGGGGGGGGATACACCATATATAAGCTGAGCGCTATCAGACATGAGGATCTTTTGCGGCCTGCAACACACTGCGCCCAAAGGCGACATCCTCCTGACTTCTAACGTCCACCTGGTAGAACCTAGTAAACGTGTGTACCGAAGACCATGTTGCGGCCTTACAGATTTGAGCCAGGGAGGCCTGGTGATGCACTGCCCATGAAGTTCCAACTGCTCTCGTGGAGTGCGCCCTAACTTTGAACGGAGGCGGTCTACTTCTCAAGCTATAGGCTTGTATTATGACCTGTCGAATCCACTTGGCTAAAGTAGATTTTGACGCTGCCTGACCCTTTCTGGGGCCTTCCGGCAGAATAAACAAAGTATCCGTTCTGCGAATCTGAGCAGTGGCTTTTAGATAAGCTTTAACTGCTCTTACTACATCCAAAGAATGCAATAACTTTTCCTCTACCGAAGTAGGTTTGGGGAAAAAAGAAGGAAGAACCACATCTTGGTTCAAATGAAACCTCGATACCACCTTAGGAAGAAAGGCTGGATGAGGACGTAACACTACTCTGTCCTTATGGATAACCAGATATGGCTCCTTACAGGACATAGCTGCTAATTCCGATACTCTTTTTAGCCGAACAAATGGCTACTAGAAAAATCAATTTCCTGGTAAGAAGCACCAAGGAAATATGCTGTAATGGTTCAAATGGTTGTTTCTGTAGAACCGACAGAACCAAGTTTAGATCCCATGGACATATGGGAATATTAACCGGAGGCCTAATACGCATCACTCCTTGTATAAAGGCTTTGACTAGTGAATGCGAAGCCAAGGGCCTTTGAAAAAATATTGACAAGGCCGAAATCTGACCCTTGATAGTACTCAAGGCAAGCTTCCTATCTACAGCCCACTGTAGGAAGTCCAGAATCCTACCTATTACGTACTTATGTGGATGCCATTTCTTGGCCTCACACCACGCGATGTACGCCTTCCAGATTCTATAGTAGATCTGCCTGGATACCGGCTTCCTGGCATTGATCATGGTAGATACCACAGCATTAGAGAGCCCTCTCTTTTTTAGAATGTGGGCTTCAATAGCCAGGCCGTCAAACCTAGGGCTGGTAAGGAAGGGTGGTATATCGGTCCTTGCGAAAGCCGGACGACGTGGGAGAGTCCAAGGACTCCCCACTGAAATTTTACAATCTCCGCGTACCACGCTCTTCGGGGCCACGCTGGAGCCACCGGAATCACTGGTTTCTTTTCTACCCTGATTCTGCGGAGTAATCGAGGTAACCATTGTGGCGGTGTGAATGCATATATCAGCTTGAACTGATCCCAAGGGAACACTAGGGCATCCGAGCCGCAAGCTAGGGGATCCCTTGTCCAAGAGACAAACCTGTCCACCTTTGCGTTGAATCTGGATGCTAGCAGATCTACATCCGGTGTTCCCCACCGCTGACATATTGTCCGGAAAACCTCGGGATGAAGGGACCATTCCCCTGGGCATAATTGTTGGCGACTTAGAAAGTCCGCCTTCCAATTCTCCACCCCTGGAATGAATACCACAGATATGGCTGGGACATATCTTTCTGCCCATCTCAGGATGTAATTTACCTCCCTTTGGGCTGCACGACTCCTGGTGCCCCCCTGACGATTGATATATGCCACTGCTGTGGCATTGTCTGACTGAACTCTGACAGGGGACCCTTGGAGTTTGGATGTCCAAGCTACTAGGGCATACCGGGCTGCTCGTATCTCTAAGAGATTGATGGGCAGGGCCTTTTCTGCATCCGACCATCTGCCCTGGAGAGACTATTGCTCCAGTACTGCTCCCCAGCCTATAAGGCTGGCATCTGTAGTGACCACCTTCCAAGAAATCGGACTGAAGGATTTCCTTTTTTCCAGATTCTGGGGAACCAACCACCAACGGAGGCTCTTGCGAACGGAAGGGGACAAGGACATTGTAAGTCTAGGGCCTGAACTTTTTTGTTCCAGGCTGACAGTATGGCCCCTTGCAAATTCCTTGAATGGAATTGACCGTAGGGTACTGCTTCGAATGATGCCACCATTTTTCCCAGCAGCCTCATATACAGGCGTATGGACGGCTGTCTTTTTTGTACCCACTAAGTGGATCAAATCTTTCAAAGTCAACACCTTTCCTCGAGGCAAGAATATTTTTCTCTGGCCTGAATCCAACCTTAGCCCCAAGTATTCCAGACTTTTGACTGGTTTTTAGGGCTGACTTGTCTCGGTTGATAATCCAACCGTGAGATTCCAGATACTTGATCGTCTTGTGAACGACCACGTCTAGTTTTTTCACTGAGTGGTCTATCAGCAACAAGTCATCCAGATATGCCATTATCATTACACCTTGTGTTCTTAGATTGGCCAATAAAGGGCCAGAATTTTTGTAAACACTCGTGGTGCTGTGGCCAAACCGAAGGGTAAGGCTCTGAACTGAAAATGGCGCCCTTCTACTGCAAAGCGTAGAAATTTTTGGTGGACTGGAAAGATGGGAATGTGCAAATAAGCATCTTTGATGTCGATCGTGGCTAACCAATCCTCCCCTTGTAGGGCAGTGGCCACCGATCGGATCGACTCCATCGGAAAGTCCTGATATACAGGAATTTGTATAGCCCTTTTAGAATTAATATGGGCCTCCCGTCCGCGTTTGCTTCGGGACTGTAAAGAGGTTTGAGTAAAACCCGAACCCTCATTCTTCCAGGGGAACCTCCATAATTACTCCTTGGAGCAATAGTTGTTCTAGTGCCAACAGGAGGGACTCTCTCTTCCGGGGATCCCTTGGCACGTTTGACCTCAAAAATGGGAAGGAGGAGAGTCTTTTAACTCCAAACTGTATCCCAAACCTACTGCGGAGAGCACCTATCTGTCTTGATCGTGTCCCGCCAGGTCTCTTGCGAACAACTGGAGTCCTCCCCCCACCCGACTGAGTGGGGGCTTCAATGAATTTAACTTTGGGGGAGGTTTTGTACCTCCCCTGACCCAGGGTTTCTCATTACCCTGCTACTGTCCCTGTTTTTTACCCCCGGGATTTGACCGAGGAGGCCGTCGGAACTGTTACACAGCCGATGCCCCAGGGACTGGAGAAGCAGGCCTCTTAAAGAGGGACCTCTAACTCTGCTTTTAACCGGCAAGAGCGTATTTTTACCGCTGGAAATTTTCTGGATATATTTGTCCAGGTTTTCCCTGAATAAGCGTTCACCATGAAATGGGACGCTAACCAGCCATTCTTTACAGGGAGCTTCAGCAGACCAGTTTTTGAGCCATAGGAGCCTACGCATATGTACTATAGACAGCGTAAGGCGGGAGGCCTGATGGACTGAATCCTCTATGGCGTCAACCGCAAAGCCTAAGGCTCTAGGTAGATCAGCTAGGGCAAAGCCTGCTGATCTGTCAAGTCCCTCAAGACCTGTTTCAACTGATCCTTCACTGCTTAGCAGACCCCAATAGCTGCTACTGCTGGTTGTATCACCAAGCAGATTTTCATAAGGACTCCAATCTTTTATCTATTGGGTTCTTGAACATTTGGACATTATCCACTGGACATGTCAGTGATTTATACATACAAGAGATGGCTGCGTCCACTGTAGGGACCTTCCATTTTTTTTTTTTTTTTTTTTTGATGAACTTATCCTCCATGGGATAGACCACCGGAAATCTCTTGGGGGAATAAATATTTTCTCAGGACGTTCCCAATCCTGGTAAATGAGCCCTTTCAGTAAAGGGTGAAGTGGAAAAGAACAAACAGTCTGGGGGCTTCTAGCGACCCCAACGAGGATACAGTAGTGGTTGATGGTTCCGCAAGGTGCATTTTTAAATGCTGATCGGACCATGTTAGTCAGAGACTGAACCCATAATCTTTCAGCTTAAGATGCTGAGAAAAGGTTCCCCCACTGTTGATTCCTCTATAACAGAATCAACCTCATCCTGATCCCCTTCAGGCAGGTCGATCCCTGTATGGGACTGTTGCTCTGCTAACAGGCACTCTGAAGGAGGAGACGGAGATCGGACGTGCTTTCCCTGACAGGGAGGCAGCGATAAATGTTGACAATCTCTCTCTAATCCTCCCAGAGCTGAGGAAAAAAACCTCCTCTGTTACATACACAGGAGCAGGTGACTGAGGACAGCCACAGTACCAAGTACCCCTGCGGGGTCTCTACGGTCACTTACCTCTGAACTTCAGGGGAGACTGGTGCAGCAGGAGTATGCCCAAGATCCTCAGAGCCCGATGAGACCCCCTTCGCTTCCTGGAAGATTCAGTTCCGGAGCTACTGGACGGCATATTCCTAAGCCTAAAGCTGAGGTATTCCAGCCGTAATACACCACTTTTACTGAGAATAGTCTAGCACAATTGCTGCTATATCACAGTTGGTGTCTACTAATGTGCCTTTCTAGGGGATGCCTGTATCAACCGCTTGCTGTATGCCTTTAAATGTTGCCAGCTCTGCTGCAATAATGTGGCTTTTTTAAAAACCTGCTGGGACGCCCGCACATGCGCAGAAGCGCTGCGGCGCGCACAGAGCGTCATCCCCCAGGCCCCGCCCCTTTTTCCGGCCACCTCTATATATAGAGGCGCGTGCACGTGCACGCGCGCGGCCACGTGCGCCTCGGCGCTAATTTTCAAACATGGAAACCAGGGACAGGAGCCAGGGCCCCCTTTGCCGCAGGCCGGGGGATAGACGAACACTGCAACATGGCAGAGGAAACAGTTTCCTGTAGGAGAACTCACCAGCTGCCTGGACTTTGCTCTCTGAGAAGAAACTAGTCCATATGACAAGAAAAACATTCCACAGCGGCCTCTAGTGGACAAACACAGGTACCGCAGTTTAATATACTAAACATATATAAAAAAAACATTCTTTTTTTTTTTTTTTTTTTTTCTTGACCACCATTAAAAATTATTACATTTTTTTAGTAGTTACAGGCATGCACAGATATTAGCGGGAATACCGTTAGGTAACAGACAGAAAGACAAATTAGGCTTGGGGGTCCCCCAATAGAACCAAGTTCCTGGGGGCCCCCACTTACCTGTTCCCCGCCGCAGGACTTTGTTTGGTCCACAAAAGCCCAAACTTCACCTATCACGGCAGGCATTGTAATCAAACCTTCAGGGACCGGGTTCCCAAGGATTCCACTCCCCTGGACCTGTATAGCACCCTGCACAGAAAACATCTTGGTCGTGGGTATGACCAGAGCTCTGGATCCCAGGGTCCAGCTCTCCTAAGAGAAGCATTACAGGCAGAACCTTGCTCTTCTCTGCAAGGCCCGGGTACCGACCGTTTAGCTATGAAGCTTTTTTGGTCGGATCCGGAATAGCTTACTGAGGCCCAAAAGAACCTGTACGCAAGCTCAGTGAAAAACACATGTTTCTTCTTGGCCAACACCTTAGACACTGGCAAAAAACTGAGGTGCTCCCGGATGGGAGGGGCTTATATAGGGGAGGGTACTTCCGGTTTTGGAAGTTGCCAGTGCCAGCACCTGACGGTAACTATATAACCCATTAGTAATGACTATGTCGCTCTGTGTCCCGTGATGTACGAGAAAGAAAAATTATTATAGCACCTCTATGATCTTGTAACTGTGAACAATATTTTTTTTTTTTTATCAATGACCACCAGATATAATTTTGTCTAGTTATCTGATATTTTTTATTAACTATATACTGATTACTTAACTGTTGTGCCACTTTTTTTTTATTAAAGGGAACTTAAATTCAGACAGAAAAAATACACTGTGAACTAATAAAATGAGGATAACCATGGAGGGAACATTTTCACTGCACCAAATCCATAAAAAAATAATGTTCTGCTGGACCATCATTCTAAAGCAGACACAAACTATTTCACTAAAAGAGACTCCAAAGACATGCTGGTAGGTTAATCAGATCCTGTCTATAAATTGGCCCGTGTAAGTGTATGTGTTTGTAAGTGCGTCGGGACCCTTCAGGGTAAGACCGTGCTATATCAAGATACCTCTCAACTCAACTAAAGGCAAAGATCCCATACTGCTATAAGTTACTGTACTATGTACCCTATTACTACTCTTTGCAATGTTTTACTGAACAAGTCTAAATTTAGACATCTAATGTATGGAGTGCAGAATCCTCTACAAATCTGCAAATGATGTCAGGAATTCTCAGTCTGACAATAATTAGGGGTTTTGGCACATTTACAAACTAGGAAACTAGGATACCAGCAAATGCAGGACTGCAAGTCCTAGGCTACCTTGCACCGCTGGAGTGACTTTTTTGCAAAATCTAGATTATATATTATTTATTTTCAAGCTGGTTCACACCTGACAGCTGAAATAACAAAAAAATCTCATTTAAAAAAAAAATTATATATATATATATTTATTTTTTCTTCAAGAAAATATTTATTTAAGCTAAATGTCAGGTGTCAAATAATACATAATATAATAAATAATATAATATAATATGAATGAATATATATATATATATATAGATAGATAGATAGATAGATAGATAGATAGATAGATAGATAGATAGAGCAGACTATGTGGACTACGTGATCTTTTTTTCTGCCACCACTCATCTATATTTCAATAAATTTCTGCTTTTGAAATTAAATGAGAATAAATAAATATATATATATATATATATATATATATATATATATATTTCAAAAAATATTTATTTCAGCTAAATGTCAGGTGTCAAATAATACATAATATAATAAATAATATAATATAATATGAATGAATATATATATATATATATAGATAGATAGATAGATAGATAGATAGATAGATAGATAGATAGATAGAGCAGACTATGTGGACTACGTGATCTTTTTTTCTGCCATCACTCATCTATATTTCAATAAATTTCTGCTTTTGAAATTAAATGAGAATAAATAAATATATATATATATTTCAAAAAATATTTATTTCAGCTAAATGTCAGGTGTCAAATAAATAGTATAATATATATATATATATATATATGTAAAGGGCAGACTATGTGGACCACTTGGTCTTTTTTTCTGCCATCACTCTATCTATATTTCAATAAATTTCTGCATTTGGAAACATTTACATAAACTGCATGACAGGAGAGGTAATGTGTGGACACTGGATCAATGTGGATTTTAATATCATTTACAATACAGATGATACATCTAACTGGGTTAAGACGACCCCTAACTGGTGCAAAGCTTTATAGGCTAACAACAGTGATGGATGAAGTTGTGATTTTAAGTCCCAAACTCTGCAGATCTATGACACAGCAGATTTTCCCTACACATATCACCTAAGATTTTACACATACGATTCCACATACAATTTGTGAGAGCTGTGTGAATTCTGGGTTAAGTAGAGACCAGGGTGCAGGTTATTTCAGTGAGGGGATATTTTTACTAGAACTGGAGAGTGCAACATCTGGGGCAGCTCTGCATAGTAACCAATCAGCTTCCAGGTTTTATTGTCAAAGCTTAATTGAACAAGCTGAAGTTAAAAAATGATTGGCTACCATGCACAGCTGTACCAGTGCTTCAGTTTTAGTAAATTGCCCCCAGTTACCTTGAACAGATCTGATGCTGCTTTACTGGGAAATTGCACTTGTGACCTGTCCAGGGTGCTGACTCATTGCCCCCCCCCCTATTGCCTTGGCACACCCCAATACCTGCATTTGTGCCACTTCCGAGCTCTGTTTGTCCTCCAGCTCCTGGATCTGCCTCTGTAGAGAATCATTGACCCCCCGGCAGGCGTCGATCTCCAGCGCTTTGGATTTGAGCATCCTCCGGCTCTCGGACACTTCGTCCTTGGCCACCCGCACTGCGTTAGTGTTTTGCGCGGCGCTCTGCGTCAGGACGGTGAACCTGGACTTGAACCACTCCTCCGCGGACTGCATGTTCTTGGCGGCCAGCTTCTCGTACTGCGCCCGGATGTCCCGCAGGGCAGAGCTGAGGTCCGGCTTGGCCACATCCACCTCCAGGGAGATCTGGGCGTACTGCACCTGGGATTGCAGCTGGGTCAGCTCCTCATCGTGCACCTTCTTCAGGAAGGCGATCTCATCCAGCAGGCTGTCCATCCTTTTCTCCAGCTCTGCCCGGGCCAGCGCCGCCATGTCCGCCTCCTTCCGAACATCTAGCAGCCTGCCCTCCGCGTCCTCCCGGCTCATCGCCTCCTCCTCGTACCGCGCCTGCAGCCCTCTCAGCGCCTCCTCCAGCCGCTCCCGCTCTCCGCGCAGGGTCTGCCTGTCCCCCACGGCTTCCTCGTGGGCCATGCGGAGCTCGCGCACTTCATGCTCGTACAGGTCCCGCAGCCGGGACGGCTCGCTGTGCTTCTGGCGGAGAAGGTGCAGTTCCGCCTCCAGCACCTTGTTGCGCTTCTCCAGCTCATGGACCCGCTCGATGAAGTTGGCGAAGCGGTCATTGAGGTCCTGGAGCTGAGCCTTCTCCTGGGTGCGGACTATCTTCAGGTCACTACTGATGGCGGCCACCTGGGTCAGGTCCAGGGAGTCGGCGCTGTGCAGCAGGCTGGAGGCGGCGGACGAGGAGGAGGCGTAGCTCCGGCGGACACTGCTACTAATGGTGGGAGAGTAACTGCTCCGGCTAGGAGACCCATAACTACTCCGGATATGCAGCCGAGGACTACTCTCCACCACCCGGCGCTTATAGGAGGCGCTGTAATACGGGTCGTAGCTGTACGAGCTCATGGTGCGGGCTGGGGAGCGGAGCCTTCCTGCACACCTACTTATAGCGCCCGGGACAGGGGCGAGCATGCGCACTACAACACCAGCACCAAGGACAGCGCACTGAGCGGACCCGCCCCCCATCCCCCGGTCCAGGAGAAGGAGCTGAGAACTGCAGATCCAGTCCTGGCAATGGGGGCCCCTGATCGACCCAAGAGCCACTCTGAAACCTGCAGATCCACATTCCTTAGAATCCATTCTTGTGGCTTAAAGCATCTCTAAATACATGTTTTCCTTTAGGATACAGTAGGGTTACAGTGATATCAACCCAAAGCAAGCATTTGTTATATTGCAGCTGAATTATTAGATGTTCGTTTTCTTTCCTCCTTTCTTCCTTCATTCTTTCCTTCCTCTTTCGTTTTATTCTTCCTCTTACTTACTTTCTTCCTCTCTTCCTTTTTCTTCCTTGTCTTTCCCTTTTTCCTCTTTCTTCCTTTCTTGTCATTTCTTTCCCTTTCTTTCTTCCATTCTTCTTCTTCTTTTTCCCCTTCTTTTTCTTTCTTTCTCCTTCTTTTCTTTTCTTCCTTCCTTTCTTCCTCCCTTCCTTCCTTTCTTTCTTTCTTCCTCTTTCTTCCCCTTGCTTCCTTTCTTTCTCTTTCTTCTTTTCTTTCCCTTTATTTCTTATTTTATTTCTTTCCCTTTCTTTCTTTCTTTCTTTCTTTCCCTTTCTTCCTACCTTCATTCCTTCCTCTCTTCCTCTTTCTACCTTTATTTCCCTTTCTCTCTTCCTTCCTTCCTTCCCTACTTTTTTCTTTCCTTTTCTTCCTTCCTTCATACCTCTTTCTCCATTTCTTCCTATCTTTCCCTTCTTTCCTTTGTTCCCTTCCTTCCGTATTTCCATCCTTTCTTCCTTCCTTTCTCTTTCTTCCTTTATTTCAATTACTCCCATTCTTTCCTTTTTTTTTTCCTTCCTTCCTTCTTTTCCTTTCTTTCCCTTTCATCCTTTTTTCCCCTTTCTTTCCTTTCCTTCCTTTCTTCCCTTTCTTCCTTTCCTTCCATCCTTCCTTTCTTCTCTTTCTTTCTTTCTTAGGGATCTGTCCAGTAAGCCCTGGTTCGCACTGGTAAGATTTGTAATGCAATTTGATAGCTCAAAATCGCATGACACGTTGCACCCCATTGCCAGCAATGGAACTGTTCAAATCATTGCGACTCAAGTGGCAGCGACTTTAAAAAAGGTTCCTGTACTACTTTTTGTGGATTTAATTGTGACTTGCATAGACTTCTGTTAAATGAAGTTGCAAGCTGCAATGAAATCGGAGGTGCAAATGCACCAATTTTCGGCTTTGATATCGTGCTGAACTAGTGCAATTTCAAAGCCGCACTGATGTGAACCAAAGCTATGTCTCTTGTGTTTCAAAAGAACAAGCTATCCTGCATATGTAGCAGTTAAAGGGTTGAGGCAAATAATTTTCAACTGACAGTGGTGCTTACGATGATCAGCTTTTATTTATTTATGTAAAACCTTGAAACATTGAAGTAAATTAAAGTGGTATTAAATCCAACAGCAAACATTTATTATATTGCAGCTTACCAATTCTTAGATGTGATGGCTGTATTTGTTTTCTTTTTTTAGGCTTTCTTTCTTTTCTTTTCATCTGGTGATCCAGCCAGTAAATCTGTTGTTTTTCAAAAGAGTGTTTAAGGGATTGTTCACACTTGCAGTGCTCTCTGAAAAGCGATCCACATTCAGACTGCTCGTCAGAGAGTATGTGACAGGTGGTAAGAAGGTGTTGTAACACCTTGATCACCACATTAGTGCGCCACAATCACATGCAATGCAGGGCGGCCCCATTTACTTGAATGTGGTGGAGTCAGTGGGCGCTATGCCTACTGAAAGTGGCAGGGGATATAACTTCTGCCATGGCCACATAGCAAAGCATCGCAGCCACGGCATAGGTACACCCTGGCCACTTCCTCTACTGCTAAATGGGGGGAGCTGTTGGGGGGTGGTATAGAAGCGCGGCTCAATCATGGGGTTTTACTATCTCACATGTGAACGAGTCTTTACAGTGCTAAACTTTTCTTCAAATTTCTAATGCAGGGATCCTAAAACTATGGCCCTCCAGCTGTTGCAGAACTACAAATCCCATTAAGCATTGCAAAACTCTGACATTCACAGACATGACTAGGCATGATGGGAATTGTAGTTCCTGAACACCTGGAGGGCCATAGTTTGAAGACCCCTGTTCTAATGAGAGTTTCCTCTGCATTCCTCATGCCATTGCTTGCCCCTGGCAAGTGCTGAGAACTGCAGACAGGCGGTTCTCAACTTGGTCCCAGCTTGTGGGAGGTGTATGTGACTTCACCACCCCTCATTGCTTCCTCCTGAATGAGCTGAGCACGCCAAATCCTGTGAAAATGCATTCCTGCAATGGGACGGGATGCATTCTTGCAGGATTTCAGGTGTCCAGCTATCTTAGGAGGCAGCAGTAAGGTACGGTGATTTCACCCATGCCTCCTGGAAGCTGGGACTGAGATGAGTATTTTTGATCTTTTTGCAAATCTTTAATTTTGAAAGCTTTTTCTATTAAGTGGCAGAGAGGTGGTAGGGAAGTGGACCTGTTTTTTGTAATGGAAAATCCACTTTAAAACCGCTATTCATTTTTTATTTTTCCATCTGCATCTCAGTAGGGAGATTTACAATCCATCCTGTATAATTAATAGGAACTGGAGCACTCGGAACCTGGTGCAGCTATGCATGGGAGCCAATCAGCTTCTAACTTCAGCTTGTTCAATTAACCACTTGCTTACTGGGCACATATACCCCCTTCCTGCCCAGGTGAAATTTCAGCTTTCAGCACTGTCACGATTTGAATGAAAATTGCGTGGTCGTGCGACGTTGGTTACCAAACAAAATTCACTTCCTTTTTTTCCCACAAATAGAGCTTTCTTTTGGTGGTATTTGATCACCTCTGCGGTTTTTATTTTTTGCGCTATAAACAAAAAAAGAGCAACAATTTTGAAAAAAAACGCAATATTTTTTACTTTTTGCTATAATAAATATCCCATTTTTTTTTTAAAACTATTTTTTTTCTCAGTTTAGGCCGATACGTATTCTTCTACATATTTTTGGTAAAAAAAATTGCAACAAGCGTATAGTGATTGGTTTGCGCAAAAGTTATAGCGCCTACAAAATAGGGGATATAATTTTGACATCTTTTTTATTATTTTTTTTTTTACTAGTTAATCTGTGATCTGTGTGGCGGTTATCTGTGATTTCTGTCAGGACTACGACATTATGGCGGACACATCGGACACTTTTGACACATTTTTGGGACCATTCACATTTATACAGCGAACAGTGCTATAAATATGCGCTGATTACTGTATAAATGTGACTGGCAGGGAAGGGGTTAACACTAGGGGGCGAGGAAGGGGTTAAATGTGTTCCCTAGGAGTGATTCTTACTGTGAGGGGAGGGGACTGACTGGGGGAGGAGACCAATCTGTGTCCCTATGTACAAGGGACACAGCATCGGTCTCCTCTCCCTGACAGGGCGTGGATCTCTGTGTTTACACACAGAGATCCACGTCCTTGGCTGTGTAACGGCCGATCGCGTGTACCTGGCGGACATCGTGGCCGCCAGGCACGCGCATCGGCACCTCAGTGACGTGGCGGGCACGTGCGTGTGCCCCCTAGTGGCCGGAGGAGCCGAGGCCATCAATAGACTGCCTCCCGGCCCTGAGGAGCCGCCTTGTGGCCGTCATTTGACAATGGCCCGGGCTCCAAGTAGTTAAGCTTTGACAAAAAAACCTGGAAGCTGATGGTTTCTATGCAGAGCTGCACCAGATTTTGCACTCTCCAGTTGTAGTAAATCAATCCCTATCGGTCCAGACGGAGGAATATGCTCTGTTTTTCTTAAATTTTTGGAGATTTACTAAAAAATTCTGGTGCACACAGAATCTGGTACAGATGTGCATAGTAACCAATCAGCTTCTAGGTTTTAGGCCGGGTTCACACTGGGGCGACAAACGCTCCGACATTGGGAGCTCATGTCGCATGACGTGTGAAAATCAATGTTTCCCTATGGGAGCCGTCTTAACTGGTCCGACACATGTCGGTCTGACTTTGAAAATGCTCCCTGTACTACTTCGGTCCGACTTTGATCCGACTTCAGCCCATTGACTATCATTGAAGTCCAATCAAAGTCAGACCGGAGTCTTGCATGATCCGACTTTGGCATGCGACTTGTGCTCTGCTGCTCTTGAGGGGGAAATCCACACCAAATTTTAAATAAAAAAACGGCATGGGTTCCCCTCTAGGAGCATACCAGGTCCTTGGGTCTGTTATGGATTTTAAGGAGCACCCCTACGCGGAAAAAATGGCGTGGGGGTCCCCCCAAAATCCAAACCAGACCCTTATCCGAGCACGCAACCTGGCAGGCCGCAGGGGAAGAGGGGGGCCGAGAGAGCGCCCCCCCTCCCTCCTGAACCATACCAGGCCGCATGCCCTCAACATGGGGGGTTTGGTGCTTTGGGGCAGGGGGGCGACCTGCGGCCCCCCCCACCCCAAAGCACCCTGCCCCCATGTTGATGAGGACAGGGCCTCTTCCCGACAACCCTGGCCGTTGGTTGTCGGGGTCTGCGGGCGGGGGGCTTATCGGAATCTGGGAGCCCCCCTTTAATAAGGGGGCCCCCAGATCCCGGCCCCCACCCTATGTGAATGAGTATGGGGTACATCGTACCCCTACCCATTCACCTGGTGGAAAAAAATGTCAATAAAAAAAACACACACAGGTTTTTAAAGTAATTTATTACACAGCTCCGGAGGTCTTCTTCCGACTCCGGGGGTCTCTTCCATCTTCGGGGGGTCTCCGGTGTCGTCTCCGCGCTCTCCGGTTCTTCCTTCCTTCTGCCGGGTCTCCGCTATCTTCTTCCAGCTCTTTTGCTAGTGGGGCCCGTTCTTCTCCGTCGCCTTCTTCCCTCGCTCTCCGGTTCTTTCTTTCTTCCTTCTGCCGGCCCCTCCACTATCTTCTTCCAGCTCTTTTGCTAGTGGAGGGGCCGGTTTTCCCGTCGCCGTCGGCGTCTTCTTCCCTCTTCTCCTCTTTGATGTTGACTCGTCGCTTCCTCCCGCTGTAATGCTTGGCTATTCGCTCATTAACGATTTATATAGGCTTTTCATGACGTCACAGTCACATGCTCCGGGTGGCCCCGGAGCATGTGACTGTGACGTCATGGGAGCATGTGACTGTGACGTCATGAGAAGCCTATATAAATCGTTGATGAGCGAATAGCCAAGCATTACAGCGGGAGGAAGCGACGAGTCAACATCGAAGAGGAGAAGAGGGAAGAAGACGCCGACGGCGATGGGAAGACCGGCCCCTCCACTAGCAAAAGAGCTGGAAGAAGATAGTGGAGGGGCCGGCAGAAGGAAGAAAGAAAGAACCGGAGAGCGAGGGAAGAAGGCGACGGAGAAGACCGGGCCCCGCTAGCAAAAGAGCTGGAAGAAGATAGCGGAGGCCCGGCAGAAGGAAGGAAGAACCGGAGAGCGCGGAGACGACACCGGAGACCCCCCGAAGACGGAAGAGACCCCCGGAGTCGGAAGAAGACCTCTGGAGCTGTGTAATAAATTACTTTAAAAACCTGTGTTTTTTTTTTTTTTTATTGACATTCTTTTCCACCAGGTGAATGGGTAGGGGTACGATGTACCCCATACTCATTCACATAGGGTGGGGGGCCGGGATCTGGGGGCCCCCTTATTAAAGGGGGGCTCCCGGATTCCGATAAGCCCCCCGCCCGCAGACCCCTACAACCAACGGCCAGGGTTGTCGGGAAGAGGCCCTGTCCTCATCAAAATGGGGGCAGGATGCTTTGGGGTGGGGGGGCCGCAGGACGCCCCCCTGCCCCAAAGCACCAAACCCCCCATGTTGAGGGCATGCGGCCTGGTACGGTTCAGGAGGGAGGGGGGGCCGCTCTCTCGTCCCCCCTCTTTCCCTGAGGCCTGCCAGGTTGCGTGCTCGGATAAGGGTCTGGTTTGGATTTTGGGGGGACCCCCACGCCCTTTTTTCGGCGTAGGGGTTCCCCTTAAAATCCATACCATACCCAAGGGCCTGGTATGCCCCTGGAGGGGGAACCAATGCCGTTTTTTTTATTTAAAATTTGGCCTGGAGTTCCCGCTCAGGATTCATACCAAACACACTGCCTGGTATTGGCGGGGATCCAAGTTGGATCCCCGTTCATTGAAAGTCGGACATATGTCGGCCTCATGTTGCAGGGCAAAGTCGGATCCAAAGAAGGATGGCTGTCGTGTCGCACAAGTGTGAACCCGGCCTAATTCTCAAAGTTTAATTCAGCAACCTGAAGTTAGAAGCTGATTGGTTACTTTGCGCAACTAAGCCGTATGTGTACACTAGCTTTAGTAAATCTCCCCCAAAAGGTCCACATAAAATCAAGTTATGCTTGTGAAGGTTACCATGTCTCCACTCCAGGCCGTGGTATTTCTTTTAGCAGTTATTCACAATTAGCTGGTTTTGTTCTTTAATGTCAAAGACATTTCCCCTCAAGTTCCAGTAGCTTCTGAAGAAGGGTGGACTGTAGAAGTTACTTCGATATGTGGGGAAATGTCTTCAACAATACAGACCAACTCAAGTTTAATATGGCCAACTACTGCTTGCTTACCCACTCATGTATATGATAAAATACACCAGGGACTCCTGCCTTAGGAAGCCTTTGTTGTCACCTGTCTTCCTCCATAATCATAAAGGAAACAGCTTTTTTTTTTTTTTCATTTTAAACCAGATCTAAACTCATCAATAAATCTTAGATAAGTTTGATCGTGTTATCATAATTTCCAAAGTTGCTATCAATGTTTTTAACGTTTTAATTGAACAATAATACCTGATGATCCTGCTATTATAGTCCTTGTTCAGGTGCTTCCTGTTATAGGGTCACTGTTGTCTCCCAATTGCATTTCAGTGTTGTCACCCTGTTGCATGTGGAGACTACAAGTGGTGGATCATCATGCATTGAGCAACAAAAAACAGTCCTGGACGACCGCACACCATTTAAGGCATCTTTATTGCAGATAAAATCCAATACAGTCACTCCATATTTGGCAAAAGCAGGGATATCCACTGACGCGTTTCACACAATGTGTTGGTGCTTAGTCATAGCTATTTTTTTATTTTATTTTTTTAAGGCATTTTTATTGGCAATAGAGATGCCTCAAACGGTGTGCGGCTGTCCAGGACTTTTTTTGCTCCCTAATTTGTTGCAGAGCCTGCGCCTGAAGGTATCAACAGGGCGTGTGCTTCAGAGGTTTTGGGCTTTGAGCGGTTAATTTCCTTCTATCATGCATTGCGCAGCCGAGGCCCACAATTATCACTATCAGTAAACTGGTCTGAAGCCATAACGTCCAGCTGACTAATCAGTGTTGTCAATTGGACACAGAGATTTTTTTGATGGGAATTGTATGCAGCAGTCTGCAAAAATTTGAAACATTGTATACAGTTACAAGAAAATGTTATCAATGATATCAATACTAATTCTTAAAGCGGAGGTCCACCCAGATTATTTTTTTTTTAAAAGTCAGCAGCTACTAACAGTGTAGCTGCTGACTTTTAATAAGGACACTTACCGGTCCTACTCGCCCGCGATGTCGGTCCCCCGACGGCGATCGATCGCTGCTGGCAGGTACCGGCTCCTCCATCCTGACTAAGGGAAACAGCCAGTGAAGCCTTACGGCTTCACTGCCCGTTTCCTACTGCGCATGCGCCACTCGCACAGCGCATTGTGAATGGGCGGCTTGCCTCCTGGGATACACACAATTCCCAGAAGGCAGCGCGCCCCATTCACAAGAAGAGGAAACGGAAGTTCTCAATCCGAGGACAAGGAAGTCGCACATTAGAGGCAGATTAGGGGACTTCCGCATAGCAATGGGCATTTCTGGTGAGTATAAATTTATTTATTTTTTCTATTAATTATTTTCTTTTTTTTTATGAATTTTAGTGTAAAAAAATTTTCAGGGTGGACCTCCCCTTTAAAGCAGGCCTTTACCCAAGAATCATAGTGCCACTTATCCCCTTCCTAACTAATTTACAGCACTTTTTTTCAGGGAGCCGGTACCCTTTTTTTGATAGCTACCTGTTCCCACTATGTCAATTCTTGTCTAGGGAAGGATGATGTCAGTTTGCACCCCTCCTTTCCCCAACCCACAGCCTCCTGGAACACATCACATGCCCCAGGAGATTGCAGGGTCTAAGTGCACTGTCATGCCTGCGAAGTGGAAAGCTGGCTGTGAGACATCAGACTCCTAAATCCAAGATGGCGGTACAGAAGATCCTAAACCTGTTGAAGAATTGTGACCTGTTATGTTGCTTTTGGCACTGCTCAAAGTAGAGGTGAAAGTATGTCCCAGAACATGGGGTGCAGGCTTATCGTGATACCATTCCAAAGGACTAGTAAGTGTAAAGAGGAAAGGATCGCCGGTACTCCCAACCAGCCCAGGTGAACAAATGATAAGAAGGCAGCCCCAGCCTACTGTACATGTCTACACCAAACCACACACCCTGATGCATTTTGCCCCACCCACTTAGTCATAGGGTCCTTTGACTAAGCCCCGGTGAGTGGGCGAAATGCATCAGGGTGTGTGGTGTGGTGAAGACATGTACAATAGGCTGAGGCCGCTTCTTATCGTTTGTCCACCTGGGCTGGTTGGGAATATCGCCGATCCTTACTAGCCCTCTGGTGAAGAATTGGCTGCAGGAAAGACAGCACTGGATTCCATGGGCTGATAAGTGTCTTTGTTAAAAGTCAGCAGCTGCAGACAATGGGGTTGATTTACTAAAACTGGAGAGTACAAAATCTGGTGCAGCTGCACATGGTAGCCATTAGCCAATCAGCTTCTAACTTCAGTTTGTTTAATTAAGCTTTGACAATAAAACCTGGAAGCTGATTGGTTTCCATGCAGAGCTGCACTAGATTTTGCACTCTCCAGTTTTAGTAAATCTCCCCCTATGTTTGTAGCTGCTGACTTTAAATTTTTTAACACCACCTGGTGAAGTTCTTCTTTAAGTAATGCAAAGAAATGATATGCAAACATAGAATTATGAAGAGAAAACCTGTTTTGGACACCAACTTTTCTAAGAATTGCCACACTGCCATTGGTAGGTGCACTGAGCTGAGGCATTTAGAGAGCAGCAGATGATGAAGCAAAGATGGCCCCTGTACATGATCCTGCCAGGGAAAATACCATCACTGCCTGCTCCCCCTCCCTTTCTTTGCTCAGCACCAGAATGAAGGAGGCAAAGGAGGATCCTGAGCATTGATCACATAGGAGATACAGGCACCTGGGTCTGACTCCTGGCACCAAGTGACTTTCAATCTCACATGATCCATAGCCACAAAAATGCTTTTTAAGGCTTTTTACATTACCCACAAATTTAAAATGTAACCCTTATCAGTCATTAACAATTCTTAAAGTCAATTTACCTATATGTAGAGACTACATTCACCTAGAATAAACCCCTTGAGAGTCACCTTTCCTGTCTTTCCATTTCTACTATAAAATCAGGAGATGCTTGACAAGTCTATTAACTATTATAGATGTGAGGTACCACCATCAGAATAGAGATGCCAGATTACAGTGCTAACAATAAAGGTTATAGCACCCTCTCCTGTACATGGAAAGATAAGTGCCAGTGCTTAGGATAATACACTTTCATTTTTCTACAATCCTTTTCTAGATTTAGGAATCCAAAAAAGGAAAATATTGAAATGTTATGACATCCATGTAGCATTGAGGATGACAGACAAACAGACAGCCTTAGACAATGCCTCCTAATTGTAACTAATACATCAAGGGGTCCTTTGATGCTGTAGAACTACAACTCCAAGCCATCCAGCTGGGAAAATGTTATAACAGCCATGTCATCCAGTATGACAGACAAATAGTTGGAACTAATCAACCAGGGGATCCTCTTATGTTGTGGAACTACAACTCCCAGCCATCTTGCTTGGAAAAATGTTATGATGTCTATGTCATCCAGGAGTACAGACATAGACAGCCTTAGACAATGCCTCTTAATTGCAACTACTCAACCAAGGGGTTCTTTGATTCTGTGAAACTACAACTCCCAGCAATCCAGCTATGAAAATGTTATGACATCCATGTCATCCAGTATGACAGACAAATTGACGTAGACAATGCCTCCTAATTGTAACTTATCAACCAAGAGGTGCTGTGGAACTACAACTCCCAGCCATCCAGCTAGGAATATGGTATAACATTCATGTCATCCAGTATGACAGACAAAATAGACTTACTTGTAACTAATCAACCAAGGGATCCTCTAAATATGTGGAACTACAACTTCCAGCCATCCTGCTAGGAAAATTTTATGACATCCATGTCATCCAGGATGACAGACAGGTAGATAGATAATGCCTCCTAACTGTATCTCACCAACCAAGGGATCCTTTAATTATGTGGAACTACAACTTCCAGCCACCCTGCTAGGAAAATGTTATGACATCCATGTAATCCAGGATAACAGACAGATAATGCCTCCTAACTAACTGTATCTCATCAACCAAGGCGTGCTTTAACGCTGTGGAACTACAACTCCCAGCCATCCAGCTAGGATAGATAAGCTGTTAGTTACCTAAGGTCTATATAGAGATGATCACTGTGTAACGTGTACGAACAGCAGAGAGCTGCAGTGGACTGGACCTCCATAACAATTCATATGAAATGACCTGAGGAACAAATGCTGGCAATATTCATTTAACGGTAAGCTGAACAAGTTCTACATTTTTTGCTATAGAGTCACATCTACCCATTATATGTAATATACAGCTGATCAGAAAATAGAGGAATTATTGGTATCTGTCCCCAGGCTTTGAAGGTCATTCTCTTTGTGTTAGTCCATTGTCCAGGCTACTGTTACTGACTGCAGTATTTCCCTAGAATGTCCCTAACTAGGATAAAGATAGAAGAGGGTTGGTGGCTGTCAGCACAGTTCATGGGGTTAAAGAGAGTCTGGCCCGCGGGCCACCAGTTGGACAATCCTGAATCCTTGTCTGTGCAGTCGGATCATGCTGATCAGATCATATATCTACTGCAGCCCCTAATATCTGGAGAAGTAATCAAATTACTGGTGCAATGCTGCAATGCTGGGAGCTTTGCTGCAGAAGACATGCCTCTCTGAATCTGCTGGGACCTGCTTTGATAAACGTCCAGCAATAAATTAAACCACCCAGGCAGGAAATCCGGATTATTCCCTGTGTGTAAACTTGCTTCATCAAATGGTACAGTAAAAAAAATAATGACAAAGCACAAATCGTATTTAATATCCAAGCATAGCCCTGTGTGCAGGCTCCCCATTTACTATTATTGCTGACACTACTTACCCCTAGAAGATAACCTACCATTAACCACTTCTGGACCACTGCCCCTTGCACCCATAGGACCAGAACATTTATTTAGATCCGGTAAAAGATTTCACCTTTATAGTCTATATAACAAATTATCATATTTTATAGACACTTATGTGCTAAAGGATCTGAAGAGATGTGATTTTGGTGTTTTTTATTAGGCAGAAATAAAACAGATTAGGAAAATTACATTTCTATCAAACGTTCTTAAAGCTTTTTATATAATTACTGAAAGACATTTATGAGGAAAGAAAATGTTTGCTAAGAAAAAGGAGACAGCAGAAATGTAATTTTAAGATAACAGTAAAGTTACTCCTAAAGCCAAAATTAGCATTTTAAAGCTCAAATGTGGGATCTTTTGATCTTACTCCATAACAATTGAATTTATTACTAGGCCCAGTTCAAGCATTTCCTTGTATGATTTATAAGTTCTAAACTTCCTCCCAAATCCTCATTCAAATTTCTGTTTTCCCCACACAACCACAACCTAACCAAATATGTTTCACCGCTATTAGGGCTCTTTCACACATGCAATGAAAATAGGCGCTTCCGTCCCTTTTTTAACGCTTCCCAAACACCTATCCAATGCCACACAGATTTGTTACAATAGGGAGCAGATGGAAGTGTTCACACTGCAGCATTAGCATTGCTTCGCATTTCTGCAAGGCAAAAATAGCACTGCCTGCAGAGTTTTGCAGGCGTTGACTCTTTGCAACTGCCTCCATTCACTTCTATTAAAATGCACCACAACCAGTGGCGGGTGGTGCCCTAAATTTTTGGGGGGGTGCAAACAAACTGAAAAATTAAACTGTTAGCAATGCAGGACAGTAAATGGCTATTTATCAGGAGATTATGTATCATTACTGCTAGATAAAACTGTGCCTATCAAATGCAGCCTCACTGTGCCCATCAAATGCAGCCTCACTGTGCCCATCAATTGCAGCCTCACAGTGCCAATCAATTGCAGCCTCACTGTACCCATCAATTGCAGCCTCACTGTGCCCATCATATGCAGCCTCACTGTGCCCATCACAGTAGGCCAATCACATCCACATTTCAAGTAAAATAAAATAAAACCACTTAACATAAGGTGTCCTCATCAGAGCCCCCTTTTACATCCGATGTCCCAATCAGAGTCCCCCTTTACAGCAGGTGCCCCGCTTTACATCGGGTGTCCTAATAAGAGTCCCCCCTTACAACAGGTGTCCCCATCAGCATCCCCTATACATCAAGTGTCACTATCAGAGTCCCCCTTTACAGCCTATGTCCCAATCAGAGTCCCCCTTTACAAAAGATGTCCCTATCAGAGTCCCCCTTTACAGCAGATGTCCCCATCAGAGTTCCCTTTTACAGCAGATGTCCCCATCAGAGTCCTCCTTCACAGCAGATGGTCCCATCAGAGCCCCCCTTTACAGCAGATGTCCCTATTAGAGTCCCCCTTTACAGGAGATGTCCCCATCAAGGTCCCCCTTTACAGCAGATGTTCCCATCAAAGTCCCCCTTTACAGGAGATGTCCCCATCAGAGTCCCCTTTTACAGCAAGTGTCCCCATCAGAGTCCCCCGTTACAGCAGGTGTCCCCATCAGAGTCCCCCTTTACAGCAGATGTCCCCATCAGAGTCCCCCTTTACAGCAGATGTCCCCATCAGAGTTCCCCTTTACAGCAGATGTCCCCATCAGAGTCCCCCTTTACAGGAGATGTCCCCACCAGAGTCCCCCTTTACAGCAGATATCTCCATCAGAGTCCCCCTTTACAGCAGATGTCCCCATTAGAGTCCCCCTTTACAGCAGATGTCCCCACCAGAGTCCCCCTTTACAGCAGACTTCCCCATCAGAGCCCCCCTTTACAGCAGATGTCACCATCAGAGCCCCACTTTACATCAGATATCCCCATCAGAGCCCCCCTTTACATCAGATGTCACCATCAGAGCCCCGCTTTACAGCAGATGTCCCCATCAGAGTTCTCCTTTACAGTAGTTGTCACCATCAGAGCCCCCCTCCACAGCAGATCCCCGCCCCCCCCCCCCTCGTACTCTAAAAGCAAGTCGCCTGTCTTCCACCTTCGGACCGGCCGGGATGAGTCATAGAAACCGGCCGGTCACTTATTTTTTTCAGTGATTGCAGCACATCATGCTTCCCATACACCTGTGTGTCCGGTGATTCCGCACACACTTAAAGGGCCTATTTTTTTTTTTTTATGATGAGTAGCTTCAGGGGGTGGCGCCCCTGCACCCCCTATGGGCGAGCCACCACTGACCACAACCACACTTTAAACACACTGTAAATGCACCAATGGTGTTTACAGTGGGGTGGCAAAGCGTCAAAAGTGATAATTTCCCATTTTAGCCTTGTAAAAAAAAAACACAGGGCATTTGAGAAGTGTTGCCTGACGCAACATGAACGCCTGTAAAACACATCCTAAATGCTCATGTGTGAAATAACGCTTGCCATAACTTTTTGTTTTGGTGGAATTTTCACCTACAATAATAAAAATGGTCAACAAAATACTTTTAGACCCTTGAAGAAGCCCCAAAAGTGGTGAAACATGTTGGGCTAGGTTGTGTGGGGAAATCTGTTTTTGAATTTTAGTTATAGTTTTTTTTAGTAAACAATCACATCCAAACAAATAGAAAATGTATACCATGCTGGAACATAGGGTGGTTTGCAGTGTTTTTTATTTGTGAAATGTGTTTTTAAGCTTACTTTTATATCAGTTAAAATCCTGCATTGTGCACCATGCACATCTCAAATTCTCCCTCTGACCACTTCATCTTTGTGGATGCACATAATACATGCAGGTGCACACCTCCAATAAATGATGATAAGCAGGCTGACACGTGCTGACAACTGGCAGTCTCAAGGGACACTGTGCATCGGCACGGCATCCTGTAATTTCACGCAGTGCCGGGACAAGGTCATACAGTACCCAGAGCAAAGATGCCAAGCTGTGTCTTTTCAGGAGCAGAAGCATTTTGAAATAAAATAGGTTTAAATTAATCTAAACAGAATTCATTCACCTTGTCCTTGTGTGTATACCTACAATAGTAGTCAACCTGAAAACTACTGAGGGCCTCAAATGCGGCCGCCAACATTTTCATGCGCTGGGTGCAATGTCAGTCAAGTCAGTCAGCCCATTGAAAATAAATGGACTGTAAGGTACCTAACACTTCTAAATTCCACTGGTTTTAAAAATAACCCCCTGTATTGGTGTCAGTGGATGCAATAGTAACCCCTACTGCCCCTACTGCTCCCCATCCCCATTTTTCCTGCACTGGTTTCATGCCTTGCTGACAGGGTCACTTCTAACTGCAAGGCAGTGCCTTAGTGTTGTCAGAAAATACTGTTACTGACACATAGGTGTGCGCAGCCTATTAAATTAGGGTGTGCACCCCAAAGCTCAAACACACATGCATGTGTGTCTACGTATATATGGTCCTGGCACATTGATCTCCCCAGGCACCCCCGGCATACTCTGTGCACACGCCTATGTACTGACAGGATGCATTATGCCACATGCTGTTTACTTAAAGTGAACCTGTGTCCAGATCAAGCCCACTAAAGTATTTACATATTCTAAACAAGCACCTTAAAACAAACTCTCATTTATCTCTGCATCTATAAAAATTTTGATAAAATAATTCTTCAAAATTCACAATACAAGCACTGAAATCTTAGCTCTTTCCTAATATTTTATTTTGCACCAGAATCTTTGCAGCCTGTCAACCCCCTTATGTACATAACAAGCAGGTGTTATTGGAAACTAACTGAAACCTGACTCTAGGGCAGTGGAGGTTATATTACTTGATATAGGGGGCCTCAAGTGTGCATCAGAACCTGCCACATTGCATGTCACCACTTGTCACCAAATTACAGCTCAGTAAGTGCCAATGGCAGTGGCAGCTAGTGTTTTTTTGTTTGGGGGGCAACAAACAACCAAACCCCCCCACGGCAACTCAAACCCCCCCGCACTGGCCGCTGGTTGGTCCCCCGGCACTTACCCCATGTAGGCGGCGGGCATCGGAGGAGCAATGGCGGGGGAGGAGCAATCGGCCAGCGGCTATTTCCCTCCTTGCTTCCGCTGTGCATCTCCTCCCCTCCTCCTAGGCGTCCAATAGGATCGCCTGTCCTTTCAGCCGGGTGACGAGTATCAGACCTGCTTTCCGATTGGCCGGAAGGAGGATCAGTGTTGCAACAGCAAATATTCATTCTGCGACCCGAGCCCACCCTATCTTGAAGCCTATTAGAGCCTCTGGCTCTAATAAGGTGCTTCAAAAAAAAAACTGGCCACTGTAATTCATGCGCCCGGTTCCCTGAAAGGGGCCAGACGCATGAATAGGGGGCCAGACGAATGAATAGAATCTATCCATTGCATATAGGGGGTGGCCTGGAGAGAGGGGGTGGCGCACGGGTGCCCCTAATAGATGGGCCGCCCCTGGTCAATGGTCTGCATGCAGGGTGGAAGTGGTGCGGTATGGTGGCATATCCTTGCTGACTACTCCAAGTTGTATGCCCCCAGGTGTTCTTTGGGCTACATCAGGTGATAAACCAGGTCACTTACCCTTGCACGTGGGCTAACAACTTGCCCAAAGGCATGCTCAAGTCACCAATGCCTGGGACCAGGAGGAGGCCGCCGTCATGTGAATAAATCAAACATTAGGTGGCCCCCAACTCAGAGATGAGATGTGTGTAGTGCGAAAATACGGAGTTCCTCCCTAAGATGTTTCATCCCATGTCCTACACACTTGTACTGATGTACGTCTTGCATTTGGAGGGACATGCAGAGCCACTGCCCACTCCACCAGTCAGAGTACCCCTGTTACCTCACTCCCAGTAACATAATGGTGTCCTGCCGATTTTTGACAAAGAATACTGCACACTGAGGAAACAGAGAGGTCATAGATGTAGACCTCATAGAGAGGTCATGTAGGTTGTTGTTTAAAGATATTTAGCGGCTTGCGATAATAATGTAAAAAATAAAAATAGTTTTGGATAGAGTTGTAAGGGATTATTACCACCGTCAGTCTGTGTCTTTATTTTCCCGATAGAGGGGTCATTCTCCTGTTGGCTCTGTTTTCTAATGGACACACTTGTACCTGTGACAAATGTAGCGGTACATCCGTAGGGGCTGCTGAGTGTAGTAGTCTGTCTGTCACCCTGCCCAGCCAGGCACACACTTTTCACTCGCTCAGAGACATGAAAGCAGTCCTTGCACTTGTTTTTTTTTATGTTTTATTGAAGGGAATTACACTTGGATAGGGACAGGGAACTTATGAGATGTTCAGGTAATTAACAGTCAAAGTTAAGACTCCTATATACATCACAGTATATACAAACTCTTTTTCTCCTCCTGAACTTCCTTACTTGCAGTGTATCACTCCTCACTCCTCCAGCACATCACTTCCTTGCTTGCTGTCTCCAGACTAGCTAGCACTGATATGGTAGGTAGGCCTGGCACTGGCTCAGCCAGGCCTAAAGCAGATGCCCTACAGGCAGGGACTGCGGGCCCCTATGGTGTAGCAAAATATAGAAAGTCCCAGTGCTAGCTGTCCCTGTGGTTACTGCTCCCAGCACCACCTCTTCAGGCACTGCCAGCCCTCCTGGCTGCAGCTGTCCCTTTCCAATGCCCATGCCACCACCATCCTCCAGGCTGGCTCTGCACCCATCTCAGACTGCTGCATCTCAGTCCTCTCAGGCATGCCTGCCAGTCCTCCCGACAGTGTGTACATGCACCAGCCCTCTTGACTGCCTCTGTGGAACTCCTGGAGACTTGCCCGGCAGTGTTCTCCCACTGTCCTCTCTTGCTCCTCCTGTGCTGCCAGGACACCTCTGTGGGTTGTAAGAGGGGCCAGTCTGCACCCGAGCCCAGGCCCAAGGTCAACCCCCCACCCAGACTGGGGAGCTCCCTCAAAGGCCCCTACAGCCTAACACTTCATCTTCCACCCGATGGAACTAAATAAATACCTAGCATGTCATGCTTTAAAGTGCGCACCCTCGTGGAATGGCGACAAACTAAGGTACTTAAAACTCTCCATAGGCAATAAATATAAATTATATACATTTTTACAGGTTATAGGGGCGCTTTAATTGTTTTTCTTTTCTTTTGTCTTTTTTTTCTTTTTTTACACTGTCCTTTTATATATTTATAAAACTTTACTTCAGTCCTAGACAGGAAGTGATGTCATTACATTGCTCTGGTCCTCCAAGGCCATAATGGCAATTTACAGACCATCTGGTCCCTGTCCACCTCTGTGACCAGCTGGCTGCACCATCGGATCATTTCTCAGGCACACTGGTTAAAACGGTAAGCTCGAGAAACACCAACTTCTGAAACCAATCCAGCATCTAATGAGCCGCTCAGACTGCTTTCATTAGAAAGCCAGCTGCCGGCTGAAAAGAAAATACTGTTTAAGGCTACATTTACACCTGAACATAGCGTCATTGAGCGTTTTTCCAGCGGTTTTTTGCACTTTTTATGTGCGATTTTAGCGCATTTCTACGTGCGACTTGCATGTGTTTTTGAGTTTTGGCATTTTTACCCCATAAGTGCTTTTTTTTACCACTACTATTCACTTTTACTGTAAGTGGTTAATTGAACAAGCTGATTGGCTACCATGCACAGCTGCACCATATTTTGCACTCTCCAGTTTTAGTAAATCAATCCCAGGAGTGCCCAGGACACCTAATAACTGAAGCCCACATGGCAACTGTACAGCTTGCTATGGTTATGGTTACGCCCTTGGTAACACTGAACAAGAAGTTCTAATATAATATGCTGGATGAAGTTCAAGTCTGTGCTAATGACTTACAAAATACTCTGCTCTCTTGTACTAGGTGCCATCCAATGTGAAAAGGAAGCATACAGCACAGTCCAACCCTCTGCTGCCTTCCCTATGGAGACAGATGACAGGTATCATCAGCATACCAGGAGGGTTAATCACAGCATCCTGTAATGCAATAGGGAGGGGAAGATGAACCCATCAGACTGGCGAATAAAGCTTAATTGAGCTGTTCTTCCAGGATCAGGGAGGATCCCGAGCATGCTGCAAGACAATGCTGCAATTTTGTTGGCACACATTCAACACTGCAGCAAGTTTCTATAGAAAGAGAATGTAAAAGTGAGGCTATGTTTATAGAGGATTACAGAAAGAAATGATGAGGAGATATAAAGACAGGGAGAAAAGGAAAGGAGAACTGGGCTCTTCACTGGTAGACTGCAGAAATTCAGGCATTATTGCATGTAAGCAGTGGCGGCTGGTGCTCAATTTTTTTGGGGGGGCGCAAACAAACTGAAAAAAAAAAAAATTGCCGCCACTGTGCCCAAACGCCACTAGTTTGTCCCCAAATGCAGCCAGTTTCCCCCCATATACAGCCAGTTTCCCCCCAAAATACAGCCAGTTTGTCCCCAATATACAGCCAGTTTGTCCCCATTATACAGCCAGTTTGTCCCCATAATACAGCCAGTTTGTCCCCCAATATACAGCCAGTTTGTCCCCAATATACAGCCAGTTTTCCCCCAAAATACAGCCAGTTTGTCCCCCATATACAGCCAGTTTGTCCCCCAATATACAGCCAGTTTGTCCCCCAATATACAGCCAGTTTGTCCCCCATAATACAGCCAGTTTCCCCCCAATATACAGCCAGTTTGTCCCCCATAATACAGCCAGTTTGTCCCCAATATACAGCCAGTTTGTTCCCAATATACAGCCAGTTTGTCCCCAATATACAGCCAGTTTGTCCCCCAAATGCAGCCAGTTTGTCCCCAATATACAGCCAGTTTGTCCCCCATATACAGCCAGTTTGTCCCCATAATACAGCCAGTTTGTCCCCCATAATACAGCCAGTTTGTCCCCAATATACAGCCAGTTTGTCCCCCAAATGCAGCCAGTTGTCCCCCAAATGCAGCCAGTTTGTCCCCAATATACAGCCAGTTTGTCCCCCATAATACAGCCAGTTTGTCCCCAATATACAGCCAGTTTGCCGCCCAAATGCAGCCAGTTTGTCCCCCAAATGCAGCCAGTTTGTCCCCAATATACAGCCAGTTTGTCCCCAATATACAGCCATTTTGTCCCCAATATACAGCCATTTTGTCCCCCAAATGCAGCCAGTTTGTCCCCCAAATGCAGCCAGTTTGTCCCCAATATACAGCCAGTTTGTCCCCATAATACAGCCAGTTTGTCCCCATAATACAGCCAGTTTGTCCCCAATAATACAGCCAGTTTGTCCCCAATATACAGCCAGTTTGTCCCCCATATACAGCCAGTTTGTCCCATAATACAGCCAGTTTGTCCCCATAATACAGCCAGTTTGTCCCCATAATACAGCCAGTTTGTCCCCAATAATACAGCCAGTTTGTCCCCAATATACAGCCAGTTTTTCCCCCAAATGCAGCCAGTTTGTCCCCCATATACAGCCAGTTTGTCCCCCAAATTCAGCCAGTTTGTCCCCCAAATGCAGCCAGTTTGTCCCCAATATACAGCCAGTTTGTCCCATATACAGCCAGTTTGGTCCCAAATGCAGCCAGTTTGTCCCCCAAATGCAGCCAGTTTGTCCCCAATATACAGCCAGGTGGTCCCCAATATACAGCCAGTTTGTCCCCATAATACAGCCAGTTTGTCCCCATAATACAGCCAGTTTGTCCCCAATAATACAGCCAGTTTGTCCCCAATATACAGCCAGTTTGTCCCCCAAATGCAGCCAGTTTGTCCCCCATATACAGCCAGTTTGTCCCCCATATACAGACAGTTTTTCCCCCATATACAGCCAGTTTGTCCCCCAAATGCAGCCAGTTTGTCCCCCAAATGCAGCCAGTTTGTCCCCAATATACAGCCAGTTTGTCCCATATACAGCCAGTTTGTCCCCCAAATGCAGCCAGTTTGTCCCCCAAATGCAGCCAGTTTGTCCCCAATATACAGCCAGTTTGTCCCCAATATACAGCCAGTTTGTCCCCCATAATACAGCCAATTTGTCCCCAATATACAGCCAGTTTGTCCCCCAAATGCAGCCAGTTTGTCCCCCAAATGCAGCCAGTTTGTCCCCCAAATGCAGCCAGTTTGTCCCCAATATACAGCCAGTTTGTCCCCAATATACAGCCAGTTTGTCCCCCAAATGCAGCCAGTTTGTCCCCCATATACAGCCAGTTTGTCCCCCATATACAGCCAGTTTGTCCCCCAAATGCAGCCAGTTTGTCCCCCAAATGCAGCCAGTTTGTCCCCCCCAGCCCTGCACTTACCTTCCTTGAGTCAGCGCCGTCCTTCTTTCGTCCTCAATGTCTTCTCCCGCCCTCGATGTCGCTTCAGCCAATCAGGTTACCGGTGAACCCGATTGGCCAGGGAACGCACCCCCCGTGCGTCCTCTCATTAGGTATTTAGAAGCCGATTACAGCCCTCAGGCTGTAGTCGGGAAGCCTATCAGAGCCGCTGGCTCTGATAGGCACTTCTAAAGGCCAACCAGACGCTGTTATTCTGATGGCCGGCGCTCAAGGGGCCAGCCATCTGAATAGTGGGCGGCAGCAATACATAGGTTCATGCAATGCATGAACCTATGTATTGTGAGTGACGGGCAGGTGCAGAAGCGAGCGGGGGCGGCGCTTCTGCGCCCACTATGGACGCACCGCCATGTGTGTAAAAAAAAAGGACATTTAAAAAAAAAAAACTCTTAAAGGGCCCGTTTTTTGGGTTTTTTTTGGTGACCACAGGAGGGGGGCGGCGCCCGGGCGCCCCCTATGGACGGGCCGCCACTGCATGTAAGGTTCCCACTATCTGAAATCTGTTGTATTTTTCTGTTCAGAATAACTAGGCACTGACTGTCCGGGACAGAGTTCTGGGCCTAAGGCGATGCTGTTGGAAACAGTTTATTATTACAGTGGGTATAGAAAAGAATCACCCCCTCTAAAATAATCAAATTTTTCAGCTGTATTTACTAGTGCAACTTATAACGTTCAAGTGAAAGATATAACATTAACATGTCAGGTAAAAAAAAAAACAGAATCACTGAGTTGGAAAAAGGATCACCCCCTTGTTTAAGTATCTTGTTGGACAACATTTTGCTTTAATTACAGCCTTTAGTCTGTTGGGATATGTCTCTACTAACTTTGCACATCTAGACTTTGCAAGATTTGCCCACTCTTCTTTGCAGAACTGCTCAAGTTCAGTTACATTTCATGGTGACCGTTTGTGGACTGCAGTCTTCAAGTCATTCCACAGATTTTCAATGGGGTTTAAGTCTGGGCTCTGACTAGGCCATACATTCACCTTTTTCTCCTTCAACCACTGTGGTAATATTTGCTGTGTGCTTTGGGTCATTGCCATGATGGAAGGTAAACCTTCTTCCCATTGACAACTTTCTGGCAGAGGGCAGCAGATTTTCCTCGAGAATCAGACGATATTTTGCCCCATCCATTTTTCTTCTACCCTGTCAAGTGCTCCAGTCCCTGCTACAGAGAAATCCCCCCCCCCCCCCCCATAACATGATATTATCACCTCCATGCTTTACTGTAGGAATGGTGTTATTTGGATGGTGAGCTGTATTGGATTTCTGTCAGACATATTTTTTGGTAACAATTAAATTTTAGTCTGATCTGACCACTTTTATCCATGTGGCCTCAGAATCTTCAAGGTGTGTTTTGGCAAAGCTCAGTCGTGACTGTATGTGGCCTTTCTTGAGGAGTGACTTTTTTGTTGCAACCCTCCCATACAAGCCACATTTGTGGAGAATTTGAGATATTGTTGTCACATGCACACAATGACCACACTTTGTCATAAATTCCTGCAACTGCTTCAGAGTTGCTGTAGCCCTCCTGGTAGCCTCTCTGACCACTTTCCTCCGGGTTCTTTCATCCAGTTTCAGGCATCGTCCTGATACAGGTAGGGTCTGTGTTGTACCAAATCCCTTCCACTTCCTAATAATAGGCTTCAATGTGCTTCTAGGCATTAATAAAGCCTTTGAAATTGTTTTGTATCCATCTCCTGACTTGTGCCTGTCCACAATTTTATCCCAGAGATCTTTTGACAGTGCTCTTGCCACCTATAGTTGATTGTTTGATTCATTTGCACTACCAGGGACTGAAATGCACCAGAAAAGCTCTTTTCATGCTGAGCTAATAAAAATGATCACAGCTGATCACAGTTGAAAATCAAATGGCTTTGTGTGCCATTGAGAAGGCAATTAGCTACACCTGATTGAGTTTACAAGTCATTTTTAAGAGAGGGGTGATCCTTTTTCCAACTCAGTTGGAAAAACTGTTCTTTATTTATTTTTTTCTGACATGCTGATGTTTTATCTTTCACTTGGATGTTATAAGTTGCACTAGTAAATACAGCTGCATAAAACAAAAACTGTGTCTGTCTTGATTTCAGTCTGCAAAGCAACAAAATGTGATTATTTTAAAGGGTGTGATTCTTTTCTATACCCACTGTATATCACCTTTGCTTTCTCCACTACTGATGGCATCGCCTGGAACTGAAACCTAACCTCTTACATGGAGGCTTAACCTACTATACCCAAATTGTACCTTGCTAATAATATTTGTATCTCTTATCCTATTGCTATTGTTTTATAACTGAATAACCAGTCAGACAAATGTCCTTTAAAACTTCTTTTGTGCACTTAAAGGCTCCATCATTTGCAGAATATTACATATTACACCCATATTTAGGCGAACATGGTGATGAGCATCAAACGCAGCCACTGTGCCTATCAAGCACAGCCACTGTGCCCATCAAACGCAGCCACTGTGCCCATCAAGTGCAGCCACTGTGCCCATCAAATGTAGCTACTGTGCCATCAAACGCAGCCACTGTGCCCATCAAGTGCAGCCACTGTGCCCATAAAACGCAGCTACTGTGCCATCAAACGCAGCCACTGTGCCCATCAAGTGCAGCCACTGTGGCAGTATGTACAGGAGATGAATGTGGAGGGTATGACAGTTAGCAGTATGTACAGGAGAGAAGTGTGGAGGGTAAGACAGTGGGCAGTATGTACAGGAGAGAAGTGTGGAGGGTAAGACAGTGGGCAGTATGTACAGGAGAGGAGTGTGGAGGGTAAGACAGTGGGCAGTATGTACAGGAGAGGAGTGTGGAGGGTAAGACAGTGGGCACTATGTACAGGAGAGGATTGTGGAGGGTAAGGATGAGCTCCGGCATGTTTGCATAGTACACGTGCAGAGCCCGCCAGGAAGTCGGCACCACGCTGCGCTAATCACAGCCAGGGAGACATTTCCCGATCTCTGCAGCCAAGCATCGGGAAATGTCTCCCTGCCTGTCATTAGCCCAGCGCGGTGCCGACTTCCTGGCGGGCTCTGCACGTGTACTATGCGAACACTCCGGAGCTCATTCTTAATGACCACACTTGTAGTCTATTTACACTTCCTCCAGCTCTCCAAATAAAAGCCCATACCTCGGTATGTACAGGGAGCTGGAGGAAGAGTCTGCAGGAGCCTAGCATTGCACCTACAATCCACTAATCTAGGGTGCAATGCTCTGCAGGCTCCTGTAAAAAAATATTAATAAATGCACATTTTTTTCCTGCAAAAATATGTGCAGTTATTTTTTTAAAGGTTGTAAGTTTTGTAAGCTTAGCCTTTAAAAAAAAATGATGAAATAGAACAATTAGGCATTGTGTGGATTTGACTAGTAAATTTCCAGCCATTACTTTCTGTTTGTATACTACTAACCTCCAAAAGAGCGGCTGGATTTGCCAAAGTTCTTTCATATACAGTGCAGAGGTAGCCAGGCACACAGCAACAGCTCACTCAACCCAGCTCAATAATCAGTCTAGGGGATGTGTTGTTGTTTTTTTGGTGCTTTTCTAAGCCAGAATGCCTCAAAGGTTATATTTATTTCTTTTAAACTAAATAAAGAGAAAGTAAAAAAAAAAAAAGTATTGAATCCAGAGACAGCCAAACAATTAGTATTCTTAGAAGATGTTTAGTTATGACGGCCCCGATATTTCTGTCAATTCAGGTATTTTTTAATTCTTTTTAAAATGTTGCCCTATTGATAATAACGGATATGGATGAGTAAGCAGATCCTGACAAGCAGCCTAGATCATCCTAATTGTTAAACACACAAATCAGGCATGGCCCAGGCTCAGCCATTTGTTATAACTGTCAGTGCAGAGCAAGTCATCAGCAAACACACACTAGGACATAAACATGCATGGAACGTGTCAAGGGAACGATAGATCTTTCCATTATTGGATTGTTTCCAATTGTTTATCATATGAAGGTAACTATAGACATGAGATAAACAATGTGCCAAGGCCTACTCACTTCCTGTCCCTCCTGTATTGAAATGTATTGTAATTGTACTGTCCCGCCCTCTACATAAAAGCGCTGCGCAACTTGTTGACGCTATATGAATCCTGTATAATAATAATAATAATATACAGTATAATATAGCGGTCTGAGGAAATGTGTAACTAGAATGTTCATTTGTCTAAGAAAGATTTTTCTAAGTGATCTTTTGTAGATGAATGTTGCCAGGAAATCAATGTGACTGGCAGTCTTCCATCAGACAATCGATTCTTTGACATGTCAATTTTGCCATCCCAACATAACCAAACGATCTTTCACAATATACAATGTGCGTTTCCTGTACCTGGAAAGATTGTTTTTGCTTTTCTGGAACCGTAATATGTGTATTTTGTTAACACTTTGCCATTCAAATCTAACAACGCTTCTGTTCATGGAACAGTTCCTCATAAGATAGAGGGTTCAAGGCCATCTTGAGTAAAGGCAGATGATTCATGTAGCACTTACTTTCTTGAATCTATTTGCCCTTAGCTCAGGCTTGACGACAGAAGGGTGTGCTTAGTCATAGCTCCCAACTGTCCCTGATTTCGAGGGACTGTGCCTGATTTCGAGGGACTGTCCCTGATTTGGAGCAATGTCCCTCTGTCCATCTTTCCCCCTCATTTGTCCCTCATTCTGGTCTGATCCATATAGTTGTATATAAAATGCACTTTTTATCTTTCAAATAGTGTTTCACAGTGCTAAACCTTTCACCCAGTTTCTAAATTGCTGCATTTGTACATTTTAAAAGCCAATATAAAGGAATAATAGTGATAAAAAAAAGTCCTTGTGGATTTAATTAACCTTTTTTTTGGTATATTTCTCCTTAAACGGGTTGTGGAAGGAGGCGTTACCTATGCCTACATACATTTGTTAGTAGGTGTCCCTCATTCCCATCTCTAAATGTTGGGAGGTATGGCTTAGTTGAGAAAGTCCCTCCTCCTGATGAAAGAAGAAAATATCCATGAAGACTCCTGGGATGTATGACATCATTCCAGCCTAGGCCAAAAACCAAAAAGCAACTAAAGAAATGTAAAAAAAAAAAATTAAAACCAGTATATGTGATATATCTTCCTATCTATTTGCTAATACTAGCAGCATAAGCATTATAAATAGTTATTGTTGATTGAGAGAGTTTATTTCTGCTTTATTAAGATTAGCTTGAGCCAGCAAGGGCCCTGGGAAGGGCAAAGCAACAGGTTGACTTTTAGGACCCGTTCACACCAGAAGCTTTGTTAGAGCAATAAGAAGGCTGCAGGGCCGAAGTGCTGCAAAAAAAACATAATTTGGAAGCTTTTTTTTTATTATTTAATGAAATGTCACAAAGTGACATTTAATTCAGCTTTATTGACCGCAATGCTGTGCGATGCAGTGAATGCTGCACTGAAAAAAAGTGCCTTATACCATGCTTTTTTTAGTGCACAGCACAGTGGTGTGAACTGAACTAATAGTAAATAAGGGAAATTGTCTTGTCTTGCGTTCACACTTTGCTAGGCAATGCTGTTCAATGGGGGAGATTTACTAAAACTGGTGCACTCAGAATCTGGTGCAGCCGTGCATGGTAGCCAATCAGCTTCTAACCTCAGCTTGTTCGATTAAGCTTTGGAAATAAAACCTGAAAGCTGATTGGTTTCTATGCAGAAGTGAGCCTGATTTTTCACTCTCCAGCTTTAGTAAATAAACCCCAATGTGTGCTTTGCTGGGAGCCCTTTACTCTGAAGGGTGTTTTTTTTTTTTACAATGTTGCTTTAATTGCCCTTCATTGGCAAAGCACAAGTTTACTTTAAAGTAGAGCTAAAGGCAAAACTTATTTTTTTTTCATTTTGGATAGAGTAAGGGAGAGTTACAATCCCTGCAAGTTATACTTTAAGGTAAGTGACAGCACCACACAATGCTGCACTGAGTTTCATTATTTCTTTTACCATTAAAGTGACAAACATCTAAATAACAAACATGTCATACTTACCTGCTCTGTGTAATAGTTTTGAACAGAGCAGCCCTGATCCTCCTCTTCTCAGGTCCCCGGCTGGCACTCCTGGCCCCTCCCCCTTGCTGAGTGCAGCTTGCTATGGGAGCACTCCTGCATGCTTGCTCTCAAGCAGTCTCTGTGCGTTGAATAACCCTCCTGGCGGTATTCCCGAGTGTGGCTCGGGGTTTAATTTCAGTACCATTAGCGGTAACCCCGAGCCACACTTGGGATTGCATTTCAGGATCCTGGTACAGTGTACTTACCTTGTCCCCATGATCTTGCAATGCCCCCCCGCTGTGTCCGCCGGCTGTGTCCTCCGCCCGAAGCTCTGTGTGTCGGGCTCCGTTCCCTGCGAGCGTTGTGAAGCATGGGGGCGGAGTCCGGCGGCAATTTCAAAAAGTACACAAAACATAACACATACAGTACACTGTAATCTTACAGATTACATTACTGTATCAAATCATTTCACATCCCTTTTGTCCCTAGTCTTTTGTCCAGTGTCCTGCATGCAGTTTTATATTATATATACTTTTCTTTCTGCCTGGAAACTTGAGATTGTCCATAGCAACCAAAAAGTGTCCCTTTACATCAAAAGTGGTTTTAGACCAGATAGAAAACAGCGATAGTAAATAAGAACACTTGCAGAATTGAGCAATAGGGAATTGTGAGGCAATTAATTTATTATTATTATATTATACATTTTTATAATTATTTATAGTTATTTATTATATTATAATTTCTAATTTTGTGATTCAAACTTTATCATACCCGGGATGTCTACTAGACTCTTGTTTGGACAGATTTAAGTGAGTTATTCCTAAGAATTACAGGCCTATAATGTAAAACGCCAAATTTCTATGCAAAACAATGTACCACTTTAAGACTCAAAAATCTGACATGATCATACCGCCAGGGAGGCTACACACACAGAGCACGGCTCAACCCCACCCCCTGCTCCCGCCTCACTGGTTGTGATTGACAGCAGCGGGAGCCAATGGCAACCACTGCTGTGTCTCAGCCAATGAGAAGGGAGAGACCCGGTAGAGCCACTGCTCTCATGCACATTGCTGGATCAAGATTGGTCTCAGGTAAGCATTTGGGGGGAATGGGGGGGGGGGGATGCTGCATACAGAAGGTTTTTTACCTACATGCATAGAATGCTTTTAGAACCACTTTAATGATGCTTTCTTAGAAAATAAAAAGCCCTGATATAGGATCGCCCCTTGTGGCTTGAAATGTTTGTCATGGACCCCTAGTGTCATATCTTTAAATGTTGAATTTTTCCCCCTAAAGCTCTATTAATATTTAATAAGTGTTTGGATTAGCCTGGCTCCCCATGCATCTATAATTTGTGCAGTAAAACACATATAATATGTTGTTTTTTTTTTTATTAAGATGGAAATTTATTTTAATATTGTTATATATTCATGTGATATTAAATAAAAAGAAATTAAAACTAAAAATTTTATGACAGTCTCTGCTTACTTGTTAAATATTTCTCTACAGCCAATCTTTGGTAATGTTATTTCACTCTAATGCCGCGTACACACGACCGCTTTTCTCGACGAGAAAAACGGCATTTTTTTTTTCGCTGAGAAAAACGATCGTCTGTGGGCTTTATGTCGTTTTTCTCGTTGAGAAAAACGGCATAAAAAACGACGAGAAAAATTAGAACATGTTCTAAATTTTCTCATCGTTTTTTCCAGCATTTTTTTCCGCGGCAGTTTTCCCATAGGGAGACACTGCCGCGGAGCCCACAGACGGTCGTTTTTCTCGTCAAGAGAAAAAATGACGGGAAAAACGACCGTGTGTAGGGAACCAAGGGGTTCCCTCGTTTTTCCTGTCATTATTCACGGCGGTTTTTTAACCGCCGTGAATAATGATCGTGTGTACGCGGCATAAGACCCCTTTCACACTGAGGGTGTATTGCAGGCGCTATAGCATTAAAAATAGCACCTGCAATCCGCCCTTAAAAAGCTGTTCCATTCACTCCAGTGTGAAAGCCCGAGGGTTTTCACACTGGAGCGTTGTGCTAGCAGGACGGTAAAAAAAGTCCTGCTAGCCGCATCTTTGGCGTGGTGAAGAAGCAGTGTGTTTACCGCTCCTCCACCGCTGCTGCCCATTGAAATCAATGGGACAGCACAGCTATACCGCCCGCAATGCGCTGCTTCAGCAGAGCATTGCGAGCGGTTTTAACCCTTTCTCGGGTGCTAGTGGGGGTGAAACCGCCCCGCTAGCGGCCGAAATGCGCCGCAAATCCGCCCATAGCGTCGGCGGTAACAATAGCGGAGTTTTACCGCCGATGCTATGGGCGCCTCAGTGTGAAAGGGGTCTAATAGAATGAAGATGTTTTGCACTAATGTGGGGGGTTCTGCTTTCTGTAAGTGGCAATTTAAAAACATCTGGTGCACCAAAATGTGTATGTCAGGTCCTTGTACACCACTTTTGGAAGTCAGCAGTCACTCTTTTTGACATATGTGAGGAGGAACCAGGGCCTGGGTAAGGGGTAGGCAGGAGGAGCAGCTGCCCTGGGCACTGTGGTGTCATGTGAGGTGGGGGGAGACACAAAGAGATTGAGGATGAGGGAATATATGTTTGGAGGGGGGATTTGGGGGGCAGCAGGGCATAAGAATTGTTCTAGGAGGGAACATTTGGGGGGGTGCAAGGAGTGGTGTTTTTGGGGGGATTTGTGTTGGGAGTAGGGATGGGGGGGTGAGGATTTGTGCTAGGAGGGAACATTTGGTGGGTTTGTGCTAGAAAAGGTGATATGGTAGAGGGGGGGGGGGGGGATTGTGCTAGGAGGGGAATTTTTTTGGGGGGGAGATTTGTGCTAGTAGGGATGAATGGGGGGTATTTGTGCTAGGAGGGGAAATTTGTGGAGAAAGGGGAGGATTTGTGCTAGGAGAAGGTTTGGGGGGGGGTTTATTTGGAGATGGGGGAGAGGTTGTGTACTCAGAGAGGAAATTTGAGGGGTTTGAAGGGTACAGGATGTGTGCTAGGAGGGGCGATTTATTTGAGGGGGGATTTGTGCTGGGGGGATTTCCGCAGGGGAAGCAGATTTGTATTGTACTAGAGGGAGGCGGACACATTATGCTGACACATAATGCTCATACATCTTGGGGAGCACAGTTTGGCATGTTCATGGGAGGATCAAACACCTAACCATTAAACACAATGACCTGATCTTTAAAATTTTCAACAAAAAGTGCCATAGAAGCAAAAGAAAAAGTGTTGTGTTTATTGGTAAAAAAAAGTTCAACTGAACTGAAATAAACAAGCCAAGCACAGAGGAAGATAGAGATTTTCTATAAAGTGTAGCCCATGTACAGTACAGTCAGTGCTATATAAATGTGCTATATTTCCATAGAATAAGGCTAAAATAGCAAAAAATGGTTCAAAAATGATTAGCATATTGTGGACTGGAAAAAACTTGAGCTGACAATTTTTTCCCTAGTAAACAAAACTTTTCAGTGGGGAAAATAATTATTTGATCCCCTGCAGATTTGCACACTTACAAAGAAATGAAGGGTCTATAATTTGTATCATAGGTGTATTTTAAGTGATAGAGAATATCAACCAAAAATCCAGAAAAAACACAATACAAATGTTATAAATTGAGTTAGAGTTCAGTGAGTAAAATTAGTATTTGATCCTTAAGCAAAACACGACTTGGTGGAGAAAGCCTTGTTGGCAAGCACAGAGGTAAGACATTTCTTGTAGTCAGTAACCAGGTTTGCACACATCTAAAGCCTCGTACACACGGCCGAGATTCTCGTCGAAAAAAACATGTCGTTTTTTTCGACGAGATTCTTGGACAAGAAACTTGTCCCGGCCGAGTGTACACACGCTCATTTCAAAGAACCCGCGGTTCTTTGAATGGAGCGAACGCGGTGACATCATCGAATACGACGAGCATGCGCTCGTCACATTCGATGCCGTCGCCGCCATCTTGGTTCACCCTACCTATGCCTAGGAAGCTACCGCGCATGCGTCAAAGTCATTTCGAGCATGCACGGGCTTCCCGGCGAAAAGGTAAGTGTACACACACACCATTTTCTCGTCGAGAAACAGGCTGACGAGAATCCCGACGAGAAAATAGAGAGCAGGTTCTTGTCGCTTTTCTTGACGAGAAACCATACACACGAACGAATTTCTCAGCAAGAAATCTCTGCCAGCAAGTTTCTTGCTGGTTCTTGCCGAGAAATTCGTTCGTGTGTACGAGGCTTCAGGAGAGATTTTGGTCCACTCTTCTTTACATATCTTCTCTAAATCCTTAAGGTTTATTGGCTGTCACTTGGCAATTCAGAGTTTCAGCTCCCTCTATAAATTTTCTATAGGATTAATGTCAGAAGACTGGCTAGGCCACTCCATGACCTTAATGTGCTTCTTCTTGAGCCACTCCTTTGTTCCCTTGATGATATGTTTTGGGTCATTGTCATGCTGGAAGACCCATCCATGACCCATCTTTAGTGTTCTGGCTGAGGGAAGAAGGTTCTCATCCAAGATTTTACAATACATTGGCCCCTAAATGTGGCAAAGTTGGTCTGTACCTTTAGCAGAGAAACAGCCCCAAAGCATAATGTTTCCACCTCTGTAGCAAGTGGAGATCCCTGAAGTAGAGGTGTCTACTATAGTGATTAACAGCTTCCAGAGGCAATGGGCAGGTATGGTATATACCAGGGGTGCCCAACCTTTTGAAGAGCGAGGGCCACTTAAGCGGCTTGGTAACTGGTTATAGTCCACAATGAGCAGAGCGGGCAGAGGACAGGTCTGTGTCCACTCTGCATATGCAAAGCAGACACGGACACAGCCCACCCTCCAATCCGCCCAGATGGAAGGGGACGGATCCCTTCTGTTTTTTTAGCAGATTGGATTGGAGGTAGGTGGGTGTAAAGGGACACAAGTTTGTTTACATCTGTCACTTCATAGAGGTGAATAAAGGGTCCGATTTGGTCGTACAGATCGTGGAAAAGGGGCCTAAGGCTGATTTCACACTGATGCACTGCAGTTTACCCACACTGCGGGTGCAATGCAGTACACCTGCGGCTTTACAGCGGGTTAGCTGCACTTTGATGTAGACTTCTATTATATCCTGCAGGTGTGGTGCACTTTCCGAAAGCTCACCAAACCCCCAGGTAATAACAGAAGTCTATGGCTCAGTGCAGGTAACCTGCAGGTACACTGCGCTGCACCTGCAGATCGATTTGATAGTAGCCTAGTAACCACTGCAGAACAGATCTGCCCATATGTACACTGTGATTTTAGTAATAAACTTGCCTTTAATAACAGTCTTCTATTCAGGTATCGCCGGCTGTTGCTGTCCCAGGCAGAGTGCATTTGGTATCACTCTGCCTATGACAGGAGCCCGTGCTCCTCAGCTGCTTGCAGGCCCGGATTTACTCCCTTTACGGCCCCAAGGCCAGGTCCTAATGACGCCCCCCCGGTCAGTGTTCTATCGAGCTGGTTCCTCCATCGGACAGGGTCCGGGCTGGACTGCGCAGGCACTGCGCATGCGCAATTGGATCCAACGGAAATCTCCAAGGCTGAACAGCTGTTCGTCAGCTGTAGACGGAGCATGCGCAATCAACACGCTGCTCGCTCCCGATGCTCGGGGCTGGTTATATACGGCATGATGGCCAGTGCTTTATGATGGGCGAGATCCAAGCATTTGAGAAAAGCATCCACCCCTTTCAAAAAAGCACTGCCCATCAGAAAGCAGTGGCCATCATGCCTCTTCTAACCATATCCACCCCTTTGAGAAAAGCATCCGTCCCTTGCTGTATAGAGCGAGCGGCGTGTATAACCAGCCCTGAGCATCGTAAGCGAGTGGCGTGTTGATTGCGCATGCTCCGCCTCCATCTACAGCTGACGAACATCTGTTCAGCCTCAGAGATTTCCATCAGCTCCGATTGTGCTTGCGCAGTCCAGGCTGGACCCTATCCGCTGGGGGAACCATCTCGATACAACACTTGGACAAAAGGATTTTTTCACCCCCCTGTTGCCATGGCGCCACCCCTGCACCCACTGCCGCCCCGAGGCCTGGCCTCGGTGGCCTTGTCTGGAATCTGGCCCTGGCTGCTTGCTTCCTCTACCGCTGGCTTCATTCACAACACTGAAGCTCTGGAATGGCGTGTCGGCAACCCCCAATCTGGGCTTGCAACCTGCTATCCCAGATAGGTCGCAGGCCACATCAGAGGGCTCCTTTGGCCACATGTGGCCCCCACACCACTGGTTTGGCACCCCTGTTAGATACAGTACATAGACAAACTAGTCCAAGCTTTAACTATGTAACATATGTAACAATATATCTTGGGTAGAATTCCTCTTTAAGGGCTCATTCACACTAGCGATTGAGGAGCGGTAAAACCTCTCAACTGCTCCCCCTTTAGCTGCAGAGGCAGCAGTTGTGGGTGAACTAGGGTGACCACATTTCCAAACTACCATTCAGGGACACCCCCCCTTCCAAAAAATCAGCTTGTGCTGTAACGAATAACAGCACAGTGATTGGACACAAGAGGCAGGATTTATGATTTCTCCAATCACAAGCAGGGGGCGGGGATTGTGATCCTCCAGGCATTCCCAGCCAGGGCAAGTACTGTCAGTGAGTAAAGCAGTGATGTGGCAGCCTTTTTTGGGGCATCTGATTGGCACGGGGGGTGGCTGTGTCAGTTTCATTCCGGGACACTGTATTGTCCTGGAATGAATGTGCCCGAGACAGACCTGCAAAATGCGGGACTGTCCCGGGCAATCGGGGACATGTTGTCACCCTAGGGTGAACACATTCTTTGCTTCTCAGGAAATATATTGACGCTTTACTTTTTAAGTGAATGGGGCTGCTCTACAAGCGCCCCACAATGGCATGCAATGCACATGGTTGCAGCACACTAGTGCAGGGTTCAAGAGTTAAAGCAGGTGGTGAGAAGGTGATACAATGCCTCCTTTCTGTCTGTCAATTGTTCTCTGAAGAGTGATCTGAACGTGGATCACTCTTCAGAGATCAAAGCTCATGTGAACAAGCCCTTAGTGTTTTATTTAGCATCAACAATAAATGAAATAACAGGACAAGGATCTCTGTCTGTCTCCCAAACAGGCTGTTGGACTGAGGATCCTCTTCTGTTCTACACTCCAGAAATAAGGATTGGTGTAAACTGGAAATCCCCATCAATCAGCTCAGACACAGACCCACATAATAGGGGGATACACTGTACATTTAGAGTGCCAGCTCTTTAGGCGGTGCGTCCTGTAGTGATGAACCAGCAGTCCTGCCCTCATACAATATTATTCTACAAAAGCTGCTGAAGGGACAGAATGTACAAGCCAAGGACTTGTTCCTGGAAACTGGCATTACATAGAACTTAACCACCGACTGCCTGACACAGAGAGGGAATGAGCTGTGTCTGCGCAGAATCTGTGGTCGCTGACTAACGATCGCCATACCAGGCTTTGCTTTATGTCCTCATCTTTCTTTGATTTTGTTGTTTTTTATAATAAAGAAAACTCACGAGTTTGCTGAATTCTTTTTTTTTCTGTAATTATGGCTGTTTTACTTGCAAGTGACCTTGCAATGAAGGGGTTAATTGGACCTCAGCAAAAAAAGCATTGATCTCTGATGCTGAGGCCGCAGAAGATGATCGGTTGCTGCGCTCCATCAGCCAGATTCGCCGCGCTGTAAGAGGAAACAATCAATGGCAATTGAAGGAATGTCATTCACTACATGCGCTTCGCAAAGGTGGATATTGCATTTCTCTGCTTCGTTAACCCTCTTAACCGCCTTCGGGGCCCTGTCTAAATGAGCAGGCTCTAAGGCAGCCCATTACCGGGCTTCTGATCTTCGAATGTGTGCTTAATAATTTAGCAGTAATTAAAGCAACTTTGTTGCTAAAATAAATAAATAAAGCAGCCAGTCCATTAAAGCCCAATCAAATTATCAGTTGAAATCATCGAAATATATTCTAGGTGCTTTATCACAAAATGTATCCAAAGTCTTACGGTTCATTTTCTTAAGAAAGCAGCCACAGCCTAATTAACCACTTAAGCCCCGGACCATTTGGTAGCTAAAGGACCAGAGGTGATTTCAGAATTTTGCACTGCGCTGCTTTAACTGTAAATTGTGCGGACATGCAATGTTGTACCCAAACGAAATTTGCGTCCTTTTCTTCCCACAAATAGAGCTTTCTTTTAATGGTATTTGATTGCCTCTGCGATTTTTATTTTTTGCGATATAAACGGAAAAAGACCAAAACTTTGGAAAAAAAATGATATTTTCTACTTTTTGTTATAAGAAAAATCGAATAAACTCAATTTTAGTCATACATTTAGGCCAAAATGTATTCAGCCACATGTCTTTAGTAAAAAAAATGTCAATAAGCGTATATTTATTGGTTTGCGCAAAAGTTATAGCGTTTACAAACTAGGGTGCATTTTCTGGAATTTACACAGCTTTAAATTTATGACTGCCTATCTCAATTCTTGAGGTGCTAAAATGGCAGGGCAGTACAAAACCCCCCCAAATGACGCCATTTTGGAAAGTAGACACCCCAAGGAAATTGCTGAGAGGCATGTTGAGCCCATTGAATATTTTTTTTTTTTTGTCCCAAGTGATTGAATTATGACAAAAAATAAATAAAAATTACAAAAAGTTGTCACTAAATGATATATTGCTCACACATGCCATGGTTATATGTGGAATTGCACCCCAAAATACATTCTGCTGCTTCTCCTGAGTACGGGGATACCACATGTGTGGGACTTTTTGGGAGCCTAGCCACGTACGGGACCCCGGAAACCAAGCACCGCCTTCAGGATTTCTAAGGGCGCAAATTTTTGATTTCACTCCTCACTACCTATCACAGTTTCGAAGGCCATAAAATGCCAAAATAGCACAAAACCCCCCCAAATGACCCCATTTTGGAAAGTAGACACCCCAAGCTATTTACTGAGAGGCATGTTCAGTCCATGGAATATTTTATATTTTGCCACAAGTTGCGGGAATATGACAAACTTTTTTTCTTTGCACAAAGTTGTCACTAAATGATATATTGCTCACACATGTCATGGGCATATGTGAAATTACACCCCAAAATACATTCTGCTGCTTCTCCTGAGTACGGGGATACCACATGTGTGGGACTTTTTGGGAGCCTAGCCGCGTACGGGACCCCAAAAACCAAGCCCCGCCTTCAAGGTTTCTAAGGGCATACATTTTTGATTTCACTCCTCACTACCTATCACTACCTATCACAGTTTTGAAGGCCATAAAATGCCAAGATGGCACAAAACCCCCCCAAATGACCCCATTTTGGAAAGTAGACACCCCAAGCTATTTGCTGAGAGGCATGTTGAGCCCATTGAATATTTTTTTTTTTTTGTCCCAAATGATTGAATAATGACAAAAAGAAAAAAAAATGTACAAAAAGTTGTCACTAAATGATATATTGCTCAAACATGCCATGGTTATATGTGGAATTGCACCCCAAAATACATTCTGCTGCTTCTCCTGAGTACGGGGATACCACATGTGTGGGACTTTTTGGGAGCCTAGCCGCGTACGGGGCCCCAAAAACCAAGCACCGCCTTCAGGATTTCTAAGGGCGTAAATTTTTGATTTCACTCCTCACTACCTATCACAGTTTTGAAGGCCATAAAATGCCAAAATAGCACAAAACCCCCCCAAATGAACCCATTTTGGAAAGTAGACACCCCAAGCTATTTACTGAGAGGCATGTTGGGTTCATGGAATATTTTATATTTTGCCACAAGTTGCGGGAATATGACAAACTTTTTTTTTTTTTGCACAAAGTTGTCACTAAATGATATATTACTCACACATGCCATGGGCATATGTGAAATTACACCCCAAAATACATTCTGCTGCTTCTCCTGAGTACGGGGATACCACATGTGTGGGAGTTTTTGGGAGCCTAGCCGCATACGGGACCCCAAAATCCAAGCACCGCCTTCAAGGTTTCTAAGGGCATAAATTTTTGATTTCACTCCTCACTACCTATCACAGTTTTGAAGGCCATAAAATGCCAAGATAGCACAAAACCCCCCAAAATGACCCCATTTTGGAAAGTAGACACCCCAAGGAAATTGCTGAGAGGCATGTTGAGCCCATTGAATATTTTTTTTTTGTCCCAAGTGATTGAATAATGACAAAAAAAAAAAATTTACAAAAAGTTGTCACTAAATTATATATTTCTCAAACATGCCATGGTTATATGTGGAATTGCACCCCAAAATACATTCTGCTGCTTCTCCTGAGTACGGGGATACCACATGTGTGGGACTTTTTGAGAGCCTAGCCGCGTACGGGGCCCTGAAAACCAAGCACCGCCTTCAGGATTTCTAAGGGCACAAATTTTTGATTTCACTCCTCACTACCTATCACAGTTTTGAAGGCCATAAAATGCCAAGATAGCCCAAAACCCCCACAAATGACCCCATTTTGGAAAGTAGACACCCCAAGCTATTTGCTGAGAGGCATGGTGAGTATTTTACAGCTCTCATTTGTTTTTGAAAATGAAGAAAGACATTTTTTTTTTTTTTTCAATTTTCAAAACTTTGTGACAAACAGCAAGATCTGCAAAATACTCACAATACCTCTCAGCAAATAGCTTGGGGTGTCTACTTTCCAAAATGGGGTCATTTGGGGGGTTTTGTGCCATCTGGGCATTCCATGGCCTCCGAAACTGTGATAAACAGTGAGGAGTGAAATCAAAAATTTACACCCATAGAAATCCTGAAGGCGGTGCTTGGGTTTTGGGGTCCCGTACGTGGCTAGGCTCCCAAAATGTCTCACACATGTGGTATCCCCGTACTCAGGAGAAGAAACAGAATGTATTTTGGGGTGCAATTCCACATATAACCATGGCATGTTTGAGCAATATATAATTTAGTGACAACTTTTTGTACATTTTTTTCTTTTTTTCTTTTTGTCATTATTCAATCACTTGGGACAAAAAAATAAAAATATTCAATGGGCTCAACATGCCCCTCAGCAAATAGCTTGAGGTGTCTACTTTCCAAAATGGGGTCATTTGGGGGGGTTTTGAACTGTCCTGGCATTTTATGCACAACATTAGGAAGCTTATGTCACACATCATCCACTCTTCTAACCACTTGAAGACAAAGCCCTTTCTGACACTTTTTGTTTACATGAAAACATTTTTTTTTTTTGCAAGAAAATTATGTTGAACCCCAAAACATTATATATTTTTTTAAAGCAAAGGCCCTACAGATTAAAATAGTGGGTGTTGCATTTTTTTTTTCCACACAGTATTTGCGCAGCGATTTTTCAAACGCATTTTTTGGGGGAAAAACACACTTTTTTTATTTTTAATGCACTAAAAAACACTATATTGCCCAAATGTTTGATGAAATAAAAAAGATGATCTTAGGCCGAGTACATGGATACCAAACACGACTTGCTTTAAAATTGCGCACAAACGCGCAGCGGCGACAAACTACATTCATTTTTAAAAGCATTTAAAAGCCTTTACAGGTTACCACGTTAGATTTACAGAGGAGGTCTACTGCTAAAATTATTGCCCTCGATCTAACCTTCGCGGTGATACCTCACATGCATGATGCAATTGCTGTTTACATATGACGCTAGACGACGCTTGCGTTCACCTTTGCGCAAGAGCAGGGGGGGACAGCGGTGCTTTTTTTTTTTATTTTATTATTTTTTATTATTTATTTTGCTTTTTTTTTTTTTTTTTAAACTGTTCCTTCCATATTTTTTTTTATCATTTTTATTGTTATCTCAGGGAATGTAAATATCCCCTATGATAGCAATAAGTAGTGACAGGTACTCTTTTTTAAAAAAAACATTGGGGGGTTAGACCCTAGATCTTTCCTCTGCCCTCAAAGCATCTGACCACACCAAGATCGGTGTGATAAAATGCTTTCCCAATTTCCCAATGGCGCTGTTTATATCCGGGGGGGGACATTCCCTCCCACTGCTTGTAAAAGCAGTCTAGAGGCTAATTATCTGCTAGAATTGCTTTTACATGAAAGCTGGCCACTGGCTGAAAAGAATGATACCAAGATGATACCTAAACCTGCAGGCATCATTCTGGTATAAACATTCAAAGTCCAGCAACATACCAGTACGTTGCTGGTCCTTGTTGGACATGTATTGTAATCTTTTTTTTCATGCAGCCTGTTGGCTGAACGAAAAAAAGAGATTGATCGGTGGGTATGCCCACCATTAGAATACCTCCCTTCATCCACCCACTTCTAATGATGGGCATATATGCCGAAGCATGGGGGCATCCTCCCACAAAAAAGTAATGCCGCATACACACGGTCTGACTTTTCCACGGGCAAGCCTTCGTCGGAATTTCGACCGTATATACACGGCATAAAAGGTTATGCCGCGTACACACGGTCGGACTTTTCCACGGGCAAGCCTCCGTCGGAATTTCGACCGTATATACGCAGCATTAGGAGCAAAATCGCTCCTCCGCCCCTGCTGCCCCCATGCTTCGGCATATATGCTCTTTTTTTTAACTGTGGTGGTGAAATCCCCTCCTACAGCGTTGGAGTCACGGCTTTATGTATCGTGGGAGCAAACGCTGTTGCTGTCAAGATAAATAAATCCGCGATGCAACTGAATGGTGTACCTGCTAAGCAAATGATGGTTAACATTAAAACAAAGTAACATTACAGTACAACAGTAAGACCTTACCATGCCATACCTGCAAAGCAAATACCAAAACAAAACCTAGTAAAAAAGAAAAACATTTTTTAACGCAACCTGTGCCTAAAATATATATATGCCGAAGCATGGGGGCATCCTCCCGCAAAAAAGTTATGCCGCGTACGGTCGGACTTTTCCACGGGCAAGCCTCCGTCGGAATTTCGACCGTATGTACACGGCATAAAAGGTTATGCCGCGTACACACGGTCGGACTTTTCCACGGGCAAGCCTCCGTCGGAATTTCGACCGTATATACGCGGCATTAGGAGCAAAATCGCTCCTCCGCCCCTGCTGCCCCCATGCTTCGGCATATATGCTCTTTTTTTTAACTGTGGTGGTGAAATCACCTCCTACAGCACTGGAGTCACGGCTTTATGTATCGTGGGAGCAAACGCTGTTGCTGTCAAGATAAATAATTCCGCGCTGCAACTGAATGGCGCACCTGAAAACAAAAAATTACATACCTGAAAAGCAAGCATGATAAAACATTGCAGAATAGAATACAGTAAAAAAGAGCAGAACAATAGAGAGAAAATAGAGAGAGAGAGAGAGAACAATAAAACGACAACTATTTTTTTTTTTTTTTTTTTTTTTTGTGTTTTGTTTTTTACGTTTATTTTTTATTTTTTACACTTTTTTTTGTAACTTTAACAACTGCAATGGTTCGGGTCTCTCAAAATGTAATGGCATCTTGGGAGACCCTGTGTAAGTGTGTCCTAGTCTGTGAAATGCTGTACCCTACGCTAAAACTTCACTTTTGAGTGGTAGCGTTCAAAACATTCACCAAGGCAAAGACCAGGTTTGTCAGGACAGAGTGGACAATAATAATGGGTGTCACGCCTAAATCCGCGCTTGCTACAGACACGACATCTTTTTGGGGGGCTCGTTGGGTAGGGGTACTCGGGAGGACATGCGTATAATGCCTCTCATGCAGCCGGCTTACTGCATTTGGTAGGGGATGGTGAGGTGCAGAACCGCCTGGATACAGGAGTTCTGTGACAATCTCATCCTGGAATTTTAGAAGAGATAACGTCCCGCCTGAAGCTCTGTATAGCACATGAGCGTTCAGCAAAGCCAATTGGAATAAGGATAGAGACACTTTTTTGTACCAGCGTCTCGCCTTACGGTCAATTAGATACGGCGCCAACAACTGGTCGTTGAGGTCCACCCCTCCCATATTTTTGTTATATTCGTGGACACAGAGGGGTTTCTCCACAACACCAGTCGCCACACGAATTTGGACTGTCGTGTCTGCATGAAGGGAGGTAAGAAGGAAAACATTCTTATTGTCCCTCCACTTCATAGCGAGCAAGTTATTACACTTTACGCAGGCTCTCTCCCCCAGCCTAAGACGGGCATCTACAAGCCGCTGGGGAAAGCCCCGGCGATTAGGTCGCACGGTGCCACATGCTCCAATCTGATGATCAAACAAGTGACTAAACAGTGGCACGCTCGTGTAATAATTGTCCACATACAAGTGGTACCCCTTTCCGAATAAGGGTGACACCAAGTTCCACACTATCTTGCCAGCGCTCCCTATGTAATCCGGGCAGTTGACCGACTCAATCTGACTGTCTTTTCCCTCATAAACCGTAAAGTTCACTACATAGCCTGTTGCCCTGTCACAGAACTTGTAGAGCTTGACCCCATATCTGGCACGCTTGCTGGGAAGGTACTGCTTGAAAGCCAAGCGGCCAGAAAATTTAATCAGGGACTCATCAACGCAGACAACTTGATCGGGAATAAACAAGGCTGCAAAACGTTCGTTGAAGTGGTTTATGAGGGGCCGAATTTTATAGAGCCGGTCGTATTCAGGGTCCCCACGTGGACGACAAAGTTCATTGTCGTTGAAGTGCATGAACCGCAAAATCTGCTCGTATCGTTTCCTGGGCATGGAGGCAGAGAACACGGGCATTTGGTCAATTGGGTGTGTGGACCAATAAGCACGCAATGACGGAAATTTATGTGTGCCCATGTTGAGGGAAAGGCCCAGAAAGGTCTTAAAATCGGAAACCGTAATTGGTTTCCAATCTTTGGCAATTTTAGGCAACTGGGGGTTAGCGGCGATGAATTGACCAGCATATAAATTACTCTGGTCCACAATAGATCTATAGAGATCTTCCGTGAAAAACAGCGAATAAAAATCATTTGGCATAAAATTAGCTGTATCCATCTGAATACCGGGTTGGGCAGTGAATGGGGGAAGAACGGGTTCTGCAGAAGTGGTGGGGACCCAATCAGGATAGGCGAATTCTGCAGGAAGGGCACTATGGGCACGACGGGCCTGCCTTTGTCTTCTTATTGGTGGCAGCGGGACACTACTTGTGCTTGCCACCTCGCCAGCTTGAACTGCACTTATGGGACTCGCCACGTCACCACGTGATACTGCAGTGCTGGATGTACGCCCCGGCTGTACTAGGCCGCTGGTGCTTGCCAATTCACCAGAAGGAATAGCGGCGCTAGTACTACTCTGCTCCATGATACGAGAGACCTGCGGTTCTTGCTCCTCTACAACCTCAGAAGATCGGGATCGGGTGCGCCTGACCTTAGCAGGGACCTCAACTTCGTCGTCAGAGCTATCTGGCGTGGAGCCGCTGACTTCACTGTCTTCTACGGAAAGATATTCTGAGCCTGAATCTGACAAATACGTGACCTCCTCTTCACTATCTGTCATGCTCAGAGTCTCGTAGGCCTCTTTACTAGTGTACCTTCGTCTTGCCATTTTGGGCTCTAAATTTAGGGGTACACTAGTAAGATTCACAGGTAAAAAAAGCACCTGACTGTCAGCAAATGTATCAAACGCTACCAAAAAAACTGTTAGCGATCGCAGGGATCAGGACTGTCTCTGCGAACGCTGCAGTTATGTGTGTTGTGTTTGGTAAGTGACAGTGATCGATCGATACTGCACTTGGGTGGGCTGGGCTGGGCGCAGGGGCTAAACGCAGGTGCTAGCAGGTATCTGGGCTGATCCCGCTAACACTGCGGTTTTGGGAACCCTAAACCGCTGGGGACGCTAGTATAGATCTGATCAGATACTATACCACTAAGGGAGGTGTATGCTTTGCACGTGGGTGTTAGCGTTACTGGCACTAACCTGACGCTGCCTGGGGTGACGCAGACCCTCTCTGGTGCTAAAACCTAATTGATCTCACCCGCCGGGCGATCAGGGGGTTAAACCTTTATTGGGTTATATACGGCGGGTGCCGTAACCTTTATATGGTGATCACTGGTGAAAGGGTTAACTAGGGGCAATCAGGGGGTTAAAACCTTTATTAGGTTATATATGGGGGTACCTGACGCTATATAAAAACCTGACGAGTAACCTAAATAACTAAATAACTAACTGGCCAACCAGTGTCACCAGTAAAACTTATACGGTGATCACTGGTGAAAGGGTTAACTCTAGGGGCAATCAGGGGGTTAAAATAATATATGGGGGTACCTGACGCTATAAAAACCTGCGACGAAACTAAAAATAAATAACTGGCTATCTAGGGCACCACCGGCACTAAATACAGCGATCGGAAATACGATCGCTTAGTGACGCTGGCGTTAGGGGGTGAAAGGGTTACCTGGGGGGCGATCAAGGGGTTAAACCTTTATTAGGGGGGGTTAGGGGGCTACTCTGGACCTAAAGGGGCCTAAACCTAACTGCCCTGCAACTTTTTACTGTCACAAATTACACTTTTAACGCATACTGTTAGACAGGTTAATTGGTTGTCAGCGAGCTGGTCGGTAAGTAGGCTTGGTTTTTCCCTGGGCATTCCCCAGGCCATGTTGTTATCTGCTTTAGCCTTCCAATGCTACTTACCGTGATAGCCAGCTATAGATGGGGGCGGTGGACATGTTTTTTGTTTTCACCTATGGTGCTTGTATTGGTCCAGCAGTGCACCAACACCTTTGCTGCCATTGTGCTACGCTGGGTGTTTGGTGTGCTCCTGTACCTTTAAGGAGGGGTGGCTCCCCTTCAGTCCACCTGCCCTCATCTAACCATCAGAATGCATGTGCCTCCATTGTGGGGACACTCAATGTTAGTGTAGGACCACAGACTCCAGGGGGCCTTGGCGTGGCTCTGTGGCTCACGCATGCGTTTGCAAATGTGTGCGGACAAACCCCTGTTTTTAACGCATACTGTTAGACAGATTAATTGGTTGTCAGCGAGCTGGTCGGTAAGTAGGCTTGGTTTTTCCCTGGGCATTCCCCAGGCCATGTTGTTATCACAAATTACACTGATTGCAGTGATCAGTAAAAAAAATGACCACTGCAAACGGTGCACTGTGACTGGGGGTACTGGGGGTGATCTGGGGGGTGATCTGGGGGTGACTGGGGGGTGATTTGTGTGCCTACGTGTACTGGTGTCAGTGGGCTGTTGGTGCACTTACTATGTGATGTCTTCTCTCCTCGCGCCGGATCGAAAAGACCGCAGCATGGAGAGATGACATCACTTCCTCTGCCTGTGTTTACATTTACACAGCAGAGTAAGCTTTTCATTCGCCGGGAGTGATCGCGAGGGGGTGGCCGGAATCGAACGGCCGTCCCCTCATCCCTGATCGCTCCCAAACGTATAACGACCGCTCACTGTAAAGAAGGGGGGTCCGATCGGACCCCCCAACTATACAAAGGCGATCACGTAGATCTACGTGATTCTGCCTGTCGGTGCCATTCTGCCGACGTATAATTACAGTGGGCGGTCGTTAAGTGGTTTAAAAAGCCTATGTCCTGCCAGCATTTTGTTTAGTAGGACCTGTGCTTTCTGTGTAGAAGCAGTGGTCTCTCTACAGAGGTATGACACACTCCCTGCTAAGTTGGAGGTATAGCTCTGCAAACAAGGAAGGCTCGTGAGCAGTGGCGGCTGGTGTTTAAAAATCCAAAGCCACCCCCCGTGGGAGATGGACGGAAAGGCAACGATCACAGCGATCACCCCCCCTCGTGGGAAATGGACGGGAAGGCAACGATCACAGCGATCACTCCCCCCTCGCGGAAGATGGACGGGAAGGCAACGATCACAGCGATAACCCCGCTCACTGTAGATGGATGGAAAGGCGGCGATCGGAGGCCTCCTTCCCTTAGGAGGCAGATGAGGAGGATCCGGGGTAGGGCTGCTCCTTGCTCCGGTTTCAGGACCCGCTTCCTGATTGGCCAGGAAAAGAAACAGGAAGACAACAGCCAATATTAATTTGCTATTGTGAAAACAACTGGGTGGGCTCAGGGCGCAGTGCTCTGCGCCCCGAGCCCACCCTTTTTTTAAGCCAATTAGAGCCTCAGGCCTCGTACACACGGCCGAGATTCTCGTTGAAAAAAACTTGTCCCGGCCGAGTGTACACACGCTCGTTTCAAAGAACCCGCGGTTCTTTGAAAGGAGTGTACGCGGTGACGTCATCGACTACGTCGAGCATGCGCTCGTCACATTCGATGCCGTCGCCGCCATCTTGGTATACCCTACGTATGCCTAGGAAGCTACCGCGCATGCGTCGAATTCATTTCGAACATGCGCGGGCTTCCGGGAGGACAGGTAAGTGTACACACACTCACTTTTCTCGTCGAGAAACATGCCGAGGAGAATCTCGACGAGAAAATAGAGAGCAGGTTCTCTATTTTCTCGTCGAGGTTTCTTGTCGGTTTTCTCGACGAGAAACCCGATAGCAGCGTACACACGACCGATTTACTCGGCAAGACCTCTCTGCCAGCAAGTTTCTTGCTGGTTCTTGCCGAGAAAATCGGTCGTGTGTACGAGGCCTTAGGCTCTAATCATGTGCATCAAAAAAAAATCCCCATTGGAATCCATGTGTTTCCGGCACCCTGCATGTAGATTAGGGGGGAGGCGCCCCATATGGACGGGTTGCCACTACTCATGAGCTTTTCTGATTAAAGAGCTATAGGTCTGACTAAGCAAGGGGCATGTTGGACCTCTGCAGGGGACAGGCTTTACTACTTAGGCTGTGGCTGCTTTCTAAAGAAAGTGAACAGTAAGATTTTGCATGCTTTTTTTTTTTTAATGCACTTTTATTGTATTTTGCTGATTTAAACTGAAAGTTCAGTTAGGGTTTGAAAATATTACCATACTGCCACTGTTAAATCCAATCTTTGCTCTTTTGCTGGAATCGTCAGCATCCGACACTTCTAGATGATTGGATGCCTAAGTCACCCCACTGTGTGACGTGTATACTGTATAAAGTTCAGGAACACAATATGCTGCAGTGTTATTTAATAGCTGAGAATAGTAAAGGGTCTCATTCTTAGTGGAATCGATTTTAAAATGGAGGTTTGAGAATCAGGGAGCCCTATGCTGGTTTTATATTGGGGTTCCATCACTTAGGCTATACTTACACCCATAACTGAATCCATCACACTGCACATACTGCATGTGGGAAAATCAACACTAATGCCTCGTACACACGACCGTTTTTCCCGGCAGGAAAACTGCCATGACAGCTTTTCGCCAGGAAAACCGGCCGTGTGTATGCTCCGACAGGAAAACTGCGGGGAAAAAAAAGAGAACTTGTTCTCTATTTTCCTGTCAGGAAAAAATCCTGTCGAGAAAACCGTTCGTCTGTATGCTTTCCCGAGAGGAAAAAATAAACGCGCATGCTCGTAAACAATTTGACGCCTGCGCGGAAGCATAGAACGTAATTTTGTCGGTTTGTCGTAGTCTTTGACGTCACCGCGTTCTTGGCATTCAAAAGTTCAGTGGTCTTTTGTGTGACTGTGTGTATGCAAGGCAGGCTTGAGAGGAATCCCGTCGGGAAAAGCGTTGTTTTTTTTTCCTGCCGGGAAAACCGGACGTGTGTACGAGGCATCAGGTGTATTTCAGTAAATAATGACATTTGCATTTATCATAGAGAACTGTTGTTCTTTTCTGCTCTAGTGCTAAGTAGTTTGGCCTCATGCATAAAACAGAAGTCTAAGTACAAGACAAAAAAAAAGACTATAGCAAAGGAGATGTTTGCTCGTTGACCCTGATTTTTTTAAAAGAAAAGTTAATAATATTGTCATAATCTGCAAATTCCATCATGTCTCCAATCAAGACTTTATTTTTATATGCAGAATGTAGCCACAAGTCTACTGCATAATGGAAGACTTTATGTCTTACTGTACCAGCAGAGTCATTGTAGAAGCAGCAGAGCGACATCTAGTGGGAGAAAAGGGAATTTCGGGAGGGCACCTCCCTTGCATTATGTAGTGGGATCTGTTAATACAGAAATTGCATATTGTAACTTTCTTGCTTCTCAAACTTTTTTTAATCTAGATTGATAGCTATTCAAGTAGATAATTACAAAGTTGAGTGCTACAAGGTGGTCAACTAGAAATCCTAAAACAAAAATCTTAAACAAATGGAATCCGCCTAGTTTAAAATTCTGGAGAAATATATTATATCATAAGAAAAAGGCGAATATAAAAAGGTCTGGAGAGAGCATAGAAAAGAGGTGTCTATTACTAGTAGTTTTGTTACCTCTTCTATAGTATTGAGGGTTTTTTTTTATACAATACACGTAAATTCAAATATCTTATGATGAAATACAGATAGAAACAAATGTTGAACTGACCATCATGTACCCTATCATGAAAAATGAAAAGGTGAACTAACTCTGTACACCCTCCCTGACCCCGCTGTACTTACCTCCATGGGTGATGAGCCTACACAGCAGGTGTTAAGGGATTTGAAATCTCGGCTCCTCTCCTTCTTCACTCTGCAGGGCTTCCCAGGACAGATCAGATAGATCCTCTGTGCCAGCGCTGACCAATCAGAATCACCCTGATCTGTCCCGGAAGACCTACGGAAATCGGGAGAAAGGGTGGGGGTGGGGAGGGTGTACGGTGTTAGTTCCCCTTTACAATTTTTCTGAAATGGTGAGCTTAAAGCGGAGCTCCACCCGCAATTTTTTTTTTTTTTAAAGTCAGTAGCTACTAACACTGTAGCTGCTGATTTTTAATCAGGACACTTACCTGTCCTACTCTCCCGCGCTGATGCCCCCCCCCCCCCATGCCAATCCCTCGATCGATGCAGGTCCCGCGCCGCCATCCACACTAAGAGAAACAGGCAGTGAAGCCTTACGAGTCTCTCGCCGACTTGTGAATGGGCGGCTGCTCTCTGGGATTACACACAGTTCCCAGAAAGCAGTACGTCCCATTTACTAGAAGAGGATGGGGAAGAAGACAGACCGCAGTTACGGAAGAGGCAGATTACGGACTTCCGCATAGCAACAGGTATTTCGGGTGGAACTCCACTTTAACAGGTAATAAAATGAGACCTAGTACAAATATGCCTACAACACTAGAAAAATTAAGTAAATGAGGTTGATGTAATATAGGATAGGTCAGCTCTAATAGAGTCTACTATGTCCTGGGGGGGCAGGCTTGTCATCTTTTGGCCAAAAATGTGTCAGAAAATAGGAGAAGAGATATTCCCCTATAAAGAGGTCCACCTTTGGCTGGTTGATTAAACCAAATTACTTTTTAAAGAGTTCCACCCTGAAATTTTTTTTTCACTAAAAATCCTAAAAAAAATAGAAAACAAATAATTGATTAATTTGTACTTACCATAAATAGCATTTGCTATGTGGAAGTCCCTAATCTGCTTCTTCATCGTCCGCAGCTGGTCTTCTTCCATCCATCCGTCTGTCCGTCCTACTCACCGTGTCTTCTGGTGAATGGGGCACGCTGCCTTCTGGGAACTGTGTGTATTCCAGAGAGCAGCCGGCTCATTCACAAAGCGCCGCACGGCTTCACTGCCTGTTTCCCTTACTGAGGATGCTGGCGCCGGGTGCTGCCAGGATCGAGGGATCGGCCTCGGGGGGGCTGACATCGCGGGCGAGTAGGACAGGTAAGTGTCCTTATTAAAAGTCAGCAGCTACAGTGTTTGTAGCTGCTGACTTTTAAAAAAAAAAATCGCGGGTGGAATCCCGATTTAACCTTTTGAGTCCCCAGACCTTTTTCTCCCTAAATTCCTTCGGAATCCCAGAGAGTTTAAATCATTTTTGCGTTGTTTCGATTCCACACGTATATCTTTTAGTTTTTTTTGTCTACATTATTTTTTATAGGTGTACATTTGGACACAAAATACGTTTTAAAAATATAGGCAAAAAACTTTGATAAGTTTTCTTAAAATGTGAGCAACTGCTCGTTCTGTTGTAGTGCATTACCCTATATATGTCAAAGTGCGGTATTTCATGCCTTTCAAAGCCAGAACAAAAACCACACCTGCAGCTTTTTTGTTTTTTTGCAGCTCACCATACTAAACAGTCATTGCCACCTATTGTGTAATGCATTGTGCAAATGAATGGCACCACAACATACCGCACCACATGAGCTACTGTGCATTGTGGTAAAATGTGCTTTTCTCTAATTTCATAAATTTTTCATTTACATTGACAGACATACTCAGACATGCTTATATATTGACAGAGAACATGCATTGAAAACAGACCCACAGCTCCTGGAGCCAGAATCTTGGTGCAGTGAGATATTGGCACAAGCATAGATACATAGCTCCCAACTTTCCCTGATTTGGAGGTAATGTCCCTGATTTGGAGCAATGCCCCTCTGTCCCTCTTTCCTCTTCAATTGTCCCTCATTTTGGTCTGATCTATATAGTTGTATATAAAATGAACTATTTATCTATCAAAAAGTGTTTCCCAGTGCTAAACCTTTCATCCAAATTCTAAATTGCTGCATTTGTCAATTTTAGAGGCCAATATAAAGGAATAGTAGTGGTAAAAAAAAAGACCTTGTGGATTTAATTAACCTTTTTTTTTGTTAATTCTCCTTTAAGGGTGTGTGTCAGGGGGCGTGTCCTATGCCTACATACGTTTGGTAGTAGGTGTCCCTCATTTCTATGTCAAAATGTTGGGAGGTATGTAGATATTTCCCTCCAAGAGAAAGAGAAAATCAGCAGAAGGAGCCAATCAGATGTCCTGTATTCACATGGGCTAAGAGGGTACATGGTGATAAGCGGAGAGAGGAGAAAGGTTACCTCGTCAGTCTGGTGCTGCTTCTTCACTGACCAATCACAGGCTGTTAAATAACATGTAACTAAATGCAAAACTTTTTCTTCATTTTGGATAGGGTTATAACCCCAATTCAGTTCCTTTGCCATCTGTGTCCTATTGGGGAGGTCCCACCTCACTTCCTGTCCCATAGCCAAAACAGGAAGTGAGAGAAAATCCCTCCAAAGTGAGGGAATCCTTGGTTATCAACGGAACTAGTGTCCCCATTGGAAGATTTTCCCTCTATTCCTGTTCTGGTGACAGCCCAAAATGTGGGATTTTCTTTTACTTTCAATCTCAATGATAACAGTAAACAGGACAAATAGAGAAGGTGAATCTTCCTAATGGGGACTTCCTAAATGGGGAATCCCGTCTATTTGAAAACCGTCAGTTTTCCTGACAGGATTCCTGGCAAGCTTGCCTTGCCAAGCCCTGTGTACAGACGGCCACTCAAAAGAACCGCCGTTCTTTTCAAAGGCAAGAACGTGGTGACGTCATCGACTACAACGAGCCGGCGCTCGTCACATTCAATGCCGTCGCCGGCATCTTGCTACACCCCACACTAACCTTGTATGCTACCGCGCATGCGTCAAAGTCTTATCGAGCATGCGCGGGTTTACCTCTGACAGGTAAGCATACAGACAACACTCTGCCGAGAATCCTGACGAGAAAATAGAGAGCAGGTTCTCTATTTTTCTCGCCGGGATTCCCGGCAGTTTTCCTGTTGGGAAACCATACACACACACGTTTTTCACGGCAAAAAGCTCTCCCAGCAGTTTTCTTGCTGAGAAAACCGGTCGTATGTACGAGGCCTCAGACTGCAATAAAAGCTGACAGGTGTTCTAATCTACCTCTACTCCATCCAAAACTAAAAAAAAATGTTTTGCCTTTAGTGATACTTTAACTGCAGCAGAGAAGGGTCAGGTCACTAGACTGGTTGTGTTGTGTTGTAGTGCTGTGGAAGAGTTACTATCATAGGTATGCGCAGCCTATTACATAAGGGTGTGCACCCGAAAGCTCAAACACAGAGCAACAGAGGCAGTGGCTAGTGGTGTGCACAAACCACGGTTGCAACACTATGCTTTTGCAGCCATGGCAGACATTTTTTTTTCCGATAATTTTTTAGAATTTCATTTTTTATTTTTTTTATATTTGTTTATTTATTCATTTAAATCTTTACCTGACCTGTTGGGGGGCTGTGGTGAAATATCAGGGAGCTAAACATATTTTCAAAAACCAGAACACAATTAATACACAGACTAAGGGACTAAGAACATAGATTCATCAGTGGTGAATAGAAAGAAAAAAAGAAACTGCGCTAAGAGTGGAATGAATAATTCCGTAGGTAACATAATTACAAATAATGCTAATAAAACTGATGTAAAGCTGCAACTTTCTGTGAAACATCAAACAGTGGACAAAAGTAAAAAAATAATAAAGTCGCGCTAAAGTGTAAACATATGCGTTGAGCATAAAACAAAATTCCCAGTGTTATAGGTGAAAACAACCTGGATAGAAACAGTGTAATGACAAACACAATCTGTAAAAAATAACAAAAAAAAAGTTCATAAATAAAATAATCCTCATAAGTCCAAAAATAGTGAATCCTTGAACCGTCCACAACGATAATAAAAATACAGTTGATGTAAATCCACCCGTGCAAATATTCTTGAGTGCTGACAACCACGCTCTGCAGCAATGGAGTATAAAGCCAATAAGTGATGTCCACCACCAATATGTATAAGGGATCTGCTTACCAGAGCCCCGTGGTCCCCTATTACGGAGGACCCAGGGAAGCCTTAAGGTATGGACACTGCTGGGCTATGTGGCTCCAAGATTCCTCCGCAAACAGGCAGACCCGTCCGTCTAGGAGATACGAGCAGAGAGGGAGGTGACGTCAGCACGTCGCTCGTTCCGCCCTACTAGTTTCGTGAAAAATCACTTCTTCCAGGGGCATGGGAAGACGTAATTTTTCACGAAACTAGTAGGGGCTACAGGCAAATCTGTCACTGCTAATCTGTAAGTGCATTTCGTTTTTAATTTGTAATAAAGCCCGAAGATTTTACACTATCAGAGGCATTTTGTTTCCTATATCAATTTACACCAATTTATATCCATCACCTTGGAGTGCACGGACCAACAGTGCGGAGGAATCTTGGAGCCACATAGCCCAGCAGTGTCCATACCTTAAGGCTTCCCTAGGTCCTCCGTAATAGGGGACCACAGGGCTCTGGTAAGCAGATCCCTTATACATATTGGTGGTGGGCATCACTCATTGGCTTTATACTTCATTGCTGCAGAGCGTGGTTGTCAGCACTCAAGAATATTTGCACGGGTGGATTTACATCAACTGTATTTTCATTATCTTTGTGGACGGTTCAAGGATTCACTATTTTTATTTTATTTATGAACTATTTTTGGGTGATTTTTCACAGATTGTGTTTGTCATTACACTGTTTTTAACCAGGTTGTTTTCACCTATAACACTGGGAATTTTGTTTTATGCTCAACGCATATGTTTACACTTTAGCGCGACTTTATTATTTTTTCATAGATTCATCAGTCCCTTTCTTTGCAGCCTCAACTGCACAGATGAATAAACAGATGAATAAACAGGAAGCGCTCACAGACTTCCTATTCGTTCACAAGCTGAAGCATAGTAACAGTTTACTATTCTGATGAGTGGAATGGACACAGAAGCAATCGGTGCCGATCATTCACTGTGTTCATTCGAAAAAAGGAAGGGGCTCTCTCCAACCTGAAACATCCCCCTGCGTGCCCAGTGGGAGAGGAGAGGAGGCAAGTCAGCAGTGCTGCAGGGGAAAGGGGCACACAGGGGGCCTGGACAGTAGGTGGATGGGGGTGCAGATGCTAGAACTGACCCCACTGCAGTTCAGCTGGGAAAATTGGAAAAACTGGCAGTGCTGCAGGGGGAGGAACAAGAGGATACAATAAGGTCCAGGCCCCCCGTTTTAAACTGATGGGGCCCAGGCCTAGTACAGGAGGGCTGGCTGTACTGCCTTATTAGCAGCCCTGGCACACAGGGTGATTAGGGTGTGCCCAGGCACACCCGGCACACCCTGTGCGCATGCCTATGGTTACTACAGAGGAAGAGGTAAAAGCTTCGTACACACGATCAGATTTTCGGACAACCGTTCATCTGTTTTCCGTTGCATGCTAGTCTCATGCTACTCACCATACAAAATTTTTGTATGACAGAATATAACTTCAGAAGTGACATAATGTCCCATACATTGCGTAAAGGCCCGGACACACGATACGAAAATCGAAAGTAAAATTTAATCCGACGAACGATCTGCCGATTTTCGGACTGTGTGTACGGTGCTTTCGACCGCCGATTCCGTTTTTTTGTCAAACAAAAGCTGGATATGCAGACTATAAATTTCTTGCCGTGCGTGAACTCAACGTTCGATTTTCGTTTAGGTAGTATGGTTTTCCTACGAAAAAAAGACTACGCATGCTCAGAAATGAAAGAATACACAACACTATTCAACACATTACTTCACTTCTGACGTTAAATTCTGTCATATGAAAATTTTCGTACTGTGAGTAACCTCTTTACTTTCGATATGAGACTAGCATGCCACAAAAATGGACGAACCTTCGTGCGAAAATCTGATCGTGTGTATGAGGCTTAAAGGGACACTAAAGCTTCTCATTTTTTTTTCTAAATAACAAACATGTCATAATTACCTCCACTGTGCAGCTCGTTTTGCACAGAGTGGCCCCGATCCTGGTCTTCTGGGGTCCCTCGGCGGCTGTCTCGGCTCCTCCCTGCAAGAACTAACCCCCTTCATGCGAGCTCTCTCCCATGGGGGTTATTTTTTGCGGGCGTGCTCCCGTGATACAGCCTGCGGCTATAGCCGCCAACTGTATCACTCGGCCCCGCGTCTTTGATTTGATTGATAGCAGCGGGAGCCAATGGCTGCACTGCTATCAATCAACCAATGAATGAGCCGAGAAGCCCGGCCGAGAAGCCTGCGCGTTCACGACGCGGGACTTTCGAGGGGTCAGGTAAGTAAACGGGGGGGCTGGAAGGCCGCTAATCCTTGGACGCTTTTTCACCTTAATGCATAGAATGCATTAAGGTGAAAAAACATGTACCTTTACAACCTCTTTAACGCTTAGGAATGGATGGACATGAATACAAATCCTTTAGCAGGTAAAAAATGTTATGTATGTATTTTAATAGTGAGTTTAGCTGCTTTCCTGCAGTTTAGATGTGATGCAATCCTTCAATTCCTAACTGTTAATGTAACTTACCCCTAATGTCATTCACCTTAAAGTGGACCTAAACCCTCCTAGCCTCTGATTTTTAAAGTGTTTTGTTATATCTGTACAATAAATTAAAAAGAAAAACAGACATTGATCCTATCTGAAATCCAGCGAGCCAAAACCTTTCTGTAATCTCTGTCTATGCTGACTGTCATCAGCTAGCATTGTTCCCAGCTCCCTCTGTGGACTTCAAAATTATCCCCCTCATTGTTATGGAAAAGAGGAGAAAAGGAGGTGTTCTGTAGTCCTAAAACACTTATTTCCCAGTGACAATGGTGCTTCTCTATAGATACAGTACATGTCATGCTAGGACAGAAAGTGTTACTGGCAGGATCATCAGGTGAAAACAAAGGAAAAAAAGCATTAAAAAAAAAGGAAAATTAATGCATTCAGCCCATATAGGGACATTAGTGTTCTTGGATTTAGATACACTTACACAAGTGACGGCTAGTGCTGTCTAGTCGCAAATTTCTTTTTGGAACTGTGTCAATGACGAGAGAAAGAATGGGACTTATAAATAAATGATAGCTTCTGTAGTAAAAAATTGCAGAGCATTATAAATGTGTTGAAGATGATGAAACATGCACTAACCTATTAAGACAAAATGCTTGGGTCACTTCAAATAAAGAAGAAAAAGTAACATAAAGCTGTTATCTGCTTGGTTGTTGTACCATTTACATACTTTCTGTATGTGGATGATGGCACTGTAATTATTTTAATTAAAAAAAACATCTAAGTACACCGTGTCACGTGCCTCCAGCCTGTGTCTTAGAATAAAAGGGAGGTGCAGCCTCCATCAATCTACATGTAATATCCCGCCCCCATTGTATTTAGCTGGTTAGTGGACATGAAGGAGGAGGGAGGGAGTGGGCTGTCATTTACCACTGTGTATACACCCACATGTGTGACTCTATAGTCCAGTGATGGCGAACCTTGGCACTCCAGATGTTTTGGAACTACATTTCCCATGATGCTCCACTACACTGCAGAGTGCATGAGCATCATGGAAAAGGTAGTTCCAAAACATCTGGGGTGCCAAGGTTTGCCATCACTGCTATAGTCACATGGGCTGCTCAGATGTGATAGGGAGGAAATGCTCAGTATAGAAACTCGCTGAAAACTGAGCATGTACCGAGTTGACCCCACTGCTTTGCAAAATCCCTAGCTGCATTGGGGACATGAACAGAAGAGGGAGATAGAGAACAGCGAGATTAACCAGGTTTTTTGCAGAATACAGACAACAAATCTCATAGTGACTGAGTGAGTGTGAACAGCATGCAATACACCATTTATTGATAGTTTATTTATGATGTGGATTTAGTGACACTTTAAGCTGGCCATATATGGGTAGAATTTTGAATGAAAATTATTGGGAAAAAAGACGTTTCTAAGGAAGTTTGTTCATTTTTCTCATCGTTAGTGAGCCAAATTGACGTTTGTTTTCGAATAAAAGTAAAAAAAATACTTTTTCGAATGACAAAAGAATAATCTGGGAATGTTCTGGGAATTTTCATATACATTTTCCTAAGACTTTTCATTTGAAATCCTATCCATATGGCCAGCTGTAGGGGTCTATTTATCAAAAATATTTGCAGAGCTGTTGATCCAGCAAAAATGCATGTAAAAAACAAACCAGCTGTAGTGAGAATTGGACAAAATCAAGTTTTCCTAAGCCTCGTAAACACGATACGAAAATCAGTAGGGAAAATTCGGAAGGCTAGCTGTGTGCGGATTTTCGGATCGTTAGTATGGTGCTTTCCACAGCCGATTTGACTTTTTCGTCAAACAAAAGCTGGATGTGCAGACTATAACATTTTTGTCGGATGTGAACTCAACGTCTGAATTTTGTATGGTCAGTAGGGATGAGCCGAACACCCCCCCGGTTCGGTTCGCACCAGAACCTTCGAACGGACCGAAAGTTCGCGCGAACGTTAGAACCCTATTAAATACAATGGATGCGAACGTTCGAAATCTAAAGTGCTAATTATAACAACTAATATGCATGTTATTGTCCTAAAAAGGGATTGGGGACCCGGGTTCTGCCCCAGGGGACATGTATCAATGCAAAACTAAGTTTTAAAAACGGACGTTTTTCGGTAGCAGTCATTTTAATTAGGGTTGTCCCGATACCGATACTAGTATCGGTATCAGTACCGATACAGAGCATTTGCCCAAGTACTTGTACTCGGGCAAATGCTCCCGATGCTTCACCCGATACCTGGACAGTCAGCGGTGATCAGTGCGGTGGGAGAGTTACAAGCACCGATCACCGCTGTATATATTTAAAAGTCTGACAGCCGTTTCTCCGCCTCTCCCCCCCGCGGCTTTCAGCTGCTGTAGTGAAATCAGTGGTGATCAGTGCTTGTAACTCACACACGATCACCGCTGACTGTCCCCGCATCCTCCTCCAGCCCCCCTCCGTTCTGCTGCTGTTTTCCTCCCTCCATGCTGCGGTCTCGTGTCCCCCTCCATTCTCATGTCTCCCTCCGTGACCCCTCCATTCTCATGTCTCCCTCCGTGCTGCCTTCCCCCTCCGTTCTCCTCCTCCACCCCCTCTTACTGTCAGGATGGAGAGCGGAGGTAGGAGCCGGTAAATCCGGCTCCTTACTGTTCCGAATGAACAGAGTCATCACTGACTCTGTCCATTCACATAACTGAAACATCGTAAACTGTGTTTACAATGTTTCAGTTTATGAATGAAGAGAAGCCGCTGTCTTCCCTCCATTCATTTTCAGCGCAGGCTGCTGAGAAAGGGACCGGGGAATCTGTGTCCCTAGTCCCTTTCCCTGTCTCAAAGGGGAGATGTCAGAGGTCTGTTAAGACCCCTGATATCTCACCAAAGCCCCCCAACAGGGCTGATAAAAAAATTAAAAATGTAATAAAAAAATAAATAATAAAGAAATGAATTGTAAAAAATTAATTAAAAATAGAAGAAAAAACACACTGACACTGTCCACCCCCACCCTTAAAAAAAGAAAGCATTGTAAAAAATAAATAAATAAATAAAATAAATTGTAAAAAATAAAAAATAAAACAAATTGTAAAAAAAAAAAAACTAATTGTAAAAAAATTAAATAAAAATACTGACATGTGCACTTTCACATGAGATTAAAAAAAAGTATCGGTATTCGGTATCGGCGAGTACTTGGAAAAAAGTATCGGTACTTGTACTCGGTCTTAAAAAAGTGGTATCGGGACAACCCTAATTTTAATGATGCATAAAGTGAAAAAAAAAAAGTCAAATATTCCTTTAAATATCATACCTGGGGGGTGTCTAAAGTATGCCTGTGAAGTGCCACGTGTTTCCCGTGTTTAGAACTGTCCCTGCACAAAATTACATTTCTAAAGGAAAAAAAGCCATTTAAAACTGCTTGCGGCTTTAATGTAATGTCTGGTCCCAGTAATATGGATGAAAATCATTGAGAAAAATGGCATGGCTACCCCATCACCCCCCCCCCCACCCCCACCCCAGCCCATTACCAGCCCTATTGGGTCTTGTATGGATATTAAGGGGAACCCCGCACCTAAAATAAAAAAAGGCCCTATATCAGGGGTCTCAAACTGGCGGCCCTCCAGCTGTTGTGAAACTACAAGTCTCATGAGGCATTGCAAGGCTGACAGTTACAAGTATGATTCCCTCAGGCAGAGGCATGATGGGACTTGTAGTTCCGCAACAGCTGGAGGGCCACCAGTTTGAGACCCCTGCCCTATATACTCTGAACAGCCGTATACAGGCGGTGCAAACAAGACAGGGACTGTAGGTTTGTTCTTATGTAGAATCTGTTTGTAATTTTGAACAGGTACATTGTTTAAGTGTAGCTCCAGCCCAAATACCTATTTTTAAGCTTTTTGGAAAACATAGGTAAGGGTTATCACCCCTGTAACATTTGTTTTGCTGTCTGTGCAGTGTGCACCTGTTCAGAACATTTCGCCTCACTTTCTGTCCCAATGACAACTGTTTTTGAAAAGTGGGGTTTTTATTGAAACAAGGATTGCTGATAAAGCATCAGTAGAGAGGAGACACCTTTCTCCCATATTAATTCTTACAGGAGAGAATTTTCCTTCCTAGTGGTAGATTTCCTCTCACTTCCTGTTGTCTCCTTCCGTTTGCAAGTAGGAGTCGTTTGTAAGTTGGATGTTTGAAAGTAGGGGCCTGCCGTATATACTCTGCTGAAATTTGCCCCTTACATGCTGGTGTTGCCACAACACTGTGAGCACTCACAGTTACTCTTGGTTGGTGCTGGAACGCCCTGCTGTGAACTATTATATCAGGAATTGTAATTACATGCCATTGTTGAACAGTGGTAGGAAAAATTGGGCCTTTGGTGGTGGTGCTGGTGCTACAACACTGTAAGCCCTCACAGTTACTCTTGGTGGGCGCATGAATGGGCCCAGCTGTGAATTATTAGATCAAGAATTGTAATTGCATGCCCCTGTTGAAGAGGGGCAGAAAAATTGGGCCTTTGGTGTGGTGGTGGTGGTGTTGCCACAACACTGTAAGCCCTCACAGTTACTCTTGGTGGGTGCAGGAATGGGCCCTGCTGTGAATTATTAGATCAAGAATTATAATTACATGCCCCTGTTAAACAGGGGCTGAAAAATTGGGCCTTAGGCACTGGTGCCACAACACTGCAACCCCTCACAGATACTGTACTAGGGCACACAACACCCACTAACTCCTGCAGATGCCTTTATTAGAGAACAGCAATTACGGGTATATACAGGTGTATACTGTACTAGGGCACACAACACCCACTAACTCCAGCAGATGCCTGTATTAGAGAACAGCAATGATGGGTATATACAGGTGTATACTGTACTAGGGCACACAACACCCACTAACTCCTGCAGATGCCTGTATTAGAGAACAGCAATGACGGGTATATACAGGTGTATACTGTGCTAGGGCACACAACACCCACTAACTGCTGCAGATGCCTGAGAAAAGAACACACTGTCCCTGCCTGCCTATCTAGCTTAGAGAACAGCAATGACGGGTAGACATGTGCGATCAGTTTCGTACGAATTTTTCGAAATTCGTACATTTGTACGAATCCGAATTACGAATTTTTATGAATACGAATTCTGTGCGAAATACGAAATTTCATTTACGAATTTCGGATCCAAATTATCCGAATCCAAACTACCAAATAACGAATTTCAACTAATACGAAAGAAACAAACAAAAAAAAAAAGTTACGAAAGTAGGAGTTGTGTCCAAAATCAACGAAAACAATGTACTCTACCCCGTCCGAAAGTACGAATTATAGTATTGAGCTTCCCTTTAATAGTGCCGTTGTACGTCTTATACGTCACCGTGTTCTTGGCGCTCGGAATTTCCGACAACATTTGTGCGACCGTGTGTATGCAAGACAAGTTTGAGCCAACATCCTTCGGAAAAAAAAATCACGGTTTTGTTGTCGGAATTTCCGATCGTCTGTACGCGGCATGAGTCCGTAGAGTTCAATATTAACGATTCGTACGAAATTCGTATTTCGTACGAATCCGAATTAAATTCCGTACACGAATTGAGAATTACGATTTTTTTTTAATACGAAACGGAACGGAACGAAATGAAACAAATTTTTTGACGGCTCCCATGTCTAATGACGGGTATATACAGGTGTATACTGTGCTAGGGCACACAACACCCACTAACTGCTGCAGATGCCTGAGAAAAGAACACACTGTCTCTGCCTGCCTATCTAGAACAGCAATGAACAGCAACTCCTGCAGATGCCTAAGAAAAGAACACAACGTAGAACACACTGTCCCTGCCTATGTAGCTCTTTCCCTGCACGCCGGAACACACTGCACAAGGCCGCCGCGCTGGCGGCCTTTTATAGTGTGGGGCGTGTACTAAACCCCCCTGAGCTATGATTGGCCACAGGCATCCTGCCTGTGGCCAATTATGGCTCTACTCGCTGCCGGCGCTGTGATTGGCCAAGCATGCGGGGTCACAGTGCATGCTTGGCCAATCACAGCGCCGGGATTGCACTGCGATGGCGCAGTGTATTGTGGGCCGTTCGCGTCACTCGAATTTGGCGCGAACGGCCCATAACGTTCGATCTTCGTCAAACGATCGAACAGCCGATGTTCAAATCGAATGTGTGTTCGACTCGAACACGAAGCTCATCCCTAATGGTCAGTACAGAAATCCGTCACACAAAAGTCGAAAGTACAAACGCGCATGCTCGAAATCAAGGAACGACTGGGAAGAGTTCGGTCTTGTAAACTACCGTTCGTAATCTACTGTAGAATTAACATTCGTGACGTGGCAATTGATGAAATGTCAAAATTCTCATCTTCTTTAAAGGGATAATAATGAAGCTGCTTTGCTGGTGATACTAATGTAGTTATGCCAAACTTATTTTTTTTTTTTAATCCAGTAGTTTTTTATTTACATTTTTTTTCCTTAATACAACAGAAAAATTTCAAAACGCAATACACACATATTATCCAGATACAACCTTGATACACATCACATTTAATAAACCATATACACCCAAAGAACAAAAAAACAAAAGCAAAACACACCCCAAAGGAATCCACTCCCCCCACTCCCAAGCTCAGTCCTCTCTCTCAATATCCCCTCTCATACTATAAAACTCCTTCCAAAACGTATTTTAAAAGGCATTGGTTTTGTACGATCTGAAAATCGCGAATCAAGGCTGACCAAACTTCTACTAACACGAAATTAGCAGAAGGGGCCCGAAGGGTGGCGCTTGAGAAATGAACTTCCTCTTTATACTCTCATAGTACGTCACTACGTTCATGTTTGTCCAACGACAATTGGCGGATAGTTAGTATGCTAGACAAAATCCTGCACATGCGCTTTTGACAAAAATCAGACGCGCGGTGGTCCAACAATCAAACCGCGTGTACGAGGCCTTAAGCCCCGTACACACGGTCGGACTTCCATCGGACTTTTCCGTGTTTTTTTTGTCCGAACGGAGTTGGTTGGGACGCCCATTGCATACACACGCTCGGACTTTTCTGCAAACTTTCTTAAAACTTCTTACAACATCACGTGTTTTTTCTGCTCTTTTCTGATCTTTACCGCCACCCTTTGGTCAACTTCTGCTATTGTTGGTTGATTTTAACATGATTTGTTTTGTCCATCGGACAAAAGTCCGATGGTTTTATGTACACACGGTCGGACTTTGCTCCATCTGACTTTTGTTGGGCAAAAGTTTGTCCGTTTGCAGACCCAACTTTTGTCCGATGAAATCCAAAACCAAACAAAAAAAGTTTGTCCGATGGAGCGTACACACGGTCGGATTGTTGGTCCAACTTGCTCAAAACGAAGTTTGTTGGGCAAAAGTCCGACCGTGTGTACGGGGCTTTAGGCTATTTTCTCTTCTGGTAGAACGTTCTTTAAATTTTATAGGCAGTAGTAAAGCTGGGTTCATTCATAAAGAACATACTGTATAGAGAACTTGGAAAACGCTGTGTTATGGCCACTAGATGGAGCTGAGAATCATAGGAAATAAATACTTTTTAGTAATAAGAGATACAATGTAATAATTCTAAAGAAAGATGGAGGTAATTAGCAAATAAATGGGGATCCCATGATAGCAATGGTTATATTCATTTGCTAACACCCTCCAGTGTTTTTTAGTGGCCTTAATGTCGTTTTATCCTGTTTCACAGTTTTGTGAACAGGAATGAGCTTGGGCTCAGTCTGAAGCCACAATTTAGCTGTCATTGTTGGACCAATGAGCTGCGGGTGGGAGATTCCCCAACCCTCATCTGCAGGTATACAAAGGGGCGGGGATGCTCATGACATCATTAAGCCAATATGGCCACATGGGGGAATCTCCCACTCACTGCTCATTGGTCCAACAATGACAGCTAACTTCCAGGTTTCATTGAACTTTGGTTCAGGCGGAACTCAAGCTCATCATAAGTTTTCTTTACAACTCCCTATTATATTTAAAGAACATTCGATCTGAAGATAAAATAGCCTAAGGACATTTGATTTTGCCAAATTCCTACAAGAGCTTGTTAGTTAGCACAAAACGAATGTACATGCAGTTTCAATGGAGGAATAGCTATGCAAAATGTTCCCACTAAGGTAAGGTGACCAGTTTTTTAAAATGAAATCCGGGCACATATTTTTTTTTACTATTAATGGCGGCAAACAGCGACTCTCTGCCCGTCTCCACCGCCCCCCTCACAGCCTGTCAAGTCTTACTCTCCGGGCCCCGGCTACTACTGGGTGGGGAGCGGAGGAAGATCACTTCATCAGGGAAGACAAGGAGATAAGCAGGCAGGCGGTTGACGATCGTTTTTCTCGGCGAAAAAAAAAAATGATGTTTTTCTCGTCGAGAAAAGCGGTCGTGTGTACGCGGCATGACTGTCTTTGAAATTGCCCCAGACCCTGTTCAAATCCAATCCGGGGACAAAACCGGGGACAGACTTGGTCCGGGGACAGTGTCCTCAATCCGGGGACTGTCCCCTGAAACCAGGGATGTCTGGTCACCCTACACTAAGGACAGTTCCACGATGTCGCAGGGACAGAATTTGAATAGAAATCTATCTAATGGTAATAGCACTAGCACAAGAAAAAATAGACTCTTAAAGCCTCATACACACGGTCGGGCTTCAAACAAACTTTTCCGTGGATTTTTGTTTGGCCGTGAACTTGGTATGCATACACACGGTAGGACTTTTTCAGCCAACTTTCCCCAAATCACATGGTTTTTCTACTCTTTTCTGCTCTTTACCGCCACGCTTTGGTCAACTTCTGCTATTGTTGGTTGATTTTAACATTGGTTCTGAGCACGCCTGTTTGTACTTTGGACTAAAGTCCAATGGACTTCTGTACACACGATAGGATTTTGCACCGTAGGACTTTTGTTGCCGAAAAGTTTGTCCGATGAAAAACTAAAAAGTTTGTCCGATGGAGCGTACACACGGTCAGATTTTTTTAGAAACCTGGGAATTTAGAAGTTTGTTGTCAAAAAGTCAGACCTTGTGTATGGGGCTTTAGCCCCATACACACGATAGTCCGAAGTACAAATACGCATGCTCAGAACCAATGTTAAAATCAACCAACAATAGCAGAAGTTGACCAAAGTGTGGCGGTAAAGAGCAGAAAAGAGCAGAAAAAACATGTGATATTCTGAAAGTTTGCTGAAAAAGTCCTGTCATGTGCATGCATACCAAGTTCACGGCCAACGTCCTTCAAACAAAAATCCACGGAAACGTTTTTTGAAGTCTGATCTTGTTTATGGGGCTTAAGACTGGGCTGGCTGAGCCTGTGAGGCTTCTTGCTTCTCCATCTCTCACTCTCTCTTGATCTCCCTTCTGCCCCTGGGGCAGAGCACCCCCCCCCCACACACACAACAGGGATCTCTCCAGATGACTGGACTCTGCACCTTAGACTGCCAGGCTCCTGGGTATTTATGAGTTGTTTGCCCATTTTCTGGGCCTCACCTCCCCAGGGATTGGTGGAAACTACATAAATATAGAGCCATTGTTCCTCCACCCTTTAAGTTCCAGAACTATCCAGAGAGTTCTAGAAGCCATGGAAGGGTAACAGAGCCACAGTCTCCCTAACAAAGTTAACCTATGCTCATCTGTCTAAATTTACCTATACAGTGAAACCTTTGATTGCGAGTAACATGGTATACAAGCTTTTTTTTTTTAAACCCTGACTCGGTTTTGGAGTGTTGCCTCGCAAGACGAGCAGGATTTAAGCCATTGGGCCGGTGTGCAGTACCGCATTTGGCCAGAGGTGCGAGGCGCCGGTGACGCTCGGAGATGCTCAGAAACACTCGGAGACACTCGGAGACACTTGCAAACACTCCATTCCTGAGTGTTTCCGAGTGTCTCCGAGCGTCTACCTCTGGCCAAAGGCGGTACTGCATACACCAGCAGTGACTGTGAAACCAATTGATTCCTATGGGGAAACTCACTTTGATATACAAGTGCTTTGGATTACAAGCATGCTTCTGGAACAGATTATGCTCGTAATCGAAGGTACTACTGTACTGTGCAAAATCATAGTTTATTGGATTTAATTGGACTTTGCACTATTTATCACAGATCGGACATTTTTATATTTTGCTTTGCACAGTTGCACCTAGTTTTTGCACTTTGCACAGGATTACATATTGGACTTTGCACATTTATTTTGCTATTTTGCACAGCCTCTATGGATATTTATGTATACTCCAGAGTCTGAGTTTCATATGCACGCTGCACTTTATTATTATTGTTTTTTGGATTTATGCTTATGCGTTCAGCATTCATGCGTTTAGCAATCTGTTGCACTCTCATTCTGGTGATATCAGTTATCTAATTTTACTATTTGATTCTATCACTAGTAACAGCGCAGCACCTCCCCCCCCCCCCCCCCTGATCAATCTCACATTAACGGGTTTGACCCTTCCGGTGCCTGCAGCAGTTCCACTTTCTTACTTTATTTTTCCACATGGTAACGCGGGAATAAACATATTACTTTAAACTAATTCCAAATAGCACAGTCACTCGGCTGTGCTTACCAATGAGTGATTGCCTTTGCAAGTATTATGATGGATACTTACTCCGGTTCTGGGCTGTGTATATTATTATTATTATTATTATTATGCAGTATTTATATAGCGCCAACAGTTTGCGCAGCACTTTACAACATGAAGGCAGACAGTACATTTACAATACAAATTAATACAGGAGGGATCAGAGGGCCCTGCTCGTTAGAGCTTACAATCTAGAAGGGAGGGTCAAGTGGAACAAAAGGTAATAACTGTGGGGGGTGAGCTGATGGCGAAAATGAAAATACAGTTATTAGGTGTGGGTGGGGTAGGCTTCTCTGAAGAGAAGGGTTTTCAGGGATCGTCTAAAAGCTAATAGAGTAGGAGATAACCGGACAGATTGGGGTAGGGAGTTCCATAAGTTTGGAGAGGCTCTGGAAAAGGCCTGGAGGCGACGAGGGAGCTAGAGAGCAGGAGGTCTTGAGAGGAACGAAGAGAATGAGTAGGTTGGTATTTAGAGACTAGGCTAGTGATGTAGCTGGAGGCTAAATCGTGGATGGCTTTGTAAGTAGTAGTTAGTATTTTTTATTTAATTTGTTGGGTGAGCGGAAGCCAGTGAAGGGATTGACAGAGAGGAGTAGCAGACACAGAGCGATTGGTAAGGTGAATGAGTCTGGCAGCAGCATTCATGATGGATTAAAGGGGTGATAGACTATGTAAAGGTAAGCCAATGAGAAGGGAGTTGCAGTAGTCAAGGCGAGAGATGACCAGTGAATTAAGAGCTTTGTTGTGTCTTTGGTTAAAAAGGAGCGTATTTTGGAGATGTTGCAGAGGTTAAGGCGACAAGCTTTGGACAGTGATTGGACGTGGTGCCTAAAGGAGAGTTCAGAGTCCAGGACTACACCTAGAACCTTGGAATGCGGGGATGGGCTTATAGTTGTGCCATCGATTTTGACAGAGAGATCAGGGGAAGGGACACATGGGAGAGGAAGAATCTAAAGTTCGGTTTTGGATAGATTAATTTGGGGAAGTGGTGTGACAACCAGACTGATATATCTGATAGTAAATTAGTGATCTGTGAGGAGTCAGAGGGAGTGAGCTGAGGGGTAGAGAAATATATTTGGGTGTTGTCAGCGTAGAGGTGGTATTGGAAGCCATGGGAGGCTATCAGCTGACCCAGGGAGGAGGTGTAGATTGAAAATAGGAGAGGTCCAAGAACAGAACCTTGGAGGGCCCCCACAGAAAAAGAAAGAGGAAAGGAGGAAGTAGAGTATATCATGGGTTATGAATGTAGCGCCCTGTTACTTTTAAATAGGCACTATGTGTAAATTTAGGGGTATCTGAGCTGTAAATAGCTCAGAATTATTATGTAAATTGTTGGTTTCTGTTCCAGCTTCGGCTGTGTCGTGCGTATTTCCCACTGTTGCCAGTTGGTGTCACTGTTGTCACTGTTGTCACAGGCCAGTGTGAGAAATACAGCCAGCTGAAGTGCATTGGATATTCTTTCCACAGAAACAGCCCAATCAGGAGCTTCTTTGTAGCTGGGCATGCTGGGGAAGGATATTTAAGAGACAGTTCCATGTGCTTTGGGGTCCTTCTTGCCTCATGGCCCTCCAGGCTTGAGGCTATGCTGCTGTGTTTGCTGCAAGTGGGCCCAGAAGCCTGTCTGGGGCCTACTAATCTGGAGGTGGTCCTGAGATGTCTTGCCTGCGGGAAGAAGCCAAGCCAAGCGGAGGAGACTCGGGGGAGGACCCTTGCTGGAGGGAGCTAGTCTGAAGGCTGGTCTCTCAGAAGGGCCCGGGTAACTCGTTTTGGGGGACGCACCTAAGTTGTTCTACCTCACAGTACTGTCGGATGGCTTAAAGGCTCAGGTACTGTGCAGCTGACCTAACTAACTGACTACTGGCTAAACAATCCTTTGGCAGAGGACTATCCAGGAGTTTCCATTTATCGCTAAAGTCTGTGGCAGAGACTTTGTCCGTGCTTCATACCGGCTGCTAGGTCGGTGTGAGAGGCCTATCTGGTTGTCGCAAGTATCCAGTGACAGAAGCTGTTGTCCTCTGGATTCAAGAACCGCATTAGTGATCTGCAAAACCAAGGTATCTGAACTTCCCCTAACCCTCTATTCTTCTACCTGAACTTGTTTAATAAAGCAATTGAGAATAAGACTGAAGTGACTGGCAATCACATCTTTCAAAACTACTTAGCATAGACTCTTAAGTTCTGGGACGGTGGAATGTGGGGTGACGGCAGGACCCAAAATTAATCCAGCAGCTCCTACGGGGGTAGTGCTACATGAAGAAGAAAAAATAATACATTTAATATTTAATGGCAGAGATGTTAAAATTTTGCTTAGGCCTCAAAAACTGACGAACTAGGATTTCCTAATTATTGGACTGTTGTTTGTTGGAAACTTTTCAGAGCAAAACAGATGATTTCACATGTTTTGCAAAGTCTTCAATACATTAGCTATCTGTAAACCTTTACAAGCCTTGTGTTGAATCAGAAACAAAGGTGCCACCTTACACGAAACAAGAAGATGTTTATATCTTTGATTAGATTAAGAAGACGAATTCTGCCATAGGAAAAATTCTACAGATAGCAAACTGGGTTATAAACCTGAACAGCCAGAGCAAATATCCCATTGTTTCAGACAGTAAAATTGCCCCTTGAAGTAAAGCAACCAGTTTACTCAGCTTGTCCCCAGACAATGGCATCATAAACGCCTGGTTAATTCTACAACCAAAGTCCATCTCAACACTTGTTGTAACAGATTTGAAGTTATGGAAGTCAGAATACATTTTTAACAAACCATAAACAAACCAAGTCCAGTAATTTTTTCTTATATATCTGTATATAAGATATATGATCATAATGCCGCATACACACAATCATTTTTCTCGTCGGGAAAAATTACATTTTTTTTTTAACAAGAAAAACGACCGTGTGTGGGCTTTTTGTCATTTTTCCCGACGGGAAAAAACGGCATTAATCACGATGAGAAAAATTAGAACATGCTCTAATTTTTCTCGTCGTGATTCCCGTCATTTTTTCCCGCGGCAGTTTTCCCATAGGGAAACACTGCCACGGAGCCCACACATGGTCGTTTTTCTCGACCATGAAAAAAAATGTCGGGAAAAACGGCCGTGTGTAGGGAACCAAGCCGTTCCCTCGTTTTTCCCGCCGATTTTCTCGAAGGTGTTTTCACCGTCGAGAAAATCGATCGTGTGTACGCGGCATCAGTGATGCATAGGCTACTTCTCAGACATTTTAAGAAAACCCCTGTATACATGTTGCATTATAAATACACATGATATTAGAAGTAAGAATATATGTTGATATGGAATAAATAAAATATTATGTTTAGATTATATATGATAATGTAAATCAAAATGATGATAATAATAGTAGATCTGTTGATCTAAGAAACGTGTTATAAGAAAGAAATATATATGAGTGTGATAATAAGTAGAAGAGTTTTAAAGAGTTAATTAGCAGCATTATGAAAGACGTCAAATTGTGATTATAAAAATATTAATCTAAACCTGTACTTAGAGTAACACATATTCATCTGATATCAAAATGATTCATGTATCCGTATAGATAATTATTTTGTGTAATACCGATTGATATATAATCTATGTCATGTTTAGAAAAAACTGTTTTAAAAGATATACATTTATACAGGAATATAGAACCATGTTATGTTATGTGAATGTCAGAAACCATGAATCAGACCGAGACAGAAGTACAGTTAAATCACACTTGTTTAATAATAATAAAAAAAGGGAAACAGAGTAAACGTAGTCAAAACATAGCCAGAGTTCAGTAACCGGATCGGGTAGTCGGCCAAGCCAAAGTCCAAGAGCCAGCGATAAAGGTAGTACAGCAAGCAGCAAGCAGGATCTGTAGCCAGAGGGGACGTCAGTCAAGCAGGTCTTCAACTGGAACGGAGGAGAAAGTCTCTTGTGATGTTAAAACAGGCGAAGAGCAAATGAACTGGAAGTCCTTAAGACCCGGTTCACACAGGGGCGACTCGTCAGGCGGCTCAGCCGCCTGACAAGTCGCGTCCCGCTCTATTCAATAGAAACGTTCTAATAGGAGCGACGCAAGTCGCTCCGACTTAGAAAAAGGTTCTTGTACGACTTTGGGGGCGACTCGGGGGGACTTGCATTGACTTCAATACAGAAGTCATTTTGCAAGTCGCCTATGAAGTCGTCTTCAGATCGCCTTGCTGAGTCGCCCCCAAAGTCGCGCCGCCTGTGTGTGAACCGGCTCTTAGTAGGCAGAGCTGACGAGCGGATCATCAACAGGTGGATCACTGTGGAGAGATGGAAGCTGGCAATTAGCTAACAGCTGAGCTGCCAGCACAGAGAAGGAAGGGCTGAGCCCAGGCCTGACAGTAAATGAATCAAAAAGTATATTAATCGTATGTTATGTATACCAGTTACCAGAATATTCAAAATACATATATATTCTTTCCAACATTATATAAATAATACACATTATATAATATATAATATATTAACTTAATAGAAATATACTCAAATCACAGGTGAGACACCTGGTGGTTGAAGGTGATATTACTTGAAAATCAAAAAATTCCAGAGAACAGTTAATTATTAAGTTGCCAAACAATAGAAAAGGAACACATACTTTTTGGGCAGAACTTAGTATAATTTTTATAATCTTATTGTCTGGAGATAGTACTTAAGACAAGAAAAGTAAGATGACAGGAGAGAAACTCACTCCCACAGGGAGGACGGAGGACACCCAGAGAGACACACTGGGGGGGGGGGGGTAGAAACAGCCACACACTGGAAGACAAACTTACACTCACAGACTCAGATACACATGCACCATGCATCAATACATATCTTTACATTCATGAAGATTCCTAAACACCTGATACCTGAATGCCACGGCAGCCATCTTTACTCTGGTCACCAGCCAGTAGGAAATAGCCATTTTGGATGGGTAATTATGTCATTTTTGATTTTATCTTGAATTCATTTTTTGTTCTCTAAAATATTGAAGTATTGAATATTCTGCAATTGATGATTTTTCTCCTGAATTAATAACCTGTGTGGGAGATTAGCTTGTGGGGATCACCTTTTCTCAGAATGAAGGTCAGCGTACAGGCAGTTTCTTTAAAACCTGGCGTATTGCCAGCTTTATTTACAAGTGGTTTTCAATAGTCATACAAAATAAACAAAACAGAATATCAAATCCTTGCCATCCGGCGCTAAACTAAACAGTAACCGCTCTCTATACGGTGAGGGGCTGGTCCCCGTCACCCACAAAACACAAGGTGAAGCAAACCTTTATTTTCCAATCCAACAAACAGAGCTCCTCTGACTCAGGTTCCCCTCTGAGTCTCAGGCCAGAGCCCTGCTTTGTTCTCTTCCTGGTCTTTTAACTTCCACCTGAGTGTGGACTCAGGTGGACCAGAACATCAGGACCAGAACCCAGCCTGCCACAGAGGCTGGAAAAAACAGACCGGATTCCCGTTCAGTCCCTTACAATGGACCGAATGCGAGGTGAAATGCAGCGATTGTCATGTATCTCACCTCGCATACCGTCACATATCCTCCCCCTCTGCTCAAGCCCCTGCGGCTGAGCACTTGACCCAGCCATACAGTGCACACGGGAGAGGGCATCGGCATTATCCTGGAGTTTGCCCGGCCTGTGCTCAACCGTGAATTTAAAGGGCTGTAAAGCCAGGAACCACCTTGTCACACGGGCATTTTTCTCCCTGTTGTCACACATCCACTTCAGGGGAGCATGGTCAGTAACCAGCCTAAATGACCTCCCGAGTAGATAATACCTCAGGGAGTCTAAGGCCCATTTAATGGCGAGACATTCCTTTTCAACAATGGCATAGTTCCTTTCGTGTTTATTCAGCTTCCGGCTCAGGTATACAACCGGGTGCTCCTCACCATTCCTGTCCTGTGACAGTACAGCCCCTAGGCCCAAATCAGAGGCGTCTGTCTGTATGACAAACTCCTTTGTGAAGTCCGGGGTCACCAGAACCGGTAGTGCACAAAGGGCCTGTTTTAATTTCTGAAACACCTTCTCTGCATCACGGTTCCATTTGACCATGACAGACCCTCTGCCCTTCGTCAGGTCAGTCAGAGGGATGGCAATGGTGGCAAAGTCAGGTATAAACTGTTGGTAATACCCCGTAATGCCTAGGAAGGCCCGAACTTGTTTCTTGTTTACGGGTTTGGGGCCATTTTTGAATTGCCTCAATCTTATTGGTCTGAGGCTTGACAAGTCCCCGGCCAATAACGTAGCCAAGGTACTTGGCCTCCTCCAGGCCTATGGCACACTTCTTTGGGTTAGCCGTGAGGCCTGCTTCCCTAAGGGAATCTACCACCGCCTGTACCTGGGGCAGGTGCGATTCCCAATCTGGGCTGTGGATGACCACATCGTTCAAATAGGGAGCCGCATACGGGCGATGTGGTCTCCAAGTTTTGTCCATCATTCGTTGGAATGATGCAGGGGCCCCATGCAGACCAAAAGCTATCCGCTTGTACTGAAACGAGCCCTCAGGAGTGGAAAAGGCAGTCTTCTCCTTGGCCGATTCAGTTAGCGGTATTTGCCAATAGCCTTTTGTTAGGTCTAGGGTCATTATATAGAGAGCCTGTCCCAACCTGTCCACAAGTTCATCGACCCGGGGCATCGAGTATGCATGGAACTTGGACACACTGTTGAGTTTCCAAAAGTCATTACAAAACCTGATAGTGCCATCAGGTTTTGGGACCAGTACTATGGGGCTCGACCACTCACTGTGGGACTCTTCTATCACATCCAACTCCAACATGTTTTTAATTTCTTTTGCGACTGCCTCACGCCTGGCCTCTGGGATTCTATATGGCTTCACATTTACCCGAACCCCTGGTTCCGTCACTATGTCATGTTGGATCATGTTGGTCAGTCCGGGTAATGGGGAGAAAAAGTCTCTATTTTTATGCACAAACACCCTAACGTCACTTTGTTGTGCCACGGACAGGGTATCCGTGATGGGAACGTCAGGTGTCACGGGTACCCAGTCAGTTGGAGGCGGGGAAGTGGCCAGTAAAGTCTCTCGGTCCTTCCAGGGTTTTAAGAGATTCACATGGTAAATTTGGTGTGGTTTCCTTTTCCCTGGCTGGTAGACTTTGTAGTTTACCTCCCCCACCCTTTCGACAACCTCAAAGGGACCCTGCCACTTCGCTAAAAACTTACTTTCCACCGTGGGAACCAATACCAACACTCTGTCCCCAGAGCTGAAAGTACGGACCCTGGCACTTCGGTCATAGACCCTCCTTTGGGCCTCCTGGGCTCGCTCCATATGTTCTCGCACCAGGGTTAGGACAGCTGCGATTCGATCCTGCGTCAAGGAGACATGCTCTATGATGCTTCTATATGGGGATTTGTTTTACCTTTTCGAGTGGGACTTTTTACTCCATATTGTCACTTCATTTGATTTACGACGTGTTTAAAATGTTTTTTTGTGTGTCCCATTTTTTAGTTACATATGCTTTTATTTTGTTCCCTATTTGGAATATAATTGCTACAGTATGTGTTTGTAAGAAAGTATACTCCTGGGCACTGTCAGACTGACAAATAAAACATCAGTTTTAATTTCTTTGTGCAGCAAGACCAAGACGGTCACTGTTGTTGCTTGGAAGGCAAGACCATTGTCTGAACTCTACTTATGGGACATTGAAAAGGCTGAATTATGGGATACTTGTAATTTACTGAATAAAAACCACATTCACTGTTAGAAATTCATTAGTTTGAGAAAAAATGTCCATCCTGCTCCTTTGAATTTTCTTATTGTTAAGAAAAATGACCCACTGACGATCCAAAAATTGAACGAACATTCTTAAAATGAAAACATTTTGAAAAAACTCTACTAGCAAATGGTCAGTGAATTGAAGAAGATTTCAATGAAGGACTCTTGTGATTGAAATCTTGCCAGTCCAACAAAAACTATTTTTGTATTTTGTCCACACAAATCCACAGGTCTTTTTCTTCTTAAACCCCCTTGAGGTTTTTTTTTTCTGTTTCTTTGTTTGTTTTGATGATGTCTTGGTTATGCACATTCTAACTTTTAGGTTTTGTAGTCTACCTTAACATACATTTGAACATATTTCCAGCCTGAGGCCTGTTACCCAGAATAAGGAATGTCCAGTCCAAAAGTATTTTTAACACTTTATTGCATCAACTCAGACTCAGACTATCTTCCTGGATGTTACCAGTCAGTCCCCACTGGTGGTTACACACATAGGGTGTTTCTCATCTTCTTCATACTGAACCAAGCCACAGACCCGCTAAGTGATGGTCAGGGGTGGCAAGGTTCCTCCATCTTCTCTCTAAGTGCCCATTTATGGTCCTCCTGGTAGTTTAGCCCTGTAAAAGGCTCTATTTGACTCTTCACAGGATACAGAGCTACAGAATTGCCAGGCCCCACCTACAACTGGTATAAAAAAAAAAGCATAGAATCCACCCACTACATCACTAAAGGAGTGGGAGTGTCATGGTCTGGGGCTGCATGAGTGCTGCCGGCACTGGAGATCTACAGTTCATTGAGAGAACCATAAATGCCAACATGTACTGTGACATACTGAAGCAGAGCATGATCCCCTCTCTCCAGAGACCGCAGGTCAGTATTCCAACATGAAAACGATCCCAAACACACCTCCAAGATGACCACTGCCTTGCTAAAGAAGCTGAGGGTAAAGATGATGGACTGGCCAAGCATGTCTCCAGACCTAAACCCTATTGAGCATCTGTGGGGCATCCTGAAATGGAAGGTAGAGGAGCACAAGGTCTCTAACATCCACCCAGCTCTGTGATGTCGTCATGGAGGAGTGGAAGAGAACTCCAGTGGCAACCTGTGAAGCTCTGGTGAACTCCATGCCCAAGAGGGTTAAGACAGTGCTTGGAAATAATGGTGGCCACACAAAATAGTGACACTTTAGGCCCAGTTTGGACATTTTCACTCAGGGGTGTACTCACTTTTGTTGCCAGCCATTTAGACATTAATGGCTGTGTGTTGAGTTATTTTGAGGGGACAGCAAATTAACATTGTTATACAAGCTGTACACTCACCACTTTACATTGTAGCAAAGTGTAATTTCTTCAGTGTTGTCACATGAAAAGATATAAGAAAAAATTTACAAAAATGTTAGGGGTGTACTCACTTTTGTGAGATACTGTATATATATATATATATATATATATATATATATATATATATACACACACACACACTATGTTGCCAAAAGTATTGGGACGCCTGCCTTGACACGTACATGAACTACTTTAATGGCATCCCAGTTATAATCTGTAGGGTTCAATATTGAGTTGGCCCACCCTTTGCAGCGATAACAGCTTCAACTCTTCTCGGAAGGCTGTCCATAAGGTTTAGGAGTGTGTCTATGGGAACATTTGACCATTTTTCCAGAAGCGCATTTGTGAGGTCAGGCACTGATGTTGGTAGGCCTGGCTCACAGTTTCCGATCTAATTCATTCCAAAGGTGATCTATCAGGTTGAGGCCAGGACTCTGTGCAGGCCAGTCAAGTTCCTCCACCCCAAACTTACTCATCCATGTCTTTATGGACCTTGCTTTGTGCACTGGTGTGCAGTCATGTAGGAACAGGAAGGGGCCATTCCCAAACTGTTCCCACAAAGTTGGGAGCGGGGAATTGTTCAAAATGTCTTTGTATGCTGACACCTTAAGAGTTCCCTTCACTAGAACTAAGGGGCCAAGCCCAACCCCTGACAGACAACCCCACACCATAATCCCCCCTCCACCAAACATTACACTTGGCACAATGCAGTCAGGCAAGTACCGTTCTCCTGGTAACCGCCAAACCCAGACACATACATCAGATTACCATATAGAGAAGCGTGATTTGTCACTCCAGAGAACACGTCTCCACTGCTCTAGAGTCCAGTGGCGGCATGCATTACACCACTGCATCCGACGTTTTGCATTGCACTTGGTGATGTAAGGCTTAGATGCAGCTGCTTGGCCATGGAAACACACAGGGCCGTTTGAAGGAATTTGGGGGCCCCAAGCAAAATGGACATGGAGGCCCCCCCAACCCCCCCCCCCCCCCCCGCGCGCACTCACGCAAAGCCTACAGGAACCACAGCATAGCGATACAGTTTAAGCTCACCCACACTTTATATAAATAAAAAAGGTTTACAGTGCAAATACTGCTGTTGCATATAATCCAACATACTTAAAACACATACACACTCACATTAACATTAAGATGCTGCTTAGGACTGTTTATGGACAGTGGGATGGACAGGGGGACCGTGGGATGGACAGGGGGACTCCGCACTGTAATATCCACATCATCTCCCCCACTGTAATGTCCACATCTCCCTCACTGTAATATCCAGATCTCCCCCCTGTACTGTCCACATCTCCCCCTGTAATGTCCACTGTTAAAATAATAAAAATATTCAAAAATAATTATGGAGCGATAAAGTCTCTAATAGTTCCACAAATAAAATAGTAAATACGTTTTCTTGAAAAGTAGTAAAGAATCTGTCAGTCTTTCTATGGCTCCACAAGCATGTACTTGTACATGATTTCTGTTCTGTCCAGTAATCCAGGCCAGGATTAGGATCCCTGAATATTCGTGCACTTTTCTCCTGTAAACAACTTCCTGGTCACAGCAGCCTGCTTCTCCATCCCAATCCCCACTATTGGAGAAATGTCCAGTATCAGGGTTTTTTTAATTTTTTTATAAAAAAATTAAAAAAACCCTGATACTGGACATTTCTCCAATAGTGGGGATTGGGATGGAGAAGCAGGCTGCTGTGACCAGGAAGTTGTTTGCAGCCGCGCACTAATATTCAGGGATCCTGATCTGGCTGAATTACTGGACAGAAGAACAGAAATCATGTACAAGTACATGCTTGTGGAGCCAAAGAAAGACAGATTCTTTACTACTTTTCAAGAAAACGTATTTACTTTTTATTTGTGGAACTATTAGAGACTTTATCACTCCATTAAAAAGTCATTCACTGACTTACCTTTTCCAGAGGCACTGTCTGGCGGGCAAAATATGATCCGACCGCAATGGGAGTTGTAGCACGCCTGCGCTGCCCTCCTGAGTGACTGTGACTGACACTGACTCCTCCTTCCAGGAGCAGGGAGCATCAGCACGTAGCCACCGTTGTGGACTACAACTCCCATAAGCAATAGCGGCGGCCTGTCACCGCCGGGTGTACCAAGATGGCCACCGCTCCGGAGCTAGGCCGAAGCCGCGGCCTTTCCTAAGGCTGCAATCCGCGGATCGGCTCCGGGCAAAAATCGAGGACAGTGACAGGCAGCAGGCTGGGGCCCCAGGCCAGCTCGGGGCCCCAAGCAATTGCTTGTTTTGCCTGTCCTGTTCCGACGGCCCTGGAAACACATTCTATGAAGTGCTCTATGAACTGTTGTTGTGTTAATCTGAAGGCCACATGAAGTTTGGAGGTCTGTAGCTGTTGACTCTGCAGACAGTTGGTGACTTCTTGCGTACTGTGCGCTTCAGCATGCACTGACCCCATGCACTTTGTGGCTGAGTTGCTGTTGTTCCCAGTTGCCTCCACTTTGTTATAATACCACTAACAGTTGACCGTGAAATATTTAGTAGCAAGGAAATTTCATGGATGGACTTATTGCACAAGTGGCAACCTATCACGGTACCAGGCTTGAATTCACTAAGCTCCTGAGAGCGACCCATTCTTTCACAAATGTTTGTAGAAGAAGTCTGCATGCCTAGATGCTAGATTGTATACACCTGTGGCCATGTTACTTGGTGTAACATCATCTTTTATGACATACCAAAAATTGGGTTACGTATTGTGTTTTTTTGCATTGAAATTCAAAAAAGTGTATTTTTCCCACAAAAAAAATAAAAACCGCTGCACAAATACAGCGTAACATAAAAGTTTGCAAAGCCCTCATTTTATTCTATAGGGCCTCGGCTTTTAAAACAATATAAGGTTGGGGGGGGGGGGTTTAACCAATATTCTATAAAAAAAAAATACAGATTTTTACATGCAAACAAAAGTGTCAGAAAAAGGCCAGGAGGTCAAGGTGCTAGTGAAGTACATTATATCACATTATTTGTTCCTGGGCTTAATACTGCTTTAAAGTTTTTGTAATACTACACTGTATTCCTTTTCCTCATTCCACGCAGATGGGAAATATTTCTAGGGAGTATACTCCCACAGACATAAGATAAAGATTCTGCTAAACTAGCCGATGTTCCAATAGTCTCAGCAAAAAACAATCCCTATTTAAAGATCTATTCCGCGAGGGGGTAAAAGGGGAGTTCTGTGGTCTTGTAAGTGACCTTGTAGAAAGGCTGTGAAGGAAATCCTGCTTCTGGAATGTGACACAATATTATACATAAAGTCTTATTCGGTATGCAGTGAGAGGACAGAACTTCACCCACCTATAACTGACAGAAGAAAAAGCTCAGGTTGTAAGTTGCACTGCTACCAGTAGGTGGCAGAAGATCCCTATAAAATATACAATCACAGTCTTGATGTGAACCTCAGTCCATTCACATATAAATTGTACAGTGCAGTGCTCAACTACCAGTCCTCAAAGTCCATCATCTAGGCTGCAGAATTCTCCCTTCAAACTGCTAGTTGCCAAGTAGGTAATGACTTTGCTGGCTGCATGCTTGTTCTGGGTCAGTGGCTCAGAAAGTATTGAAGCCAGAAACAACCAGGCACCTAGCATTTTCTGAGAGGGATCAGCAATGGCGGCCTCTGTATTTCAGTACAGGATTCACCTAAAGCATACAGTATGAAAAATGGATAAAGGACAATCCGCAACTACCATACATGCTCTTAAATCAGTCCAAATTTATTGTATCTCCATAAAAAATACAGCAGAGGTAGACGCGTTTCAGTCGCAAAGGCCTGGTTCACATACAGTATGAAAACCCTATCACTGAAAAAAGCTTTAACATGTTAATGTAATTTTAAAAGTACTTTGTGATATTTTTACATCTACAGCTCTGATTAAAGTCCCTAATAATACTGATATGTCCCTCATCCAGGCACATCCTGTTATAGGCTGACAACAATCTGTCTGTCTGTTGGACTTCTGTTTTTGTCACCTTGTTTCATGGAGGCTTGTTTAAAGGAAGCTACCCTACCTTTCTTTATGCCACTGACACAGATGGCATATTAGTTCACCTCAGATTGACACCAATGACGCAGCAATATTTTTACTTTTAGCAACAGCACCGAGGCAGGGACTTTTTTTCCTTCCAGTGACACCTTAACACATGAATATTTTTTCCTTCCAGTAATGCCATTGATACATGGTCATTTTTTTCCTTCCAGTGACACCACCAACGCTGTATCCTGGCCTAGGCCAACAAGGCCCAGGCCTAGGGCAGCACTTTTCAGGGGGGCAGCACGGAAAGAGTTCCCACCGGCTTGTGCTGCACTGTTTTTCATTTTGGGTAGAGTAAGGGAGGGTTATAGCCCCTGTCAGTTTATTTTTTACCATCCCTGTCCCATTGCAGAGATTTCCCTTCACTTCCTGCCCCATAGCCAAACAGGAAGTGAGGAAATCTATGCAAATTAAGGGAATCCATTGCCCCCCCCAGGCCCTAAGAACTAGGGTCCCCACTCAAAAATGTCAGGGTGGGGCTTAAACAGAAAGGGGTGTGGCCTTGACAGGATGGGGTGGGTCATATTTAAATTAGGGGGTGCACGAGTTTAGTCAGGCCTAGGGCAGCACAAAACTTAAATACACTACTGGACACCACTCATGCAAAACATTTGTTCCTTCCAGTGACACTATCAATGCAGGGACATTTGTTCCTTCCAGTGACACCATCAATGGAGGGGCATTTGTTACGTCCAGTGACACCATCAATGGAGGGGCATTTGTTCCTTCCAGTGACACAATCAATGGAGCGGCATTTGTTCCTTCTAGTGATACAATCAATGGAGCGGCATTTGTTCCTTCCAGTGACACCATCAATGGAGGAGCATTTATTCCTTCCAGTGACACCACAAACACAGGGGCATTTTTTCTTTCCTTTGACACCACTGATGCAGGGACATTTGTTTCTTCCAGTAACACCACCACTGTAGAGACATTTGCTCTTGTAAGAGATACCTGTGATAAAAAGGCTTTCTTTCCTTCCAGTGACACCACCAAAACTGGGATTTTTTTTCCTTCCAGTGACACCACCACTGCAGGGACATTTTTCTTCCAGTGTCAACGCTGATGCAGGGGCATTTTTTCATTCCTTTGACATCACTGATGCAGGGACATGTGTTCCTTCCATTAACACCACAGATTCAGGGGCATTTTTTACCTCCTTTGACACCACTGATGGAGGGACATTTGTTCCTTCCAATAACAACGCCACTGCAGAGACATTTGCTCCTTCCAGTGATACCACTGATACAGAGGCATATTTTCCTTCTGGTGACACCACCAAAGCAGGAACATTTTTCCTTCCAGTGACACCAGTGATGAAGGGACATTTTTCCTTCCAGTGACACCAGTGATGAAGGGACATTTTTTTTCCTTCCAATGACACCACCACTGCAGGGATATTTTTTCCTTCCAGTGACACCACCGATACCGGGACATTTTTTCCTTCCAGTAACAACACTGATACAGGAGCATTTTTTCCTTCCAGTGACACCACCAAGGCAGGGACATCTGTTGCTTCCAGTAACACCACCAATGCAGGGACAATTGTTCCTTTCAGTAGCACCACCGATGCAGGGACATTTTTTTTCCTATTGTGACACTACTGGCACTGGGGCATTTTTTCCTCACACCAATGCTGGGTCATTTCTTCTCTTCCCCCTGTTAGCCCCACATTTTTCTGCAGGACAAGAATGTGCGCCGCTATTAAATTCTTAATTGTTCCATGGTGTGCCCAAACCATTGGCACCACAACTATTACATACATTTCAGCTCGGCGCTGAATAATTCATTATTAGCCTCGTCCACTACTCTGCCCACGGGGGGGGGGGGTTGGGGGGGGCACAATTTGATATCTTTACCCTGGGCGCCGGATGACCTCTTCCCGACACTGTTTGCTACCACAATGCAAACTCTGCTCTTTGAGTTTAGTTCCACTCTAATGCCACGTACACACGACTGTTTTTAATGTCATTGAAAAAAACAATGTTTTTCTCGACGTGATTCTTCTCAAGCCTGCCTTGCCTAGACATTATCATGAAAAAAAAATGCTGGAGCAAAGCGTGGTGACGTACGAAATGTACGACGGCACTATAAAGGGGAAGTTCCATTCGGATGGCGCCACCCTTTGGGCTGCTTTTTCTGATCCTTGTGTTAGTAAAGTTTGGTGAGAGACGATTCGCGCTTTTCAGCCTTGTGTTATTCAGTCCGTTACAGCGTGACGAATGTGCTATCTCCATTATGAACGCTAGTTTTACCAGAACGAGCACTCCAGTCTCATCACTTGCTTCTGAGCATGCGTGTTTTTTTCACGTCGTTAAAGCCTACACATGGCCGTTTTTCATGACGAGAAAAACGACGACGTGAAAAACGACGAGAAAAATTAGAGCATGTTCCAAATTTTTAATGCCCATTTTTCACGTCGTGAAAAATGCTCTGGAGCCCACACACGATCGTTTTTAATGACCAAATTAAAAAATGGCATTTTTCTCGTCATGAAAAACGGTTGTGTGTACGCGGCATAAGATCGGTTGTTCACAGAAGATGGTTACATTTTTAAGCAGCTACACGGTTACTAAGTACATTGACAGCGAAGTATTAACAAGAATATCACCCCAGCTTTATCCTGTCAAAGTCTCGTATGGTCATTTGTTTTGACTGTTGTTAAATCTTGAATATACAGACTGCTTGTGTATATACTGAGCAATGTAATGCTTTTACTTTTAGGAAAACTGAATTTTAGAAGCAAAATATTTGTTCTCTTTTTATTTAAGAAAAATAAAGGCTTAGTGAAAATGCTACAGTTCTACTATAAACTGTCATTAGTGTTCCTCTGTATTGGATACATTGTATCCACAAACTCTTGTCTGCAGTTACTAAAGAGACAACATATTATGTGCTCTGTAAACACAAACCTACAGTATAGTGTTTACCCTCCTTAGTTTTACACTCATATTTCCTAGACCTCTAGTAGAACAGGAATTGTGGGAATAAACCAGTCCAGCAAGGAGATTACTGCAATCCTAAAGCCATAGACTAAGGCTGTTGGATTTTCCAAAGATACGTTTTAAAGCCGAACCCTAACCCGTTTTTTTTTTTTTCAACTGCTGGATAGAATGAAGAAGCGTTAAAGTAGAACTAAAGGCAAAACTTTTTTTTTTTTATGGCTGTTCATAAAAGAAATTCCCACATTTTTGGTTCATACCAAAACCATAACTGAAACTATTCTTTTTTACTTCCTGTTTTGGCTATAGGATAGGAAGCGAAGGGAAATCTCCCCAATTTGGAACAGATAGCAAAAAAAGTTGACAAGGGTTGTAACCTTCCCTTACTACAAAATGAAAAAAAAAAGTTTTGCCTTTAGTTCTACTTTAACCACTTCAGCCCCAGAAGGTTTTAGCCCCTTAATGGCCAGGCCATTGTTTGCGATACAGCACTGCATTAATTTAACTGACAATTGCGCAGTCGTGCGACGCTGTGCACAAATAAAATTGATGTCCCTTTTTCTCCCACAAATAGAGCTTTCTTTTGGTGGTATTTGATCACCTCTGCGGTTTTTATTTTTTGCGCAAAAAAAAAAACAAAAGAGCGACAATTTAAAAAAATAGGATTTTTTACTCACCGTAAAATCCTTTTCTCTGAGTCCATGGACTGACACAGCTTCTCTATTGACAAAGTGGGTATTATCCGTTAATTAGGAGTGACTAGGCAGAAAAACTTGTAAAAAGTGTTGCATCACACCTTCTACAGTACCGCCCAGGGGGCGGACCCTCTGGTATAACCTCTCAGTCTGCATCTCGCAGATCAGTTCGTCAAAAAGCAGTACAAACTTAAAAGGAGGGGTGGGTGCTGTGTCGGTCCATGGACTCAGAGAAAAGGATTTTACGGTGAGTAAAAAATCCTATTTACTCTTTCGTCCATGGACCGACACAGCTTCTCTATTGACAAAGTGGGACGCCCCAAAGCAGTGTCAGAGAAAAAACGAGGGGTGATAACAGCATAAAAATAAACTTCACCCCAAACACAAAACAGCACTCCTCCAATGGAGGAGTTGCAACTCTAAACAGCCGCTTGCAAAACCTTGCGGCCGAAAGAGGCATCCGAAGATGCACCTACATCAACTTTGTAGAATTTTGTGAAAGTGGGAGCGGACGACCAAGTCGCCGCTTTACATAGTTGGGAAACAGACGCTTGATGTCGGAAAGCCCAAGAGGCACCTATTGCCCTGGTCGAATGCGCCGTGACAGGAAAGGGGGGCGCCTGACCCTTTAAGGCGTAAGCCTGGATTACTATCTGTCGGATGCACCTAGAGATGGTGGCCGATGAGACTGCTTGGCCCTTCTTGGGACCAGCCACCGAAACAAACAGTGAGTCTGACTTCCAGAACAGGGAAGTGGCAGATAGGTATACTCTCAAAGCTCGGACAACGTCCAAGGAATGCAACGCCGACTCCTTAGGATTCGACGGCTGAGGACACAAGGATGGAAGTACAATGTCTTCGTTGAGATGAAAAGCCGAAATGACTTTCGGAAGAAAGGAAGGCTGCGGCCGCAGCACCACCTTATCCTTGTGGAAAATCAAATAGGGAGCCTTGCAGGACAAGGCTGCCAGCTCAGAGACTCGTCTAACTGACGTAACAGCCACCAAAAAGACCACTTTCTGAGAAAGTGTCAACAGGGGAATATCTCTAATCTTCTCAAACGGTGCCTTCTGAAGCACCGAGAGGACCAGGTTCAAGTCCCACGGAGGTAACGGGGGACGGACCAGAGGGGCCACATGTCGAACCCCCTGCACAAATGTACTCACAAGAGAGTGAGTCGCCAGGGGTCGCTGAAAAAAGACAGCCAGGGCAGATATCTGACCCTTAATCGCACTTAGGGCAAGCCTTTGGTCCACCCCATGCTGTAAAAACAGCAGGATTCTGGAAACCAAATAGGTACGCGGATGCCATTTCATTTCCTCACACATGGAGATGTAGGCCTTCCAAGTGCGGTGATAAACCTTCCTAGAGGACGGTTTTCGAGCACTTCTCATAGTAGAGATTACTGAGTCTGACAGGCCCCGGTCTCTCAGTACCTGGTTCTCAACAGCCATGCCGTTAAAGCCAATGACTGTAAAGCAGGATGGAGTATGGGACCTTGCGATAGCAGGTCCTTCCGTAGTGGTAGGCGCCAGGGGACGTCTGCTACCAGACGTACTAGTTAGGCGTACCAAGGACGCTGAGGCCAATCTGGAGCGATTAGGATCATTGGAATTCCCTCTGCCTCCACTCTGCGGAGCAGAAGAGGAAGAAGCCTTAAGGGAGGGAAGGCATAGATTAGCCAATACTGACCCCACGATGCTACCAACGCGTCCGTTGCGTCTGCCCATGGGTCTCTTGACCGGGCCACAAACCTCAATACCTTCCGATTGAGTCGGGAAGCTAGAAGATCTACGTCTGGTGTGCCCCATCTTTGGCAGAGGAGTTGGAACACCTCCGGGTGTAAGGACCATTCTCCCTGGTCCAGCATCTGGCGGCTCAGGTAGTCTGCCTGCCAGTTTTCCACACCCGGAATGTACAGGGCCGATAGTGCCGGTACGCTCTTCTCTGCCCACTTCAGGATGCGAGCAACCTCCGATGCTGCAGCTGAGTTTCTTGTTCCTCCTTGATGATTGACATATGCCACCGCTGTGGCGTTGTCTGACTGGATCCTGACTGGATGCCCTTGCAGTCTCTGAGACCATTTGAAGAGCCACAGCTTGATCGCCCGGATCTCCAGGACATTAATCAGCAGGAGGGCTTCCTCTGGGGTCCAGCGACCTTGCGCCGACTGGACACCCCAGACTCCCCCCCAACCTGTAAGGCTGGCGTCCGTCGTGATCACTATCCAGTAAACCGGAAGAAATGACTTCCCGGCCCTTAGAGCCGGTGCTGTCAGCCACCATACCAGGGATCTCCTGACTAGGTGGCTCACTCGGATTTGATAATCCAGAGATGAAGGGCATCTGTTCCATCTGGACAGAACTTCCTTCTGTAACACTCGAGTGTGGTATTGAGCATATGGGACCGCCTCGAAGGAGGCTACCATGAGGCCCAACACTCGCATGCAAAAACGGAGTGACGACCAATTCCTGGAAGTCAGCTGCCGTACTGCAGCCCGGAGGGTCTGCAACTTCTCCACAGGGAGGAATACCTTTGCCTCTGAGGAATCCAGAATCAACCCCAGGTACACTAGGCATTGAGTGGGCACCAATACTGACTTTTGCGTGTTTAGTATCCAACCACAGTCTCGAAGAGTCTGACAGGTAATGGACACGCTTACCTCTAATTCTGAGCTTGAAGGGGCCTTCAGCAGAAGGTCGTCCAAGTAACCTGTGATAGCGATACCCCGCTGTCTTAGAAGTGCCAGAATCGGAGCGAGCACCTTGGTGAAACTCCTGGGTGCTGAGGCAAGGCCAAACGGGAGGGCCACAAACTGGTAGTGGTTCTTTCCGATAGCAAATCGCAGAAACCTCTGGTGTCTGGAGTATATGGGGACATGCAGGTATGCGTCCTTGATGTCCAAGGAGGCCAGAAAGTCCCCCGGATGGAGAGCCGTGACTACAGATCGAACCGACTCCATCCGAAATCTTTGTACTTTCACAAAGCAATTGAGGGCTCTGAGATACAAGATTGGCCGAACCACCTCCTTCTTCGGCACAATGAACAGATTTGAGTAAAAACCCTGACCCCGTTCCTGTTCTGGAACTGGAATAACTACCCCGCGTTCCAGTAGACCCTGGACCGCCCCATACAGGGCCTCCCGACGGGTCGGTGGTAGCTGGAGATTGGAGGTGATGAATCTGTCCGGTGGACAAGAGAGAAAGTCTATCTTGTAGCCTGAGGAGATTACTTTGCAAACCCACCTGTCGGAGACTAGAGCAGTCCACTGAGTCGCGAATTTGCGAAGGCGTCCCCCCACCCGGGTGGGGGCGGACCTTCATGTGGACGCAGATTTGTCCGCAGGCTTGTTGGGTCTGTGGGACCAAGGACGCTTTTGTCCTTGGGCAGGCGCTTTATCGGCCTGGGGTCTTTTCCCTGTCGCCTTAAGGGGGCGAAAAAAACGCTTGCGTGCAGTAAAGGAGGGCCCTTGCCCTTGGCGTGGCCCCTTACCCTTGCTAGTTTGGGGAAGCAAAGTGCTTTTACCTCCTGTGGCATCCTTGATGATGTCATCCAGAGAAGCCCCAAAAAGTCTGTCGCCCTTAAAAGGCAGATCCAACAGGGCTTTCTTGGAAGTCTGGTCCGCAGACCAGCCCTTTAGCCAGATCAGGCGGTGTATTGCTACTGCATAAACCGAAGCTCTTGACAGCAGGGGAATAGTATCCATGTCTGACTCGCAGACAAACTTAAGGCCCTGGACCAACTGGTCGGCCAAAGTTTTCTCATTAGGAGGAGCATCTCGCTCCTTTAACCCCTGGAGTAGCAGTTTTGCCCGTTCAGTAAGTGTCTGAGACACTAGGGCCCCCGCCAATGCCGGGCGTACTGCCGAGCCTACCACAGAGTATAGGTAGCGAGCGAGTGCTTCAGCCTTCTTATCCACAGGGTCCTTGAAAACAGGAGCGCCTTCTACTGGAATAGTGGTGGCTCTATTAAGTCTGGACACCGAAGGGTCCACTATAGGGGGAGAGGTCCATATTTTCAGAAAACTCTCCTCAAATGGGTACCGTGCTGCAAACCTCTTTGGGGCTGTAAAGACCCTCAGTGGGTTCTCCCATTCCTTGTATAAGAGTTTGTCAAAATAAGACACACAAGGGAACACCTTAGCAGTGCGGGCAGGTTTACGAAAACCAAAGGGGACTGGAGTATCTGCTACTTCTGCAGTATTTTCCAACTTTAGCGTATCCCGCACTGCAGTAATAAGGTCAGATTCCAAAGCCGTCTCGCGTACTGACCTGGACTCATCCTCACTGTCCGATCGGTCACGGTCTGCAGTCTCGGATGCGTCTGAATCTGGGCCATGAGCCGTAGCTGGACCTGGTTCTGCATCAGAAATATCCCCAGAAGATTGCAGGGGACGGGGGCGTTTATTACCCCCTGTATTCCCGTGTGCTGCTTCCACCCTGGCAGCAAACGCCTCTAGGATTGCCGACATAGCGTCCATAGACACCTCAGGGACACCAGCTGCTAAATCTGGTGTTTCAGGGGAGAAGACATCTGGCTCAGATGCCATGCTGACCACACGCTGACACCCACAGGGCTCCAGGCAAGATATCAATAGGCCACCCTCCTGTGCTGCAGAGAGGATGGGTCACCCAGAGGACTCACCACCCTGGATAGGTACTGCTATGCTGCCGTGTGCTGCGCCTGTGATTCTGTCCGCTGCTGCTGTGTCAGTCTGCTTCTTTTGTCAGCACTTCCTGTGTGAATTTTCGCGCCAGTGTAATGCACCCTAGAGGCCGGAGGCTCTGGCAAAATGGCTGCCAAAAACGTCTGTATGGAAGATAATGTGGGCTCCAAGAAAATGGCCGCGGAGCCGAAGATAGAGGTCAAGCAGCCATAGCCCACAAAAAGATGGCCGCCGAATGGCAATCTATACATACAGGGTGGACAAACATGGCCGCCGATCACCTGATAGGGGCCAGTGGGTGTATCCGAACCACAGGAAGATGGCCGCCGGGCAGTCACAAGAGGCCAAACTTGGCATGGACCACCTCAAAATGGCCGCCGACAGCATGGAGGAGGAAGGACACACACACACACACAGGTACGCAGAAATTACATTTCTTTTAAATGTTAGTTACAGCCAGCCCCGCTCCAGTGGGACCCCTTAGGTGACCCCCAGCACCCAGCAACCTTTAGCTAGAAGCCCAGGGAGGAGGGAAAGGCAGGGAGAGAGGGAAGAAAGGGGCCACAACCACTTACTTGATCTCTCCAGGAATGTCCAGCTAAATCACCCAGCCGAGGCAGGGGAGTTTTACTTACCTATCCTGCATGTATTATGCTGGAAGACATTCCAAACAGATCATCGTCCGCGCACGGAAGGTGACTGTTGGCCAGGCATGCTGTGATTGGACCCAAAAGGGACGATCATATGTATGCCCTGGAGCATGACGCTCACCGGACAGGCTGCTGCGACTCGGCCGTAAGGTCAGCCGAAGCCGAGCGGTCCGATGCAAGCCTTGGAGCGTAAGCTCACCGGCCAGGCTGCTGCGACTCGGCCGTAAGGTCAGCCGAAGCTGAGCGGTCCGATGCAGGCCCTGGAGCGTAGGCTCACCGGCCACCCGTGGAGCGACGGGCATGTCGTAGAAAATCCAGCGCGTAGCTAGGGTCGGCACACGCTCGATGGCCGAAACTGGGGAGACTACAAGGATCGAGGATCCAGCCTGTCACCCAGTCGGCAGTTGATCGAAGATCGCAGGAAACAACAAATGAAAAAAATATATATTTTTTTTTTTCCCCGGACCAATGGGCCCGAAGGGAGCCATGTCCTACTCCTTGCTAGACAGAAAAAAACTGATCTGCGAGATGCAGACTGAGAGGTTATACCCAGAGGGTCCGCCCCCTGGGCGGTACTGTAGAAGGTGTGATGCAACACTTTTTACAAGTTTTTCTGCCTAGTCACTCCTAATTAACGGATAATACCCACTTTGTCAATAGAGAAGCTGTGTCGGTCCATGGATGAAAGAGTAATATATATATATATATATATATATATATATATATGTAGCACTACCCCCGTAGGAGCTGCTGGTTTAAAGTTTTGGGCCTACCGTTACCTTTTCTGTTCACTGCACTCGTGTCAGGGATCCTTCTTGAAGAGCTTTCATAAATGTTCACACCAACGCTTGGTTACGTTTTCTTCAAGAGCTTTATTATACCAGTTCCAACAGAGGGGTAGAGGGAGAGGGGAGGTTCAGGTACTTTACTTTGCGGATCACGGCACAATCTTAGATCCAGAGGACAAATCAGTTCCACGCTGGATTCAGCAACCACCGGATAGGCCTACTCTCACTGGCCTAGCAACCGGTGCGAAGCTCGCTCAAAGTCTCTGCCACAGACTTGATGAGTGCCGTCTAGTCTTCCGCCACAAGATCGTGTAACCACACTGACACTTTGCAAAAGTTCCTTCAAAAATACACAGCTCACGGTGCCAGAATCTTTCAGCCAGCCGGCAGCACCGTGACGGCAAACTGGCCAGGATGCGTCCTTCACTTGAGTCCCCAATTGTTCCGCTTCTTCCCGCGTAGGACCATCCCTGGACTAGTAGGCCCCAGCAACTTCTGGGCCTACTTCTCAGTTGCAGAGCCTTGGGCCAGCAGGCCCCAAGGCCGAAAATGGCTCGCACATCCCTGAGCCCAGGAGGGCCCTCAGGTCAGGATCCGGCAACGAACCCCGATAGAGCGGTCTCTGTCTCTTAAGTACCCCCTCCCAGAATGCACAGCGGGTTGACCACGCCCCCTGAGCCACTTCTGGGAAAATTGAATTTCCAATACACCTAGCCTGCTGCATTTCCAACCCTGACCCGTGGTGACAGTGACACCTACTGTCAGGTGGAAAACACGCAACCCAGCTAGACTGAAACAGAACCGACAATTTAGCATAATCCTTCTGAGCTAAACTACAGCTCAGATAACTAAATTTAACATATAGCATCTACCCAACAGGAGTAGGGCGCTACATATATTTTTTACTTCCTGCTATATAACATATCCAATAAAAAAAATGTAAAAAATCGAATTTCTTAAAGCAGAGTTCCATCCAAAAGTGGAACTTCCGCTTAAACCACTCCTCGCCCCCTTACATGCCACATTTGGCATGTCATTTTTTTTGGGGGGGGAGTGGGGGCTTCAGTAGGAGTAGGAAGTCCCACTTCCTCCTTCCGCCCAGGGACCGCTTAGGCGACTCGTCATATTGCCTTTTGGCGGCCCCTCCCTGTAGGCGATCACCTGGGACACGTGACAGGTCCCAGGCGATCGCCTGTCCACTCAGGGAGCGCAGCGCCACTCGCGCATGCGCAGTGAGTGCCCGGCCGTGAAGCCGAAAGCTGTCAAGGCCGGGTGCCCACAGTTAGAATGGAGGCGCCGGCGGAAAGGGGGGAAGAGGAGCGAATCTCCGGGCGGCCGCGTCGCTGGACAGTGGAACAGGTAAGTGTCTGTTTATTAAAAGCCAGCAGCTACACTTTTTGTAGCTGCTGACTTTTAATAAACATAAAAAAGGCTGGAACTCCCCTTTAATCAATTTAGGCCAATATGTATTCTTGGACACATATTTTTGGTAAAAAAAATCCCAATAAGCATATATTGATTTGTTTGCGCAAAAGTTATAGCGTCTATAAACTATGGGATAGATTTATGGCTTTTTAGCTGGACTGCGACATTGCAGCCCGTCCATAATTGTGTAGAGGTGATTCGATCCCAATTATTTGTAATTATTTTTTATTTTTTTTATGTTTGCACAAGTTTTGTACAAGTTTTGGGAATTGGGAAGAAGGGGTGATTTGGACCAGTGCACAAAGCAAGGTCCATAAATACATGGATGAGCGAGTTTGGGGTGGAGGAACTTGACTGGCCTGCACCTGACCTCAACCTGATAGAACACCTTTGGGGTGCCTGATCTCACAAATGCGCTTCTGGAAGAATGGTCAAACATTCCCATAGACACACTCCTAAACCACGTGGACAGCCTTCCCAGAAGAGCTGAAGCATTTATAGCTGCAAAGGGTGGGCCAACTCAATATTGAACCCTACGGACTAAGACTGGGATGACATTAAAGTTCATGTGTGTGTAAAGGCAGGTGTCCCAATACTTTTGGTAATATAGTGTAGTTAGTACCTGGTATTACAAAATCCTATATCTTATGGTGAATGATTATTCATATCTGGATCTCAAGTGCCACTACCCTTTACCAGTTTTTACTAAAACGACAGCGTGTATCCATAGTGGAGTTGAGATCACACTGCAAAAACAGTCCATCACAAGACAAGGAAAAGCTTCATAAATACAGTGGAACCTTGGTTTACGAGTAACGCGGTTAACGAGTGTAGCGTTAATTGTGGGTCTTTGCACGTTACCTTACTGTTCCAAGTGTTCGGCTCAGGGGTTCTCCTTGAAGAGTCTATCCAGAAGAAATATATGCAGTGCACCAACACAAAGTCTCTTTCAAGGGTTTTATTTGAATAAAACGTTCCAACAGAGGAAGTAGAGGAATGGGGAGGACTCAGGTATCTTACTTGTCAATCACGGAAACTTCCTAGGTCCAGAGGAGCGACTTTCTCAACGCTAGACTCAGCAACCACCGGATAGGCCCAATCTCACTGGCCTAGCAGCCGGTGCGAAGCTCAATCAATAGAATATTCTCTGCCACAGACTTGGTATTGGAATTTGTTCAATAGAATAGTCTCTGCCACAGACTTGCTTAACCCCTCACTGAGTTAGCTCCCTCAGAAAGAACACAGCTCTCAGTGCCAGAATCTTTCAGCCGCTCCGGCAGCACTGAGGTAGATTTTAGGATCCGGGTGCATCCTCCAATTGAGTCCTCAATTGCTCTGTCCCTTCCATCAGGCAAGGCGACACAGGATCATCCCCGGATCAGTAGGTCCCAGCAACTCTTGGGCCTACATCTGAGTTGCGAGGCCTCAGGCCAACGTGGCCCCGAGGTGGGAACTGCCAACACATCCCTGAGGCCAGGAGGGCCCTCAGGTGAGGATCGAAGGAGACGACCCCCAATTCTCCTGTACCCTAATGGCGTCTGTCACTTAATTACCCTCTCCCAGAATGCACAGCGGGTTCACCACGCCCCCTGGGCTGTTGCTGAGAAAGAGGTACCCAATACATCCAGCCTGTTGCCTTTCCAACCCTGACCAGTGGTGACAGCGACACCCACCGGTGGGGGGAAAATCATGCAACCAACCGAACTGAAACAGTGCCACAATTTAAATAACAATCTCTCTGGGCTTAACTAATGCCCAGACAACTAAATTTCAACATAAAGCGCCCACTCATTGAAAGCAGGGCGCTACATACTTCCCCCTCCACAACAGACGATGTCCTCATCGTCGAGGAAAGTTTGACCCTCAATCCTGAGGGTCAGCTACCTGAGTCCCAGAACTTGGATAGGGAGGGAAGGGTAAGATAACAAGAAATACACATTTTACAAAGACATGCAATAATCATATTACTATACACTACAGTATTCCTATCTCTCTATCTAACCCACCCAACTTTGCAGTAGCTTGGAAGGAGATCCAGGACACCTGAAAAACAAACAGTACACACAGATAGATATTCTAAAACATTTCTGTACAATGGAAGCAAAGCCTTACTTCCTGGAGAAATAAAACTTTCTTTCCCCACCCCTCTCACCCCTTCTTCTTCTCGGCTTGCTGTCTTGTCTAGGGGAACCTGGGAGGAGGGATGAGATCCACCACGGCCCATGTCCTCTTCTGGCTAGAGGTGAAGGCCCAAACGTATTTTACCATCAGGCCGTGTGTATAACCCAGGGTCAAGTCTTTCCTCTAACTGACCCCTCTTTGCTCCCAGTAACCAGAGTTCCACACCACTGAAAAGGTCCAACTCTTATTTATTCTTTAGCAGCAATAAATCGTCACTTAGCACAGACAGGTTGTGACCAACGAACAGTTCAGTATAGGTGGGGAGTAGGTCAAGGCACAATCCTTAATCAAACTAAACCATTGAGATATCACCAACGGTTATAACGCACAGTGGCTGTGAATGTACTTCTTTCCTTTTCTGAGTCTCTACCAGCAACTCTAACGAACATGAAATAGGAGTTACCTTCTTTAAGCTGTGGCCCCAGTCAGAGGGAAGACATCCTTCCGAGAGAGTTACCGGAGGCCCCATCGTCACTGGCAAATGCTGCACCGGGCTGTTCGGAAGGGTTACACTCCCCGGCCTCCTCGTCTCAGATTCGGGCGCCCAACACCTTAGGGCCCCTCGGACTCCTCCACCCTTGCGGAACCCAGTTGAAGGTACTGGTTCCCAGGCCTCCTCAATAGTACCTCACCCCAGGGCTAAAGGTGCCTGGGATGGACTCCATCTCCCGCTCCGGCCAGGTCAAGGGCCCCTGTGCCCGGAACTCCGAAACGCCCGCACCCAGGCTGAAGGTGCCTGGGCACGGCGGTGTCCTCCGACTCTGAACCCCGCGCTCAGGGCGTCCACCCCCTTTATCTCCTCTCCCCAGCATCACAGCAGGTTCCCCGCCCCGCTATACAACCCGCCGGAAAGGGACAAAAAGAGTACAGTCTTGAAGTGAGGGTTCAACCCCCGGCCCAGGGCAACAGCGCCACCCTCGGACCCCAGGGAACCTCACACCACCAGAGTCCTCCATAACCAATAATCAGTGCATCTGGGTTACACTACCACCCAGATGCTTCCCTTAAATTTAAATACCCGCTACATATATATATTATTATATTTTTTTTTTTTTCTAAACAACTAAGTGAAGAAAAGTTCCATGTAGAAAAGTTCAGTTTCTGCTGACTAAGCAAACCTCCGCCACCTAGTGGTCGAAGAGCAACACACAGAGTCCTATTTGAGGTAGTGGACCGGGTAAAGAAATCTTGACTCAACGTCTCTAACACCCTAGCAATAACTAGCTAGTTACCCCAAGTCCTTCAAAGAAGAAAAATAAATAAAACAAGATCTTCTTCTTTTTTTTTTCTTTGCAGAGTGACAAATTGGAACGGTCACTATAATGGATCACCAGTAGAAGTGAGGATCCGGCAGAGTCAGAGATTTTCCCTGCTTGTCCACAGTAGTAATGAAATAAACATGGTCATCCCTTCCAGGTCAGCAGATAACCACTTTGTCTGCATAGATGTGCCGACCATAGCTCCAGTATAGCAGACATCCTTTAAAACGTTCATCCATAATGAAAGAATGGCATATCTTCCGAAAGGGTTTAGGCACATCTATATAGTTCCACACAGCTTCATGGTACCATTCCTCTCTGTGAGCCTCAATGTCCTGCATAATTTCCCTAGGAACATAAGGGAACTCGAGTCCATACTCAGTAGCCACCCATTTATTAAGTAGTCTCTGTGATCGGGCAAGTCTAGGCAATGAATGATAAGGCCCATATCCTGGAGGTATGCAAGAGGCTGGAGACTTGAGTATCATGGAATTTGTAGACAGTTTTTCTGACCCATATGCATTGGTAACTTTGGGCAGTATCTCACTTGTAACAAGCAGGGTTTCCACTCTAGGTGTTGTTTCCCCGGAATCCATGGCTGTCAATTCCGAAAAACTATGTACGGAGGCAACATCCTTTATGTTGTTCCACAACAACTCTTGAGACATGGACTCAAATAAGTAATCGTCCCCCATATCTGACAGAGAGTCTTACTCTGAGTCTTCCAACTCTTCTGCCGGCAAATAGTTGCGTACAGTCCCAGATACTTTTTCCCCAGATGTCTTACCGGTTCCTGACCTGGACCTGGCGGGGACATCACCTCTCTCGGGGTCCGGTTCCAGCAGTCTCTGTGGTTGGCCTCTACCGCGGCCGCGGGAGGCCTTCACGTATCCCACCTTCTTCTGGACAGGCTTAGCGAAGATAGGTGCAGCAAAGGGGGATACCGTTGAAGTAACGATGTCTGCCAGTGACTCACTCACAGTGATAACAGCGCCAGCTCCCTCCGGAATGGCTGTTGTAGTGGATGTGGCAGGCATAGACTGGACAATCTGGTCAAAAGCAGCAGCTTCTTCTGTCACATTGCCTGTGACCCAGTCCACTTTGTAAGTGCAGGGTGGCACAATTGGTTGCTCCACTGAGAACAGGTACTCCCCGCATCGTAGGCATCGGACAAAAGGACGGGGATTCATAGCCAGTCCATTGCACCTGTTACACAACATACCCAGCGCTTCCACATCACCGACTGTATAGAGCATGAACCGCCCATGCGGCTTCAATCGAATGCCAGTGTCCGTGAGTACGGTTCCGGGCAGCATGGTACTTGTAGCGGTACCCATAGAAATCATCCTGGGTCCAGAAATAGACTGTACCAACAGCATTGAAGACATGGCGATGCTCAGTCTCTCGGGGTGTTGGACACACATGTGGCGTCCCACTTGCTCTCTTTAGCACGTAGCTCGCGGGCTTTTTCTTTTCCTTGACTCTGCCCCCGGCCCACGCGGTTTAGAAGTGATTGCAAGTTTCTCCCTGTTTTAAGCACAGTCCTTTTCCCTCTGTGGATAGGTCCCAATGAACAGTCTTTTTAGTTGCTAATGGTAACGGAACCCCCATAGGTAACCCCCGTAGGAGCTGCTGGTTTAATTGTGGGTCTTTGCACGTTACCTTACTGTTCCAAGTGTTCGGCTCAGGGGTTCTCCTTGAAGAGTCTATCCATAAGAAATGTCTGCACCAACACAAAGTCTCTTTCAAGGGTTTTATTTGAATAAAACGTTCCAAACGAGGGGATAGAGGAATGGGGAGGACTCAGGTATCTTACTTGTCAATCACGGAAACTTCCTAGGTCCAGAGAAGCGACTGTCTCCACACTGGGCTCAGCAACCACTGGATAGGCCCAATCACACTTGCCTAGCAGCCGATGCGAAGCTCAATCAATAGAATAGTCTCTGCCACAGACTTGGTATTGGAATTTGTTCAATAGAATAGTCTCTGCCACAGACTTGCATAACCCCTCACTGGGTTAGCTCCCTCAGAAAGAACACAGCACTCAGTGCCAGAATTTTTCAGCCACTCCGGCAGCATTGTGAGGTAGATTTTAGGATCCGGGTGCATCCTCCAATTGAGTCCTCAATTGCTCGGTCCCTTCCATCAGGCAAGGCGACACAGGATCATCCCCGGATCAGTAGGTCCCAACAACTCCTGGGCCTACATCTCAGTTGCGAGGCCTTGGGCCAACGTGGCCCCGAGGTGGGAACTGCCAACACATCCCTGAGGCCAGAATACTCCGAATCACTCGGAAATACTCGGAAGCACTTGGAAATACTCAGTTTCCGAGATCAGCCAAGCTGTCCCTGAGTATTTCCCAGGCTCTCTGGCGCCCCCCCCCCCACCTCTGGCCACATGCGGTATTGCATGCCATAGAAGTCAATGCGGAACAAATTATCTTTGTTTCCATTTACTTCTATGGGGAAACTCGCTTTGATATGCGAGTAGTTTGGATTACAAGCATTCTCCTGGAAACAGATTATGCTCGTAATCCAAGGTTCCACTGTACTCAGAATGCACGTTTCAAGCAACAACTACATCAATGTTTAAATCCGGGCTTGACAAATCCCAGGTGTCAGGTCACCATGGCGACTAGAAATTGTGTCCTGGTACCTGTGCTTTTGTCAGCCCATTCACTGCTGGCACCAGGTTTAAGCAATTTGCGAACTCTGCATTTCCGAGCAGGAGGCGCGCATAGGCGTGCCCACCCGGCTGTGGTTTCACTGGCTCCCTTACATGCCGATCACCATGCCAATCGTCAGAGCAAGTAACAAGAGAGAGATCTGTGTAAACAACACAGATTTCTCTACTAACAGCGGGGATGTGTCGTTTTTTTTTTTTCTTTAAATTCATTTTTTGGTTTTTAGCGCAAAAACTAAAAAACCTAATGGTGATCAAGTACCACCAAAAGAAATCTCTATTTGTGTGAGAAAATTATAGAAATTTAATTTGTGTACAGTATTGCATGGCCGTGCAATTTTCAGCTAAAATAGTGCAGCGCCATATAGCAAAAATTCTTTGTTAGTTAGAAAAACTGGCTCCTAACTTTTTTTAGCTTGCTCTTAGATTCAAAGCAAATTTGTCAAACCCTGTTTTAAATCAACCTCATGATATTTAGAAACCCTCCAAGCTTTTAACTAACACTTTGCCGTACAATTGGTGCTCCTCCAGGGTGCGTGTAATAGGGGCTGGCACGTCGCCCCGGCATCTGCCATATCCTATGCTGATGTAAGGCTTAACTAATTTGATGTGAATAATGTTTTTTGTCGGATGCTGATTTTACTTTCTTTTCATAGTTTTTTTCTGTCTAACAGTTCTATTATTTGTTCACATAAATTTGCATGCAGATCGTAAATCTTCAATTGGCAAACAATACACGGTGTTGTTGTTCAATACGATTTAAAGACCATGATCTTCTGCCTCAACTTTTTTGATAGCCCCTTTGAACCATTGTCTGTACATTTATCATACCCCATTAAAATATTTAGAAACAAAGTCCTATGTCTTATGATTGGCAGGAATAAGATATTTGAATACGAGTAAGCTCAGCAGCTGAACTGGACAGTACAAGGTTTGTTAAGTGGATTTGAAGGGGTTCTAGTTTACATTTTGTTCTGGGGTTCATAGACTTTACATGTATATAGGCCCTTCACTCCTGTCCACTTCCTACAGAAAAATACTGCATGGAAATTTAATTCATTTTAATTATTCCTAGGCATGTGCAGCATCTCAGTGTTTTTAAAATATAGTACACACTGCATTTTTATACTTTATATTAAAGCAGACCTTGTATCAAAATGTAAAGTCCGCTTATTCTTTAGATCTCTGCCTCCCTCTATAAAAACACACTATTAAATATCCCGAAAAAAAACCCCCAAAAAAAAACAATAGTAAAAGGATTTAAAAAATCTATTTACCTTACACCCAGTTTATGCCGACAGTGCCTAGAAGAGAATAACATTACGGCTATCTGGTGGGCTCTTAGGAAGCTGAGTATCCCAGATCTCACGAGAGCCCTTGGCTTTCCCAGGTACTTGCCAGAAGGCCCAGGGCTGTGGATAAGAGGGTACCACTGGTCCTTCTGTACGGGGCCCAGGCAGCAGTGTGAATCAGATGTGGGCATGGATGGTGATTGGCCCAGTGGGGGGCAATTACTGGAACCAATCCCCTGTATGGCTCTCTCTGCAGCAGCTGAAATCTTGCTTCTTCTCCTCTCTATCTCTCCTACAGGCTTTCAGCTGCTGCAGAGGGAGCCCCCCACCAGTAATTTCCCCCCATCGCACCAATCACCCTCCCTGTGCACCATGTGTTTCCCCTCCCTCCCATTCCTGCAGCGCTCCCGACTTTCCTCCTCTCCTTCGTGCTGGCAGCTGCAAGCATGCAATAGGAACCTTCAGGATGGAGAGTGGGGGAAGGTTCCAGGAAAATATATTTCCTTCCTTTCCTGAATGAACACAATGTGTGATCGGTACTAATCACTCACTGTGTTCATTCCTAACTGAAGCATAGTAAACTGTGTTTATTTAGGGGTGGGGTTGAAGGGGCTTATTAGGTTGGCTGTATGGGGCCCCATGATTTCTAACAGCAGCCCTGACAAGACCCATAACATCACCCTCACTTAGGTGACACTTGCATAAACCAGGCGTAAGTTAATTATATTTTTCATTCTTCTTCCAAAATGTTTTAATTTTTTTTGTCTGTTTAGTGGCATGTTCATACTGGGGGGATCTAAAGAATTAACAGGCCATGCATTTTTGTGCAAATTCCACTTTAAAAGGCAAAATGTTAAATAATAGAGGTGTAAAACCCCTGTTAGTTTTTTTTTTTCAGCCATCTGTGTACTATTCGAGAGATTACCATTTACTTCCTGTCCTGTTGGGGGCCTTTCCCTCACTTCAGGTTCCTGTGACATTGTGAGATTTGCTCTCACTTCCTCTCAGGGTGACAACTTTGCATTTGAGACAGGTAGGGCTCTTTCACCCAGGCGGCAGTGTCTACCACCCAGGTGCATTAAAACTGAAGCTCCACCGCCTGTTTTTACCAAACTGTGACTGCTCGTGTGAAAGAGACTGTAGTGAAAATACTTTTACCCAATGAGGCTTTAGTCAGCAACCCAGAGGTTCTAACTCACTCTCTCCCGCTTTATCCAACAAACAAAACCGTTTTGGCTGAAGGCACCTTGTAAGAAGATCTCTTTTACATGTGTAGTTAAAAAGCAATTAGCCGCTTTACAGATGCCCTTTAACACGGCTAGTTTTACATGCTAGACTTACACTAAGATCCTAAGCAGAACCCGATTTACAGGGATAACAAGCCAATGACTTTGGTTGCATAGTTGGGCAGATGTGTATACAGGAATGGAATACATGGTGGAAGGAAATACACATTGTTGTATGGTGTATGCAGCACCAGTGGACAAAAATATTATCATTACACTCTGCTATAAACAGCCCGCCACTGTAAACTAAATTCTGAGCCGTGTCAACATTTCATAGCAGAATAATAATATAACATGTAAACATTTAGCAGGCTTGTACATTTAGTGATACTATGTATATAGTCAAAGTAAATAGGGATCTGGTGTTTACATACACAACCCGCACATGCAGCCATAATAGTTTTCTCTGCTGAGATGGGAATTTCACTTGTTTTTAGATAACAATTTACCAAACAGAGAAGGCAAAAACATGAGAGTAGAATGTTGTCAAAATGACTCAAATATTTTCAGTTAACTACTAAAAGGTATCACTTTGACACAATTTTATTTTCCTTCACTACCTTTGTAATTACTACTGGTTAAAGTGGTTGTAAACCCCGTAGACAATTTTTATTTTTTTTACTTACCTGCAAGACAAAGCTATAATGAGCTAGTATGACTGTGACCCCGCATGCTTGGCCAATCACAGCGCCGGCAGCGAGGAGAGCAATGATTGGCCACAGGCAGGATGCCTGTGGCCAATTATTGCTGAGGGTGTTTAGTACACGCCCCACACTATAAAAGGCCGCCAGCACGGCGGCCTAGTGTAGTGTGTTCCGGAGCAGGGAAAGAGAAGCATAGGCAGGGACAGTGACATTTTTTTTTCTTGCTTAACCTGGATTCCTTTAGTTTAGGGAAAGAGAAGGATAGGTAGGGAGAGTGTCAGTGTGTTTTACTGTGCTAAACCTTGTTTGTAGGGACAGGGAAGGACAGTGAGGGAAATTCTCCTTGTGCTATACTGTGCTAAAGCATTCCTCATCAACCATCTTTAAAAAAACATTTTTTATAGGGACAGAAAACTATAGGTAGGGAGAGTGTCAGTGTGTTTTACTGTGCTAATCCTTGTTTGTAGGGACAGGGAAGGACAGTGAGGGAAATTCTCCTTGTGCTATACTGTGCTAAAGCATTCATCATCAACCATCTTTAAAAAAACATTTTTTATAGGGACAGAAAACTATAGGTAGGGAGAGTGTCAGTGTGTTTTACTGTGCTAATCCTTGTTTGTAGGGACAGGGAAGGACAGTGAGGGAAATTCTCCTTGTGCTATACTGTGCTAAAGCATTCATCATCAACCATCTTTAAAAAAACATTTTTTATAGGGACAGAAAACTATAGGTAGGGAGAGTGTCAGTGTGTTTTACTGTGCTAATCCTTGTTTGTAGGGACAGGGAAGGACAGTGAGGGGAATTCTCCTTGTGCTATACTGTGCTAAAGCATTCCTCATCAACCATCTTTAAAAAAACATTTTTTATAGGGACAGAAATCTATAGGTAGGGAGAGTGTCAGTGTGTTTTACTGTGCTAATCCTTGTTTGTAGGGACAGGGAAGGACAGTGAGGGAAATTCTCCTTGTGCTATACTGTGCTAAAGCATTCATCATCAACCATCTTTAAAAAAACATTTTTTATAGGGACAGAAAACTATAGGTAGGGAGAGTGTCAGTGTGTTTTACTGTGCTAATCCTTGTTTGTAGGGACAGGGAAGGACAGTGAGGGAAATTCTCCTTGTGCTATACTGTGCTAAAGCATTCCTCATCAACCATCTTTGAAATCCTTGTTTTTTGGACAGTCAGGGAAATTGTCATTGTGCTATTCTGTGCGAAAGCAATCATCCTCAACCATATTTAGAAATCCTTAAGTAAAGGGACAGAGAAGGACACCTGAAGGTAGCCCTTATTGCTTTTTTCCCATCTCCCTGCAGGCCATCCATTAGAATGTCTGGAAGGCAAACAAGGAGAGGCAGACAGTCAGGAGGCAATAAAAGAGGGCAAGCAGGCTCTGTGTCTGGGGGCAACAGTGCTGGTCGTGGACGCGGTGCATTGTCATCAGCACATGGCCATGGGACACGCTTGTCCTTCTTTTCGGCAGCTGGACATGTTGAGCCACATCATGCCGAAGACTTGGTAGAGTGGATGACCAAGCCCTCCTCCTCCTCCTCATCCTCTCTCACCCAGGCTCAGGGTACTGGCAAAGCAGCTGCCAAAGCGTCCTCTTCCCTGGTATCAATGTCAGACTCATCATCAGTCACTCCTTCCCTAGACCCACCATGTCCTCCTCCTGAGGAGTCCCCCGAACTGTTTGAGCACAGTGTTGGGTACATGCTCCAGGAGGATGCCCAGCGTTTCGAAGGGTCTGATGATGAAACCCAGCTAGAGGAAGGCAGTAGCGTGAGAGCAGACAGAGGGGATGCTCAAGAAGGACACCAATCTGGCAGTCATGTTCCAGCAGCTGCAGCATACTGCCAGATTGGCTCCAGTGATGAGGAGGAAGGGGATGATGAGGTCACTGACTCCACGTGGGTGCCTAATAGGAGAGAGGAGGAGGAGGAGGATGAGGAGGAGGCACATCTCCAACGAGGCAGGATGCCCTTTGGTGGCCAGCGTAAGGGCAGTACACCGACGGAATCACACCGCAGAGCTCCGCCTGTGCAGGGCGCTGCCTCTGCCCGTCATTCAAAAAGTTCTTTGGTGTGGGCCTTTTTTGAGGCTAGTGCATCAGATCGCACAGCTGCTGTTTGCAACATATGTCTCAAGCGTATATCGCGTGGCCAAAACATCAGCCGCTTGGGTACCACATGCCTGACCAGACATATGTTGACCTGCCATGCAGCTCGTTGGCAAGCCTACCTCAAAGACCCACACCAAAGAACAAAGCGGACCTCTCCTTGCACCGCATCAGCTGGGATCTCCAACCCCACTATAACTTCAGTCCTCTCTGAAACATGCACTGAGAGGAATGAAGGTGTAGAATTAGGTGTGTCACAGCCAAGTACTTGCGGCCACTCTGCTAGCAGTACACCGACGTCCGATTCTAGCAGGCAAATTTCCCTGCCCCAGCTGCTGGACCGTCGAAAGAAGTTCACTCCCAGCCATCCACATGCCCAGCGGTTGAATGCTAGCTTGGCTAAATTGCTAGCGCTTCAACTGCTGCCTTTTCAGTTGGTAGACTCGGCCCCCTTCCGTGAGTTTGTGCAATGTGCGGTTCCTCAGTGGCAGGTTCCCAAACGCCACTTTTTCTCACGGAAGGCTATTCCGGCTCTCTACCGGCATGTGGAAGGCAATGTCTTGGCCTCGCTGGACAGGGCGGTCAGCGGTAAGGTGCATATTACCGCTGACTCATGGTCCAGCAGGCATGGACAGGGACGTTACCTTTCTTTCACGGCCCATTGGGTCACTCTTTTGGCAGCAGGGAAGGATGCAGGACAAGGTGCAGTAGTGTTGGAGGTTGTTCCACCGCCACGCCTCCAAAATGCTACTACTGGTTGTGACACACCTCTCTCCTCCACCCCCTCCTCTTCTTCTTCCTCCATGGCCTCTTCCTGTGGTTTGTCCTCGGAACCAGCGGTGCTCCGTAGGCGTTCAAGGGGCTACGCAAGTACGCAGGCAAAAAGATGCCATGCCGTGCTTGCGCTGGTGTGTTTGGGGGACAGAAGCCACACTGGGGCAGAGGTCCTGTCTGCTCTGCAGGGCCAGGCCGAGAGGTGGTTGACGCCACGCCAGCTTAAGCCAGGAATGGTGGTTTGCGACAATGGCACCAACCTCCTCTCCGCCCTCCGACAGGGACAACTGACCCATGTGCCCTGTGTGGCTCACGTCCTTAACCTGGTGGTGTAGCGGTTCTTGGGCAGGTACCCGGGCTTACAGGATGTCCTGAGGCAGGCCAGGAAAGTCTGTGTGCATTTCCGCAGATCTTATAATGCCAGTGCTCGCCTGGCTGAGCTGCAAAAGGAGTTGAACCTGCCCAAGAACCGCCTTATATGTGACATGCCCACCAGGTGGAACTCAACGTTGGCCATGCTGCAGCGGCTGCACACGCAGCAGAGGGCCATCAATGAGTACCTGTGCGACTACGGCACCAGGACAGGGTCAGGGGAGCTTGGGTTTTTTTCTCCACGCCAGTGGGGCATGATCAGGGATGCATGCACTGTCCTGGCACCATTTGAGGAGGCCACGAGGATGGTGAGCAGTGACAGTGCATGCATCAGTGACACTGTACCTCTTGTCCACCTGTTGGAGCACACGCTGCGTGGAATAATGGACAGGGCACTTGAGGCAGAACAGAGGCAGGAAGAGGAGGACTTCCTTGCCTCTCAAGGCCCCCTTTACCCAGACAGTGTTCCTTCTGTCCCACCCATCGCACAGGAAGAGGAGGAGGAGGAGGAGGAGGATTGTGTCAGCATGGAGGTGGAGGCTGGCACTCAGCATCATCAGCAGCAGTCTTTTAGGGATGATTTACAGTCCCAAGAAACCAGTGGACTTGTACGTGGCTGGGAGGAGGTGGCTGCGGATCATGTCGTCCTTAGTGACCCAGAGGACTCCGGACCGAATGCCTCAGCTAACCTACGCTGCATGGCCTCCCTGATCCTGCAAAGTCTGCGGAAGGATCCTCGTATTCTTCGGATCAAGGAGAGGGACCATTACTGGCTGGCCACTCTCCTTGATCCACGGTACAAGGGTAAGGTTGCGGACCTTATGTTACCGTCGCAGAGGGAGCAGAGCATGAGACAACTCCGGGAGGCCTTGCAGAAAGGTCTGTGCAACGTGTTCCCAGAGACTGGGAGGTTACAAACTCCTGGTCCTGGACAAAGAGTTGCTGAGGCTTCGGCCAGTCAAAGAAGGAGCGGTGGGGAAGGTGGCCGTCTGACCGATGCGTTCAGACAATTCTTTAGTCCGCAGGCCCAAAGTATGATCGGTTCCAGCAACCATCGCCAGCGTCTGATAAACATGGTGCAGGTTTATCTAGGGGCAAGGTCAGACTTGGACACCTTCCCCACCGAAAATCCTCTGGCTTACTGGGTCTTGAGGATGGATCACTGGCCAGAGCTTGCACAGTATGCAATTGAGCTACTGGCCTGTCCTGCATCCAGCGTTCTTTCGGAACGCACATTCAGTGCTGCTGGAGGATTTGTCACGGATCACAGGGTGCGCCTGTCCACCGACTCGGTTGATCGACTGACTTTCATCAAGATGAACCAGTCTTGGATCACCACCAGCTACCACACACCTGATGCTGATATAACAGACTAATTGATTTTAACATGTCACATCCCTTCAAGACTGATGCTGATGCTGAGTGCCTGTGCTGTTATGTTGACTGGCTATCCTCCTCCTCCTAGTCCTCAATGATACGATTGATGATGAAAGCTTGGAAGATCATTTTTGTTTATGGGTGCCGCCACCAGTGGCTAAGGCCCAATTTTTCAGCCCCTGTTTAACAGGGGCGTGTAATTACAATTTTTGAAGCAATACTTTGCAACAGGGCTCATTGCTGTGCTCCAAGTACAGTATCTGTGAGGGGTTGGAGTGTTGTGCCACCAGTGGCTAAGGCCCAATTTTTCAGCCCCTGTTTAACAGGGGCGTGTAATTACAATTTTTGAAGCAATACTTTGCAACAGGGCTCATTGCTGTGCTCCAAGTACAGTATCTGTGAGGGGTTGGAGTGTTGTGCCACCAGTGCCTAAGGCCCAATTTTTCAGCCCCTGTTTAACAGGGGCGTGTCATTACAATTTTTGAAGCAATACTTTGCAACAGGGCTCATTGCTGTGCTCCAAGTACAGTATCTGTGAGGGGTTGGAGTGTTGTGCCACCAGTGCCTAAGGCCCAATTTTTCAGCCCCTGTTTAACAGGGGCGTGTCATTACAATTTTTGAAGCAATACTTTGCAACAGGGCTCATTGCTGTGCTCCAAGTACAGTATCTGTGAGGGGTTGGAGTGTTGTGCCACCAGTGCCTAAGGCCCAATTTTTCAGCCCCTGTTTAACAGGGGCGTGTCATTACAATTTTTGAAGCAATACTTTGCAACAGGGCTCATTGCTGTGCTCCAAGTACAGTATCTGTGAGGGGTTGCAGTGTTGTGCCACCAGTGCCTAAGGCCCAATTTTTCATCCCCTGTTCAACAGGGGCATGTAATTACGATTCTTGATCTAATAATTCACAGCAGGGCCCATTGCTGCACCCACCAAGAGTAACTCTGAGGGCTTACAGTGTTGTGGCAACGACACCACCACCACCACCACGAAAGGCCCAATTTTTCAGCCCCTGTTCAAAAGGGGCATGTAATTACAATTCTTGATCTAATAATTCACAGCAGGGCCCATTGCTGCACCCACCAAGAGTAACTGTCAGGGCTTACAGTGTTGTGGCACCAGCACCACCATCAAAGGCCCAATTTTTACTACCACTGTTCAACAATTATATGTAATTACAATTCCTGATATAATAGTTGACAGCAGGGCGTTCCAGCACCAACCAAGAGTAACTGTGAGTGCTTACAGTGTTGTGCCAACACCAACAACTAAGGGGCCTATTTCTGCAGAGTATATACGGCAGGTCCCTACTTTCAAACATCCAACTTACAAACGACTCCTACTTGCAAACGCAAGAAGACAACAGGAAGTGAGAGGAAATCTACCCCTAGGAAGGAAAATTCTCTCCTGTAAGAATTAATATGGGAGAAAGGTGTCTCCTCTGTACTGATGCTTTATCAGCAATCCTTGTTTCAAGAAAAACACCACATTTCAAAAACAGTTGTCATTGGGACGGAAAGTGAGGTGAAATGTTCTGAACAGGGGCACAGACAGCAAAACAAATGTTACAGGGGTGATAACCCTTACCTATGTTTTCCAAAAAGTTTAAAAATAGATTTTTGGGCTGGAGCTACACTTAAACAATGTACCTGTTCAAAATTACAAACAGATTCTACATAAGAACAAACCTACAGTCCCTGTCTTGTATGCACCGCCTGTATACGGCTGTTCAGAGTATATAGGGCCTTTTTTATTTTGTGTGCGGTGTTCCCCTTAATATCCATACAAGACCCAAAGGGGCTGGTAATGGGCTGGGGTAGGGGGGGGGGTCATGGGGTAGCTATGCCATTTTTCTTAAAGATTTTCATCCATATTACCGGGACCAGACATTACATTAAAGCCGCAAGCAGTTTTAAATGGCTTTTTTTTCCTTTAGAAGTGTCATTTTGTGCAGGGACAGTTCTAAACACGGGAAACACGTGGCACTTCACAGGCATACTTTAGACACCCCCCAGGTACGATATTTAAAGGAATATTTGACTTTTTTTTTTTCACTTTATGCATCATTAAAATGACTGCTCCCGAAAAACGACCGTTTTTAAAACTTCTTTTTGCATTGATACATGTCCCCTGGTGCAGAACCCGGGTTCCCAAACCCTTTTTAGGACAATAACATGCATAATAGTCGTTATAATTAGCACTTTAGAATTCGAACGTTCGCATCCATTGTATTTAATAGGGTTCTAATGTTCGTACGAACTTTCGGTCCGTTCGCGGGTTCTGGTGCGAACCGAACCCGGGGGTGTTCGGCTCATCACTAGTGGTATTGCATTCTGACAGCAGGGAGTCTTCTCCGCCATCATAATACAATGATCAGTGTTGCTGGCTATAGCTGGCAGCACTGATCGTTCAGGAAAAACCCAACAGGCTGGTTGTACACAAGTTGATTGAAAAAATCGACCGTCAAGAACGCGGTGACGTACAACACTATGATGAGCCAAGAAAATAACGTTTAATGCTTCCGAGCATGCGTCGAATTGTTTCCAAGCATGCGTCGGAATTTTGCGCTTCGGAATTGCTACAGACGATATTGGAATTTTTTCCGTCTGAAAATTTGAGAACCAGCTCTCAAATTTTTGCTGGCGGAAATACCGTCAGGAAAAGTCAGATGGAGAATACACACGGTCGGAATTTCCAACCAAAAGCTCTGACTTTTCTTGTCGGAGTTTCTAATGCCTCGTACACACGGCCGAGAATCTCGTTGTTAAAAACATGTCGTTTTTTTCGACGAGATCCTTGGACAAGAAACTTGTCGCGGCCGAGTCTACACACGCTCATTTCAAAGAACCCGCGGTTCTTTGAATGGAGCGTACGCGGTGACGTCATCGAATACGACGAGCATGCGCTCTTCACATTCGATGCCGTCGCCGCCATCTTGGTTCACCCTACCTATGCCTAGGAAGCTACCGCGCATGCGTCAAAGTCATTTCGAGCATGCGCGGGCTTCCCGGCGAACAGGTAAGTGTACACACACACAATTTTCTCGTCGAGAAACAGGCTGACGAGAATCTCGACGAGAAAATAGAGAGCAGGTTCTCTATTTTCTCATCGAGATTCTTGGCGCTTTTCTTGACGAGAAACCATACACACGAACAAATTTCTCGGCAAGAAATCTCTGCCAGCAAGTTTCTTGCTGGTTTTTGCAGAGAAACTCGGTCGTGTGTACGAGGCTTAAGCAGTGTATTTGGACAGGTCCCCCTGTCTGACAACGCTGCTGGAAAGGAGACAGATTTGTGATTGACAGCTCTAGTATTTAGCAGCAGGGGCCGCTTTAGGGGAAACATTTTTTTTTAAATTATACAGCTTGTGGTGCTGTGTGTTTATTGGTGGCTGCTTTTTTTTTCATACACAGCCTGGCCGATGGATCACATAGTGCAGTTATATCAATGAGCAATCAGCAGTGTCAGGCTGCATTATACATGACACTGGTCCAACGGCACAGAGCATTCATTCATAAAAATTAAAGCTGATGTAATCCATCAGCCTGGCTGTGTATGTGTAAAGTAGCCGCTAACAGACACACAAAGCTGCATATCTGTCACTATTAATAATGAATGATGAGCACTGGTTGGTCTTTCATGATAGTAAAAGATCAGTCAGTCCTGAGGTTGTGTGTAACGTGCCTGTGTCAGGGTCAATAAATCAGGCAGAGACAGAAAATGCAGTTAAAACCACACCTTCAATGTGATAGTAAAAATAATCAGTAAAGTAGTCAAAAACAGAAGACAGGATTAGGAAGCAAAAATGAGTAATCAGACGAGCCGGGATCAGGAAGCCAGGAGTCAGTGTTTTTAGGAGCCAAAGATCAGGATTAGGAACCAGAAGATATGTCAGCCAGGCAAAATCATAACAGGAACACAGCAGAGCGCATTAAGGAGCGCTTGTGGAAGCCTCCTGTACGTTTGACTCCGAACTTTGAAACTGCCTTGCTCATTCCCTCTGTGCCTTCGCCTGGTTAACATCTCCAGTTTGTCTCTGCTGCACATCTCTGAGTGATCTTTTACTTTCATGACTGAACAAGCAATGCTGCTTGTTCATTCATAATTGTAATAGCACTGAAAAAGTGGCCATGGCTTTGTGCTGGCTATGCCCCTCCCCCTCCCAGAGGAACACCCATAATGTGGGCTTCAAAAGGGGGTGGAGCTACAGAGACCATTATGTCTTGTTCACATGTGCTTTGTACAAAAAACTTGTGTTCCCAATCACTTATGTACTAGGAAATTCAATTACCTGTCACAAGTTAGCCTGCAGGTTTCCTGCCTGTGTATTATTACCTCCTTGCTGCAGTGTTCCTCCTAGTCCTCTGATTTCTTCACATTTATTGTATGGCTCTATGCTCATCTATGGGAATCGCCTGCTACTCTGTGGGTTTTTATTTCCTTCCCTTCCATCACTTAGTGGACTGCCTCCCAGTTTGCTTTCCTGTATATACATGTGCTCAGTCCAGCCTGCGTTGCCTGAGCAACTTCACAGTTCTCTGAGCTCCTGTTTGCTACTACTCATGTAGTCTGTGTCTGACTACCTGTGTACCGATCCTGGCTTCGTCTACAGTCTGTGATTGTTTGCTACCCATCCTAACCTCGGCTTGTCTCTTGGATTTCCTTATGTCTCTTGCTGCTTATACTCTGCACATGCGTGTGGTCTCCGCATCCTCAGCTGGGCATACCGAGGGGCTGCAACCTGGTTCCAGCAAGCTGCAAGTCCATCCCCACCAGGGGCCCTGGTGAAGAAGTAGGCTGGGACTTAGACTCGGGGGAACCCCAAGCTGGCGATCCACAAGGGCTCACTACCACAGATGCAAAATATTATCTAAACTACAGAATTTTGTCTAATGCGCTTTATTACTTGTTTATTACTGACACATTACCTTTTTCACAACCAGCAGTATAAATATTCTCATCTGAAAATCTAGTAAGTGTATGAGTCCCTGTGCAAACCTCCGGACACCTATACCACAGCACATATTCAGACTCAAGAGCTTAAGCATAGAGACCTCAGAAAGAGAGTCCTTCATATACACTATACTACCAAAAGTATTGGGACACCTGCCTTTTACGCACATGAACTTTAATGGCATCCTAGTCTTAGTCCGTAGGGTTCAATGTTTAGTTGGCTCACCCTTTGAAGCTATAACAGCTTAAACTCTTCTGGGAAGGCTGTCCAAAAGGTTTAGGAGTGTGTCTATGGGAATGTTTGACCATTCTTCCAGAAGCACATTTGTGAGGTCAGGCACTGATGTGGACGAGAAGGCCTGGCTCGCAGTCTCCACTCTAATTCATCCCAAAGGTGTTCTATTGGGTTGAGGTCAGGACTCTGTGCAGGCCAATCACGATCCTCCACCCCAAACTTGCGTATAGACACACTTGCTTTGTGCACTGGTACAAATCATTTGGTGGAGGGGGGATTATAGTGTGGGGTGGTTTTTCAGGGGTTGGGCTTGGCCTCTTAATTCCAGTGAAGGGAACTCTTAAGGCATCAGCATACCAAGACATTTTGGACAATTTCATGCTCCCAACTTTGTGGGAACAGTTTGGGGATGGCCATTTTTTTTTTCCAACATGACTGCGCATGAGGCTCTGATGACGCTTCCAAGGAGGAGGGAAATGCATAAGGCTGGCGGGAACTTCCGGTGACATCACGTCCGGCACATTTGGAGCGCAAACTATGGACACTGTGTTCCAAAGCGGCTTTTACATGCTTTTATTCAAAAACAGATCTTGTAAGTGTTCAATTTGTTTTTAAACAATTTTTTTATTAAAATGAAATCACTCTATGGATGTGTCCTGGTTCTCCTTTTATAATAACACACATGAGAGACCTGTTAATCCTGGTGGAGCACAAGAAAGAGGAGTGAACCATTCATCTCAGAAATCTGAGGACTGTCAGTTCTCCTCACAAGCGGTGTATTCACTGAAAGCTGGTGAGTGAGGGCACATGAGGAGGAGAGCACAGGTCTTTATGTTCACCACTGGCACAAGAAAATAAATAAAAGCACTTTAGGAATTACAACTTATCTCTTTATAAGCCCTGGTTCACACTGGTGCGATTTGACATGCGATTTGACATGTCAAATCGCATGTCAAATCGGCGATATTTGACGCAAATTGCGGGCAATGGATGGCACCGTCCTAATCGGTGCGACGCTGCATCTGCGGCGCTGCACCGATGATAAAAAGTAGTTTCTGTACTACTTTTTGCGATTTCAGGCCGCGATTTACATTGACATCTGTGCAGAAACCTGCACAGATGTCCCTGTAATCGCGGCCGAAATCGGGACTGACAGGCAAGAGTGAAATCGTGCGAGTTCAGCTTAACTCGCACGGCTTCACTCCCGCAGCCCCAGTGTGAACCTGGGCTTAGCCCTGGTTCACACTGGTGTGATTTGACATGTCAAATCGCATGTCAAATCGGCGATATTTGCCGAAATTGCGGGCAATGGCACCGTCCTAATCGGTGCGACGCCGCATCTGCGGCGCTGCACCGATTTCAAAAAGTAGTTTCTGTACTACTTTTTGCGATCGAAATCGGGACTGACAGGCAGGAGTGAAATCATGCGAGTTCAGCTGAACTCGCACGGCTTCACTCCCGCAGCCCCAGTGTGAACCTGGGCTAATACAGATTTTTTCACTATTGATTTTTTTATTTGTGATAGAGATTTCAATTTATTTGAAGTGATAATTAGTACGATTGTAAAAGTTTTTTGATTAGACAGCGCTTTGGACTATATATCACAATTGAACAGGTGTACTTAAAATGTCCGGTGAGTATATGTGCATAGAGTTCAGCTTTAACTTGCTGAGCTCAGTGGATCACCAATTGTGATGTCTTTGGCATAATGTTAATTCTAGTACATACACAATTTGTCATTCCCTCCACATTCATCTCCTGTACATACTGCCCACTGTCCTACCCTCCATACTCCTCTCCTTTACACAGTGCCCACTCTCATACCCTCCACACTTCTCTCCTATACATAGTGCCCCCTGTCATACCCCCCACAATCCTCTCCTGTACATACTGCCCACTGTCATACCCTTCACACTCCTCTCCTTTACATACTGCCCACTGTCTTACCCTCCACACTCCTCTCCTGTTCATACTGCCCACTGACTTACCCTCCTCACTCCTCTCATGTTCATACTGCCCACTGTCTTACCCTCCACACTCGTCTCCTGTACATACTGCTCACTGTCTTACTCTCCACACTTGTCTCCTGTACATACTGCCTACTGTCATACCCTTCACACTCCTCTCCTGTATATACCGCCCACTGTCTTACCCTTCACACTCGTCTCCTGTACATACTGCCCACTGTCATACCCTCCAAACTCCTCCCCTGTACATACTGCCCACTGTCATACCCTTCACACTCCTCTCCTGTACATACTGCCCACTTTCATAAACTCCTCTACTGTACATAGTGCCGGCTGTCATACCCTCCACACTCCTCTCCTGTGCATACTGCCCACTATCATACTGTCCACACTACTCTCCTGTACATACCACCCACTGTGATACCCAGGGCTGTCTTAATAGCATCATGTGCCCCTGGGCAAAGTAATGCTCTGGGGCCCCTACAATGGAGACAGTGCAGGTAAACAGACATCAAGTAGGTAGGGGGCAGACAAGCAGAGCTTTCCCTTTTGGGTGGAGCTCCGCATTAACTACATGAACAATCATTCCGTACAGCAAAGAAACTGTGGGAAAATACTACATACATACAGTAAAGTAACAAAGCTGTCCAGTGCATATAATATTTCTGCTAGATCGTTGCCTCCCCAGCACTATGGCCCTTCTACACTGTAGATATCCCCCCCAGCACTCTGACCCCTCTACACCCCAGATATCTCCCCAGCACTCTGACCCCTCTACACCCTAGATATTCCCCCCAGCACTCTGATCCCTCAACACCCCAGATATCCCCCCAGCACTCTGATCCCTCTACACCATAGATATCCCCCCAGCATTCTGACCCCTCTACACTCCAGATATCCCCCAGCACTCTACACCCTAGATATCTCCCCAGCACTCTGGCCCCTCTACACCCCAGATATCCCCCCAGCACTCTGACCCCTCTACACCCTAGATATCCCCCCAGCACTCTGACCCCTCTACACCCTAGATATCCCCCCAGCATTCTGACCCCTCTACACCCCAGATATCCCCCCAGCACTCTACACCCTAGATATCCCCCCAGCACTCTGACCCCTCTACACCCCAGATATCCCCCCAGCACTCTGACCCCTCTACACCCTAGATATTCCCCTAGCACTTTGACCCCTCTACACCCTAGGAATCCCCCCAGCACTCTGACCCCTCCACACCCCAGATACCCCCCAGCACTCTGACCCATCTACACCCCAGATATCCCCCAGCACTCTGACCCCTCTACACCCCAGCACTCAGACCCCTCTACATCCCAGATATCCCCCCAGCACTCTGACCATTCTACACACCAGATATCCCCCCATCACTCTCACCCCTCTACACCCCAGATATCCCCCCAGCACTCTGACCCCTCTACACTCTAGGTATCCCCCCAGCACTCTGACCCCTCCACACCCCAGATATCCCCCCAGCACTCTGACCCCTCTACACGCTAGATATCTCCCCAGCACTCTGGCCCCTCTACACCCCTGATATCCCACCAGCACTCTGACCCCTCTACACCCCAGATATCCCCCCAGCACTCTGACCCCTCTACACCCTAGATATCTCCCTAGAACTCTGACCCCTCTACACCCTAGGAATCCCCCCAGCACTCTGACCCCTCCACACCCCAGATATCCCCCCAGCACTCTGACCCCAATACACCCCAGATATCCCCCAGCACTCTGACCCCTCTACACCCCAGCACTCTGACCCCTCTACATCCCAGATATCCCCCCAACACTCTGACCCCTCTACACACCAGATATCCCCCCAGCACTCTGACCCCTCTACACTCTAGATATCCTCCCAGCACTCTGACCCCTCTACACCCCAGTCATCCCCCCCCAGCACTGTAAACATATATCATAAGATACCCCTTGTATTATGACCCCACTACATCCCTGATACCCCCTACACTGTAGCCTCTCTACATCCCTGATACCCCCTACACTGTGGCCTCTCTACATCCCTGATACCTTTAGCACTATAGCCACCCAAGCTACCCCAAGCATTGCTACCCCCTATACACCCCAGATCCCCCCTCAGTATTGTTTCCCCCCATACACCCTTGATATCCCCCAGCACCATTATTCCATCCATGTAGTACCCCCTTTTCCAGTGGAGATATAGTGCATGTAAACTTTTGGCTCTGTGCCCACCTCCAGCACTGCCTTCACCTATACCAATCAAGCAGGCAGAAGGAGGGGCGCAGGAGGGAGGGAGGAGGGGAATTCCAAGTCTTTTGGTGCAAACAGTGCTGGACAGCTGGGCTCACTATGACACCATCCACAATGCTACTTCCGCAAGTGGGTTCTCAGTGCTGCCGACTCAGCAGCTCCCACTCCAGCTCCTACCCCGTGGCCTCCGAGTCCTGAGCATTCAAGCTGCATGGGGCAGGGTCAGAGCATCACTGGTGCTTCGGCCCTGCCCCTCCCTGCTGGCTGTGAAATAATAGGTATCGTTCTGCACAGCACGGCACACTACTGACAGCCTGCCTCCCCTGTGTATCCATCACTCTGAGTGCCATCATGGGGCCCCCAATTTATGGGCAGTGTGGGCTCAAGGACCAGCTGCTTTGGGGAAAGTGCAGGGGCCCCCCATGCAGCTGGGGCCCCTGGGCTGTGCCCAGGTGTGCCCACTCATTAAAGCGGAGTTCCACCCAATTTTTTTACTTTTTTTTATTCCACTCCTCACCCCCTTACATGCCACATTTGGCATGTAATTTTTTTTGGGGGGGAGTGGGGGCTTCAGTAGGAGTGGGACTTCCTGTCCCACTTCCTCCTTCCGCCCTGGAGCCGCCTAGGCGATACGTCATATCGCCTTGTGGCGGCTCCTCCCTGTAGGCGATCACCTGGGACGTGACAGGTCCCAGGCGATCGCCTGTCCACTCACAGAGCGCTGCGCCATTCGCGCATGCGCAGTGAGTGCCCGGCCGTGAAGCCGAAAGCTGTCACGGCCGGGTGCTCACACTGTGAATGGACGCGCCGGCGGAGGAGGGGGGAGAGGAGCGGAGCTCCAGGCGGCGCGTCGCTGGACAGTGGAGCAGGTAAGTGTATGTTTATTAAAAGCCAGCAGCTACACTTTTTGTAGCTGCTGACTTTTAATAAACATAAAAAAAGGGTGGAACTCCGCTTTAAGACAGCCCTGGTGATACCCTCCACACTCCTCTCCTGTACATACTGCCCACTGTCATATCATCCACACTCCTCTCCTGTACATACTGCCCCATCATACCCTCCACACTCCTCTCCTGTACATACTGCTAACTGTCATACCCTCCACATTCATCTCCTGTACATTTCACCCACTGTGATACCCTCCACACTCCTCTCCTTTACATACTGCCCACTGTCATATCCTCCACACATATCTCCTGTACATACTGCCCCATCATACCCTCCACTAGGGATGAGCTTCGTGTTCGAGTCGAACATACGTTCGACTCGAACATCGGCTGTTCGATCGTTCGACGAAGATCGAACGATTTGGGCCGTTTGCGCCAAATTCGAGTGACGCGAACGGCCCACAATGCACTACGCCATCGCAGTGTCATCCAGGCGCTGTGATTGGCCAAGCATGCACTGTGACCCCGCATGCTTGGCCAATCACAGCGCCGGCAGCGAGGAGAGCAATGATTGGCCACAGGCAGGATGCCTGTGGCCAATTATTGCTGAGGGGGTTTAGTACACGCCCCACACTATAAAAGGCCGCCAGCGCGGCGGCCTTGTGTAGTGTGTTCCGGAGCAGGGAAAGAGAAGCATAGGCAGGGACAGTGTCATTATTTTTCCTTTACTAATCCTGGATTCCTTGTGTTTAGGGACAAATAAGGATAGGTAGGGAGAGTGTCAGTGACAGTGTGCTATTCTGTGCTAATCCTTGTTTGTAGGGACAGAGAGGTACAGTGAGGGAAAGTGTCAGTGTGCTATTCTGTTCTAAACCAATCTTGCTGAACCATATTTTCAATCCTTGAGTTTAGGGACAGAGAGGTACAGTGAGGGAAAGTGTCAGTGTGCTATTCTGTGCTAAATCTTGTTTGTAGGGAGGGACAGAGTAGGACAGTGAGGGAAAGTGTCAGTGTGCTATTCTGTTCTAAACCAATTTTGCTGTTCCATATTTCAAATCCTTGAGTTTAGGGACAGAGAAGGATAGGCAGGGGACAGTGTCAGTGTCATTGTTGCTAAGCCTCCTGCACAGTATACACCTGAAGGTAGCCCTTATTGCTCTTTTTCCCATATCCCTGCAGGCCATCCATTAAAATGTCTGGAAGGCAAACAAGGAGAGGCAGACAGTCAGGAGGCAAAAAAAGAGGGCAAGCAGGCTCTGTGTCTGGGGGCAACAGTGCTGGTCGTGGACGCGGTGCATTGTCATCAGCACATGGCCATGGGACACGCTTGTCCTTCTTTTCGGCAGCTGGACATGTTGAGCCACATCATGCCGAAGACTTGGTAGAGTGGATGACCAAGCCCACCTCATCCTCCTCATCCTCTCTCACCCAGGCTCAGGGTACTGGCAAAGCAGCTGCCAAAGCGTCCTCTTCTCTGGTATCATTATCTTCATTAGTCAATCCTTCCCTAGACCCACCATGTCCTCCTCCTGAGGAGTCCCCCGAACTGTTTGAGCACAGTGTTGGGTACATGCTCCAGGAGGATGCCCAGCGTTTCGAAGGATCTGATGATGATACCCAGCTACAGGAAGGCAGCAGCGTGAGAGCAGAGAGAGGGGATGCTCAAGAAGGACACCAATCTGGCAGTCATGCTCCAGCAGCTGCAGCATACTGCCAGATTGGCTCCAGTGATGAGGAGGGAGGGGATGATGAGGTCACTGACTCCACGTGGGTGCCTAATAGGAGAGAGGATGAGGAGGAGGCACATCTCCAACAAGGCAGGATGCCCTTGAGTGGCCAGCGTATGGGCAGCACACCGACGGAATCACACCGCAGAGCTCTGCCTGTGCAGGGCGCTGCCTCTGCCCGTCATTCAAAAAGTTCTTTGGTGTGGGCCTTTTTTGAGGCGAGTGCATCAGATCGCACAGCTGCTGTTTGCAACATATGTCTCAAGCGTATATCACGTGGCCAAAACATCAGCCGCTTGGGCACCACATGCTTGATCAGACATATGTTGACCTGCCATGCAGCTCGTTGGCAAGCCTACCTTAAAGACCCACACCAAAGAACAAAGCTGACCTCTTCTTGCACCGCATCAGCTGGGATCTCCAACCCCACTATACCTTCACTCCTCTCTGAAACCTGCTCTGAGAGGAATGAAGGTGTAGAATTAGGTGTGTCACAGGCAAGTACTTGCGGGCACTCTGCTAGCAGTACACCAACGTCCGATTCTAGCAGGCAAATTTCCCTGCCCCAGCTGCTGGACCGTCGAAAGAAGTTCACTCCCAGCCATCCACATGCCCAGCGGTTGAATGCTAGCTTGGCTAAATTGCTAGCGCTTCAACTGCTGCCTTTTCAGTTGGTAGACTCGGCCCCCTTCCGTGAGTTTGTGCAATGTGCGGTTCCTCAGTGGCAGGTTCCCAAACGCCACTTTTTCGCACGGAAGGCTCTCTACAGGCATGTGGAAGGCAATGTCTTGGCCTCCCTGGACAGGGCGGTCAGCGGTAAGTAGGGATGAGCTCGGTGTTCGAGTCGAACATACGTTCGACTCGAACATCGGCTGTTCGATCGTTCGACGAAGATCGAACGATTTGGGCCGTTCGCGCCTAATTCGAGTGACGCGAACGGCCCACAATGCACTACGCCATCGCAGTGTCATCCAGGCGCTGTGATTGGCCAAGCATGCACTGTGACCCCGCATGCTTGGCCAATCACAGCGCCGGCAGCGAGGAGAGCAATGATTGGCCACAGGCAGGATGCCTGTGGCCAATTATTGCTGAGGGTGTTTAGTACACGCCCCACACTATAAAAGGCCGCCAGCACGGCGGCCTAGTGTAGTGTGTTCCGGAGCAGGGAAAGAGAAGCATAGGCAGGGACAGTGACATTTTTTTTCTTGCTTAACCTGGATTCCTTTAGTTTAGGGAAAGAGAAGGATAGGTAGGGAGAGTGTCAGTGTGTTTTACTGTACGAATCCTTGTTTCTAGGGACAGGGAAGGACAGTGAGGGAAATTCTCCTTGTGCTATAGTGTGCTAAAGCATTGATCATCAACCATCTTTAAAAAATCATTTTTTCTAGGGACAGAAAACTATAGGTAGGGAGAGTGTCAGTGTGTTTTACTGTGATAATCCTTGTTTCTAGGGACAGGGAAGGACAGTGAGGGAAATTCTCCTTGTGCTATAGTGTGCTAAAGCATTGATCATCAACCATCTTTAAAAAAACATTTTTTCTAGGGACAGAAAACTATACGTAGGAAGAGTGTCAGTTTCTTTCACTGTGATAATCCTTGTTTCTAGGGACAGGGAAGGACAGTGAGGGAAATTCTCCATGTGCTATAGTGTGCTAAAGCATTGATCATCAACCATCTTTAAAAAAACATTTTTTCTAGGGACAGAAAACTATAGGTAGGAAGAGTGTCAGTTTCTTTCACTGTGATAATCCTTGTTTCTAGGGACAGGGAAGGACAGTGAGGGAAATTCTCCTTGTGCTATAGTGTGCTAAAGCATTGATCATCAACCGTCTTTAAAAAAACATTTTTTCTAGGGACAGAAAACTATAGGTAGGAAGAGTGTCAGTTTCTTTCACTGTGATAATCCTTGTTTCTAGGGACAGGGAAGGACAGTGAGGGAAATTCTCCTTGTGCTATAGTGTGCTAAAGCATTGATCATCAACCATCTTTAAAAAAACATTTTTTCTAGGGACAGAAAACTATAGGTAGGAAGAGTGTCAGTTTCTTTCACTGTGATAATCCTTGTTTCTAGGGACAGGGAAGGACAGTGAGGGAAATTCTCCTTGTGCTATAGTGTGCTAAAGCATTGATCATCAATCAGCTTTAAAAAAACATTTTTTCTAGGGACAGAAAACTATAGGTAGGAAGAGTGTCAGTTTCTTTCACTGTGATAATCCTTGTTTCTAGGGACAGGGAAGGACAGTGAGGGAAATTCTCCTTGTGCTATAGTGTGCTAAAGCATTGATCATCAACCGTCTTTAAAAAAACATTTTTTCTAGGGACAGAAAACTATAGGTAGGAAGAGTGTCAGTTTCTTTCACTGTGATAATCCTTGTTTCTAGGGACAGGGAAGGACAGTGAGGGAAATTCTCCTTGTGCTATAGTGTGCTAAAGCATTGATCATCAAGCGTCTTTAAAAAAACATTTTTTCTAGGGACAGAAAACTATAGGTAGGAAGAGTGTCAGTTTCTTTCACTGTGATAATCCTTGTTTCTAGGGACAGGGAAGGACAGTGAGGGAAATTCTCCTTGTGCTATAGTGTGCTAAAGCATTGATCATCAAGCGTCTTTAAAAAAACATTTTTTCTAGGGACAGAAAACTATAGGTAGGAAGAGTGTCAGTTTCTTTCACTGTGATAATCCTTGTTTCTAGGGACAGGGAAGGACAGTGAGGGAAATTCTCCTTGTGCTATAGTGTGCTAAAGCATTGATCATCAATCAGCTTTAAAAAAACATTTTTTCTAGGGACAGAAAACTATAGGTAGGAAGAGTGTCAGTTTCTTTCACTGTGATAATCCTTGTTTCTAGGGACAGGGAAGGACAGTGAGGGAAATTCTCCTTGTGCTATAGTGTGCTTAAGCATTGATCATCAACCGTCTTTAAAAAAAAAAAATTCTAGGGACAGAAAACTATAGGTAGGAAGAGTGTCAGTTTCTTTCACTGTGATAATCCTTGTTTCTAGGGACAGGGAAGGACAGTGAGGGAAATTCTCCTTGTGCTATAGTGTGCTAAAGCATTGATCATCAACCGTCTTTAAAAAAACATTTTTTCTAGGGACAGAAAACTATAGGTAGGAAGAGTGTCAGTTTCTTTCACTGTGATAATCCTTGTTTCTAGGGACAGGGAAGGACAGTGAGGGAAATTCTCCTTGTGCTATAGTGTGCTAAAGCATTGATCATCAACCGTCTTTAAAAAAACATTTTTTCTAGGGACAGAAAACTATAGGTAGGAAGAGTGTCAGTTTCTTTCACTGTGATAATCCTTGTTTCTAGGGACAGGGAAGGACAGTGAGGGAAATTCTACTTGTGCTATAGTGTGCTAAAGCATTGATCATCAATCAGCTTTAAAAAAACATTTTTTCTAGGGACAGAAAACTATAGGTAGGAAGAGTGTCAGTTTCTTTCACTGTGATAATCCTTGTTTCTAGGGACAGGGAAGGACAGTGAGGGAAATTCTCCTTGTGCTATACTGTGCTAAAGCATTCCTCATCAACCATCTTTGAAATCCTTGTTTTTTGGACAGTCAGGGAAATTGTCGTTGTGCTATTCTGTGCGAAAGCAATCATCCTCAACCATATTTAGAAATCCTTAAGTAAAGGGACAGAGAAGGACACCTGAAGGTAGCCCTTATTGCTTTTTTCCCATCTCCCTGCAGGCCATCTATTAGAATGTCTGGAAGGCAAACAAGGAGAGGCAGACAGTCAGGAGGCAATAAAAGAGGGCAAGCAGGCTCTGTGTCTGGGGGCAACAGTGCTGGTCGTGGACGCGGTGCATTGTCATCAGCACATGGCCATGGGACACGCTTGTCCTTCTTTTCGGCAGCTGGACATGTTGAGCCACATCATGCCGAAGACTTGGTAGAGTGGATGACCAAGCCCTCCTCCTCCTCCTCATCCTCTCTCACCCAGGCTCAGGGTACTGGCAAAGCAGCTGCCAAAGCGTCCTCTTCCCTGGTATCAATGTCAGACTCATCATCAGTCACTCCTTCCCTAGACCCACCATGTCCTCCTCCTGAGGAGTCCCCCGAACTGTTTGAGCACAGTGTTGGGTACATGCTCCAGGAGGATGCCCAGCGTTTCGAAGGGTCTGATGATGAAACCCAGCTAGAGGAAGGCAGTAGCGTGAGAGCAGACAGAGGGGATGCTCAAGAAGGACACCAATCTGGCAGTCATGTTCCAGCAGCTGCAGCATACTGCCAGATTGGCTCCAGTGATGAGGAGGGAGGGGATGATGAGGTCACTGACTCCACGTGGGTGCCTAATAGGAGAGAGGAGGAGGAGGAGGATGAGGAGGAGGCACATCTCCAACGAGGCAGGATGCCCTTTGGTGGCCAGCGTAAGGGCAGTACACCGACGGAATCACACCGCAGAGCTCCGCCTGTGCAGGGCGCTGCCTCTGCCCGTCATTCAAAAAGTTCTTTGGTGTGGGCCTTTTTTGAGGCTAGTGCATCAGATCGCACAGCTGCTGTTTGCAACATATGTCTCAAGCGTATATCGCGTGGCCAAAACATCAGCCGCTTGGGTACCACATGCCTGACCAGACATATGTTGACCTGCCATGCAGCTCGTTGGCAAGCCTACCTCAAAGACCCACACCAAAGAACAAAGCGGACCTCTCCTTGCACCGCATCAGCTGGGATCTCCAACCCCACTATAACTTCAGTCCTGTCTGAAACATGCACTGAGAGGAATGAAGGTGTAGAATTAGGTGTGTCACAGCCAAGTAGTTGCGGCCACTCTGCTAGCAGTACACCGACGTCCGATTCTAGCAGGCAAATTTCCCTGCCCCAGCTGCTGGACCGTCGAAAGAAGTTCACTCCCAGCCATCCACATGCCCAGCGGTTGAATGCTAGCTTGGCTAAATTGCTAGCGCTTCAACTGCTGCCTTTTCAGTTGGTAGACTCGGCCCCCTTCCGTGAGTTTGTGCAATGTGCGGTTCCTCAGTGGCAGGTTCCCAAACGCCACTTTTTCTCACGGAAGGCTATTCCGGCTCTCTACCGGCATGTGGAAGGCAATGTCTTGGCCTCGCTGGACAGGGTGGTCAGCGGTAAGGTGCATATTACCGCTGACTCATGGTCCAGCAGGCATGGACAGGGACGTTACCTTTCTTTCACGGCCCATTGGGTCACTCTTTTGGCAGCTGGGAAGGATGCAGGACAAGGTGCAGTAGTGTTGGAGGTTGTTCCACCGCCACGCCTCCAAAATGCTACTACTGGTTGTGACACACCTCTCTCCTCCACCCCCTCCTCTTCTTCTTCCTCCATGGCCTCTTCCTGTGGTTTGTCCTCTGAACCAGCGGTGCTCCGTAGCCGTTCAAGGGGCTACGCAAGTACGCAGGCAAAAAGATGCCATGCCGTGCTTGCGCTGGTGTGTTTGGGGGACAGAAGCCACACTGGGGCAGAGGTCCTGTCTGCTCTGCAGGGCCAGGCCGAGAGGTGGTTGACGCCACGCCAGCTTAAGCCAGGAATGGTGGTTTGCGACAATGGCACCAACCTCCTCTCCGCCCTCCGACAGGGACAACTGACCCATGTGCCCTGTGTGGCTCACGTCCTTAACCTGGTGGTGCAGCGGTTCTTGGGCAGGTACCCGGGCTTACAGGATGTCCTGAGGCAGGCCAGGAAAGTCTGTGTGCATTTCCGCAGATCTTATAATGCCAGTGCTCGCCTGGCTGAGCTGCAAAAGGAGTTGAACCTGTCCAAGAACCGCCTTATATGTGCCATGCCCACCAGGTGGAACTCAACGTTGGCCATGCTGCAGCGGCTGCACACGCAGCAGAGGGCCATCAATGAGTACCTGTGCGACTACGGCACCAGGACAGGGTCAGGGGAGCTTGGTTTTTTTTCTCCACGCCAGTGGGGCATGATCAGGGATGCATGCACTGTCCTGGCACCATTTGAGGAGGCCACGAGGATGGTGAGCAGTGACAGTGCATGCATCAGTGATACTGTACCTCTTGTCCACCTGTTGGAGCACACGCTGCGTGGAATAATGGACAGGGCACTTGAGGCAGAACAGAGGCAGGAAGAGGAGGACTTCCTTGCCTCTCAAGGCCCCCTTTACCCAGACAGTGTTCCTTCTGTCCCACCCATCGCACAGGAAGAGGAGGAGGAGGAGGAGGAGGAGGAGGATTGTGTCAGCATGGAGGTGGAGGCTGGCACTCAGCATCATCAGCAGCAGTCTTTTAGGGATGATTTACAGTCCCAAGAAACCAGTGGACTTGTACGTGGCTGGGAGGAGGTGGCTGCGGATCATGTCGTCCTTAGTGACCCAGAGGACTCCGGACCGAATGCCTCAGCAAACCTACGCTGCATGACCTCCCTGATCCTGCAAAGTCTGCGGAAGGATCCTCGTATTCTTTGGATCAAGGAGAGGGACCATTACTGGCTGGCCACTCTCCTTGATCCACGGTACAAGGGTAAGGTTGCGGACCTTATGTTACCGTCGCAGAGGGAGCAGAGGATGAGACAACTCCGGGAGGCCTTGCAGAAAGGTCTGTGCAACGCGTTCCCAGAGACTGGGAGGTTACAAACTCCTGGTCCTGGACAACGAGTTGCTGAGGCTTCGGCCAGTCAAAGAAGGAGCGGTGGGGAAGGTGGCCGTCTGACCGATGCGTTCAGACAATTCTTTAGTCCGCAGCCCCAAAGTATGATCGGTTCCAGCAACCATCGCCAGCGTCTGATAAACATGGTGCAGGAATATCTAGGGGCAAGGTCAGACTTGGACACCTTCCCCACCGAAAATCCTCTGGCTTACTGGGTCTTGAGGATGGATCACTGGCCAGAGCTTGCACAGTATGCAATTGAGCTACTGGCCTGTCCTGCATCCAGCGTTCTTTCGGAACGCACATTCAGTGCTGCTGGAGGATTTGTCACGGATCACAGGGTGCGCCTGTCCACCGACTGACTTTCATCAAGATGAACCAGTCTTGGATCACCACCAGCTACCACACACCTGATGCTGATATAACAGACTAATTGATTTTAACATGTCACATCCCTTCAAGACTGATGCTGATGCTGAGTGCCTGTGCTGTTATGTTGACTGGCTATCCTCCTCCTCCGAGTCCTCAATGATACGATTGATGATGATAGCTTGGAAGATCATTTTTGTTTATGGGTGCCGCCACCAGTGGCTAAGGCCCAATTTTTCAGCCCCTGTTTTACAGGGGCGTGTAATTACAATTTTGTTAGCAATAATTTGCCATAGGGCTCATTGCTGTGCTCCAAGTACAGTATCTGTGAGGGGTTGGAGTGTTGTGCCACCAGTGCCTAAGGCCCAATTTTTCAGCCCCTGTTTAACAGGGGCGTGTCATTACAATTTTTGAAGCAATACTTTGCAACAGGGCTCATTGCTGTGCTCCAAGTACAGTATCTGTGAGGGGTTGTAGTGTTGTGCCACCAGTGCCTAAGGCCAAATTTTTCAGCCCCTGTTCAACAGGGGCATGTAATTACAATTCTTGATCTAATAATTCACAGCAGGGCCCATTGCTGCACCCACCAAGAGTAACTTTGAGGGCTTACAGTGTTGTGGCAACGCCACCACCACCACCACCACGAAAGGCCCAATTTTTCAGCCCCTGTTCAAAAGGGGCATGTAATTACAATTCTTGATCTAATAATTCACAGCAGGGCCCATTCCTGCACCCACCAAGAGTAACTCTGAGGGCTTACAGTGTTGTGGCAACACCACCACCACCACCACCACCACGAAAGGCCCAATTTTTCAGCCCCTGTTCAACAGGGGCATGCAATTACAATTCTTGATCTAATAATTCACAGCAGGGCCCATTGCTGCACCCACCAAGAGTAACTGTCAGGGCTTACAGTGTTGTGGCACCAGCACCACCATCAAAGGCCCAATTTTTACTACCACTGTTCAACAATTATATGTAATTAAAATTCCTGATATAATAGTTGACAGCAGGGCGTTCCAGCACCAACCAAGAGTAACTGTGAGTGCTTACAGTGTTGTGCCAACACCAACAACTAAGGGGCCTATTTCTGCAGAGTATATACGGCAGGTCCCTACTTTCAAACATCCAACTTACAAACGACTCCTACTTGCAAACGCAAGAAGACAACAGGAAGTGAGAGGAAATCTACCCCTTGGAAGGAAAATTCTCTCCTGTAAGAATTAATATGGGAGAAAGGTGTCTCCTCCGTACTGATGCTTTATCAGCAATCCTTGTTTCAAGAAAAACACCACATTTCAAAAACAGTTGTCATTGGGACGGAAAGTGAGGTGAAATGTTCTGAACAGGGGCACAGACAGCAAAACAAATGTTACAGGGGTGATAACCCTTACCTATGTTTTCCAAAAAGTTTAAAAATAGATTTTTGGGCTGGAGCTACACTTAAACAATGTACCTGTTCAAAATTACAAACAGATTCTACATAAGAACAAACCTACAGTCCCTGTCTTGTATGCACCGCCTGTATACGGCTGTTCAGAGTATATAGGGCCTTTTTTATTTTATGTGCGGGGTTCCCCTTAATATCCATACAAGACCCAAAGGGGCTGGTAATGGGCTGGGGTAGGGGGGGGGGGGGTTCATGGGGTAGCTATGCCATTTTTCTTAAAGATTTTCATCCATATTACCGGGACCAGACATTACATTAAAGCCGCAAGCAGTTTTAAATGGCTTTTTTTTCCTTTAGAAGTGTCATTTTGTGCAGGGACAGTTCTAAACACGGGAAACACGTGGCACTTCACAGGCATACTTTAGACACCCCCCAGGTACGATATTTAAAGGAATATTTGACTTTTTTTTTTTCACTTTATGCATCATTAAAATGACTGCTCCCGAAAAACGACCGTTTTTAAAACTTCTTTTTGCATTGATACATGTCCCCTGGTGCAGAACCCGGGTTCCCAAACCCTTTTTAGGACAATAACATGCATAATAGTCGTTATAATTAGCACTTTAGAATTCGAACGTTCGCATCCATTGTATTTAATAGGGTTCTAATGTTCGTACGAACTTTCGGTCCGTTCGCGGGTTCTGGTGCGAACCGAACCCGGGGGTGTTCGGCTCATCACTAGCGGTAAGGTGCATATTACCGCTGAATCATGGTCCAGCAGGCATGGACAGGGACGTTACCTTTCTTTCACGGCCCATTGGGTCACTCTTTTGGCAGCTGGGAAGGATGCAGGACAAGGTGCAATAGTGTTGGAGGTTGTTCCACCGCCACGCCTCCAAAATGCTACTACTGGTTGTGACACACCTCTCTCCTCCACCCCCTCCTCTTCTTCTTCCTCCATGGCCTCTTCCTGTGGTTTGTCCTCGGAACCAGCGGTGCTCCGTAGGCGTTCAAGGGGCTACGCAAGTACGCAGGCAAAAAGATGCCATGCCGTGCTTGCGCTGGTGTGTTTGGGGGACAGGAGCCACACTGGGGCAGAGGTCCTGTCTGCTCTGCAGGGGCAGGCCAAGAGGTGGTTGACGCCACGCCAGCTTAAGCCAGGAATGGTGGTTTGCGACAATGGCACCAACCTCCTCTCCGCCCTCCGACAGGGACAACTGACCCATGTGCCCTGTATGGCTCACGTCCTTAACCTGGTGGTGCAGCGGTTCTTGGGCAGGTACCCGGGCTTACAGGATGTCCTGAGGCAGGCCAGGAAAGTCTGTGTGCATTTCCGCAGATCTTATAATGCCAGTGCTCGCCTGGCTGAGCTGCAAAAGGAGTTGAACCTGCCCAAGAACCGCCTTATATGTGACATGCCCACCAGGTGGAACTCAACGTTGGCCATGCTGCAGCGGCTGCACACGCAGCAGAGGGCCATCAATGAGTACCTGTGCGACTACGGCACCAGGACAGGGTCAGGGGAGCTCGGGTTTTTTTCACCACGCCAGTGGGGCATGATCAGGGATGCATGCACTGTCCTGGCACCATTTGAGGAGGCCACGAGGATGGTGAGCAGTGACAGTGCATGCATCAGTGACACTGTACCTCTTGTCCACCTGTTGGAGCACACGCTGTGTGGAATAATGGACAGGGCACTTGAGGCAGAACAGAGGCAGGAAGAGGAGAACTTCCTTGCCTCTCAAGGCCCCCTTTACCCAGACAGTGTTCCTTCTGTCCCACCCATCGCACAGGAAGAGGAGGAGGAGGAGGAGGAGGAGGAGGATTGTGTCAGCATGGAGGTGGAGGCTGGCACTCAGCATCATCAGCAGCAGTCTTTTAGGGATGATTTACAGTCCCAAGAAACCAGTGGACTTGTACGTGGCTGGGAGGAGGTGGCTGCGGATCATGTCGTCCTTAGTGACCCAGAGGACTCCGGACTGAATGCCTCAGCTAACCTACGCTGCATGGCCTCCCTGATCCTGCAAAGTCTGCGGAAGGATCCTCGTATTCTTCGGATCAAGGAGAGGGACCATTACTGGCTGGCCACTCTCCTTGATCCATGGTACAAGGGTAAGGTTGCGGACCTTATCGTACCGTCGCAGAGGGAGCAGAGGATGAGACAACTCCGGGAGGCCTTGCAGAAAGGTCTGTGCAACGCGTTCCCAGAGACTGGGAGGTTACAAACTCCTGGTCCTGGACAACGAGTTGCTGAGGCTTCGGGCAGTCAAAGAAGGAGCGGTGGGGAAGGTGGCCGTCTGACCGATGCGTTCAGACAATTCTTTAGTCCGCAGCCCCAAAGTATGATCGGTTCCAGCAACCATCGCCAGCGTCTGATATACATGGTCCAGGAATACCTAGGGGCAAGGTCAGACTTGGACACCTTCCCCACCGAAAATCCTCTGGCTTACTGGGTCTTGAGGATGGATCACTGACCAGAGCTTGCACAGTATGCAATTGAGCTACTGGCCTGTCCTGCATCTAGCGTTCTTTCAGAACGCACATTCAGTGCTGCTGGAGGATTTGTCACGGATCACAGGGTGCGCCTGTCCACCGACTCGGTTGATCGACTGACTTTCATCAAGATGAACCAGTCTTGGATCACCACCAGCTACCACACACCAGATGCTGATATAACAGACTAATTGATTTTAAAATGTCACATCCCTTCAAGACGGATGCTGATGCTGAGTGCCTGTGCTGTTATGTTGACTGGCTATCCTCCTCCTCCTCCTCAATGATACGATTAATGATGATAGCTTGGAAGATCATTTTGGTTTATGGGTGACGCCACCTGTGGCTAAGGCCCAATTTTTCAGCCCCTGTTTAACAGGGGCGTGTAATTAAAATTTTTGATGCAATACTTTGCAACAGGCCTCATTGCTGTGCTCCAAGTACAGTATCTGTGAGGGGTTGCAGTGTTGTGCCACCAGTGCCTAAGGCCCAATTTTTCAGCCCCTGTTCAACAGGGGCATGCAATTATAATTATTGATCTAATAATTCACAGCAGGGCCCATTGCTGCGCCCACCAAGAGTAACTGTCAGGCCTTACAGTGTTGTGGCACCAGCACCACCATCACCACCACCACCAAAGGCCCAATTTTTCAGCCCCTGTTCAACAGGGGCATGCAATTATAATTATTGATCGAATAATTCACAGCAGGACCCATTGCTGCGCCCACCAAGAGTAACTGTCAGGCCTTACAGTGTTGTGGCACCATCACCACCACCACCACCACCAAAGGCCCAATTTTTCAGCCCCTGTTCAACAGGGGCATGCAATTATAATTATTGTTCGAATAATTCACAGCAGGGCCCATTGCTGCGCCCACCAAGAGTAACTGTCAGGCCTTACAGTGTTGTGGCACCAGCACCACCATCACCACCACCACCACCACCAAAGGCCCAATTTTTTAGCCCCTGTTCAACAGGGGCATGCAATTATAATTATTGTTCGAATAATTCACAGCAGGGCCCATTGCTGCGCCCACCAAGAGTAACTGTCAGGCCTTACAGTGTTGTGGCACCAGCACCACCATCACCACCACCACCACCACCACCACCAAAGGCCCAATTTTTCAGCCCCTATTCAACAGGGGCATACAATTATAATTATTGATCTAATAATTCACAGCAGGGCCCATTGCTGCGCCCACCAAGAGTAACTGTCAGGCCTTACAGTGTTGTGGCACCAGCACCACCATCAAAGGCCCAATTTTTACTACCACTGATCAACAATTATATGTTATTACAATTCCTGATATAATAGTTGACAGCAGGGCGTTCCAGCACCCACCAAGAATAACTGTGAGTGCTTTCAGTGTTGTGCCAACACCAACACCTAAGGGGCCAATTTCTGCAGAGTATATACGGCAGGTCCCTACTTTCAAACATCCAACTTACAAACTACTACTACTTGCAAACGGAAGAAGACAACAGGAAGTGAGAGGAAATCTACCCCTTGGAAGGAAAATTCTCTCCTGTAAGAATTAATATGGGAGAAATGTCTCTCCTCTCTACTGATGCTTTATCACCAATCCTTGTTTCAATAAAAACACCACATTTCAAAAACAGTTGTCATTGGGACGCAAAGTGAGGTGAAATGTTCTGAACAGGGGCACAGACAGCAAAAAATATGTGACAGGGGTGATAACCGTTCCCTATGTTTTCCAAAAAGCTAAAAAAAAGGAATTTGGCATGGAGCTACACTTAAACAATGCAGCTGTTCAAAATTACAAACAGATTCTACATAAGAACAAACCTACAGTCCCTGTCTTGTATGCACCGCCTGTATACGGCTGTTCAGAGTATATAGGGCCTTTTTTATTTTGTGTGCGGGGTTCCCCTTAATATCCATACAAGACCCAAAGGGGCTGGTAAGGGGCTGGGGTAGGGGTTGATGGGGTAGCTATGCCATTTTTCATAAAGATTTTCATCCATATTACCGGGACCAGACATTGCATTAAAGCCGCAAGCAGTTTTAAATGGCTTTTTTTCCTTTAGAAATGTTATTTTGTGCAGGGACAGTTCTAAACACGGGAAACACGTGGCACTTCACAGGCATACTTTAGACACCCCCCAGGTACAATATTTAAAGGAATATTTGACTTTTTTTTTTCACTTTATGCATCATTAAAATGACTGCTCCCGGAAAACGTCCGTTTTTAAAACTTCTTTTTGCATTGATACATGTCCCCTGGTGCAGAACCCGGGTTCCCAAACTCTGTTTCGGACAATAACATGGATAATAGTCATTATAATTAGCACTTTAGAATCCGAACGTTCGCATCCATTGTATTTAATAGGGTTCTAATGTTCGTGCGAACTTTCGGTCCGTTCGCGGGTTCTGGTGCGAACCGAACCCGGGGGTGTTCGGCTCATCACTACCCTCCACACTCCTCTCCTGTACATACTGCCCCATTATACCCTCCACTAAGGATGAGCTCTGACGTGTTCGCATAGTGCACGTGCAGAGCCCACCAGGAATTCGGCACTGCGCTGCGTTAATGACAGGCAGGGAGACATTGTCCCGATGCTCGGCTGCAGAGATCGGGAAATGTCTCCCTGGCTGTGATTAGCGCAGCGCGGTGCCGACTTCCTGGCGGGCTCTGCACGTGTACTATGCGAACACGCCGGAGCTCATCCTTACCCTCCACACTCCTCTCCTGTACATACTGTCCACTGTCTTACCCTCCACACTCTTCTCCTGTACATATTGCCCACTGTCTTACCCTCCACACTCCTCTCCTGTTCATACTGCCCACTGTCTTACCCTCCACACTCCTCTCCTGTTCATACTGCCCACTGACTTACCCTCCTCACTCCTCTCATGTTCATACTGCCCACTGTCTTACCCTCCATACTCCTCTACTGTACATACTGCTAGCTGTCATACCCTCCACATTCATCTCCTGTACATACTGCCATAGTGGCTGCACTTGATGGCACAGTAGCTGCATTTGATGGCACAGTGGCTGCACCTAATGGGCACAGTGGCTGCGCTTGATAGGCACAGTGGCTGCGTTTGATGGCACAGTGCCTGTGCATAATGGGCACAGTGGCTGCGTTTGATGGGCACAGTGGCTGCAATTGATGGGGGGGGGGTTTTCAGTTTGTTTGCGCCCCCCAAAAAATTTTGAGCACCAGCCGCCACTAGTATCAATACTTTTGGTAATATAGTGTATCTCTGCTGCCAGGCAGAATTTATTTACATTTATTTTTTACTTACATTTATTTATTTACATTTCTCTCAGGAAAGCATCCCTCTGATTACAGAAATAATTTCCCTGGCTACACTTTATACATTGTATCTATTTCTGCAGCAATCTGCTAAGTAATGCTCACAGTGTAGCGAGTGAGGAGCGCTCCCCCTGGTGGCCATCTTCGGCACTGCTTGCTCTCAGCACAGTCTCCTCCCTGTTACAATCCAGCAGATCCCTGGGTCACAGACAGCACTGTGTGAGATTGGATCCCAGAGGAGGGATCAGGCAGAATCGGATCCCAGAGGAGGGATCAGGCAGAATCGGATCCCAGAGGAGGGATCAGGCAGGATCAGATCCCAGAGGAAGGATCAGGCAGGACTGTGTGATCAGATTCCAGAGGAGGGATCAGGCAGGATCGGATCCCAGAGGAGGGATCAGGCAGGACTGTGAGATCAGATCCCAGAGGAGGGATCAAGCAGGACTGTGAGATCAGATCCCAGAGGAGGGATCAGGCAGAATAAGTTCCCAGAGGAGGGATCAGGCAGGAATGTGAGATCGGATCCCAGAGGAGGGATCAGGCAGGATCAGTTCCCAGAGGAGGGATCAGGCAGGACTGTGAGATCGGATCCCAGAGGAGGGATCAGATCCCAGAAGAGGGATCAGGCAGGACTGTGAGATCGGATCCCAGAGGAGGGATCAGATCCCAGAAGAGGGATCAGGCAGGACTGTGAGATCGGATCCCAGAGGAGGGATCTGGGAGGATCGGATCCCAGAGAAGGGATTAGGCAGGATCAGATCCCAGAGGAGGGATCAGGGGGGATCGGATCCCAGAGGAGGGATCAGGCAGGACTGTGAGATCGGATCCCAGAGGAGGGATCAGGGAGGATCGGATCCCAGAGGAGGGATCAGGGAGGATCGGATCCCAGAGGAGGGATCAGGGAGGATCAGATCCCAGAGAAGGGATCAGGCAGGACTGTAAGATCGGATCCCAGAGGAGGGATCAGGCAGGACTGTGAGATCGCATCCCAGAGGAGGGATCAGGGAGGATCAGATCCCAGAGGAGGGATCAGGCAGGACTGTGAGATCGGATCCCAGAGGAGGGATCAGATCCCAGAAGAGGGATCAGGCAGGACTGTGAGATCGGATCCCAGAGGAGGGATCTGGGAGGATCGGATCCCAGAGAAGGGATTAGGCAGGATCAGATCCCAGAGGAGGGATCAGGGGGGATCGGATCCCAGAGGAGGGATCAGGCAGGATCAGATTCCAGAGGAGGGATCAGGCAGGACTGTGAGATCGGATCCCAGAGGAGGGATCAGGGAGGATCGGATCCCAGAGGAGGGATCAGGGAGGATCAGATCCCAGAGAAGGGATCAGGCAGGACTGTAAGATCGGATCCCAGAGGAGGGATCAGGGGGGATCGGATCCCAGAGGAGGGATCAGGCAGGATCAGATTCCAGAGGAGGGATCAGGCAGGACTGTGAGATCGGATCCCAGAGGAGGGATCAGGGAGGATCGGATCCCAGAGGAGGGATCAGGGAGGATCAGATCCCAGAGAAGGGATCAGGCAGGACTGTAAGATCGGATCCCAGAGGAGGGATCAGGCAGGACTGTGAGATCGGATCCCAGAGGAGGGATTAGAGAGGATCAGATCCCAGAGGAGGGATCAGGCAGGACTGTGAGATCGGATCCCAGAGGAGGGATCAGGGAGGATCAGATCCCAGAGAAGGGATCTGGCAGGACTGTGAGATCGGATCCCAGAGGAGGGATCAGGGAGGATCAGATCCCAGATGAGGGATCAGGGAGGATAGGATCCCAGAGGAGGGATCAGGGAGGATCAGATCCCAGAGAAGGGATCTGGCAGGACTGTGAGATCGGATCCCAGAGGAGGGATCAGGGAGGATTGGATCCCAGAGAAGGGATCAGGCAGGACTGTGAGATCGGATCCCAGAGGAGGGATCAGGGAGGATTGGATCCCAGAGAAGGGATCAGGCAGGACTGTGAGATCAGATCCCAGAGGAGGGATCAGGGAGGATTGGATCCCAGAGAAGGGATCAGGCAGGACTGTGAGATCGGATCCCAGAGGAGGGATCAGGGAGGATCGGATCCCAGAGAAGGGATCAGGCAGGATCAGATCCCAGAGGAGGGATCAGGGGGGATCGGATCCCAGAGGAGGCATCAGGGGGGATCGGATCCCAGAGGAGGGATCAGGGAGGACCAGATCCCAGAGGAGGGATCAGGGAGGACTGTGAGATCGGATCCCAGAGGAGGGATCAGGGAGGATCGGATCCCAGAGGAGGGATCAGGGAGGATCAGATCCCAGAGCAGGGATCAGGCAGGACTGTGAGATCGGATCCCAGAGAAGGGATCAGGCAGGACTGTGAGATCACAGAAGGCTCTTCCTATAGCAGGCAGTCCCATGATGACAGGCATTGCTCCCCTAACTCCCTTCCCTCCATCCCATTCACCATCTGCTGCCCATGCCCCTCCTACCCCAGCCCTGTGACCCCTCCTACCCCATCCACTGCACCAGGCAGCCCTCCCCCTCCTCCTTCCCTGTGAGTCAGTGTGGATGATGGTGGAGATGGGAGATCAGCAGGGGGAGGGCTGAGCCCAGCACGGTAACTTCCAGCACCGATCGCCTTATGTACTATGGCCCGCTGGATCCCCAGTAAGAGGGAGAGGTTCGGAGTGGGTGAGTGTGACTTCCCTGCACCCCTGTACACAGGCACCGCACCACCCAGCTCCCACTGATCGCCTACTAATCCCACAGAAAACTTTCTATGTAGACTTCTGGCACAATGCTGCAATCTGCTTCCTGTCCTGAAATATTGATGGATTGTTGGATACAATGTTGCAGCCCCTCCAGGATTGTATGGGGCAGAGGAAATCCGAGGTGCCATGGAGGGCGGATTCTGCCAGCTTTGGCACCTGCACTACATGGCACTTCACTCTGCCTACCATTACCATCAGATTGTACAATCTCTCCTTTGGATCTGCCAACAACTAGGGAGAAACGTCTATTGGAATTTCCTCATATATTACCTAGTTTTGGTAAATTTAAAGTTGATCATATGACCAGATTGTACCATGTATGGTGAGCCTTAGTCTATGCCAGCTCTGCAGCCTGTGTGCATGCCTAAGGGACAATCAATGGCACAGATTGGTGGGCAGATTGGTGTACAATGATGGCAGGTGAAGTTTTCCTGATCCATGTGCGTGTTGCTGTAACTGTCCTTGCACTCTCATTGAATGTTTCTCCAGGATTGAGGTGTGGGTACAAAGCATCCTGGGATATGTGTGCATGGGGAGTTATGTGTGTGACATAATTCACAATAGATTGTGTCCTTGTGCGCCCACCGGAGACCTGTCATCAGGGTAGTCCAGGGTTGGCAAATTTCCCACAAGTCTTCTGAGATCAGGAAATATCCGAGGGATCTGACGTATGAGCTGGGACTATATTTTCTGTGCCCGCAGCAAAGTAAAGTGCAGAGGGCAGTAAATCTGTTTTACCTGCACAATGCTGGTTTAAAGCGGATCTTAAAGTGGTAGTAAACTTACTCTACAGTAAAGCTGAGCCGGCCATAGACAAATTGGTTTTCTTTCCTGCAACCACGGTAGCAAGGAAAGAAAATTGCTCAATTTCCCCATCAACACAGTCAGTTCTGCCGGCGGAGGAGCAGGAGGAGCCATCCCCGCTGGCAGAACACAGTGATTATCACGAGTGGCCACCAGCAATAATTGCATGTAAAATCTGAAAGGCTGGTTGTACCCAAGTTGATTGATGGATAACTTGGGTAAATTCAGCCTGCCCATACATGGTTCAAATCTCAGCCAGTCTTCACCCCCCTTGATGGGACCTTGATGTGGCATGGGACTTTAATGGGGACCCTAATGTGGTGGGAGGGGGGGCTCTGATAGGGACACCTGATGTAAGGTGGAACTCTTATGGAGACTCTGATTGGGCATCCTGATGTAAGGGGGGACTCTGAGGAGGACACCCGATGTAAGGTGGGGACCCTGAGGGGTACCCTGATATTGGGGAGGACTCGGATAGGGACACCTGATGTAAGGGGGGGGGGACTCTGATGCAGATAGAGACACCTGATGTAAAGGGGGACTTTTATGGGGGACGCTGATATTAGGGGGGAATCAGATAGGGACACCTGATGTAAGGGGGGACTCTGATGGAGATGCTGGTAGGGACACCTGATGTAAAGGGGGTCTCTGATGGTAGACCCTGATATTGGGGAGGACTCAGATAGGGACACCTGATGTAAGGGGGGACTCTGATGGAGATGCTGATAGGGACACCTGATGTAAAGGGGGGCCCTGATATTGGGGAGGACTCAGATAGGGACACCTGAAGTAAGGGGGGGGACTCTGATGGAGATGCTGATGGGGACACCTGATGTAAAGGGGGACTCTGATGGGGGACCCTGATATGGGGGAGGACTCGGCTAGGGACACCTGATGTAAGGTGGGGATTCTGATGGGGACATTAATGTGGGGTGGGACTCTGGCAGCCTAATGTCGGGGTGAAGGGGGTACCCTTAGAGGGACACCTAATGTAAGGTGGAACTCTGATGGAGACGCTGATAGGAACAGCTGATTTAATGGGGTACTCTGATGGGGACCCTGATGTAAGGTGGGACCCTGATATGAGGGATGGCTCTGATAGGGACGCCTAATATAAAGGGACAGCCTAATACATACTATTGTCCCTGTGCACTCCTGCATTCCTCTGCACTACCAGCCAGACGTTACTTCCAGGTGGTTATTCGTGGTACAGAAGCATGGCAGGTGAACAGGGAATACGGGTTCTCTATCACACCATGTGACACTGTCAGTGACTCACACATAGTATTGACATTCTGCCCCCTGACTTTTCCTGCACCCCCAGATCAGATGGTCTAGATCTGGCCCTGCCTGTACTTCCCTGGGAACAGCCTAAATGTGTGCTGTTAAGTAGATGTGCACAGCGGCTCCAGCCGATTACTGGCACATGTGCAGTCGCTATGGTAACCCCATCACCACAGACCCCATCACTGCATCCCCACAACCTGCCATTCAAACAGAAAACAAAAGGAAGACCGGACAAATATGGAAGCACCTGGAGCAGTGACAGTACAGCGCTGGAGGGCTCCGTTTGAAAGGTAAGTCAGTCGTAATGTGATATGTGGTGATACTAGCACATTATGGCACAAACCTGCAGGGGGCCTATTCAAAAAATTGGTTGTAAAGTAGGGGTCGACAACCAGCGGCCAGTGGGCCACACCCGTCCGGCCACCGCTAAATGTCCGGCCCGTCAGTGCCCGTGATTAATTCATGGGCACCCGGCCCGTGGACGTTATCACCGCTCTCCTCTTCATTGGACAGCGGCGAGCGGCCGGCATGACAGGGCTGGATGGGGGTGGGACCCGCTGGAGTTAAAGCGGAGTTTCACCCAAAAGTGGAACTTCGGCTTATCTTATTCCTCGCCCCCTCCGGCGCCACATTTGGCACCTTTGGGGGGGGGGGCAGGCAAGCGGGTACCCTGTCCCCACTTCCGGGAGGCCGGGCTGCGGTGAATTACGCCAGCAGATCGGGCCCCCTCCTCCCTCCCCTTCTGCTGTGAATGCACAGTAGCGACACGGCCGTGAAGCCGAAAGGCTACACACCGGGTTTGCTTACCTGCAATGGCGGTGGTAGCACCCGACCAGCCAATAAAAACATTGGCTGCGGTTCCGACATCTCTGCACTCTAGGACAGGTAAGTGTCCTAATGTTAAAAGTCAACGGCTACATTATGTGTAGCTGCTGCCTTTTAGACCCCTCTCACACTGTGGCGCTTTACAAGCGTTTTTGCGCTAAAATAGCACCTGTAAACTGCCTGTTCTGCAGCCCCAGTGTGAAAGCCTGAGTTCTTTCACACTGGGGCGGTGCGCTTGCAGGACAGGAAAAAGTCTTTTGTATCTTTTGAGGCGGTGGGGGAGCGGTGAACACCTATTCGATCCGATTCTGGTGTGGCCAAAAAAAAGGGTCCTGCTCAATTTTTGTGCGGATATGGTGCGATTTGAGCCATACAGAATGATGGCTGAAATCGCACTGCTGAAGAATCACGTGATTTGAACAGTAATGCTGTCCGATTCCTGTTCAAAATCGCATGTAGTTCCATCGCATGTAGTTCCCGCACCGCACAAGTGTGAACTGGCACTCAGCTGTCAGTTTCGACCTGGTAGATTATATACATAGTTAACTTGGTCCAAGCTGGATGAAAGTAACTACCGTATGTATAAAATATCTATACCTGAATTTTTTTTTTTTTAAATCCAGGTTTCCTCCCTGCTGGTTCTGGCTGTGATGACTGGTTCAATGGAGCTGCCTCTTCTTGCTGGTTTCCAATTGGTCTTGCCCCCCCACTGATGTCATCACATACAATGCAGAGCCAGCAGCCATCGCTGGTCCTGCATTGTATTTTATGGCATTTGAGTGTCTGCCCATATTCTAGCATTGGAGAGAAGAGAACTTGATCTCTGGGTATGGCAGAACCAGGGGTGAATAATAATACTCTTTTTCTCTTCGCCTACAAAAATGGTCAGTATATTCTTTATACGTGGGGGGGATTAATGTGTGAACGTTCTTCCATCCATGTGGTTATGGTCAGAATGGACTATGATCCTGCATCTCTAGGCCTGACGTCATCCTACATTGAACGCTGGGTGATAGAAAAATGAATGCTCAGGATTTTCCGAGCTGCCATTCCTTTCCAACCCTTCCCTTATCTATAGTCCAAATATAGCATGGACAGAGTTTGCACAGCGATCGCTGGTGATTGTGCAATCATGGCATGTACTTCTCCCCTTTCAGCCAATAAATATTGTAAATCGGCTTCTGCCTAATGTGATCCTTTGGCTCCGCCCACTGTCCTGAGCCTCAAGCCATGTGTATTCTGTGTGTGTGACTTTTCCAGACTTCCAGTCCCAGGGTTAGTTACCTGGAACCCCGGGGGTCTACTTTACTTTGACGTTTTGTGTCCATCAACCTCCTGTGATCATTTACAAACAGGTGTAGCCTGCAAGGTGCAATATGAGAATGATGGCTGAGATAATGACCCCCCTCCCTTCACCCATTCCCCCCAATCAAAGGCTGGGCCTACAGGTGAATTTTGAGACAGTTAACTCCTTCTTGGCAGTGGCAATAAATGCAGAATATTGACTTTACTCGAGGCAGCTGTCACGAAGGGGTTAAAAAAATCTCGCTGCCATGTGATTAAAATCTGCCGAGTACCTCCCAGAATAACTTCTCACATACGGTCCTGTGGTTGTCTGTGATTTATCACTCCAAGAATCCAGCGAAGGATTTGTTTGATTGTGTAATAACAGACCTTTCTGCATGTGCTTGCTTTTTCTGCTGGCTGACGGTAGAGAGAATTCCACACAGTTCAGCATTACAACAAAGGGAAAGGTGTTTTGCTTTTGACAATGTCCTGTTTCTGTTCTGAACAGCAAACTAGCCATGACATGCAATGCAGCCTGACCGTTAACCCTACCTAAAATTGTGGCAACCCTTCCCAGCAGTGCCGGGACAAGAGAGCCCAGGGCGAACATGCCAAACTGCACCCCCGCAAAATAATCTGGTGGTTGGCACAGAGGGGAAAAGAAGGAAGATGGGGGGGACCAAACATTTATTCCCAAACACTCTTACCTAAGAATAAACTATATATTCACGAAATAGTGTTAACAGCTGAAGGCACCCTGGGGAAACTTCAAATTTCCAGCTCCCAGCACAAATTCCCCCCTTCATAGCCAATGCTGTATCCTGGCCTAGGCCAACAAGGCCCAAGCCTAGAGCAGCACAAAAAGAGACCCCCGCCGGCTTGCGCTACACTGTTATGCAAATTAGTCTAGCGCCCCCATAAAGCGGCCGCACTGCTTCCGTTATGTGGGGGGGGGGGACTCTTCTAATTTTGACTGTTCTATCCTCCTGGACCACAAACCTTCCTCACTGTGTTATGTTTCTGCTCCACCATTGGCATGGTTATCTCTTCTTAGTCCTCTCCATAAAATTATCAAAAATTTGTGCTTAGGGGCAGTTCACACCAGACACAGTTCCGTTCAGTTTCAGGCGCATTTTTTCTGCACTAAAAATGCATGCACAGTGTTTTCCATGTATTCCAATGGCTCTTGTTGGCTCTAGTTCACACCATGCAGTCAGTTTCCGATCAATTTCCGGTGCAGAAACTGACCGGAAACTGACTGCATGGTGTGAACTAGAGCCAACAAGAGCCATTGGAATACATGGAAAATACCGTGCATGCATTTTGTGCATAAAAAAAGCACACGGAACTGCGTCTGGTGTAAACTGGCCCTCAAAGTAGAACTATAGGCAATTTTTTTATTTTTTTGGATAGAGTAAGGGAGGGTTATAGATAGCCCCTGTCAGTTTATTTTTTACCATCCCCTTCACTTCCTCCCCCATATCCAAACAGGAAGTGAGAGGAAATTATGCAAATTCAGGGAATCCATTGCCCCCCCCCCCAGGCTCTCAGAACTAGTGTCCCCACTCGAAAATTTCAGGATGGGTCTTAAACAAGGGGTGTGGCCTTGACAGGAAGGGGTGGGTCATATCTAAATTAGGGGGTGCACGAGTTTAGTCAGGCCTAGGGCAGCACAAAACCTAAATACACTACTGCTCCTAGCACAAATTTTCTTCCCCCATCCCTCCTCCTAACAGAAATCCCCCTAAATCACCACTCTTGGCAACCTCATCCCCCAAATTTCCCCACTACCCACCTGGAACAATACTTCTCATCTGCCGCCTCCCAAATTCCCCCTTCCAACACAAATCTCCTCATGGGCCCCCCCCCACCTCACAGTGCCCAGGGCAGCGGCCCCTCCAGCCCACCCCTTGTCCCGGCTCTGCTTCCCAGCTCCTGCCCTCAAGGCATGTGTTCTGTTCCATTCAATCTAAATAATCAGATCTGAGAGTCCTTTTTTCCAGTTGTTAATACCGAAAATTGATAGTCTTAACGTTTGGTTGACATTTGATTGTAAACCCCATAGGCATGCGCATATGGTGTGCCTGGGAACACCCTAATGACTACGTGCGGTGCTGATTCCCCTACTGTCCGCCCCCCCAATGCTGGTGACTTCTCGCCTCTCCTCTCGGCTGCTGTGGCAGATGTTTTAGGATGGAGAGCAGGGGAAGGGGCCAGCAAATATGTCATTTACTGGCCCTTTCCTTTTCTAAATGAACACCGTGAATACACTTGCATACTACGTTCATTCGTAACTGAAGCATAGTAGTAAACTGTGTTTACTATGCTTCAATTTGTGAATAAACATTAAGCCGCTCAGCACAGAGCACTTCCCATTCATTCACTGTTCAGTGCAGCTGAGGCTGTAGAGAAAGGCATGTGTGTTTGCGTTTTGGGGTGCACACCCTAATGCAATCGGCTGCACACAACTATACAGTGGGTACGGAAAGTATTCGAACCCCCTTAAATTTTCACTCTTTGTTATATTGCAGTCATTTTCTAAAATCATTTTAAGTTCATTTTTTTCCTCATTAATGTACACACAGCACCCCATATTGACAGAAAAACACAGAATTGTTGACATTTTTGCAGATTTATTAAAAAAGAAAAACTGAAATATCACATGGTCCTAAGTATTCAGACCCTTTGCTGTGACACTCATATATTTAACTCAGGTGTTGTCCATTTCTTCTGATCATCCTTGAGATGGTTCTACACCTTCATTTGAGTCCAGCTGTGTTTGATTATACTGATTGGACTTGATTAGGAAAGCCACACACCTGTCTATATAAGACCTTACAGCTCACAGTGCATGTCAGAGCAAATGAGAATCATGAGGTCAAAGGAACTGCCTGAAGAGCTCAGAGACAGAATTGTGGCAAGGCACAGATCTGGCCAAGGTTACAAATAAATATCTGCTGCACTTAAGGTTCCTAAGAGCACAGTGGCCTCCATAATCCTGAAATGGAAGTTGTTTGTGACGACCAGAACACTTCCTAGAGCTGGCTGTCCGGCTAAACTGAGCTATCGGGGGAGAAGAGCCTTGGTGAGAGAGGTAAAGAAGAACCCAAAGATCACTGTGGCTGAGCTCCAGAGATGCAGTCGGGAGATGGGAGAAAGTTGTAGAAAGTCAACCATCACTGCAGCCCTCCACCAGTCGGGGGTTTATGGCAGAGTGACCGGACAGAAGTCTCTCCTCAGTGCAAGACACATGAAAGCCTGCATGGAGTTTGCTAAAAAAAACACCTGAAGGACTCCAAGATGGTGAGAAATAAGATTCTCTGGTCTGATGAGACCAAGATAGAACTTTTTGGCCTTAATTCTAAGTGGTATGTGTGGAGAAAACCAGGCACTGCTCGTCACCTGTCCAATACAGTCCCAACAGTGAAGCATGGTGGTGGCAGCATCATGCTGTGGGGGTGTTTTTCAGCTGCAGGGACAGGACTACTGTTTGCAATCGAGGGAAAGATGAATGCGGCCCAGTACAGGGATATCCTGGATGAAAATATTTTCCAGAGTGCTCAAGACCTCAGACTGGGCCGAAGGTTTACCTTCCAACAAGACAATGACCCTAAGCACACAGCTAAAATAACGAAAGAGTGACTTCACAACAAACCCGTGACTGTTCTTGAATGGCCCAGCCAGAGCCCTGACTTAAACCCAATTGAGCATCTCTGGAGAGACCTAAAAATGGCTGTCCACCAACGTTTACCATCCAACCTGACAGAACTGGAGAGGATCTGCAAGGAGGAATGGCAGAGGATCCCCAAATCCAGGCGTGAAAAACTTGTTGCATCTTTCCCAAAAAGACTCATCAAAAGGGTGCAAATACTAAATACTGAGCAAAGGGTCTGAATACTTAGGACCATGTGGTATTTCAGTTTTTCTTTTTTAATAAATCTGCAAAAATGTCAACAATTCTGTGTTTTTCTGTCAATATGGGGTGCTGTGTGTACATTAATGAGGAAAAAAATGAACTTAAATGATTTTAGCAAATGGCTGCAATATAACAAAGAGTGAAAAATTTAGGGGGGGTCTGAATACTTTCCGTACCCACTGTATGAGCGTGCTTTCATTGGGTGTTTCAATCGCCATAAAAGGCAATTATTCCAACCTGCCTGGTCCTTTTTCTTTTCAGTCTGACCAGGTTGCCTAATGTGTATGAATGCCTGGATGAGGGATGGTGGAAAATAGTGTTTGGCTGGAAATACCCATCCTGGCCAGTTTTGTATTTCATCAGCAGTAATTCAGCCACAGATATCTGCTATGGTCTGCTGATAAAAAAGGGGATCAGATCTTAAAGTGGAACTAAACTGTATCTGAGCACCACAAAGCAAAAACACAATTGAATTATTTTTAACCACTTGCCGCCCGCCCTATAGCGGATTGACAGCGGCAAAGTGGTTTTAAAATCCTGACTGGACGTCATATAACGTCCTCCAGGATTTTAAGCCGCTGCGCGCACCCGGGGGCGAGCATCGCGGCGATCGTTGTTGCAGGGTGTCAGTCTGACACCCCGCAACACCGATCTAGGTAAAGAGTCTCCGACGTGCCGCCTATTGGTGCCGGTCAGCGCCACCTTATCGGTGCCCATCAGTGAAGGAGAAAACTTACTTATTTACAAAGTTTTGTAACTGAAACAAAAAAATGATTTTTTTTTTTTTCTAAATTTTCGGTCTTTTTTTAAATTATTTTAGCAGAAAATAAAAATCGCAGAGGTGATTAAATACCACCAAAAGAAAGCTCTATGTGTGGGAACAAAATTATAAAAATTTCGTTTGGGTACAGTGTAGCACAAGCGCGCAATTGTCATTCAAAGTGCAACAGCGCCGAAAGCTGAAAATTGGTCTGGGCAGGAAGCTGTATAAGTGCCCAGTATGGAAGTGGTTAACCACTTGACCTTCAGAAGATTTACCCCTCTTCATGGTCAGGCCATTTTTTGTGAGATATGGCATTGCATTTTTTTCCCACAAATAGAGCTTTCTTTTGGTGGTATTTGATTACCACAGTTTTTTTTATTTTTTGCGCTAAAAACCAAAAAAAAATGATTTATTTAAAAAAAACAATTTTTTTTTACTTTCTCCTATAAAACATATATCCAATTTAAGAAAAAAAAATTCTTCATCAATTTAGGCCAATATGTATTCTGCTACATATTTTTGGTTAAAAAAAAATAAATAAATCGTAAGCGTATATTGATTGGTTTGCGCAAAAGTTATAGCAAACAATGGGATATTTTTATTTATTTTTTTTACTAGTAATGGCGGCGATCAGTGACTTATACCGGGACTGCGATATTGCCGCAGAGAAATCGGACACTGACACTTTTGACACTTTTTTGGGAACCAGTAACACTAATACAGTGATCGGTGCTAAAAATTTGCACTGTCACTGTACTAATGACACTGGCAGGGAAGGGGTTAACATCAGGGGCGATCAAAGGGTTAACTGTGTGCCTAGCTAATGTTTCAGTATAGTGGGGGAGGGGCTTTTACTAGTGGAAGACATGGATCCGTGTTTCTGCTTTACATAAACGCAGGCTCTATGTCTTCTGTACTCACAGAATGACAGTCTGCCTTGTTTACATAGGCAGACTGGCATTTTGTCAGTATAACGAATGATCAGCAGGTGCCAGCAGAGATCGGGTCCGCGGGACCCATTGATCGGCTCCTGCTGTGTAAAATCACAGTGGGAGTAAGCCGCCCAAAACCTAGAAGTGCAGAATCACATTTATATAAGCAATTCTGCACAGCGCAGCCTCCCTGTAGCAGTAAATCTGCTATGGGACAGTTGGCAAGCAGTTAAAGTTGAACTAAACTGTATCTGAGCACCACAAAGCAAAAAACACTATTTAATACATTTTTAATATTCAAAGCAAACTCGTCCATCCATCCATGTCTCAATGCTTTATTTTGCTGAGAAACCACCTTGAATAACATTCCCCTAGCATTTCCAGCTGTGGCCATCTTGAGTAAAGGCAGATGATTCATGTAGCATTTACTTCCTGGAATTTATCTGCCCTTAGCTCAGGCATGCAGACAGGAGGGTGTTCTTAACTGTGAAAACCCTTTCTCCCTCCTGAAGACTCTTGGGATGTATGACATAATTTGCCTAGCCAGGAAACCAGGAAGTAAGTGAAGAAACATAAAACCAATTGTTTAACCACTTCAATACCAGGCACTTTCAGCCCCTTCCTGCCCAGGCCATTTTTTTTTTAGGCAGCTTTCTTTTGGTGGTATTTAATCACTTATTGTTTGCCAAACAAAAGAAAAAAAGACAAAAAAATGTGAAAAAAAAATAAAAGGTTTAAGTTGTTTGTTATAAAAGTTTGTAAATATTTAAGTACGTTTTTTCTCCTTCACTGATGTACACTGATGAGGAGGCACAGATAGGCGGCACTGATGAGGTGGCACTGACAGGCATGATGGGTGGGCATCAGTGGTGGGGCACTGGTGGGCATCGCTGATGGGGCTGCACTGATAATCACTGCACTGATTATCAGTGCAGATCTCTCCCCCCCCCCCCCCCCTGTCAGCAGAGCCGCTTATCGGCTCTCCTCTTCACACGTTGTCGGCATGAATAGAGGAATGCCAATATCCGGCACTCCTAGTTACACTGTGATTAGAGACAGCTGATCACATGGTAAAGAGCCCAGGTCATTGGCTCTTTACCATGATTGGACATGCGGTTGCTGCACGCCCCATTCTGAAGGAGGTCATTTGTCGTCCAGTCAGAACAGGAGAGCCACCGCCTGGCCATCATTTTTGCTATTGGCCGGGGAGGAGGAGGTGGTTAAAACAAGTAAATATAATATACTTTCCTATTAATGGTAGCAGCATGAGGATTAAAGATAGTCAATGTTGATTGGCCTGATGATTATCTTGTTCCTGTCGGTACATTTATGGGACTTTGAGGACCTGTTTCCTGATATCTTGAATGGAGGTTGTAACATCTCACTGCCCTAGGGATCAGACTTGAATGCAGCTAGGGTAGAGTAGATTAGGTTGCGGTCAGCTGCTGTCAAGTGATTTGTATCATTCGGAATGTACTAGTTTTTCACCTGTTATTACCCCTGTTGGAAAACTGCTTAATACTTGTGCTGCTTTCAGGCTAAATTCAACACTTTCCAGACTTCTGTCTGCTCAATGAGCTCAATAATAATAACAGACATTAAAAACTCAATTTAAGCCTAGGTTCATAATTGCTGCGGGTTAGAAATTGTGCGAGTTCAGCTGTACCTGGCAATGCAGTCCGACTTCCGGGGCGATTTGACAGACATCTGTGCAGCTTTTTGGAATCGGTGCGGTGCCGCAAAGTCGGCCTCGCACTGATTTGAACGGTTCTATTGCCGGCAATAGCTGCCGATTTGGCATGCAATTTGACATGTCAAATCACATGCCAAACCTGTACCAATGTGACCTAGGCTCAGTATAGCACCCTTCTAGTTAGGCTGCTAGACTAATTTAGGGGGTTGATTTACTAAAACTGGAGAGTGCAAAATGTGGTGATTTTTTTTTTTTGTCAATGCTTAATTGTACAAGCTTGATTGCTTCCCCCTACCTCCTATATGAGAAGTTTCTAGAGCAGCCTTTCTCAATCTTTTCAACACAGAGGAATCCTTGAAATAACTTTCTGGTCTCAGGGACCCCTTGCTAACAATTACTACAACTAATGATGGTGTGATGGTTCGTGGGAAGAATGCTTCTTACACTTGTGGTCATTGGGAAGATTTACCCCATTACAGATAGCTGAAAAGATCAATAGTGTGAGTGGGAACTTCTCTCAGAATCAGAAATCGCTCACTGTTTAAAGAACCCCTGGCAACCTTTGTAGGTACCTTAGGGTTCCATGCAGTGGTGGCTGGTGCTCCATCGGTCATGGGGGGGGGGGGTCCGACGGGCCTGACCACGGACCCCCCCCCCCCGGGGCTCCAGCCCACACTGTGTACCATACCCACCCCCCGGTCACCAGATCACTCACCCTGTGCTGCCCTCGGACTGACGTGAAGACGGCGGTGGCGGTGGCTTCCTCTCTTAGTCTCCTGTGTCCAGGCTCCATCGGTCGGGCTTCCCATGAGTCTCCTCTGCATCACGGCGGCAGTGCTCTGCACCCTGAGCCCACCCTTTTTTGAAGCCTATTAGAGCCTGGCTCTAATCGCGTGTTTAAAAAAAAAAAACCTCATTGGAATCCATGCGTCCGGCGCCCTGCATGTAGATTAGGGGGCCAGATGCATGGATAGGGGGGCGGCCGCCACTGGTTCCATAGAACCCTGGTTGAGAAACTCTGTTCTAGAACTTAGAGCAGGATGGTTCAAATGACCAGTCTGAATATTCAGCAGGGCCTAGCCAATCCTTGGGGAGGTGTGCTCAGATGGAACTAGGTTGCTGGTAAATAGTTTTTCCCCCTGTGGGAATGGATCTGTGAGCTGAGAGGAGAGGAGCTGCCTGCCCCTGGAGCCCTATAGTCTGAATACTGGACCGCTTTGCAAGAGGCTGCACCTTTTACATGTACTCCTACTTCCTCATGGTCTCCAGCCGTGAACCATGGATTGTCCAATCTACGTTTACTTGTGTTCATACCACTCCATAGCCCCAAGCGGTGGATCTTTCAGTCGGTCTCCCAAGTGCCACTTCTCTGCCTAACAGCCACCCCTCTCCTCAGCTGCTGCTCCGGTAAAGTAAACCTTATTAGAAAGAAGGGATCCAATAGAGAAAACGAATGCGGGTGTGCCACATCCCAATAGATAATTAAGTCAAGAATAGGGGAACCCCTGGGGCGGGACTTTAGAGGCACTATTAACAAAGTAGAAAAGTGTATGAAAGTATAACAACATTTTATTTAAATTATAAATAGAACATGTACAAAATTGGATACAATAAAAATGTCAATGAAGAATATATTAATTTCCTGAACCAGACGTGTTTCGGAAAATCCTTTCCTTCATCAGGGTTTTATCAGAAAAATTTATCTAAAAGGTTACAAGAATACATAAAAGTTAACGATTCATATAAATATAACCATTTCCAATCAGAACTGGCCAAAAATGTGGTTCACTTACATAGTATTCTTTGACCATGACATATCGGTATCCATGGATTCAAATTGAGAGCTGAGCACCCATACGCCCTGCCCCACATGTGCATCAAATAGTCGACTAGGAATATCAAGATGGTTAGAAGGACATGCTGACTGGGGATGATATCCCCAATGGTGCACAGACCACTGTGTCCTAGGATCAGACACAGCACCTATGTATGTACTGGGGTCCAAGGAAAAGAGAACTGTTATGTCCCTTCTGTGAGTAAACGTTTCTGTATGGCTGGGTCACAGAGTCCCATGACAAACATGTCGCGGAGAACCGTCTGCAGGTAGTCTCCAAACTGACAAGTGGCAGCTAGTTTACGTAAAGCAATGATATAAGTCCTTATGTTCTCCCCGGCATGCTCCCTACTACTGTAGAATTTTTAAACCAATTGAAACCAATTTCTAATTGGCTTTGGGTTGTAGTGCTCATGTAGCTTCTGAATTAACTCAGGCAGGGGCTTAGAGGCTGGCTTGTCTGGAGAAATTAGGTCTCGGAGTGCCATATGCAGCTTGACCCAATATTGTGAGGAAAACTGCAACTTTCTTTTCTACAGCCACACTATTTGCTTCCATATACTGCTCCGGTCTCTCTACCCAGGAGCTCCATGATTCAGCAGCAGGATCAAATGGTTAAATAAACCATATGAAGGCCATGTGTGCTAAAATCCACAATCCTCGTCGCCACTGTTATGTCCCTTAGACATGGGGTCTCTCAGGGTGCTGCTAGCAATGCTGCCAGTATCTGCTCAGCAAGTTACACACAGGCCGGATGAACTTCTTAACCATGGAGAGGGTTTATTACTCACTCAGAAAAATGATGACTTGTTACATGGAGGAGTCTTAATACAACAGCTTCTGTCATTACCAGATGTAATCCCTTCTATGTATCATGCTGCTGCTTTCCAGTCACACACACACACTGACTTACTTCCTGGTACAGCCCCTCCCCCAGCATGCATCAGGAGAAAAGGGTGAAGGGTCACAGTGATCCAGCACAAACATCACAAGAACCTAGAGAGAAGAGGCACACCAATAAAGGGACTGACAATGAGAGGTAGTACTATACCATGTAAAATTAGTAGGGCTGTTACTGATTTTAAAAAAATTTGATTAATCGAACACGAAAATTTTAATCGATTAATCTACTAATTTCGATTCATTATAACGCACATACAGATCCAACTACTTTTAGCTGATCTCCTTGCAGGCTGATTCCCAGTGCAGCTACCAACCACTGGAAAAATGGATAGCAGGATACGAAAAACACAGAAAGGCAGCGCTCGATAGGAATAGCATTAAAACTTTTATAGCCTTCAAGTAGGTAACAAAATAAATATTGCACTGAAGATAAAATCAATGTAGCTACATAAACTGTAAAAATGGTGCGAGTAATACCAAACGGTAGCAAAAGCAGTCATAAAAACATGTAGCCAAGTATGATACTGGTATAAAAATGTGTACAACAATACCACTGCTGAATCCAGATGAGGGAGGGGTTAACATCAGTCCATCGGCATGTAGATGTCCCGTGAAGGGAACTATCACAACTCCCAGTGGATGGCTGTAGAATCCCAGGTTGATAGAGGGAAGTGATAGAGGGAAGTGTATTAGCCCTTGCGTGTGGCAGATAGTAAGGTCCCGCCGGCATGCAGATATGAAGGCACAGCAAAGGAGCCCTTCAGATGGACACGGCAAGCCCCGCCGTGAGATGTAAGGAAATCCGCTGGGACAACCAAGCTGTGCGAGAGCAAGTGCACGTCACCGCGATGTACAGAGGCCTCCGTGAGGGGGCGAAGCGGAGAACCGGAGGAGCCGACGGAGACGGAGGCACTTGGGGAAGGATGGAGGAGTCCGGTGACGTCGATGTCCATGACGTCACCGGATCTCCGACGGAACTCCCTGAAGACCCGGAAAACGGCGAAGAGGTGAGTACCGATCAAAAAAATTAACAATTAATCGAGGAATTAATTGTTAATTTCCGCAGCTCTAAAAATTTGTAATACCTACCTAGCATAGGAACGCTGGTTGCATACCGGCAGGTAGGTAGAAGGAGGTAGGTGTTATGAATGGTACTGAAAATTATCTCAAATGAAGATGACTATAGTATCACAGTGGCAGGTGGAAGGACCCCCAGGAGTGGTGTGCAGGAGATGAAGAGCAAAAAACTTTTGAATGATTGTGCACTTATCCAAAAATATAATTTTTGGGGAAAACAAAGTGGATCCACAATAGTGCTTCTACTGTAAAAATAGATAAGGTGTCAAAACGAAATCACTTACTTTGCAACAAGTTCAGCACACTCCTCTCCAGGCCTTTCTGATCCCTGCCATGCCTCTCAAGGAAGGACTGGGCTTTAAATAGCCAAACTAGTACCGTCCTTGCTGATTTCCAATTTGAAATCAGCTGATGTGAATCAGCCTCATCAGGATCCCTTAATGGGCCCCCTGAGTTCCGAATGCGGGTCGCCTCTCCGCCGCGCGCACGCGCCCCCGCACATGCGCGCACGGACGCGGTGACATCACACGGATGCGCCCTAAGGTGACTCTCGGCAATCCATTCCCACCGGCACGGAGACACCCAATGGGAACAATCGGAGGGATTGGCCCTACCTGATGGGAGTCTCTTCAGGCTAAAACAAGGATCAAGTTTTTGATCTTGGATTGGATACATCCGAACCCGAGGGGAGCAGACTGGAGCAAAAGTCTCCTCCAACTCGAATTGCAGTGGATTTAAAATTTAAAAGCTACCCAGCCCCCAGGGCTCAATTATGCAGTTTGCTTCAAACCATTTCTGGAGGGCTTCAGTTCAGGGGGTATGGAGAAATGGGGGCATCCTTTTCACCTCCACAGTCCCCTCCATCTTTGTTACTGCTATTCTGTTTTCTAGGCCACGATTTAATGTCTGTCTATTTTTCCATTCTTAGTACTGGAGTCTTCCTTTGACAGGTCATCTATTGGTGCCCTTTTTTACAACCTTTCAATTAATTTGCCAACAAGGTATTGAATATGTTTGTTGATTTCAGACCTGCTTGTTACTGCGCTGGGCCCTCATGTGCATCATTTATGTTGAAAGACCTTTATACAATTTTTGTTTTTGATTTGGTATATGCATTTTCATGCAGCCAACGTGCGATCGCCTCCTTTCAATAAATTTTGTTGGGGGGCCCTCTCTGTTTTAAGCAGGGCTGCTAAATGCATATTTCTTTTTACTCTATGTGGAATGTGAGGATCCATTTGGATGTCTCAGCCCACTTGACTAACAGGCTATGTTGTTTGATGCACAACCTTTGTATGTACCTCTTGGTTGCCATTGGAGGAAGTTGCTGATTCCACACTGGCGCTCCCTCCCTCTCTTCGCCCTTATTGGGCCAATCTCTCTAATTGTCCCCATTGGGTATCTCCATGCCGGTGGGAATCGATTGCGGAGCGTCACTCCTGGGCGCATCCGTGTGACATCACCGTGTCCTTGAGCGCCGGCCTCGCTGCCGGGGTGTGATCGCGGGGCACGCGCAAGGCTTGTCTTCGCGCGTGGTGCATGCGTGGCGAATGCGCGGCGGGGAGGCGGCCCGCATTCGGAACTCAGGGGGCCCATTAAGGGATTCTGATGAGGCTGATTCACATCAGCTGATTTCAAATTGGAAATCAGCAAGGACGGTATTAGTTGGGCTATATTAAGCCAAATTCATTCCTTGAGAGGCATGGCAGGGATCAGAAAGGCCTGGAGAGGAGTGTGCTGAACTTGTTGCAAAGTAAGTGATTTCGTTTTGACACTTTATCTATTTTTACAGTGGAAGCACTATTGTGGATCCACTTTGTTTTCCCCCAAAAATTATTTTTGGATAAGTGCACAATCATTGAAACGTTTTCTTTTTTACTTCTCCCCTTTTTTTGCTCTTCATCTCCTGCACACCACTCCTGGGGGTCCTTCCACCTGCCACTGTGATACTATAGTCATCTCCATTTGAGATGATTTTCAGTACAATTCATATCACCTACCTCCTTCTACCTACCTGCCGGTATGCAACCAGCGTTCCTATGCTAGGTAGCTATTACTAATTTTACATGTTATAATACTACCTCTCAATGTAAGTTATTTTATTGGTGTGCCTCTTATTTCTAGGTTCTCTTTTCCTTGGACCCCAGTACATACATAGGTGCTGTGTCTGATCCTAGGACACAGTGGTCTGTGCACCATTGGGGATATCATCCCCAGTCAGCATGTCCTTCTAACCATCTTGATATTCCTAGTCGACTATTTGATGCACATGTGGGGCAGGGCGTATGGGTGCTCAGCTCTCAATTTTAATCCATGGGTACTGATATGTCATGGTCAAAGAATACTATAAATGTGAACCACATTTTTGACCAGTTCTGATTGGAAATGGTTATATTTATATGAATTGTTAACTTTTGTGTATTCTTGTAACCTTTTAGATACATTTTTCCGATAAAACCCTGATGAAGGAAAGGATTTTCCGAAACATGTCTAGTTCAGGAAATTAATATATCCTTCATTGACATTTTTATTGTATCCAATTTTGTAGATGTTTTATTTATAATTTGTTAATAAAATTTTGTTATACTTTTATACGCTTTTCTACTTCGTTGGTAGTGCCTCTAAAGTCCTGCCCCAGGGGTTCCCCCATACTTGACTTAAGTAAACCTTATTAAGGTTAGAAGTTAAGTGCTGGAACTATTCCGCTGTGCCACTAACATTGCTGAGAGCTTCTGCACCTGTCGCCTGTATCAGTGAGACTCTGATACCAAATTGGGTTGAGACTGTTAAGCAAGTAGCCTGCTGCTGTTCTTTATGGGTTATTTGTTAATTTCAGTGTAGCGGGTATTTGAATTTAGGGGAGGCATCTGGGTGGTAGTGTAACCCAGATGCACTGATTGTCAGGGAATCTGAGACCCTTTTGTGGTTCTTGGAGGACTCTGGTGTGAGGTTTCCTGCGGCCTGCAGGTGGTGCTGTCGCCCTGGGCCGGAGCTGAACACTCACCGCAAGACTGCATCCCTTTTTGTCCTCTCCTGGCGCTGGTACAGCGGGGCAGGGAACCTGCTGTGACGCAAAGGGAGAGGAGATAAAAGGGGCGGACGCCCTGACCTTGGGGTTCAGAGTCAGAGGACGCAGCCGCGCCCAGGCACCTTCAGCCTGGGTGCTGGCGTTCCGGGCCCAGGTGCCCTTGACCTGGCCGGAGCGGGAGATGGAGTCCATCCCAGGCACCTTTAGCCTGGGGTGAGGTACTAATACGGAGGCCTGAGACTCTGTACCTTCGACTGAGTTCCGTGAGGGTGGAGGAATCTGAGGGGACCCTAATGCCTTGGGTGCCCGTGTCTGAGATGAGGCTGGTGCGCGGAACTTCTCCGGAAAGTCTGGCGCAGCATTTGCCGGTGACGGAGAGGCCTCCGGTAACTCTCTTGGATGGATGTCTTCCCTCTGACAGGGGCTGTGATAAGGAAGGTAATTCATGCTTTTGTTCTATATAGTCGGTGGCAGTGGCTATACATCATAACCATTGGTGACACCACAGTGGTTAGCTCTACTTAAAGAATTGTGCCTTGACCTACTCCCCACAAATACTGAAGTGTTCTATGGGTCTCAACTAGGGTTGTCCCGATACCGAGCATTTGCGTGAGTACTTGTACTCGTGCAAATGCTCCCGATGCCTTTGCCGATACCTGGGATGGGAGAAGTCAGCGGGCGGAGTTGGCAAGCGGAGGGCGGAGCGGAGAGCAGAGTGGAGAGGAGAAGGCGGAGGGCGGAGCGGAGAGCAGAGTGGAGAGAAGTCAGCGGGCGGAGTCGGCAAGCGGAGGGCGGAGCGGAGAGCAGAGTGGAGAGGAGAAGTCAGCGGGCGGAGTTGGCGGGCGGAGTCGGCAAGCGGAGGGCGGGAGGGGCGGAGCGGAGAGCAGAGTGGAGCGGAGAGTCCTCAGGCGGGTAAGCTTGCAGCCGCATCATGATCCATCATCGACCGGAGCCGTCACATTAAAGGAAGTGACGCTCCGTGTTACACTGTCAGTGCTTGAAAAATGCGACGCCCATCTTGGTACACCCTGCATTCGGCCTCAATAAAGCAGCAGCGGACATCTTGTTACACCCAGCCCATGTAGTTCGAGCTGGGTGTAACAAGATGTCCGCTGCTGCTTTATTGAGGCCGAGTGCAGGGTGTACTAAGATGGGCGTCGCAGAGGCAGCATAGAAAAATAAATCCTCTCGTGCCTATAAGTGCCCACTACCTGTCAGTGCCCGCTATCTGTCAGTTCTCATTAGTGCTGCTTACTATTAGTGCCAGCCACCTGTCAGTACCATCTATCACTACCACCTGTCAATGCTATCAGTGCCAGCCACCTGCCATCTATTAGTGCCAGTGCCCCCTGTCAGTGCCAGCCCCCTGTCGGTGCCAGCCATCTGTTGGTGCCAGCTATCAGTGCCAGCTATCAGTGCCACCTGTCAGTGCCAGTCATCAGTGCCCGCCACCTGTCAGTACTCATCAGTGCTGCATATCCGTGCCACCTAATCATATCAGTGCTGCTTAATCTGTGCCACCTATCAGTGCTGCATATCAGTGCCACCTAATCTGTATTGTGCTTGAAAACTGTCACCTGACATTAAAAAAAAGTATCGGTAATCGGTATCAGCGAGTACTTGAAAAAAAGTATCGGTACTTGTACTCGGTCTTAAAAAAGTGGTATCGGGACAACCCTAGTCTCAACCTGTCTGTGCTGTATGACTATTTATTGCTGGAAGAGAATAAATACGAGTTGGACCTTTTCAGTGTTTGGAACTCTGGTTACTAGGAGCAAAGTGAGTCATTTCGAGGAAAGGATTTGACTCTGGGACACATACACAAAACCCGATAGTTCTGGCTTTCACCTCCAGTCTGTCTGGAGGACATGGGCCGTGGTGTATCGCATCCCTCCCCCCAGTACTAACCCCCTAGACCAGGACAACAAGCCGAGAATGAGAAGGGGTGAGGTCGCTACATCACTTAACCAAATATTAATTGTGCCATTCTCTTTGGATACCAACAAACTGGCCCCACCCACAAGGAGGCAGGTCAGACTATGTGGGGGCCTAACAGCTTCACAGTTTTGCTCTGACAGGGAAAGAATACAAAAGTAAATAACAGCAGAAAGAGCCATCCCTGAAATTCAAGGCTATGCTGTAATGACTTAGATTCCTACAAACGTCCATTCCTGACTTGTTCTCCTGAAATTTAAAGTCAAACGAGCAATTCACCAAGTTGAAAGGATCACAACCCCTGCTGGGTGTCACTCCCTCACTAACACCATACCCTGCAGAATCTCTTTCTAGAGCGAGAGCAGCGATGGAGCTGGACTAACCAGCACTGGAGAGACTCCATAAAAAGAAAGTGGTCCCTTTTACACTTGTTCCGAGCAAGCGGCTTCTCTTTAAAAAGCAGTTTGGTAATTGTTTATCCACTTGAAAGTTCTGAGATTTTTTTTGAGTTTTAAACTTGGCAGAGTTGTCTCCCATCTGTGCATGGAATCCAATAAAGAGTTTATCACCTGTCTTTGAGTCTGGCCTTCTGTGTCTCTCCTATAGAGAGAGCAAAGTTCAGAGGTGTTCCTCCTTCCTGCACACATACAGGAAACCTGAGTCACTTCTAAGCTGTTATTCACGTTGGCTTCCATTGATTAAGTAATAACAGCAATAGCACAGCTTAATGACTGCCAACACAGGAAGTTTTTGGAAAGTGAAATAACATTATAGAGACAGAGAACTGGAAACACGGGGGTTGTGTGCCCAGGAGCGGAGGCCGTCTATTATGATAATGCTACAACTGAATTTTTATTACATTGCTGTTATTATCAGAACATGGCTGTGTCTGGAATATTTTGCTGCAGGCCAGGTACAAGTAGTTGCTTTTTACAGCTGAATGTCTGTCAATTTTGCCACATCTATAAAAACACATTGCCAGTTCAAATTCCTCAAAGCATTAGCCGATCAAGTGTCAATCGCCACCGTTCACCCTCACCATTTCCGTAATAGGAAATCCAGGTCTCAGTAGTTTTATAATATAGCCAATGTTACATTAACCAGGTCTCCGTGATTTATAATATAGCAAATGTTACAGTAACTTACAAAAGTAAGTACACCCCTCACATTTTTTGTACATTTTATTATATCTTTTCATGTGACAACACTGAAGAAATTACACTTTGCTACAATGTAAAGTGGTGAGTGTACAGCTTGTATAACAGTGTAAATTTGCTGTCCCCTCAAAATAACAACACACAGCCATTTAATGTCTAAAGCGCTGGCAACAAAAGTGAGTACACCCCTAAGTGAAAATGTCCAAATTGGGCCCAATTAGCCATTTTCCCTCCCCGGTGTCATGTGACTCATTAGTGTAACAAGGTCTCAGGTGTGAATGGGGAACAGGTGGGTTAAACTTGGTGTTCTCACTCTCTCATACTGGTCACTGGAAGTTCAACATGTCACCTCATGGCAAAGAACACTCTGAGGATCTGAAAAAAAATTGTTACTCTACATAAAGATAACCTAGGCTATAAAAAGATTGCCAAGACACTGAAACTGAGCTGCAGCACGGTGGCTAAGACCATACTGCGGTTTAACAGGACATGTTCCACTTGGAACAGGCCTCGCCATGGTCGACTAAAGAAGTTTAGTGCACATGCTCAGCGTCATATCCAGAGGTTGTCTTTGGGAAATGGACGTATGAGTGCTGCCAGCATTTCTGCAGAGGTTGAGGGGGTGGGGGGGGGGGGTCAGCCTGTCAGTGCTCAGACCATACGCCGCACACTGCATCAAATTGGTCTGGATGTCTGTCGTCCCAGAAGGAAGCCTCTTCTAAAGATGATGCACAAGAAAACCTGTAAACAGTTTGTTATAGACAAGCAGACTAAGAACATGGATTACTGGAACCATGTCCTGTGGTCTGATGAGACCAAGGTAAACTTATTTGGTACAGATGGTGTCAAGAGTTTTTCCTTAGCCATGTCTCCTGGAATTTATAATACAGCCTATCTTACATTAACCAAGTCACCTGTAATTTATAATACAACCAATGTTATATTAGCCAGGTCTTGGTAATTTACAATATGGCCAATATTAAACTAGAAAAGTCTCAGCAATTTATAATATAGCCACAATTACATTAACCAGATCTCATTTTAGCTTATATTAAATTAGCCAAGTCTCAGTAACTTTATAATGCAACTGGTGTTCTATTAGCTAGATATTGGTAATTTACCATATAGCCAATGTTTTCTTATCCAAGTGTCAGTAACATACAGTATGGTCAATATTACATTAGGAAAGTCTCAGTAATTAAAATAACCACCAATGTTGCATTGGTTTTGTAATTTACCATATAGCCATGTTGCATTTGCCAGAAATGTATAATGTTATATCAGTCAAGTCTCATTAATTTATAATGCAACCAATGTTATATTAGCTAGGTCTTAGTAATTTACCAGGCTCACTTGCTTGACCTACCCGACACCTACACTGCCCTACCTGACACACACACACACATACACTGACCTACCAGACACCTACAATGACCTACCTGATGGCACATGAGCACAGTCACGTCAGACTTCAGATGACCTCTGATCTCCTAACACATTCATTTATAACTTGTCACAGGCAGTAAATGTTTAAAATGGTTATATCAGTATAATTCTATGATTCAGGCTTTTCTTTACATGTCTGGTAATAATTATCTACGGAACAATATAATTACAAATTTCAGTTCTTATTTAATAACTAGCATTCAATCACTGAAACAGGATTCTCATATCCCTGCACACTTTAGAAATTTGATTCCAGATTGTTGCTGCTCGGCCTTACCTGTAGTGTGCGAGTGCACCCATCATATTCACCACCACTCAGGCACCAGGCAGCCAGAGCCAGGATAGAAGAGCCGCCCTCCCATTTACACAGAGTGAGCAGTGTCATTCCCGCCTCCTCCTGGACCTGGCAGCGCCTATGATGGACGTCCCGCGGTCCCGGCATTGGACCAGTGTGACGTCCATCATAGAAGTCGGGTCCAGGACGCAGGACTTTGTGTACGTCACTCAGCCACGCTGGATAAGCGGGAGATCACACCCTGTTCTCTGTCTAAACGGCTCGGGGCTAATAATGCATTTACGAATATCGAGACCCGGGACTTTTTGGAGGCACACCCGGGGCTCCAGCCCCCATCAGCCCCCCTTCCGACGCCACTGTGTATAGCCATACTCAACAGTAGCAGCTGTGTCTGTGCGGCTGCTGCGTCTCAATCGATGTGAATGGGACTGCCCGCATGGGCATTCATGGAACACATGTGAAGCCCTTGTGCTGGTAAACATGGGCTTGGTACGGGCATACGCTGTAGTACGGCCATGTGAACGAGGCCTAATTCTGAGCAAATACAATACTATCTGATGGTGCAATCTCCTCCTTTTAGATTTCACCATCAAATACATGGTATCCAAGCCTATTTGATAAACCAAATGAATTGTTTAGATAGAAACACACTGATGTTGGCCAGTCTAAAGGAGGTGGTACAGAGATGTTATAATTCAGGTCCCCTGCTTCAACCACAGAATAAGGTAAATATACTGCAGAAGGGTGTATGTATTGTTAGGGTTTAGTTTAGGGATTGGGGTAGGTTAGTGCTAGGGAGTTTAGATTAGAGCTATTTTTGGGGACTAGGTTTTATGTTGTGTAGCACACAGACCCTTTTTCTGCCGTCCTCCGTTTCAGTCGGGCACACCTGCTACTTGCCTGGTATCCCCCCTTGTGTAGAGGGGCGAGCGGTGTTATTGTTTTGGGCCTTGCAGCAATTACCTCTCTCAAATGGATCCCTTGCTCCGTTGTCTAGGTAGAAGTTCCTCAGAATAAGGCCAATGTCCACACAGGAGTAAAACCTAAGCAGTAAGGTTTTATTCTTTATCTTTGCAGAAAACTTTAAGAAAAAGTAGGAAACGAGAAGTAGGGGAAGGTTCAGGTACGCAGCACTTAAAACACAATGCAACTCTTTCGTCGCCACTCAAGCCGGAGTGGGTATTGCTCACCCGGATAGTCCCTTTGTGTCCCTAGCAGCCGGGATGGAGCACGGATAAATTGTGAACTTTTTAGGGGATGTGATCAGGAATCCTCTGCCACAGGATTGTTAGTCCCAAACCTCCCAGCCAAGCAATAATGAAGAACCTTTAAGCCGTATTGGCGTATTGCAGGGCTTGCAACGATGGATCCCTCCTTAGGTGAGTTCCAGGCCTCCTCCCGAGACAGCAGTACCGTCACTAGTGTACTCCGGGGCAGATCCTCCCCTGGTCTCCTTCCTCAAGCGTGGCTTCCCTACAGTGGGCAGCCTGGGATCCTTCTTCAGTTGTAGGCCCTAACTGAAGGTGCTTGGCCTACCAGGTAGCGATGTAGCCTCAGGCTGAAGGGGCCCAGGGCTATTCCACACACGCGCACCCCTGGCCTGGAGGGCCATGAGGCGCACAAGAACCACAAACCAATGGCGTCTGCCCCTTATGTACCCTCTCCCAGCATGCCCAGCGGGTAGACCACGCCCACTGTACGGCTGCGGAGAAAGGACACCCAAGGTGTTGTGATACCTCCTGTGGTTCAACCTATGACGGTGCCACCTACAGGCAAACAGGGAACACTACTGCCAGGCAGTATCACACCCAGAGCAGAAGCAAATCCAGAACAAACAATTGACCTGAGCCCAATTACTGGCTCAGATTACCCTTAAATTTACAAACGGCGCCCCCAAATACATACCTCCCAACTGGCACGGATTGTGTGGGTTTTACCCGCAGAGGCTCCTCCTTCCCGCACTCCCGCGAGACTATCATGTTTCCCGCACAGCAGGAAACATGAACAGAAGAAGAGGAGCAGCAGCAGGTAAGAGCCCCCCCCCGCGATCGGCGCACTAGTATGCCCCCCGGCGGCAACCATCACCCCCCCCCCTCAACAACTTCTGTGGCAATTCCCGGTTTTTTTTGGCAATGTCCCGCACCCCCCCCCCAACCCCCCCCCCCCCTCCCCGCTCAACAACTCTGGTTGGCAGGGGAGAGGGGACATCAGAATGTCCCGCGAAGGGACTTTACAAAGTTGGGAGGTATGCAAATATTGGGGGGGGGGGGGCGCTACATTGCATATTAAAGGAAACCGGTAATAGCAGAATATGATTGTTGCTATTTTCCCCTTCTAAAGTTACCAGTTCCCTGGCTATCATGGTGTGCCAATAGCGTCAGTCTTTTTGAAACACTGACCTTGAACAAGTATCAGGAGTTCTGATGTTTTCCTCCATGTTTGTTCTGAGTCAATGACTCTGAAATAAGTATTTAAAGTGAAAGTGAACTTCATTTCGCTAATCCCCTCCAGTGCATAACAATATGTTCTAATATGTAAAAAGGAAATGGATATAGAGACATGACCGTTTCAGTAAACAAACTCATAACCTTTCAGACATGGAAACCACATTGTGGCTAAGAAGACCTTTTATTTGTAATCTTCTGCTTTTTGTTTGAAATTTTCACAGAACCCAACCTTCAAAATATCAGGACTAAAGGCAACGAACCAGCAGGCCAGTTGGACTGGCTCTAGTTTGAAAGTGTTCTAAAAGGAACCCCTGTTGGCTTTTTATTGCTGTCTGTGTCCTCGCTGGTGGAATTCCTCCTCTTTGTCCTGGTGACCATTGTTTCCAGAACAGAAAGTGATGGAAAATCATAAAAAGCTCCAGATCAACAAACTCAAAGAGGCAATGAAACTTTTATGTGTAGTCAGATGAAGGAAAACTTCAAACAAGCTCAATAGCTCTAGCGAGGCGGCTCCTACACAGAAGACTTCCCTTGATGGGAACCCAACAGTAGCTTTAGCACCGGAAGAATTGGCTGCTCAACGACCGGGCCATTTTTTGCGATACGGCACTGCGTCGCTTTTAACTGACAATCGCGGTCGTGCGATGTTGTACCCAAACAAAATTGACATCCTTTTTTTTTTTTTCACCACAAATCTTTCTTTTGGTGGTATTTGATCACCTCTGTTTGTTTTTTTTTGCGCTATAAACAAAAAAAGAGCGACAATTTTGAAAAAAAACATATCTTTTACTTTTTGCTATAGTAAATATCCCAAATTTTTTCCTGTTTAGGCTGATATGAATTCTTCTACGTATTTTTGGTAAAAAAAAATCGCAATAAGTGTATATTGATTGGTTTGCGCAAAAGTTATAGCGTCTGCAAACTATGGAAAAGATTTATGGCATTTAAATGGCGTTTTTCTTTTTTTTTCTTTCTTTTTTTACTAGTAATGGCGGTGATCTGCGGTTTTTTTTTTTTGTTTGTTTTTTTGGTTTTTTTGGGGGTTTTTTTTTTTGCGGTATTGTGGCGGACAGGTTGGACACTTTTGAAACATTTTTGGGACCATTGACATTTACAGAGAGATCAGTGCTATAAATATGCACTGATTACTATGTAAACGTCACTGGCAGGGAAGGGGTTAACACTAGGACGATCAAGGGGTTAATTGTGTTCTCTATTGTGGGGGGAAGGGGACTCACTATAGGAGATGACAGATCGTGTTTTCTACTTTGTAGAAAGACACGATCTGTCCTTCTTTCCTCAGACAGCACGCACAAACCCCCATGCTCCCGCTCGTGCACGCGATCGCGCCCGCCGGCCGCTCACATCGGGTTCCCTGCCGTGCAGGGGGCACGCGCGCTATGGTGGCTCTCCTGGGCGAAGCGGTATATGTACGAGATCTCGCCCAGGAGAGCCATTCTGCCGCAGTATATCTGCGTGAGCCGGCCGGGAACCGGTTAAAGTGGTTATAAACCACAGATTGTCACTTTTACCTATTGGTAAGCCTAGAATAAGGCTTACCTATACGTAGTGGAAATATCTCCTAAACATGCGCCGTTTAGGAGATATTTACCTTGTAGTGCGTCGATGTCATGAATGCATACTAGCCCATTATGCTTTTACTTTGCAGGGGAAAAAAAGAGGAAGTAAAACCCATCAGACCAAAATCTAAAAACAGTTCCAGAAAAAGTCTTAAACAGCCAATGCGTTTTGGGGGCAACTTCCTCAGGGCTCAACACAATAAAACTTGGATGTGACTTCAAACATCTGGTATTGAACTCTTCCCATGGAGAAACAACTTGTCAGAACGTGCTGAGCAGAAATGGAGCCATGTGTTAAGCCCAGATGAAGGGGAAGTGGTGTTGCCTTAAAGTGGTTGTAAACCCACATAACTTTTTTTTTTTCTAGCCCACCTGCAAGACAAAGCTATAATGAGCTAGTATGACTAGCATACTAGCTCATTATGTACCACTTACCTTGGATCGGGGCCCCCGAAGCCGCCCGTGTCCCTCTCTCCAGCCGCAGCCGGAATGTTACTTCCGGGTATCGTCGCTCCAGCCAATCACAGCGCCGCTCCGGGGGAGCCGTCTAATTCGGCTAAGCCCAAGCATTGCTGGGACTTAGCCGAATTTGTGAATGGGATTAACCCCAGGAATGCGCCTTTGTCTACGGCGCACATGCGCCGTAGACAGCGGCGCCTGTGATTTTTAGTAAATATCTCCTAAACCGTGTAAGTTTAGGAGATATTTCTTGCACCTACAGGTAAGCCTTAATCTAGGCTTACCTGTACGTGCAAGTTGCAAAAGTGGGTTTACAACCACTTTAACAATAAAACTATCTTAGGCTATTTTATCCCCTTAGCGCCTAGCGTACGCATATATGCGGCCTCGACTTTAGGGGGTTATACCGGGCATCATCCCAGTGCAGTTTTTTAGAGTGGGTGGTCGGCTTCCCAGGGATAACAACTGATGCGGCTAAAAACCGCTCAGTAGTTATCCCCGCGCTCTTACCAGGCCTCCCGTCCCACCGGGAGACCCGATCCGCCACTTCCGGCGGCTAGAGACAGACTGGCACGAAGCCGTAAACGGCTTCATTCCAGTCTCCTGTATATAAACACGGAAGCAACGTCACTTCCGGTTTACTCGGCTGCCAAATCTGCGTTTTTGGCGATCTGAATACTTTGAAGTGCGAAGGAGAGATTTGGCCCCGATTCCTCCATAAAGAGTACCTGTCACCACCTATTACTGTCACAAGGGATGTTTACATTCCTTGTGACAGCAATAAAAAATTGCAATAAAAAATTGCGTTTGAAAGACCGCTGCACAAATAACGTGTGACCTAAAATATTGCAACAATCGCCATTTTATTCTCTAGATTCTCTGCTAAAAAAATATATATAATATTTGGGGGTTCCAATTAATTTTCTAGCAAAAAATACGGATTTTAACTTGTAAGCAACAAATGTCAGAAATGGGCTTAGGCGTGAAAGGGTTATTTGATTTTGGACTGGTCTTCTGTTCTGTATTTCTATTGTTTGAACAACAATCTGTCAGGTTTTTTTTTGTTGTCCAGCCTGCTGGGAAAAAAAAACTCTGTGTGTACCAGACATTGGTGGTTTTTGTTGGTGTAAGTTCGTTATTTCAGGGAAAAAAATGAAGAGGTGAGCTAACACCCTACCCTCCCCTCCCCATCGGTCTCTACTGTACTTATCTCTGTGGGTAATGAGCTTTTAGTGCCCATGCAGCTGGTTTAGCAGTCCGAGTGAAATCCCCACTCTTTTCCCTCTTGTTTCTGCTGTGCTTTCTGGATGGATCCGAGCATTTCTGATTTTGTGCTGGCACAGAGAATTGCTCTGATCTGTCCTGAAAGCCCTGCAAAAAGCAGGGGAAGAAGAGCGGGAATTTCAAATCACTGGACTGCTACACCAGCTGTGTGGGCACTGACAGCTCATCACCCAGGGAGAGGAAGTAGGGTGACCACATTTCCAAACTGCCATTCAGGGACACACACCCTCTCTCACCTTCCCCAAAAAAAGATGGGGGGGGGGCGGGGGAAATGTAGTCTTGGGGTTGATGGGGAATTCAGCGGCGGGTTATTTGTCAGGTGAATGTGCCACTTGCCACCAGATGCAGTTCCGCTTGCCATCCATAGCCTGCCACCAGATGCAGTGCTGCTGTCACTCCCTCTGCATGAGCCACGTGCGTAGAAGTGAAGGAGTGGCGTCACTATCCGGAGAGTGAAGATCACACCAGTTCCTGCTACTTGCCACTGGGTGCTGGAGAAGGAGGAGGTGCCGAGGTGGGTGGGGACAGCAGTGCTGCACTAGGCGCAGGCCTCGCTCCCGGTCTCACTGTCTGAAAGTAAATTGTCACCGGTTGCAAGATGCCAGGCAGCGCTGGCCCTCGCAAACAGTTCTGGAAATGTAGTTGTTAGTAGGGGGTGGCTGTGTCCTCCTATTTCATTCCGGGACATTGCATTGTCCCGGAATGAAGGTGCCCAGGGCAGACATGTCAATTGCGGGACAGTCCCGGGCAATCCGGGACACGTGGGCACCCTAAGAGGAAGTAAAGCAGGAATTGGGTTGGGGGTTTAGGGGGTGTGTTCACCTTTTCAATTTTTTTCAATTACTGTATATACTCAAGTATAAGCCGAACCGAATATAAGCCGAGACACCTAATTTTACCACAAAAAAATGGGAAAACCTATTGACTCGAGTATAAGCCTAGGGTGTCCATCTGCATGCCTCACTTTGCCTCCCTGTGTCCATGTGCATGCCTCACTGTGTCCATGACTAGACTGACGTTTAACATGGGAGTCTATGGAAGGGGTGCCCGGCTTTGAAAAATCGGTGCTCCCCTGCGGTAGGTCCCCCAGACAACAAACTTTGCACACTTGTAGAGGATGGGGCTACATGTGTGCAAAGTTTCGGGTCCAGGGGACCTACGACCGGCTGGTACCTGGTCCCCAAAATCACCAGAGAAATTACCGTTTAACATGGGAGTCTATGGGAGGGGTGCCCGGGTTTGAAAAATTGTTGCTCCCCGGCCGTAGGTCCCACGGACAACAAACTTTGCACACTTGTAGAGGAAGAGTAGGGCTACATGTGTGCCAGTACCGGGTCCCCAAAGTCCAGGAGATCAGGCGCAAAAAGGTGACTCAAGTATAAGCCGAGGGGGCATTTTCAGCACAAAAAAATGTGCATAAAAAATCGGCTTATACTCGAGTATATACAGTAATTTTTAATGATATAAAAAAAACGCTGTGATGCGCTATAACAATGCATTACAGCTTTCGTATTCGCACTATAATGCACGCCTGCATACCAGAATGAGCCCTATACCATCTATTCACTTTGTGTCCATTTGGGAAGGTTCTCGCACTACATAGTGTAAAAGAGACTGCGCAATCAGACTGATGTGCTGTCTGTTTTGTATCTCTATGGGATACTAATGTAGCAGTACCCCGGAAGGAGCTGCTGAATTATTGTGCCCGGGTCTCCCTCTGATTGATCCACAGCCAGTTACACAGTGTTTTCTCACAGTCAGACACACTATTCTGCTCGTTATCTCCATTGACCAGTCCAGTGGTATGTGTTTTATTTTTTTTATTTGGAGAACTTTGCTAGGAGAAGGGAATCAGTAGGATACTCCAAATCAACTATGCACAAGCGAGGACAACTCTCTCAGTAGAACTGTGGAAGCAGATTATCTGTTGAACCATGTAGGGTCTGTATGGAAGAATAAGTCCCTCTGCAGACAGGACTCGTTGAACTGAAGAGGGAGGTTTCAGCAACACACACTCAAGCCTCGTACACACGGCCGAGATTCTCGTCGAAAAAAACATGTCGTTTTTTTCAACGAGATTCTTGGACAAGAAACTTGTCCCGGCCGAGTGTACAGACGCTCGATTCAAAGAACCCGCGGTTCTTTGAATGGAGCGTACGCGGTGACGTCATCGACTACGACGAGCATGCGCTCGTCACATTCGATGCCGTCGCCGCCATCTTGGTATACCCTACCTATGCCTAGGAAGCTACCGCGCATGCGTCAAATTCATTTCGAACATGCGCGGGCTTCCGGGAGGACAGGTAAGTGTACACACACTCACTTTTCTCGTCGAGAAACATGCCGACGAGAATCTCGACGAGAAAATAGAGAGCAGGTTCTCTATTTTCTCGTCGAGATTACTTGTCGGTTTTCTTGACGAGAAACCATACACACGGACGAATTTCTCGGCAAGACATCTCTGCCAGCAAGTTTCTTGCTGGTTCTTGCCGAGAAACTCGGTCGTGTGTACGAGGCCTCAGTCTCAAGGATCCTTTCAGGGTCTGTATTCACAAAACGTCCAGAAGCCTACTTTTAAGGGACACACGACCAGATCTATAGACTTTATCCCTCAGTCAGCTTGTACAGGAACTCTGGGTTGTAGCTTTCAGGCTTCAGGCCCTCAGATCTGGCATCTGAGGCCCCATAGCCTTCCATGCTCGGGAGAGGCAGCCGCCTCCTTCCCACCAGAACCTCTCTCCTCAGAGGTGGGCTGGACCGGAACACCGAGCCCATGTGCTCTTGCAATCTAAATACAGTCACCCAGCATGCAATGGGGCACCTCCCCTGCTAATTGGCCAGGGGTGTATCTACATCCATGCTTTCACCTGCTGGGTTTCCTCCCACTGTCCAATGTGATTCATTACTATTGGATCAGTGTGAAATCTCCAAGACAGCATGAATCAGAATCCGAGCACACTGAGCAGACATCACTCATCAATCACTGCTCTCTGTTAAGCAGCCAGCACCTAAATTTGCCTGTCTGCTTCTCTGTTAACCCCTTGGCATCGACCGTATGCAAATTTGCGTTTGTGGCTTGAATGGGTTATACTGGGGTGATGCGTGCAGCTGCAGGCATGGTACAGTTTTTTAGAGCCAGTGGTTGGCTTTTTACTGATAACAACAGATAAGGCTAAAAGACGCTCAGCTGTTCCCCCTAAGGGAGCAGGAGGGGACACCGCCACCTTCCGCTGCTTTTCCCGAGCCTCCCGTACCACCGGGAGACCCTGATCCGGCGCATCCGCGGGCTAGGCTGAGACTGGAACGAAGACGGAAAGAGTCTCCTATGCAAAAACATGAAAGCGACGTCACAACGCCAATGGCGCCGATTAAAAAAAAAATGACAGTGTTCAGAATGGACCTTTTTGGCGATCTGAATACTTTTAAGTGCAAAGGAGGGATTTGGGGTTTTTTAGACCTTCGATCCCTCCATAAAGAGTACCTGTCACCACCTATTACTGTCACAAGGGATGTTTACATTCCTTGTGACCGCAATAAATGTGATTAGAATATATTATTTTTTTTAAGGGACAATGTAAAAAAAAATATATAATTTCTTTTAAAGCGCCCCCATCCCTGCATGCTCGTGCAGCAAAGAAAACGCATACATAAGTCGCACCCACATATGTTAACGGTGTTTAAAATAATACAACCGCAATCTCCTCTGTAACTCTAACCGGGTAACCGTTAATTTTTTTAAAGCTATGGAGATTTTGGGTACCATATATTGTTGCTATTCCACAAGTGTACGCAATTTCAAAGCATGACATGTTCAGTATCTATTTACTCGGCGTAACATGCTCTTTCACATTATACAAAAAAAATTGGGCTAACTTTTACAGTTTAGTTGTTTTTTTTTTTAATTCATGAAAGTGTATTTCTTCCCAAAAAATCGCGTTTGAAAGGCCGCTGCGCAAATACCGTGTGACCTAAAATATTGCAACGATTGCCATTTTATTCTCTAGGGTCTCTGCTAAAATATATATATAATGTTTAGGGGTTCTAAGTAATTTTCTAGCAAAAAAATACGGATTTTAGTTTATAAGCAACAAATGTCAGAAATAGGCTTAGGCATGAAAGGGTTAGGCAGAAAATCCAAAAACTATATACACCCTCTAGCACCTACCTAGGAGGGTGCTACACTAATAATTTCTTTACTTTCTTCTACAGCCCTCTACAACTTTCAAGCAAAAAATGAAGAAGAACTATGCTTGCGGGTGGGAGACACAGTGCAGATATTTGAGACATATGAAGGTAAGGACTTACTTCTTTTTTTTTTTTACACTACCGACCTATGTGATTATTCTGTCTGTCTAGACCAAGGGTCTCCAAACTGTGGCCCTGGGGCCAGATGCGGCCCTTTGCTTGCCTTTATCTGGCCCATTGAACACTATTCTATCCACTGACACCAGCAATGGGCCAAAATTCCTGTCGCTGACACAAACAATGGGGCACAATTCCTTTCATTGAGGCCAATGATGGGGCACAATTCCTTTCATTGAGGCCAATGATGGGGCACAGTTCCTTCCATTGAGGCCAATGATGGGGCACAGTTCCTTCCATTGACACCAACGATGGGGCACAATTCCTTTCATTGACGCCAATGATGGGGAACAATTCTTTCCATTGACTTCCACGATGGGACACAATTTTTTTCTATTGACGCGAATGATGGGGCACAATTCTTTCCACTGATGCCAACGATGGGGCATTAGTTCTCCCCTGCATGCCAGGACATTTTCTACCTCCATTGGCCCTACTCCGGCCCTCCTAAAGTCTGAAGAACAGTAAAGTGGCCCTTTGTTTAGAAAGTTTGGAGACCCCTGGTCTAGACCAAACAAAAAACAAAGGTACTTCCCAAAGATGACTGTCATCTCTTTGAAAACACTGAAAGTGTGAAATATGGAACTCTATAGCCAAGTCAATGCTGAACTCCAGGCAGATATAACAGATACAAATCATTGCATCTCTGTACTTATTAATACAAATCAATACATGGAATTTTAATGTTAGTAATAGCCTTAAAGTTTAACTAAAGGCAAAACTTTTTCTTTTGGTTTTGGATAGAACTTCTGTCCGTTTTTACTGCTGTCTGTTCCCCCATTCATGAGATTGAAGCCCCATACACACTATCAGTTTTCTTGCAGGTTTTTCTCTTCAGGTTTACCAAAACCATCTAATATGAGGTCAAACCTTAAGAGTTTCAATTCGTATGCAATCAGGCAGGCCCTTGCACTACATGGTTTTGGTAAACCTGAAGAGAAAAACCTGCAAGAAAACTGATAGTGTGTATGGGGCTTCACCCTCTCTATTTGTCCTGTTTACTTTTTATTATCGAAAGTGAAAGAAAATCCCATATTTTTGAGTTATCTCCAAAAAAAAACTAAGAGAGGGGAAATCTTACAATCCAGGACACTAGTTCTAGACTCTTATTTTGCTGGGATATCCTTTCACTTCCTATTTTTGGATATGGGACAGAAAATGAAGGGAAATCTCCCCAGTGGGACACAGATTGTTAAAAAAAAAAAAACTGCCAGCGTTATCCCTCCATTACCAAAATTAAAATAAAAAAAGTTTTGCCTTTTAGTTATACTTTAATTTGACTTGATATCAGCCTTTCAAGTCTCTGTAAAGCAGAGCTCAGACAAGGAAATGAAGAAGCAGCACATGAAGCCAATCAGGCGCATTGTAATGTCTATGTGCTAACAAAAACATGCTTACAGGAGGAAAGAGCAGAGAGATGAGCTCACCAGTCTGCTGCTTCATTTACCGTGGGAAAGACAAGACCTGTAAACGTAACTTAACTGCAGCAGATAAAAATCAGGTAACCTGTCCTGCCAGCCAGGGTTGTGTTGCGTGGTAGAGCTGTTTGTAAATATCAGAATTGGATGGACAAAGCTGCACATCTTTGGCAGGTAAACAGATCCCTTCTATGTATTTCACCCATGTATTTAGCTGTTATTGCAAGAGTTCAGCTTTGACAAGTGCTTGTCTTGTTGCCCAGTAGGGTTTAGATGCTTTTTTTATGCTGCAAAACTGATCTTTCTAGAAGTGTTCTGCTTGGCACACGTTACACTGATCACATAACCCCATTATTATATGAGAAGAAATGCATACCTTTCTGTAGCAGAAAACTTTTTATTTATTTATTTATTTATTTTGGTTGAAGAGATCATCCTTAAATCCTTCTGAGATAATGGACCTAATCTTTGAAGCTTTTTATCCACCATCATTAAAAAAAAAAAAAAAAAGATCTCATGGGATTTCAGCAGCATCTGTCACCTGTGGTTATAAGTTTCCTGGTTCTGAAGAGCCGAACTATAAACTATTGCAATGCCATAAAGTGCCTTTTTTATTTTATTATTCCCATTGTGAAACAATTTCCTTCAAATCTACCAATAACTTTGTAGCGCAAGGGCATAACTTAAAGAGGAGCTCCAGCCCCCCCCCCCCCCCCCCCACCACAAAAATACTATACACAATAAATATAGAGAAAAAAATATGGACAGCCGCACTCCAAAAAACCTTTGACGGTCGCCTTTATTGTAAAAAATGGAAGATCACACCAAAAATCATCACAGCATAGCCGGGGTAACAGCTTACATGTTTCACACTGAAGGTCAGTGCTTAATCATAGCTAAATCCTTTAGCTATGATTAAGCACTGACCTTCAGTGTGAAACATGTAAGCTGTTACCCTGGCTATGCTGTGATGATTTTTGGTGTGATCTTCCATTTTTTACAATAAAGGCGACCGTCAAAGGTTTTTTGAAGTGCGGCTGTCCATATTTTTTTCTCTATATGCTACGTGCATTGCTGGCACCCATGGTAGTCCTGATACTACAAATTGCTGGAGCGTGTTCACCTGGAGCGGTAAAAATCTCTTTCTCTATACACAATAAATAGTTACAAATACTGTAGCTGCTGACTTTTAATATTAGAACACTTGTCTGTCCAGGGATCCTGCGATGTTGGCACCCCAGCCGATTTTTCAATTGGCTCTTGGGTGCTGCCGCTGCCATTCCTTGTAAGAGAAACCGTCAGTAAAGCCTTTCAGCGTCACAGCCTGTTCCCTACTGCGCGAAGCACGCTGCGCTTTGTGAATGGCCCGGTGGCAGGGGAAGAAGGAGGTGTGCCGAACTTCTAGGGGACTTCCGTGGCAAGATTACCCGGAAGTGGGGACAGGTACCTGTCAAAAACGGGTACCCACTCCCCCCGAAAAGGTGCCAAATGTGCCACCGAAGGGGGGGAGGAAGCAAACAAGCAGAGCTTCCCCTTTTGGCTGGAGCTCCGCTTTATGCAGCCCCATAGATCAGTGATGCCGAACCTTGGCATCCCAGATGTTTTGGAACTACATTTAAAAAACAGGAGGGCGCACCGACCTAGTGTATTGCCACTTACAGGTTTATTAAAATGTAAATAAAAAGCAATAGTCCTACTCTCAGACAAAGCTTAAATACAAGCTTATCGGACAAGATGGCTGGAAATCTTGGCATTCACCGACAGGACTTAACAACAGGGAGGGTCGGACGATACACCAAAAACATCCAGATGGCTTATGGACCATTTAGGCTTTGATGAAAGGGGTGCGCCCCTGAAACGTAAGCCATCTGGATGTTTTTGGGGTATCGTCCGACCCTCCCTGTTGTCAAGTCCTGTCGGTGAATGCCAAGATTTCCAGCCATCTTGTCCGATAAGCTTGTATTTAAGCTTTGTCTGTGAGTAGGTCTATTGCTTTTTATTTACATTTTAATAAACCTGTAAGTGATAATACACTAGGTCGGTGCGCCCTCCTGTTTTCTTTCTTTTTCTAGCCATATGAGCACCCATTGTTCTGAGGAGGGCTGCAAGACTATAGACTTTGCCTCTAGACAGAACCACGCCACCTATGTTTTGAGGATACACCGAGAGATTTTTGTTTTGTTTGGAACTACATTTCCCATGATGCTCAACTACACTGTACAGTACATGAGCATCATGGGAAATGCAGTTCCAAAACATCTCAGGTGCCAAGGTTCACCATACCTGCCCTAGATGATGATTCTTCTTATTTATTTTTTTTTATTCAAAGTGGATGAGAGAATTGCTGAGCTATTTTGTTCTGAGCTGTATAGAAGTCGATCGGTAGATTGACTTCTGTGCAAACACTGCCCCTATGCATGGATCAAAATTCAGCTGGAACCTGCCGAACCAGTCACCTTTTTGCTTAATGTATGGCAAGCTTAACTGTATAAAAATAAAAAAGTGTTGGTTAGGTACGTCCTCTCTGGGAATGCGGAGCAGTATGAAGCAGGACAAATGCAGCTGTCATTTTGTATTCTGAATCATCCTACAAGTGTCTAAAGCTGATGTCAAAAGCAAGCTCATCAACCCAGGCCCTTAAGCTGAGCTTCAGGCAGATATAAAAGTCACAACTAAATGCAATTCTGTAATCCTCAATACAGTAATAAATGTATTTTTTAAAACGCAAGCAATGTACCTGACATTTGGTATCGGCCTCCTGCAGTCCCTGTGCAGCAGGGCTCAGAGGCAGGTCAGGGGAAGCAGCACATAGAGCATTCAGGTGCATTTCAGAGCTAGCAAGGAGCATGCTGATAGGAGAAGAGAGCAAAGTGACAGCAGACTGATGAGCTCATCTTAGTATTTCTTCTTTTACTGTTCAGCCACAAGGTGGGCATGCTGAGGAGACCTGTAAGTGAATGTGAAACTGCAGAAAGACGAAATGAAAGGTTAGCCCCCCTGCCAGACAGGACTGTGCTGTGTGGCACAGCTGTACATATTTCAGGACTGGATAGAGAAACATACTATTTTTTTTGACAGGTAAAGCAGCTCCAGTATACATTTAATCTGTGTATTTCTTTGTGTGTGTGTGTCTGGAGTTGAGCTTTAACAGACACCAGACCGAAGCCGCCAACTCCTCCTTGGCTGTTTACACAGCCCAGAGGAAGGACACAAGTGCTGATCTGAGGTCTATACTGAGTTTATTATATTGTAGATGGACACAGGAGGGGGACAGAGTGACCAGGAAGGGGGGGGGGGTCTGTACTGAGGGAGGTGGGGGTCTGGACTGGGGGACGGCGGGGGTCTGGACTGGGGGACGGCGGGGGTCTGGACTGGGGGACGGCGGGGGTCTGGACTGGGGGACGGCGGGGGTCTGGGCGGGGGTCTGGACTGGGGGACGACGGGGGTCTGGGCGGGGGTCTGGACTGGGGGACGGCGGGGGTCTGGGCGGGGGTCTGGACTGGGGGACGGCGGGGGTCTGGACTGGGGGACGGCGGGGGTCTGGACTGGGGGACGGCGGGGGTCTGGACTGGGGGACGGCGGGGGTCTGGACTGGGGGACGGCGGCGGGGGTCTGGACTGGGGGACGGCGGCGGGGGTCTGGACTGGGGGACGGCGGCGGGGGTCTGGACTGGGGGACGGCGGCGGGGGTCTGGACTGGGGGACGGCGGCGGGGGTCTGGACTGGGGGACGGCGGCGGGGGTCTGGACTGGGTGACGGCGGGGGTCTGGTCTGGGTGACGGCGGGGGTCTGGTCTGGGTGACGGCGGGGGTCTGGTCTGGGGGACGGCGGGGGTCTGGACTGGGGGACGGCGGGGGTCTGGACTGGGGGACGGCGGGGGCCTGGACTGGGGGACGGGTGGGTGTCTATTCTTAGTGGAGAGGGGAGTCTGGACTGAGGGACGGGGTCTGGACTTGGTGGAGGGGGGGTCTGGACTGAAGGAGGGGTTTATTCTTAGTGGAGAGGGCCGTCTCTACTGAGGGGGAACTTGGTGGAGGGGGGGGGGGGTGACGCCATGTTTTACCACACCACGTGACACCAACCCTAGTGACGCCACTGAATTATGTACAGCATACCATATGTATGTGCAAATACTTTTATATTTTGTACTGTTCAATGCTGTCACCTCCAGACTGCAAAGTGCTGCTTCCCCTAAATTACAGATGAAGAGGCGCTCACTGTAGTGTCGGGTGCTCTCCTGATTCAGGACTTCATATATCATGATTAGGGATGAGCTTCGTGTTCGAGTCGAACATACGTTCGACTCGAACATTGGCTGTTCGATCGTTCGACGAAGATCGAACGATTTGGGCCGTTCGCGCCAAATTCGAGTGACGCGAACGGCCCACAATGCACTACGCCATCGCAGTGTCATCCAGGCGCTGTGATTGGCCAAGCATGCACTGTGACCCCGCATGCTTGGCCAATCACAGCGCCGGCAGCGAGGAGAGCAATGATTGGCCACAGGCAGGATGCCTGTGGCCAATTATTGCTGAGGGTGTTTAGTACACGCCCCACACTATAAAAGGCCGCCAGCACGGCGGCCTAGTGTAGTGTGTTCCGGAGCAGGGATAGAGTAGCATAGGCAGGGACAGTGACTGTTATTTCTTTCTTGCTTAACCTGGATTCCTTTAGTTTAGGGAAAGAGAAGGATAGGTAGGGAGAGTGTCAGTGTGTTTTGTGCTTCTGCTATAGTGTGCTTAAAAAAAAACATTTATTCTAGGGACAGAAAACTCTAGGTAGGGACAGTGTCAGTTTCTTTCACTCTGCAAGTCCTTGTTTCCAGGGACCTGGAAGGACAGTGAGTGAATTGTCCTTTTGCTATATTGTGATTAAAAAAAACATTTATTCTAGGGACAGAAAACTCTAGGTAGGGACAGTGTCAGTTTCTTTCACTCTGCAAGTCCTTGTTTCCAGGGACCTGGAAGGACAGTGAGTGAATTGTCCTTTTGCTATATTGTGATTAAAAAAAACATTTATTCTAGGGACAGAAAACTCTAGGTAGGGACAGTGTCAGTTTCTTTCACTCTGCAAGTCCTTGTTTCCAGGGACCTGGAAGGACAGTGAGTGAATTGTCCTTTTGCTATATTGTGATTAAAAAAAACATTTATTCTAGGGACAGAAAACTCTAGGTAGGGACAGTGTCAGTTTCTTTCACTCTGCAAGTCCTTGTTTCCAGGGACCTGGAAGGACAGTGAGTGAATTGTCCTTTTGCTATATTGTGATTAAAAAAAACATTTATTCTAGGGACAGAAAACTCTAGGTAGGGACAGTGTCAGTTTCTTTCACTCTGCAAGTCCTTGTTTCCAGGGACCTGGAAGGACAGTGAGTGAATTGTCCTTTTGCTATATTGTGATTAAAAAAAACATTTATTCTAGGGACAGAAAACTCTAGGTAGGGACAGTGTCAGTTTCTTTCACTCTGCAAGTCCTTGTTTCCAGGGACCTGGAAGGACAGTGAGTGAATTGTCCTTTTGCTATATTGTGATTAAAAAAAACATTTATTCTAGGGACAGAAAACTCTAGGTAGGGACAGTGTCAGTTTCTTTCACTCTGCAAGTCCTTGTTTCCAGGGACCTGGAAGGACAGTGAGTGAATTGTCCTTTTGCTATATTGTGATTAAAAAAAACATTTATTCTAGGGACAGAAAACTCTAGGTAGGGACAGTGTCAGTTTCTTTCACTCTGCAAGTCCTTGTTTCCAGGGACCTGGAAGGACAGTGAGTGAATTGTCCTTTTGCTATATTGTGATTAAAAAAAACATTTATTCTAGGGACAGAAAACTCTAGGTAGGGACAGTGTCAGTTTCTTTCACTCTGCAAGTCCTTGTTTCCAGGGACCTGGAAGGACAGTGAGTGAATTGTCCTTTTGCTATATTGTGATTAAAAAAAACATTTATTCTAGGGACAGAAAACTCTAGGTAGGGACAGTGTCAGTTTCTTTCACTCTGCAAGTCCTTGTTTCCAGGGACCTGGAAGGACAGTGAGTGAATTGTCCTTTTGCTATATTGTGATTAAAAAAAACATTTATTCTAGGGACAGAAAACTCTAGGTAGGGACAGTGTCAGTTTCTTTCACTCTGCAAGTCCTTGTTTCCAGGGACCTGGAAGGACAGTGAGTGAATTGTCCTTTTGCTATATTGTGATTAAAAAAAACATTTATTCTAGGGACAGAAAACTCTAGGTAGGGACAGTGTCAGTTTCTTTCACTCTGCAAGTCCTTGTTTCCAGGGACCTGGAAGGACAGTGAGTGAATTGTCCTTTTGCTATATTGTGATTAAAAAAAACATTTATTCTAGGGACAGAAAACTCTAGGTAGGGACAGTGTCAGTTTCTTTCACTCTGCAAGTCCTTGTTTCCAGGGACCTGGAAGGACAGTGAGTGAATTGTCCTTTTGCTATATTGTGATTAAAAAAAACATTTATTCTAGGGACAGAAAACTCTAGGTAGGGACAGTGTCAGTTTCTTTCACTCTGCAAGTCCTTGTTTCCGGGACCTGGAAGGACAGTGAGTGAATTGTCCTTTTGCTATATTGTGATTAAAAAAAACATTTATTCTAGGGACAGAAAACTCTAGGTAGGGACAGTGTCAGTTTCTTTCACTCTGCAAGTCCTTGTTTCCAGGGACCTGGAAGGACAGTGAGTGAATTGTCCTTTTGCTATATTGTGATTAAAAAAAACATTTATTCTAGGGACAGAAAACTCTAGGTAGGGACAGTGTCAGTTTCTTTCACTCTGCAAGTCCTTGTTTCCAGGGACCTGGAAGGACAGTGAGTGAATTGTCCTTTTGCTATATTGTGATTAAAAAAAACATTTTTTTCTAGGGACAGAAAACTGTAGGTAGGGAGAGTGTTTTTTTTCTTTCACTCTGCAAGTCCTTGTTTCCAGGGACCTGTAAGGACAGTGAGTTAATTTTCCTTGTGCTATATTGTGATTAAAAAAAACATTTTTTCTAGGGACAGAAAACTGTAGGTAGGGAGAGTGTTTTTTTTCTTTCACTCTGCAAGTCCTTGTTTCCAGGGACAGAGAAGGACACCTGAAGGTAGCCCTTATTGCTTTTTTCCCATCTCCCTGCAGGCCATCTATTAGAATGTCTGGAAGGCAAACAAGGAGAGGCAGACAGTCAGGAGGCAATAAAAGAGGGCAAGCAGGCTCTGTGTCTGGGGGCAACAGTGCTGGTCTTGGACGCGGTGCATTGTCATCAGCACATGGCCATGGGACACGCTTGTCCTTCTTTTCGGCAGCTGGACATGTTGAGCCACATCATGCCGAAGACTTGGTAGAGTGGATGACCAAGCCCTCCTCCTCCTCCTCATCCTCTCTCACCCAGGCTCAGGGTACTGGAAAAGCAGCTGCCAAAGCGTCGTCTTCCCTGGTATCAATGTCAGACAAATCATCAGTCACTCCTTCCCTAGACCCACCATGTCCTCCTCCTGAGGAGTCCCCCGAACTGTTTCAGCACAGTGTTGGGTACATGCTCCAGGAGGATGCCCAGCGTTTCGAAGGGTCTGATGATGAAACCCAGCTAGAGGAAGGCAGTAGCGTGAGAGCAGACAGAGGGGATGCTCAAGAAGGACACCAATCTGGCAGTCATGTTCCAGCAGCTGCAGCATACTGCCAGATTGGCTCCAGTGATGAGGAGGGAGGGGATGATGAGGTCAATGACTCCACGTGGGTGCCTAATAGGAGAGAGGAGGAGGAGGAGGATGAGGAGGAGGCACATCTCCAACGAGGCAGGATGCCCTTTGGTGGCCAGCGTAAGGGCAGTACACCGACGGAATCACACCGCAGAGCTCCGCCTGTGCAGGGCGCTGCCTCTGCCCGTCATTCAAAAAGTTCTTTGGTGTGGGCCTTTTTTGAGGCTAGTGCATCAGATCGCACAGCTGCTGTTTGCAACATATGTCTCAAGCGTATATCGCGTGGCCAAAACATCAGCCGCTTGGGTACCACATGCCTGACCAGACATATGTTGACCTGCCATGCAGCTCGTTGGCAAGCCTACCTCAAAGACCCACACCAAAGAACAAAGCGGACCTCTCCTTGCACCGCATCAGCTGGGATCTCCAACCCCACTATAACTTCAGTCCTCTCTGAAACATGCACTGAGAGGAATGAAGGTGTAGAATTAGGTGTGTCACAGCCAAGTACTTGCGCCCACTCTGCTAGCAGTACACCGACGTCCGATTCTAGCAGGCAAATTTCCCTGCCCCAGCTGCTGGACCGTCGAAAGAAGTTCACTCCCAGCCATCCACATGCCCAGCGGTTGAATGCTAGCTTGGCTAAATTGCTAGCGCTTCAACTGCTGCCTTTTCAGTTGGTAGACTCGGCCCCCTTCCGTGAGTTTGTGCAATGTGCGGTTCCTCAGTGGCAGGTTCCCAAACGCCACTTTTTCTCACGGAAGGCTATTCCGGCTCTCTACCGGCATGTGGAAGGCAATGTCTTGGCCTCGCTGGACAGGGCGGTCAGCGGTAAGGTGCATATTACCGCTGACTCATGGTCCAGCAGGCATGGACAGGGACGTTACCTTTCTTTCACGGCCCATTGGGTCACTCTTTTGGCAGCTGGGAAGGATTCAGGACAAGGTGCAGTAGTGTTGGAGGTTGTCCCACCGCCACGCCTCCAAAATGCTACTACTGGTTGTGACACACCTCTCTCCTCCACCCCCTCCTCTTCTTCTTCCTCCATGGCCTCTTCCTGTGGTTTGTCCTATGAACCAGCGGTGCTCCGTAGCCGTTCACGGGGCTACGCAAGTACGCAGGCAAAAAGATGCCATGCCGTGCTTGCGCTGGTGTGTTTGGGGGACAGAAGCCACACTGGGGCAGAGGTCCTGTCTGCTCTGCAGGGCCAGGCCGAGAGGTGGTTGACGCCACGCCAGCTTAAGCCAGGAATGGTGGTTTGCGACAATGGCACCAACCTCCTCTCCGCCCTCCGACAGGGACAACTGACCCATGTGCCCTGTGTGGCTCACGTCCTTAACCTGGTGGTGCAGCGGTTCTTGGGCAGGTACCCGGGCTTACAGGATGTCCTGAGGCAGGCCAGGAAAGTCTGTGTGCATTTCCGCAGATCTTATAATGCCAGTGCTCGCCTGGCTGAGCTGCAAAAGGAGTTGAACCTGCCCAAGAACCGCCTTATATGTGACATGCCCACCAGGTGGAACTCAACGTTGGCCATGCTGCAGCGGCTGCACACGCAGCAGAGGGCCATCAATGAGTACCTGTGCGACTACGGCACCAGGACAGGGTCAGGGGAGCTTGGTTTTTTTTCTCCACGCCAGTGGGGCATGATCAGGGATGCATGCACTGTCCTGGCACCATTTGAGGAGGCCACGAGGATGGTGAGCAGTGACAGTGCATGCATCAGTGACACTGTACCTCTTGTCCACCTGTTGGAGCACACGCTGCGTGGAATAATGGACAGGGCACTTGAGGCAGAACAGAGGCAGGAAGAGGAGGACTTCCTTGCCTCTCAAGGCCCCCTTTACCCAGACAGTGTTCCTTCTGTCCCACCCATCGCACAGGAAGAGGAGGAGGAGGAGGAGGAGGAGGAGGAGGATTGTGTCAGCATGGAGGTGGAGGCTGGCACTCAGCATCATCAGCAGCAGTCTTTTAGGGATGATTTACAGTCCCAAGAAACCAGTGGACTTGTACGTGGCTGGGAGGAGGTGGCTGCGGATCATGTCGTCCTTAGTGACCCAGAGGACTCCGGAGCGAATGCCTCAGCAAACCTACGCTGCATGGCCTCCCTGATCCTGCAAAGTCTGCGGAAGGATCCTCGTATTCTTCGGATCAAGGAGAGGGACCATTACTGGCTGGCCACTCTCCTTGATCCACGGTACAAGGGTAAGGTTGCGGACCTTATGTTACCGTCGCAGAGGGAGCAGAGGATGAGACAACTCCGGGAGGCCTTGCAGAAAGGTCTGTGCAACGCGTTCCCAGAGACTGGGAGGTTGCAAACTCCTGGTCCTGGACAACGAGTTGCTGAGGCTTCGGCCAGTCAAAGAAGGAGCGGTGGGGAAGGTGGCCGTCTGACCGATGCGTTCAGACAATTCTTTAGTCCGCAGCCCCAAAGTATGATTGGTTCCAGCAACCATCGCCAGCGTCTGATAAACATGGTGCAGGAATATCTAGGGGCAAGGTCAGACTTGGACACCTTCCCCACCGAAAATCCTCTGGCTTACTGGGTCTTGAGGATGGATCACTGGCCAGAGCTTGCACAGTATGCAATTGAGCTACTGGCCTGTCCTGCATCCAGCGTTCTTTCGGAACGCACATTCAGTGCTGCTGGAGGATTTGTCACGGATCACAGGGTGCGCCTGTCCACCGACTCGGTTGATCGACTGACTTTCATCAAGATGAACCAGTCTTGGATCACCACCAGCTACCACACACCTGATGCTGATATAACAGACTAATTGATTTTAAAATGTCACATCCCTTCAAGACTGATGCTGATGCTGAGTGCCTGTGCTGTTATGTTGACTGGCTATCCTCCTCCTCCGAGTCCTCAATGATACGATTGATGATGATAGCTTGGAAGATCATTTTTGTTTATGGGTGCCGCCACCAGTGCCTAACGCCCAATTTTTCAGCCCCTGTTTAACAGGGGCGTGTAATTACAATTTTTGAAGCAATACTTTGCAACAGGGCTCATTGCTGTGCTCCAAGTACAGTATCTGTGAGGAGTTGCAGTGTTGTGCCACCAGTGCCTAAGGCCCAATTTTTCAGCCCCTGTTTAACAGGGGCGTGTCATTACAATTTTTGAAGCAATACTTTGCAACAGGGCTCATTGCTGTGCTCCAAGTACAGTATCTGTGAGGGGTTGCAGTGTTGTGCCACCAGTGCCTAAGGCCCAATTTTTCAGCCCCTGTTCAACAGGGGCATGTAATTACAATTCTTGATCTAATAATTCACAGCAGGGCCCATTGCTGCACCCACCAAGAGTAACTGTCAGGGCTTACAGTGTTGTGGCACCAGCACCACCATCAAAGGCCCAATTTTTACTACCACTGTTCAACAATTATATGTAATTAAAATTCCTGATATAATAGTTGACAGCAGGGCGTTCCAGCACCAACCAAGAGTAACTGTGAGTGCTTACAGTGTTGTGCCAACACCAACAACTAAGGGGCCTATTTCTGCAGAGTATATACGGCAGGTCCCTACTTTCAAACATCCAACTTACAAACGACTCCTACTTGCAAACGCAAGAAGACAACAGGAAGTGAGAGGAAATCTACCACTAGGAAGGAAAATTCTCTCCTGTAAGAATAAATATGGGAGAAAGGTGTCTCCTCTGTACTGATGCTTTATCAGCAATCCTTGTTTCAAGAAAAACACCACATTTCAAAAACAGTTGTCATTGGGACGGAAAGTGAGGTGAAATGTTCTGAACAGGGGCACAGACAGCAAAACAAATGTTACAGGGGTGATAACCCTTACCTATGTTTTCCAAAAAGTTTAAAAATAGATTTTTGGGCTGGAGCTACACTTCAACAATGTACCTGTTCAAAATTACAAACAGATTCTACATAAGAACAAACCTACAGTCCCTGTCTTGTATGCACCGCCTGTATACGGCTGTTCAGAGTATATAGGGCCTTTTTTATTTTATGTGCGGGGTTCCCCTTAATATCCATACAAGACCCAAAGGGGCTGGTAATGGGCTGGGGTAGGGGGGGGGGGGGTCATGGGGTAGCTATGCCATTTTTCTTAAAGAATTTCATCCATATTACCGGGACCAGACATTACATTAAAGCCGCAAGCAGTTTTAAATGGCTTTTTTTTCCTTTAGAAGTGTCATTTTGTGCAGGGACAGTTCTAAACACGGGAAACACGTGGCACTTCACAGGCATACTTTAGACACCCCCCAGGTACGATATTTAAAGGAATATTTGACTTTTTTTTTTTCACTTTATGCATCATTAAAATGACTGCTCCCGAAAAACGACCGTTTTTAAAACTTCTTTTTGCATTGATACATGTCCCCTGGTGCAGAACCCGGGTTCCCAAACCCTTTTTAGGACAATAACATGCATAATAGTTGTTATAATTAGCACTTTAGAATTCGAACGTTCGCATCCATTGTATTTAATAGGGTTCTAATGTTCGTTCGAACTTCCGGTCCGTTCGCGGGTTCTGGTGCGAACCGAACCCGGGGGTGTTCGGCTCATCACTAATCATGATTCCTTGCACCCAGCCTCCCCTCTGTCATTCATCCCTGCCTAAAAGTGCCAGCTGGCTTCCTGCATCAGGACAAAATATCCCATTATTGCTCTCGCCCAGCCCATACTGTGTATGATTGCCCGCTATATTGGCATCAGCGGGCCTCTTGCGTCCTCGCGCCCAGGCTTTAATTTGCATAATTGGGGCTCCTTTTAAACCTTTTGTAGTCCTCACCAGGATCGCACAATCAGGATGGCTCCAGGGAGACCACCCTATAACTGGATATACCAGGCTGCAGTGACAAAGGGGACAATAGCAATAGAAGGATGTGAATTATGGCAATGCATATACAATTTGTCAAACCGTTTTTTCTTTATCGTACACCACGGGACACAGAGCTAGTCATTACATAATGGGTTAAGGGTCACCAGCGGTGATTGCACACTGGCACAACCAATGGAAGACAGTTCCCCTCCATATAACCCCTCCCATCAGGGGAGTACCTCAGTTTTTCCGCCAGTGTCGAAAGGTGTTGGACGCGTTAGGAGGTGCTAAAGGAAAGCTCTACCAAAGAGACCCTCTGGGGGTAAAAGAGCTATGCTTTCGGACCCATCCAAGACGCCTACAAGTTAAGCCAAAACTGGATGGGATCCGGGCCTCATCCATGAGGCAGCGCCTGTAATGTCTCTCTTCGGAGGACTGGGCTCTAAGATCCAGCACTTTCGCTATTTCGCTAAAAGTCCGGGTAAGAGTCTTATACAAGGCCCAGGGGAGAGGTATCCTTTAAATAGGAACCCATATCCCTGAAGGTTGGCACACTTAGCCCGCCGTGAGGGGTGAAGTTTGGTATCTGTCTGAAAATTTTCAGCAGAAAAAACCTGCAGCGTGGATAAGGTAAGATTAGACCTAATTGTACTCACCTCACTCTGATTCAGTGTCGGCTTCGGCGAAGAACACTGCTCGTCCCTCCGCTGCTGAGCTTGCTTGGGCACCCCGCTCCTCCTTTCGGTGGCCGACCCCACTTACCTGCATCTGCAGGTGTCTGAACAGAGGCTGGTGAAAGTCCTCTCTCACTATGGCCACCGCCATAGCGCTAAAGAGCCGCGCGCGCGCTTTATCGGAGGGGGGGGCCCGAAGGCGTGCGCGGGCACGTGGGTGCGCGCAGGCACAGAAACGGCGCCAAGTTTAAAGACTGTCAGTGTGAGAGCACTGCAGCAGCAAGCAAGCTCGTTTGTTCTCTTGTTCCTGACAGAGAAACACAGCAGCTATACAGGGACGTAAGACTCCATGTGGTTGGACTGGGTACTTCCTAGAAGACATCCATGTTATGCATAGCTATGTGTTAAAAGTTGCATACTTAATGTAAATTGCTAAACTAAGCACGGTAGTATATGCATTTAGGTACCTTGTATTTTGTCTAAACAGTAAGCCTTCCAGGGGAAGTAATGCGGACAAAAAGAGATAAAAGAGCACCGCTGCCTGAGACAGGAGGCTCTAGCTGTGCTGACTCGGTACCTTCCTCTCCTGTGTTGCCAAATGCACCTATACAGGATAAGCCATGACCTCTGTCAGGTATGGCGGCTTCCCCAGTGAAGCCTGGGCCTGCATATGTCACTGAGGACACTTTATCAGCTGCCCTAAATAATCTGGAGGAGAAAATTGCTACTTTAATCGCTAAATCCTCTAAAAAGGACAATAAGCGAAGCAGATCTCCTCCAGTATTGGACCTCCCTTCAGAAGTACCTGAGGAGGAGGCTACATCAGCAGAGGATGAGGAGTCAGACGGATCAGGGATATCGGATGAGCCTTTTTCGGTATCCCAGATTTTAAAGTCACAGGTACAATGCTATGCAGGAACAGTGCGATCTGCATTTAGGTTACCCTCTTCGGAGGTAACGGAATCACCTGTCTCCTCCCTAGGATCATTAAGATCCCTGCAAGGTGCATGCTCCTTCCCGGTTCATCCGTTACTAGAGGATCTAATGTACGCAGACTGGCAACATCCAGATAAACTTTTTTGGAGGTGAGAAACGCTTAACATTCTTTATCCTATGGAGGAATTTTTTTTAAAGAAATGGAGCCTGCCTGTGGTAGATGCGGCTATTTCTTGTGTAAATAAGAACCTGACATGTCCGGTGGACAATGTGCAAGTGTTTAAAGATCCTTCTGAGAAGAAGTTGGAATCCCTACTGAAATCCTCCTTCCTTTTGGCCGGCTCAATTACCCAACCTGCAGTAGCAGCAGTCGGTATGTGTCAGGTCATCAGCCAACAGGTAAAGCAGGGGCTGAAGGAGCTGCCTTCAGAGCAGGCTAAAAATTGGGAGAATTTGCCTAAAGCCTTATGCTTCACAGTGGATGCCATGAGAGATTCTATCATACAGGCATCATGCCTTACACTCCAGCTGGTACAGATGCGCAGAGTACTTTGGCTTAAGCATTGGTCAGCGGAAGCCCCATGCAAAAAGCTGTTGACAAGTTTCCCGTTCCATGGCGAACGCCTATTTGGGGAAGATTTAGAAAAATATATACAGAAGATATCAAGTGGTAAAACGACACTTTTACCTGAGAGAAAGAAAAGCAAGAGGCCTTGTTTTAAACGCTCTCTCTCACCAGCTCCCGGGAAATCTGACTCCAGCCAGTGGCGACGGCCTTTTCAGCCGCCCACAAAAGCCAAGGGGCCGGCTCAGAAGAACAAGAAGCCGTGGGGTGCAAGAGCTAATAAGCAAGCCCCCAAAACCTCTCAGTGAAGGGGCGCCCCCGCTCGGCCGAGTGGGGGGAAGGCTTCGTCAGTTCTCAGCGACTTGGCGGTCAGAAACCCAGGACAAATGGGTGGTATCCACAATATCCTCAGGGTACAAACTGGAATTTCGAGAAATCCCATCTTCTCAATTCCGAGGTTCAAGACTCTCCAAGGATCCACAAAAAAGAGAATCCTTCTTCAAAGGTTTGAATCACTTAATGGCTCAAGGGGTAGTTACAGAGGTACCGCAAAAAGAGCAAGGTTCAGGTTTTTACTCAAACCTCTTTGTGATTCCAAAGCCAAATGGAGATGTCAGACCCATCCTGGATCTAAAATCCCTAAATCGGTTTCTGAACGTTCGCCATTTTCGAATGGAAACGATCCGATCCGTGGTCGCCACTTTAAAGGGCGGAGAATTCATGGCGTCCATAGATATCAAGGACGCATATTTACACATACCCATCCTCCCCGCTCACCAAAGATTCCTAAGGTTTGCGGTAGAAGATCACCACTTTCAATTTGTGGCCCTGTCGTTTGGTGTAGCCACCGCGCCCAGAGTATTCACAAAGGTGCTAGCTCCTCTGTTGGCAAACCTGAGAACACGGGGCATTGCGGTAGCAGCCTATCTAGACGATCTACTAGTAATAGATCAGTCAAAGGAGGGATTGGATCACACTGTACACACTACAGTAGGATACCTGGAGCATTTAGGATGGATTATAAATTTACAAAAATCCTCTCTCCAGGCCCAAAGAAGGATAGTGTACCTGGGCATGATCATAGATACAGCCCAAAACAGGGTATACCTGCCAGAGCCAAAGATACAGTCTCTGAAAGACCTGATCCACAAGGTCAAAGCAAACAAAAGACCGTCTATTCGCCTTTGCATGAGACTTTTGGGAAAGATGGTAGCCTCCTTCGAGGCGGTCCCTTACGCCCAGTTTCATTCGAGACTACTTCAAGGCAATATTTTAGCCTCCTGGAACAGGAAGAGCCAAGCTCTGGATATACCCATGCGCCTGTCCTCACAAGTACGCCACAGCTTCAATTGGTGGCTAGAAGCCAAGAATTTACGGAAGGGAAAGTGCTTCCTCCCAATGGCCTGGAAGGTGGTGTCTACGGATGCCAGCCTATCGGGCTGGGGTGCAGTATTCGAGGAGGCTTCTACCCAGGGAACCTGGGCCAAGACTCAGGGGATCCTGCCCATCAATGTGCTAGAGATCCGGGCAGTATATCTAGCCCTCAAAACCTGGACATACAGGTTACAGGGCTACCCAGTTCGGGTTCAATCCGACAATGCTACTGCAGTAGCTTACATCAATCACCAAGGAGGCACCCGCAGTCGGGCAGCCCAAAGAGAGGTGAACCGGATCTTGGCATGGGCAGAAGAGCATGTACCTTGCATTTCTGCAATCTTCATTCCAGGGATAGAAAACTGGCAAGCAGACTACCTGAGTCGTCAGCAGCTGCTACCAGGAGAGTGGTCTCTTCACCCCGAGATCTTTCAGGCCATATGTCTGAGATGGGGAAACCCAGATGTAGACCTGCTAGCTTCCAGGTTCAACAAGAAATTGGACAACTTTGTGTCCAGAACGAGAGATCCTCTAGCCTACGGGACAGACGCTCTAATAACTCCATGGAATCAGTTCTCACTGATCTATGCATTCCCTCCGATCCCTCTTCTACAAAGACTGCTTCGCAGGATCAAGGAGGAGGGAATACCAGTAATCCTAGTGGCCCCAAACTGGCCCAGGAGGCCTTGGTACGCCGAGATCGTAAAAATGGCAATAGGAAGGCCCTGGAAGCTTCCACTTCGACACGACCTGCTGTCACAGGGTCCAGTATTCCACCCTTCCTTACAAAGGCTAAATTTGACGGCCTGGCTGCTGAGACCCACATTTTGAAAAAGAGAGGGGTCTCTGGTCCGGCTCTTTCTACGCTCATTAATGCTAGAAAGCCAGCCTCCAGACTCATCTATCATAGAGTCTGGAAAGCATACGTTTCCTGGTGTGAAACCAGAAGTTGGAATCCTCAGAAATATGAAATAAGCAGGATTCTTGCTTTTTGCCAGTTAGGAGTGGATATGAAATTAGCCCTTAGCACCATCAAGGGGCAAATATCGGCTCTATCAGTCTTCTTTCAGAGACCATTGGCATCTCATTCCCTAGTTCGGACATTCATTCAGGGGGTACTGAGGATAAATCCTCCAGTTAGGTCTCCCTTGTGTCCATGGGATTTGAATTTGGTATTGTCAGTGTTGCAAAAGCAACCTTTTGAACCTATTCGCCATATTCCGTTAATTATATTAAGTAGGAAATTGGCCTTTTTGATTGCTATAGCTTCTGCTAGGAGAGTATCAGAGCTAGCAGCTCTTTCTTGTAAAGAGCCTTATCTAATTTGTCACAAGGACAAAATCGTACTACGACCCCATCCGACTTTTCTACCTAAGGTGGTGTCGGCTTTTCACTTGAATCAAGACATTGTTCTGCCTTCCTTTTTTCCAAACCCGCGGACGGCGGGGGAAAAATTATAACACTCTCTAGATCTAGTGAGAGCGGTAAGGGTGTATCTGCAAGCAACCGCTCAGATACGTAAAACAGATGTTTTGTTTATTTTACCAGATGGTCCCAAGAAGGGCCAAGCGGTATCAAAATCCACCATTTCCAGGTGGATTAGACAAGTAATTGTTCAAGCTTATGGTTTAAAGAACAGGACTCCTCCTTTTCCTGTTAAGGCGCACTCTACCAGGGCGATAAGTGCTTCATGGGCAGTGCACCACCAGGCTTCATTGGCTCAGATCTGTAAGGCTGCAACTTGGTCTTCAGTCCACACATTTTCCAAATTCTATCAAATAGATGTGAAAGGACATGAGGATTCCGCCTTCGGGCGAAGTGTGCTGCAGGCAGCAGTATAGGGCTTCTGGTCCGCAAGCGGCCTGTTTGATCTGTGTCTCCCCCCCCTTCATATGAGCATTGCTCTGGGACGTCCCATTATGTAATGACTAGCTCTGTGTCCCGTGGTGTACGATAAAGAAAGTAGGATTTTTATAACAGCTTACCTGTAAAATCCTTTTCTTGGAGTACACCACGGGACACAGAGGTCCCCCCCTTTCTTATGGGAACCTTACTGCTTTGCTACAAAACTGAGGTACTTCCCTGATGGGAGGGGTTATATGGAGGGGAACTGTCTTCCATTGGTTGTGCCAGTGTCCAATCACCGCTGGTGACCCTTAACCCATTATGTAATGACTAGCTCTGTGTCCCGTGGTGTACTAGAAAAAACAAAGGAGAAAGGAGGGCGCACCAACCTAGTGCATTACCACTTAAACGTTTTATTTAAATTATAAAAAAGTAGTAATCCTACTCACAATCAAAGCTTAAATGAAAGCTTATCGGACAAATCAGCTGGAATTTCTTGGCACCTGCCGACTGGACTCGATGACAGAGAGGGTCGGACAATACCTCAAGCCTCTGGATAGCTGACGCGTTTCTGGGGCGCACCCCTTTCCTCAGAGCCTAGATGGTCCATGATTTGGAGATATTTACCCTGCATGCAGCCAGTGATAACACTGGCGCATGCGCTCTGGAGAGCAACTGGCATGAACTGGCCTGAATTTCATTGGAGTTAAAAAAGAGCTGAGGTTCGTAGTTTGGATAAAGATGAGTTTGGAGGACTCCGATCTCCTCTCTACTTTCCATCATTTCAGTAAGGCCAGATGCCTCTCTGTATTTCTTGCTTTTGCATCAAACAGAAAAAAATCATTTTAGTTCAGAACAACCCCTGTAGCTGGTCCCCTTTCTTGTACTGCAGATCAGTAACCAGCCTAGGCATGGGAATGTACCTGCTCACCAGGAACTTGTACAAGGCAATGCTTGACAGCCTTGTGACTAGTGATGAGCCGAACACCCCCGGGTTCGGTTCGCACCAGAACCCGCGAACGGACCGAAAGTTCGAACGAACATTAGAACCCTATTAAATACAATGGATGCGAACGTTCGAATTCTAAAGTGCTAATTATAAAAACTATTATGCATGTTATTGTCCTAAAAAGGGTTTGGGAACCCGGGTTCTGCACCAGGGGACATGTATCAATGCAAAAATAAGTTTTAAAAACGGTCGTTTTCCGGGAGCAGTCATTTTAATGATGCATAAAGTGAAAAAAAAAAAGTCAAATATTCCTTTAAATATCGTACCTGGGGGGTGTCTAAAGTATGCCTGTGAAGTGCCACGTGTTTCCCGTGTTTAGAACTGTCCCTGCACAAAATGACACTTCTAAAGGAAAAAAAAGCCATTTAAAACTGCTTGCGGCTTTAATGTAATGTCTGGTCCCGGTAATATGGATGAAAATCTTTAAGAAAAATGGCATAGCTACCCCATGACCCCCCCCCTACCCCAGCCCATTACCAGCCCCTTTGGGTCTTGTATGGATATTAAGGGGAACCCCGCACATAAAATAAAAAAGGCCCTATATACTCTGAACAGCCGTATACAGGCGGTGCATACAAGACAGGGACTGTAGGTTTGTTCTTATGTAGAATCTGTTTGTAATTTTGAACAGGTACATTGTTGAAGTGTAGCTCCAGACCAAAAATCTATTTTTAAACTTTTTGGAAAACATAGGTAAGGGTTATCACCCCTGTAACATTTGTTTTGCTGTCTGTGCCCCTGTTCAGAACATTTCACCTCACTTTCCGTCCTAATGACAACTGTTTTTGAAATGTGGTGTTTTTCTTGAAACAAGGATTGCTGATAAAGCATCAGTACAGAGGAGACACCTTTCTCCCATATTTATTCTTACAGGAGAGAATTTTCCTTCCTAGTGGTAGATTTCCTCTCACTTCCTGTTGTCTTCTTGCGTTTGCAAGTAGGAGTCGTTTGTAAGTTGGATGTTTGAAAGTAGGGACCTGCCGTATATACTCTGCAGAAATAGGCCCCTTAGTTGTTGGTGTTGGCACAACACTGTAAGCACTCACAGTTACTCTTGGTTGGTGCTGGAACGCCCTGCTGTCAACTATTATATCAGGAATTTTAATTACATATAATTGTTGAACAGTGGTAGTAAAAATTGGGCCTTTGATGGTGGTGCTGGTGCCACAACACTGTAAGCCCTGACAGTTACTCTTGGTGGGTGCAGCAATGGGCCCTGCTGTGAATTATTAGATCAAGAATTGTAATTACATGCCCCTGTTGAACAGGGGCTGAAAAATTGGGCCTTAGGCACTGGTGGCACAACACTGCAACCCTTTACAGATACTGTACTTGGAGCACAGCAATGAGCCCTGTTGCAAAGTATTGCTTCAAAAATTGTAATGACACGCCCCTGTTAAACAGGGGCTGAAAAATTGGGCCTTAGGCACTGGTGGCACAACACTGCAACTCCTCACAGATACTGTACTTGGAGCACAGCAATGAGCCCTGTTGCAAAGTATTGCTTCAAAAATTGTAATTACACGCCCCTGTTAAACAGGGGCTGAAAAATTGGGCGTTAGGCACTGGTGGCGGCACCCATAAACAAAAATGATCTTCCAAGCTATCATCATCAATCGTATCATTGAGGACTCGGAGGAGGAGGATAGCCAGTCAACATAACAGCACAGGCACTCAGCATCAGCATCAGTCTTGAAGGGATGTGACATTTTAAAATCAATTAGTCTGTTATATCAGCATCAGGTGTGTGGTAGCTGGTGGTGATCCAAGACTGGTTCATCTTGATGAAAGTCAGTCGATCAACCGAGTCGGTGGACAGGCGCACCCTGTGATCCGTGACAAATCCTCCAGCAGCACTGAATGTGCGTTCCGAAAGAACGCTGGATGCAGGACAGGCCAGTAGCTCAATTGCATACTGTGCAAGCTCTGGCCAGTGATCCATCCTCAAGACCCAGTAAGCCAGAGGATTTTCGGTGGGGAAGGTGTCCAAGTCTGACCTTGCCCCTAGATATTCCTGCACCATGTTTATCAGACGCTGGCGATGGTTGCTGGAACCGATCATACTTTGGGGCTGCGGACTAAAGAATTGTCTGAACGCATCGGTCAGACGGCCACCTTCCCCACCGCTCCTTCTTTGACTGGCCGAAGCCTCAGCAACTCGTTGTCCAGGACCAGGAGTTTGCAACCTCCCAGTCTCTGGGAACGCGTTGCACAGACCTTTCTGCAAGGCCTCCCGGAGTTGTCTCATCCTCTGCTCCCTCTGCGACGGTAACATAAGGTCCGCAACCTTACCCTTGTACCGTGGATCAAGGAGAGTGGCCAGCCAGTAATGGTCCCTCTCCTTGATCCGAAGAATACGAGGATCCTTCCGCAGACTTTGCAGGATCAGGGAGGCCATGCAGCGTAGGTTTGCTGAGGCATTCGCTCCGGAGTCCTCTGGGTCACTAAGGACGACATGATCCGCAGCCACCTCCTCCCAGCCACGTACAAGTCCACTGGTTTCTTGGGACTGTAAATCATCCCTAAAAGACTGCTGCTGATGATGCTGAGTGCCAGCCTCCACCTCCATGCTGACACAATCCTCCTCCTCCTCCTCCTCCTCCTCCTCCTCCTCCTCTTCCTGTGCGATGGGTGGGACAGAAGGAACACTGTCTGGGTAAAGGGGGCCTTGAGAGGCAAGGAAGTCCTCCTCTTCCTGCCTCTGTTCTGCCTCAAGTGCCCTGTCCATTATTCCACGCAGCGTGTGCTCCAACAGGTGGACAAGAGGTACAGTGTCACTGATGCATGCACTGTCACTGCTCACCATCCTCGTGGCCTCCTCAAATGGTGCCAGGACAGTGCATGCATCCCTGATCATGCCCCACTGGCGTGGAGAAAAAAAACCAAGCTCCCCTGACCCTGTCCTGGTGCCGTAGTCGCACAGGTACTCATTGATGGCCCTCTGCTGCGTGTGCAGCCGCTGCAGCATGGCCAACGTTGAGTTCCACCTGGTGGGCATGTCACATATAAGGCGGTTCTTGGGCAGGTTCAACTCCTTTTGCAGCTCAGCCAGGCGAGCACTGGCATTATAAGATCTGCGGAAATGCACACAGACTTTCCTGGCCTGCCTCAGGACATCCTGTAAGCCCGGGTACCTGCCCAAGAAGCGCTGCACCACCAGGTTAAGGACGTGAGCCACACAGGGCACATGGGTCAGTTGTCCCTGTCGGAGGGCGGAGAGGAGGTTGGTGCCATTGTCGCAAACCACCATTCCTGGCTTAAGCTGGCGTGGCGTCAACCACCTCTCGGCCTGGCCCTGCAGAGCAGACAGGACCTCTGCCCCAGTGTGGCTTCTGTCCCCCAAACACACCAGCGCAAGCACGGCATGGCATCTTTTTGCCTGCGTACTTGCGTAGCCCCGTGAACGGCTACGGAGCACCGCTGGTTCATAGGACAAACCACAGGAAGAGGCCATGGAGGAAGAAGAAGAGGAGGGGGTGGAGGAGAGAGGTGTGTCACAACCAGTAGTAGCATTTTGGAGGCGTGGCGGTGGGACAACCTCCAACACTACTGCACCTTGTCCTGAATCCTTCCCAGCTGCCAAAAGAGTGACCCAATGGGCCGTGAAAGAAAGGTAACGTCCCTGTCCATGCCTGCTGGACCATGAGTCAGCGGTAATATGCACCTTACCGCTGACCGCCCTGTCCAGCGAGGCCAAGACATTGCCTTCCACATGCCGGTAGAGAGCCGGAATAGCCTTCCGTGAGAAAAAGTGGCGTTTGGGAACCTGCCACTGAGGAACCGCACATTGCACAAACTCACGGAAGGGGGCCGAGTCTACCAACTGAAAAGGCAGCAGTTGAAGCGCTAGCAATTTAGCCAAGCTAGCATTCAACCGCTGGGCATGTGGATGGCTGGGAGTGAACTTCTTTCGACGGTCCAGCAGCTGGGGCAGGGAAATTTGCCTGCTAGAATCGGACGTCGGTGTACTGCTAGCAGAGTGGGCGCAAGTACTTGGCTGTGACACACCTAATTCTACACCTTCATTCCTCTCAGTGCATGTTTCAGAGAGGACTGAAGTTATAGTGGGGTTGGAGATCCCAGCTGATGCGGTGCAAGGAGAGGTCCGCTTGGTTCTTTGGTGTGGGTCTTTGAGGTAGGCTTGCCAACGAGCTGCATGGCAGGTCAACATATGTCTGGTCAGGCATGTGGTACCCAAGCGGCTGATGTTTTGGCCACGCGATATACGCTTGAGACATATGTTGCAAACAGCAGCTGCGCGATCTGATGCACTAGCCTCAAAAAAGGCCCACACCAAAGAACTTTTTGAATGACGGGCAGAGGCAGCGCCCTGCACAGGCGGAGCTCTGCGGTGTGATTCCGTCGGTGTACTGCCCTTACGCTGGCCACCAAAGGGCATCCTGCCTCGTTGGAGATGTGCCTCCTCCTCATCCTCCTCCTCCTCCTCTCTCCTATTAGGCACCCACGTGGAGTCATTGACCTCATCATCCCCTCCCTCCTCATCACTGGAGCCAATCTGGCAGTATGCTGCAGCTGCTGGAACATGACTGCCAGATTGGTGTCCTTCTTGAGCATCCCCTCTGTCTGCTCTCACGCTACTGCCTTCCTCTAGCTGGGTTTCATCATCAGACCCTTCGAAACGCTGGGCATCCTCCTGGAGCATGTACCCAACACTGTGCTGAAACAGTTCGGGGGACTCCTCAGGAGGAGGACATGGTGGGTCTAGGGAAGGAGTGACTGATGATTTGTCTGACATTGATACCAGGGAAGACGACGCTTTGGCAGCTGCTTTTCCAGTACCCTGAGCCTGGGTGAGAGAGGATGAGGAGGAGGAGGAGGGCTTGGTCATCCACTCTACCAAGTCTTCGGCATGATGTGGCTCAACATGTCCAGCTGCCGAAAAGAAGGACAAGCGTGTCCCATGGCCATGTGCTGATGACAATGCACCGCGTCCACGACCAGCACTGTTGCCCCCAGACACAGAGCCTGCTTGCCCTCTTTTATTGCCTCCTGACTGTCTGCCTCTCCTTGTTTGCCTTCCAGACATTCTAATAGATGGCCTGCAGGGAGATGGGAAAAAAGCAATAAGGGCTACCTTCAGGTGTCCTTCTCTGTCCCTTGAAACAAGGACTTTCACAGTGAAAGAAACTGACACTGTCCCTACCTAGAGTTTTCTGTCCCTAGAATAAATGTTTTTTTTAATCACAATATAGCACAAGGACAATTCACTCAATGTCTCTCCAGGTCCCTGGAAACAAGGACTTGCAGAGTGAAAGAAACTGACACTGTCCCTACCTAGAGTTTTCTGTCCCTAGAATAAATGTTTTTTTTAAGCACAATATAGCACAAGGACAATTAACTCACTGTCCTTACAGGTCCCTGGAAACAAGGACTTGCAGAGTGAAAGAAACTGACACTGTCCCTACCTAGAGTTTTCTGTCCCTAGAATAAATGTTTTTTTTAAGCACAATATAGCACAAGGACAATTAACTCACTGTCCTTACAGGTCCCTGGAAACAAGGACTTGCAGAGTGAAAAAAAAAAAACACTCTCCCTACCTAGAGTTTTCTGTCCCTAGAAAAAATGTTTTTTTTAAGCACAATATAGCACAAGGACAATTAACTCACTGTCCTTACAGGTCCCTGGAAACAAGGACTTGCAGAGTGAAAGAAAAAAAACACTCTCCCTACCTAGAGTTTTCTGTCCCTAGAAAAAATGTTTTTTTTAATCACAATATAGCACAAGGAAAATTAACTCACTGTCCTTACAGGTCCCTGGAAACAAGGACTTGCAGAGTGAAAGAAACTGACACTGTCCCTACCTAGAGTTTTCTGTCCCTAGAATAAATGTTTTTTTTAATCACAATATAGCACAAGGACAATTAACTCACTGTCCTTACAGGTCCCTGGAAACAAGGACTTGCAGAGTGAAAGAAACTGACACTGTCCCTACCTAGAGTTTTCTGTCCCTAGAATAAATGTTTTTTTTAAGCACAATATAGCACAAGGACAATTAACTCACTGTCCTTACAGGTCCCTGGAAACAAGGACTTGCAGAGTGAAAGAAAAAAAACACTCTCCCTACCTACAGTTTTCTGTCCCTAGAAAAAATGTTTTTTTTAATCACAATATAGCACAAGGAAAATTAACTCACTGTCCTTACAGGTCCCTGGAAACAAGGACTTGCAGAGTGAAAGAAACTGACACTGTCCCTACCTAGAGTTTTCTGTCCCTAGAATAAATGTTTTTTTTAATCACAATATAGCACAAGGACAATTAACTCACTGTCCTTACAGGTCCCTGGAAACAAGGACTTGCAGAGTGAAAGAAACTGACACTGTCCCTACCTAGAGTTTTCTGTCCCTAGAATAAATGTTTTTTTTAATCACAATATAGCACAAGGACAATTAACTCACTGTCCTTACAGGTCCCTGGAAACAAGGACTTGCAGAGTGAAAGAAACTGACACTGTCCCTACCTAGAGTTTTCTGTCCCTAGAATAAATGTTTTTTTTAAGCACAATATAGCACAAGGACAATTAACTCACTGTCCTTACAGGTCCCTGGAAACAAGGACTTGCAGAGTGAAAGAAACTGACACTGTCCCTACCTAGAGTTTTCTGTCCCTAGAATAAATGTTTTTTTTAAGCACACTATAGCAGAAGCACAAAACACACTGACACTCTCCCTACCTATCCTTCTCTTTCCCTAAACTAAAGGAATCCAGGTTAAGCAAGAAAGAAATAACAGTCACTGTCCCTGCCTATGCTACTCTATCCCTGCTCCGGAACACACTACACTAGGCCGCCGTGCTGGCGGCCTTTTATAGTGTGGGGCGTGTACTAAACACCCTCAGCAATAATTGGCCACAGGCATCCTGCCTGTGGCCAATCATTGCTCTCCTCGCTGCCGGCGCTGTGATTGGCCAAGCATGCGGGGTCACAGTGCATGCTTGGCCAATCACAGCGCCTGGATGACACTGCGATGGCGTAGTGCATTGTGGGCCGTTCGCGTCACTCGAATTTGGCGCGAACGGCCCAAATCGTTCGATCTTCGTCGAACGATCGAACAGCCAATGTTCGAGTCGAACGTATGTTCGACTCGAACACGAAGCTCATCCCTACTTGTGACACGGCATGCCAAATGTAAACAGGCCAGCACGGGTTATAGCGAGCGTCCTCATGAAGATTGTTATGTAATGAGGAAAACCTGGTTCCTCTGTACATACAGTTCAAGCGAGTTTAAAGGGAAAAAATAAAATAAAAAATTCCCCTGCAAATCCACCAAAAAAGTCGTTTTATATATTCTTTATTTATATTTCAGAGGAGGTACAGGTAACAGAATACAACTCTTCCATTTACTTTATACATATTTCACTTCTCCTCCATTCCCGCATTTTCATTTACCTAGTCTGGTACACAAAAGAAAAAGAAAAAGGAGACGGAAAAGAGGAAACACCAAAAAAGAAAAAAACAGACACTCCAATCCCCTAAATTCTGTGGGACACTTCTTACCAAATTAACATAGTCAAACTATCTCGTAATCTCTTCCCAATTCGTCTCTGTTAAAATTTCATAGTAAAAGTCAATTCAATCCCCCAGATACTTCTATAATTACTTCCAGTGCCCCACACCTTTTTATTATCTCTACTTCCAGTCCGTCCCTACGCACTCCCACCTCCCCCTTTTTTATTTTTTATTCCCCCCCCCCCCCATGACCCAAATTTTTTAAAATACTTCTAAGAAAAAAAAAAAATACTTTTTCAAATCAACCTCCCACCCCCACGTCTCTCTTCCCTCTCCCTCTCCATCCCCCTCCCAGTAATATAGGTCAAACCCCTTCTCTTTTCATAGACAAGGCGGACTCATTCCCCTCTCATCAACCTCCTCCCTTCTTCTGAATAGATAAAAAGATTCCATATAGTCCAGTTTTTGGTATATTGCTCTTTTTTTTATCTTGGGCCGAGAAGACCAAGTCCTCTATAGCCCCCACATTTCTGACCCTATTAAGCCATTCTGCAATCGATGGTGGTCTGCGGTCTTTCCAGCATCGTGCAATGCACGTTATGGCCTCGTTGACCAGATGGCATAGCACCGAATTTTTATAAGTCTGTATTGGTATTTCTGAAAGATGTAATAAGAAAAAGGCAGGATCATCTTGCATTTGGTAGGTTGTACATTTTTGGGAAATCCTTCGTACTTCTGACCAGTATTGTCTAATCCTGGGACATGTCCAGAAAATGTGCAACAGGGTTCCACGTCCGTTGCTGCATCTCCAACACTGGTCAGAAGCTTCTGGAGAAAACCTACATACTTTTGAGGGTGTGTAATACCATCTGGTCATTTAATTTATAATTCAATTCCTGAGTTCTAGAGCAGACTGATGTATTCAACGAGAGGTATAGTATCTTCTGACATTGAGCTTGTGTAAATGTCCTATTAAGATCCCTCGCCCATTTTTCCAATTGCTGGAACGTATTTTTATTTATCAACTTCCCTTAAAAGACCAAGCTGTGCAGACAAAGTAGCAGTTGGGCTTCGGTAAGACTTGCGAATGGGGGTGGCAAAAAAATGTGCAGTTGAGCCCCATTTTTTGCTGCCCACCTACAGCCAACGTCGTCGTGCCACCACCACCACCACCCCCCCCCCCCCCCATAAAGCTGCAATAGGCAGTGGACAGGGATGTTTACAAAGTTCACTCAGCATGTAGAGATCGGCGAGTGACAAGCCCGCTGAACGCTACACATTCAAGCAGTTGGGAAAGCACTGCATCCACCCCGCAACAATGTTAGATGCACGCAGTTGGGTTAAAACAGGTGGTAGGGAGATGTTGAATCATTTCCTCACCACCTGTCAGCAGCCTCTAGAGCTTGATCCAAATGCGGATCGGACTTGCGAGAAAAAGGAGATTTAGATGCATGTCTTCTGTAACACAGCCCCAGTAAGCAGGGCGAAACATGTCAGTGAAGCCACATTCATCTACATGCTACTGCACTGGGTTGGTGAGCTGCACCTTGTCTTCTCTTTGATAATGCTCTTACACCTCTAAATGGTGCACCAGCTCCCTTCACTGCAACCAACAGGGAGATCTCTGTCTCAGCTTAGAGCGGCACTGCAAATTTCATTTGGATCCTGTCTAAATCTACCTTTTAGAGGGTCCAGACATATAATTTACCACTGATAGGGGTGCTTACAGTGATAAGTTTTATTAATTTATGTAACCTGGTGCTGAGAAATCACATTCAAACCAACCTTTCAGTTCAGTAGTGTGCACCACCACAAGTTTAGACCCCACCTATTCCTAATCAGCATCAAACCAACTCTTCTCAGGAAAGATAGGTGTCCAATAAATCCTGAGGTCTTTTTCTGTTTTCCTTGTCTTTTCGAGAAAAATTTACTATCACAGTGTAACCCTTTTGAAGTGGGATAACTGCACTTGCAATGGTAGCTATATAGAGCATTTGTCTATAGCAAGAGTTTCCAAACTATGGCCCACTGGCCACATCTAGCATGCAGCTAGGGTCGGTGGCATATTTTTAATGTGCAGAGATTGAAGATTAAGGTCAGCAGAGGCTGCCTATGATCTCCACCTTTACACCCCCCTTCCCCATGTAATGGGAAACCCTGATGTAAGGTAGACTGATGGAGACCCTGATGTAAAGGAGACTCTGATGTAAGGGAAACTATGCTGGGAGCCCTGGTGTAAGGGAGGAAGGACTCTTGTGGGAACCAGAATGTAAGGGGGGGCTCCAGGAATTTGTTTTAGCCCGCAAATATATTTTTTATAAATGATCTGGACCTCACATTGAAAAGTTTGGAAACCCCTGGTCTATAGCAATGTAGCCAGGTGCTTGGCTAAGAATGGAGAATGAAAAACGCTGGCTGCAACTGCTCTCCGTAGTTGATGCCCTGCAGTGCTGAACTGGTTAACCGCTATATTAGCAAGAGGAGGGAGCTGCTGTGCAGGAAAAGTTCTATAGACTGGGTCAGGCTGCACTGTGGGAACTGTAGTCCAGAGGAGAGACTCTACTGTAATCTATAGCTTTTGAACTGCATTTCCCAGAAAGAGATTGCCAGGAGGAGGGGAAAGAGCTGCATTTTGTCTGTACAGGACACAGCTTCCCCTTGTCGTGTGGGAGACCAGAGCGTGCACATCGCTGTCCAGTGTGCACCACCACAGATACACATCAGTGGTCTGAGTGGGATCATGGGTGCTGAATTTGGGGGTGTCAAGTAAAAGTACATAAAATGTAGCATTTTAAATGCTTACATGCAGTGTTTTTTCTTTCCATAAATTATTTGTTATCCACTTGCAAAATGTCTTTTGAATTGCTGGAAATTTTTTCTAGTCAATTCCCTAGTACAGCCTTCTTGCATGTCATAGTCCTCTCCTCTTCTGGGAGTATCTGATTACTCTGTGTTGGCCCAGCTCCTCTGCCCCTCTCTTCAACCATTTTACATATTTCTTTATGTAGCAGCCAGTGGAGGAGCAAATGGAAATACTATAAAGTGTCACTTGAATCTGAGTCTGCTGGGGTTGCTGTCATTGCAAGTATGAAGGCAGCAACCCAGTAGCAGTCTCAGGGCTTTTTGGATGTCTACACAAGGGAGCCTTTTAAAGGTACATACCATGCCTAGCATATGTTAAATGCACATATAATCTTACGGGAAGATTTTCATTGAATGATTAGTTGGGTGACTAATTATTAGTTGTTATTCCACTCAAAACTGATTCATTCTGGCATGGTGTCTGGAAGGATAAACGTGATATTGGCTGCTTACCTCTCAAGGGCATCATTAGAGAATATCGTACTAGAAAGTTTTAGCTGCACCCAGTGCCAATGCACGCCGTCACGTGCCGCTGTGGTGCCATTAATTTTGAATAGCACCCTAAGGCTACTTTCACACTGGGGCATTGGGGGCAAAGCGCTGCTATTTTTAGCGGCGCTTTACCATAGTTTTTGCGGTGCTTTTTGGTCGCTAGTGGGGTGCTGTTAACCCCCACTAGCGGCCAAAAAAGGGTTAAAACTGCCGGAAAAGCGTCGCTTTGCCGGCGGTTCGGCAGTGCTGCTTATTGATTTCAATGGGCAGAGGCGTTTTAGGAGTGGTGTATACACCGCTCCTACAGCGCTGCAAAGATGCAGCTCGCAGGACTTTTTTGAGTGTCCTGCCAGCGCACCGCTCCAGTGTGAAAGCCCTCAGACTTTCACATTGGAGTGAAAGGGGAGCGGCTCTTTCAAGGCACTTTGCAGGCACTATTTTTAGTGTTATAGTCCCTGTAAAGCGCTTCGGTGTGAAAGAAGCCTAATGCACTTCAGTGCACATCACTTGTAATACATCTTGGCACACAGGTGTGAATGATCAGTGCATTGCTTTAAAAAAAAGATGTGCCATTTAACATTTTAAGTGCTGTGTGCAATTATAAAATGAACAGACTTCTTAGCGCAATGCACTTAAAATGCATGTGCGTTATGACAATGCACTGATGTAAACCATGCCTTTCAGCATGAAGCTAAGAATTCAGGTACATGATCTCAAACTAGCAGGAGGAAAGTTCAAAATGAATCTAATGCCGCGTACACACGATCGATTTTCTCGACGGTGAAAACACCGTCGAGAAAATAGACGGGAAAAACGAGGAACGGCTTGTTCCCCCACACACGGCCGTCTTTCCCGTAATTTTTTCTCTTGGTCGAGAAAAATGACCGTGTGTAGGCTCCCCGGCAGTGTTTCCCTATGGGAAAACTGCCGCGGAAAAAAATGGCGTGAATCACGATGAGAAAAATTGTTCTAATTTTTCTCGTCGTGATTAATGCCGTTTTTCTCGTCGGGGAAAAATGACCAAAAGCCCACACGGTTGTTTTTCTCGTCAAAGAGAAACATTTTTATTTTTCCCGACGAGAAAAATGGTCGTGTGTACGCGGCATTAGAAATATTTTTTTACCAAAACAGAGTAGTTAATGCATGGTATAGGGTTCCAGCAGACGTAGTGAGTCGGTCAACCGTAAGTGGATTCAAACTTGCTTGGGACAACCATAGATCTATACTCGGAAAAAAACGTAAAAAAATAATATATATGTACGTATGTTAAAAAAAATGAGGCAGACTTGATGGACCACTTGGTCTTTTTTTCTACATTTTCTATGTTTCCAATATCTGGGTTTGTAAAGACATTTTGGTGCACACAAACTGGATTTATATGGCTTTTGGCTTTTGGCTATTCAGTAATAAAGCGAGTGTGCCTGGAGTTCAGCCTCAAAAGATCAGTGCCAGCGAAAACTGGAGAATACAGTATTGGTTGGAGTATTACCCAGTAGTGTATTTAGGTTTTGTGCTGCCCTAGGCCTGACTAAACTCGTGCACCCCCTAATTTAAATATGACCCACCCCTTTCTGTCGAGGCCACACCCTTGCTGTTTAAGACCCGCCCTGAAATTTTCATGTGGGCACTAGTTCTCAGGGCCTGGGGGGGGCAATGAATTCCTTTAATTTGCATAGATTTCCCTTCACTTCCTGTTTGGCTATGGGGCAGGAAGTGAAGGGAAATCTCTGCAATGGGACAGGGATGGTAAAAAAATAAACTGACAGGGGCTATAACCCTCCCTTACTCTACCCAAAATGAAAAAAAAAAAAGTGTGGCCTATAGTTCTACTTTAAAGTGGTTGTAAACCCAAATTTGCATTTTTTTTAAAAAATAACCACCTGCAAAAGAAAGCCATAATGAGCTAGTATGACTAGCATACTAGCTCATTATGCATTACTTACCTTAGATCGAAGCAGTCCACATCTCCCCCTCCGGCCGCAGTCATCTCTCCGGAAGGTTACTTCCGGGTATCGCCGCTCCAGCGCTGTGATTGGCCTGAGCGGCGAAGACGTCACTCTGCGCGTGCGCGCGGCAGCTGTCAAAACCGGCGTTGCCGGTTTTATGAATGGGATTTTCACTGCGCCTGCGCCGTTGTCTACGGCGCGCATGCGCCGTACACAACTGTGTAATCCCATTCACAAATATCTCCTAAAGCGTGTAGGTTTAGGAGATATTGAAAACACCTACAGGTAAGCCTTAATCTAGGCTTACCTGTAGGTGAAACTTCTGGGGGAGGGTATACAACCACTTTAAGCACAAATTTCAGATAATTATATGGAGAGGACTAAGAAGATATAACCTTGCCAATGGTACAGCAGAAAACATATAGCACAGTGAGGATGGTTTGTGGTCCAGGATGATAGGACAGTTAAAATTAGAAGCAGCGCCAAACAGCCCCCCCCCCCCCCACAGTTGCGGAATGCCGAAAGCTGGCCGCCTGCATAACTGAAGCAGTGCGGCCGCTTTATGGGGGGCGCTAGACTAATTTGCCCCTCAGCCCAGTCAACCCCATAAGACTGGCGCAAGTCGCCGGGGACTCTCTCCGTACTGCCCCCCTGCAAAGTGCTGCCCTAGGCCTGGGCGGCCTAGGCCAGGATACAGTATTGAGTATACCTCTAAAACTGACTGTCATGGTAGTTACAGCTCCCATCCATGGAACTTTCCAGAGTTTCCCCATGCTCTGTGCTCTAGTCATTGGTCCAGGAAATGAAAGAGTGTCTAACATTCTTTAGAAGCATCAGAATGTTTGTTTTATGGCTCTGGGGAATGTGAGATGCTGGGATCATAGAGCGTCTCCACCAATATGCTGCAGAAAATACGATGATGGGAAATTCTAACTAGATAAAAGGTTCTCTCTGGAATGCAGGTGATTATTGGCAGGAGAATGTTGTGTATTCTGAAGATAGAAGGTAAATAATAGTTCTGTCACCTAAAAAATTCACAGGAGGGGGAAGATGTCAGATCTTTTTCTGAAGGTATTGAAAATAGGAAAAGCTCAGAACGTAGTTTGGGCAGCACTTAACATGCAATAATGTTCATGTTCCATTAAAGCCTGGTTCACACCTATGCATTTTTTAGCACGTTTTCAGTTTTGCAGAAACGCACTACATTCCATAAAACGTGGTTTCCTATGGATGTAGTTCACATCTGTTCATTTTATGGAAAGGGCCAGGGACTTGTTTTTGGTTCCATAGACTTCAATGGATGAAAAGCATGTATTGAAATACGCAAAATGCACCTGAAATAAGCAAACTGCAACCTGCATAGGTGTGAATCAGGCCTTCGTGTCAATTCATTGTGAGAACTCTTCAGCCATTAGCCGCTACTGGATTTCTAAATTAGACATCTCATTACACAACATAGCTGTCAGATGTGTGGGCACAGTCCAATCGCTGAACATTGTTCTGTGTTCAGATGATCAGTACTCTAACATCAAGTTAAAGGTTGGCGTGGGCAAAGCTCAGGTTCACGTTATTTCTTTTAAAGTGATTGTAAAGCTTAATTTTTTTTTTTTTTTTTTTTCTTAAAGGGTAACTGCACTTTCGTGGGGAAAAAATTAGCGAATAAAGAAAAAAAGAATATAGCGCATATAATTGCGACACTAATCAGATTGTGATTGAATGCTCTTAAAAATTACCTTTCCTTTTTTAAATCTGCAGCTCTGTAATTTTCAGAGAATGCAATATGGCTATCTGGAGTGTGTACTGACCACTCCCCAGAAACATTATTTCCTGCTTGTGTGATTGGCTCACCAATTTTCCCAGAAATCTGCACTAAGATGCAAGTCAGATTTCAGGCATCCCCTGCAACAAAAATGTCATTTTTGGAGAGATGCTTTCAGTAGGAATCCGTCTAAAGGGATGCAGGCCCAGCAGATTTCTTCATTAGTGCCCTGCAGCTGCCACAGTTGACTGATAATTATGAAACCACTCCCAACAGTGGTGGCTGGTGCTCAAAATTTTTGGGGGAACGCAAACAAACTGAAAAAAAAAAAATCATCAATTGCCGCCACTGTGCCCATTAAACGCAGTCACTGTGCCCAGACGCCACCAGTTTGCCCCCTCACATGCAGCCAATCAGGTTACCTGTAATCAGACCCGGTGAACCTGATTGGCTGAGACGGGTGTCAGTGTTAACCAAGGAACGCACAGCCTGTGCGTCCCCTGGTTAACTATTTGGAAGCCGATTACAGCCCACAGGCTATAATCGGAAAGCCTATCAGAGCCGTTGGCTCTGATAGGCACTTCCAAAAACCAACCAGCCGCTGTTATTCAGATGGACGGCGCTCGCCAGGGGGCCGTCCATCTGAATAGTGGGCGGCAGTGGCGCCGGTCACAATACATAGGTTCATGCAATGCATGAACCTATGTATTGTTGACGTGAGTGACGGGCGCAGGAGAGAGAGGGGGCGGCGCTCCTGCACCCACTATAGACGCACCTACACTGACTCCCAATAGACTTACTCAGTACAGAGGCACAGACAAACCCACATGGATTTCTTTAGAATAACAAAAGGTAGGAATCTGGTTATACTCCTTGCAATGTATATAGGTCACCCAGAGGGGAATGTTTTTTTTTTTTCTTAACAAAAGTGGAGTTACAATTTAAATTAAATAATAAACATGTTATACTTGCCTGTTCTGTACATTGGACCTTTTCTTCTCGGGCCCCTTAATGGTGTTCTGTCAAATAGTGCCCTCTATCGAAAAAATGCCCACTCCGGCCTGTGCAGTACAAAACAGCACAACAGCTGCTTTCCCGATCAGCTGTTGTGACGGCGCATGCGCAATGCATTGGAGACAATAGCCGACAAGCCTTGAGGGACAGAATTATTCAAATTTTGCCTCGCACTTGCGGGGCATGTTCATTGTTGTGAAGGGCGGGTTTTTTTGTGTTGATGGGCGGCTTCAGTGCTGCAAAGGGACAATGTTTTTCTCCGATTCTGGCTCGCAACAAAAAATAAAACTGCCCTTCAACACACTGAACACGCCCCGCATATACGAAACAGAATCAGAGAATAATTCTATCCCTCTGCGCTTGTTGGCTATTGTCTGCGATGTACTGCTCATGCGCTGTCACGCCGTCACAAGAGCTGATCAGGAAATCAGCTGTTGTGCTGTTGTGCCGTTCCGTACTGCGCAGGCCGGAGCAGGTATTTTTCGATAGAGGGCACATTTGACAGAACACCGGCCCCCCTGGCTGCCTGCCCCACCTTCCCTGCTTCCTATGGGGGGCGCTCTTGCGCGCTGGATCCTGTTCAGGCTGTTTGCGTCTACTCAGATATCCCAAGTTCGGTTATAGTAGGCGCTGGCAATAAACGCTAGTGAATTCGGCTGGCTTGGTACATTCAGCCTGCCCCCACACGGTTCTAATCTGGGCCAGTTCTTGCTGAACAGGCCCAGATTCAAACGGTCTATGGCCGACCTAAGCCCCGTAACCCACTTAGAACAGAGATTGTGCTATCACTCATAAAAATTTTTTTTATAATGTGATACACTGTGTATGTGTATATGTGTGTGTGTGTGTGTGTGTGTGTATGTGTATATATATATATATATATATATATATATATATATATAAATAAAATATTTCACAAATGTTTTTCCTTTTATTATGGGTTGTTGCAAGGTTCACATATACTTTAATAGATTTGGCTTGTAATGTTCTGTGGAGTTCTTCTTTTAAGCAGAGGGTCATTCATTGTCTTAGCAGCTCTGAGTAGAAGGGTCCATATCGTATCTTTTACTGCATTGATTCCTCTGACCTTCAGCCTCAGTACTGCAGTCTGTGATCTCCACCCACTCCCATTGCTGGACAGAATGTGGTCATTGTACACAGTGGCTTGTGTCTTTCCAAGGCTTAACCTCTTGTGTGCTAAGGGCAGCTATACATTCTTCCTGGCTTTTCCTTATTTTTATTTTTCAAGCTTTGCTCTATATACTTAAAAGACTTCCTAAGATATTTTCTATGTTTGGGTTTCATAAACAAAGGCAATACCCAAGAGCTTTCTTGTGTTCTGCTCAATTTAGACTATTAAAATAAAGCTTTGCTGTCATGATTGCAACTACACAATCAAAGCACAATGAGCTGAACTACTTCCACCATTGAACTTGTACACATTACATATGGCTAAATCTTAGTAGTGGTAATGGTATAGTTAAAAATGTAAGTACAAGACAGGTTGTTTTCCCATTACATATACTGTATATATACTGTTGTGCTCAAAAGTTTGCATATACTGAAATTTTGGTATTGAAAATATGACTGATCATGCCAAAAAAAACGGTCTTTTACTTAAAAAAAAAAAAAAAAATTCGGGTGGACCTCTGCTTTAAAGTGGTTGTAAACCTAAAATTTTTATTTATTTTTTAAAACTAACCACCTGCAAGACAAAGCCATGATGAGCTAGTATGACTAGCATACTAGCTCATTATGCAGTACTTACCTTAGATCGAAAGCCGTCCACGTCTCCCCCTCCGGGCCACAGTCATCTCTCCGAAAGGTTACTTCCGGGTATCGCCGCTCCAGCGCTGTAATTGGCCGGAGCGGCGAAGACGTCACTCCGCGCATGCACCATAGACAACAATGTATACCTTTTGGCAAATATCTCCTAAACCGTGTAGGTTTAGGAGATATTGCAAACACCTACAGGTAAGCCTTAATCTAGGCTTACCTGTAGGTGTAACTTCCGGTAGTGTTTATATAAAGCCATTTATTATCGTGTAGCGACCTCTCCTCTCACTCCCTCCTTCTCTGTCAATGTCAATGGCTCTCGTCTAGGGGACCAGGGAGGAGAGTGTGACGCACCACCAACTCACATCCTCCAGTGTGTAGAGGTGTGAGCTAAAACCAATTACCTTCGGGCCTGTGCCCCTGTCCAGAGCCAAAGCTCCCTTTTGAGAATGACCTTTAGCTCCCAGAAAGCCAAGTTCCACACCATTGAAAGTCCAACACTTATTTATTCTTTTAGAGCAATAAATAGTCCTTTTAGAGCAGACTGGTTAGACAATGAACAGACAAGGTGGTGAGGAAGGTCCAGGCACAAACATGAACTTGTTACTCTCCTGTTTCAGTATGCGCAAACAGGCTTGGCGCACGGTCGCTGCCACTGACCGTGAGCCTGGTCGCTGCCACTGACCTGGTGAAATAGGATTTAGGCCTCTGCCACCAACCTGGGTTTCAGTTGGGTCGCTGCCACCGACCATGAGAACATGAACTACCTTCTTGAGATGCGGCCCCTGTCAGGGGAGTCATCCATCTGGACGGTCACCAGAGGCCTCCACTTCTCTGGTCCCCCTCACCCTAGATTCGGGTGTCCAACACCGGAGGACACCCTAGGAATCCTCCATCCCTTGTGGGACCCAGTCGAAGGTACTGGGCCCCAGGCCTCCAGAGAGTACCTCACCCCAGACTAAAGGTGTCTGGGGTGGAATCGCAGCTCCGGGCCGAGGGCGCCCGGAGACCACCAGCACGCACACCCAGGCTGAAGGTGCCTGGGCGTGGACCCCGAGCGGAAGATGTCCGCCCCTTTTATCCCCTCTCCCAGCATGCACAGCAGGTTCCCCGCCCCGCTGTACTGCTGCTGCGAGAGGACAAAAAGGGTACAGACTTACAATGGTGGTTCAACCCTGGCCTATGGCGACAGCGCCACCTACAGGCCGCAGGGAACTGGACACCCTTGTATCCTCCACTGGCATAAATTGGTCCATGAACCCTAACAATTGCTGCATCTGAGCCATTTATCACTCAGATGCCTCCCCTAAATGTAACCACCCGCTACAATTACATAGTGGTTTTGGCTCTTTTTTTAAATCCATAATAACAGAAATCGCCCAAATGACCCTGATCAAAAGTTTACATACCCTGGAATTGCTACAGACACACAAGGTGACATAAATTAAAAATGTAAATTTAAAGGTTAATTTCCCACATCTGTGTCCTTCAAACACTTTAACACGTTAAAGTGGAGTTCCACCCACTTTTACAACTTTTATCTTAAAGGAATGACAACCCCTCCACAACTCGATATTGGATAATTTTTTTCCTTACCTACCTTTTTATAAAGTGCCGCGGCCCAGTGTGTTGCGTCTTCTTCTCCCCCGCTGCCTTCTGGGACCTTTGTGTGTCCCAGAAGATGACGGGGGGCCATTCAAGAAGCGCCGTGTGACTCGTGCATGCACGGTAGGAAACTGGCAGTGAAGCCTGAAGGATCCACTGCCGGTTTCCCTTAGTTGGAATGGCAGGACCTGCACCCGATCCGATGGATGGATCGGCCTGGGGGGGGGGGGGGGTGACATTGCGGGCTCCCTGGACAGGTAAGTGTCCTTATTAAAGGTCAGCAGCTGAAGTGTTTTTGTAGCTGCTGACTTTAAAAAAAAAAAAAAAATTGTTGAAGCTGGAACTCCGCTTTAAGATAACAATAACTGTAAAAAAAAAAAAAATCTGCATGTCCAGCGCTATCTTTCCACTTTCCTCAACTTAATTTGATCAGTCTTGGCTGTGCCAGCAGGTTTCAGTCTTGGCTGTGCCAGCAGGTTTCAGTCTTGGCTGTGCCAGCAGGTTTCAGTCTTGGCTGTGCCAGCAGGTTTCAGTCTTGGCTGTGCCAGCAGGTTTCAGTCTTGGCTGTGCCAGCAGGTTTCAGTCTTGGCTGTGCCAGCAGGTATCCATGGGTACCTGATTAAAAAAATGCGCTTTCAGGTTGTCAAATTCTATTTGCAGGGTATTTTATTGCACATCTTCCTTGTTTAAGCTTATGAACTTACTGTTTGTTTTCACAGGGTGGTACAGAGGATTCACATGGCGGAACAAATCAAAGAAGGTAAGTGATCAGAGCCTGACCTTGTATGATGGGTAGGTGGAGGGAAGTGTTGATACTTTTCATATACTGCATGTCATTTTCTGGTACAGCTTGACTCTGATAGTACTACTTATTTACTACTTTATTTATATATCCAAATGTGTGACACATAAGAAACAAACTATACCAGTCAGCCGTTACATTATGACCACTGCAAGGTAAAGTGAATACCATTGTCTTCTGAAAGCGGGTGGAATATATTAGGCAGCAAGTAAACATGTTGTCCCTGAAGTTGGTGTGTTGAAAGTAGAAAAAAATGGCCAAGCATAAGGATTAGAGCAACTTTGACAAGGGCCAAGTTGTAATGGCTAAATGACCAAGTCATAGCATCTCCAAAACCGCATCTCTTGTGGAATGTTCTCGGTCTGCGCTGGTGAGGACCTACCAGAAGTGGTCCAAGGAAGGAAAACCGATGAACCACAGTTTTGGCCATACTTCTTCTTATTATTAAAGATACTTGCATAGCGCCGACAATTTATACAGTGCTTTACATATATAATGTATATTCACATCAGTCCCTGCCCTCAAGGAGCTTACAATCTAAAGTCCTTAACTCACATACATACTGTACATATACTACGGCCATTTTAGACCGGATCCAATTAACCAACCAGCATGTCTTTGGAGTGTGGGAGGAAACCCATACGGGGACATGCAAATTCAAGGCAGGTAGTGCCAAGATTGGGATTCAAACTAACAACCCTAGTGCTGCCAGGAGGAAGTGCTTACCACTTAACCAGTGTTCTCTGTTAACAAACGGCACCATGACTACAAAGAAGCCAAATGTTTTTGAATGGCCCAGCCAACACTCAGACATCTGTCCAACAGAGACTGTGGCAAAACTTGTAAAAACTGGCAAAAATTCTAAACCTAGATATGCAAAGCTAGTAGAAACTTGCCCCAAAAGACTTTCAGCTAAAGGAGGCTCTACAACAGGGATATGCAATTAGCGGACCTCCAGCTGTTGCAGAACTACAAGTCCCATGAGGCATAGCAAGACTCTGACAACCACAAGCATGACTCCCAGAGGCAGAGGCATGATGGGACTTGTAGTTTTTCAACAGCTGGAGGTCTGCTAATTGCATATCCCTGCTCTACAAAATACTGACTTGGGGGTGGGGAACTTGTACAACAAAAGTCACATTTTATGATCTAAATAGTATTCAATAATTTAGTGTTTTTAAACATAATGCATTGTGTGAATGCATTGAAGCAGTGTACAGTACATCAGTTTTTGATAAGTGTGCCTAAACACTTGCATATAATTAGAATCACCAATGCCAGTTTCAGTATATGATTTAGAGTGATCAATTATAGTTTGTTGTTTGGCACCATCATCCCTTTACAAAAAAATAATACAAAAGTCCTATTGGAAGGCATGGGACTTTAAGGGTGCTATTCATTGAACAGAATACAACAATTATAGTTAAAAATTATTTTTTCATTGTTGCATACAAAAAGAGAGAGAGGAAGAGGGTATACAATAATACATTTTCTCCATACAAATGTTCCACACTTATCGTTCTACATGTTTCGCCATATGGCTTCCTCAGGAACAAACGTGGATATTTTTTTCTGTTATACAGGTCAGAACAAAATTACATTAATACAAATACACAAAATTTCACAAAAATATTATTCATTCATACATATTGTGGCTGTACCTGGATAATAGGAGAGACCTTCAAAAGAATAGCTCTGAACCCTCATGAGGGATGTTCAGAGTTTAGTTTTTGATTTCAGAGCAGCTTTCAGATGCCAGTTTCAGATCCAATCCTTAAGTGCGACCATCCCTGAACTTCCTATCAGGAGAGTGTGCTCTGTCTACCAAGTCACAATAGACAATGACTTTGGCTTTGAGGAGACAGGAGCAAGGGGGAGCTTGCCTAAAGCTCCAGGGCTGTGTGTTTCTGTGGACACACATAGCGCCCTGGTTGGGATCAGGCATGCAAATGTGTGTCGTAGATCCTGTAATGAAAAGGAGCCACCCTGAATAGGGAGAACTGCACTAGTGGCTGAGTGGCCCATCCAAATCTTTAAATGATGGAACACTGCAGGAATGAAAGAAGCAATGAATCATGAAAGTGTTCACCATAAGACCCCTTTCACACTGGGGCGGTTTGCAGGCGCTATTGCTCTAAAAAATAGCGCCTGCGAACCGACCCTAAACAGCGGCTGCTGTTTCTCCAGTGTGAAAGCCCGAGGGCTTTCACACTTGAGCGGTGCGCTAGCAGGACCGCTCCAAAAGTCCTGCTAGCCACATCTTTGGAGCGGTGAAGGAGCGGTGTGTTTACCGCACCTCCACCGCTCCTGCCTATTGAAATCAATGGGACAGCGCGGCTATACCGCCCACAATGCACCTCTGCAGAGGCGCATTGCGCATGGTATTAACCCTTTTTCGGCCGATAGCGGGGGTTAAAACCTCACCGCTAGCAGCTGAATACCGCCGCAATTCCGACGGTAAAGCGCTGCTTTACCGCCACGAACCTCCCGCCCCAGTGTGAAATTAGGGCCTAACCCAGTAGGAATAAGAAAAATAATACTTTTAATGTGTCTGTTGTAGTTGGAATAGTATTACTATGCAAAGTCCTGCATGTGTTTTGCAGTGTACTTCACATAGTATTAGGGTTGCCACCTTTTCTTCAAGTCAAACCCGAACACTTTAGCAATTTAATTTTTTAGAGAATAAACTATACATGTATTTTGCTATTAAATAAAATTTCTAATCATATGATAATAACAGGAGTTCCCCTTTACATCAGAGTCCACAGAGTTCCCCTTTTACATCTGAACTCACAGAGTTCCCTTACACTGTAAGGGGGGACTCTGCGGACTCTGTTGTAAGGGAGAACACTGGGGACTCTAACATAAGGGATGCTCTGGGAACCCCGATTTAAGGGGGAACACTGAAAGCTCTGATGTAAGGGGGAACACTGTGGCCTCTAGGTGTAAAGGCGAAATCTGATGTAAGGGGTGCTCTGAGAACCCTGATTTGCATTAGTGTAATCACTCAGAGACAGGAGAGAGAAGGGGGAAGACTTCAGTCACAGACAGGGATGGATGGTGAGCTCACTCACCCCTTGATAGTCAGCACCTCTCATCCAGATGTATCTGAGGCTGCTGGCCTTTAAATTTCCGGCCCCCACTTTCCTTTTCTGAGGCACAGCCCTGGGGATTGGAGTGTGGGCAGACACAGAGGGGGAGGGACGGAAGGAAGAGGTGCAGATCGAGCCCTCTCTCCTCTCCTGTCTGTGTGTGTGTGTTTGGGGGGGGGGGGTTGTTAGTGCTGGCTTTGGGCAGTGTGAAAGAGTGTAACAGACACTCTCAGGTTAGACAACTGCAGCCAGCAACCCTGCTGGGAATCTATAGTCCAGTCTAAATAATGTGTTCGGGTTTCAGGTGGTCTAAAACCCGGATGCATGATTCCATACCCGAACTGTCCGGGTGAATCCTGGACAGGTGGCAACCCTACATAGTATGCATATGTTAACAATGCTGGCTTGGCAAAACATATCCACCAGCTTCCAAGATAAGCAAATATATTGAAGTGAACTCAGTGAGTGGTGGCATGAAAACCTATATACTCCAGGACATGGCACATCTATCTTTTTAGTTATCCAGAGCTTCCAGGGCAACAATGTAAATGAACAGCTTAAATACAACGCCTTGACAAACAGGTCTCCTTTGACAAAGTTTGGGAACCTTGGATCAATTATCTGTTGGATGCCCTATGAGGAAATATTAACTAGCTATGTCTTGATTAGATAGGGTGCACTCTTTACTTTCCTCTAGCCTTATTTCCATCCTCTTTTTCTTCCTTGTTCTCCTTTTCTGACTCTTTCTCTCCCCTTTTTTATTTCCTTTTTTTTATTTTTATTACTGCCCTCCTGGATCTACCAGTGAGCCGTACATTGAGAGATTATGCCACAAGTGAAGTGTTGTAGGGGATGAGGCAGAACCTTAGTTGTTGTTCTAGCCCCTTGGTATGCCCTCTTATCCCCACTAATTTCACAACATATTGGGGATATACACTCACCGTCCATTTTATTAAGTACGCTTGTTCAATTGCTTGGTAACACAAATTGCTAATCTGCCAATCACATTGCAGCAAATCAAATGCATTTAGGCATCTAGACATAGTGAAGACGACTTGCTGACGTTCAAATCGAACATCAGAATGGGGAAGAAAGGGGATTTAAGTGACTTTGAATGTGACATGGTTGTTGGTGCCAGACGGGCTGGTCTGAGTATTTAAAAAACTGCTGATCTACTGGGATTTTCACGAACAACCATCGCTAGGGATTACAGAGAATGGTCCGAAAAAGAGAAAATATCCAGTGAGTGGCAGTTGTGTGAAGGAAAATGCCTTGTTGATGTCAGAGGAGAATGGGCAGACTGGTTTGAGATGATAAAAAGGTTACAACCAAGGTATGCAGACTACCATCTCTAAAGGCACAACACATCAAACCTTGAAGCAGATGGGCTACTGCAGCAGAAGACCACACCAGGCGCCACTCCTGTCAGTTAAGAACAGGATACTGAGGCTACAATTCGCACAGGCTCACCAAAATTGAACAATAGAAGATTGCAAAAATGTTGCCTGGTCTGATGAGTCTTGATTTCAGCTCCGACATTCAGATGATAGGGTCAGAATTGGGCGAAAACAACATGAAAGCATGGCTCCATCCTGCCTTGTACCAACGGTTCAGGCTGGTGGTGGTGTAATGGTGTGGGGGATATTTTCCTTGCACACTTTGAGCCCCTTCGTACCAATTAAGCATCATTTAAACGCCACGGCCTACCTGAGTATTGTTGCTGTCCATGTCTATCCCTTTATGACTACAGTGTACCCAAATTCTGATGGCTCCTTCCAGAAGGATAATGCACCATGTCCCAAAGAAAATGGATAAATTGGCAGATGGACTTTGTAGGCACAGCATAACAGAGTTTGTAAAAATTCTAATGCTTTATTACAAAATATACAATACAGAATAAGAACTAAAAATTAATAACATAGCATTGATTATTCATAAAAACAAAAAAACACTGGATAACAGTAATGCACCACCTGACAAACCATAAATTAAAAATTGATTGAAAGTGTACTGAAATTGGGGACACAAGGGTCACCTCCTACAGTGAAGTACACTATTAATGCGGTTGTTACTAAAGGCGGTGTGTTGCATACTGCTTAACTCGACATGTTGCGCATGCTGAACGCTTCCTCAGGAGTTTTTTAATGCAATTTATTCAGAAGATAACGTTTTTTTAACAGAAACGGAGGACACAATCACCAAGAAAACATAGATAAGTCCTTAGACTGACTTGAAGGCTAGGGGAACAAACCAGAAGCACATAAAGTGCAAACAATAGGGTCCTCAGAAAGCCCCAAATAATGGGGGACTGATATACTGCCCACCAGCCTGGCACTTGCACTACTTAGTGGAGTTTCCCAATATTCAGGGATGCCAAAGATCCACAGAGCAAAAAGCCACACAGAGTGTCTTGTAGTGAGACTTTATTAGTGTTCGTCCATTAGGGGAGACAGCCCTCTGGACAGCAGAGATGCCTGTACCATATGTGCTTCTGGTTTGTTCCCCTAGCCTTCAAGTCAGTCTAAGGACTTATTATTATTATTATTATTTAGGTACTTGTATAGCGCCGTCAATTTACGCAGCGCTTTACATATACATTGTACATTCACATCAAACCCTACCCTCAAGGAGCTCACCATCTAAGGTCCCGAACACACATTCACATACTAGGGCCAATTTAGACAGGAGCCAATTAAAGCGGTTGTATACCGCAAAACTTTTTTTTTTTTTGGTTAACCTGCAAGGCAAAGGTATAATGAGCTAGTATGACTAGCATACTAGCTCATTATCAATCACTTACCTTAGATCGAAGCCCCCGCAGCGGTCCTCGGACGCGTCCTCCGTCGAATCCATGATACCCGGAGTGACTTCCGGGTATCGCCGCTCCGGCGCTGTGATTGGCCGGAGCGGCGATGACGTCACTCCCGCACATGCGCGGGGAACGGCACAATCCCCGCGCATGCGAGAACTACCGGCATTGTACGGCAGGCTCCCATTCAAGAGCCGTCGCGCTCAGTGCGCCTGCGCCGTTATCTACGGCGCGCATGCGCCGTAGATAGCGGTACAGTTTTTTTTGCAAATATCTCCGAGACTGTGTAGGTCTCGGAGATATTACAAGCACCTACAGGTAAGCCTTAATGTAGGCTTACCTGTAGGTGCTTGTACAAAATGTGGGTATACAACCACTTTAACTTACCAGCATGTCTTTGGAGTGTGGAAGGAAATCGGAGTACCCGGAGGAAACCCACGCAGACACAGGGAGAACATGCAAACTCCAGGCAGGTAGTGTCGTGGTTGGGATTCGAACCAGCGTCTTTTTTTACTGCTAGACAAGAGTGCTACTCACTACACCTCTGTGCCGCCTACTTATCCACTTATCCCACTTATCCATGTATCCATGGTTTCTTGGTGATTGTGTCCTCCGTTTGTGTTTAAACTTTTTTATCTTCTGAATAAATTGCATTAAAACTCCTGAGGAAGTGTTCAGCATGCGCAACATGTCGAGTTAAGCAGTATGCAACACACCGCCTTTAGTAACAACCGCATTAATAGTGTACTTCACTGTAGGAGGTGACCCTTGTGTCCCCAATTTCAGTACACTTTCAATCAATTTTTATTATATGGTTTGGTCAGGTGGTGCTTTACTGTTATCCAGTGTTTTTTTGTTTTTATGAATAATCAATGCTATGTTATTCATTTTTAATTTTTGTTCTGTATTGTATATTTTGTAATAAAGCATTAGAATTTTTACAAATGGTTATGTTGTGCCTACAAAGTCCATCTGCCAATTTATCCATTTTCTAATTCAAATTTTCGGGACGTGGCACTGTATATATTATATCATATCTTCAGTACCATCTTGTGTTGATATGACCTCCATTTAACCATGTCACAAAGCTCATATCATCTCAGCACTGGTTCCTTGAACACGACAATAAGGTCACTGGACTCCAATGGCCTCCACAGTCACCACATCTCAATCCAATAGATGTGCAGCTGACAAATCTGCAGCAACTGAGTGATGTTATCATGTCAATATGGACCAAAATCTCTGAGGAATGTTCCCAACACCTTATTAAATCTATGCCACGAAGAATGAAGGCCGTTCTGAAGGCAAAAGGGGGTCCAACACAGTACTAGCAAGGTGTACCTAATAAAGTGGCCGGTGAGTTTATATGGCGGCTTTATGGTCATGTTATCTCAGTTTCCCTCTCTCTCTCCATATCGTGTTTAAAAGCGTGACAGGTAAACTTCTCTTTTTTGTGGCCTTTTTGTTCCTGGTTGATTATCTTGTGGCAGTTTATCATGCTAAGTCATGTATAAAGTATGCTCTCTGGAATATACCTTCCATGTTTCACCTTCAATATCCTTTTCATTTTGATGAATATCTATAGCATAGTGGTATATTTATTTCTATGTGTTTTAAGTGGTGGAAACGTTTTATAATTTTTTTTTTTCCTCAAATTTTCAATAAAAAGTATTGGTAAAGAACAGGTTAAATACAAAACTCTGTTAGGTGACACTAGAGTTATACGTTTGGAAAATGTATTTTCCAGAGGGCTATCCCACATAATCAGATTGTATTGTACCTTCCATCTTTATAACATACAATTTAGGACCAATGCTTTTTTGTAGCTCAGTATAAAATGCAGACGGCAGTATGGAGCCTGCCAGAAAGTGTGCCGTTTTCTGTCACTAATTGAGATCTACAAGATATGGCTTCTGTCCAGGGGCCATGCTGGAATGCGGCCTAGATTCCCACACAAATGGCAAACTGTAAAAAGTTATGCCCAGAAGCTTGATGTGATTGCTTCAGCTCCTAGAAGTTCTCTGCTCAGTTATGGTAAATTCACTCATTATCAGAATATAGTTTTCTGATGAGTGGATTTGTAGGCCCCAGGGCTACCTGACCAATAGTGTATTTAGGTTTTGTGCTGCCCTAGGCCTGACTAAACTCGTGCACCCCCTAATTTAAATATGACCCACCCCTTTCTGTCAAGGCCACACCCCTTTCTGTTTAAGACCCGCCCTGAAATTTTCAAGCGGGGCACTAGTTCTGAGGGCCTGGGGGGGGGCAATGAATTCCTTTTAATTTGCATAGATTTCCTCTCACTTCCTGTTTGGCTATGGGGCAGGAAGTGTAGGGAAATCTCTGCAATGGGACAGGGATGGTAAAAAATAAACTGACGGGGGCTATAACCCTCCCTTACTCTATCCAAAATGGGGAAAAAACAAAGTGTTGCCTATAGTTCTACTTTAACCACTTAAGCCCCGGACCATTTCGGGCCATTAGGACCAGGCCTGTTTTTGGGATTCGGCACTGCGCTGCTTTAACTGTAAATTGTGCGGACATGCAATGTTGTACCCAAATGAAATTTGCGTCCTTTTCTTCCAACAAATAGAGCTTTCTTTTAATGGTATTTGATTGCCTCTGCGATTTTTATTTTTTGCGATATAAACAGAAAAAGACCGAAAATTTTGAAAAAAAATGATATTTTCTACTTTTTGTTATAAGAAAAATCGAATAAACTCAATTTTAGTCATACATTTAGGCCAAAATGTATTCAGCCACATGTCTTTAGTAAAAAAAATGTCAATAAGCGTATATTTATTGGTTTGCGCAAAAGTTATAGCGTTTACAAACTAGGGTACATTTTCTGAAATTTACACAGCTTTAAATTTATGACTGCCTATCTCATTTCTTGAGGTGCTAAAATGGCAGGGCAGTACAAACCCCCCCCAAATGACCCCATTTTGGAAAGTAGACACCCCAAGGAAATTGCTGAGAGGCATGTTGAGCCCATTGAATATTTTTTTTTTTGTCCCAAGTGATTGAATAATGACAAAAAAAAAAAAAAATTACAAAAAGTTGTCACTTAATGATATATTGCTCACACATGCCATGGTTATATGTGGAATTGCACCCCAAAATACATTCTGCTGCTTCTCCTGAGTACGGGGATACCACATGTGTGGGACTTTTTAGGACCCCGGAAACCAAGCACCGCCTTCAGGATTTCTAAGGGCGCAAATTTTTGATTTCACTCCTCACTACCTATCACAGTTTCGAAGGCCATAAAATGCCAAAATAGCACAAAACCCCCCCAAATGACCCCATTTTGGAAAGTAGACACCCCAAGCTATTTACTGAGAGGCATGTTCAGTCCATGGAATATTTTATATTTTGCCACAAGTTGCGGGAATATGACAAACTTTTTTTTTTTTGCACAAAGTTGTCACTAAATGATATATTGCTCACACATGCCATGGGCATATGTGAAATTACACCCCAAAATACATTCTGCTGCTTCTCCTGAGTACGGGGATACCACATGTGTGGGACTTTTTGGGAGCCTAGCCGCGTACGGGACCCCAAAAACCAAGCACCGCCTTCAAGGTTTCTAAGGGCATACATTTTTGATTTCGCTCCTCACTACCTATCACAGTTTTGAAGGCCATAAAATGCCAAGATGGCACAAAACCCCCCCAAATGACCCCATTTTGGAAAGTAGACACCCCAAGCTATTTGCTGAGAGGCATGGTGAGTATTTTACAGCTCTCATTTGTTTTTGAAAATTTAAGAAAGACATTTTTTTTTCTTTTTTTTTTCTTTTTTTACATTTTCAAAACTTTGTGACAAAAAGCGAGATCTGCAAAATACTCAACATACCTCTCAGCAAATAGCTTGGGGTGTCTACTTTCCAAAATGGGGTCATTTGGGGGGGTTTTGTGCCATCTGGGCATTCCATGGCCTCCGAAACTGTGATAGGCAGTGAGGAGTGAAATCAAAAATTTACACCCATAGAAATCCTGAAGGCGGTGCTTGGTTTTTGGGGTCCCGTACGCGACTAGGCTCCCAAAAAGTCCCACACGTGGTATCCCCGAACTTAGGAGAAGCAACAGAATGTATTTTGGGGTGTAATTCCACATATGCCCATGGCATGTTTGAGCAATATATAATTTAGTGACAACTTTTTGTACATTTTTTATTTTTTATTTTTTTTGGTCATTATTCAATCACTTGGGACAAAAAAAAAAAATATTCAATGGGCTCAACATGCCTCTCAGCAAATAGCTTGAGGTGTCTACTTTACAAAATGGGGTCATTTGGGGGGGTTTTGAACTGTCCTGGCATTTTATGCACAACATTAGGAAGCTTATGTCACACATCATCCACTCTTCTAACCACTTGAAGACAAAGCCCTTTCTGACACTTTTTGTTTACATGAAAAAAAAATTTTTTTTGCAAGAAAATTATGTTGAACCCCCAAACATTATATATTTTTTTAAAGCAAAGGCCCTACAGATTAAAATAGTGGGTGTTGCATTTTTTTTTCCACACAGTATTTGCGCAGCGATTTTTCAAACGCATTTTTTGGGGGAAAAACACCCTTTTTTTATTTTTAATGCACTAAAAAACACTATATTGCCCAAATGTTTGATGAAATAAAAAAGATGATCATAGGCCGAGTACATGGATACCAAACACGACATGCTTTAAAATTGCGCACAAACGCGCAGCGGCGACAAACTACATTCATTTTTAAAAGCATTTAAAAGCCTTTACAGGTTACCACGTTAGATTTACAGAGGAGGTCTACTGCTAAAATGACTGCCCTCGATCTGACCTTTGCGGTGATACCTCACATGCATGATGCAATTGCTGTTTACATATGACGCTAGACCGACGCTTGCGTTCGCCTTTGCGCAAGAGCAGGGGGGGACAGCGGTGCTTTTTTTTTTTTTTTTTTTTTTTATTATTTATTTGGCTTTTTTATTTTATTTTTAAACTGTGCCTTCCATATTTTATTTTTTTACCATTTTTATCGTTATCTCAGGGAATGTAAATATCCCCTATGATAGCAATAAGTAGTGACAGGTACTCTTTTTTTGAAAAAAATTGCGGGGTTAGACCCTAGATCTTTCCTCTGCCCTCAAAGCATCTGACCACACCAAGATCGGTGTGATAAAATGCTTTCCCAATTTCCCAATGGCGCTTTTTATATCCGGGGGGGGGACATTCCCTCCCACTGCTTGTAAAAGCAGTCTAGAGGCTAATTATCTGCTAGAATTGCTTTTACATGAAAGCCGGCTGCTGGCTGAAAAGAATGATACCAAGATGATACCTAAACCCGCAGGCATCATTCTGGTATAAACATTCAAAGTCCAGCAACATACCAGTACGTTGCTGGTCCTTGTTGGACATGTATTGCAATCTTTTTTTTCATACAGCCTATTGGCTGAACGAAAAAAAGAGATTGATTGGTGGGTATGCCCACCATTAGAATACCTCCCTTCATCCACCCACTTCTAATGATGGGCATATATGCCGAAGCATGGGGGCATCCTCCCGCAAAAAAGTTATGCCGCATACACACGGTCAAGCCTTCGTCGGAATTTCGACCGTATGTACGCGGCATAAAAGGTTATGGCGCGTACACACAGTCGGACTTTTCCACGGGCAAGCCTCCGTTGGAATTTCGACCGTATATACGCGGCATTAGGAGCAAAATCGCTCCTCCGCCCCTGCTGCCCCCATGCTTCGGCATGTATGCTCTTTTTTTTAACTGTGGTGGTGAAATCACCTCCTACAGCGTTGGAGTCACGGCTTTATGTATCGTGGGAGCAAACGCTGTTGCTGTCAAGATAAATAGATCCGCGCTGCAACTGAATGGCGTACCTGCTAAGCAAATGGTGGTTAACATTAAAACAAAGTAACATTACAGTACAACAGTAAGACCTTACCATGCCATACCTGCAAAGCAAATACCAAAACAAAACCTAGTAAAAAAGAAAAAAATGTTTTAACGCAACCTGTGCCTAAAATATATATATGCCGAAGCATGGGGGCATCCTCCCGCAAAAAAGTTATGCCGCGTACACACGGTCGGAATTTTCCACGGGCAGGCCTCCGTCGGAATTTCGACCGTATGTACGCGGCATTAGGAGCAAAATCGCTCCTCCGCCCCTGCTGCCCCCATGCTTCGGCATATATGCTCTTTTCTTTAACTGTGGTGGTGAAATCACCTCCTACAGCACTAGAGTCACGGCTTTATGTATCGTGGGAGCAAACGCTGTTGCTGTCAAGATAAATAATTCCGCGCTGCAGTTGAATGGCGCACCTGAAAACAAAAAATTACATACCTGAAAAGCAAGCATGATAAAACATTGCAGAATAGAATACAGTAAAAAAGAGCAGAACAATAGAGAGAAAATAGAGAGAGAGAGAACAATAAAACGACAACTATTTTTGGTTTTTTTCTTTTATATTTTTTTTGTGTTTTGTTTTTTACGTTTTTTTTTTTCTTTTTTACACTTTTTTTTGTAACTTTACAACTGTAATGGTTCGGGTCTCTCAAAATGTAATGGCATCTTGGGAGACCCTGTGTAAGTGTGTCCTTGTCTGTGAAATGCTGTACCCTACGCTAAAACTTCACTTTTGAGTGGTAGCGTTCAAAACATTCACCTTGGCAAAGACCAGGCTTGTCAGGACAGAGTGGACAAAAACTACGGGTGTCACGCCTAAATCCGCGCTTGCTACAGACACGACATCTTTTTTGGGGGTGGCTTTGGGTAGGGGTACTCGGGAGGACATACGAATAATGCCTCTCATGCAGCCGGCTTACTGCATTTGGTAGGGGATGGTGAGGTGCAGAACCGCCTGGATACAGGAGTTCTGTGACTATCTCATTCTGGAATTTTAGAAGAGATAAAGTCCCGCCTGAAGCTCTGTATAGCACATGAGCGTTCAGCAAAGCCAATTGGAATAATGATAGAGACACTTTTTTGTACCAGCGTCTCGCCTTACGGTCAATTAGATACGGCGCCATCAACTGGTCGTTGAGGTCCACCCCTCCCATATTTTGGTTATATTCGTGGACACAGAGGGGTTTCTCCACAACACCAGTCGCCGTACGAATTTGGACTGTCGTGTCTGCATGAAGGGAGGTAAGAAGGAAAACATTCTTATTGTCCCTCCACTTCATAGCGAGCAAGTTATTACACTTCAAGCAGGCTCTCTCCCCCAGCCTAACACGGGCATCTACAAGCCGCTGGGGAAAGCCCCGGCGATTAGGTCGCACGGTGCCACATGCTCCAATCTGATGATCAAACAAGTGACTAAACAGTGGCACGCTCGTGTAATAATTGTCCACACACAAGTGGTACCCCTTTCCGAATAAGGGTGACACCAAGTTCCACACTATCTTGCCAGCGCTCCCTATGTAATCCGGGCAGTTGACTGACTCAATCTGACTATCTTTTCCCTCATAAACCGTAAAGTTCACTACATAGCCTGTTGCCCTGTCACAGAACTTGTAGAGCTTGACCCCGTATCTGGCACGCTTGCTGGGAAGGTACTGCTTGAAAGACAAGCGGCCAGAAAATTTAATCAGGGACTCATCAACGCAGACAACTTGATCGGGAGTAAACAAGGCTGCAAAACGTTCGTTGAAGTGGTTTATGAGGGGCCGAATTTTATAGAGCCGGTCGTATTCAGGGTCCCCACGTGGACGACAAAGTTCATTGTCGTTGAAGTGCATGAACCGCAAAATCTGCTCGTATCGTGCCCTGGACATGGAGGCAGAGAACACGGGCATGTGGTCAATTGGGTGCGTGGACCAATAAGCACGCAATGACGGAAATTTATGTGTGCCCATGTTGAGGGAAAGGCCCAGAAAGGTCTTAAATTCGGAAACCGTAATTGGTTTCCAATTTCTGGCAATTTTAGGCAACTGGGGGTTAGCGGCGATAAATTGACCAGCATATAAATTACTCTGGTCCACAATAGATCTATAGAGATCTTCCGTGAAAAACAGCGAATAAAAATCAATTGGAATAAAATCAGCTGTTTCCATCTGATACCGGGTTGGGCAGTGAATGGGGGAAGTACGTGTTCTGCAGAAGTGGTGGGGACCCAATCAGGATAGGCGAATTCTGCAGGAAGGGCAGTATGGGCACGACGGGCCTGCCTTTGTCTTCTTGGTGGCAGCGGGACACTACTTGTGCTTGCCACCTCGCCAGCTTGAACTGCACTTATGGGACTCGCCACGTCACCAAGTGTTACTGCAGTGCTGGATGTACGTCCAGGCTGTACTAGGCCGCTGGTGCTTGCCAGTTCACCAGAAGGAATAGCGGCGCTAGTACTACTCTGCTCCATGATACGAGAGACCTGCGGTTCTTGCTCCTCAACAACCTCAGAAGATCGGGATCGGGTACACCTGACCTTAGCAGGGACCTCAACTTCGTCGTCAGAGCTATCTGACGTGGGGCCGCTGACGTCACTGTCTTCTACGGGAAGATATTCTGAGCCTGAATCTGACAGATACGTGACCTCCTCTTCACTATCTGTCATGCTCAGAATCTCGTAGGCCTCTTTACTTGTGTACCTTCGTCTTGCCATTTTGGGCTCTAAATTTAGGGGTACACTAGTAAGATTCACAGGAAAAAAAGCACCTGACTGTCGTCAGCAAATATATCAAACGCAACAAAAAAACTGTTAGCGATCGCAGGGATCAGGCCTGTCTCTGCGAACGCTGCAGTTATGTGTGTTGTGTTTGGTAAGTGACAGTGATCGATCGATACTGCACTTGGGTGGGCTGGGCTGGGCGGAGGGGCTAAACGCAGGCGCTAGCAGGTATCTGGGCTGATCCCGCTAACACTGCGTTTTTGGGAACCCTAAACCGCTGGGGATGCTAGTATAGATCTGATCAGATACTATACCACTAAGGGGGGTGTATGCTTTGCGCGTGGGTGTTAGCGTTACTGGCACTAACCTAACACTGCCTGGGGCGACGCAGACCCTCTCTGGCGCTAAAACCTAATTGATCTCACCCGCCGGGCGATCAGGGGGGTTAAACCTTTATTGGGTTATATACGGCGGGTGCCCTGATGCTATAAAAAGCAAACTAATCAACCAGCGTCACCCGTAACCTTTATATGGTGATCACTGGTGAAAGGGTTAACTAGGGGCAATCAGGGGGTTAAAACCTTTATTAGGTTAAATATGGGGGTACCTGACACTATATAAAAACCTGACGGGTAACCTAAATAACTAACTTACTGGCTAACCAGTGACACCAGTGACGCTTATACGGCGATCACTGGTGAAAGGGTTAACTCTAGGGGCAATCAGGGGGTTAAAATAATATATGGGGGTACCTGACACTAATAAAAACCTGCGGCGAACCTAAAAAAAAATAACTGCCTATCTAAAACACCAGCGACACGAATACAGCGATCGGAAAAACAATCGCTTAGTGACGCTGAAGTTAGGGGGTGAAAGGGTTACCTGGGGGGTGATCAAGGGGTAAACCTTTATTAGGGGGGGGGTTAGGGGGCTACCCTGGACCTAAAGGGGCCTAATCCTAACTGCCCTGCAACTTTTTACAATCACAGATGACACTAAATGCAGTGATCAGTAAAATAAATGATCACTGCAATCAGTGACACTGTGATTGGGGGCTTTGGGGTGACCTGGGGGGTGATCTGGGGGTGACTGGGGGGTGATTTGTGTGCCTATGTGTACCTACGTGTCAGTGGACTGTTGGTGCACTAACCTGCTTCTTCTCTCCTCGGCGCCGGGAACGAAAAGACCGCGGCGAGGGAGATGACATCACTTCCTCCAGCCTGTGTTTACATTTCAGGCAGGAGGAAGCAATTTCATTCGCCGGGAGCGATCGCGAGGGGGGGGCGTAATCGAGCGGCCGCCCCCTCATGCCTGATCGCTCCCGAACACTTAACGGCCGCTCACTGCAGTGAAGGGGGGTCCGGATGGACCCCCCAACTGCACAAAGGCGATCACGTAGATCTACGTGATTCTGCCTGTCGGTGCCATTCTGCCGACGTAAATCGGCGGTGGGCGGTCGTTAAGTGGTTAAAGTGGTTGTAAACCCACTTTAACAAACACCTACAGGTAAGCCTAGATTAACCACTTGCCGCCCGCCCTATAGCGGATTGACGTCGGCAAAGTGGTTGCAAAATCCTGACAGGACGTCATATGACGTCCTCAGGATTTTGAGCCGCTGCGCGCCCCCGGGGGCGCGCATTGCGGCGATCGTTGCTGCGGGGTGTCAGTCTGACACCCCGCAACACCGATCTAGGTAAAGAGTCTCCGACGGAGACTCTTTACCACGTGATCAGCCGTGTCCAATCACGGCTGATCACAGTGTAAACAGGAAAAGCCGGTCATCGGCTTTTCCTCACTCGCGTCTGTCAGACGCGAGTAGAGGAGAGACGATCGGCTGCTCCTCTGACGGGGGGGGGTTTGTGCTGATCGATTATCAGCACAGCCCCCCCGAGGATTCCCACTGGACCACCAGGGATGCCACTAGACCACCAGGGATGCCACTAGACCACCAGGGAAGCACACCATAAAGGTATATAAGGTATGCCACCCTAGACCACCAGGGATAATGGATGCCAATCAGTGCCACAATGGATGCCAATCAGTGCCCACAATGGGCACCACTTATTGGCAGGCATTATTGTTTGGCACTGATTGGCATCCATTAGTACAGTACAGTGCCACCTATCAGTGCCCACCCGTGCCACCTTTCAGTGCCCACCCGTGCCACCTTTCAGTGCCTACCCGTGCCACCTATCAGTGCCTACCCGTGCCACCTATCAGTGCCTACCCGTGCCACCTATCAGTGCCCACCCGTGCCGCCGATCGTTGCCCACCCGTGCCACCTCATCGTTGCCCATCCGTGCCACCTCATCGGTGCCCATCCGTGCCGCCTTATCCATGCCCGTCAGTGCAGCCCCATCAGTGCCCATCCGTGAAGGAGAAAACTAACTTATTTACAACGTTTTGTAACTGAAACCAAAAAAATACTTTTTTTTTTTTTTTTCAAAATTTTGGGCCTTTTTTATTTATTTTTTTGCAGAAAATAAAAATCGCAGAGGTGATCAAATACCACCAAAAGAAAGCTCTATTTGTGGGAACAAAATGATAAAAATTTAGTTTGGGTACAGTGTACCATGACCGCGCAATTGTCATTCAAAGTGCAACAGCGCAGAAAGCTGAAAATTGGTCTGGGCAGGAAGGTGTTTAAGTGCCCAGTATGGAAGTGGTTAAGGCAATATCTCCTAAACCTACATGGTTTAGGAGATATTTGTCATTAAGAATGCACCGTTGTCTACGGCGCATACGCGCGCCATAGATAACGGCACAGGCTCACTGAGCGCCTCCGTTCATAAATCCGGCAATGACAGATTTGACGGCTCCTGCGCGCATGAGTGACGTCATCGCCGCTCCAGCCAATCTCAGCGCCGGAGCGGCGAAAACAGAAACTAGCGACGAGGGGACATGGTGGCGGTGGACGGGACCGAGGTGGACTTCGGGGGCTTCGATCTCAGGTAAGTGACACATAATGAGCTAGTATGCTGTGCATACTAGCTCATTATGCCTTTCTCTTGCAGGTTATTTAAAAAAAAAATATATACAAGGGTTTACTTCCTCTTTAAGCACAAAATTCTGATAATTTTATGGAGAGGACTAAGAAGATATAATCATGCCAATGGAGCTGCAGAAACATATAGCTCAGTGAGGAAGGTTTGTGGTCCAGGATGATAGGACAGTTAAAATTAGAAGCAGAGCCCCCCCCCCCCCCCACAGTTGCGGAATGCCGAAAGCCGGCCGCCTGCATAACCGAAGCAGTGCGGCCGCTTTATGGGGGGCGCTAGACTAATTTGCCCCTCAGCCCAGTCCACCCCATAAGACTGGCGCAAGCCGGCGGGGACTCTTTCCGTGCTGCCCCCCTGCAAAGTGCTGCCCTAGGCCTGGGCCTTGTTGGCCTAGGCCAGGATACAGCATTGCACCTGACCAGGTGGAAAGGAAAAGGCAAGAGTCTTTCTATGGGTGTATGCAACAATGCTGGGAATGCAGGGTAATATTCCAGAGTACAGAAGATAGAATAACATTTCATTCTTTTAGAGGCACACCTTTACATGTGTTAGGTTTCAGCTGGCATGGCTCTATCTCCTCACATCTGTTAGTACGATCGTCCAGCTGCTGGGTGGAATAGAACGCTCATTTGGCAGAACTCCGTTTTAAGTACTGCTTTTAATTTATTCCTTTGTCTGCATTTTCCAAAACCACTTTACTGCTTATTTTGAAAGGGCCTTTTTACTTTATTTTCATGTTGTGCCATAGTAATAATGCCTCTGCCTTGTTACCAAATTCCAAAAATGACATTAAGCCTAGGTTCACACCGACAGCTGAACTCGCCCGCGATTTCCTATCCGCATGTCAGTCTGACTTTTGGGCGATTTTAGAGACCTCTGTGCGGGTTGCTGCACAGACATCTATACAAGTCGCACCCCAAAGTCGCCAAAAGTAGTACAGAAACTTCTTTTGGGAATCGGTGTGGCGCCGTAAATGCGGCGTCGCACGGATTTGGACGGTGCCATTGCCGCCGATTTGAAATGCGGTTTGACATGTCAAATCGCATTCCAAATCGCATTAGGGCTCTTTCACATGGGCGGATCCCGTCATGATCCGCCCGTGAATATCCGCTTGCTCAGCGGAGATCGCTCCGTTGATCCCCGCTGAGCCGGCGGATGACTTGTCCGTCTCTGCACACTGTGCAGAAACGGACTGGTCAGATCGCCGCTTTCCTCTATGGGGGGATCGGATGAAAACAGACCGTCTGTCCGTTTTCATCCGATCCGCAGACAGATGGAAAAGTAGGATTTTCCTCCGTCATGCTAAACGGGGCATAGCGGAGACTGATGTCGTCGGATGTCAGCGGATGTTCATCCGCTATCCCATAGGGATACACGTATGTCCGTTTTTCATCCGAAAATGGATGGATGAAAAACGGACATGCGGAACGTCCGTGTGAAAGGGGCCTTAATGTGAACCTAGGCTAAATGATAGTTAAAACATGAAAGGCTTAGGACCTTACCCAGAAAAGTCACAATTTTTTATTTATTTTTTACCACATATTTAGCCTACCTTGTTTTAGTTTTGATTTTTAGAGCGCTGTGTGCTGTACTGCTCTACTGTACTCCTACTTTGTACTTCTGCTTTGTGTTTTGTTAAGCTTCTCACACACACAGTATAAAGCAACCATGTAGGCAGCTGGTACAAGACTACATGTTCCATGCTTTCTCAACACTTCTGTTGGTATTAATATTATGTACACATGCCATTGGATATACACGATGTGACAGGGGTCGCTTGGGGCACAGGGGGAATGAGAACCAGACCATGATCTGGGATAGTCATATTCAATGCTGTATATACATGGTGTATATTGTGTGTGGGCTGTTGTGTAATATTTGCTGTGATGGGGTGTGATTGCATTCTATTGTCTATTGTGGCTTGTGGTAATTAAGTCTGCCACTGTGGGGATGTGGATTGGAGCTTGGTAGACCATCTGGCTGCCTATTATGGGATGTTTAAGTGTCTTTCTGTGAGGAGGGGGGGGAAATCACCCCTCCTGCTAAGACTGTTTACTGAAAGAGAAGTTTGAACACACCTGACCTGTATGACCATTGTCATTGGACAGTTTAACCCGTCCTGTTCCCCAAGGATGGGAGGGAAGGGTTGTGTTACCATGAATGTGTTACCATGTGCTTGTAATAAATTCATTCCCTGTTTTTGGAACTTCAACAGAGTGTTTGTCTCGTATGTTTGGAAGGATTAATCCTATGGGAAGCGGTCGCCTGACTGTAGAGGATCGGCAGTGGATGTGTGTCCAGAGAGGGAATATCTTAAACGGCGTTAACCCCTTTCATGCTTGGGATGCCGTTACACGCGATACTACCAAAAGTATTGGGACACGTGCCTATACATGCACATAAACTTTTAATGGCATCCCAGTCTTAGTCCGTAGGGTTTAATATTGAGTTGGCCCACCCTTTGCAGCTATAACAGCTTCAGCTCTTCTGGGAAGACTGTCCACAAGGTTTAGAAGTGTGTCTATGGGAATGTTTGACCATTCTTCCAGAAGCACATTTGTGAGGTCAGGCATTGATGTGAACAAGAAGGCCTGGCTCGCAGTTTACACTTTAATTCACTCCAAAGTTATTCTATTGGGTTGAGGTCAGGACTCTGTTCTGCAGGCCAGTCAAGTTCCTCCACCCCAAACTCACCCATCCATGTCTTTATGGACCTTGCTTTGTGTTCTAGTGTGCAGTCATTTTGGAACAGGAAGGGGCCATCCCCAAACTGTTCCCACCAAGTTGGAAGCATGAAATTGTCCAAAATGTCTTGGGATGCTGACACCTTAAGAATTCCCATCACTGAAACTAAGGGGCCAGGCCCAAGCCCTGAAAAACAACCCCACACCATAATCCCCCCCCCCCCTCCACCAAATGATTTGGACCGGTAAACAAAGCAAGGTCCATAAAGACATGAATGAGCGGGTTTGGGGTGGAGGAACGTGACGGGCCTGCACAGAGTCCTGACCTCAACCCGATAGAACACCTTTGGAATGAATTAGAGCGGAGACTGCGAGCCAGCCTTTTCATCCACATCAGTGCCTGATCTCACAAATTTGCTTCTGGAAGAATGGTTAAACGTTCCCATAGACCAGGGGTATTGAATTACAATTCGCCGAGGTCCGGTCAGTAAAATTTTCTTATAGCAGAGGTCCGAATATCATTTTGGTTCCCTGTCATGTGCAAAACGACATGTTGCTGCAGCACAATGTGGCTTGGTGCGGCACAATTTTCTTTTTAAAAAAAAGGTCAAGGACTTCTTTCTCTCGGTTTTCATGTGGGTAGTGCAGCCCATTAAAATAGGCTGATCCACCCACGACGTGTGCACCTAATGCACATGCACAGATCTTAATCCATTCTTATATCAGCTTCCTTAGTCCCCAGTGCACATCACAGTCCCCTCCCCCTTCACATCAAGATCCCCTCTTGATGAGTGTCCTCAGCTCCCCCTTTACATCATCCCCCTCCACTCCTTCCACAGTAGTGTCCTCACACTTCCTTAACATCAACCCCCAGTACTGTCCTCTGCCCCTATTAACATCATAACCCCACATTACTCTCCTCAGTCCCCCCTCCACACCCCTGTCCTCAGTCCCCCAAATCACAGTCCTCAGCCCCCCCCACATTACATTCCTCCCCTCTCCACTTTAATATCCTCAGCCCCCCCCCACATTACAGTCCTCAGTCCCCTCACATTACAGTCCTCAGTCCCCTCACATTACAGTCCTCAGTCCCCTCACATTAGAGTCCTCAGTCCCCTCACATTACAGTCCTCAGTCCCCTCACATTACAGTCCTCAGCTCCCCCACACTACAGTCCTCAGTCCCCCCACATTACAGTGCTCAGTCCCCCCACATTACAGTGCTCAGCTCCCCCCACATTACAGTGCTCAGCTCCCCCCACATTACAGTGCTCAGCTCCCCCCACATTACAGTGCTCAGCTCCCCCCACATTACAGTGCTCAGCTCCCCCCACATTACAGTGCTCAGCTCCCCCCACATTACAGTGCTCAGCTCCCCCCACATTACAGTGCTCAGCTCCCCCCACATTACAGTGCTCAGCTCCCCCCACATTACAGTGCTCAGCTCCCCCCACATTACAGTGCTCAGCTCCCCCCACATTACAGTGCTCAGCTCCCCCCACATTACAGTGCTCAGCTCCCCCCACATTACAGTGCTCAGCTCCCCCCACATTACAGTGCTCAGCTCCCCCACATTACAGTGCTCAGCTCCCCCACATTACAGTGCTCAGCTCCCCCACATTACAGTCCTCAGTCCCTTCACATTACAGTCCTCAGTCCCTTCACATTACAGTCCTCAGTCCCTTCACATTACAGTCCTCAGTCCCTTCACATTACAGTCCTCAGTCCCTTCACATTACAGTCCTCAGTCCCTTCACATTACAGTCCTCAGTCCCTTTACATTACAGTCCTCAGTCCCTTCACATTACAGTCCTCAGTCCCTTCACATTACAGTCCTCAGTCCCTTCACATTACAGTCCTCAGTCCCTTCACATTACAGTCCTCAGTCCCTTCACATTACAGTCCTCAGTCCCTTCACATTACAGTGCTCAGCTCCCCCCCCCACATTACAGTGCTCAGCTCCCCCACATTAGTGCTCATCTCCCCCACACTCCAGTCCCCAGTCCCCCCCCCCCACACTCCAGTCCTCAGTACTCCCCACACTACAGTCCTCAGCTCCCCCACACTCCAGTCCTCAATCCCCCAACATTACAGTCCTCAGCTCCCCCAACATTACAGTCCTCAGCTCCCCCAACATTACAGTCCTCAGCTCCCCCAACATTACAGTCCTCAGCTCCCCCAACATTACAGTCCTCAGCTCCCCCCACATTACAGTGCTCAGCTCCCCCACATTACAGTCCTGAGCTCCCCCCACACTACAGTCCTGAGCTCCCCCCACATTACAGTCCTCAGCTCCCCCTCTTTGATGTCCTCAGCCCCTCCCCCCCGCCCCCACATCACTGCAATCCTGAGGCTCGGCATCCTCCCCACACATTCAATTGTTAGCTCTAAACTTCACCCCCCTCACTGTCCTACCTTACACAGGCAGATCGGAGGGAGGCACAGCGTGTCTGGATAGGGGCAGGAGAGGAGTTGCAGGGAGGGAGGCGGGACAGCTCTGGATGGAGGGCCGAGGTAACAAACAGGTGATTGGCTGCTAGGATGAAGGACAGTTCTAGCAGCCAATCGCCTGTTTGATAATCTCGGGCAGCTCCGCCCTCCACCCAGAATTGTTCCGCCTCCCACTGTCGGCTCTGTGAGGATTACAGAGCAACGGCAGGAGGAAGAAAAGGCTCGTACCTGGCGGTACCGCGGCGGTCCGAATGGCAGAGTGCCGCGGGGCCGCATGTGGCCCGCGGTCCGCCATTTAGTGATGCCCGCCATAGACACACTCCTAAACCTTGTGGACAGACTTCCCAGAAGAGTCAAAGCTGTTATACCTGCAAAGGGTGGGCCAACTCAGTATCGAACCCTATATTTAAGGAACCGGGCCTTAAACTGAACTCCAGAAAACTTGAAAATGTTTCCTTACAGTGGGCTGCGCCCACACTGCATTGGTTAACTGCTTGTTTAGGTCTAGGGGGCATGGAAAAGTAGGCTTATTTACCTGATCCTCTGCGCTGCTAGACATTTTCAAGCACCATCTTCTCCCTCATGCTTCTGACATCATCAAGATCATTGCAGGGTAGTGGGGACTCAGTGGGGCAGTCCACTGCCAGCCCATGGGGGAACAGAGAGGAGGACCAGGTAAGTAAAGTGCTTTTCCTATCCTTGACTAAACAAGCCATTACCATTGCAGTGCGGGTGCAGTGACACACTCATGGCTCACCACTTCCTGCTGTCTTTTAAATGAGAACACTGGCTGGGTCTTATAGAGTAGCAGATAACCAAACAGATTTGAAGTAGGGAGTTTCCAAAGGATGGGACAGACTATTGAGAAGTCCTGGAAGGAGGTCACAAGTGAGCCAGATAGGAGGAGTAGTTGAGAGGACGATTTGCGTGATATTTTTCAGACGAGGTTGGTAATGTAGCTTGGAGCAGAGCTGTGGATAGCTTTTTACATTGTTAGTATTTTCTGGGCAATTGGAAGCCAGTGGAGGGATTGGCAGAGAGGGGAGATCAACAAAGAGTAGCTGGTAAGGTTGAAGAGTCTGGCTGTAAAGGTAGGCCAACAAAGTGGAAGTTGCAGTAGTCAAGGCGAGAGGTAAGTGAGTGAATAAGCAGAGGTTATTTGAGAGGTCATTAAATAAGAAAGGGAATATTTTGGAAATGCTATGGAGGTAAAGATCTGGGCAATAATTGAAATTGGGGACATAAATACTGATATGTCAATTGGTAATTTTGTAATGACCAAGGAGACTGAAGAGTTGAGTTGTTCGATAGATTTGGGTGTCGTCAGTAATAATTCTTTATTTTTTATTTCCTTGTGTGATTAAATTTAGCAATTACATTTCCACTGCAAGCCTGTACGTCTTTGGGCTTTTACTAGTTAAAGTACAGCATGTAACTTTTTTTTTTTTTTTTCCCCTGGAAGACCTAGCCTTTAGGAATTTCATATAATATTTATTTGCAATGTGTAGTTTCCCAATGTTTCTTCGTGGCATCCCTATAGCCTGGAGATAGGTGGGGTAGATGGACTTCATGACACAGGCAAACTGTTGGGGACAGTTACATATGAGATTGAGGAATGTATATGGAAATGATGGAGGGAGCAGAAGACTGGGAGACTGCAGAATGTGGCTGAGCATTTAGTGGTCATTGGAGTGAGAGGAGACTGGGTGGTCCAAGACACTACGTGGTCTATAATTTACACAGGCAGCAATTACATCTGAAGGAGAATACCATTTTTATATAAACGTCACACACTATATATTTAACTATGTGCTTATGTTTTATGTCGCGTACACACAACCGTTTTTAATGTCATTGAAAATGTTTTTCTCGACGTGATTCTTCTAAAGCCTGCCTTGCCTACACACTATCGTGAAAAAAAATGCTTGAGCAAAGCGCGGTGAAATACGAAATGTACGGCGGCACTATAAAGGGGAAGTTCCATTCCGATGGCGCCACCCTTTGGGCTGCTTTTGCTGATCCTCGTGTTAGTAAAGTTTGGTGAGAGACGATTCGCGCTTTCCAGCCTCGTGCTCTTCAGTCCGTTACAGCGTGACAAATGTTTTATCTCCATTATGAACGCTAGTTTTACTAGAACGAGCGCTCCCGTCTTAAAACTTGCTTTTGAGCATGCGCGTTTTTTTCACGTCGTTAAAGCCTACACACGGGCGTTTTTTACAACGAGAAAAACGACGAGAAAAAATGGAGCATGATCCAAATTTTTAATGCCCATTTTTCACGTTGCGAAAAATGCTCTGGAGCCCACACATGATCGTTTTTAATGACCAAATTAAAAAATGGCATTTTCTCGTCATAAAAACGGTCGTGTGTACGCGGCATTAGAAGTGATCTCCTTCATTGTTCCTTCTGAAATGTAGTGTTTATGTTGTATCCATTCTTCACAGTTCTCAATGCGGGTTGCTCTCCGGTTTAATGCTCTCACTCAAGCTAAATGAACAGTGGCCCCTCGTCTCCATTATGTTATTGAGCATAATGTTGCTCAACTTGTGTTATGTCATAAATTGAATGTGGTTCATCAGGCAACTAACTGCCTCCTACTGCATGCAGGTATTTTTAAACAGTTTGGTATAAAATTTCAAGGGCAGTAGTCATAGATAAATAGCTGGGCCTAGAATCATATCTAAAAGTTCAAGTACTTTTTGTATTTCTTGAAAATGACACAGCAAACGATTAAATACCTGATAAAGGCCTCCTGCAGCCCTGGGATGAGTTGTTTTTTGATTTTCAATAAAGTCTTCAAAATTAGCCGATTGTGTTTTTGTTGATTCACCATTTAACCCTCCGTTGGGTCTCTATCCCAACACACCCCCCGTTTGTTTCCGCTCCTACACGGGCTGCCTTTTGTAGCAAAAGTATGCACTGTGCAATATATGGTGTATATGTGTGGTTCTCGAACATATTGAAACCTTAAAAGAAATACGTGTAGCGGGGGTTAAAATTTAGGGGGAGTGCAAGGGTGGTAGTATGACCCAATGCACTCATTGTTGGGGAATCTGGGACCCTTTTATGGTTCTTGGAGGACTCTGGTGGTGTGAGGTTCCCTGCAGCCTGCAGGTGGCATTGTTGCCCTGGGCCGGAGTTGAACCCTCACCGCAAGACTGCATCCCTTTTTGTCCTTTTTCCGACGCTTGTACAGCGGGGCGGGGAACCTGCTGTGACGCAAAGGGAGAGGAGATAAAAGGGGCGGGCGCCCTGAACACGGAGTTCAGAGTCGAAGGTCAGAGTCGCGCCCAGGCACCTTCAGCCTGGGTGCCGGCGTTCCGGAGCTTCGGGCCCAGGTGCCCTTGACCTGGCCGGAGCGGGAGATGGAGTCCATCCCAGGCACCTTTTAGCCTGGGGTGAGGTAATATCGAGAAGGCCTGGGGCCCGGTACCTTCGACTGGGTCCCGCAAGGGTGGAGGAATCCGAGGGGGCCCTAAAGCCTTGGGTGCCCGAGTCTGAGATGAGGAGGCCAAGGAGCGTAACCCCTCCGAACAGTCCGGTGCAGCATTGCTGGTGACGGTGGGGCCTCTGGTAACTCTCTTGGACGGATGTCTTCCCTCTGACAGGGGCTGCGCTTAGCAAAGGTAATTCATCCTCTCTTCTACACAGTCGGTGGCAGCGACTGTGCGCCATAACCGTTGGTGACACCACAATGGTTGGTTCTATCTAAGGATTGTGCCTCGACCTACTCCCCACCTATACTGAACTGAAATTTGGTCACAACCTGTCTGTGCTAAGTGACGATTTATTGCTGTTGGAGAATAAATACGAGTTGGACCTTTTCAGTGGTGTGGAACTCCAGTTACTAGGAGCAGAGGGGGTCATTTACAGGAAAGACTTGGCTCTGGGTTATACACACGACCCAATGGTAAAATACGTTCTGGCCTTCACCTCTATCCAAAAGAGGACATGGGCCATGGTGTATCTCATCCCTCCTCCCAGGTTCCCCTAGAAAAGACAACAAGCCGAGAAGAAGGGGTGAGAGGGGTGAGGTCGCTACATACGTTTTACTTGGAGTTTTTGAGAGGCTGTGATTGAAGATCTACCTGAAAAACATGAAAGATCAATAATCACTGTGGTTTAAGGCCCTTTCTTTTTTTTTTTCTCTCTTTTAGAAATTAACTAGGAAGGCCTAACTAACCAGCAAGGAAAACTTAGCAAAATATAATAAAACAAATGCCACTGTAAAAATATAATATACAGTATACATATTTACCGACCCCGTCCCCCACTCTCCATCCAGAAATGATTCCCTGCCGAGCAGATAGCAGAGGAACCTGGACAGGAGGGTGGTGGGGCGGCATTTACTCAAACTGATCTACTGTATTTTGCTACAGGCGAGAGACAGCGGGAGGGAGAGAAGAAGAAGCCCTCTTTCAGCTGCTGCAGTTTATTGTTCCCGCTCCTGTCCAGGTTCCCGGGTCGGCAAGGAAGGGATGTGAATTACACGTTGAGTTGCCGACCCCCAATTTAGAACAACAGAAAAAGAAAAACTTTAGTAAAACAGAGCAAGAAATTCCAAATAAACTTGAGTCCCTATCAGATAAACCCCTTTATATCAGATAAACCCCTCATATCAGATAAACCCCTCATATCAGATAAGCCCCTTATATCAGATAAACCCCTTATATCAGAGTAGTCCCCCCCCCCCCCTTTACAAGATTTTTGTCCCTCTTCCGATGTAAAAGAGCCATAGTTTGGAGACTCCTGCTCTGGTTGCAGGTCCTCAAGTCTGACTAAAGAGTTTTTTTTTTTTTTTTTACATGCCTCAAAGGTACAGACGCATAGTTACAGTTGAATCTGGCGAGTCATATTGCCAATCACATAGCTGACTCCCTGTCCAAAATGCCATTGAAGACTATCAACTGTCACTTTGCCTGGTACATCAACAGGCAGCACAGCACGGTTTTAGACTCGTGCCAATATCCCGATTTCTCTACAGCTGTGAACACTTTTACATAGTTGTGAATTCTATTAGTAGCTACTTCAGTGAAAAGTATTTCTAAAATAGAACTAGAATACTTCCACTCTGTACAGAAGACTGTGTGTGTCTAATCTTGTGTGGTGATTCATGGCTGTAATTGTATGTTCTTCCAGCTACAGTCTGCAGCATATAATCTGCTGAACAATGTTTATTTTCCAGGCATTCCTTTACAGGAGCGTGTTTCACATCAGGATTGCAGGGGAATGTAGACAGATTTTCAAAAAATAACTACATGGAATAATTACATTGAAGTAACGTGTCATGTGTTAGGTTTTAATGGTGATTCTGTGTCTTCTGTCTTATAAAGTTAAAGTCCAGGATAAGCAAATAGTATCTATAATAATTCTTGGTGAATCTTGGTGTGCTTTGTGTATTTCATCCAGATCTGTGCAGTACAGGACTCTTTCTCTGATTCATACCGCTTCATGTGTGCTTTTGTTTCCCTGATGCAATCTCTGAGCTCAGCGTTTGAGAGCTGCTCTGAGGGGGTGTCTATACTAATGGGGGGTCTATACTGATGGGGGGGTGTCTATACTGATGGGGGGTGGTCTGTGCCATGCCCGCAGCCTCTGCATCTCCTGTACCATGCTCTCAGCCTCTGCATCGCCTCCTGTACCATCAAAATTGTGTGTGTGTGTATGTATGTATGTATGTATGTTGTGGTAGTGTGGTACCCCACCAGTGTATAAATACAGGATTCTCAACCAGGCAGGTTGAGGGGCTCCAGGGTATTTGCTTGTTTGGGAGGAAACTGGCATTTCAGTTTCCTCATGATTTACTAAAGTCCACTTTGGGACCCGGAGCTTGGGGATTTCTTAGAGATCCGGGTGGGATGAAATCCCCAGTCCTGGATCCGGGTTTTGAGACTCAACTGCACACTGATTGTTCAGGTGTGTGTGGGCCTGATAGTAGAATCAGGACCAGCATTCTGGGCCCCACCCTCCCGACGAGTGCAGGTGTGCACAGGGGAAGCCATAGAGTGCAAGTGTGCACTGGAGAAGTCAGAGAATGCTTGTGTGCACAGTGGAAGCCAGAGACCCAGGTCTGAGGGTCAGAGCAGCAAGGGGCTTCTATCCAAATGGACGGTGTTGCAGATGGAATAGTCTATAGGAGACAGACAAGAGCCTGAAGTGGAAGGCCTGAGCAGCACTGCTGTATGTATAAGCCAGGAGGCTGAATGTCATTTTGTTGTTGAAAAGGAGTACTGAAACCCCTGCGAGGGAAACCTTTCATTTTGTTTTGACTTCTTTTAATAAAAATGGGCAAACAAAGCCCTTAAAAAGAAGAACCAGCGAGTGGCGGTGTCCTTCAAGCTCTACATTTGATGCTAGTCCTTCACAAGTGGTGGAGAATGCGGGCACAATCTGAGATCCCTACAATCAAGTAAGTTCATCTGTTATATGAACTGTGTTTTTGGTGCATGAGACTGCATAATCTGTGTGTGTGCAGGTGAGGAGACCCTGCAAGCGAAAGGTAACTAGCCTTGAAGAGACAATGCTCCAATTTGTTGCAGGTGGTGTACCTGTGAACAAAAAGTCAATTTTTTTTTCTCTGCAGTGAACTGCTGCTAGCTGTGTGTGGCAGCCAGGCAAACTGCATTGCGCAGAAGTTTATTTGATGGACTGTTGCATGCAGGTTGTGTACCTGTGAAAGGAGAAACAAACAGATTTTTCTTTTTTTTTCCTTTTCTCCGCCAAGAACTGTTACAAGTTGCTGTGTGCAAGACCGCAAGGATGGGGCGATCAAAACGCCTAAAAGAAGCAAGGATGGCTGAGATGATAGATAGAGCTCTGTGGCTGGAGGGGTTGTTACCGCCTGATCGAACCCCATACATGCCTAAACAGAGTTTTCCAAGGGAAAAGAGGGCTGCTGTTGTCTCTAGCAACCCTGGTGCAATGAATGCACAGATGACTGCTAGTGTGGAGAGTCCACCAGCGTTTGAATCTGCAGTGGATTGGTGCAAGCGACACCTGGCAGGATTGGACCAAGCTAAAGTGGAAGGCAAGCCAACCTTCCATACAAAAAGAGAGCTGCCGAATGTCCATGCCTGGGAGAGGGGTGTTGTTGTCCCTGGCAACACTGCTGCTGTTAAACCAGCAGCTGTTGTGAAAAGTGTGAAAGTGACACAGCTTGAGACAGGGTCCAGCAGATGCAGGGTGGGAAACCCTGACAAGACATGGAACCAAGTGCGCTGTTTGCGGTGCAGTGAGTGGGGGCATGCAGTCTCCAAGTGCCTTTTGTCCCTGGCTCCAGTGCAAAGCTACCTAGCAAAACAAAGGTCTGAGAAGCCTGTGTTATATACCAGAAGAGAGGCTGATCAAAGGCCAGGACAGAGTGGTTGCCCATAGCAACACAGAGGAGGCCAGTCGGGCTGTCTGTGGACCAAGGGGTGTGCCTCCCATGGGTCGTGAAAGTGGCTTCCGGAGGAGCCAATACAGCATGTTGGAGAGAGCCAGCAAAGCTCTGCTGGGAGACTGCGATCTCCCATGGCAACGAGAGTGGAAGTTATGCCTGGAAGGAATCATCAGGAGAGAAACGCACTATGGAAAAGTCATCCAGTACCATGCCTGGAATGTGGCCAGCTGGGGCATGAAATATTGTCTTGCCCTATATTCTGGGGTGCACCTAGAGGTAATGTTGCTAAACAGAACTCTTTACCTGTGGGCCAAGATCCCTTTGCAAATATGTTTGCAGTCGCCCCTGGCAACAAGGAGGAGTTTTCTGTGGTGTCTGCAGGGGGTGCTAAACAGTGGGAGATGCCTGCTGTGATTTCATCCCATGGCCACCATGGGGAGTTGGCCAGTAAATGTGTGGCTAAGGACTGGTTCTTAAGACAACGTACTCAAATGAAGATGGAGACCCCAACTACTGTGGTGGGTAAGACTATCTTTAATGAAATGATGCCTGGAACTGCTGATTTCAGGTATAAAAGAACTGGCTACGAGACTGTCCATGATGATGTGAGAGTGACCCCAGTTAGTGGGGCCACAGAATGTGCGCTTGAGAATGACTTTTTCATACCCAGTGGGAATGCAGGGGTTAAAGTTCAAACAGAACCTGTGTTGGTGACTAAAAGTGTTGTGTCTAATGTCTGCCAGCCTCAAGTTGGCAGTGGGCTAGGAGTACCTGCAAAAATTAAAAATGCTATAAGTATTACTGTTAATGAAAAGTTTGCTGCTGTTGGGAAAACCCCAGGTTCTTCCAGAGCAATGGCTGTTGTCACTAATGGGTCGTTGCCTGTAGCAATTGGTGGTAAGACAGCACAGTTGTCCCCAGAAAACTCCAGGGAACTTCATGTATTGGAGTCGGAGGTTGCCATGGACAACTGTGATGTCACTCTGCTGGGACAGAGTGGAACTACACCGTGTAATGGTAATGTGTTAGTGCAAGCTGCTAGTACTAAAAATGTGCAGGTAAATAATGGGTTAACACAACCTGTGAAAAATGCAAAGGTGTGTGAGGCTTATGAAGCGCCGCCCGAGCAAGGTGGTGGTTGTGTTGTATTGCAACCTGTGGTGCTAAAACATGTGTTACTGAAGTCTGCCATGATTAGTAATTTGGGTGATGAATCTGCAACTAAACCTGTCTGTTCTAATGTGTCTCCTTGGGCTGATGGATCAGGGCTGAGGAGCGCCAGTGAATGGAGCCCAGCTACAACAGATTGGGATAGTTGGGGTAAAAATCTAATGTCCCTGATAGATCAGGGTTTCATGCACAAAAATAAGGTGGACAAAGTTTCTGCTGTGCCAGCAGGAGGGACGGCAGAACAGCTTATACCCGACGGCGTGGTGGCTGCTGCAGGGGTTAACCCTCGTGAGAAATATGGACCATATAAGGGCGAGCACACAGCAGACACTTTGTCCGTAACCTACAAAAATGATGCTGACATGGCGTGTCAAAGTGACGTTGTCACTGGTAATGTGAAGCAGTTCATTGGTGCTGAACCTGAGAAGTTGGGTATGAGTCAAGCACCTGGCAGCGCTCTGGTAGAGCACCAGGCTGTGGTTGTCTCCAGCTGGGAGAAAGTTCCATTAAACCTTGCAACCTCTCACGTCTCAGCAAGTGAATCTGTCTGCATCCCCAGTGTCAGGAAAGTCCCCAGGAAGGACTTGGGTCTGGAGCCAAGGGTATGGTTTCTAACAAAAGTATTCAAGGAGATGCTTAAACTTTGGGATGTACAGCCAGTCTATACCGGGGTGTCTCCACCACAGTTAGACAGTCTGGTACTGCGGAGTACCATTAGGTGGACCCCTGAGTGGCAGGTGGTACAGCACAAAGGAAGACCAGACAGAAATGGTTTATTTATGACTGTATTACTAGTTTTAAAAATCGCCTCTAGGTATGCTGATGGGTTACTTCCTGTACAAGAGATGTATGGGAGAGGCTTTGGCGAAAACAAATTGTCTGAGGTTTCACCACCTAACAGCCAGGTAGAAGGCATTTCTGCTGCTATGGTCCAAGGTAGTACTGGTCAGTTGTCGGTGAAGGGTGTGTATGCTGTACCAGTGGAAGAATTGCATGAGATGGAAGGGCCAAGTGTGGACCAGAAAGCGGCAGAAATCCTGACCGGGGCTCAACCAAAGGTGCTTAAAAAGACTGGGGTCCTCAGTCCAAGGTTTGGTTTAGGTGACAAACCTAATAAGGTCCCCGAGACAGGGAAACTAATAAAAAATGCGGTAAAAATTGTATGTGGATCAGACAAGAGCTTGTCTGTGCAGGTGGATAAAAATACAGATGGCATCAGAACAGGTCAAGTGGTAGGACAGCTGCCTGCAGAGTGGGTGAACCCCGGGGAGGTGATGTCTTGTGAGGTTCCCGTGGGTGATGGCAGCCCTCCAGTATGTGTGCCCTCTGCAGACTCTGCCCTAGTAAATGAAAAAAAAAAAGGCATTGGTGATCTGTGCAACGTAGAGAGGTGTAATGTTGGTTTGAATATGTCTGTCAATGATGAACCAAATAATTTGTTAAAGGTACATGACAATGTGGTGTCCAAAGGTATTGGAAAGACCAGGGGTGCCCTGATAAAATTTCAGGAGAGGCAGTGCTTATGGAACCCCAAAAGAAGAGGGAGAAGGTTGAGTATAGGGAAATATAGGACCTTGTTAAGATCCAGGGTTGGACGTACCTGGAAGCGCACCCGAAAAAAAGGTTGGGCCTACGTGGCTGACAGCCAGCACAGAGGTGTCCCAACCATGATGATGGGTGCTGGTGTTCCTCCCTCCGGATCGAAACAAAGGGGGAGGGTATGTGGTAGTGTGGTACCCCACCAGTGTATAAATACAGGATTCTCAACCAGGCAGGTTGAAGGGCTCCAGGGTATTTGCTTGTTTGGGAGGAAACTGGCATTTCAGTTTCCTCATGATTTACTAAAGTCCACTTTGGGACCCGGAGCTTGGGGATTTCTTAGAGATCCGGGTGGGATGAAATCCCCAGTCCTGGATCCGGGTTTTGAGACTCAACTGCACACTGATTGTTCAGGTGTGTGTGGGCCTGATAGTAGAATCAGGACCAGCATTCTGGGCCCCACCCTCCCGACGAGTGCAGGTGTGCACTGGGGAAGCCATAGAGTGCAAGTGTGCACTGGAGAAGTCAGGGAGTGCTTGTGTGCACAGTGGAAGCCAGAGACCCAGGTCTGAGGGTCAGAGCAGCAAGGGGCTGCTATCCAAATGGACGGTGTTGCAGATGGAATAGTCTATAGGAGACAGACAAGAGCCTGAAGTGGAAGGCCTGAGCAGCACTGCTGTATGTATAAGCCAGGAGGCTGAATGTAATTTTGTTGTTGAAAAGGAGTACTGAAACCCCTGCGAGGGAAACCTTTCATTTTGTTTTGACTTCTTTTAATAAAAATGGGCAAACAAAGCCCTTAAAAAGAAGACCCAGCGAGTGGCGGTGTCCTTCAAGCTCTACATTTGATGCTAGTCCTTCACAATGTATATGTATGTATGTATGTATGTATGTATGTATGTGTGTGTGTGTGTGTATATGTATATATATATATATATATATATATATATATATATATATATATATATATATATGTGTAGCGGGGTCTTTAAATTTAGTTGGGGTACACCTGGGTGGTAGTATGACCCAGGTGTGTAATTGTGAGAGGTTTTGGACCCCTTTGTGTTCGTGGAGGATTGGGTGGTGTATTATTCTCCTTGGCCTGTGGGTGGCGGGGTACCCGCAGGCTCAAGGTAGAATCACTGCCACAGTGCTACCCTTTTTGTCCCTTTCCGGAGACGGTACGGCCAAGGCGGGGAACCTGCTGTGGTGTCGATGGGAGGAGATAAAAGGGGGAGACGCCCTCGCCACGAGGTCTTGGAGGATCTTCTCTTCACGCACCCAGGCACCTTAGGCCTGGGTGCGGGCGGTCCAGAGTTCTGGCCCAGGCGCCCTAGGCCTGGCCGGAATGGAGTTGGAGTCCATCCCAGGCACCTTTAGCCTGGGGTGAGGTACTAGATCGGAGGCCTGGGGCCCAGTAACTTCGACTGGGTCCCGCAAGGGCGAAGTGATCCGAGGGTCCCCGAGGTGGACGGGACCCGCATCTAAGGTGAGGAGGCCGGGGAGGTCACCCGTCCGGAGATTCCGGAGCAGCATCAACCCGGTGACGGATGGGCCTCCGGTAACTCCCTTAGAGGGACATCTTCCCCTGATAGGGGCCACAGCGCAGCGAAGGTACTCCTAACTACGTTCTCTTGAGTTGCTGGTAGAGACTCAAGTTCTATGTTCTGTGCTAATCAAGGCTACTATAACCGCTGGTGAAACCACAGTGGTTTAGATTTGAAATCAGGATAGTGCCTCGACCTGCTCATCCCACCGTATCAGGCTGTGAAAACATTCCAACCAGTTGGATACTGAAGTACTGTTTATTGTGGAGCTTACAATAAAGCAAGAGTTGGACTGTGATCGGTGTGTGGACTCTGGTTAATGGGAGCAAAGGAGGGTGCCAGCATAGCAGGACTGAGTTTCATAACTAAAACACATTGGCCCGAGGAAGATACTGATACTGGCCTTCACCTCACCCACAGCTATGGGGAGGACATGGGCCGTAGCGCATCTCACCCTGTCGTGTGACATACCCCTAGACAAAAGAGATGGGGTGAGGCCGCTACATATATATTTGTGAAGGACTAGCATCAAATGTAGAACTTGAAGGACACCGCCACTCGCTGGTTCTTCTTTATAAGGGCTTTGTTTGCCCATTTTTATTAAAAGAAGTTCAAAAAAAATGAAAGGTTTCCCTCGCAAGGGTTTCAGCACTCCTATTCATCAACAAAATGTCATTTAGCCTCCTGGCTTATACATACAGCAGTGCTGCTCAGGCCTTCCACTTCAGGCTTTCATCTGTCTCCTACAGACTTTTCCCTTGGCAACACCGTCCATTTAGATAGCAGCCCCTCACTGCTCTGACCCTCAGACCTGGGTCTCTGGTTTCCAGTGTGCAGACAAGCACTCTCTGGTTTCCAGTGTGCAGACAAGCACTCTCTGGCTTCTCCAGTGCACACCTGCACTCGTCGGGAGGGTGGAGCCCAGAATGCTGGTCCTGACTCTACTATCAGGCCCACACACACCTGAACAATCAGTGTGCAGTTGCGTCTCAAAACCCGGATCCAGGACTGGGGATTTCATCCCACCCGGATCTCTAAGAAATCCCCAAGCTCCAGGTCCCAACGTGGACTTTAGTAAAATATGAGGAAATTGAAAAGCCAGTTTCCTCCAAAACAAGCAAATGCCCTGGAGCCCCTCAACCTGCCTGGTTGAGAATCCTGTATTTATACACTGGTGGGGTACCACACTACCACATACCCTCCCCCTTTGTTTCGATCCGGAGGTAGGAACACCAGCACCCATCATTATGGTTGGGACACCTCTGTAGTGGCTGTCAGCCACGTAGGCCCAACCTTTTTTTTCCGGGTGCGCTTCCAGGTATGTCCCACCCTGGATCTTAACAAGGTCCTATATTTCCCTATACTCGGCCTTCTCCCTCTTCTTTTGGGGTTCCATAAGCACTGCCTCTCCTGAAATTTTAACAGGGCACCCCTGGTCTTTCTACCAACCCTTCTATCTCCACGCTTCAGGTTCCCAGATTTCCCAATACCTTTGGACACCACACTGTCATGTACCTTTAACAAACTATTTGGTTCATCATTGACAGACATATTCAAACCAACATTACACCTCTCAACGTTGCACAGATCACCAATGCCTTTTTTTTTTTTTTTTTTTTTAGCATTTGCTAGGGCAGAGTCTGCAGAGGGCACACATACTGGAGGGCCGCCATCACCCACGTCCTCACAGGACGTCACCTCCCCTGGGTTCACCCACTCTGCAGGCAGCTGTCCTACCACTTGACCTGTTCAGATGCCCTCTGTATTTTTATCCACCTGAACAGACAAGCTCTTGTCTGATCCACATACAATTTTTACCGCACTTCTTATCCGTTTCTCTGTCTCGGGGACCTTATTAGATTTGTCACCTAAACCAAACCTTGGACTGAGGACCCCAGTCTTTTTAACCACCTTCGGTTGAGCCCCGGTCAGGATTTCTGCCGCTTTCTGGTCCACACTTGGCCCTTCCATCTCATGCGATTCTTCCACTGATACAGCATACACACCCTTCACCGACAACTGACCAGTACTACCTTGGACCATAGCAGCAGAAATGCCTTCTACCTGGCTGTTAGGTGGTGAAACCTCAGACACTTTCTTTTCGCCAAAGCCTCTCCCATATACCTCTTGTACAGGAAGTAACCCATCAGCATACCTAGAGGCGATTTTTAACACTAGTAATACAGTCATAAATAAACCATTTCTGTCTTGTCTTCCTTTGTGCTGTACCACCTGCCACTCAGGGGTCCACCTAATGGTACTCCGCAGTACCAGACTGTCTAACTGTGGTGGAGACACCCCGGTATAGACTGGCTGTACATCCCAAAGTTTAAGCATCTCCTTGAATAGTTTTGTTAGAAACCATACCCTTGGCTCCAGACCCAAGTCCTTCCTGGGGACTTTCCTGACACTGGGGATGCAGACAGACTCACTTGCTGAGATGTGAGAGGTTGCAAGGTTTAATGGAACCTTCTCCCAGCTGGAGACAACCACAGCCTGGTGCTCTACCAGAGCGCTGCCAGGTGCTTGACTCATACCCAACTTCTCAGGTTCAGCACCAATGAACTGCTTCACATTACCAGTGACAACGTCACTTTGACACGCCATGTCAGCATCATTTTTGTAGGTTACGGAAAAAGTGTCTGCTGTGTGCTCGCCCTTATATGGTCCATATTTCTCACGAGGGTTAACCCCTGCAACAGCCACCGCGCCCTCAGGTATAAACTGTTCTGCCGTCCCTCCTGCTGGCACAGCAGAAACTTTGTCCACCTTATTTTTGTGCATGAAAGCCTCATCTATCAGGGACATTAGATTTTTACCCCAACTATCCCAATCCGTTGTAGCTGTGCTCCATTCACCAGCGCTCCTCAGCCCTGATCCATCCGCCCAAGGAGACACATTAGAACAGACGGGTTTAGTTGCAGGTTCATCATCCAAATTATGAATCATGGCAGACTTCGGTAACACATGTTTTAGCACCACAGGTTGCAATACACCACAACCACCACCTTGCTCGGGCGGTGCTTCATAAGCCTCACACACCTTTGCATTTTTCACAGGTTGTGTTAACCACCATTTACCGGCACATTTTTAGTACTAGCAGCTTGCACTAACACATTACCATTACACGGTACAGTTCCACTCTGTCCCACCAGAGTGACATCGCAGTTGTCCATGGCAACCTCCGACTCCAATACATGAAGTTCCCTGAAGATTTCTGGGGACAACTGTGCTGTCTTACCACCAATTGCTACAGGCAACGACCCATTTTGCTCTGGAAGAACCTAGAGGTTTCCCAACAGAAGCAAACTTTTCATTAACAGTAACACTTATAGCATTTTTAGTTTTTGCAGGCTGTCCTAGCCCACTGCCAACTTGAGGCTGGCAGACATTAGACACAACACTTTTAGTCATCAACACAGGTTCTGTTTGGACTTTAACCCCTGCATTCCCACTGGGTATGAAAAGGTCATTCTCAAGCGCACATTCTGTGGCCCCACTAACTGGAGTCACTCTCACATTATCATGGACAGTCTCGTAGACAGTTCTTTTATACCTGAAATCAGCAGTTCCAGGCATCATTTCATTAAAGATAGTCTTACCCACCACGGTAGTTGGGGTCACCATCTTCATTTGAGTACGTTGTCTTAAAGGAGTTGTAAAGGTACATTTTTTATTTTCTAAATAGGTTCCTTTAAGCTAGTGCATTGTTGATTCACTTACCTTTTCCTTAGATTTCCCTTCTAAATATTTTTTTTCTTTGTTTTCTTTGTCTGAATTTCTCACTTCCTGTTTATCCTCAGTAAGCTGTTCAGTAAGCTGTTCTGGATGACTCGACACCACTCGGATGATGGTGTGGAGTTCAGTGAGGAGAAACAGGAAGTGAGAAATTCTGACAAAGAAAACAAACCTTTAGAAGGTAAATCAAAGGAAAAGGTAAGTGAAGCAACAATGCACTAGCTTAAAGGAACCTATTTAGAAAATAAAAAATGTACCTTTACAACTCCTTTAAGAACCAGTCCTCAGCCGCACATTTACTGGCCAACTCCCCCTGGTGGCCATGGGATGAAATCACAGCAGGCATCTCCCACTGTTTAGCACCCCCTGCAGACACCACAGAAAACTCCTCCTTGTTGCCAGGGGTGACTGCAAACATATTTGCAAAGGGATCTTGGCCCACAGATGAAGAGTTCTGCTCAGAAACATTACCTCCAGGTGCACCCCAGAATCTAGGGTAAGACAATATTTCGTGCCCCAGCTGGCCACATTCCAGGCATGGTACTGGATGACTTTTCCCCAGTGTGTTTCTCTCCTGATGATTCCCTCCAGGCACAACTTTCACTCTCGTTGCCATGGGAGATCGCAGTCTCCCAGCAGAGCTTTGCTGGCTCTCTCCAACATGCTGTATTGGCTCCTCCGGAAGCCACTTGTCACGACCCTTGGGAGGCACACCCCATGGTCCACAGACAGCCCGACTGGCCTCCTCTGTGTTGCTATGGGCAACCACTCTGTCCTGGCCTTTGATCAGCCTCTCTTCTGGCATATAACACAGGCTTCTCAGACCTTTGTTTTGCTAGGTAGCTTTGCACTGGAGCCAGGGACAAAAAGGCACTTGGAGACTGCATGCCCCCACTCACTGCACCGCAAACAGCGTACTTGGTTCCATGGCTTGTCAGGGTTTCCCACCCTGCATCTGCTGGACCCTGTCTCAAGCTGTGTCACTTTCACACTTTTCGCAACAGCTGCTGGTTTAACTGCAGCAGCGTTGTCAGGGGCAACAGCACCCCTCTCCCAGGCATGGACATCCGGCAGCTCTCTTTTTGTATGGAAGGTTGGCTTGCCTTCCACTTTAGCTTGGTCCAATCCTGCCAGGTGTCGCTTGCACCAATCCACTGCAAATTCAAACGCTGGTGGACTCTCCACACTAGCCGTCATCTGTGCATTCATTGCACCAGGGTTGCTAGGGACAACAGCAGCCCTCTTTTCCCTTGGAAAACTCTGTTTAGGCATGTATGGGGTTTGATCAGGCGGTAACAACCCCTCCAGCCACAGAGCTCTATCTATCATCTCAGCCATCCCTGCTTCTTTTAGGCGTTTTGATCGCCCCATCCTTGCGGTCTTGCACACAGCAACTTGTAACAGTTCTTGGCGGAGAAAAGGAAAAAAAAAGAAAAATCTGTTTGTTTCTCCTTTCACAGGTACACAACCTGCATGCAACAGTCCATCAAATAAACTTCTGCGCAATGCAGTTTGCCTGGCTGCCACACACAGCTAGCAGCAGTTCACTGCAGAGAAAAAAAGATTGACTTTTTGTTCACAGGTACACCACCTGCAACAAATTGGAGCATTGTCTCTTCAAGGCTAGTTACCTTTCGCTTGCAGGTTCTCCTCACCTGCACACACACAGATTATGCAGTCTCATGCACCAAAAACACAGTTCATATAACAGATGAACTTACTTGATTGTAGGGATCTCAGATTGTGCCAAAATTCTCCACCACGTGTGAAGGACTAGCATCAAATGTAGAACTTGAAGGACACCGCCACTCGCTGGTTCTTCTTTTTAAGGGCTTTGTTTGCCCATTTTTATTAAAAGAAGTTCAAAACAAAATGAAAGGTTTCCCTCGCAGGGGTTTCAGCACTCCTATTCATCAACAAAATGTCATTCAGCCTCCTGGCTTATACATACAGCAGTGCTGCTCAGTCCTTCTACTTCAGGCTTTCATCTGTCTCCTACAGACTTTTCCCTTGGCAACACCGTCCATTTAGATAGCAGCCCCTCACTGCTCTGACCCTCAGACTTGGGTCCACTGCTCTGACCCTCAGACCTGGGTCTCTGGTTTCCAGTGTGCAGACAAGCACTCTCTGGCTTCTCCAGTGTGCAGACAAGCACTCTCTGGCTTCTCCAGTGTGCAGACAAGCACTCTCTGGCTTCTCCAGTGTGCAGACAAGCACTCTCTGGCTTCTCCACTGCACACCTGCACTCGTCGGGAGGGTGGAGCCCAGAATGCTGGTCCTGACTCTACTATCAGGCCCACACACACCTGAACAATCAGTGTGCAGTTGCGTCTCAAAACCCGGATCCAGGACTGGGATTTCATCCCACTCGGATCGCTAAGAAATCCCCAAGCTCCAGGTCCCAAAGTGGACTTTAGTAAAACATGAGGAAATTGAAAAGCCAGTTTCCTCCAAAACAAGCAAATACCCTGGAGCCCCTCAACCTGCCTGGTTGAGAATCCTGTATTTATACACTGGTGGGGTACCACACTACCATTTTATATATATATATATATATATATATATATACACACACACACACACACACACACACACACACACACACACACACACACACACACACACTATACATGTGTATGCCCGCCCAAGCCTATAACTTTCTTTACTTCGCTGCTATGGGCTCTAGCCCCAGATCTTTTGTACACCTAGCAATGCCCCTGCTGTAAAGTATAGAAAGGTTTAGGTCCACTTTAACTGTACAAGGAAACGGGCATCGGCACATTTATCAGGTCTCTTTCTCTCTCAACTCATGGCGGAGTGACCGTTCATCTTGTAAGAAGAACCCCTAACCTCCTGCACCACACCCATGTAAGATGGTGTCAGAGCTTGGCTTCTTTCTCCTCCTTGGAGATGGGCTGGCCTGACCCGAGCACTACATCTTGGGAGGAGGACACATGGTTCCTCATACACAGGACCACATATTGATGTGGGATCCAATGAAGATACAGAACAGTCAGAGGATCAGTGGGTGGGTTGGTCTTCTTCCAAGAGAACCCATCACTTTGCCCCAAATGGGCATAGTGGCAGATTCTCTTTATTGTGGTCCATTTTGCCTACTGACTGGGCTGGATGTGGGTGAATTGAAGTAGAACGTTTTCACTGCCTCTAGCTCCAGGTCCCACTTCCCCAAACTTCTGGGTAGGGGTGCACACACCATTATTGCTTCACGTCAACCCCGTATTGGCGACCGCACAGGCTCAAGCAGAACTGTAAAATATTCCCCTGGAGGAGGGAGGAGAGGCTTTAAACCCTATGACCGCAGGCAGGAGGAGAAGGAGGTGGTCTACATGGTGCCGGTGGGAGCACACATGCAACGTCTAACACTGCCCATACACAATATTATTATTATACAGGATTGATATAGCGCCAACAGTTTAAGCAGCGCTTTACAAAATAAAAGGGAGACAATCGAGTTATAATACAATAAAATACAAGAGGAATAAGAGGGCCCTGCTCAGAAGAGCTTACAATCTACTAGCAATACAGTCTGATTGCACAATCTCCCTTAGATTTACCAAAACTATGTAAAAGGAGAGCAAAAGTATAAAATCACATAGGCTCTTGTATTATATATGTGGTGGGGGTTAACATTTAGGGGGAGTATCCGGGTGGTAGCATGGCCCGGATACACTAATTGTTGGGGATTTATGGTCAATTTGATTCGTGGAGGATTTAATGGTGTTCAGTTCCCTGCGGCCCCTGGGTGGCGCTGTCGCCTTGGGCTGGGGTTGAACCATCATTGAAGGGCCGTGCCCCTTTGTGTCCTCTCACGGCAGTAGTACGGCGGGGCGGGGAACCCGCTGTGCCTGCTGGGAGAGGGTATAAAGGGGGCGGACATCTTTTGCATCGAGGTCCGAGCCCCAGGCACCTTCAGCCTTGGGGCTGCTGTTCTGTTCGTCTGCGCCCAGGTGCCCTCGGCCTGGGTGCGAGGGAGTTCGAGTTCCATCCCAGGCACCTTAAGCCTGGGGTGAGGTACTAGCAAAGACCCAGGGCCCAGTACCTTCGACTGGGTCCCGTATGGGAGAAGATACCTAGGGGCCCACCGAGTGAGGGGACCCGAGTCTCGGGCCAAGGAGAACCAGGGAGGTGACCTGGCCTGAAGATCTAGTGCAGCATTGGCTGGTGACAGTGCAGGACTCTGGGGACCGTCCGGGATGGATCATCTCCCTAACAGGGGTCGCCATTAGAAGGTAGTTCATGTTCTATGGTCTTTGCAGAGACCCAGCTACATCAGGTCGGTGGCAGAGGCCTATCCTAAGGTCTGTGGCAGAGACCACATCGTTCACCCAGTCTGTGGCAGGGACCAACCTCACAGTCGGTGGCAGCGACCTTGCGCCAAAAGTTGTTGTGAGTTCCTAGCAACTTATCTGATCCGAAAGGATTGTGCCTGAACCCTCTCCCCACAAAGTTGTGTTTGTATCAACCTGTCTGCTTGCAAAGAGGCATATTTATCTCTGCGGAAATAAATATAGATTTTGTACTGTCACCTGGTGTGGGCTTACTTTTCTGGGAGCAAAGTGTTCTACATTCACCTATCTACTGGTCATTTTTGAAGCGGAATCTCTGTGACAGGGACACAGACCCGAAGGTAAAGATCATAGCTCAAACCTCTACACACCTAAGAGGGGCGAGCTGGTGGCAGCATCTCACTCCTCCCCCTTGGTTCCCCTAGACAAGTAAACCAGCCGTAAAGAAGAAGGGAGAGAGCGGGTGGGACCGCTACATATAGTGATAGATCTAGTGTTGCATAAGAATGTGATAAGATATAGAAACAAGGCATTCCTACCATGAAATATTTCCACCCTACTATGTTGGGCCTCTACACATGGTGGGAGTTTAGGAAGCATACTCGGCTTTCTTCATTTATTAACATAAGATGTGTCTTATTTACTAAATTTACACATTGTCAGAAACGAACACAGCTCTGTTTTTTATTATTTCCACATGGACAACAACCCTTATATTTTCCCATCCATTGACATAAGTATTATCGGTGATTTCAAAGGAAAGATCTAAGAAAAACATATTTGCGTTGCATTCTTGCAAATGAAAATGTATCTAGATTGTAGATCATTACCTGTTATCTGGAGAAAACAAAATATTTACAGTACAGTCATAATAGAATATATCAAGTAAGAGATTGAAATCTACAATTCTGATCAATATAATGGTAATAAGAGGGGAAATAAAGCTATAATCAGAACCATTTATTAGATAAACAAAAGACAGTATTTTTTGGCTTAAAGTAATGTTTTACATGCCTTCCACATTTTTCTTAAAGTGAGAGAACTCTTGAAGCTGAGCTCCAGGCACAAAAACTGTATTTAAATATATTCCCCAATAGCCATAAAGGATAATAATCAATTTCTGTGCACCAGAAGTCTTTGCAAACCGAGTTATTGCCTTCTGAAACTAGCAATGACATCACCATGCTGAACAGATTTCCCTTACTAATCAGTGAAGGTTAATTTTTCTTTTTTTTTGGAGAAAAAGATTTACCCCCCCTTTATGACCAGGCCATTTTTTGCAATTACGGCGCTGCGTTACTTTAACTGACAATTGCGCGACACTGTACCCTTATAAAATTTGTCATTTCTTTTCCCCATCAAATAGAGCTTTCTTTTGGTGGTATTTGATCACCGCTGTGTTTTATTTTTTTGTGCTATTAACAAAAAAAGACAGACAATTTTGAAAACAAAACAAAAAAAATTTCTGCTATGAAACCTCTCCAATACATAAAAAAAAATAAAAAATCTTCCTCATTAATGTATTCCAAAATGTATTCTGCTAAATGTTTTTGCTAAGAAAAAAAAAATCCTAATAAGCGTATATTGATAGGTTTACGCAAACGTTATAGCGTCTACAAACTATGGGATATATTTATGGAACTTTTATATTTTTTTATATTAGTAATGGCGGTGATCGGCGACATATAGCGGGAAAGCGATATTGCGGCGGACAATAGGACGTTAACACACTTTGCGGGAACCAGGGACACTAATACAGTGATCAGTGCTAAAAATATGCACTGTCACTGTACTAATGACATCAGCTGGGAAGGGGTTAAACATCAGGGGCAATCAAAGGGTTAACTGTGTGCCTAACCAGTGTTTTTGTGTGCACAGTGTGGTGCTCTCACTAGGGGAAGAGATGGCTTCTAGTCCCTACTTTGCAGGAACACGGAATCAATCCTTTCCATCCTGTCAGAACGGCGATTTGTCTTGTTTACATAGGCAGGTTCCTGTTCTGTATGTATTGCCACAGATCAGCGGGTGCTGGGGGACATCGAGTGCCCGGCAACTGCAGATCAACTTCTGCTGTGACTATTTTGTGATTCTGCACAGGAGAGCCACCCTGTAGCAGTAAAACTGCTATGGGGCAGACAGGAAGTGGTTAAAGCTGATCGTCAGGCACAAAAACATTTATTGAACTATATTCTTCAATAGCCACAAATTATATAATTCCACTTTGTGTGTACCAGATGCCTTTGCCAACCCAAATATCAAATATTACCTTGTAAAAGTAGCAGTGACATCCTCACTGTGCTATACACAGTCTGTGCAGAGAGCAGAGCTGTGGGAGGGACCCAATAGGCCCCACCCACTTCAGGTTGCCTGCAGAGAACTACAGGGTGGGTGGCGACAAGACCAGTCACCCTGCACAAGGAGAGAGTAGCAGTGACCGGTCTTTATTACAGGAAGCTCCTGCACAGAGGCAAAGTTTCACACTAGATTTCTGCACGGATCTGTAATAAATACGCAAAGCACACCAAGTAAGAATACACAAGACTCTTGTATTTGAACAATATTTGCTTATCCCAGAGTTCAGCTTTAACTGCTGTTGAGATTTCAGCCATATAGTAAGTGTATTGTTTTTCCAGTCAGTGGGATGACTCCTAAACTTGTATTATGAGACGGAGGAGTGAGGCCTCATGCCCACTGGCGTTTTTACAGCTGCGTTTTTTGCAGCTTAAAAACGCCTGTCCATGTTGTTGTAAATATTTATTTTATTTTATTTTTTTTATTTTTTTTGTGAAAAAAAAAAAAAAAAAAGTCGGAGCTAAAAACGCGACCGCGCGTTAGTGCGCGTTTTTGACGCTCGCGTTTTTTTCTGCCTAATTCTGACGCTGAGGAACGCACTGGTCCTGGGTTTTTTTTACAGCTTAAAAACGCCTATGCCATTTGCAGCTCAAAAACGTCTAGGTGGGCATGAAGCTATAGACTAACATGAACAGGCGTTTTTAAGCTGTAAAAAACGCTCAAAAACGCGGCTGTAAAAACGTCCGTGGGCATGAGGCCTAAAGTGTAACTGCCATGTAGCACAACAAAGCAGAAAGCAAAGGCTGCCTGTGTAATGAGCAAATATGGCTGCCCCGAAGCCATTCTAATTACAAGGTATTTAAAACATTAACCTGCACTGATCAGTTTATTTGCGCACTGAGGAATTATTTTTTTTTTTTTCACGAGCATTTAAAAAAAAATGATATTTAGCCAGGCAACCGAAAATTTGTTTTTAAAATGTGTGTGTGTGTGTGTGTGTGTATATATATATATACTGTGTAGGTGTGTGTGTGTGTATGTGTGTGTATGTATGTATGTATGTATATATGTATGTATATATATATATATATATATATATATATATATATATATATATAATATTATTATTATTTATTATTATTATTATTATTTGTAATAAATAGGTGTATTATATTTGATTTTTAGAATTTAAATGCATATGAATTTTGGTGTTGGCACCTTTTTTGAAGCCCTGTTAAAAATTCTGCTTGCTGCATATTTGGCAAAACACACCTCTCCGTTGAAATGCATTGAAAACGCAGCAATAACGCATAAAAAATGCACGCGTTGCGTTTTTGATGCCTTTTCTTGAGTCACATGACCTATGAAAAACACACCAAACGCAAGGTAAAAATTGCGGTAAAATCACAGGCGGTTTCGGCAGCCATTATTGGCATTTTTTTTTTCTTTTCGGCACCGTACTGAAAACCCTATTTTCAGTTTCGGCACCAAAATTTTCATTTTGGTGCAATGCTAATACTGTATGTACCTGAGGCTGAGGTATATGTGTGAATTTTATACAGGGTGGATAAAAATCAATGATTTTAATAAAGAAATTCATTTTAATAAAATGCTTCTGGAGTAAAAATCTATCTAAAGATAGTTTTCTATTTAAGATGCATCAATAATTTAGTTTATTCAGCATGAAATTGAGCTTAGTTACCGTATTTATCGGCGTATAACACGCACTTTTTTCCCCTTAAAATCAGGGGAAAATCGTGGGTGCGTGTTATACGCCGATACTCCGAATTCCCCTGCTGAAAATGAGTGAGAGGAGCGAGCGGAGCCGAAGCCAAAGTACAATCGGCTTTACTCGGCTCCTCTCGCAGTCCCGCCCATCTCTGACTGCGCCGCTGACGGAGAAAGCCGAGTGTACTTCGCCTAGTCTCGGCTCCTCTCGCAGTCCTGCCTGTGACTGTGAGCAGACACGAGTCTAGGCGAAGTACACTCGGCTTTCTCCGTCAGCGGCGCAGTCAGTGGAGATGGGCGGAACTGCGAGAGGAGCCGAGTCCAGCCGAAGTACACTCGGCCCCGCTCGCTCCTCTCCACAGAAATCGGCGCCAAATTTTAAAAACCGCCGCGACTGACACGATCGCAAAGGCACTGGGCACGGCTGCAGATGGACAGATGAACACTGGGCACGGCTGCAGATGGACAGATGGACACTGGGCACGGCTGCAGATGGACAGATGGACACTGGGCAAGGCTACAGATGGACACTGGGCACGGCTGCAGATGGACAGATGGACACTGGGCAAGGCTGCAGATGGACACTGGGCACGGCTGCAGATGGACAGATGGACACTGGGCACGGCTGCAGATGGACAGATGGACACTGGGCACGGCTGCAGATGGACACTGGGCACGGCTGCAGATGGACAGATGGACACTGGGCAAGGCTGCAGATGGACAGATGGACACTGGGCAAGGCTACAGATGGACACTGGGCACGGCTGCAGATGGACAGATGGACACTGGGCAAGGCTGCAGATGGACACTGGGCACGGCTGCAGATGGACAGATGGACACTGGGCAAGGCTACAGATGGACACTGGGCACGGCTGCAGATGGACAGATGGACACTGGGCAAGGCTGCAGATGGACAGATGGACACTGGGCACGGCTGCAGATGGACAGATGGACACTGGGCACGGCTGCAGATGGACAGATGGACACTGGGCACGGCTGCAGATGGACAGATGGACACTGGGCAAGGCTGCAGATGGACAGATGGACACTGGACAAGGCTGCAGATGGACAGATGGACACTGGACAAGGCTGCAGATGGACAGATGGACACTGGGCAAGGCTGCAGATGGACAGATGGACACTGGGCACGGCTGCAGATGGACAGATGGACACTGGGCAAGGCTGCAGATGGACACTGGGCAAGGCTGCATGCTGCATTTAAATGTAAGTTTTTTTTCCTTGAATTTCCCTCCTAAAAGTTTTTTTCCTTAAAATTCCCTCCTAAACTTGGGGTGCGTGTTATACGCCGGTGCGTGTTATACGCCGATAAATACGGTATATAGCACCGAGGCTGTATATTCTGTATATTTACATTTTTGGTAAACTCATCCAAGCTCTGCAATCTGAGATAACATGCACTACATTGATGCATTCACACAATTTCACAGTAACCATGATATAAAACAAAGTTCAGGAATATGCCTTTATCCCATTGTTTTGCAAATCTATGTACACTACAAACTGTATGATTGAATCAGTTCTGATATCGCTGTTTTACTAACCTGGCAGCTTATTATTCTAAATAGGAAACCTTTATTTTGTTTGCAAATATTAAAGATTCTAACTACCAGAAAGAATAAGTCCTTACATTATAAGAGCACCTGTCATTTTAGATCCATCATGGCAGCGCCGGTTAGCGGGCATCCACTGCCGCCACTTCCCTCACCTTGTTGCAGTGTTGCCAACCCCCTGAAGTGAAATTTACTGGCAAGGATGCCAAAATTTCTGTACGGCACCAATTTCTTACTGGCAAAAATAATGAAGATTACTGGCAGAGCCGCATTTTTTACTGACACTGCACAACAGTACCTAAAATTACTGTTTTTAGTGCTAAACAGTGCAAATATCAATATTTCAACTATAAACACACAGCTAATGCTAATATCAATGTGTTTAAGTTAAACACAAGTAAAAAAACATATTTCTCAATTTACATGAAGGTTAGGTTACTATAACCCAGCCAGCACAGAGTTCCCTCTTACATCAGAGTCTGCAGGATGCCCCCTTACAGTGCAAGGGCACTCTTATGTAAAGGGGAACGCTGCAGATCATGATGTAAGGGGGAACTCTGATGTGGAGGGGAGCTCTGGTGAATAGAGACCACCTTCCACAGAGTGAATACACTAAGGTAAGGGGGGGGGGGTACTAATATAAGGGGGAAACCTTTATATCAGTGCCCCCTTACATTATTGTATTCATTCACCTTCTTACATCAGTGACCCCCCCCCCCTCAGAATGGCCTGACGGCACTGTCACTTACCTCCTCCCAGGTGCACAGTGTGAGGCTCAGTCAGACGGCTCCAGCTTGGTGGGTCTGATCTCCTCTCCCCAGTCCACACGTGTGTTTCTTCCTGGGCCGTAACCCCCATCCCGGCGGCACTCCCACTCTTGACTCCTTTCTAGGATCCCCTCAGAGACTGTAGACATGACAAGAGATGGTCAGAGACTGCAGACATGATACAGGAGGTGGACAGAGGCTGCGGACATACTACAGGAGGGGGACAGAGACTGCGGACACACTACAGGAGGTGGACAGAGACTGCGGACACACTACAGGAGGTGGACAGAGACTGCGGACACACTACAGGAGGTGGACAGAGACTGCGGACGCACTACAGGAGGTGGACAGAGACTGCGGACGCACTACAGGAGTTGGACAGAAACTGCAGACACACTACAGGAGTTGGACAGAAACTGCGGACACACTACAGGAGGTGGACAGAGACTGCGGACACACTACAGGAGGTGGACAGAGACTGCGGACACACTACAGGAGGTGGACAGAGACTGCGGACATACTACAGGGAGGTGGACACTGGAGAGACTGTGGACATACTACAGGGAGGTGGACACTGGAGAGACTGTGGACATACTACAGGGAGGTGGACACTGGAGAGACTGTGGACATTCTACAGGAGGTGGACAGAGACTGCAGACATACTACAGGGAGGTGGACACTGGAGAGACTGCGGACATACTACAGGAGGTGGACAGAGACTGCGGACATACTACAGGAGGTGGGCAGAGACTGCGGACATACTACAGGAGGGGGGACAGAGGCTGCGGACATACTACAGGAGGGGGGACAGAGGCTGCGGACATACTACAGGAGGGGGGACAGAGGCTGCGGACATACTACAGGAGGGGGGACAGAGGCTGCGGACATACTACTGGAGGTGGACAGAGACTGCGGACATACTACAGGAGGGGGGACAGAGGCTGCGGACATACTACAGGAGGGGGGACAGAGGCTGCGGACATACTACAGGAGGTGGACAGAGACTGCGGACATACTACAGGAGGGGGGACAGAGGCTGCGGACATACTACAGGAGGTGGACAGAGACTGCGGACATACTACAGGAGGGGGGACAGAGGCTGCGGACATACTACAGGAGGGGGGACAGAGGCTGCGGACATACTACAGGAGGGGGGACAGAGGCTGCGGACATACTACAGGAGGGGGGACAGAGGCTGCGGACATACTACTGGAGGTGCCGGAGACACTCTGCGGACATGATGGTGCCCTCCTCACCCCCTCACAGTAGCCTCCTCCTCTGTCCACCACCATATTACTTCTCCACATCATCAGTGTGCTGTGTCCTCCTCCTGTGCCCCTTTCACCTCTCCACAGGTCAGGGCAGCACTGTGCTGCCCTGACCTGTGGAAAGGTGCACAGGAGCCAGAGGAGGACACAGCACACTGATGATTTCGAGAAGTAATATGGTGCCGGTGGACAGAGAGCACATCAGTCTCTGTGTCCCCTGCATGGCACCATTGGCACGGCTTCACGCTCCAGGCTCACTCACTGACCCCCCCAGTTTCACTCACCTCGAGTCTGTCTGACTCTGTCCTCCACCCTGTCAGTGCTCCGCTCGCTCCTCCACCCTGTCAGTGCTCCGCTCGCTCCTATGATGATGAGTGCTACTGCTCACTGCAGGACTGAGGACTCGAGTCGCGCCAGCCGCTGTGGTCACGCCAGTGTATTCAAAAATGGCGCCAGCGGCGCCATCACGTTACTGTGCGTGCGCCGCCCGGCCGAGCGTGAACAAGTTTCCCTGCGCTCGGCCGGCTTCGGAACGGCGCATGCGCCGTTGTATGGCCGGCTCGTGGCCATCTTTTTTATGGGCGCCGGTGCCCATAGCGGACATTAACGTACACCCCAAAAAAGGGGTTAAATTCACGTACCGTACGTAAATCTACGTACGGTTGGCAACACTGCCTTGTTGTGTCTCTGCCGCATCACCAGCCATCCCATTAAAGTGAATGGGACTGTCGGTGAGTCAACAGCAGGTCAGAGGAGGAGCCGCTGCAGGACAGAGATGACAGTTGCTCTTTAAAAAGTATGATTTAAATCAAGCCTTTTCACTAGTGATTTAAATGATGATTTAAATCAAATCCACCCTGGTGAGAAATGGGAAAGATTTTGGCTCGGAGATAGAAAGGAAAGGAAAAGGTGACCTTCAGAAGCTGATGACTGCTCAGCAGGAAAGCCAACATTTATCTGGGCATATTTAATGTGTACTAGATAATGAATGGAAATGCATTAGGGATAAGGGCTATTGATTGCAAATGGTGTATTTTACTTGGGTACATTAAAAAGCTTAAAGAAATGTTCCACTTTCATTCAAAAATAGTTCCACTGCAACTCCCTGTAATCCTCACAATGGCTTTTTCATGCAGCAGTGAGAGTGACACTTAAAGTGAACCTTACCTGGTCTAAAATGTTTCTGGGAGAGCAACATCACTAAGTTGCATTAGTCATTGTAGGTCTACAAATTATCTTTGTTGGGCCCTGTATTTTCTTATGTACCCATGGGGCCCCAACTTTGCCCACACCGTAAAGACATACTCCTGCCAAAATATATATTTTAGTTTGGACCGTGTAGGGAAGGGTTAGAACATCTGCCGGGTTTTAATAGCTAGATAGTCCTTATTGAACCCATTTAAATTAATTTCCTGTCTGAACAGGAAGTGAATAAGGGAAGGCCCTGCTTATTTCCACCTGTCCGACACGCGCAGCAGGGTTGCAGGACGTCATGCTGGGGTTCAGCCCAAGCCCACATCAGGGGCGGATCCAGGGGGGGCAACAGGGCAATTGCCCCCCCCCCCGAGACCATCTGTCGCACTCAGTTGCTTGCTCCTGTTTTTCTTTTTTTGCGCCTGATCTCCCGGACTTTGGGGACCCGGTACCAGCCGGCCATAGGTCCCCTGGACCTCAAACTTGCACACATGTAGCCCAATGTCTTCTCTAAAAAGTGCAAAAAGTTTGGTGTCTGGGAGACCTACGGCCGGGGTGAAACCGATTTTTCAAAGCCGGGCACTCCTTCTATAGACTCCAATGTTAAACGGTCATTTCTCCGGTGACTTTGTGGACCCGGTACCGGCCTATAGTAGGTCCCTTAGACCCCAGACTTGGCACACATGTAGCTCCATGTCCACTCTACAAGTGTGCAAAGTTTGGTGTCTGGGAGACCTACGGTCGGGAGAACCGATTTTTCAAAGCCGGGTTCTCCTTCCATAGACTCCCATGTTAAACATCAGTCTAGTCATGGGCACAGTGAGGCATGGGCACAGTGAGGCACAGTGAGGCATGCAGATGGACACCCTAGGCTTCTACTTGAGTCAATAAGTTTTCCCAGTTTTTTGGGGGTAAAATTGGGTGCCTCGGTTTATATTCGGGTCGCTTATACTCGAGTATATACAGTACTTGTTCTGCGACTGCCGCTGCCTCTCTGAGTCTCTCTCTGTTTCTCACATCAGCCGATCAGCGGCGCCAAGAGAGAGACTTGTCTAATGTAGTTACGCGGCACACTGATACGATACCAGGAGAGGAGGAGGTGGGTGGAGCCTCTTCCCTGCACTCGTTGCCAATGCCTGGGCCGCTTGGCGTCTAGCAATGAGTGACGTCAGTGAGTCACGTCGGGCCGCTCTGCGGGCAGGTGCGATAGCGTGCAGCTCCACAGACGGGTAAGAAAGCAGGTGGCTCCGCTTGCGGCGCGGTTTGCGGGCGGCGTGGTTCGTGTGCAGACCGTGCTGCTCCGTGTGTTGGCAGCGCAGGTGAGAGTGAGAGAGCAGGCTCATTTCTCACCGCCCGTGCCTGCCCTGCAGTGACTTCCGCCCTCACTGTGCAGGCAGCAGAGAGATTACATTATCTCTCTGCTGCCTGACTCTGGGAGTCTGGGACACAGCAGGAGACAACCAAAACTACACCTTAGCAGGCAAGTTAGTGACAATCCGCAAGGTGTGGCAGGTGACGTGGCAAATGACAATCTGCATCTGGTGGCAGGCAAGTGACAATCAGCAAGGTGTGGCAGGTGAGTGGCTAGTGACAATCCGCAAGGTGTGGCAAGTGACAATCCGCAAGGTGTGGCAAGTGACAATCCACAAGGTGTGGCAAGTGACAATCCACAAGGTGTGGCAGGTGACGTGGCAAGTTACAATCCGCAACGTGTGGCAAGTGACACGCTCAGGGCTCCCACTAATTGCAGGCGACGGTGGTAAGTGACACACTCAGGGCTCCCACTGATTCTGCATTGAACTATTTAATTTTATATTACAATGTAATAATAGAAATAATGCGCTTCAATCATCCTGACACCATAACAACCATGGTGCCGGGATGATTGAAGTGCCGACACCAGCCATTTCCCCGATAAATTTCCCACAAAAAAAACATATTTTTTGGCAGTGCCCCTCCCGAGAAAAGACTCTGGATCCGCCCCTGGCCCACATACTGTTAATGTTTCCATTCCTCCCACCGACTCCAATGATGGTGCACTATTTCTCTTCTACTGATCACAGGTGCTATGTAATTTTTTGCTTCCACAGACCACCAAGTCTGAGGCATTGTTTACTCCCACAAATGCTGGAAAATTTTCTCCTTCCACTGGTCACAATCAGCCCCTTAGTCTAAAGGACAGTAAAGTATCCCTTTGTTTAGAAAGACCCCTGGCTTAGATGGGCATAATGTCTGCTAAATGTCAATCACTGTTGATTGGGCATTACTGCAGTAATATGCTGCCTGCACCTGATTCCTTTTACAGACCACCTCTTTTATTTTGTAATTTTCCTTTTGTTTTTAGGGTAGAGCCCCAAATAGTAAAACAGGGGAAGTAAGATGCAAAGCAGGCAGAGGGGGGAGTATAAAATCCAAAAATTGTGGGCCACTACAGTTTATTTTTACTATGTGATTTTGGTATCTTCCTCTATCCTCTCCTCCTGTTTAATGCTAGTTATTTTAGTCCTAGCTAGACCAGTGGCGGTGCATGAACCTATGTATTGTCGCCGCCGCTGCCACCCACTATTCAGATGGCCAGCCCCCTGTTGAGCGCCGGCCATCTGAATAACAGCGGCTGGTTGGTTTTTGGAAGTGCCTATCAGAGCCAGCGGCTCTGATAGGCTTCCCGATTACAGCCCGAGGGCTGTAATCGGCTTCCAAATGGTTAACCACGGGACGCACAGGGGGTGCGTTCCTTGGTTAACACTGACAGGCGTCTCAGCCAATCAGGTTCACCAGGTCTGGTTACCGGTAACCTGATTGGCTGAAGCGACATCGAGGACGGAAGAAGGATGGCGCTGGTGGTGTTTGGGCACAGTGGCTGCGTTTTAATAGGCACAGTGGCAGCAATTGATTATTATTTTTTTCAGTTTGTTTGCGCCCCCCCCAAAAATTTTGAGCACCAGCCGCCACTGAGCTAGACCCTCCCCACTTCTTCCATGTTCCCTCAGTCAGTGTTTGGTACTGTGCAAGGGAAAGATAGTGAAACACTTTTAAAGACCACAAAACCATCCTCTGTACTGCACTGCAATTAGCCGAAGTAAAGTAAGTTGGATTCAACTTCTGTATGTTATTAAAGACGTACCCTACTTGTGGATGATGCCAAGTCAGCAGGTGACCATACTTTCCGGGCAGATTAGGTCTAAGGAGGTATGTCGATGCAGCATTTGAAACAGAACAGTGTGTGTTAATATTTTTACCTGGAGTAGGTCCGTGACAGTGTTTTGTTGGGAGAGATCTGGCAGCAGATCTGATTTTAATTTTTTCCCCCTATTTCAATGGCATAAAATTGAAATACTTTGTAATTAAGCTAATGTAGCTGAATCTTTTTCCCAATTACTGTGATTGATTGATTATTGCGCACAAAATTGTCAAGTCATTCCAGGGCAACTCGATGCTTCATTGTTAGTCTAATTGGGATATGACTTCCCTGAATCCTGCAGCGTTTGAGCCAGCATGGCTCTGCATTATACAAATGATATTTCTGATTGTGGCTGAAAGCCCAGCTCTGAGAAAAGTGAACATCCAGTCATACAGTGGGGTTCTGCCCATGCTGCAAAAGTTAAGGATTTATTCTAGGGAAGAGTAAAAGCACTTTAAACTTACCTGATCCTCCATTGCACGGTTAGATGGTGCTCCCCCATGCTTCAGCAGTGGATGGTCCCTCAGCATCATCACATCCAGTGAAGGGCTAAGGACCTTGCATTGATCTTGGTGACATCAGGACCTTAGACCGCTGGAGCATGGGGGAGAAGACGCTGTGGGGACAGGTCTAGCCATGCATTGGATCAGGCAAATCTTCTTTTCTGTCACCTAGACCTAAATGAGCAAGCAACCCTTAGTGTTGGCACAGCCCCACTACAAAGGACAATATTTATGTATACCTTTTTATAGGTACAGGTATTGGAGTGTTTTATATCTTAATGCATAGAATGCCTTAAAGCGGAGCTCCGCCGAAAAAAAAATATTAAAAGCCAGCAGCTACAAATACTGCAGCTGCTGACGTTTAATATATGGACACTTACCTGTCCTGGAGTCCAGCGACGTCCGCAGCAGAGGACGAGTAATCACTCGTCACTCTGCTACCCCCACTGCCATCCTCGGTGAGGGAACCAGGAAGTGAAGCCTTGCGGCTTCACTGCCCGGTTCCCTACGGCGCATGCGCGAGTCGCGCTGCGCCATTCTGACTGGTTCCTGTGTGTTCTGGGAGTCGAGTGTCTCCCAGAACACAACGGGGAATCTGCGGGAAGTGACGTACTACCCGCAGATTTCCCGCAGAGAGGACTCCCGGAAGTGGGTGCAAATACCTGTCTTAGACAGGTATCTTCACCCCCCTCCCCCCTGAAAGGTGTCAATTGTGACACCGGAGGGGGGGAGGGTTTCGATAAGCGGAAGTTCCACTTTAGGGTGGAGCTCCGCTTTAATGTGTTACTATACCCAGGACCCTGCATTTACTATATCTGTTCTCCCACAGTACACAGAACATGGAAATGCAATTATTTTAGTAAATATAAACTGCTAAATACCTTTTCTCAACATCGGCAGTATATAGCAGTCTTGTGATTTCGATCAGTGTCCGGCCGAGCACTGATTAAAGCTTGTAGCGGGAATTTTCATTCTTCACTGACTGTCCTATGAGACTGCATGACCCCTGACTTGGTATGGACTGTACTGATTGGCTCTGTGGTGATCACATGCACTCTCCCAAAAAACTCTTTAGCAATACACACTAAACTGAGCATGTGCAGAGTGCCTCCAAAGCTCTGCTCTATTAGCAGATGGATTGAGGTCCGTAAAAGGATAGGATCAGAGAAGACAGGATCAAATGGTCTTTTTGCACAATGTGGAGGATTAACCCCTTGGGTTCCACAGTGAATATAACAAACATGCATGCATGATTTTACTGTTGTGGATTTAGTAACACTTTAAGTTAAAAGCCATTTAGATTTTAGAACTACTTTTAAAGCAGTGTTCCGCCCAATTTTTTTTTTTAAAACAAGCAGCTACACATACTGCAGCTGCTGCCTTTTAATAAATGGACGCTTACCTGTCCTGGAGTCCAGCGATGTCAACAGCTTATGTTTCCATCAAAAATAGAAAAATACAAATTTATATTTATATCAGCACTTTATATTAGCACTGTTTATTAACACTTTATATATTAGTTTAGTTGTACTTATTGGCAGGCGCATAGGTACCCTTTTATAACATGTTTCCATCAGCTGTCGCCGACATTGCGGGTACGGCAACCCGGCAGTGTAGCCTTTAGGCTTCACGCCGGAAACCCTACTGCGCATGCGTGAGGCCCGCTTCTCTCTCCCACTGGCCCAGCGGCCGGGGGTGGAGGAGGGAGCCCCGCGCTGATGTCAAGGCTGCGGGCCGGACTCCCGGTAGTGGGAAAGGATACCTGTTAAAGACAGGTATCCTCCCCCGCGTAAGGTGGCAATTGTGGCACCGGAGGGGGGGGGGGGGAAGGAATCCGATGAGCGGAAGTTCCACTTTTGGGTGGAAATCCGCTTTAAATAGCGACTTGGTGTTTGCAATAATATATATCTTATCATGACTCATATCTTACAAATTCAGAGATGCTATTTAGTATAATATAGGGAAGTCCACATGTTGTGTGCCTTATGTAATACACATGGGGGGGGTTTTACAAGCCATTTTTATAGTCCATAATTATGTATGTGTGCTGTAACTAATCAATTTGACAGTAAAGTTGTAAATCCACTGCTTCCTCCATGGATGATCAAAATGTCACCAAGGTGTATACATCAATGACAGATGAATGTTTGATGGCGATAGGATGATGAGTGTACTCTTTCCTTCCAAAGGTAAAACCTGTGTTGCGGATTTTCTGTAAAGAGCAAAATACGGTAATCCCCAGGCCCACTTGTGGAATGTAAAATCCATTGCCAGAAATGTTTCTTGCACATGTATGCAAGGCCGTCTTTAATATTAATTGGACCCTGGGAAAACATTTTCTTGGGCCCCCTCTTCCATGCAATTTCACTCTCCGCCTGCTCTGAGACATACAATAAATAGCAGCTAGACTCAATCAGTTTGCTGAATCGGATCAGGCAGCAATTGTGATTGGTTTGCCAGAGGTTACAGTGTATTACTGCTCACTGACTGGCTGCTAGAGGTAACAGCACACATGGCAGCTCACTGATTATTTGCTAGAGGTTACAGCACATGACTTCTGCTAGTTGATTGGTTGCTAGAGATTACTATATATCAACACTGCTCACTGGTTGGTTGCTTGAGGTTACTGGACATTATTACTGCTCACTGGTTGCTAGAGGTTACTACATATCCTTATCGTTTAATAATTGGTTGCAAGAGGTTAGTGCACATCATTACTGCTCACTGATTGGTTGCTAAAGGCTACAGCACATCATCTCCTCACTGCCTGCACACCATGGACTGAGGAGGTGAACGGACCCATCAGTAGACAGAAGACTCCTAAGTATCCTAGGACTCCAGGGATCAGTGGCAATGCTGAGGGCTGAGAGGGGGGGGGGGGGGTGTGATCAGTGGCAATGCTGGGGGGTTGATGGGATCAGTGACAGTGGTGGGTGGATGGGATTAGTTAGGAGGCAGTACACAGTGGCAAATTCTGAATCATGTAGAGCAAAGCTGGAAATCTTTGGCAAGTAATATAGTGGGGGATTCTACACTGACCACCAATGTAATGGGGAATTTACAATGACCACCATGCAACAAGGGATTTTACACCACCCACCAATATAAAGAGGGATTTCTACATTGACACCAATGTAATAGGAGCATTTACACCAACCACCAGTGTAAGGGGGATTATACAATGACCTCCATGTAAGGGGGAATTTACACTGACAACCATTGAGGAGATTTGTACTGACCACCAATGTAAGGTGACACTTCACCATCCACCAATGTTAAGGGGGAATTTACACTGACCACCAATGTAAAGGTGATTTACATTGACCACAGTTTAAGGACAAATCTGCACTTACCACCAATGTAAAGGGAAATGTACACTGATCACCAATGTAATGAAGAATGTACACTGACAACCAATGTAATGGGGGATTTTACATCAACAACCAATAAATGGAGATTTCTACACTTGCCACCAATGTAAGGGGGGTTTATGCGTAGGGGTTGGGGTGAACGTGGAATGACAAACTCCTACAGAGGCACCATCCCTTGAATATGTAAATATGTTTCAGAAAAAAAAGGGGGGGGGGTTTGGAACAGGGTGAAACTTTAATTGTGCCTCCTGAGGAGTGTAAGTAATGGAATCCAGATACATTGATTTATAGAAAAATAGATAGGTTTTTATTTTTCTGCCACAGGGCAGTACAAGATAAGTCAAGTAAAAAGTACTTTACAGTCTTGAAATTTTAAATTTGGGGTGGGCAGGTCCCAAACAGTGAAAGCAATGTGGCCAACGCGTTTCGCTGACAATTCCGCTTCGTCGGGCCTTGAGAGTTGCACAGTAGAATACAAAATAGGTTCTATGAATAAGATATTAATAAACAAAACCTAAATAACATAATTTACTTATTCAGAAGTTCAGATATATGACAGAAACACTGATTAATACTCTTGTTTAGTATGAATTTGAATACATTTCCTATAACATTATACAAAAGTTATTACAGATCGTATGTAAACGATAAGTAAATGTTATTTGTTTTGTTTATTAATATCTTATTCATAGAACCTATTCGGTATTCTACTGTGCAACTCAAGGCCCAGACGAAGCGAAATTGTCCGCAAAACGCGTTGGCCACATTGCTTTCACTGTTTGGGACCTGCACACCCCGAATTTAAATTTCAAGACTGTAAAGTACTTTTTACTTGACTTTTTATCTTGTACTGCCCTGTGGCAGAAAAATAAAAATCTATCTATTTTTCTATAAATAAATGTATCTGGATTCCATTTCTAACACTCCTCAGAGGCACAATTAAAGTTCCAACCCCCCCATTTTTTCTGAAACATATTTACAATGTAAGGGAGGATTACACTCCCCACCAATTAAAAGGGGTCTTCTACATGGACAACCAATATAAATGAGGATTCGAAACTGACCACAAATGCAATTTTTTATTTTTTTTACTGATTTACCAATATAAAGAGTTTCTACACTGGCAACCCATGTAATGGGGATTTACACTGACCACTAATGTAATGGGGATTTACACTGACCACTAATGTAATGGGGATTTTCACTGACCACTAATGTAATAGGAGCATTCACAGTAACCACCAATGTAAAGAGGGATTTACACTGACCACCAATGTAAGAGCAACCTTCACACTGGCCACAAGTGTGAATAGAAGATTTGTACACTAAGCCCCAATGTGATGAGAAGATTTACACTGACCACCAATGTATCTGAGACATTTAGCCTGCATTTGCATTTGTGTGTGTCGGGAACGCATTCAAATCGCTTTCCTGACACCACAGGAATGTGCTGCCCTTTAGCAGATACACAGCAGTGCCATTAATTGTTAACGACATCCTCGCACATGCACCAAAATTCACAATGCTGTGGCACCATGTTATTTTGAAAAAGGGTTCCACCTACAATTTGTTTACCTTTTGCAGAACAGGCTGATTTTAAGCTCAATGACCACAGTTGTAGGCAGGACTTTCAAGCATGCTCCTTTACCTCCCCAGTGGGCAGCATTCAGCAGAAGTGATGGGGGACATGATATGCATCTGAATGCCGCCGATCCGTGGCTATTTACATATTAATGCCGCCGCTATTTACATAACAATACCGGTTATTTACATGTAAACACAGGGTCTGCGGATCAGTCATCTGTACACAGCAATAGGGCAGAGCTAGGCAACATTAGTAACAGAACTTCACACTGAGATATCTGGATGCAGCACGGGACTAAAACTTCAAGGGATTTTAAACTGGGATAGTTGCCAAGTATGAGGCAGCTGCTTTGAGCCCAAGAACAATGATGGGGCCTGGGGCAGCTCCCCCTTTTGCCCTGCCTTAAAGATGGCCCTGCATAGTATCTCCTGCCACAAACACCACCTTCAGTGGGTATCCATAAATTCCACACATCTAAATTGGGGGAAAGGGGGTGAATGTGTCCCACTTACATCTCCTTTTTAGTAGGCTGGGGAAACCTTTTATTCCTAATTCAAAACGAAAACCCATTACAATTACAACTACAACATAGGTCTGAGTTCACTTTTCTGATACAGAAATGGGTACAGTTCACAGAAGGCCTTGGTGACGGCCTAAATTTTCACATAAAAGTTCCTCAAAGAAAACAACACAAAAAATTAATAATTTTGGGGTGTGGTATCTGTAGCGGGCACATTTCTTGAGTTATTATTGTAGTTTTTACCTTAAAGCGGTGATAAACCTATAAGCAAACATTTATTATATTGCAGCTTATCAATTCTTAGATGTGATGGCTGCATTACTTTTTTTTTTTTTTTAGGCCTTCTTTATTTCAGGGCTTGACAAATTTGCTTTGAATTTAGGAGCTGGGCTCACTGATGGGAAAGCGGAGCCAGGTATACATAGTGGGGGGGGGGATGTGGGGTGTGGGGCGGGTGTCAGCCCAGGCCCCGGGACACAATTTCTATTTTTCAACAGTACAAGCTGTCCTGAAGCTGTAGCAGAGGGCAGAGACAAACCATTTACTGCTCACTAGGGATGAGCTTCGAGTTCGGGTCGAACTCATGTTCGACTCGAACATTGCCTGTTCGCCCGTTCGCTGAACAGCGAACAATTTGGGGTGTTCGCGGCAAATTCGAAAAGTCTATGGGAGAAATCTAAAGTGCTAATTTTAAAGTCTTATATGCAAAATATTGTCTTAAAAAGGGTTTGGGGACCCGGGTCCTGCCCCAGGGGACATGTATCAATGCAAAAAAAGTTTTAAAAACTGCTGTTTTTTCGGGAACAGTGATTTTAATAATGCTTAAAGTGAAACAATAAAAGTGAAATATTCCTTTAAATTTCGTACCTGGGGGGGGGGGGGTGTGTATGATATGCATGTAAAGTGGCGCATGTTTCCCATGCATAGAACTGTCCCTGCACAAAGTGTCATTTCTGAAGGAAAAAAAGTCATTTAAAACTCACTCGCGGCTATTAATGAATTGTCGGCTCCCGGCAATTCATAGAAAAGTCATTGATAAAAAAAATAAAATAAAAAAACCGTGAGGGTCCCCCCAAATTCAATTACCAGGCCCTTCAGGTCTGGTATGGATATTAAGGGGAACCCTGCCGCCAATTTAAAAAAAAATGCGTGGAGTTCCCCCAAATATCCATACCAGGCCCTTCAGGTGGGTCTATTCATGTATTAAACTGTGGAGGAAAATCCCCATCAGGTCCGCTCCTCCAATGACGTAGGCGGGGTCTGACATACGAGGGGGCGGACCTGATGTGGAACTTCCTCCACAGTTTAATATATGAATAGACCCGCCCCTTCTCGCGTTCCGCATCAGGTCCTCAGCCTTACACCTATGTCATTGGCTGAGCGGACCTGATGGGGAACTTTAGAAGGGGCGGGTGTATTAATTTAATACACTGCGGAGGAAGTTCCCCATCAGGTCCGCTCAGGCTCAGCCAATGACGGACAGCGCTGGACATCGGGATCACCGCGGGACACTGGATTTCATTGCTGGAATGTTTTTTTTTAAATAAAGGACATTTCCAAGGTGTCGGTGTGTGGTTTTTTTTTTTTTTACATTTTTTTTTTTACACTTTCTTCGTTAAATGGTAGGGGTACAATGTACCCCTTACCAATTCATAGGGGGCGGGATCTGGGGGTCAACTTTGTTAAAGGGGTCTTCCAGATTCCGATAAGCTCCCCGCCCGCAGACCCCCACAACCACCGTGCAAGGGTTGTGGGGATGAGGCCCTTGTCCCCATTAACATGGGGACATCCTCCCCATGTTGGGGGCATGTGACCTGGTACAGTTCAGGAGGGGGGGGCACTCTCTTGTCCCCCCCCCTCTTTTCCTGCGGCCGGCCAGGTTGCGTGCTCGGATAAGGGTCTGGTATGGATTTTGGGGGGAACTCAACGCCATTTTTTTTTAAAATTTGGGGTGGAGTTCCCCTTAAAATCCATACCAGACCTGAAGGGCCTGGTATGGATATTTGGGGGAACTCCACGCATTTTTTTTTTAATTTGCGGCAGGGTTCCCCTTAATATCCATACCAGACCTGAAGGGACTGGTAATTGAATTTGGGGGGACCCCCACGCTTTTTTTTTTTATCATTGACTTTTCTATGTATTGCTGGGAGCCGACAATTCATTATAGCCGCGAGTGAGTTTTAAATGACTTTTTTTCCTTCAGAAATGACACTTTGTGCAGGGACAGTTCTAAGCACTTGAAACAAGCGCCACTTTACATGCATACTATACACACCCCCCAGGTAGGAAATTTTAAAGGAAAATTTCACTTTTATTTTTTCATTTCAAGCATTATTAAAATCACTGCTCCCGAAAAAACTGTAGTTTTTAAAACTTTTTTTTGCATTGATACATGTCCCCTGGGGCAGGACCCGGGTCCCCACACACTTTTTAGGACAATAACTTGCATATTAGCCTTTATAATTAGCACTTTTGATTTTGAACATTCGAGTCCATTGTATTTATTAGGGTTCTAAAGTTTACACAAACATTCTGGCTGTTCGCAGGTTCTGGTGCGAACCGAACAGGGGGGTGTTCCGCTCATCCCTGCCGCTCACATGGGCGCTTACAATGGTCAGCTTTTTTTAATGAAAAACCTTCTTCCCAAAGGGAAAAGACTGCTGTAAAAGCTTAGAAAACTTAGCTGGAGTTTGGCTTCAATTTGTCAGTGTTATCTTCTCTCCTGTAGACTTAACACAAAGTGATAGGATATCTTTCCAATTCGAGGAAGACAAAGATTTTCCATGTTATTCCTGGTAACATTGGTGATCAGGAAAATTAGAGTGAATCTTCGTAGCTGGGTTTTTGGAATAGAGTAGGGATAAGTAAGAACAGGGGTCTCAAAACTTTCTAAACAAGGGACCAGTTTTTGTCCTTCAGACTTTAGGGGGGCTGGACTGTGGCCAGCAGCAGTGGTCTTTTTTCTGGCATCAGTGGGCGTAAACTTCACCACATTCAGTATTAGAGGGGGGAATAGTTCCCAATCATTGGGAGACATCGTGCCCCATTATTGGTGTCGGTGAGAAAAATGGTGCCCCATTGTTGGTGTCAGTTGACAGAATAGTGTCTCCTATTAGTAAGAGGAATAGTGCCCCAAAGGCAAGCAAAGGTCCGCAGTTTGAAGACCACTCATTTAGAACCAATTTTTTTGAATTTTTATTGTTGCCCGTGTCCACTCCTGGGTATGTTAATTTTATTTACCCTGGTGACCACTGTCACTGAGACAAAACGGGATGGAACATCCAAAATATTTGTTATCAGAACAAGAGGCAAAGCATAATTTTCCAGCGTGGACACGAATCACCGAGTGAATGGAATCATGTCCCACAAATGGCCAAGAAGGGATTTTCCTGTACTATGCACAGATTTTCTCCGCTCACTTCCTGTTTTGTCACTGGAATGGATAATGACGTGAAATCTTTCCAATGGGCAGAGCAAAAAGCAGACACGGTTTTAACAACATTTAACAAACATTTTTTTCTCATACATCCATTTTTTTATTGTCAATACTGGAATTGGTTAGCAAGTGTGCAGTTATTTCCCTAAAGACTAGTAGATGCTTCAATAAAACCACAAGAGTCCTTGTATATCAGGAAGTGAGAACAGGAAGAATACGCTTTTTCTGGGACCAAAGCTTTTTATTTAGGTAGATATAGTAAAAAGGGAACAACAATATTAAACAGTGAAGGGTGTCACTAGTGGTACCGTACAGGACTGACTGATAAGATGCCTACCAATAACAATGAGGACGGTCAAAGTGCATTATAGCCAGCGAAGCTACCATATCTTTGCTTTTATATGAAAGGTATTGGCAAAGTTGGCCAGTAGAGATTGTTCATTAAGATGAACAAATAACCTTCTATTGCTTGTGAGTTGAGTGTATGTGTTTGAGATAATGGAAGAATAGGCTTGCCATCAGGTGTTTGAATCATACCTGCACATTTAGCCACCCTTGTATGTTTCTTGGCCAGTTTCACTGTAGACAGTTATTTGGTTGTCCTGCTTCATCATTAGGGATGAGCTCAGGCGTGTTCGCATTGAACACATGCAGAGCCCGCCAAGGAAGTCGGCACCGTCGGAACAGCGCTGCGCTAATCACAGGCAGGGAGACATTTCCCGATCTCTGCAGCTGAGCATCGGGACAATGTGTCCCTGCCTGTGATTAGCGCAGCGCGGTGCCGACGGTGCCCACTTCCTTGGCGGGCTCTGCATGTGTTCAATGCGAACACGCCTGAGCTCATCCCTATTCATTATATTGCGTAATACTGAGCAATGTTTCCCCTAAGCCTGCCTGTGCACTTCAGTGAACAATTGTGCAGTTGTTAGACATTTAGACATCTGCATACATTGTCCTCTCCTGACTGTGAACAAATGAAAATATAGAGCTGTGCCAACTGCCCAATCTTTTAGATTGTGGTATGTTCTGATTTCTGTTTTCTGAAATTGCAATCCCCTATAATTACGAATATTGTTTTGTTTGTGTAGAGGAAACTACATCAGTCTGGTGAATACTCATTATTGTTCATCTGTAAACCACATACAAGTTGATTGTTTTTGGTGTCAATAAAAAAAATGTGTGTGCTTGCTGCCCTAAAGTGGATGTAAACCCGAATTTTTTTTTTTTTGCTGTCACAATGTAGTGTATAAGATTTCCTATCATCTGTGCCCAGTCTTGTCACAGAGTTAATCTAGCTCTGAGCAATCCTCTTTTTTCTTTTTTTCAGCAGATAAACGGACAAACAGGAGAACTTTTGTCCGTTACGCCCCCTTGCTGTGAGTGACAGGCTTAGTGTATGAGATATGTAAATAACCTGAGACAGGCATTATTTTTTAATTCCCACCCCCACTCCTTTTCTGAAGTCATGTGGTTACTTTTCTGGATTTTGACTGGATGTTAGTGATCATAGCAGAAGGAATACACAGGAGAAAATGCATGTTGAAAAGGGGAGTGTAGAGGTGGGCGGGGAGTCTACTGACATCACGACTCCACCCACCGAGCTCCAGACAACAGATCCACCCACAGAATCTGCAGTTTTTCAGTTCTTATAACAGACAGAGGGGAGACATTTGACAGAGAAGGATACATGCAGGAGGCATCTATATCCTTATAGATCAGCACTATGGCAGTAGTTTAGAAAGGAGAGTGGGTTTACATCCACTTTAAAGCTGAACTCTGTGCAAACATCAACATAAATGGATGAAATGCATATAAAGGAGCCGTTTAAGGGCTATGAGTAAGCACTTTAATAGTGAAAATGTGAAACGCGTTAGCCAGATGTGATCAGTTTGCTGTGTTGTGCAGTGTGTTCTTGGTTTCCTGAACCTTTTTTTGGAATAAAGGCTTTTTAACCGGAGTGCTGCGTCCAGAAGACCTTTCTTTCTTTCTTCAATTGCATTTGCATTTGCCTGCACCCTTGGTTGCTGGGAGGAGGTAATTTCAGGGACTTCCACACCTGAGCGGCTTCCTTTCTCCCAGCCGTTTAAGGGATACAGGAAGTCTTTTAACCAATGGGTTTTCCTGCTGCCTACAGGAAGATTGGACACTAGTTAAAAAAAAAAAATGTAAGCAAGCCCAGGATAACCCCTTCTACTACCAACATGCCTCGTTTTTTGTTTTGTCTTGTTTTTTTGCTAGTGTGCTAGGAGGATGGACATCTTTTTTTCTTCTTTTTTTGAGTCTTGCTGTGTTAAAAAGAACTAAGAGCAAAATAGATTTTTTTTAAATTAATTTTGAATAAAATATAGGAGGTTTATAATTCTTTTGCTGTCTGTGTCCCATTGGTGAGATTTAGCTTAATTTCCTGTCCCCTAGCTAAAGCAGGAAGTGAGTGTAAAATATTCAAAAATGAGGGAATCCCTGGTTGTCACCAGAATTGGTGTCCCCATTAGAATATTTCCCCTCTATTATTGTCCTGGGAACAACCCAAAATCTGGTCATTTCATTTACTTTCACTTTCAATGATAACAGTAAACCTGACAAATGGAGAGGGTGAACCTCCCTAATGGAGGCACAGACAGCAATAAAACAGTGACAAGTGTGTTCGAAGTGTTCTAATCCCTGTCCACTGCATCCAACGGGGAAATAAAAAGTTTGGCCTTTAAATATAACTTAGACTAGCCTGTCCTTTTTCTAGCAATATTGTTTACTTCCTGTAGCACCCTCGTAGTTAGGTGCTAGGGTAAGGTGACCAGATGTTTTAAATGAAATCCAGGGACATTTCTTCTTCTTCTTCTTCTTCTTCTTCTTCTTCGTCTTCTTCTTCGTCTTCGTCTTCGTCTTCGTCTTCGTCTTCGTCTTCGTCTTCGTCTTCGTCTTCCCTCTGATCAATCCCTGGGAAGTGCCCAGTAGGTGGTCAGAGAAGAGGGAAAGTAGGCTGAAGCTTGAGCAGAGGAAGTTAGTTGGTACTTGGTCCTACCTTCATGAAGATGGACTGCTGATATAGGCGTATTTTTGAGTATCCCATTCCCCATTATTTTCCTTCTATTAAAGTTCTACAGCAATAAAGTTCAAAAAGATATCCCCTAGACTGTTTTCTGAGGCTGACTGAGTGAACTGTTTGCTGTGTGCCTGGCTGGCTGCCTCTGCACTGACTAGGAAAGAACTTGGAAGAATCCTGCGGCCCCTTCGGGGGTAAGCGCTACATTCCTCAATACTCTTCTCTATGCAGATGCTGGTATTTTCCTCAACAGCTATCTAGCATGGTCGTCCTAAGGCCTGTATCACAACCAGACCTGGCTGGACATTGCAGGGTAAACCTGAAAGTGACCTTTTGGTCACTGGGATCCACATGGGTACTTTCGGGAATAATTATTCAATTAGTTAGTCAATTTGTGAAGTGCTTTGCAGGTCAAGAGCCGTTAGTATTGTCTCTGTCCCTAAAGACTCATTTATAAAGTAGGCTATTCAGGCCAGGCACCGGAATCTCCCTTATTTCTATTGATCACTGATACCATTATTTCCTGTTTTCTCTACAATCTTGCCATGGAAAGGATTAATGCTGTGAGATGGGCTTATTCTGCTGGATGGAGTGTTGCATGCACAGGTTGCTTTTTTTTTTTTTTGCCCCCCAACACTGAGAAAGCATCTCCCTGCTTCTGTTTCTGCTGAAAACGGCCACTTGGAAATTTGATTCTTGATTCATTCCTGCTGCCAACCTACATTGACTTCGACCTCTCGGTTCTCCAGTTGTGAAGCTTCACCTGCTACTAGTTGTCCAGGGTTCATTTGTACTTGAGCCCTTGACTCTAAGGCCTGGTTCACACTGGGGCGACAAACGCTCCGACATTGGGAGCGCATGTCGCATGACGTGTGAAAATCAATGTTTCCCTATGAGAGCCGTCTTAACTGGTCCGACACATGTCGGTCCGACTTTGAAAATGCTCCCTGTACTACTTTGGTCCGACTTTGATCCGACTTTAGCCCATTGACTATCATTGAAGTCGGATCAAAGTCGGACCGCAGTCTTGCATTGCATGATCCGACTTTGGCATGCGACTTGTGCTGTACTGCTCTTGAGGGGGAACTCCAGGCCAAATTTTAAATAAAAAACCGGCATGGGTTCCCCCTCCAGGGGCATACCAGGCCCTTGGGTCTGGTCTGGATTTGAAGGGGTGCCCCTACACCGAAAAAACGGCGTGGGGGTCCCCCCCAAAATCCAAACCAGACCCTTATCCGAGCACACAACCTGGCCGGCCGCAGGGGAAGAGGGGGGGACGAGAGAGCGCCCCCTCCCTCCTGAACCGTACCAGGCCGCATGCCCTCAACATGGGGGGTTCGGTGCTCTGGGGCAGGGGGGCGACCTGCGGCCCCCCCACCCCAGAGCACCCTGCCCCCATGTTGATGAGGACAGGGCCTCTTCCCAACAACCCTGGCCGTTGGTTGTCGGGGTCTGCGGGCGGGGGGCTTATTGGAATCCGGGAGCCCCCTTTAATAAAGGGGCCCCCGGATCCCGGCCCCCCCACCCTATGTGATTGCGTATGGGGTACATCGTACCCCTACCCATTCACCTGGTGGAAAAAAATTGCAATAAAAAAACCACACAGCTTTTTAAAGTATTTTTTATTGCACAGCTCCGGGGGTCTTCTTCTGAATTCGGGGGTCTCCGGTGTCGTCGCCGCGCTCTCCGGTTCTTTCTTCTGCCGGGCCTCTGCTAACTTCTTTTTAGCTCTTTTGTTAACGGGGCCCGGTCTTCTCCGTCGCCTTCTTCTTCTGCCGCTCTCCGGTTCTTCTCCCGCTCTCCGGTTCTTTCTTCTGCCGGGCCTCCGCTAACTTCTTTTTAGCTCTTTTGCTAACGAAGGCCCGGTCTTCTCCGTCGTCTCGTCTGGCTCTCCGTTGTCCTTCTGCCGGCCCCTCCACTAACTTCTTTAGCTCTTTTGCTAGTGGAGGGGCCGGTCTTCCCGTCGGCGTCTTCTTCCCTCTTCTCCTTCTCGATGTTGACGCGTCGCTTCCTTTCGCTGTAATACTGGCTCTCCGCTCCGCATTAATATAGGCTTCTCATGACGTCACAGTCACATGTTCCGGGGCACATGGCCCCGGAGCATGTGACTGTGACGTCATGGGAAGCCTATATTAATGCGGAGCGGAGAGCCAGTATTACAGCGGGAGGAAGCGACGCGTCAACATCGAGAAGGAGAAGAGGGAAGAAGACGCCGACGGCGACGACGGAGAAGACCGGCTCCTCCACTAGCAAAAGAGCTAAAGAAGTTAGTGGAGGGGCCGGCAGAAGGACAACGGAGAGCCGGACGAGACGACGGAGAAGACCGGGCCTCCGTTAGCAAAAGAGCTAAAAAGAAGTTAGCGGAGGCCCGGCAGAAGAAAGAACCGGAGAGCGGGAGAAGAACCGGAGAGCGGGAGAAGAAGAAGGCGACGGAGAAGACCGGGCCTCCGTTAGCAAAAGAGCTAAAAAGAAGTTAGCGGAGGCCCAGCAGAAGAAAGAACCGGAGAGCGTGGCGACGACACCGGAGACCCCCGAATTCGGAAGAAGACCCCCGGAGCTGTGCAATAAAATACTTTAAAAAGTTGTGTGGTTTTTTTATTGCATTTTTTTTCCACCAGGTGAATGGGTAGGGGTACGATGTACCCCATACTCATCCACATAGGGTGGGGGGGCCGGGATCCGGGGGCCCCTTTATCAATGGGGGCTCCCGGATTCCGATAAGCCCCCCACCCGCAGACCCCGACAACCAACGGCCAGGGTTGTCGGGAAGAGGCCCTGTCCTCATCAACATGGGGGCAGGGTACTCTGGGGTGGGGGGGCCGCAGGTCGCCCCCCTTCCCCAGAGCACCAAACCCCCCATGTTGAGGGCATGCGGCCTGGTACGGTTCAGGAGGGAGGGGGGGCCGCTCTCTCGTCCCCCCCTCTTCCCCTGCGGCCGGCCAGGTTGTGTGCTCGGATAAGGGTCTGGTTTGGATTTTGGGGGGGACCAAAATTTTTTTTGGCGTAGGGGCGCCCCTTCAAATCCAGACCAGACCCAAGGGCTTGGTATGCCCCTGGAGGGGGAACCCATGCCGGTTTTTTATTTAAAATTTGGCCTGGAGTTCCCCCTCAAGATTCATACCAAACACAGTGCCTGATATTGGCTGGGATCCAAGTCGGATCCCCGTTCATTGAAAGTCGGACATATGTCGGCTTCATGTCGCAGGGCAAAGTCGGATCCAAACTAGGACAGATGTCGTGTCGCACTAGTGTGAACCCAGCCTTAAGGCTCATACACACTATAAGAAAATCAGGCGAACATTTTCATCCGAGGAACAATCGTACAATTTTCTGTTAGTGTGTACACAACTTTCGACAGCCCATTGTGACCTTCCGAAGAGACAAACGCCAACATTTTTCTTGTATGGGAACAGAACAAATGATTTTTGTTTAATGTGTACCGTTTTCGAAATTTTTTCGTACAAGGAAAATCAGAAAAAGATTACACATGATCAGAAACCATAAACAACAAAAAAAGCCTTTGTCGTACCAGAATTTTCGTTCATTATTTATTTTCTTCCTCGCTTGGGACTTGCTGTGAAACCATAGGGAAAAGTTGGACAATCATTCACCCGGTATTCTTATAGTGTGTACCCCACGTTACTTCAAACCCTATTCTAGATATAAGGGGAACAGTCCCGTGGTTTTGAGTCCATCAAGGTCCCTCCCCACTTATGAATTAGGGTCTGTTTTCAGTTTGAGCCCTGTTACTAGCAGCGTCTGTAGCTTGGAACCACGCTGTCCTCTGATTTTTAAAGTCCCTTCCCACTTTGTAGTCATCTTTGGCTCGTTTGGGTATGGCTGGGCTGTCTGATTTCTCAGCTGAGGTTTTTACTAGGTCATAAAAGACTTTAGACACAAATTACCTAGTTGTTTTCCAGCTCTGGTCACAGAGGCCGCAAGCATGTTTCCTCTCCTGCAGATTCTATATCCAATTTAACTGTGGCCTTCGTGTCTTCTAAAGCATTGGCCTCAGAAACTTTGTCTCATTCTCAGTTACTTAAGTAAGGCACTTTATTCTCAGAAGGTGTACCGTAGTCTGTTTTTACTCCCAAGTTAAAGGAGACTGTTTCAGCTATTACTGATGCCAACAAGCACAACCCTGAACCTAGAGGATCGGCCTTTTGCTTCTACTAGTGCCGTCTTGGGCCTAAGGGCCTTTTAAGACCCCTAAGGTCGCAATCATCTTTCCTCTGCACTGCACCTGCTTTTCTGACCTTGCAGCCTTAAAGTGGAAGTAAAGGCTTCCAATAAATAAATATGCCTAAAACCAGTGCTTCCCCTCCTACCTATGCTGTATAGTGCTGGTAAACAAAGATGTGTGTAAATACCTAATTTCAATGCACCCTGGTCTGGTCATGTGCTGCAGGGGGAGAGGAAGGAGTGTCATTGGGCAACTGCAGTTGCCCATCAAATCCTGTGAGTAGAGGGTGGACCCGAGTTGTGCTGCGTGTGTGTTTCTATAGACACACACAACCCAGCTCAGCGGATTGCTGTGGTGGTGCACACAGAAGAGGAGCCAAGAGCGCCAGCTGAGGAGGTTTGGGGCTGCTAATGCAGGTTAAGTATAACATGTTTAATATTTAAGAAACAAATACTCTATAACTGCTCCAAGCACAACTATATGCAGCCTTCACATCCACTTTAATTATAGGTTAAATAATACATTTTTCACCCTTGTAATATTTGCAATATATTGGGCTATTTTTCATATTTAACTCCAGACTGGGAATGTATTTAATGGTAATTTTATTTTTTTTGGTGCATGGGTGTTAAAGAGTTACATGTGAGCAGCATCAGGCAAGGCTGTCGGCTCTTCTTGAATGCCAGAGACACTCCCAAGTTTTGGAAATCAGGACCTGGAAATGTCCCAGTTTCCAGGTACCGTCTCATAGTTTGGGCGTTTGCTTTTGCAAACATTTACCATGATTTTTCAATCTTCAACCTTTCAATAATAATATATTTTTTTATTATGTTTTTGTGTTTTTTATTATGTTTTTATAATTCCAACATGAAATTATGTTCTGTGCTAGGAGTTTTAGCTTTGGATAGACTTCAGAAGGGTAAATACTTCTGTCACATTTTTATTGTTCTCCCTTATTGCTATCTGTGAGCTGTTGGGTAGATTTTACCTCACTTCTTGTCCCCGTTACAGCTAGGCAAGAAATTAGGGGAACGGTTGTTCTTGAACCAGGAAGAGACAGACACTTATAAGCAGGGCCATCTTTAATATTGATTGGACCCTGGGCAAACATTTTCTTGGGCCCCCCTTCCATGTAGTTTCGCTCTCCATCTGCTCTGAGACCTACAATAAATAGCAGCTAGACTCAAAATCAGTTTACTGAATCAGATCAGGCAGTGATTGTGATTGGTTGCCAGAGGTTACAGTGTACCATTACTGCTCGCTGACTGGCTGCTAGAGGTTACAGCACACATGACGACTAAGGATGAGCTCCGGCTTGTTCGCACAGTCCACGTGCAGAGCCCGCCGGGAAGACGGCACTGCGCTAATCACAGGCAGTGAGACATTGTCCCAATGCACGGCTGCAGAGATCGGGAAATGTCTCACTGCCTGTGATTAGCGATCCGCAGTGCCGACTTCCTGGCGGGCTCTGCACGTGGGCTGACAGAACACGCCGGAGCTCATCCTTAATTATGACTCACTGATTGTTTGCTAGAGGTTACAGCACATGACTTCTGCTTGTTGATTGGTTGCTAGAGATTACTGTACATTAATACTGCTCACTGATTGGATGCAAGAGGTTAGTTCACGTGATTACTGCTCACTGATTGGTTTCTAAAGGTTACAGCACATCATCTCCTCACTGCCTGCACACCATGGACTGAGGAGAGTTGAGGGGACCCATCAGTAGACAGAAAACTCCTAGAAATCCATGGATCAGTGGCAATGCTGGGGGTGGGTGTGATCAGTGGCAATACTGGGGGGTTGATGGAATCAGTGGCAGTGGTGGGGGATGGGATTAGTTAGAAGGCAGCACACAATGAAAGGGGGAATTTGCACTGACCACCATGTAACGGGGGATTTTACACCACCCACCAATATAAAGAGGGATTTCTAGACATCAATGTAATAGGAGCATTTACACCAACCACCAGTGTAAGGGGGAATATACAATGACCTCCATGTAAGGGGGAATTTACACTGACGACCATTGTCGAGGAGATTGGTACTGACCACCAATGTAAGGTGACACTTCTACACCGACCACCAATGTTAGGGAGGATTTACACTGACCACCAATGTAACTGAGACATTTAGCCTGCATTCACATTTGTGTGTGTCGGGAACGCATTCAAAATCGCTTTCCTGACACCACAGGAACATCAATCCATTTGTATATGAGCAAAAATATGAAAATGCAATTGCACTTCACCGTCTGCGCCGCTTCCTTACTTCCTGGTTTTCCGGGACGGTGGAGCGCAAACAACCACTTCCAGGGCGTGACCTACACGACACGCTGGAAGTGGTTGTTTGCGCTCCACCGTCCCGGAGAACCAGGAAGTAAGGAAGCGAGCGGTTCAGCTTGCGGCTCCTGAATCATACGCCGGACGGCGCAGACGGTGAAGTACAATTGCATTTTCATATTTTTGCTCATATACAAATGGATTGATGTACGTTTAATGTGTGAGGGGTTATTAGCTGTGAGAGGGACCTTTATTAAATAAACCAGGATTACACTATGGTATGTCCTCTGTTTGTTTTTTTTGGGAGTCAAACGCACTGTGATATCCCCTGGATGGATGCAGTTTTCCGGTGTGCAGCTTGGATGTGAATATTGTTCAAAGCATATATTCATTGGTGATCTGGTGAGTGTTAACCCCTAAGGGGTGTGTGCAATCACGTGGTGGACCTAGAGAATCGGTGGAAGGTGCACTCTACAATTTCTTTAGAAATCACCTATGGACACTGTTATGAAACACTGGAATTGGTTGTCATCTTTCTAAAAAGACTATCATGTGATGTTGACCACTTTAAATCAACATAGCGCCGTTTTGTAGTAATTCTGGACACAGATTATTGTTTCCATGTTTTTTACTATTAATTTTATGTATTTTGTGATATTTAAATAGCTGCTTTTATTGGTTTTTCTTCACCTGGTTAAGATATAGGAAAATCAATCGTATCTACTTATTTGTAGATTCATATATGTCATACTCACCGTAGGGTGTGTGGACAACTATTGCATTGTCCCAGCACACCCACTGTGTCTTGCAGGGATTAATTCATTCATCTATAGGCGCTGAGTGGTGTATTGTAGGCCTTAGATACACCCCTTTTTTTTTATTAATAAAAATAAATACACAAATAAATGTACACAGCAATGGTAATAAAACTAGCGACTAGGAAAAACAGGACAAAAGTTGCGAACAAGGATGAATTTGCACAGACCCACCATCAAGGAACATAAAGATGAGTTCTGCACACCTGTGGGACACCATTTCTCACAACCAGACCACACTATGGAAGACCTCAATGGGTCTTAGGCCGACCATATATGGTTAGAATTGTTACTATTAATGGGCAGACTAAATTTACCAAGTTGATCGCCCTGTCAAGAGAAAACAATCGGCCGCCCGGCAGGAGAAATTTGCTTTGTGTATGGCCGGTGTTCTATCGAAAAGTGCATCCCGGTCGGATAATGCCTCTGGCGATGGGCGCTAGCGCACTATGCAACATCACTCCAGCTGATATATTGATCAGCTGGCGTGACGTCAACACTGCACATGCGCAGGTTGTCTGAGGCATTATCCAACGATCTGCAAAGGGAGAATGTAATCGTGCAACACACCAAAGTCCGCCTGTCATGTGATCGGTTAATTCTCCCGCATGAGCAGAGAGGCAGGCAGAATCTGACGATTACATTCTCCCTTTGCAGATCGTCGGGTAATGCCTCCAACGCTCTGCGCATGCGCAGTGTTGACGTCACACCAGCTGATCAACATATCAGCTGGAGTGATGTTGCGTAGTGCACAGATTGTAGGAAGCATTATCTGATGGGGATGCAGTATTCGATAGAACACTGGCCTTCGTTCTTAGAGGGAATTTCAAAACTATTCAGGAAAAAAGAATGATACTTCTATTTGACACAAAAGAATAACGGCCTACGTTTAGATATGGGTTTTCTTACTCCTTATCCAACAGTTTTATGACCCTCTCTGTGACTGCCATCCCCCCAGTCTATAGCTCCCCCTCTGTCTTATCTCACTAACTATGCTAGTTTTATTACAGCGTGTGTGTGTGTGTGTGTGTGTGTGTGTGTTCTTTGTCTTGTCTTGTCTTGTCTTGTCATACCCTGGTTGCGTTTGCAGACTTGATCTGACCCCTTTTTTTACCTGAGTGGATGGGGAGTGTGGTCTTTATTCATTTGGCACTAGGCCTGGGCAATTCCTATTGCCCAACGCCCCGGACATGCAGTTCTGGACCCCGGGCAGCTGATTTATAAAATTGGCTCCTAACTTATTTTTAGCTGTCGCCTAGATTCAAAGCAAATTTGTCAAGCCCTGCCTTAGATTGTAAGCTCCTTGAGGGCAGGGACTGATGTGAATAAGTACCTGTAATAAATAAATAAATAAGTGTAAACTGTATCCTTTATTCTTAGCAAAAACATGACGGAATGGATGACGCCCGTGGGACAGGACCTTAACATTTGGCAGCGATGGTTTCATAAAGAATTACTGCCAGTTGCCCGATTAGGAAACTAGTAGTAAGAGTGGAGGTCAACCAGTACTCGGAGCCTGTGCTGACAAGGTGTCATGAATGTGACATCTTCCCACACAGTTCTGTATCCCCAATCAGATGTCTGTAGGAAGGGCCTGGGGTACCCAGTCTGGGAGAGGTTACACACACACACACAGTCCGGTGAGTTCTATTAATATCCTGCATATTGTAAGAAGTATAACAAAGGTACTTTCAGATTGTAACTATAGGCACTGTTATTCACATAACAAACAGTAGAACGTTCACAGTATTGCAGAAGTATATTACCCGGCAATGGCACAGTATTGTAGCAGTATATTACTTGGCAATGGCACAGTATTGTAGCAGTATATTACTTGGCAATGGCACAGTATTGTAGCAGTATATTACTCGGCAATGGCACAGTATTGCAGCAGTATATTACTTGGCAATGGCACAGTATTGTAGCTGTATATTACTTGGCAATGGCACAGTATTGTAGCAGTATATTACTCGGCAATGGCACAGTATTGCAGCAGTATATTACTTGGCAATGGCACAGTATTGTAGCAGTATATTACTTGGCAATGGCACAGTATTGTAGCAGTATATTACTTGGCAATGGCACAGTATTGTAGCAGTATATTACTCGGCAATGGCACAGTATTGCAGCAGTATATTACTTGGCAATGGCACAGTATTGTAGCAGTATATTACTTGGCAATGGCACAGTATTGTAGCAGTATATTACTCGGCAATGGCACAGTATTGCAGCAGTATATTACTTGGCAATGGCACAGTATTGTAGCAGTATATTACTTGGCAATGGCACAGTATTGTAGCAGTATATTACTTGGCAATGGCACAGTATTGTAGCAGTATATTACTCGGCAATGGCACAGTATTGTAGCTGTATATTACTTGGCAATGACACAGTATTGTAGCAGTATATTACTTGGCAATGGCACAGTATTGTAGCAGTATATTACTCGGCAATGGCACAGTATTGCAGCAGTATATTACTTGGCAATGGCACAGTATTGCAGCAGTATATTACTTGGCAATGGCACAGTATTGTAGCAGTACATTACTCAACAATGGCATAATGTTGTAGCAGAAAATTACTCGGCACTGGCACAGTATTGTAGAAGTATATTACTCAGCAATGGCACAGTATTGCAGCGGTATATTACTTGGCAATGGCATAATGTTGTAGCAGAAAATTACTCGACAATGGCACAGTATTGTAGCTGTATATTACTTGGCAATGGCACAGTATTGCAGCAGTATATTACTTGGCAATGGCACAGTATTGTAGCTGTATATTACTTGGCAATGGCACAGTATTGCAGCAGTATATTACTTGGCAATGGCACAGTATTGTAGCTGTATATTACTTGGCAATGGCACAGTATTGTAGCTGTATATTACTTGGCAATGGCACAGTATTGTAGCTGTATATTACTTGGCAATGGCACAGTATTGTAGCTGTATATTACTTGGCAATGGCACAGTATTGCAGCAGTATATTACTTGGCAATGGCACAGTATTGTAGCTGTATATTACTTGGCAATGGCACAGTATTGCAGCAGTATATTACTTGGCAATGGCACAGTATTGTAGCTGTATATTACTTGGCAATGGCACAGTATTGTAGCTGTATATTACTTGGCAATGGCACAGTATTGTAGCTGTATATTACTTGGCAATGGCACAGTATTGTAGCAGTATATTACTTGGCAATGGCACAGTATATTACTCGGCAATGGCACAGTATTGTAGCTGTATATTACTTGGCAATGGCACAGTATTGTAGCAGTATATTACTTGGCAATGGCACAGTATTGTAGCAGTATATTACTTGGCAATGGCACAGTATTGTAGCTGTATATTACTCGGCAATGTCACTGTATTGTAGCTGTATATTACTTGGCAATGACACAGTATTGTAGCAGTATATTACTTGGCAATGGCACAGTATTGTAGCTGTATATTACTTGGCAATGGCACAGTATTGTAGCAGTATATTACTTGGCAATGGCACAGTATTGTAGCAGTATATTACTTGGCAATGGCACAGTATATTACTCGGCAATGGCACAGTATTGTAGCTGTATATTACTTGGCAATGGCACAGTATTGTAGCAGTATATTACTTGGCAATGGCACAGTATTGTAGCAGTATATTACTTGGCAATGGCACAGTATTGTAGCAGTATATTACTTGGCAATGGCACAGTATATTACTCGGCAATGGCACAGTATTGTAGCTGTATATTACTTGGCAATGGCACAGTATTGTAGCAGTATATTACTTGGCAATGGCACAGTATTGTAGCAGTATATTACTTGGCAATGGCACAGTATTGTAGCAGTATATTACTTGGCAATGGCACAGTATATTACTCGGCAATGGCACAGTATTGTAGCTGTATATTACTTGGCAATGGCATAGTATTGTAGCAGTATATTACTTGGCAATGGCACAGTATTGTAGCAGTATATTACTTGGCAATGGCACAGTATTCTAGCAGTATATTACTTGGCAATGGCACAGTATTGCAGCAGTATATTACTTGGCAATGGCGCAGTATATTACTCGGCAATGGCACAGTATTGCAGCTGTATATTACTCGGCAATGGCACAGTATTGTAGCAGTATATTACAAAGTATTGCACAGTTTCAGTGTTCCAAGTTTAACGTGTTTAACCTGAGGACAGCTTCTGCTGGCGAGGTGGTGAACTGCTGTAAATATTACTATAACATATAAAAGATCCCCAATTGCTGGTCTGGGTACCGGGATGCCTGTAGAGAACAAGAGGTGTCCCTGCACCCTGATTTATAAAGTACCACACCAAGATGACTGCCAGAGGTCATCTGTATCCAATCGGACAGCTGCAACCTCTGTGACAACTAAGGAATCTCTCAAGGAACAAGTTTCCTCTAAAGATTCCACTCCATCAATATAGTGGCACAGCGCCACCTACTGAATGGAGGCCAAGTTGCACCTGCCTACCTGTCGGGCAGAAGATTTCACAGCTGAAAGCTAAATGTAAATGTAGCGGTACCCTCAGCTTAAGAGGGCTGCTTGTTTGTTTGGACCCCGTAATGCACTGCTACCAACCCCTGGCAATCGGCTCTGACTTCTCCCGTGACACAGTTAGGGAAGAGGGAAAGTAATGGTATAACTGTATTATCTTTGATACTGTTATGGAGTACAACCCCCCTCTTGTATACCAGCACAGTAATGGACACACACAACCAAATTACTCAACTATAACTCTTTACTGTAAGCAAAAATGTAGAACGGTAATTTGGTTACAATATCTTATGCAGATCCCTGCAATATAGGTGTGCACATAAAAAGGGTATGACATTCAATAATGCAATGAATACACCTTAGCCCCGCTGCAGCTATCCTCCCTCGTGAGCATAATAAAATGGCGCCCAGCAATTTCCTATACTACCCAGTCAGGCCTGACTATAACTTTGGGGTATAGTTAGTTGAAGAATCTTCGCTAGCAACTGTCGGTGGTGCACATAGAGAAACAAATTGTAATCCAACAAGGGGGGTTGCAGATAATCGCTAACTCGGCAAAGCTGGAGAGACTGACAAACTCAGTTCAGCACAACAGTTTCTCCAAAGTATAACTGCGATCAATGATGGGCCTAGACAAAGTTAATAGGCAACAAAGTTATTGGGATGTGGTTCTGAGCTGGCGCTCTCTCACCCAGAGCGGACCGACTCCCGTCCGGTTCCTCCGCTACTGTGAGTGGCTTCACAGTGCCCACGATGTACCAGGTCTTCGGTCCTCCAAAAGATGATGGCACCTCAGGTGGATCGGATGCTCCGCGGGCTCTTTGGCGGAACAGAAGGCTCTCTGGAACAAAGTGAGAGGCCCAGGCTTCAGGCCTAACACGCGCAGCAGGGGATTTTCTTGCAAGGAGGGCGGCATTCCAAGAGAAAGTCTGGAGCCCCTCCTTCCCCTTTTTAAAGTCCACCCCAGCAGTCCTTGCACGGGGAATGGCACCCTGGGTGCCTCAAAGCTTACTGGGAACTGTAGTCTTGCGGGTGAAACCGATACCCCGCTATATAAACAAAGGCAACATGTTGCCGGGTGGGTGGAGCCTGATCTCAGACAGATTAGTTACCCATCAGGTCCACATCACCTTTAACTGACTAATTTGAAAGCTGCTTTTGGCCTTAATAGTGTCTATGGATTTGCTTACTGCTGTGCGCTGTTGGTCAGAAGTAACATGGACCTGATGATGATTTAGTCTCTCAGTTCATCATCAGGCTCCGCCCACTGCCTAGTACAACACTCCAGTGTGATGGGCGCAGTGGCCGGGGAGGAAAGGCGCACAGTGTGGACACTAAGACTTCAGGTGTGTGAATTGGGCCCATGCATCAAGACTTTCAGTGCTGCATTCCGATGGAGTGCTAAAGGGTGTCTATGACACCTCTGTCTGTATCTCTTCTGCAAACCCCCCGAAAAAAAAACCACAATGCTCATATTATAAGCAGACCTTGCTATTTTAGTGCAAGGTCTGTTTTAAGTTATAGAGGAGGTTACCCAAGGTACTTAACATTTCTAAACAACCCTACCACCTTATTTATAAAACTACTTTATCCACAGCCTTCTGCCTCTCCCCTACCACTTCACTTTGCGTCATGTTCTGAATTATGTACTCTATTTATATTGTGTAGTAAGAGACGTACAAAGTACAGTCACCAGTGTGAAATAATCTCTTAAATGGACTAATTATAGTAAACAGAGCTCAGCTTGCCTTGAGTTACTGTGTACATTATCACTGCACTTTGCTCTACCTTATCATTTTGTACTCCCATATGTCCCAATGTAGTTTCATGGTGTGTATAGGTCAGAGCTTCTGGATTAAAGTAGATATAAACCCTACCAGATGATGTAGAACAATCACATAGCACTGCTCTCACCAAAAATAGTGCATGCTTACTGCAGATAAGCGCAAGCCAATGTGGTGTGATGTAATTGTTGTGTACTGTTTGATAGCGATGGCTGCCTTTTTTACACCGCTGCATTTTCATACCTCGGTCTAGGAACATTAAAGTGTATCTAAACCCAAAATGCAGAATATTGCAGATTACTAGGGCTTGGTAAGGTGGCTGCATTTTTTTTATTTTTTTTTCCAAAGCTTCTTTATCTTTATACTCCCCTGGTAATCCTGCAGATACCATGATTGTCACCCTAGGCTGCTCTCCCAATATGGACTAATAACACGTCCATATCTCTTTGTCTTTGCTATATGGTGGGCAGGACAAATGTTGGTTTACAGACCGCTAGGAAGGAAGATATTCTTTGGTGCAGCTCACAGGAAGTGACAAGGACATGCATTTTTGGCAAGATCAACAGGTGTGTAGCCATGTACCTGCTGGCTAAAAAAACACTCTAGTTTGCCCCCCATGCTTCCGACCGTTGGGCTGCTGGAGAGGCTGTGGGAGTTTAGCTGCAGAGCAGGCTTTCTCCTCTTCCACTCCCAATCCCCCGCCACTTCTGCAGAGGAAAGAGGTGCAGCTGTTAGCTGAGTGACAGAGCAGCTCTATGTGAAGATCCCCCCCCCCCAAGCAGCAGAGGCCCTGGACCAATCAGTGGAGGCTGAAGGAGGATCATTGGAGATGTAGTCCAAAAAAGGCTTTGCAATGTAGGCTATGAGTGCAAACTAAGAGTCCCACAAATCCCTGCACTAAGGGTAAGACGCCGAGGGTCTGCTTTTTAGGCCCCATTCACACCTGAGCATAGAGTTTTCAGGCAGAAGTCGCGTGATTTTTACCGCGTTTTTGCCGCAATTTTGTACAGGTCAAAAGGTCACCAAGGTAAAAAGCAGAAAAACGCCCAAATCTGCCTAAAAAAAAAAAAAGTCCCCGAACATGTTTGAGCTTCTGGCTTTAGGCGTTTTGGAGTGGAGATGTGAACCATCTCCATAGAGAATAATTGATTTTTTCTCTTCCCGCGTTTTTGAGCTTCTAGCTTCAAGCAGATTATCCTCTGGCTCAGGCCTAAGACCCCATTCACACGATTAAGAGAGAGGGACTGCGCCACTATAAATCCTTTTGCTGTGCCTATAGGACCGGAGATGCCTCAGGCAACCGAGAGGGATCAGACAGCTAACCAAAGGGACCCCCTACTGCTGTGTCATTGGATCTGGTGACAGAACCTTGCTCCCTGAACATGTCTGGTACTAGAGAGACTGAGTCTTTTAAGAATTGACCATACAGCCATCTAGCTAGTAGGCTTGTTGCTGACTGCAGGCTTGACTGGGATTATTTTTATATGCACCAACGATACAACTAGGCCCCAGTGATAGCCAGCTGAAGAGTTAGGGTTAAAGACTGCCCTTTTACACTAACCATTCTTTAAGAGTACACTCTAAACCAGTTATAGTATTCTTATTCACACCGCAGTTTATTTTTATTCTCCCTGTTTAGAGCTGACCTTGCTGATCTGTGAGTTAATTCCAGTCTAGTGGTACAGAACGCTATTCTAAGTTACCCTGGCATAATTATTTTAATGTCTAGTGGGACTGTGTCTGAACCTACATTCTGTGTGCTCATTTAGGTTCAAACCACCATTTTTTTCTAACCCGTATCAATACTGTAGCGGGTATTTGAATTTAAGGGAAGTATCTGGGTGGTAGTGTAACCCAGATGCACTGATTGCTAGGGAATCCGAGACCCTTTTTTATGGTTCTTGGAGGACTCTGGTGGTGTGAGGTTCCCTGCGGCCTGCAGGTGGCATTGTCGCCCTGGCCGGAGTTGAACCCACACTGCAAGACTGCTTCCTTTTTGTCCTTTCCTGGCGCTGGTACAGCGGGGTGGGGAACCAGCTGTGATGCAAAAGGCGAGGGGATAAAAGGGGCGGACGCCCTGACCTTGGAGTTCAGAGTCGGAGGACACAGCCGCACCCAGGCACCTTCAGCTTGGGTGCTGGCGTTCCGGGCCCAGGTGCCCTTGACCTGGCCGGAGCGAGAGATGGAGTCCATCTTAGGCACCTTTAAGCCTGGGGTACTGGGGCTCAGTACCTTCGACTGAGTTCCGCGAGGGTGGAGGAATCCGAGGGGGCCCTATCTCCTTGGGTGCCCGTGTCTGAGGTTGAGGAGACTGGTGAGCGGAACTTCTCTGGAGAGTCTGGCGCAGCATTTGCTGGTGACAGAGAGGCCTCCGGTGACTCCTTCCCCTGACAGGGGCTGTGCTAGCGAAGGTAATTCATGTTCTACCTCATATAGTCAGTGGCAGTGACTATTCGCCATTGGTGACACCACAGTGGTTAGCGATACTTTAAAGGATTGTGCCTCGACCTACTCCCATTAATACTGAACTGTTGTAAAGGTCCCAACTTGACTGTGCTGTATGTTTATTCGCTGAGAAGAATAAAACTGTGTTGGACCTATTCAGTGTGTGGAACTCTGGTTACTAGGAGCAAAGGGGAGTGAATCCGAGGAAAGGATTTGACTTTGGGACACCTACACAAAGCCTGATCTTTCTGGCCTTCACCTCTTCACTATGGAGGACATGGGCCGTGGTGTATCTCATCCCTCCCCCCGGTACTGACACCCCTAGACAAAGACAGACAAGCCGAGAATGAGAAGGGGTGAGAGGGGTGAGGTCGCTACAATACATTGAGTTAATTCACAGCCAAGTTAAAGGTATCTATACTCGTGTTTGTAGTAACTTTCATTTAACCAGGTGTGTCAGAGGGGATGAGGTTGTTCTCAGGTATTTTCTGTATTTGTTGAAAAATGTTCTTAACTTGAAAGAAAACCAATGCAGCCACCATTTCAAAAAAACTGTAAACAAATGTTTAAAAAAAAAATTTTTTATATAATTTGTTTTGTTACATTTAAAAGCTGCTTTTCTCCTCAGCTACTTTTGTTTTACATATATTTCAGTAGTAGCTAAAAAAATTTAGGGTGGGTTTCCTGGTGGGGAAAACAGTGGGCCATGCTTGCATTATGTGTTATGAAAAGGCTATTGAGTGCGCAGATGGAAGACTTACTGACGCACTTTTTTTTAAGTTAAGTTTAGTGTAAGAGAGGGTTATAACCACGGTCAGTTATGTTTTGTTTTGTTTTTTTGCCATCTGTGTCCCTTTGGGGAGATTTCTCTTCTCTTCCTGTCTTTATAGCCAAAACAGGAAGCAAGAGGAAATCCCTCCAAAGTGATTGTCACCAGAACTAGTGCCCCTATTGGAAGATTTCCCCTCCTTTTACTATTCTAGGCACAACCCAAAATTTTAATTTCTCTTCACCTTTTACTTTTGGTGATAACGGTAACCAAGAAAAATAGAGAGGGTCAATCTCTCTAACGGAGGACACAGACCGCAATAAATACCTTCCAGGGGTTCTAAGCCCTCTCCACTCTATCCAAAAAGTTAAGCCCATTGTTATACTTTAAATACTGCCGTGACCTAGTAATTGGGTGTATGTTTACGTTAATTGGACTTTTATAGCTTTTTTTCATCTATTGCTTACAATTTACTGGAAAAGGAACATCTGATTCTGGATACAAGTCACATGGCTCTAAAAGTAATTAATGTTTTCACCATTATCATTCCTAGTAATAATAACACAGCATTAAAATGTAAATGTTGGGAGGGAAATTACCCCAGATAGATTTTTCATTCCGGGTGGCGTGGGCAGGGTTTGGTCACTTGCTGGGACCTGGCTTGCTTAATTCTGACTTTTCAGCAGAGCGCCCTTGCAAAAAGTATTCCCTATATATTTTTGTATGGACAGTAAGCAATAAAGTGTTCCTGTGCCCTCTAGTGGAATTTAAAGAGAACATACTCTTGGTTTATTATGGAGAGATTAGAGTCGCTGCAGGTGAAAGCTTTTGTTAGAGCCGCCATACTACCGGAGCTGGACATTGGTGGCATTACAGTTTTAGCTGGGTGTATCAGTTCCCTACAAAAATTGAAAACTACGCTTATATTCAGATCTGCCGTGGAAGTATTGGATCTGATTGGTGACACAGCTAAAACTAGCTGTACATGGGCTGAATCCAATAGATTCTTACATCTGCGCTCCGCTGTCATTCACACGTGAGCGTTTTTCTGCTAATTTCTCTACGGCTGACTACACTCAACATGCAGAATTCTGTTTTAACTGTTCTTGTTCAAACTTGTATGCTTAGTCGCCATACATGCTACACACTACTCTCAAAAAGTACATGAACCTTTATTTTTACCGGCAAGGATTTCTTTATTGAAACCTATGTATGAACATGTTACAATACCAGGATCAAAAGTGGTATGGTCAAGTATAATATTGGTACAAGCAATGTGGCGAGCCTTTATTTTTAGTGCAATTCTTTAGGCATTTTTGGCCACATAAACTTCAATGGGAGAACCTGGAAATGCTAAATATGTAAATTTTCGTGTGTTTTTGCATGCGTGTTTTTTTTTTTCTCAGAAAAAGAGAGCTTTTATTAACCGCTTCCCGCCCGGCCCATAGTCATATGACGGCCGCAGGAACCCTTCGTCCCTCCGGGCGGCTCTCATATGACGTCCTGGGATTCCCCGCAGTGTGGAGTGCGCGCGCCGCCGGCGGTACTCGCCGCATCACTGGGGACCCGATGCGCGTGCCCGGCGGCCGCGGTGTCCGCCGGGCACCCGCGATTGCTCGTCACAGAGCCAGGGACGTGGATCTCTGTGTGTAAACACAGAGATCCACGTCCTGTCAGGGAGAGGAGACCGATGGTGTGTCCCTTGTACATAGGGACACCGATCGGTCACCTCCCCCAGTCAGTCCCCTCCCCCTACAGTTAGAATCACTCCCTAGGGAACACATTTAACCCCTTGATTGCCCCCTAGTGTTAACCCCTTCCCTGCCAGTCATATTTATACAGTAATCAGTGCATATTTATAGCACTATTCGCTGTATAAATGTGAATGGTCCCAAAATAGTGTCAAAAGTGTCCGATCTGTCCGCCGCAATATCGCAGTCCTGTCAAAAATCGCAGATCGCCACCATTACTAGTAAAAAAATAAAAAATAAAAAATAAATGTCATAAATCTATTACCTATTTTGTAGGCACTATAACTTTTGTGCAAAGCAATCAATATATGCTTATTGCGATTTTTATTTATTTATTTTTTATTTTATTTATTTTTTTACCAAAAATATGTAGAAGAATACGTATTGGCCTAAACTGAGGAATTTTTTTATTTTTTTAAAAAAAATTGGGATATTTATTATAGTAAAAAAATATTGTTTTTTTAAAAAAAAAATTGTCGGGCTTTTTTTGTTTAAAGCGCAAAAAATAAAAACTGCAGAGATGCTCAAATACCACCAAAAGAAAGCTCTATTTGTGGGGGAAAAAAGACGTCAATTTTGTTTGGAAGCCACGTTGCACGACCGCGCAATTGTCATTCAAAGCGTGACAGTGCTGAAAGCTTAAAATTGGCCTGGGCAGGGAGGGGGTGAAAATGCCCGGTATTGAAGTGGTTAAACAAAAAGGAAAATTGCACTACAGAGCATACGTATATAATTAGAGATAACAAAGCCATTCCAGAGTTATTACAGCCTGGCCATACACAAACCTGAAATAAATCGTTGCCATAAGTTCAATACACATTTGCACACGTTTTTACTCCTGAAGAATTCCTCTCATCCTCTAGAGCTGCCCCTTGCCTGGCAAACAAACACCTGAAGCTTGTTACAAGTGCAAAAACGCTTGTAAAACACCAAAAAAAAAGAAAGAGCTTAAAAATTGCCAGTAATTTTGCTTTGTTTACAATCTGCTCTGGTGTGGATGTTGGCGATCCCAGGACGTCATATGACTGGATGCAGTCACTGTTCAGGTGATAATTTTCTACCCAATTCCTTTGACAAAGATCAACTTTTACTGACTTTTGACCAGGCGAGTGGTGCCCACAGGTCCACCCACAGCTCAAATTTAGGATAAATCTAGCTGTGTAGGACAAGCTAAATGGCGAGGACAGCTTCCGAAGGTGACCATCCAGCACCAGGTGTGAGGGGTTGCAGTTGAAAACATGCAATCAAACACTTTTTTTTTTTTTTTATAAAAAAAAAAATTAAGATGCATTTTGTTTTTAAATCTGCATTTGGTTGACTTGGATGGGAAATTACAAAATAAAGCCATTGGTCCGGGGTGAATGGGCATCTATTAACATTGAGTCACGTCTGATGTGAATGAGCCCTGAAAAACGGTAGTAATCGGGTAGTGCTTCAACTCACAAAACCCCAAATAATCTGATTATATACTTTATTGTGTTTATAATGTGCATTTATGATTGAAGTTAGTAGGACACATTTTATAGACCACGTGGCAAATGTGCCATTTATCGGCTGCAGTTAAAAATGAAGCAGTGGACATTCTCTTCACCCAGGAGCATTGGGCTCTGCATCTTTTCTTTTTCTTCCTTCGTTTTCTTTCTTTGTCTGTTGTTTTTTGGATATCTTACAAGGGCACTTAGTAGGAATTTGGACTCCTTCCTTGGGTCCTGAGCTACCATGAGTGTTCCATTTAGGAAAATGTTTAAATGATAATGTTTATGCAGCTAGACTGGATTTAATGTTGTTCACACATTACACTAAAGTTACTACCTGACTCTGTCTTGCTGGATCCACTCTAGTGCTCATGTAGTTTGATGTTTAGCATTCATACCGGTCTGTTGTTGCATTTATATAAGATGTCCAGTGTTCTCTTTTTTCTCTTTGTCTTGAAAAAGTCAAAATTCAATAAAAATTGTCAATTAAAAAAAAAAGCAGTGGACATACCTCATGTAATCTATATTGCCAAAATTTTTGGGACACGTGCCTTTACATACACATGAACTTTAATGGCATATCGTTCTTGGGGATCAATATTGAGTAGACCCACCCTTTGCAGCTATAACAGCTTCAACTCTTCTGGGAAGACTGTCCACAAGGTTTAGGAGTGTGTCTATGGCGATGTTTTTGTGAGATCAGACGCTGATGTTGGACAAAGGTGTTCTATTGGGTTGGAGTTAGGACTCTGTGCAGGCCAGTCAAGTTCCTCCACCCCAAACTCTCTCATCCATGTCTTTATGGACCTTGCTTTGTGCACTGGTGTGCAGTCATGTTGGAACAGGAAGGGGCCACCCCCAAACTAGTTTATATAGTGAAGCAGCGCTAAATGTCAATGGAAAGTGCTAATATTAAAAGTGCTATTAATAAAGTCTAACTTCTCATAAATTAAATAAATGGGGTGACAAAATCAACAATAATAAAATAAAATTAAAATGTCCAAACAGTGACTATGTAAATAAAGTGCTAAATAGCCAAAATGGCAGTCCAAATAGCAACAGCTAATTGCAGGGAGAGAAGCAAGGATGGGTGTGGGAATACACCTTGTCTCATCAGAAACACCCTGGATCAGATGAACAAATGATGCATAAATAATCCTCCCCCATAGACACCAGCCTCTCACCTCTCTGGTGGACCCCACGGGGTCAGTAATAACCACAGAGATCTCCACTGCTCACAATGAGAACTTCCAGTCCTTTTGCGTGACCCGAAACCACTGTAGGGATCTCCACAGCTTACCAGTGTTCTTCCTTAAAGCGAATCTTCCTGATGGACCCCACAAGGTCAATAATGGCCACAAAGATCTCCACTGCTCACAATGAGAACTTCCAGTCCTTTTGAGTGACCCGGAACCACTCTATTAATTTTTGTTCATATGAACTGGCTAATTCACCATCATCCACCACTGGCTTTACTTCTGGAATGATTTCTCCATCGATATTTTGAAGGTTTGGGATTGCTGTTTATCTACAGCAGTGTTTCTCAACTCCAGTCCTCAAGGCGCCCGCAAAGTTGGGAGCATGACGTTGTCCAAAATGTCTTGGTATGCTGATGCCTTAAGAGTTTCCTTTTTCCTTTTTCTAAAAGGGGCCAAGCCCAACCCCTAAAAAAAACCCACACCATAATCCCCCCTCCACCAAATTATTTGGAACAGTGCACAAAGCAAGGTCCATAAAGAACATGGATGAGCGAGTTTGGGGTGGAGGAACTTGACTGGCCTAGACAGAGTCCTGACCTCAACCCGATTAGAACACCTTTGGGATGAATTAGAGCGGAGACTGCGAGCCAGGCCTTCTTGTCCAACATCAGTGCCTGACTTCACAAATGCTTTACTGGAAGAATGGTCAAACATTACCATAGACACACTCCTAAACCTTGTGAACAGTCTTCCCAGAAGAGTTAAAACTGTTATAGCTGCAAAAGGTGGGCCAACTCAACATTGAACCCTGTAACATGGGGGTAGCTCTGTAATAACCGCCAGCCAGTTTGATGAAAGCAAACCTTCTTTTTTTTTTTTTTTATCACAGCTAGACAAAACAGCTCACTTCAGCCAAAGTAAATAGAGTCCAAATCCTGATCGTGGTAATTAAACAGCAGGCTCACTGCTAGTCTTTGGTCCCCTACAGGGGCTAGGCTCTTCCAAGTAGGGGTGCAAGGCAGACCACACAGGGGGGTTAGCAGCCAGTGTCTCAGTTTTGTCTGACAGCTCCCACTTGCTGTACAGCTCGTCAGTCTCTCTCTCCCCCCCCTCTCCCCCCCTCTCTCTCTCTCTCGACCCCCCCCCCCCCCGTGCTGATTTCCCTTCTGCTACCTTTCAAGCCTCCCTCACCTGGTACTTAACCCCTTTGGGACCAAAGTCCTGGTAGTTAGGGTTTGAAGGCTCTCCCCCCAAAGTCTCTTTGAATCTTCGAAATCCCAGGTCCCTAATATAAATTTAGCAATCCACACAACTGTATCTTTAAAGGGACCACAACTCAGATATTGGGGAAATGTAGCTGCCATGCAGGACACATTCCGGTGTCCTGTACAATTCCCATAGAGACATGGATGAGCGAGTTTGGGGTGGAGGAACTTGAGTGGCCTGCACCGTGTCCTCACCTCAAACCGATAGAACACCATTGGGATGACTTAGAGTGGAGACTACGAGCAAAGCCTTCTCATCCAACAATCAGTGCCTGAACTCACAAATGCGCTTCTGTAAGAACGGTCAAACATTCCCATAGACACACTCCTAAACCTTGTGGACAGCCTTCCCAGAAGAGCTGAAGCTTTTATAGCTGCTAAGGGTGGGCCAACTCAATATTGAACCCGGCGTACTAAGACCGGGATGCCATTAGGCTCGGTTCACACTTGTGCGATGCAGGAAACCCTGTGAATCCAGTGCGGGTTCCTGCATCGCACCTTAATCGCTGCCGGTTCACACTGCCCTCTGCGAACCGCTGTGGGGGTCAAAACAAAGTTAATGACACCCCAGATCAGTTCGCAGATTGCAGTGCAAACTGTGATTTCGGACAGGAATCGGATCGCATGGGTGTGAACAGTGTGGACCAAAAAAAGGGTCCTGCACCATTTTGGTCCGAATGCGATGCGGATTCAGCCATACAGTATAAACTGGCTGAATTTGCATTGCACAGCCATTGCATGTGATCTGCACAGCAATGTGGTGTGAATCACATGATATGTCTGACATTGCTATAGTGTGAACCCAGCCTTAAAGTTCATGTGTGTGTAATGACAGGCGTCCCAATATTTTTGGCAATATAGTGTATGTTTATATGTATGTAAATATATACCCTTTATTTATGTGTGTCTGTGTGAGAATCACAACAGCTTATACTCCCTGCTGATTGCAGAACTTTAGGTCTGACTCAGCAAGGGGTATGTTGGACCACTGCAGGGAGACCACTGCTTTCAAACAGACCTATGGGTCCTTCTCTGCTGCATGTTGGCAGGAAACAGGCTTTTGTACTAGGGCTGTGCCAGCTTTCTAAAGAAAACAAACCATGAGACTTCAAAAACCTATTTGTTTTGAAGTTCGGTTTGGCTTTTTGCCTGGAGTTCAGCTTTAGATAGGATGTGACGGCACACTTGCTGACACTGGTTTATCAAATGTACATTAGAAATTAATTTATTTCCTTTACCAACCAGTGAAGGTTAGGTTTTCATTCTTTGAAAAAAAGGTCACTTTACTTAAAGCTAATCTCCAGGCACACAATCTTTCATTGAAATACATTTTTCAATAGCCACAAAGAATATAGTTCCACTTTGTGTACCAGATGCATTTGCCAGCCCAAATATTACCTTGTAAATGTATCATTACTGTGCTGTACACCATCTGTGCAGAGAGCAGAGCTGTGGGAGGGGTCAGCCAGCTCCACCCACAACAGGCTGCCTGCAGAAAACTACAGGAGTGGGCGGATACAAGACCAGTCACCCTGCACAAGGAGAGGGAGCAGCAGTGACCGGTCTTTATTACAGGAAGCTGCTGCACAAAGGAAAAGTCTCACACATAATGACTGCACAGATCTAAAAGAAATACACAAATCACACCAAGATTCAAGTACGAATACACATGACTCTTGTATTTGGACGATATACGCTTATCTTGCAGTTCAGCTTTTATTAGCATAAGTCCATTTCCAGTCTGATTTAAATATAAGTATTAAGATCACTCCTTGGCCACATCCATAAATTGAAATTTGAACCAAAAAGAGAAAACCACTAAGTCGGACTTTAAAGGCAGATTAGACCATAGTATTTATGTAGAAAAAATTCATATTTTATTTAAACATAGAAAATATAAAAAGAAGTTTTCATATACAGAGTAACCAAAATGTTATTAAAAAAATCTGTATTCACATATATGTACAGTTGGCCAGATACTTCCAAACTATAATTCATGTTACATGATCTCAGGTAAGTGAGCCCCTGTGCGTCAACGCGTTTCACTGGTCAGCTTCCTCGGGACACACAAGGGGTGATTTAAAATCTTTGGTAACATACAATATTCACTTTAGGAATGGGGTTACTGCAAAACCTGTTGCTTTAGAGATCAATTGCTGAGCAAATCTAATCTCTGTAGCCGGCAGATTTACTCTGCATGTGCATTATAAAGGCAGTTAATACCATCACCCCCTGGTTGCTGTGATCACTTCTGTATTTTCTTTCCTGCTACATATTTTTAATATTCTTTTTCTTTTTACAGGGGATATTTCCAGCTGCATATATTCATCAGAAAGAAGTGACAGATGACAAAGGGTGAGCATGGATGAGTTCCACGTCTTCTGTCTGCCTTTGGCAGAGAGCAGCAGTTAAGGAATCATTTTATTAGCAACTAAAATAATGAAATCAACATGGAACAGGGCCTAGGTTTTATTACACTTAATTTAATGCTCTGTATATAAACACTGAAACATTATGTGACAGTGATTAATGGCTGGTTGATGCAAAGTAAGTTATTTAGTGTCAGCTTTTGCTAACAAAAATGTTTCACCAAAACAGGCAAAAATACTTTGCTAGGCAAGGGTGAAAGTTTTAATTTCTGTCATGCGTTACAATAATATATTGTGTTCATTGCTGAGGAAACCATGAACCTAGTACTAAAAAAAAAAAATGGATACACCACAAGTATAGAGAATAAAAATTCTTATAAAGAAGAATAGAGAGTAAAGACTTGAACATAATGACTGCAGTGAGGGGTTGTCCAGGGGAGGGCTGCACTCAGTGGCAGGTGGGCATTTGACCCTGTGCCAGTACTAATGGGATATTTTGGGTGACGCTGAGTGGAAATACTTCATTATCTTGGCATATGTCAAGAAGGACCAGCAGCCACATGCTCAGCAAAATTAAATTGGTATCTGCCCCCCCCCCTTCAGAACTGTAATCGCAACACTTGGAGCGAGGTCCTTCAGGAGCAACTGAAAAACGTATTTGTTTACGAGGTGGTATCAAAAAGTTTATGGCAATGCTGCGAGTCATTTGAGGTGTTTTGAGTGGCACACGTGAAGGTTCTCCGATCATCATGCACAAGTTTTGAATGGTTCAGACATTTTCGGAGGTTGAGCTCCTTGAAGGTCTTCCTGATCTCTCGTCTTCCAGTGATGTTCTTCCGCTCTTGAAGCGTCCGTGCTACTCAAAACACTTTGAGCGGCTCATTGCAGCATCGCCGTAAACTTGCTGAATTATGTCAAGCGTCTCTGTGGCAGATTTGCCCGGTTTTACGCAGAAGTTCATGTTTGCTCTTTGTTCTAGCTTGCCCATGATGAAATAGCAGACGTGGTAACACACGTGGTCAGAATAGCACCAGTTGCACAGCTCCCGATGTACACAATGTCTTTTGGCACACTGACTTATGAAGGTCGGTGATCCCTGTGACTGTGTATGCAGCCTTGTGCTGCCATCTGTTGGCGTGTTAAAAAAACTTGTCTCTAAATGTTTTGATAGCACCTCGTATAACAAAATATAACCAAAAAAGGGAGTAGGGGAAGGGGTACCCTTCCAAGGGTCCAGCATGCACTCTAATGAGCACTCAATTTCTACTGAGCTACAAGTAGCAAATAAAAAATAAGTATAAAGCCTTGTGGTGTCTTTACCTGTTAGACTTCACTTTGCACAGCACTCAATTTTAGACATTGGGGCCGATAAACTATTGTTTTTCAAAAAACAATTGGAGCGTGTGTGATGCTCATTTGACATCCATCAAATAAACAACAAAGTGCACCTATGTTGAAGAGGATTTGCAATGTGTGCCATAAACTGGAAACTCACAAATTGCAATTTGTTGAAGGAATGTCAGTGTTTCTGCACCCTATGAGCTAAATATTAACCACAAAATCTCCACGTGGTCTGACCAGAAGCAGATCTGCACTGATCAGCTTCTGTAAAGACACTTGCCAGAAGGAGATTGAGCTGGGAAAAGCTGCCTCCCAACTCTGCCTAGTTGAGAAGAAGGAAGGAGGCAGCCTGTAGGTTCCCCCTGAGTGACCAAACAGACACTCACCCACCAGAGATGGCAGGCAGCGGGCAGGTTTGTGTTGCTCTGCTGTCTGTGTTTTTCTCTCTTTCTGGCAAACACTTCCTGATCGAGAGAGGGAGAAAGAAGTAGCGATTATAATGAGCTGCTATAGCTCACTGTATAGCTTTCTGCAAAGTGTCAATGCATTCCATGCCGCTGTGCAATGTGCACCCAATAAACAGAGGTCCCTGAAAGAACTGTATTATATATAGTTTATCTGGCCCTTTGTCTTTATCTGTCCACGGAATATTAACCAGTAGGCATTATTGCTGTTTACAGAGAGTGGTTGACATAAACTGCACAGGGCACTTTTTGGTCTGTGTGTATTCTGGTAGTGTAGCCAAGCTTCTTCTCAGGGTGCCACCAATGTCCATCTACACTCAATGCTCTTCTGACTGTAGATGTTGCTGTTGAGTTTGCTCAGGTTCCAGTCATGTCCTGCCACTCTCTGGCATATAAATTAAGTCCTGCACTATCCAATATCCCTGGAACCAGATGAATCGCTATTCTATATGTAGCACTGACCCCCGAAGGAGCTGCTGAATTTTATTGGGCCTGTACTCTGCCTTTACACCCCCAATAACTTGGCTCAATCCCCTTGACACAGCTGTGGTGCAATGTTGATTTGGAGCTAATGGTGAAGGATAACCCCACAATATACAATATAATAACAGTATACTTTTGCTATTACCTGTGTATCCAATGGCTCCACCTGCTGCTCTAAAGGGAACAACACTCCACACCAAAGTACTTAACCAAGAACATATTTTTACTAAGGTTAATGTAAAGTAATAATTTTGGCAATTAACACGGTCACATAAACTTAACTTAACAGTACAGTAGGTACACACAACAGATTGTATCTGTACAGTTATCCTAGGTGACCTCTGAGAATGTGGCTCCATTTGGGACTAATGCTCAGAGTGATTACTCCTTACTCTGGGCACCTTCCCAATTCCAGCACACTCTGGTGAATGCAGAAATACAAATGATAAATATGGTACAACACAACTACAAGGGAGCTCCCCCTACTTTAATAAAGGTGCAAGGCCTTGCAATACAAGATGCAGTCTTTGATCTTCTTTCTTCTGCTAGCTATTTGAGTTTGTTACAATTTGTAATCCAACAGTGGAACAACAAGGGTTAACTTGAGATGAATATTGGAACTGTTCCTGTAGTGTGATCCACTTGTAATTACCTCTGGTGTAATTGCTCAGGAATAACACAGTGTTAAAGTAAAGTGAAGGATAGGCTTGAGGCCTGCTTAAACTCAGTTTTTATTATATTCTCCTCCGTGGGACTACAGGTCCCAGCAACACTGTGTTAAAGTCTAAGTGTGTACAAGTGCATAAGAAACTGTGGGCAACAGCCCTTTCACCAAACTAGGCCTGAAGGGATGGAACAGCTCCGCTGGTCTTGCTTCTCACCGGCCGGCTTCCGTCACTCCGCTCCGCAAGATGAACCGGACCCTCTGATGGCTCCAACAGATGTCTCTGGATCCTTCCCAATCCAGTCACTCAGTTTCTCCAGCGATCAGATGAATGGCAGAGTCTTTAAATGTTCCGTTCCGCTGTAACTGAGTAGGCCACGCTCTCTGGAGACCTCCTCACAGGTCCTTACAGGCAAGCCATGCGTCCAGAAGAGACCCAAGATGACTGCACAGGGCCTTTTAAAGCCTACCCAGCATGCAGTTCAGTACTGAGTGCTCATGGGTAGGTCACATAGCATTCTGGGTTGGCAAGTCATGGTAAAATGTAAACAGACAGTCCTTCCTGATATTATTTTATTTTCTAGAGGATTAGAAATATTAGAGTCCATTTCCTGTATTGGCCACTAGATGGTGACAAATACTAAATTTATAACACTGTTCATAGGTTAACATTGCATTACATTAGTAGGCAAAAATACCAGCGCTACATATACTAATCGCTTTAAGGGATTATTAATCTCACAGCTAATACAACAATGTAATGCCAATTAATTAATCTGACTAGCGAGTGTTTTTTTTTTTTTTCCTTTTTTTTAAGTATTGCAATTGGTTACCACAAGCCAGGGGAGCTGGCCTGTCTAGTAGATATAGACATGGGCAAACTTATAGTGTGTCTTGGAAATCCTTTAAATTCAGATGATTTCCAAGCCTGGTCTGGATGTAATATTACAAGTGTTAAGTGTTCATTTTTCAATATGCTAAATTCTTGTCACTACATAGGCACCTGCTGATTACTGGTGAGAGAGGAAAGGCCAGCACCAGGGATTTTTATAATTGGCCTTTTTTTTCCTATTAAGACCCCTTGGTAGCAGTACAGATTACATTGGCAGTATGTTTCTCTCTTTCTACAGCTGCTAGAGAGACTGGCACCCTGATTTGTAGTGACCCATGGTAATGCTTAAAAAAACATCTTTCACTAGACAGCTGACTTCTCATTGGATAGCATTGTTGCTTTAGCTATAAGTTTATCTATTAGTGTTAGTATAGCGAGTTATATAATACTATTGGTCATATTTATTTTCAAGAACTGCTAGCCTTTTGGGAAAAGTCTCCTTTGTTTACTTAAAATATATATTAAATTAAAAAGTAGAGGTATTCCTACAAATTGATCCCAGACTTTTCTTCGTGGTCTTCAGAAATTGGAATGGAAAGCCCTTAAATGCAATGCTGACCCAAAAGAATAGTTAAAGTGAATGTAAATCCACTCTCATCCTTTCTAAACTACTGCCATAGTGCTGATCTATAAGGATATAGATGCCTCCTGCATGTATCCTTACCTGTCAAATGTCTCCCCTCTGTCTGTTATAAGAACTGAAAAACTGCAGATTCTGTGGGTGGATCTGTTGTCTGGAGCTCGGTGGGTGGAGTCGTGATGTCAGTAGACTCCCCGCCCACCTCTACACTCCCCTTGTCGACGTGCATTTTCTCCTGTGTATTCCTTCTGCTATGATCACTAACATCCAGTCAAAATCCAGAAAAGTAACCACGTGACTTCAGAAAAGGAGTGGGAGTGGGAATTAAAAAATAATGCCTGTCTAAAGCTAGTGCACGAGATATGTAAATAACCTGTCACTCAAAGCAAGGGGGCGGAACGGACAAAAGTTTTTCTCTGTTTGTCCGTTTTATCTCGCTGAACAATAAAAGAGGATTGCTCAGAGCTGGATTAACTCTTTGTGGCAAGACCTGGCACAAATGATAGGAAATCTTATACTGTTACTCTACATTGTGACAGCAAAAAAAAAAAAAAAATTTTGGTTTACATCCTTTAATAGTATGTCCCACACTGTAATACTTTACCCTTTCTGTTCCAGGCACCATGAGCCAACCGGTCCCAGTGAACTTCCTCTAGTGCAAGAACTTACAGCCACTCTGCGGGAATGGGGCGTCTTGTGGCACTCGCTATATGTGGTAAGTTTAATTTTACCAGTAAGCTATAGTTTTATAGGCTGATTGGTCTCACTGTCATTATGTTCTTTGCAGCAAAACCAGAGAACGCAGTTTGCACAGATACAAGAAATGATGTCACAACTGATGGACTGGAGGTCACAGATTATGTCTGGCACTCTACCCAAGGATGACTTGGCTGAACTAAGGAAAAAAGTGACTGCCAAAATCGACTATGGGAATCGGTGAGAAATCATGGTGGAAGAGGCATTGTAAATTGAAGTTTCAGCAAAATTACAGACAATTGCATATTTTTTTTAAATAGTTTCAAGTGGATCAAAGCAAGAGCTGTTCATTCCCAGGGGTGGTCTTTTATGCATATACTTGTGGGAATATAATGCTGCCAGCATTTGTCAGTGTCTGTTTTACTGCCCCACAGGGGGATCTGTATTGTAATATATGATACCCATTATTCGGAAAGCTATGACTGGCTCAAGAATGAGGGGAGAGCTGACCATTGCTAATGATAAAATTCCTCTCAGGGGATTGAATTCGGCCACGCTCCCTCTAGATGTAAATGATTTGGTTTGGTTGAAAGTCAGTTTAACATTTTGAAGAAGGCTTTTATTTTGTATTGTTCACATGGATTTACACTTTTTTGATGCTCGTCTGGCAGAGTACTGGGTTTGGACCTTGTGGTTCGAGATGAAAATGGAATCATTCTAGATCCTGATGACACCAGTGTAATTACCTTGTTCCGTTCCCATGAGATCGCATCAAGGCGGATTGATGAGAGGATTCAGGAGGAAAAGGTGGAGTTCTTGGCATCCTATCCTAAAGGTCATTTTTAAAGATCCTTTTTACTCACCCAGTTGCTTGTCTCTATTCTTTCTCAGTCTCAGCTGCAGTCTCTTGATATCCGCACTCCAGCCATGCTGCATGTAGCTCATACATACACCTTATATGTGAACTTGAAGAACTTTGTGTGTAACATGGCAGAAGATGCAGAGCTCCTCATGTGTCTCTATGACCCAGATGCATCCCTTTTCATCAGGTGAGACTAGTGTTGAAAGTGCACAGTAATCCCTTGGGTCTGTCCCCTGCATTAAAGCTGTACCAGGAAAACTTTCATATTCCCAAGCCATTGCATTGTGGAATGCAGATCTGGAGCCTAAACTGCTGTAGATATTTGTCTATAATGAGCACCTTGCTTAGAGGTTCAGAGCCCACAGTAGACAAGTTTACACAAGCATCCCGTTTGTATAAGTATCTTTTAATATAATTCACTGATTTGTCTTAATTTCTAGTGAGAGGTGTTTTTTAAGGGACTGTTATTTCTGGCTTTGTATTTACATGTAGTAGAGATTCCTGAAAGAACTCTGTATAATTTCTTTATCTGCAGTGAAAATTACTTTGTCCGCTGGAGTAGTTCCGGTATGCCCAAAGAAATAGAGAAGTTAAACAACCTGCAGGCAGTGTTCACAGTGAGTGGCGTCCTTCTTAGCCGACTTGATCTTCTCATGCTGTAGTAACTCAACAGCTTTGATCTCATTTGTTATATCATCTGACTTCTATTCTACTTCATTCTTGTTTCTATTCCTATCTTATGCTGGTCACACATGGCTTGAGTTGTACAGAGAGTTGTTGACATAGACTGCATAGGCACTATCCTCCATCTATCTTTTGCTATGTGTGTATTCCTGCAGTCTTTTCAAGTTTCTTCTTGAGGTGCCATCAATGTCTATCCACATTAAATGCTTTTCACTTTCCACCTTGCCTAAAGTCCCAGCCATGTCCTACCACTCTCTGACAAATAAATCCAGTCCCATGCTGTTCAAAATACCTGGAATTGGCCGAATCACTATACTATACTAATCACTTTTGAGGGATTATTGTTCTGATGGCTAATGCTTTCAGAAGTCAGCTGACTTGTGAGAAATGATTTTAAAGCATTTCTATGGATCAGCCTTTCTCAACCTGGTTGTCCAAGAGGAACTCCTAAAGTAGTTTTCAGGTCTCATGGAACCCTTATTAAAACCAATTCATTGGAGGTCCGTGACAAAAATGCCCCTTATAAGGGTAGTCGGTAGGAAGAATGCCATCTATACAGCGGTTGGTCAGAATGTCACCCTTACAGACAAGTTAAAAGATCATTGGTGTCTTGTTGCTAATCTTGCCAAATGGCATTGGTCTTGGAACTATGCAGGTATCATAAAATAAGAGGTCAAACAGCCACAGCTCAAGGAACCCCTAGCAACCTCTAAAGGGACACTAGTTTGAATGGCTGCTATTGGCCGCCACAGGCCAGGGAGATGGCCTGTCTTGTAGATGCAGACTGGGTGAACATACAGTGTGCTTTGAAAAGCCATTTAAATCAGATGTCCAAGGCTTGTCTCAGTGTAATATTACAGGCGTTAAGGTTTAACTTTTCTGTATCATCACTTGGTTCTTGTCTCACTGCATTGGGGCCCTGCTGATTACCGGGGAAGAAGGAAAGGCCAGCACTGGGCCCTATGGGATTTTTTAAATTTTTACCTTTTTAAGACCCTTGGCTTGAGTTGTACACTGATGAACTTAACGATTCATACGTTGCTTGCAGTAACTGCACAATGTATCTAAAATGATAAACTTTGCTTTTGGGACAAAAATTCTGCCATTATCTATTGTTTGCAAAAGTGAAGATTGTTTGAAGAACCAGTATACCCAGAAGTGATGTTTTGTTTCAGTCTAGAGTTTAGTGTAAATTACTTCTTGGCTTCTTGTATCGCTTGGAGAACTATATCCATAAGATCTATCTGACATATTTGTAGAATTTATTCCCTTCTAAAAGGTTTGGGACCCCCTTCCCATTACTCCTGTTGTATCTTATTTGATGACTCAGAGTATGGACTGGGATCACTGTAGTCATAACCAGTATCTTCCCTCTTTGGTGCTGCACAGTATACAGTATAACAAAGTAGGTGCTGTAATAAGAGGTTCCTCCAAGGCAAAGCCACCAAAGGGAATTGTTAATGGCCAGTGTACATGGTATGGGAGATCTCTTTATTACACACAGTGCATTCTGCCTAAATACAAGTTGTATTTACTGTAGAGGACTCAGTAAGGGGTCAGAATAAGAGGAAGTCCCTGGTCTGAAGATTTGACCTGTATAGCTACGCCTCTTTGGAAACTCTTTATAATGGCTGTATCATGTAAAGAACTCTGGGAATTACTGCCAGATTTTACTGCCAGAATACCTTAGACATATAAAAAACTGTAAAGTAGTATCATTATCCAGAAATATACCTGAATCTAAGATATTTGTATGAGATATAAGAACCCTTACATTTTAGAAAAATATTGCGTCTACTGCTTGCTAATCATTTTGGAAATTGTCAGCTGAATTAAAAAAAAAAAAAACTACCCTTGTGTGGCCAGCATGATACCAGCTGTAGGAATCTCATTTTGAGAAATCTCCATGTTAATATTGTGCCTTTTTGGTCCTGCTTATTCCTTTCTTTCCCAGCCCTGATTGTTTATTCCTCCTTTCATTCAGCATTCCTGGAGTTCTTCACCTGTTCAAAGAAGTTGTAAACCCTAACCGAAAGATTTTTTTTTCGCATTTTAGTGGTGCCGATTTCTTAAAGCCTCTTTGCAGCCAATTCATGTCTACATGCACTCTTGACAGTTGCATGGCAAATCTCAGAACGGGGTTCCTGATGGTGACATCAGTGGACCATGTCTGTGTAGAGTATGTTAAAAAGTCCATTTGTAGTCTCTACTGGAATCCCATGTGACATGGTGACAACACAAAGGCGCACAGTTGGGAGAGAGGGACAGTGTGTTGACATTCTATACCAGGCAGTGCCTGTACAAGGTCCTTTCATGGCAGGATCACCTAGTATTTGTTTAATGAAAGCTGCAGATTTTCCAAAAACATAGTCAAGCTGCTTTTCAAATAAATTAACCTGTTAAAGCAGATCCTCACGGCATCTGAGCACCACAAACCAAAAACACAATTTAATTCATTTTTAGTGTTTAAAGCAAACTCCCCCATCCATGTCTCCATGCTTTAATTTGTTGAGAAATCACTTTATGAAATAACCTAATATTTCTGGCCATGGCCATCTTGAGTAAGGACAAATGATTCATGTAGCATTTACTTCCTTGAATCCATCTGCCCATAGTGCAAGCATGCAGGAGAGTGTACTTGGCTGAAAATGAAAAAAACCCTCCTGAAGACTCCTGGGATGTATGACATCATTTGCCTAGGCAAGAATCCAGGAAGTCACTGAAGAAATTAAAAAAATAAAAGTTTAAAACAAGTAAATATGATACACTTTCCTATATATTTACTAATGCTAGCAACACAAGAATTAAAAATGATCAATGTTGATTGGGAGAGTGAAGTTCCACTTTTAAAGTTGATATGAGATTTTAATGATTAGGTTTACATCTACTTTAAACTCCTTAAACTTCTGCTTCAGTTCTGCTTTCACTTATCCACCACCTATTTTTCAGCAGTAGAGTTTCTCTAATATCTTCCATCCTTTACAAGTTCTTATGTTTTATTTTTTCTGCATTGCACCATCCTTTTGTCTTCTCCACGCACCCCATCCAAACTTTCCCTGGGTGTTGTTCTCTGTGCCTTCCATTGTTTCTAGACTTGTTTATAATCAAACTTACCTTTCCTTCTTTCAATACCTCCCTTATTCCATTTTTCATCTATCGATCTTTGTTTGTCCTCTAGTTCTCTCATCCATCAGTTCCACTCTTTGCCGCTGTTCTAAATTCTCTCACGATTATGATAGTCTTCAAGATGTGATTTATTTTTTCGACTTTTTTTTTCTTTTTCTGATTCTTGGGATCCTTTGTTTCCTTTGTGCTCTCCTTTAACGTTATGGACCTTTATTTTCTCTGTCTTTTCATTCTTTACATTTCTGCCACTCTCCTTGCTGATCTTGAACCACTTCTATTTTGTTTCTTCATTCTAGTTTTGACCTCTCTCCTCTTCAGGACCTCAGTAGCCTGGATCTGATTCGTCCCCGGATCAGCCTGGTGTGCCAGATAGTGCGTGTGGGACACATGGAGCTCAAGGATGGGAAAAAACACACATTTGGCCTCCGGAGGCCTTTTGGTGTAGCAGGTAATAGCACTGATGGCTTTTGTAATATGTATAATTTAAGACTTCAACTTCAACCTGACTAGTTCAACTGTGAACATAGTAAAGATTTTAGCAAGCTTTTTCAGATTTCCTATCGACTTTATTTTAGAGGCTACGGTATTACAAATACACTTTGCTTTTGGGCCAGTGACATTATAGTATAGGTTCTGTGAGAAGGATGTGATCAGTGTAGTAGTGTTGTACATTGCCTGTCAGGGAATTAGTAGACCAGACTGTGGACTGCACAAAGAGAACCAAAAATGCATTTAAGGTGAATAATGATGTTTATTAAGATAGGTGATAAATAAGTAAATACAAACAGTGCACAACCAACCTCAAAACCCACAAACAACAAATAGTATATACAGCAAGGGGCAGTACCAGAATCGTAGTCAAGCCATGCCAGGGTCATACGCAGCAGATCAGCAGATGGACAAGGTAATACAGGACAAGGGATATTCCAGAAATGTGACATAAGCCAGGCCAAGGTCATACATGGGGAGTCAGCAGATGAGGACGGGAAACCAGCAGGACAGGTAGAGGATGGATGGATAGGCTGCAGGGCAGGGATCCAAGGTAACAGGTACACAGGAGGGACTAGATCGGGAATAGCTCAGGAACAGGGTCAGATACAGGCTCAGAATCGGGTCACAGGCAAGCGAGGTCAGGGCGCAATGAGAGAGATACCAAGGCAAACATGTGAGGGCTTGCCGGGTATTTGTGTCTGCCAGTAATTAGGCTTAGGTGACACCTGACCGCAGGAGGTGCTGTCTGCTCCATACTGCCAGGATCCATCCGCTAGTGGACACCAGTACTGCGGCCCAAAGATGACATAACACCAGCAGGGAGAAATTCCCCTGAAGCCTCGTACACACGGCCGAGATTCTCGTCGAAAAAAACATGTCGTTTTTTTCGACGAGACTCTTGGACAAGAAACTTGTCCCGGCCGAGTGTACACACGCTCCTTTCAAAGAACCCGCAGTTCTTTGAATGGAGCGAACACGGTGACGTCATCGAATACGACGAGCATGCGCTCGTCACATTCAATGCCATCGCCGCCATCTTCGTTCACCCTACCTATGCCTAGGAAGCTACCGCGCATGCGTCAAAGTCATTTCGAGCATGCGCGGGCTTCCCGGCGAAAAGGTAAGTGTACACACACACAATTTTCTCGTCGAAACAGGCTGACGAGAATCTCGACGAGAAAATAGAGAGCAGGTTCTCTATTTTCTCGTTGAGATTCTTGTCGCTTTTCTTGACGAGAAACCATACACACGAACAAATTTCTCGGCAAAAAATCTCTGCCAGCAAGTTTCTTGCTGGTTTTTGCCGAGAAACTCGTTCGTGTGTACGAGGCTTGACAGTTCCAAACTGCCAGGAGACACCTGCTGGTGGACCCCAGTACTGCAAGCCAAATTATAAATATTACCAGCGGATGGAACCTTTCCTGACATTGCCAAAGGTCTGCTTCACTTAGTGATAGCTAACCTGCTTAGCACAAGTTAGAGAGGAGATCTTGGTATTTAATTTCCAGTATTTTGAGGATTTTTTTTTTTTTAAAGCTGATTTTTTGCTGGCGGGACATTTGACAATGATTATATTTTCCCCAAAAAATGAATTTACATTTCTTCTACCTGTCAAATTTTAGAATGTAACCAATCTTTGTAAAAGGTACCTATTGGTTATTATTGACCAGAGATGGGTAATAAGTACATGTTAAGGAGGAGAAATGGATAATACATGTAACTTTTGGTCATATAAGTGGAGGTAATTTTTGAAGGAATTTAGTCTGCTTTTTTGTGGCAAGTAAATCTTATTATTATGTATCTGTTACAGTGATGGACATATCTGATGTTATACACGGGAAGGTGGATGATGAGGAGAAACAACATTTTATACCTTTTCATCCGTAAGTTGCCACTTTGTGTCATAACAGAAAAAAAATCCAAGTCATTTATCAGGATACTGATCTCTGCACATTACTTACTTCTCAGGATGGCCAAAGAAACTTACATCAGCCAGCGGCAGCTTATTATGTCTCCTCTGAGCTCTTCACGGATATTAGCTGAGAATGAGCCTCTCCCCAGTATCTACAACAAGGTGATTGCAGCCAAAGAGGTCAACCACAAGGGACAAGGTATTGCACCGTTTCATGGAGGAGACTAATGCAAACTTCTAGAGATGCTGTCACTTTAGGATTACTGCAAGCTGCTAAGTATGAAGGTATTGGACAGAGAGGTGACTGCATATACCTATTGCAGTTTTCAATACCTTCTGCTTTACTAAAATGCCAAGGTCTTCTGATCCGAGCCATCTTCAGAATTGTGCTTAAACTTGGCTGTCCCCTCCGTTCTTCCACATATTGTGATTGGACAATGAGTCGGAGCAACATATATGGGCTTAGCGGCACACTCTGACACTACCTGAAATTGTCAAAGTGTTGTCTTATCAAAACAGCCCAGCATTCATTTGAACCTGTGAAAACTGAAACCTGCTGCAGTTATGTACAATTATCTGTATGTCTGCATTTCCTTTCTGCCAGTATCATTCAGTTTTCTTAAAGTGACAGGGTCTCTTTAAGCCTAAAACTATGATTGCCAAATGAGCCTAATTGTGTATTTTATTTAAAAAAATTGGTAGCTCAATTTAGTTCCATATCCCTGTCAAGAAGGGGTGGGTGCTACACAAAATCCTTTGTTGATACCACTATACAATCTTTGCTAAAGCTATGATCAGATTGCTGTTAGATAAAATTTGGCATGCATTTTAGAACACTCTCTGATTGGCATTTGTAGGATTTTGCCAAGGGTCAGAACTGCCTGACAAGTACCCCTGTTTTAATGCCCATCTAAACAGGATCCTTTACCAGCTATTCCAGAAGGGCATAAGGTGCAATTCTTCAACGGTTACCATTATCTCATAGCTTTTTTTAATCAAAGTTAGTGTTGCACCTTTATAACTGTTTTATGGTGAAGACCATGCAGTAGAAATATGTTGCAGTTGCAGAAGGATGGGCATAGATACTTTCAAAAACCCATCAAATTACCCGGATATTCAAGGGTTGGAAACAAGAACACAAAAAAAAATAATAATAATTACGGATCTTGTGATAACTTAGATCAATGTACGTATCCATTTGGGATTTAATAGGGCACACAAATGGCTTCATTACAATAGAACTGCCTATTCAATCCGACAGTGGTCTTTGTTTATCCCATCCGGGACCTCTAGGACATCTGTCACGGAGTGCTTGGCCAGGACATGCCCCACTCCAGAGTCGCCTCCAAGAGAACTTTCTAGGTCTCTACCCCTAAAAAGTTTCACAAATCTATCCATCTATCTGTTTTGTTTACACAAGGTTTATGGGAGATGTATCTTGATTTAACTCTTGTTCATCATTGGCATGAGCGGTAGGGAGATTTGAAAAGCACAACACTGCCAGTTATGAAGGTAAGACTTATGCCCCATACACACGATCGTTTTTCTTGCCATTTTTTTTCTTGCCGTTTTTCACGTCGTTTTTTTTCATGTTTCCTCTCAAGCCTGTCTTGCGTACACACGATCATTTAAAAAAACGATCAAGCAAAGCGCAGTGACGTACAACACGTACGACGGCACTATAAAGGGGAAGTTCCGTTCGAATGGCGCCACCCTTCATGTTAGTAAAGTTTGTTGAGCGACGATTCGCTCTTTTCAGTCTCGTGCTTTTTTAGTCCGTGACTGCGTGACGAATGTGCTATCTCCATTACGAACGCTAGTTTTACCAGAACGATTCTGTCTCATACTTGATTCTGTCTCATACTTGATTCTGAGCATGCGCGTTTTTTTTCACGTTGTTAAAGCATACACACTATCGTTTTTCACGTCGTTAAAAAAAACGACATGAAAAACGACGTGAAAAAAGAGAGCATGTTCGAAATTTTTAATGGCCGTTTTTCACGTCGTTAAAAATGCTCTGGAGCCTACACACGATCATTTTTAATGGCCATTTTTTTTAATGGCATTTTTAACGGCATGAAAAACGATCGTGTGTATGGGGCATTAAGATCATTTAACAACTCAGCATTTATGTGCAAAAGTCATGCTTACTGCATCTTTACTGAGGATATCAACAAAGTGCACCTTCTATTGGGATGAATGGGATACATTTAAAGTTTATCAAAAACTCATTGTACCTAAAATGGGATGGCCTTTGTTCTTTTCCCTTATAGGTGTCTCCGACAATAAATAAATGAATCCAGTCCTATGTCACTCACCAAACGTACCTTTTTCTAGTCTGTATTAAATCCGACGCATTGCTACTACATGCTGTTTGTGGTGCACCCAATCACAGATGAACTTTCTGGAAACAGATGACTTACTGTATTTGCTAAATTCTTTATATCTATTCCAGCCCAATATATTCCTGAGATATGCTTATTTGGTTTGTTAGATGAAGAACTCTGGTCACACTACACTAGAATTTATTTGAGAGAATCACTATTTCTGGCACGCAAAGCAATAGCCGTCAAGTGACTGCAGCTTTTCTCGCCTACAATAGCTCATTGGTTATTTCTATTCAACCAAATACTCGCTTATGAAAAGGTTATTTATGGAAATAGAAACTGCCCTCTTAAGTTTCAGAAAATCTGGGATGCTTGGTGTTATTCTACCCTAACTCTTATCTAGTCGAGGCCGCTCAAAGCAAGTTACCAGTATGAGGAACGTGGCAATCTGTATTATGCACTATATTCTGTTTTGTTTATGGATGTATGAGAAAAAATCGCACAAGACAGTGATATGCTTTCAATGTTGGCTTATTGGTACAATTGCTCTTTCCACTCACTGACTTTTTGAAATGTTGTTCAACTGATATGTGATCAATAAACAGAATTCATTTTTTTTATAGAACTATAGGTACTAATGCACAAAACATATAATTAATGCTTTGCCTGGAACGACCAATCATGACCTATAGTAATTTTACTTGTACATATATGAAGCATCTTCTTAGCATTGGAAAGTCCTCCACTTTTCCAACTTCATTCTCTTTAAGTAAAGATTAGTTATTGATATTTTTATTACCCTCCCAGGGCTGTGGATTTCCCTTAAACTTCTCCCAGGAGATATTATTCAGATACAGAAGGAATATTCTCACTTAGTGGATCGATCTACTGCGGTGGCCCGGAAAATGGGATTTCCAGAGATTATTCTGCCTGGTATGTGTGTCGCAACATACCGGGTTAATATACTAGCCCCATAGAATTCTAGTAGCTGGCTTCATAAATGGTTATATGGTGTTTTCTTTCGTGTTCTTACAGGAGATGTTCGTAATGACATCTATGTTACGCTGATCCAGGGAGAGTTTGATAAAGGAAAGAAGAAAACCCCCAAGAATGTGGAAATCCTGATGTCTGTGCATGATCAGGATGGTTCAGTGTTAGAGGTATCACTGTCTTATATTTGAATGGTCACTGTCGGGTCTTGTAAAATAATATTGTAATCAGCTGTTTCCTTTCTGAGCAGAAATCTCTGTTACAGTTTGTTTATTGATTCCAGAAAGCTATTGCTCCTGGAGCTGGGCAGGAGGGATTGCCAGAATACAAGTCTGTTGTGTATTACCAGGTCAAGCAGCCATGTTGGTATGAAACAATCAAGGTAAATCATTCTATAATTTTTACACTTTTTTTTTTTTTTTTAAAGTTCCTGGAAAAAAGAAAACTTTAATAAGGTTCTAATTGTACAGTGCATGGATTTCTCTTTTTGAGATCCATTCCAGTGTTTACATTTGTAGCACTACCCCAGCAGGAGCCACTTAGACTTTACTGGTTCTTTCCCAGAGATTGGTGCAGAGACAATCGGGCACACAGCATTTTCACTCTCTCGTGCTCAATAAGTAGTCTAGGGGATGTCTTTTATGATTTATTTGCTGAAGAGACTTTGATAGGGTGAAGGGTGGCATGGGATGAAGGACAAGAAAAGGTACTATGGAGTCAAGTTCCTGAAAGGCCACTTTAGAGAGAGCAAATACTAGGGCACACAGTCAGTAAGGCCGCGTACACATGACCGGTTTTCTCGGCAAAAAATGACAAGAAAACTGCCGGGAGAGCTTTCTTGCCGAGAAAACCGGCTGTGTGTACGCGGGTTTCAGTTTTCTCTTCAAGAAAACTGGCCAGATTCCCCGAAGAGAAAAAAGACGACCTACGGTCTTTTTTCTCGTCGAATCTCGTCGGCCTGTTTCTCGACGAGAAACCCGAGCGTGTGTACACTTGTCGCCATGGAAACCCGCGCATGCTCGAAATGACTTTGACGCATGTGCGGTAGCTTCCTAGGCATAGGGTGTAGCAAGATGGCGGCGACGGCATCGAATGTGACAAGCGCACGCTCGTCGTCGATGATGTCACCGTGTTCGTGCCATTCAAAAGAAAGGCGGTTCTTTTGAATCGTACGTGTGTACACTCGGCCGGGACAAGTTTCTTGTCAAGATTCTCGTCAGGAAAAACGACGTTTTTTTCCTGACGAGAATCTCGGCCGTGTGTACAGGGCTTCAGGCTCTGAATTCATGTCCCTACTCGCAATGCCATAGGATGATCGGTTGCCTTCTTTCGATATCCATTGGGCCCTCTTCAGTGAGGGAGATATAACTCCCAGTACCACAAGACAGTAGGACACCCTCCTCCAACTTCCACTGGGTGCTCTTCAGACCAAAATTCCAGTCCAGTCTTTGAAATGGGCACCTCAGCTATGCTGCAGCTAGGACCTCAATGACCCGCTAGCAATGTTCCAGCAGACTGCCCTGGGACTCCTCCTGCATGATGGGACCCATGTCCAAATCAGCTCCTGCTCCAGGCTTCAAACAACCACCTACTGGGCTCAAACCACCAGAGATTAGCTTGGCCCCCATAAATATTTAGACTGCACTCTTATTTAGCAGTAAAACCATATTTTGCACAGTATGACATATTTATAGCTTTAGAGAAGCTTGTGCTTTGGGACAGCTGATGACAACAACATAGAGGGAGTTACTTGCATCACCATACAGCTCTCTTTGCATACTTTAAGAAATGGTCCTTCTGGAAATGTTGTCTTGCCTGCATAAAGGCTGGAGCTTTCTTTTTAAAATGTAATCTAAGGAGCAGGGATGTTTGGCAGTAGATCTGATGAATGTCCATAACATATGCTTATTCTGGAAGTGAACGTTGAATGGCTGGTCCTGCTTGTAACCTTTACGTCAGACTTGCTGAGCCTCTCCCTAAAGTGCATATGTAATTCAATGAATTTTTCCTGCTAAATAAGAAATCCCATATTTTAAAACGTCTCTCCAATAGATACTGACTTGTCATTACCATAAGTAATACGTAAAGTGTATTTATACTATTCCTTCAGTAGGCAATGTAATGCTAGTATGCTCTATGTTGAAAAGGTTGAGAAAGGCTGGTCTAGACTGACACAGGACTATGCACTTTTCACCTACAGCCCGGTGTCAGGGACTTAAAGTCGAATAGTAGAGTGAAGTTCCACTTCAAATCTGTCCTAAAGTTTTATTAATTTTGCCTAAGCGGTTGGTTACATACAGCATTCAATAATGCAATGCAGCCACAGGTATTGAAATACAATTTATTGATTGGTTGTTGTAGGATATTTGACAGTTCCTTATTTGTCTTGCAGGCTTAATTTTTGTTATGTTTTCCAAATTTTTTCTCTCTCGTGTACACAGGTCTCCATACCAATAGAGGATGTCAGCCGCTGTCACCTTCGCTTCTCATTTCGGCACCGCTCATCTCAGGAATGTAAGCATCTCTTTTCTGCTAACTCTTTGCTTCAGTAAAGTATGTTATAAGCTGTTATTGTGCTTAAAGCGACCCAGAAAGCGCATTTGGTATTTGGACTGTTAGTAACACATGGGCTGTAAATTAATTGCTGTATTTCCAAAACACCCCAGCATACATTATGATCATCTATTGATAAAGTAGAACTCTGGCCTTCCAATAAAAAAAAGTGCTACGGCACTTCATTATAACTGCAACAGTTTTCTCCTGCAAAGTATATAGCAACAGTGCTGCACTGCTTCTGGATTCAGAACACTCGCCAGCTACGCTCATGTAGACTGTGCCTGATTATACTACAGTGGAATGAAAAAATATTGCAGAGGATGTCGCCATCAGCGTTTCCACTGCTAATTCACAAGCCTGCAGCTTCTCAAACAGCACCTTGCCACACCTCGCCAGCCTACTGTTTTCTGGATTTAATGAACTACTTCTGCTACTGAAACCCTCCCACTTTGAGCTGCAGCATCTGGGATGGGAAGCATGTGAGACACAAATGATGGATAATTTGGCTCAGTTAGGGAAGCAAAAAGAAAGTCTTTGGTGTACTAATATGAGGCTTGTGCATCACTTCATTGATATAAACTCTTCTATGTCCTTTTACTGCAGCTCGTGACAAATCGGAGAAGGTGTTTGGAGTGGCTTTTGTCAGACTGATGAACCACAATGGCACAACACTGAGAGACGGTACTCATGACCTCATCATTTATAAGGTAACAATCATTATTGTACCGACAGGTTGGGGGAAATTTACTAAAACCGGTGCACCCAGAATCTAGTGCAGCTGTGGGTGGTAACCTATCGGCTTCTAACTTTAGCTTGTTCAATTAAGTTTTGACAATAAAACCTAAAAGCTAATTGGTTACTATGCACAGCTGCACCAGATTCTGTGTGCTCCTGTTTTAGTAAATCTCCCCCATTGTGTCAGGGTGGACCATACAAATAAATGTTGCTGAAAGCAACCAGTCAGGTTATGGCTAGGTTCAAACTGCTGCGAATTCAAAATGCGTGATTTTACTGCGATTTTGCGGCTGCGTTTTTGCCGCGATTCGTGGCCGCGATTTCAGGGAATACCAGTCTATAGAGCTGAATTTGCATCGCACACGGATCAAACTCGCACAGGACCCTTTTTTCCCGCAGCTTAGATTCACACTGCACTGATGTGAACGGCACTAATGGAAAACAATGTTATTTTAATGACTTGCGAATTTGAGAAATCGCAACGGCTCAAATTCGCAATAAAATTCGCAGCAGTGTGAACCTAGCCTATAACTTAGTTTATGTGATGGGCTTGTTTTGACAGCTTGAACTCTTATGTTTGAGATGTTTTCTTTACCTGAGTCTTATAATCATGTTAAAACTGGTTGGAAATTTTTTACAGAATAAAGCTGTTCGATGATAAATTACATGGCTGTATAATTAAGCTAGGCAATAAAAGACAAGTAGTATCTATCAAGTCCCACAAATCCTACCTGTTCTAAATTTTCCAGAGCAATAGAATACAATCTTCTGGCACAGAGGTGTCTGTTGGCCAATAGGAAAAATCTATTCTCGCTGACCCAACAAACAGCAGCTGAGTGTATTCCCTGAATGAAAACATTCCCATATTATCCTTTTATTAGTGATTAACTCTGGTGGTACTGCTAGCTGTTAAAAAAATAAAAGAAAAAAGAAGCATGCAGGTTTTGCCATTGCTACCGCACACTCTAACCTAATACTAAAATCCAATAGCAAATTACACTCTGAAATACATATATTGTAGTTTTTCTATTAAGTTAGCTTAATTTGTTAATCTTCAGTGGAGACACGGTAGATTTTTGTTGAGTTTATGCTCTGCCTGTAAGGGGTTGGACACCAAAAAAGTTGCTTCTCTCCAATTGGCTCTTGTAATGCTTATATTAAATGTAATGATTATATTAAACTTAACAAGAAAATCATTTTACAGTCTTTGCAAAAAGGTAAAAAAAATGGTTTAAAGCCAAATTCAAAAAATAAATATTACCGCTTGCAAGCCCTCGGATGAAGTGCCTGCCTGGGTTTTATTTTTTTCTGGTATTTTCCTGGGAAATCCTGTGAATTACTTGCTTCCTGTCCTTGAGTGGCTATACTCACTCACTCCAGTGTATCTATGAAAGGAGCCATGGTAGCCAGGCTGATCTTCAAACCTGTTTTCCTTTATGAACCCCTAGGCGCTGACAGTACACTAATAATGCGGCATCTCGGCGGGTGAGCCTTGGCGCCAAGCAGCCGCATATTTGCGTACCAATTATCAGATCCAGCTGTGCCAAGATCACGTGCCCTGCACAGTTGCTGGCGGCTAACGGAAAGCTCCCCAATCGCTTCTTGTGATCGGGAGCTTTCCGATCATGTGATCACCGTGACAGTCAATCAAGCCAGTCATATGATTATAAACTCCTCCCGGCATCTGAAACCTCATAAAGGACTGGGAGGCACCGGTGCAAAGGGGTTGAAGGGGGGAACTACACTACATCTGAGTACCACAAACCAAAAACACTATTTAATTCATTTTTAATATAAAAAAAAAGTGCCTATCCATCCATCCGTTCATGTCTCCATACTTTTTCCCCATATTTTATGGCATTTTCTGTGCCAAGTTTAGTAAGGGCAGATAATTCATGTAGCATTCCTGGAATCCATCTGCCCTTAGCTCAGGTATGCAGACAGGAGCGTATGCTTGGCTCAGAAAACCCCTCCTATCCTCCTCCCTTCCTTGAATGTATGACATAATTTGCCTAGGCCTGGAAACCATTTAGTAACTAATGATGAAATGTTAAAAAAAAAAAAAAAAATTTAATTAAAAACAAGTAAATATGATACACTTTCCTATATATTTACTAATGCCCGCAGTATAAGATTACAAATAGTCAGTGTTGATTGAGAGAATGAAGTTCCATTTTAATCTTCATTATATGTAGGGTAAGGCCCCTTTCACATGGCCTTTCCGATCAGGTCCACCTGGCAGTTTTTCAGGCGGACCTAATCGGACGCTCCATTCACTCCTATGGAGCGGTGGATGTCAGTGATGACATGTCAGCTGCTATCCGATCCGATTCCGATCCTGTCCGTGAAATCCAGATGGATGGTGACCCCAGGTCTGTTTTCATCCGATCTCCCCATAGAGGAGAGCGGGGCTCTAAAAGGTCCATCTCTGCACAGTGAGTGGAGACGGACCTGTCATCCGCCTGCTCAGCGGGGATCAGCGGAGAAATCCCCCGCTAAACAAAGCAGAGTCCGCCGGGCGGATTCGCCCCGTGTGAAAGGGGCCTAATGGGATTAGTAGTTTAAACAAGAAATTATATGATTGTTTTTATTTCCTGTTCAGCTCACAGGAAGTGACAAGGACACTGAACTTTTGGCAAGATCACTAGATATTTTCTGTACCTGCTAAAAATGTTCTTCGCCTGAAAAATGAAAACTATTGCAGTCACCGCATCTAAGTGGCAATATATTACATATTTGGTCTTCTGTTTAGTCATGCTTTAAGTTTTAGCTGTGCATATCAAAAAAAAATAAAAAAATGTACACAAAATTTTGATTTTATATTTAGGGTGACAGCAAAAAGTCAGATGATGCCAAGCTTTACCTGTTGCTCCCTGGGACTAAGGAGGAAGAAGAAGAAGTCCATTCTCCACGAGGACATGCGCCCTCCCTCACCCCTACGAAGGATAGCTTCCAAATAAGCACATTGATCTGTTCCACTAAGCTCACACAAAATGGTGAGGAAGAGCACAACATACTTAATGAAGGAGCTTTTTCTTTTTCGTACATCACGGGACACAGAGCGACTTAGTCATTACTAATGGGTTATATAGATTACCTTCAGGTGTTGGCACTGGCCAATTCCAAACCGGAAGTACCCTCCCCTATATAAGCCCCTCCCACCCGGGAGCACCTCAGTTTTTTGCCAGTGTCTAAGGTGTTGGCCAAAGAGTAACATGTGTTTTCACTGGGCTTGCGTACAGGTTCTTTTGGGCCTTAGTAAGCTGTTCCGGATCCCACCAAAAAAGCTTCATAGCTAAACGGTCGGTACCCGGGCCTTGCAGCAGAAGAGCAAGGTTTTGCCTGTAATGCTTCTCTTAGGAGGGCTGGACCCTGGGATCCAGAGCTCTGGTCATACCCACGACCAAGATGTTGTCTGTGCAGGGTGCTATACAGGTCCAGGGGAGTGGAATCCTTGGGAACCCGGTCCCTGAAGGTTTAATTACAATGCCTGCCGTGATAGGTGAAGTTTGGACTTCTGTGGACCAAACAAAGTCCTGCGGCGGGGATCAGGTAAGTGGGGGCCCCCAGGAACTTGGTTCTATTGGGGGACCCCCAAGCCTAATTTGTCTTTCTGTCTGTTACCTAACGGTATTCCCGCTAAATATCTGTGTTTGCCTGTAACTACTGAAAATGTAAAATTTTAATAGTAGTCAAGAAAAAAAAAAAAAAAAAAAACAGGGACCGCGGTACCTGTGTTAAACCACTAGAGGCCGCTGTAGTCCATTTTTCTTGTCATGTGGATCTTTGGTTTTCTCAAGTCAAAAGATCCAGGCAGCTGGTAAGTTTCTCTGTGGGAATCCACTTCCTCTGCCCTGTTGCTGCGCTCATCCACCGCACAGGCCCTCCGGCAAAAAGGGCCCTGGCTCCTAGTCCCCTGTTTGATTTCGAAAAGGGCGCCAATGGCGCACGGGCGCGCGCGCGGGCGCGTGCACGCGCCTCCTATGAAAAAAAGGGGCGGGTGGATGACGCTCGATGCGCGCCGCGGCGCTTCTGCGCATGTGCAGGCGTCCCAGCATGGTTAAAAGACACAGTACAAGTGTCAGCTGCATGCAAACAGAGCTAGCAACAAACAGTGGCACACAGAGGCGGTTGATGCAGGCATCCCCATAGAAAGGCACTTTAGTGGACACCAGCTGGTATATAGCAGCACCTGTGTTAGACTATTACCAGCAAAATTGGTGTATGACGACGGGAATACCTCAGCTTTGTGCTTAAAGGATATGTCGTCCAGACGCTCCGGAAATAGATCTTCCAGGAAGCCAAAGGGGTCTCCATCGGGCTATGAGGATATTGGGCATGCTTGTACTGCACCAATCTCCCCTGAGAATTCAGAGGTCAGTAGCCGTAGAAACCCCGCAGGAATGCCTGGTGCTGCGGGTGTCCCCAGTCCACCTGCTCCTGTATATATAACAGAGGAGGTTTTATCCTCAACTCTGGGAGGATTGGAAGAGAGATTAACAGCATTGATCGCTGCTTCCCTGTCTCAGGAAAAGCGCGTCCGATCTCCGTCTCCTCCTTCAGAGTGCCTGTTAGTGGAGGAACAGCCCCACACAGAGATCGACCTACCTGAAGGGGATCAGGATGAGGTTGATTCAATTATGGAGGAATCAACAGTGGAAGAACCTTTCTCAGCTTCTCAGGCTGAAAGATTATGGGTTCAGTCTCTGACTAATATGGTCCGATCAGCATTTAAAATGCCTCTGGCGGAACCACCATCCACTACGGTTCCTCGCTGGGGTCGCTAAAAGCTCCCCAGGCTGTCTGTTCCTTCCCAATCCACCCTTTATTAGAAGGGCTTATTTACCAGGATTGGGAGCATCCTGATAAAATATTTGCTCCCCCCAAGAGATTTCCGGTGATCTATCCCATGGAGGATAAGTTCATAAGAAAATGGAGGGTCCCTACAGTGGACGCAGCCATCTCTTCTGTTAACAAATCACTGACATGTCCAGTAGATAATGTTCCAATGTTCAAAGACCCAATAGATAAAAAATTGGAGTCTTTACTAAAATCTGCTTTCTCTACAGCAAGCATGGTGACACAACCTGCGGTAGCAGCGATTGGAGTCTGCCAAGCAGTGAAAGATCAGTTGAAACAAGTCTTAAGGGACTTACCAGATCAGCAGGCTCTTGCCCTAGCTGACCTGCCTAGAGCCTTGTGTTTTGCGGTGGACGCCATAAAGGATACAATCCAACAGGCCTCCCGCTTTACGCTGTCTATAGTACATATGCGTAGGCTTCTGTGGCTCAAAAACTGGTCTGCTGAAGCTCCCTGTAAAAAACTGCTGGTTAGCTTCCCATTTCATGGAGAACGCTTATTTGGAGAAGATCTGGACAAATATATCCAGAAAATTTCTGCCGGTAAAAGTTCACTCTTACCGGTTAAGAACAAGGGTAGAAGTCCTTCTTTTAAGAGGCCTACTTCTCCAGTCCCAGGCACATCGGCTGTGAAGCAGTTCCGACGGCCTCCGCGGTCAAATTCAGGGGGCAGAAATCAGGGACAATCACAGGGTAACAAGAAGCCCTGGATCAAGAGAGGTACAAAACCTTCCCCCAAGGCATGAAGCGTTGCCCCCACTCAATCGGGTGGGGGGAAGACTTCAGTTGTTCACAGAGACCTGGCGGGACACCATCAGAGACAGATGGGTGCTCTCCGCAGTAAGTCTGGGATACAAGCTGGAGTTAAAAGGCACTCCTCCTGCCCAATTTATGAGGTCAAACCTGCCAAGAGATCCCCAAAAGAGAGGATCCCTCCTTCTGGCACTAGAACAACTATTGCTCCAAGGTGTAATCATGAAGGTTCCCCTGGAAGAAAGCGGATTCGGGTTTTACTCGAACCTTTTCACAGTCCCCAAACCAAATGGGGACGTGAGGCCCATATTAAATCTAAAAGGGCTAAACAAGTTCCTAAATATCAGGACTTTTCGGATGGAGTCGATCCGATCGGTGGCCACCGCCCTACAAGGGCAGGAATGGCTAGCCTCGATCGACATAAAGGATGCTTATCTGCATATTCCCATCTTTCCGGCCCACCAGAAATTTCTACGCTTTGCAGTAGAAGGGCGCCATTTTCAGTTCAGAGCCTTACCTTTCGGTCTGGCCACAGCACCACGAGTGTTCACAAAAATTCTGGCCCCATTATTGGCCAATCTAAGAACACAGGGTGTAACGATAATGGCATATCTAGACGACCTGCTACTAATAGACCACTCAGTGGAAAAGCTGGAAGTAGCTATTCACAAGACAATCGAGTATCTGGAATATCACGGTTGGATTATCAACCGGGACAAGTCAGCTCTAAGACCAGTCAAAAGTCTGGAATACTTAGGGCTAAGGCTGGATTCAAATCAGAGAAAGATTTTCTTTCCTCCAGAGAAGGTGTCGTCTTTAAAAGATTTGACCCACTTAGTGGGTACAAAAAGAAAACCATCCATACGCCTCTGCATGAGGCTGCTGGGAAAGATGGTGGCTTCATTCGAAGCGGTACCCTACGGTCAATTCCATTCAAGGAATTTGCAAAGGGCCATACTGTCAGCCTGGAACAAAAAAGTTCAGGCTTTAGACTTACCAATGTCCCTGTCCCCTTCCGTTCGCAAGAGCCTCCATTGGTGGTTGGTGCCCCAGAATCTGGAAAGAGGGAAACCCTTCAGTCCGGTTTCTTGGAAGGTGGTCACTACAGATGCCAGCCTCATAGGCTGGGGGGCAGTACTGGAGCAATGGTCTCTCCAGGGCAAGTGGTCAGAAGCAGAAAAGGCCCTGCCCATCAATCTCTTAGAGATTCGAGCAGCCCGGTATGCCCTAGTAGCATGGACATCCAAACTCCAAGGGTCCCCTGTCAGAATTCAATCAGACAATGCCACGGCAGTGGCATATATCAATCAATATCCGCGGTTTTCATCCCAGGAGTGGAAAATTGGAGAGCGGACTTTCTAAGTCGCCAGCAATTATGCCCGGGGGAATGGTCTCTTCACCCCGAGGTTTTCCAGGCAATATGCCAGCGGTGGGGAACACCGGATGTAGATCTGCTAGCATCCAGATTCAACGCAAAGGTGGACAGATTTGTGTCTCGCACAAGGGATCCCCTAGCTTGCGGCTCGGATGCCCTAGTGTTCCCTTGGGATCAGTTCAAGCTGATATATGCATTCCCACCGCCACAATTGTTACCGCGATTACTCCGCAGAATCAGGGTAGAAAAGAAACCAGTGATTCTGGTGGCTCCAGCGTGGCCCCGAAGGGCATGGTACGCGGAGATTGTAAAAATGTCAGTGAGGAGTCCTTGGACCCTCCCACATCGTCCGGACCTGCTGTCCCAGGGACCGATATACCACCCTTCCTTACCAGCCCTAGGTTTGACGGCCTGGCTATTGAAGCCCACATTCTGAAAAAGAGAGGGCTCTCTAATTCTGTGGTATCTACCATGATCAATGCCAGGAAACCGGTATCCAGGCAGATCTATTATAGGATCGGGAAAGCATACATTACGTGGTGTGAGGCCAAGAAATGGCATCCACGTAAGTACGTGATAGGGAGGATTTTGGACTTCCTACAGTGGGCTGTAGATAGGAAGCTTGCCTTGAGTACTATCAAGGGTCATATTTCGGCCTTGTCAATATTTTTTCAAAGGCCCTTGGCTTCGCATTCACTAGTCAAAGCCTTTATACAAGCAGTGATGCGTATTAGCCCTCCGGTTAGTATTCCCATATGTCCTTGGGACCTAAACCTGGTTCTGTCGGTTCTACAGAAACAACCGTTTGAACCATTACAACACATTTCCTTGGTTCTTCTCACCAGGAAATTGATTTTCTTAGTAGCCGTTTGTTCGGCTAAAAGAGTATCGGAATTAGCCGCCTTGTCCTGTAAGGAGCCATATCTGGTTGTCCATAAGGACAGAGTAGTATTACGTCCTCATCCAGCCTTTCTTCCTAAGGTGGTATCGAGGTTTCATTTGAACCAAGATGTGGTTCTTCCTTCTTTTTTCCCCAAACCTAGCTCGGTAGAGGAAAAGTTATTACATTCTTTGGATGTAGTAAGAGCAGTTAAAGCTTATCTAAAAGCCACTGCTCAGATTCGCAGAACGGATTCTTTATTTGTTCTGCCGGAAGGCCCCAGAAAGGGTCAGGCAGCATCAAAATCTACTTTAGCCAAGTGGATTCGACAGGTCATAATACAAGCCTATGGCTTGAGAAAGAGACCGCCTCCGTTCAAAGTTAGGGCGCACTCCACAAGAGCAGTTGGAACTTCATGGGCAGTGCATCACCAGGCCTCCCTGGCTCAAGTATGTAAGGCCGCAACATGGTCTTCGGTACACACGTTTACTAGGTTCTACCAGGTAGACGTTAGAAGTCAGGAGGATGTCGCCTTTGGGCGCAGTGTGTTGCAGGCCGCAAAAGATCCTCATGCCTGATGGCGCCCAGCTTATGTATCCCTCCCCTCATTTGGCATTGCTTTGGGACGTCCCATTAGTAATGACTATGTCGCTCTGTGTCCCGTGATGTACGAAAAAGAAAAAGGGATTTTTATAACAGCTTACCTGTAAAATCCTTTTCTTGGAGTACATCACGGGACACAGAGCTCCCACCCCTCTTTTTGGGACACTTATTGCTTGGCTACAAAACTGAGGTGCTCCCGGGTGGGAGGGGCTTATATAGGGGAGGGTACTTCCGGTTTGGAATTGGCCAGTGCCAACACCTGAAGGTAATCTATATAACCCATTAGTAATGACTAAGTCGCTCTGTGTCCCGTGATGTACTCCAAGAAAAGGATTTTACAGGTAAGCTGTTATAAAAATCCCTTTTTTTGTATGTGCTCTGCTGTGCTATTTAGGAGTAGCTGGAGCTTCTCATATACAAGTGGCTTACTATTTCTATGCTAAGAAATATAAGAGGGCAGAGTGCCGATTCTTGGGAGTCTCGTGAACCGTGAAGCAATGCAGATTATTTATGACCGTGATACTCTACACTTTACATTTTTAGTGAGTTATGGGTGTATTATTTAGGGAGTGTGGTGACTTCTAAGTATTACAATTCTGAACCTTCTGTGGCCAGCCTACCGATCTAGCTGTGGTTAAGTGTAGTAATCCAGAAATAGTTGTTTAGATAGTGGTGTGTCCATTACATCTAAGATTAATTATTTTCCACAGGTGTCCCTAACTTCAGACCTGAGTGTTAAGTAGTTGCAAACCTCAGACATGAAATATGAACAAGGCATATCCCTCTATAGTGTGTATTTGTCTCAATCCAGAGCACTGATTTCTGTCTGCTGCCTCCTTTTTCTCTCAGCAGGAGTCAATTCTAACAGGCTTTCCTAACACCAAGAGAAAAATGGTGATGGTAGGGAGCTCCAGCACACAGCCTGTGGTTGACTGTCTCAGCTCTGTTTCCTTGTGATGTGTGAAGGGGTTTGTGTCCCTTCCCTTCAATCAGCTCTCTCCTCACTGAGTGTAACTTCATATCTGCTTTTCAGAGTTAAGAGATCCTGTGTAACTTCTGCACTTTGGATGTAGAGGACAGAAGGCTGTAGATAGACAGGTACAACTTATGAAGGATGATTTGTTTCATCTCTGTGTATCACCTGAGGCCAATCACTTCACTGGATGTATGTAAGGGTTTACAACCACCTTAAGCCAACCCCAAAGGTAAACCTTTAACCAGCATCTAACTCCTAGGCTGGCCATACACGGCTACAGAGCATCCAGGAAAGTATTCACAGCGCTTCACTTTTTCCACATTTTGTTATGTTACAGCCTTATTCCAAAATGGATTAAATTCATTATTTTCCTCAAAATTCTACAAAAAATACCCCATAATGACAGCGCAAAAGAAGTTTGTTTGAAATATTTGCAAATTTATTAAAACGAAAAAACTAAAAAAATCACATGTACATAAGTAGTCACAGCGCTTCAAGGTGAAAATCAGTCCATATAATTCATGACGAAAGAAATGGATGCAGGAAATTGAAGAACTCCACCACCAAAGACTTCAGTGTGAACAGATAACACACCACCACAAAAAATGTGCTCACAGTCTGCTTACCAAAAAGCGAGCATCATAAGCATGTAGTGAAATGCATAGGGTCACAGATGGATAAGGCTCTCCTATCTTGATAGAGTAACAACCGAAGTGTCCGATAATTTCAACATCAAAGGAACTTCCAGGATTTGGATATCCTATATGCAGACCTCAGCAGGAGATGTTAAACCCATACAGAAAGAAAGGCAGCATAGTGAAGCCCGTAAGGTCAAATAAAATTTATTTAAAATTCTACTTACAGGGTAAAAAGATCATCAAGGCAAAAAAAGTATAATCCGCGGTTCTTAGCGTGCTCACATTGGTCAGCCTGACATGTTTCATCCAACAGGATATCATCAGAGGCGTGGCCAATGATGTGAGCACGCTCATTTATATACAGGAAGTAACAATCACATTTACCTGTGATAGGTAACATGAAAGGTGCACAGCTTTTCCTAATTGTCATCACACTCACATTTACCCATGACCGGGCAACATGAAAGGTGCGCAGCTGTTCCTTATTGTCATCACACACTCACAATTACCTGTGATATGGCAACATGAAAGGTGCACAGCTTTTTCCTTATTGTCATCACACATTCACAGAGCCGCGCATGCGCACCGCGACCGCACTGATAATGAAAAAAAGAGGAAAAAAAACAAACAAAAAAAAAAACACGGCCGCGCATGCGCGAACCGCCGTGCTAACCATGAAGACAGGAAGGAGAAACCACAATAACAATCACACTTCCAGAGGGGCGAGGCAGAGGACAGAACAGAGACGCGGCCACAAGTGTCCTGCAATGACATCTCTGTATGAGAATGTCAAACATGATAATGACCTTCCTCGATGGGCAGAACAACAACCCGGAAATGAATCGCCACATCAAAAGGAGGTTCACTCGGATGTAAACGCAGGTAACACAATACAGCCGGGCTCTGCGTTCCACTGCTCAAAACCGGAAGTGGAAGGTGAAACTGATATTGTATAAAGCCAGCCAAAATAGATGCCAGCAAAAGTCAATGGCATTACAAAAGGACACATATTAAATGAAAATTCAATATGAAATAAGCGATTTACACTAAAGTGAGGATAAAAAAGGGAGGCTCACTAAAAGCGTAAAGCGCACAAATAGCTATAATGAGAGTATTAAAATATGTATATATAAAATGGACACTGCCCACTAGTGTCCAAATAAAAGGAGTACTATATTGATAAATGAGCTAAATAGAATAGCTACATCACACACATCAAACAGGGAAAAAAATCTCAACCTGTATGGTGCAAATATGAACAAAAATAATATAAAACCTAATTAAAACACCAGGAAAAAAATTGAATAAAAATTAAAAAGGGAGAAAAATCAACTATTAATAAAACAATTTATATCCCATTCGACGTTCATGCCGAACGGGGTATAACATTTTAAATCATAAATCCAGCGAGTTTCAAGTCTAGAAATTTCTCGCTTAGACATGCTTCCCCGCCAGTGTGGGGTGAAACGGTCAATGGCCAAAAAAATTGTGCCTTTGGGATTTTTGTTATGACATTCCAAATAGTGCCGAGATACTGTATGTTTAGGAAAACCTTTTTTGATATTGGTAATGTGTTCGTTCACACGAACATGCATAGCACGTGTCGTGCGGCCTACATATTGGAGACCGCATGGACAAATTAGAAGGTAGACGACATTGAGAGATGTACACGTAATGAAAGTGTTAATGTCGAATACCCTTCCAGTAGTGTGTGAGCTAAATTGGCAAATTCTCCTACTTTTTTCTTTATTAACAATACACACATTACAGTAATGACAAGGATGATAACCTTTAGTTTTTTGAAAAAAGGAAACTCTATTAGGAGCGTCTAAAATATTGGGAGCCACTTGCAGTTTCAGAGGGGGAACCCCTCTTAAAAACAACTTGCGGCCTATCGGGCAAAACAGGTCCCAGAATCTTATCATTACGCAAGACTCCCCAATGTTTCGTAAAAATTTTCTTAATGTCAGTATGTTGTGTTGAAAAACTGGTGACCATAGCAAAATTAAAATTGGTCTTCATAGAAGACACTCTATCCTTATTTCCAAGGATAAGGGCACGATCAGTGTCTCCCACTTCTTTAATAATAGCATTAAGATAATCTAAGAAGTATCCCTTCTCCATGAACCTTTCTTTTAGTACATTGGCCGGTGTAAAAAAATCTCCCTTTAAAGTGCAATTTCGCCTCAACCGGACAAATTGGCTTTTTGGGATCGCTTTCAGCCATGATGGATGATGGCAACTATCACGTCCTATATATCCATTGCGATCCGTGCTTTTAAAAAAGGTTGTTATATTGAAAATACCGTTCTTGATCCGTAGGTCAAGATCCAGAAAATGGATACCCTCAGAACTCATCTCAAATTGAAGAACGAGTTCCGAAAATCAAATATATCCATATTAGTGAAAATAAGGTGAAGCAGCAAATATTACAATATCAAATAACAAATGGTATACAGGGTGAACAAATACTTGCGCTTATTTTCACTAATATGGATATATTTGATTTTCGGAACTCTCGTTCCCTGAATTTTAAGGATATTTTCAATAATGTAGAGATTCAACAGAATCTGGATATTGGAGGTCTTTTTGTACGTTTAAAAAATCTGATGATCTCGGAGGTACATGGCTACTGGGACATTGCCTTTTTAGAAAAATACTTAGAGGATAAGATGGTGCCCAGAAGCCTGAGATTCGAGATCACTCCGCAAGAGGATGAAATAGACCTCCTAGGCTGGTTCAAATATTTCAATGATATTGGTCTGGATCTGTTGCGATTTCTTATCGCCAGAAAAAAGCACAAACTTAATCAACTTGATAAGGATATTTCCGAGCTTAAAGATAAGCTATCATCATATAAAGAATCAGAGGAGTATAAAAATAAATCTGAGAATCTCAGGAAGATTCTTGAAAAAGAGGATCTTTGACCAGAAAATTAATCCATCATCCATCCATCCATCATCCATCATGGCTGAAATCGATCCCAAAAAGCCAATTTGTCCGGTTGAGGCGAAATTGCACTTTAAAGGGAGATTTTTTTACACAGGCCAATGTACTAAAAGAAAGGTTCATGGAGAAGGGATACTTATTAGATGATCTTAATGCTATTATTAAAGAAGTGGGAGACACTGATCGTGCCCTTATCCTTGGAAATAAGGATAGAGTGTCTTCTATGAAGACCAATTTTAATTTTGCTATGGTCACCACTTTTTCAACACAACATACTGACATTAAGAAAATTTTTACGAAACATTGGGGAGTCTTACGTAATAAGATTCTGGGACCTGTTTTGCCCGATAGGCCGCAAGTTGTTTTTAGAGGGGTTCCCCCTCTGAAACTGCAAGTGGCTCCCAATATTTTAGACGCTCCTAATAGAGTTTCCTTTTTTCAAAAAACTAAAGGTTATCATCCTTGCCATTACTGTAATGTGTGTATTGTTAATAAAGAAAAAAGTAGGAGAATTTGCCAATTTAGCTCACACACTACTGGAAGGGTATTCGACATTAACACTTTCATTACGTGTACATCTCTCAATGTCGTCTACCTTCTAATTTGTCCGTGCGGTCTCCAATATGTAGGCCGCACGACACGTGCTATGCATGTTCGTGTGAACGAACACATTACCAATATCAAAAAAGGTTTTCCTAAACATACAGTATCTCGGCACTATTTGGAATGTCATAACAAAAATCCCAAAGGCACAATTTTTTTGGCCATTGACCGTTTCACCCCACACTGGCGGGGAAGCATGTCTAAGCGAGAAATTTCTAGACTTGAAACTCGCTGGATTTATGATTTAAAATGTTATACCCCGTTTGGCATGAACATCGAATGGGATATACATTGTTCTATTAATAATAGTTGATTTTTCTCCCTTTTTAATTTTTATTCAATTTTTTCCTGGTGTTTTAATTAGGTTTTATATTATTTGTGTTCATATTTGCACCATACAGGTTGAGATTTTTTTCCCTGTTTGATGTGTGTGATGTAGCTATTCTATTTAGCTCATTTATCAATATAGTACTCCTTTTATTTGGACACTAGTGGGCAGTGTCCATTTTATATATACATATTTTAATACTCTCATTATAGCTATTTGTGCGCTTTACGCTTTTAGTGAGCCTCCCTTTTTTATCCTCACTTTAGTGTAAATCGCTTATTTCATATTGAATTTTCATTTAATATGTGTCCTTTTGTAATGCCATTGACTTTTGCTGGCATCTATTTTGGCTGGCTTTATACAATATCAGTTTCACCTTCCACTTCCGGTTTTGAGCAGTGGAACGCAGAGCCCGGCTGTATTGTGTTACCTGCGTTTACATCCGAGTGAACCTCCTTTTGATGTGGCGATTCATTTCCGGGTTGTTGTTCTGCCCATCGAGGAAGGTCATTATCATGTTTGACATTCTCATACAGAGATGTCATTGCAGGACACTTGTGGCCGCGTCTCTGTTCTGTCCTCTGCCTCGCCCCTCTGGAAGTGTGATTGTTATTGTGGTTTCTCCTTCCTGTCTTCATGGTTAGCACGGCTTAATTTTTTTTCCTCTTTTTCATTATCAGTGTGGTCGCGGTGCGCATGCGCGGCTCTGTGAATGTGTGATGACAATAAGGAAAAAGCTGTGCACCTTTCATGTTGCCATATCACAGTTAATTGTGAGTGTGTGATGACAATAAGGAACAGCTGCGCACCTTTCATGTTGCCCGGTCATGGGTAAATGTGAGTGTGATGACAATTAGGAAAAGCTGTGCACCTTTCATGTTACCTATCACAGGTAAATGTGATTGTTACTTCCTGTATATAAATGAGCGTGCTCACATCATTGGCCACGCCTCTGATGATATCCTGTTGGATGAAACATGTCAGGCTGACCAATGTGAGCACGCTAAGAACCGCGGATTATACTTTTTTTGCCTTGATGATCTTTTTACCCTGTAAGTAGAATTTTAAATACATTTTATTTGACCTTACGGGCTTCACTATGCTGCCTTTATTTCTGTATGGGTTTAACATCTCCTGCTGAGGTCTGCATATATGATATCCAAATCCTGGAAGTTCCTTTGATGTTGAAATTATCGGACACTTCGGTTGTTACTCTATCAAGATAGGAGAGCCTTATCCATCTGTGACCCTATGCATTTCACTACATGCTTATGATGCTCGCTTTTTGGTAAGCAGACTGTGAGCACATTTTTTGTGGTGGTGTGTTATCTGTTCACACTGAAGTCTTTGGTGGTGGAGTTCTTCAATTTCCTGCATCCATTTCTTTCGTCATGAATTATATGGACTGATTTTCACCTTGAAGCGCTGCATTTTTGGTTTTATACGTTTTTGAGTTTGCTTTATTCACAGACTGTGCACGCTGCTTTATATATTTATATTTTTGCTGTTAGCGCAAGTATTTGTTCACCCTGTATACCATAAGTAGTCACAGCCTTGACCTCAGGCGCCTCCCATTTCCACTGATCATCCAAAATTTGGAAAAAGTGAAGCGCTGTGACGACTTTCCAGATACACTGTAAATCCAAATTAAATTGGAACTATGGGTGGACCTGTAGGCGACACGTGAGTTGTGTGGGAATGCAAAATCTGATTTATTTTTTAATTTTTTATTTTTTTTAGCTGCAGATGTAAACTTTCACTTTGTGCTAGTTTAGGCTAAAAAACTAAATTTTGTATTCTTTTTTTTTTTCAATTTTTCAATTACTCCCTGGCAGTCGATTTACTTGGCCTGTTAAATTGGCGGTCAAACCCAAGGCCTGTTTCTCAAGCACTCTGCAAACTCATGGAGGTGGATGGAGGTGAGATCATGAAGGTGAGTGATGAGCAGGAACTTTGGAATTCTCATGGTGAATTAATTGATATTTGCCAGTGTGGGTTGCACAATATCACAATGTTTTTTTCAGGTAGACATTAGGGAATTCCTCAGTAGCATGCCATGATTTGGGCAGATCAAATAGTTTGCATGTAAATCACATTTCTCCTTCGTTTTAATATGAAGATGTTTGCAAAGCTTAGGTTCATATTTTGAATGATCAATTTGCTGGTTGGTGAGATTGCACACATGCACAATTCGTGAATTGTGCTTTGCCATCCACATTTTTTTCCAAATACATATTAAATTAACACAGTATTGCCAGAGCTTCATGGGTTTTCTAAAGAGAGAGCACAACAGAAGCTGTTTACTTTCAGGCTCTCTCTCTGATTTACACCTTTCAACAAAGCTTACATGGAGGGGGAGAAGTCTCTGCCCTTATTCACTCGCTTGTGCACATATACATTTTACCTTCAGCCGATGATCTGTTTATAGAGAATTTCTATCTTTTTTCTTGTAAAAAAATAAAAAGACAGGAAACTTGTCTGCCTCCTGGCTCCCTCTTTATGATTGAAACCTAATATAGAGTTCTCTGTACTTAGCAGGAGTTGGGAAAAATGAGTCACTACTCTCATTCAGTTGGAGCTTGAGCTACTGAGCTCTGTTAACTGCCATTTTTCATCAAAGCACATAAAGACTACTCTGGCAAACCTGAAAAGGAGCTCATGTCCCCACCTGATGTCTGTTAATTTAAATACAATATATTGTAATCTCAATGCATGACTCAAGTTTAACTCCAAATATTCCTGTCAGTTTAATATGTTTGCCCTGTTTTTCCTGTATCATTTGCTTAAGCTGCCTCTGAGTTTGTTTTCTCTTTGGTCTCCTCAGTTTCTGCAAGACACATTGGATGCTCTCTTCAACATCGTGATGGAGAACCCAGACAAGGAGAGCTGTGATGTTCTTGTGTTTGATGCACTGGTGAGATGGATGACAGTGGTTTAGAACAAATGACAACATACAGGGATTTACAATATTATGGAAACAAGTATGATAAAAGAACAAAATTGTTACCCAATATGGTGGTCCCGCCTTTGGCTTCCAGGACAGCCTGAATTTTCCTAGGAATTGACAAATATTAGTCTTGGATGGTGGATAATTGGAATCTGATACCACTCTTCATGCAAAAATCCAATTCCAATCACAATTCTGTGCAATATCCTATTTTTGTCTCTTTCGGCCAGTTGACCATATTGATCGTGTTTATGCTTATCAGACAATGTTTTCCCAGAAACTGCATATGCCATCATAATCTTTCATTCTGTAGCTCGCAACACTGCAAATTGGCAACCTTATGCCTTGTACACACACGATCGGAATTTCCGAAGGAAAAAGTCAGACAGACTTTTTTCATTGGTTATTCTGACCGTGTGTATGCCCCATCGGACTTTTTCCATCGGAAATTCCGAGGAATTCCGTCGGAGTTTAGATAGAGAACATGTTCTCTTTTACTCAGATGGAATTCCGTCGGAATTCCGATGTGATTTTGGCCAGTCAAAAGTCCGACCGTGTGTACGGGGCATTAGTCACAGAGGCACCACCTACACGGGCACCAACGATTAGTCCTCTTTGAAACCCGGTAAGCTCTGACATGACTCCGTATTACTAGCAGCGCATGGCGGAAGCAAAAGAATGTCACATCGCTTTCAATTCGAAACATGTCGTCACTTTCACACCTGCAAATCATGTAGTGTTTCCATATTTTTGTCCAACCTCTGTATTTGCATTGTGTTTTCTAGGCACTATTCCTTTATCCCTAAATTTCACCTATAACCTGTATAGACAGTGCATGCCTAAACTGACTGTGCATAATGTACAGTGCCTTGAAAAAGTATTCATACCCCTCGAAATTTTCGACATTTTGTCATGTTACAGCCAGAAAAGTGAATGTATTGTATTGGAATTTTATGTGATGGACCAACACAAAGTGGCACAGAATTGTAAAGTGTGAGGAAAATGAATAATGGTTTTCAATTATTTTTTTACAAATATGTGAAAAGTGTGGCGTGCATTTGTTTTCAGACCCCCTGAGTCAATACCTTGTAGAACCACCTTTCACTGCATATACAGCTGCAAGTCTTTTTGGTATGTCTCTACCATCTTTGCACATCTAGAGAGTATTTTTTTTTCCCATTCTTCTTTGCAAAATAGCTCAAGCTCTGTCAAATTGGATGTAGAGCATCAGTAAAAAACAATTTTCAAGTCTTGCCACAGATTCTCAATTGGATTTAGGTCTGGACTTTGACTGAACCATTCTAACACATGAATATGCTTTGATCTAAACCATTCAATGTAGTTCTGGCTGTATGTTTAGGGTCGTTGTCCTGCTGGAAGGTGAACCTCCGCCCCAGTCTCAAGTCTTTTGCAGACTCTAAGACCTGATTCACACCTATGCATTTTTAGTGCATTTTGCAGATTTGCACTACAGTCAATTTAACATAGTTTCCTATGGAACACGTTCTGTAGTGCAAATCTGCAAAAAGCACAAAAAATGCATAGGTGTGAATCCGACTTAACAGGTTTTCTTCTGAGATTGCCCTGTATTTGGCTCCATCCATCTTCCCATCAACTCTGACCAGCTTCGCTGTCCCTGCTGAAGAAAAGCATCCCCACAACATGATGCTGCCACCACCATGTTTCACAGTGGGGATTGTGTTCAGGGAGATATGCAGCGTTAGTTTTTGCCACACATGCCATTTTGCCCTGTATTTTGCTCCATCCACCTTCCCATCAACTCTGACCAGCTTCCCTGTCCCTGCTGAAGAAAAGCATCCCCACAACATTATGTTGCCACCACCATGTTTCACGGTGGGGATGGTGTGTTCAGGGTGATGTGCAATATTCGTTTTCTGCCACACATAGTGTTTTACTTTTAGGCCAAAAAGTTAAATTTTTGGTCTCATCTGACCAGAGCACTTTCTTCCAAATATTTGCTGTGTCTCCCACATGGCTTCTCGCGAACTGCAAATGGGACTTCTTATGGCTTTCTTTCAACAATGGCTTCCTTCTTGCCACTCTTCCATAACTTTATCCCTGACCTGTCTGGTGTGTTCCTTGGCCTTCATGATGCTGTTTGTTCACTAAGGTTCTCTAACAAACCTCTGAGGGCTTCACAGAACAGCTGTATTTATACTGATATTAAATTACACACAGGTGGACTCTATTGGCAATTGGTTCCACTAGATTTTAGTTGGGGGTATCGGAGTAAAGGGGGCTGAATACAAATGCACGCCATAATTTTCAGATTCTTATTGGTTTTCAATTTTTTTTACAATTTATCATTGTCCTTCCACTTCACAATTATGTGCCACTTTGTGTCTTGCACATAAAATCCCAATAAAATAAATTTATGTTTTTGGTTGTAACATGAAAAAATGTGGAAAATTTTAAGGAGGATGAATACTTTTACAAGGCACAGTAATGCCTGGGCAGATACAGCATGGAAATAATTCTATGGTATAGTTATTTTGTTTGACACAATAATACAACCTGTTTAATATTCGTTTTTTGCCATCTTCTAAGCAGTTAAAATTATTCATAAACATGTGAACAGCCCACTTACTTATAAAGAGCATGCTTGTTGTACACATGGAAACTTTTCTGCTATAGCAAGCAAAATGCACTTCAGACTGCAAACTCTGAGCTGTTCCTTGCAGTTCTAATGCCGCGTACACACATTCAGACATTCCGACAACAAAACCGTGGGTTTTTTTTCCGACGGAATGTTGGCTCAAACTTGTGTTGCATACACACGTTCACACAAATGTTGAACGTTGAGAACGCGGTGACGTACAACACGTACGACGAGCCAAGAAAAATTAAGTTCAATAGGCAGTGCGGCTCTTCTGCTTGATTCCGAGCATGCGTGGATTTTTGTGCATCGGAATTGCATACAGACGATCAGAATTTCCGACAACGACTTTTGTTGACGGAAAAATTGAGAACCTGCTCTCAAACATTTGTCGTCGGAAATTCCGTCAGCAAATGTCCGATGGAGCATACACACTGTCGGAATATCCGACCAAAAGCTCACATCGAACATTTGTTGTCAGAAATTCCGATCATGTGTACGCGCCATTAGTCTGGATTAATGTGCTGTGTTTCCTTATAATGGCAATCTCTCTGTCCACTCATATTATGTTAAATTTCATTTATACAATTCTGTGTTTTAGATGTATTTCTTTCTCAGTCTGATTTTTTTTTTTTCAGGTTTTCATCATTTCTCTGATCGCAGATATTAAGTTTCAGCACTTTAATCCGGTCCTTGAGACCTATATAACTAAGCACTTCAGTACGACGCTGGCTTATGAGTGAGTAATGTGTCTCTTTGCTTAATGTGGGTGTGTTTGTAACCTTATGGCTTATTTTAAATCAAGGAAGAGTGATATGTGGTAACTTGCAAAAGGCCAACCTCATCTTCTCTCGGCATAACAATCCTTATTGTCTTAGTAGATAAGCCATTGAGACTTAAGCCGGCCATAGATGATTTAAATTTCAGCCAGGTCAACAGGAATCGTCTGCGATTTGATCAGACTATGGGCAGAATGATTATACCCAAGTTGGAACGTCGATCGACTTGGGTACAACCAGCATGTCGGATTTCTAGCATGCAAGTATTGCCAGTGGCTATAGCTGCTTGCAATAATCATTGTGTTCTCCCGGCAGGGGCGGCTCCCCACGTCCCGCTGCTGGGAGAACACAATAGCTCCGCGAGAGGGATTCCCCCATTAACACAGTCAGTCACAAGGAAATAGAGTAATTTTCTGTCCTGTAACCCATAGTTGCAGGAAAGAAAATCACATAATTGATTGCCTGTATTAGCCATCCCATAAATTAGTAATATATTTTTTTGTTCGACCAGCAGGTTGAAAGAAAAAAAAAATGATGCAATTCCCCAATCTAGAAATTTTGAGGTGGATGGGTGTATCACTCCCACTGCTATTGTGTTCTTACAGCGGAGAGACTTCCCTACCATCAGAACACACTGATCAGCACTGCCGGCTATAGTGCTGAGGTCTATGAAACCTGCAGCACTTGTATCAGAGCAGATCTGGGTACTATATGAGCTGTACTTTCCCCAGTATGTAAAAGAGCAGATTTGACGGCTGTTGAGATTTTTGTGCCCGACGTTGGACTTTACAGAATCTTAAGCTATAGAGTCCACGCTGCTTAATATGACTTCATTCTGACATGCTAGTTGCCTGGCCCTCTGGCTTCAGAATTTTCTGAGTGTCTGGCAGCCATTAGTAGATAACAAGATCTGTTCTATAGGTTCACTGTGCACTTGTCTCCTGTCTGCAGGAAGCTGATTAAGGTTCTTACATGGTATGTGAGGAGTGCGGACGACCCGTGTCGCAGAGAGATGCTCTTTTCCTCTCTTAAAGCCATAAAGTATCTTTTCAGATTTATAGTCCAGTCCAGGGTACTCTACCTCAGGTAAGGCTTTCTATGATAGTATGTTATGCCATTTATGTTTGCAAAAAACTGTGCTTGAAGGGTAACTGTGGCTAAATAAACCTTTTTAAAACAACATTTACTCTGAAATGTGACCGCATTCCACATTTGTTCTGACTATAGAGCATGGGCACCCCTTTATAGTAATATATATTATATTGTAATATTTAATATATTATGCAATGTGCCCATATTTAATTAGTGACACCTGGGTTCATCTTGGGTTTCTGCAATCATCTTTTGCACATAACCCCAACATGCTATAATTACAGGTTTTATGGTCAGGACGAGGGGAACGACCAGTTCAATGATTCCATACGCCAGCTCTTCCTGTCCTTTAACGAGCTGATGGACTGGCCATTGGAGGAAGCTGTGAAGATTAAGGTGTGTTACCAGTAAAAGGCCTAGGTAGGCCATATTGTCACAAATCGATCGTACAGACCTCTTTCCTTTAGAATTGTTGGTGTAGTACAATCACTGTGTGTTCTGTTTATAGGCAGCAGCCTTGAAGTATCTTCCAGGAATTATTAATCACTTGAAGACCGTGTTTGATCCTGTGGAACTGAGGCAAGTAACACAAATACATGAACACAGTATAATTTATGTTGCAGGGTTATGATATGAAGAGGTACCATGTCTTCAAGTGATGGATGAGAAAGGTAACACTAAACTAAGGATTAAATTTAATACATTGGCTGAAGTTTGTTGCTTTGTAAAGTTTGGTGTTATAAAACCATCTATAATAGCCTGTAGAGCAGTGGTTCTCAACCTGGGGTCAGGACCCCCTCGGGGGTCAAATGATGATTTGCCAGGGGTCACCAAATCCTGGGCTGTTGCTGAAGCCTGCACCGCTCTCCCAGCCTTTTTACGGCTGCCCAGCAGGGCTTTTCCTGGAGCCTGTGGCTGCCCAGCTGGGCTGTTCCTGGAGCCCGCGGCCGCCCACTCAGCCTCTTTTCAGCCGCCCATTCAGTTCACGGCATGGGTGGGGGGCAGAGACCAGAGGTCAGCTGGTGAGGAATGTGAAGTGGGAGGGGCTGGAGGAGACCCTATCTCCTGATTTCGGCATAGGTGTCACTGCTGCGAGACACCACAGAGCTAAAGACACAGTGAAGCCGGAGACACTGTGAGTGACACTCCTTGTGATAAGAGTTGTATTTAAAAGTTGTAACTGGAATGCAGTGCTAAAAACTGAAACACACCAAGTGAAATGTGTCACAAAGTGCTCAGTGTGAAAAATAATTGAATGAGTCCACATAAAGTCCGTTCAAAGACCGTGGAATGTGATGATCAAAACCAGACGTGTGACAGTATCGGTCATCTCATAAACCTTCTGACAAAGGAGTAAGGGAGAATACTCTTACCAGAACTGGTGGATCTACTTATTAGGCAGATCGTTGGAGCATAAGAAATCCCAATGGCAGGTCGCATCAGCTGGCATGAAGACTCTGGATGAACCACACGAATCGCAGATGGTCATTCGTTGCAAGGAAATCCCGATCTCGAAGAGACTCTGGATTCACTGGATATCCCTGTGGTCTTCAGATGGTGGCAAAATAGCCTCCAATCTAGGAATCCTTTTCAGGACTGAAGGATGGCAAAATGGAAAGAACCTGCAAGCAGCAACTCAATCCACCACAATCATGGAAGAAAGGGAAAATAATGAGGTGCTCCAATGGTGCTGGTAAATGTGGGTTTATTGAAAAACCGACAACATTTTTTAAAAGTGATCGCAGTACAAAAAGATTAAAAAGGGCAATAAGTGGAGTGGTTTACCAAGTCGACGCGTTTCGTACACAAGTACTTCAACTGGGACATCAACCAGCTCCCACAAATTGCCAAGCATTTATAATAAACACTCCAAACATGATTAAATCTAGCCAATCAGTAAAATTCCCAATACTGACACCTAATTGGAGGAAGACTGCCACATGATCAAATTGGCATGACCACCCCAACACTTTGAACCAATCGGAATCACGGCTGAAAAGACTTCCTAGGTCAATGATGACCATAGAGTGACTAAGCAGGAAGTAAACCCTGCAGCGGCCAATCGGAACTGACAAAAAGCCAGCGAATATCGGGAGGAGGAGAGGACTGCGGTGGTAAACGCCCACATGTCCACTCATACGTCCCCATTGGTGGAGCTTGGGCCCTAAATGTCCAATGGGATGTATACTGTTTGCACAGAAAGTCATTTTCCGGCATCCATATTGCTCCAATATCATCCCACAGGACGTGGGCCAACCATGAAAGAACCCTAGCTGCAGCAGGGGAAATGCGTCTAAGTAGACATTAAACTGGCAAGAATTATCCCCCTTGTTGTGGTCACTAAAGCCACGGCGTGCATAAAGCCTCTGAGCATGCGCAAACCGGATTTCGTTCTCCACTGCGTGACGTCATGACGCACATTTGACGCCATGACAATCGCGCGGCTCTACTGACAGGGATGAGCACCCATGCAGAAACACTACAATATTGCATGCAGTGTGCATGAATAACGCTTCAGGAAACCTCTCTAAAGGTAGCAATTGGCGACAGCTCTGGCGCCATCTTGTGGAAGAAAACTAAATCGCCCAGTCCACATAAAAAGAGCTGAAGCTAAATAAAAAAAAAGACGAGTGCCAGTAAATGAATACCGACACCTGTCTTAATAAGATCAACATTTAAATACATAAAATGAACGAAAAAAGGGGGAAAAAAAATAAACAAAAAGTTGCACATGAATCCAAATAGGAAATGGTCAATAATTGAGGATGACCTAGACCCTAAGGTAGGAAGAGACTAAAAACTGGATGGATATAATGAATGTGGAGTGAACGTGAAGGGGACAACAACTCTAAGCCTCATTAATGAAAGAGTATTTGTATTTAAAAGTCCCCACTACAGTTCTCAGGTCAACAGATGACCTTGATCAAGAGCATCTAAGTTGACTTAACATAACTTCTCCCAGCATTGCCACTCATTCCAACTCCCCGCCAGCACTGTCACTCATCCCATTCCCCCCCCCCCCCACCAAGGAGTAAGAGAAGCAAAATGGGAGGGGGGAAGTTGGGACTTTAAATGAGGCCATAGGCCTGGTAAGGCCAATGCCTCCATCCCATTGGGACTTTGAATGAGGCCATAGGCCTGGTAAGGCCATGTGCCTCCATCCCTGTTAATTGGAAAAAAACGAAGCAAAAATACAGCCATATAGGCGTCAGAGTGAAATGAAGGGGGGGGGGGGGAAGTTGGGACTTTAAATGAGGCTCTTGGTAACAAATTGATAGAGTGGTGGGTGGTAAAGCATTTATTAGTACAAGGATGCATGTTAGAATACATTGATTACATATACATAAAACGCACATTCAATAGTGCCAATTCCTGAAACGGTAATTTCAGGTAGTAACACGTAGAGCTATTTACCTGCCGTGTATACATTACACGCTTCCCTAGTTATGTGCCTATCACTTATCATTTTACAGAGACCACAAAGACCCCAGATCGTGCAGACCACAATTGCTAATCCTGCATACCTTATTATGAATAGTGGTGGAACCCTCTTAACCTACAATGTAATTGATGTCTGTAATGCGTTACTACCTGAAATTACCATTTCAGGAATTGGCACTATTGAATGTGCGTTTTATGTATATGTAATCAATGTATTCTAACATGCATCCTTGTACTAATAAATGCTTTTACCACCCACCACTCTATCAATTTGTTACCAAGAGCCTCATTTAAAGTCCCAACTCCCCCCCCCCCCCCCCCTTCGTTGCACTCTGACGCCTATATGGCTGTATTTTTGCTTCGTTTTTTCCAAAGAGTAAGAGAAGGAATAAAAATAGAGAATACATAGAAGGGAGAGGAAATGAGGGGGAGGAACAAAGGAAAATGGCTAGAGATAGGATAGATGGGGGAGAAAAAAAAAATTAGGATAGAGAGATAAAAAAGGAAAGAAAGGAGAACAAAGAGCGTGGTACATCCTAAAATGTACCATAAGGGGTTTTAATACTGTACGAGTGGAAGGGACTCGGGGAGCGCTAAATGTCCGTAGGTTAGGGGCGCAAATTACTTGTCTTGCCTTGGGTACTGACAACCCACACTACGAAAATAATTTTACTGTTAAAATTTCCCAAGTTGTGGGGACTCCTATCAATGGGTTACGGAACTAGAAAGGTTGAGAACCACTGCTGTAGAGTCATTAGTGTATTCTAAAAGGCTTTTTGCGGTGGCCACAGCATGTCTATAGTCCTGAGCGACTGCATGTATGTGTTCAGGTCGCTAAAACCTTGGCTCAACTGCCTGTTTTTACCGCATGTGAACGAATTATAAGGGTTAGGCAGGAGGCAAGTCTAAGCTCATGTGTTCTTTGTTACAAATTTTTGTGAAATTTCCGGAAGTAAAGCATTTTTTACTAGTTGCTGCACCCTTTGTAGTAGAAGCTGGATCCTGACTCCATGGTCGGGATGATGCGATGCCCGAACTGACATTGGTGACGTCAGCAGAGAGTGGACTTCTGGCTTTACATTTCCACAATCTGTAAAATCTTTACTTGATATTGTTCTCTTTCAGTGTCCTCTTTGCCAAGTTCATGCAGAGTGTTCCACCAGACCAGCTTGTCCATCAGACCCTGACCTGCATGTGCAAAGTGGTGGAGAGTGAACTCTTTCTGCAACAAGGTGAGAACTACATTTGACATGCAGAAATCAGGAACGTTATTTAAAATTATTTTCTTTAGAATAAACTAACCCTTTTAGTGTACTGAAAGGCATTTTAATAGATTTTGGAGGTGTCAAAGAGGTTGTAAAAAAAAAATCTGTAAGACAAAGGCATAATGAGCTAGTATGCATGGCATTCTAGCTCATTATGAAACACTTGCCTTAGAACTAAGCCTCTACAGCGGCTCCCGCACACCGCTGAGATGGCTGACATCTTCCCCGGTGTTTTTTCTGGGTTCCCGGGCTCCGGTGCTGTGAGTGGCCGAAACTGCAGTCACGACACACGGCTCTGAAGAAACAACACAGGCGACCGTTCCTTCAGAGCTGATGACATCATCGGCGGGGTATACAGTAAATATCTCCTAAATGGTGCAAGTTTAGGAAAAATTTACAGTACCTATAGGCAAGCCTTATTATAGGCTTACCTATAGGTATAAACAAACCAGGGGAGTTTACTTCCTCTTTAAGCGCCGTTCACACCAAAGCATTTTGGAATCAAGGGCGGAATCTTGCGATTTTTGCCTACGTTTCCAGAATCGTGGCAAAATGCGCAACACGCTTGTGGTGCCTTTATTTCTTAATGGCACCCAAAACGCGGTGCAACTTTGCCGTGCGACAAAACATGTGAAAATCATGGCAAACCGTGCGTCACCAGATGCGCTTATCTGAGTGCCAAAATTTGGTACATGAGCTTATTTGCCATAATAAACATGCATAGGGCAGCCCATTCAAGTGAATGGGCTGCCCTATATGCAACATGCAGAAAAAAAAAATTGTCAGCGAGAACACGCGTTTCTGCTACGTAAATTGTGGATGGGGTCTTAGACCTTTTATCAGGTTTTTTACTGCCTGTGTTGAGGAGATCCACCCCTCTATTTTGGCTTTCTGCTATGTACTGGATCACTTGATTTTTAATAGATATACTATGCAGATTATTTTCAGGTTTACTCGTTCAAGTATCAAAAGGATAGGGATGGCAGGAGTACACCTGGGGGACAGACACCTGCTGCACGACGATAATAGCCAGGATGTTGAGCTAAGCTCGCTTTGGTGAGATGCCTATATTTGACATCATGACCATTACCACCTAGTCCTATATAGAGCAAAAGGAGAGAACATACTTAATTGGGGACACCTGTTCCTAAGATGGGAATTCTGTTCACTTTGGAGAGATTTTATTTTTCTCGTTTTCTGTTGCATCTCCAGGACTAGAATTGAAAGGAAACTTCCCCAGTGGTCTGGAGATAGCAAAGAATAACATAATCAGAATTTTAACCCTTCCCCACTCTATTTTGAACAACAGAAAAAAAGTTTGGCTAAAAAACATCTAGTTGACCCCAGCAAAAATGATTTTTCTTTCAGAGTGCAGAGATGTAATTTTGCCTCTCCTCATTGACCAGTTAAGTGGACAATTAGATGACAATTCAAACAAACCAGATCATGAAGCCAGTGGACAACTGTTGAGCAATATATTGGAAGCTCTTCAAAATAAGGATTCGGTGAGTAAAAAAAGAGGCTTTGTATTATTTAATTTAGGTGTTTATGGTGTTTAGGTGTTTATGGATGAACGGTTTTTATATAAAGGTGTAGATTCTCTGAAGTATGAAGGCCAATAAACACTTGGAGGTGCGGTGCAGCCTGTGCGGCGGCAGTAACGCACACAGACAGGTGTAACGTAAAACCTGTATTAAAGTAAAGTAATGACAATCCCAACAACCTGGAGGGACACCTGCCAACCCGGTATACTCACGAAATCCAACAATATGAAAATGATGGGTATCAGCTGGGGTTGACAGCATCTGTTAAGAGGGCACTCGGCTTGGCCGTCAAGTGCCCTAAATGAGAAGATGTCCAAAGGAGTTGCGACCCTACCTCACTTTCCTTCCTCGTTGGGAACCCTTCCCTCTTGCTTGTGCTGTCCATAATAGGCGGGGTATCTGTCCCTACTCTACCGACTCACCAAAGTTTGCAAAGCCTGGGAGCCAGGGCTTTAAAGCGGAGGTCCACACAAAAATGGAACCTCCACTTTTTGGAACCCTTCTCCCCTCCGGTGTCACATTTGGCACCTTTCAGGGGGGTGCAGATACCTGTATACAGGTAAGTGTCCATCTATTAAGTCAGCAGCTGCAGTATTTGTAGCTGCTGGCTTTTAATAAAAAAAATTTAGGCGGACCTCCGCTTTAAGTAGGCTCTGCCTGACCCAAGATGGCAGGTTATGCATGGTGAACAAAATAACAATATCTGAGGATTTTTTTAAACGCAAAAAATTTCTGCAAATTTTATTAGAACAATCAATATAAAGTTAAAAGAAAAATTGAGGCTATAATGATAGTTTGACATCAGAATAGCATGAGTCAGCATGAGATGGTATTCCACAATATCTGTTGATGATATAGTAGTCTCTTGTGGACCAACCAAACAGAAATCACCCAACGCATTTCAGAAATTAATTCCTTTCTTCAGGGGTGTGAGATATGCAGGACAGCATTACTAGTGTGAAGCATCAACAGGCAACACATTACAGAAGCCAACCATGATTAAACCCAGGGAGTAACATCCGTCATATCGCCAGGGATAAAAAAGACAGTCACCGCCCACATATGGAAGGTCTTATCAGGGGCCACCACAAAGCATACCAGGGTGCAGAAATTCAAATTGGGCCTGGAAGCGCAGTAAATGTGAGTGTATAGTGGAGGCCTGTCTGGCTGGGACCTGGAATTGATTAGTGTGCCTGAACAAAGTGTCTCCTTTTATATTGGAGGGCGTAGAAGCAGGCCGCTGATGTACATGTGCGGGTCCTCCGATCCCCGATGGCGTGCGTTCTGGATGCAGCCCCCTGGTAGAGCAGCGCGTGGCGTAACCCTGCCCTTTTTCCGGTCCCATTTAAAGTACCAGTGCTTTCATTCCTTCTCCCTTCCTCCTGCCCATTCCTGTATGGTGGACCGGTAAAAAAAATGTGTAGAAGCGGGGGTATGCGTCAGGCTTCTGGTGCTTCCTGGAAGATTGGAATTTAGCCTGTCAATGGCCTGAGGTTCGGCCATGACAGCAAGTTTTGGGAGGCTGCTACAAGTATGTGCACCACTAGGTACCTTCATTCACTTGCAGTTTGCCCCCCGAGGCATAACTAGAGCCTTCAGAGCCCCAGTGCAAGAATTCATATAGGGCCCCCCACCTCCCGACCAGGGGGGCCATGTGATAGGAGGGGGGCAGTTTGACAGCAGGGGGGGCAGTGCGACAGCGAGGGGGCAGTATGACGGGGGGGCACTGTGACAGGAGGGGGGCAAAGAATGCATTTGTACACTTGGCCAGGAACCAAGACTTTACCCGGCAGCAGCAGCTTGAAGTTGCGGGAGATGGTGTCGAGGGGGTGGAGCTGAGAGGTGGACCAATGACACGGGCACCAGACTGGATAGGAGGGGCAGTGTGGCAGAGAAGCTTATAGAGGAACTGAACCTCTCCATTATCCTCTTGGCTCCTGCAGCTGCTGAAAGCCCGATCCTCCTCCTCTCCCTCCCGCAGGCATTCAGCGGCTGCAGGAGCCGGTAGGATAATGGAGGGGTTCAGTTCTTCTATAAACTGCACCGTCCCTCCTATCCAGGCACATACAAGTCTGACGGGAGCCGCAGGGGCCCCCTGAAGCATGTGGCCAGGTCGCAGTTGTGTTCTCTGCGACCACTATAGTTATGCCACTGGTTTGCCCCCATTTCCCCTCCATGACAGAGTCTCTTTTGACTCTTTAATAAAAGCCAAAATGCTTAATCTTTTATTTGCTTCACGGATTTTGAGTTGAATTGTTCATGAAGTCTGCGCAGTTGTCTGGTTGACTTATATTTGATGTCCACACAGGGGGATACGACACACCACATCCAACTTATCATGGAGCGTCTACTGCGAAGGATAAACCGAACGGTGATTGGAATGAGTCGACAGTCACAACACATAGTAAGAAGATTGGAATGCTTGGCTGTAGAAAGAACATTAATGCCTGTTGAAGGTGTTAGAAAGTGTGTCATAGAACTTTAAATGCCATGCAGAAAAAGTGTATGTACTGTTCAGAGAAGTCGGTCAAGTTCTTTCTTTCATCATGAAAGTATCATTAGAAAGGGGCAACAAGAAGATATTTGACTTGTGTTGTAGCCCAGCCAGTTTTATTGCAAAAATAGGATTTTTATTGCAGCTTACCTGTAAAATCCTTTTCTTTATCGTACACCACGGGACACAGAGCTAGTCATTACATAATGGGTTAAGGGTCACCAGCGGTGATTGGACACTGGCACAACCAATGGAAGACAGTTCCCCTCCATATAACCCCTCCCATCAGGGAAGTACCTCAGTTTTTTCGCCAGTGTCGAAAGGTGTTGGACGCGTTAGGAGGTGCTAAAGGAAAGCTCTACCAAAGAGACCCTCTGGGGGTAAAAGAGCTATGCTTTCGGATCCATCCAAGACGCCTACAAATGAGCTGAATCTGGATGGGATCCGGGCCTCATCCATGAGGCGTCGCCTGTAATGTCTCTCTTCGGAGGACTGGGCTCTAAGATCCAGCACTTTCGCTATTTCGCTATAAAGTCCTGGTAAGAGTCTTGTACAAGGCCCAGGGGAGAGGTATCCTTTAAATAGGAACCCATATCCCTGAAGGTTGGCACACATAGCCCACCGTGAAGGGTGAAGTTTGGTATCTGTCTGAAATCTTTCAGCAGAAAAACCTGCGGCGTGGATAAGGTGAGATTAGAAGGTCCATAACTAGGTTGGGACCTTTTTCAAAAAGTGGATGTCTTCTTTTTTTTCCACCACTGGGGGGAGTAAAGAGCTGAATATACTCACCTCACTCTGTTCAGTGTCGGCTTCGGCGAAGTACACTGCTCGTCACCTCCGCTGCTGAGCTTGCTGGGGCACCCCGATCCTCCTTTCGGTGGCCGACCAGACACCTGCAGATGCAGGTAAGTGGGAACAAGGGCTGATGAGAGTCCTCTCTCACTATGGCCACCGCCATAGCGCTAAGGGCCGCGCGCGGGAGCGCGCTTTATCGGAGGGGGGGGGGCGAAGGCGCGCGCGGGCACGTGGCGCGCGCAGGCACAGAAACGGCGCCAAATTTAAAAGACTGTCAGTGTGAGAAGCACTGCAGCAGCAAGCAAGCTCGTTAGTTCTCTTGTTCCTGGCAGAGAAACACAGCAGCTATACAGGGACGTAAGACTCCATGTGGTTGGATTGGGTACTTCCTAGAAGACATCCATGTTATGCATAGTTATGTGTTAAAAGTTGCATACTTAATGTATTTGCTAAACTGAACACGGTAGTATATGCATTTAGGTACCTTGTATTTTGTCTAAACAGTAAGCCTTCCAGGGGAAGTAATACGGACAAAAAGAGATAAGAAAGCACCACCGCCTGAGAGGAGGCTCTAGCTGTGCTGACTCGGTACCTTCCTCTCCTGTGTTGCCAAATGCACCTGTACAGGATGAGCCATTACCTCTGTCAGGTATGGCGGCTTCCCCAGTGAAGCCTGGGCCTGTATATGTCACTGAGGACACTTTATCAGCTGCCCTAAATAATCTGGAGGAAAAAATTGCTACCTTAATCGCTAAGTCCTCTAAAAAGGACAATAAGCGAAGCAGGTCTCTTCCAGTATTGGACCTCCCTTCAGAAGTACCTGAGGGAGGAGGATGAGGAGCCAGATTTTAAGGTCACAGGTACAATGCTATAGCAGTGCATTTAAGTTAACCTCTGCGGAGGTAACGGAATTACCTGTCTCCTCCCTAGGGTCATTAAGATCCCTGCAAGGTGCATGCTCCTTCCCGGTTCATCAGTTACTAGAGGATCTAATATACGCAAACTGGCAACATCCAGATAAGCATTTCTCACCTCCAAAAAGGTTTAACATTCTTTATCCTATGGGGGAAATTTTTTTAAAGAAATGGAGCCTGCCTGCGGTAGTTGCGGCTATTTCTTGTGTAAATAAAAACCTGACATGTCCGGTGGATAATGTACAAGGGTTTAAAAGATCCTTCTGAGAGGAAGTTGAAATCCTCCTTCCTTTTGGCCGGCTCAATTACCCAACCTGCAGTAGCAGCAGTCGGTATGTGTCAGGTCATCAGCCAACAGGTAAAGCAGGGGCTGAAGGAACTGCCTTCAGAGCAGGCTAGAAATTGGGAAAATTTGCCTAAAGCCTTATGCTTCACAGTGGATGCCATGAGAGATTCTATCATACAGGCATCACGCCTTACACTCCAGCTGGTACAGATGCGCAGAGTACTTTGGCTTAAGCATTGGTCAGCGGAAACCCCATGCAAAAAGCTGTTGGCAAGTTCCCGTACCATGGCGAACGCCTATTTGGGGAAGATTTAGAAAAATATATACAGAAGATATCAAGTGGTAAAACGACTTTTACCTGAGAGAAAGAAAAACAAGAGATCTTGTTTTAAACGCTCTCTCTCCCCAGCTCCCGGGAAATCTGACTCCAACCAGTGGCGGCGGCCTGTTTTAGCCGCCCACAAAAGCCAAGGGGCAAGCTCAGAAGAACAAGAAGCCGTGGGGTGCAAGAGCTAATAAGCAAGCCCCCAAAGCCTCTGGCCGAGTGGGAGGAAGGCTTTATCAGTTCTGAGCGACTTGGGGGTCAGAAATCCAGGACAATTGGGTAGTATCCACAATATCCTCAGGGTACAAACTGGAATTTCGAGAGATCCCACCTTCTCAATTCCGAGGTTCAAGACTCTCCAAGGATCCACAAAAAAGAGAATCCTTCTTCAAAGGTTTGAATCACTTAATGGCTCAAGGGGTAGTTACAGACGTACCCCAAAAAGAGCGAGGTGCAGGTTTTTACTCAAACCTCTTTGTGATTCCAAAGCCAAATGGAGATGTCAGACCCATCCTGGATCTAAAATCCCTAAATCGGTTCCTGAACGATCGCCATTTTCGAATGGAAACGATCCGATCCGTGGCCGCCACTTTAAAGGGCGGAAAATTCATGGCGCCCATAGATATCAAGGACGCACATTTACACATACCCATCCTCCCCGCTCACCAAAGATTCCTAAGGTTTGCGGTAGAAGATCGCCACTTTCAATTTGTGGCTCTGCCGTTTGGTGTAGCCACCGCGCCCATAGTATTCACAAAGGTGCTAGCTCCTCTGTTAGCAAACCTAAGAACACGGGGCATTGCGGTAACAGCCTATCTGGACGATCTACTAGTAATAGATCAGTCAAAGGAGGGATTGGGTCACGCTGTACACACTACAGTAGGATACCTGGAGCATTTAGGATGGATTATAAATTTACAAAAATCCTCTCTCCAGGCCCAAAGAAGGATAGTGTACCTGGGCATGATCATAGATACAGCCCAAAACGGGGTATACCTGCCAGAACCGAAGATACAGTCTCTGAAAGACCTGATCCACAAGGTCAAAGCAAACAAGAGGCCGTCTATTCGCCTTTGCATGAGACTATTGGGAAAGATGGTAGCCTCCTTCGAGGCGGTCCCTTACGCCCAGTTTCATTCGAGACTACTTCAAGGCAATATTTTAGCTTCCTGGAACAGGAAGAGCCAAGCTCTGGATATACCCATGCGCCTGTCCTCACAAGTACGCCACAGCTTCGATTGGTGGCTAGAAGCCAGGAATTTACGGAAGGGAAAGTCCTTCCTCCCAGTGGCCTGGAAGGTGGTATCTAGGGATGCCAGCCTATCGGGCTGGGGTGCAGTATTCGAGGAGGCTTCTACCCAGGGAACCTGGGCCAAGACTCAGGGGATCCTGCCCATCAATGTGCTAGAGATCCGGGCGGTATATCTAGCCCTCAAAACCTGGACATACAGGTTACAGGGCTACCCAGTTCGGGTTCAATCCGACAATGCTACTGCAGTAGCTTACATCAATCACCAAGTAGGCACCCGCAGTCGGGCAGCCCAAAGAGAGGTGAACCGGATCCTGGCATGGGCAGAAGAGCATGTACCTTGCCTTTCTGCAATCTTCATTCCAGGGATAGAAAATTGGCAAGCAGACTACCTGAGTCGTCAGCAGCTGCTACCAGGAGAGTGGTCTCTTCACCCCGAGATCTTTCAGGCCATATGTCTGAGATGGGGAAACCCAGATGTAGACCTGCTAGCTGCCAGGTTCAACAAGAAATTGGACAACTTTGTGTCCAGAACGAGAGATCCTCTAGCCTACGGGACAGACGCTCTAATAATACAGACGCTCTAATAACTCCATGGAATCAGTTCTCACTGATCTATGCATTCCCTCCGATCCCTCTTCTACAAAGACTGCTTCGCAGGATCAAGGAGGAGGGAATACCAGTAATCCTAGTGGCCCCAAACTGGCCCAGGAGGCCTTGGTACACCGAGATTGTAAAAATGGCGATAGGAAGGCCCTGGAAGTTTCCACTTCGACACGACCTGCTGTCACAGGGTCCAGTATTCCACCCTTCCTTACAAAGGCTAAAGTTGACGGCCTGGCTGCTGAGACCCACATTTTGAAAGAGAGGGGTCTCTGGTCCGGCTCTTTCTACGCTCATTAATGCTAGAAAGCCAGCCTCCAGACTCATCTATCAGAGAGTCTGGAGAGCATACGTTTCCTGGTGTGAATCCAGATGTTGGAATCCTCAGAAATATGAAATAAGTAGGATTCTTGCTTTTTGCCAGTTAGGAGTGGATATGAATTTAGCCCTTAGCACCATCAAAGGGCAAATATCGGCTCTATCAGTCTTCTTTCAGAGACCATTGGCATCTCACTCCCTAGTTCAGACATTCATTAAGGGGGTACTGAGGATAAATCCTCCAGTTAGGACTCCCTTGTGTCCATGGGATTTGAATTTGGTATTGTCAGTGTTGCAAAAGCAACCTTTTGAACCTATTCGCCATATTCCTTTAATTATATTGAGTAGGAAGTTGGCCTTTCTGATTGCTATAGCTTCTGCTAGGAGAGTATCAGAGCTAGCAGCTCTTTCTTGTAAAGAGCCTTATCTAATTTGTCACAAGGACAAAATCGTACTACGACCCCATCCGGCTTTTCTACCTAAGGTGGTGTCGGCTTTTCACTTGAATCAAGACATTGTTCTGCCTTCCTTTTTTCCAAACCCGCGGACGGCGGGGGAAAAATTATTACACTCTCTAGATCTAGTGAGAGCGGTAAGGGTGTATCTGCAAGCAACCGCTCCGATACGTAAAACAGATGTTTTGTTTATTTTACCAGATGGGCCCAAGAAGGGCCAAGCGGTATCAAAATCCACCATTTCCAGGTGGATTAGACAAGTAATTGTTCAAGCTTATGGTTTAAAGAACAGGACTCCTCCTTTTCCTGTTAAGGCGCACTCTACCAGGGCGATAAGTGCTTCATGGGCAGTGCACCACCAGGCTTCGATGGCTCAGATCTGTAAAGCTGCAACTTGGTCTTCAATCCATACATTTTCCAAATTCTATCAAATAGATGTGAAAGGACATGAGGATTCCGCCTTTGGGCGAAGTGTGCTGCAGGCAGCAGTATAGGGCTTCTGGTCCGCAAGCGGCCTGTTTTGATCTGTGTCTCCCCCCCTTCATATGAGCATTGCTCTGGGACGTCCCATTATGTAATGACTAGCTCTGTGTCCCGTGGTGTACGATAAAGAAAATAGGATTTTTATAACAGCTTACCTGTAAAATCCTTTTCTTGGAGTACACCACGGGACACAGAGGTCCCCCCCTTCTTATGGGAACCTTACTGCTTTGCTACAAAACTGAGGTACTTCCCTGATGGGAGGGGTTATATGGAGGGGAACTGTCTTCCATTGGTTGTGCCAGTGTCCAATCACCGCTGGTGACCCTTAACCCATTATGTAATGACTAGCTCTGTGTCCCGTGGTGTACTCCAAGAAAAGGATTTTACAGGTAAGCTGTTATAAAAATCCTATTTTCTTGGAGTACATCATGGGACACAGAGCCTTAAGTAATTTACTTAATGGGTAATAGGCCTACCTTCAGGTGTTGACACTGGTAAACCCTAATTAAGGAAGTTTACTCCCTATATAACCCCTCCACCTTCCAGGAGCACATCAGTTTTTGTAGCAAAGCAATATGTCTAAATCCCAAAAGAGGGGAGGGACCTCTGTGTCCCATGATGTACTCCAAGAAAAGGATTTTACAGGTAAGCTGTAATAAAAATCCTATTTTCTTTATCGTACATCATGGGACACAGAGCCTTAAGTAATTTACTTAATGGGACATCCCATAGCAATGCCACTTGAGGGGTGGGAGAAACAACCCGCAGGGTACACCCAGACTTGAGGATCTACACTGCTGCTTGCAGCACACTGCGCCCGAAGGCGATATCCTCATACCTCCTTACATCCACCTGATAAAATTTTGTGAATGTATGCACTGAAGACCAAGTTGCGGCCTTACAGATCTGAGCCATGGAGGCCTGATGACGCACTGCCCAAGAAGCACTAACCGACCTGGTAGAGTGCGCCTTAACTAGAAACGGGGGAATCTTGCCCCTTAAATCATAAGTTTGAATTATCACTTGCCGAATCCACTTAGCGACAGTGGATTTCGACGCTACCTGTCCCTTCTTAGGACCCTCCGGCAGAATAAATAAGACATCAGTCTTACGAATCTGAGCAGTTTTCTTTAAATAGATTTTCACTGCTCTCACCACATCAAGACAATGTAGTGACTTTTCTTCCCTGGAACATGGTTTTGGAAAAAACGATGGCAGGACAATATCTTGGTTCAGGTGAAAACCTGAAATTACTTTTGGCAAAAAGCCTGGACGAGGGCGTAGTACCACTCTGTCCTCATGAAAAATTAAATACGGCTCTTTACAAGAAAGAGCAGCCAACTCTGATACCCTCCTTGCTGAGGATATAGCAACCAAAAATACCAACTTCCTTGTCAGAAGGACTAGGGGAATATGTTGTATCGGTTCAAATGGCTGTTTTTGTAACACAGACAAAAATAAATTTAAGTCCCAGGGATTCAAGGGAGGTTTGACGGGCGGATTAAGCCGCGTTACTCCTTGTATAAAGCCCCAGACTAAATAATGAGTAGCAAGTGGTCTCTGAAATAAGACTGATAAAGCTGAGACTTGGCCCTTAATAGTACTTAAGGCCAATTTTATCTCTACCCCTAATTGTACAAAGGCAAGAATTCTGCCTATGATATATCTCCGAGGGTGCCAACCCTTGGATTCACACCAGGAAACATAAGCCTTCCAGACTCTAATATATTGTTCTGGAAGCTGGCTTCCTGGCATTGATCAGGGTGGAGATAACTCACCCGGAAAGCCCACGTCTCTTTAGAATGTGGGTTTCAATAGCCAAGCCGTTAAATTTAGAGACCGTAAGGAAGGATGGAATATCGGTCCCTGAGAGAGCAGATCTGACCGTAGTGGGAGGGACCATGGGCCCTCCACTGCCATCTTTACGATTTCTGCATACCATGGCCTTCTGGGCCATGCTGGTGCTACCAGAATAATCAGCTTCCTTTCCAGCTTGATTCTGCAAAGAAGTCGAGTCAGCAACTGGATGGGGGGAAATGCATATATCAGTGAGAACTGATCCCATGGGGTCACCAACGCATCCATTCCGCATGCGAATGGATCCCTTGTTCTGGCCACAAAGTTGACCAACTTTGTGTTGAATCTGGATGCTAGGAGATCTACGTCCGGAGTCCCCCATCTTTGGCAAACAGCCCGAAATATGTCGGGGTGAAGCGACCATTCCCCTGGGAATAACTGCTGGCGACTTAAGTAGTCCGCCTGCCAATTCTCTACTCCGGGAATGAATATTGCAGAAAGGCAAGGAACATACCTTTCTGCCCAAGTTAGAATATGGTTCACCTCTCTCTGCGCTGAGAGACTCTTGGTGCCCCCCTGGTGATTGATATTGGCCACAGCTGTGGCATTGTCGGATTGAATCCTGACAGGGTTATGCTGTAGCCTGGAAGTCCAGGCCTTTAGAGCCAGACGTACTGCCCGAATCTCTAGGATATTGATGGGCAAGCCTCTTTCGGTCCTTGACCATTGTCCTTGGACAGTTGTCCTTTCTAGTACTGCTCCCCAGCCTGAGAGGCTGGCATCCGTCGTTACGACCTTCCAGATAACTGGTCTGAAGGATCTTCCTTTCAGCAGATTCTGGGTTAGTAACCACCAAGTGAGGCTTTGGGCCACTCTTGGGGACAGCCACATTGGCGAGTCTAAGGCCTCGTACACACGGCCGAGATTCTCGTTGAAAAAAACATGTCGTTTTTTTCGACGAGATTCTTGGACAAGAAACTTGTCCCGGCCGAGTGTACACACGCTCGTTTCAAAGAACCCGCGGTTCTTTGAAAGGAGTGTACGCGGTGACGTCATCGACTACGTCGAGCATGCGCTCGTCACATTCTATGCCGTCGCCGCCATCTTGGTATACCCTACGTATGCCTAGGAAGCTACCGCGCATGCGTCAAATTCATTTCGAACATGCGCGGGCTTCCGGGCGGACAGGTAAGTGTACACACACTCACTTTTCTCGTCGAGAAACACGCCGAGGAGAATCTCGACGAGAAAATAGAGAGCAGGTTCTCTATTTTCTCGTCGAGGTTTCTTGTGGGTTTTCTCGACGAGAAACACGCTAGCAGCGTACACACGACCGATTTACTCGGCAAGACCTCTCTGCCAGCAAGTTTCTTGCTGGTTCTTGCCGAGAAAATCGGTCGTGTGTACGAGGCCTAAGGCTTGAATTGTTTTGTTCCAAGCAGACAGGATACTTTTTTGCAACAGTCTTGAATGGAACTGGGCAAAAGGAACTGATTCGAATGAAGCCACCATGGTTCCTAGTAACCTCATGAAGAGGCGAATGGGAGGGATTGCCATTTGACCTGACCCGCCGTACCAATTCTTTTATGGAGTTGATCTTTGCTAGAGGCAAGAACACCTTTTCCTGGGCTGTGTCTATGATCAGACCCAAGTACTCCAGTCTTTTTAGCGGTATTAAGGAAGATTTCTCCAGATTGAGAATCCAACCCAATGCTTTCAGATAGTCGGTTGTAGTGCGTACAGCTTGCTCCAAGCGAATCACTGATTGATCTATAAGTAATAGATCGTCTAGGTACGCTATGATTGTTATGCCCTGTGCCCTTAACCTGGCTAGAGGTGGGGCCAGCACCTTGGTGAACACCCGGAGTGCTGTGGCTAGCCCGAAGGGCAGGGCTACAAACTGGAAATGCTGTTCTAATTCGAACCGCAGAAATTTTTGATGAGCAGGGAATATAGGGCTATGCAGATATGCATCCCTGATGTCGATTGACGCGAGAAGTTCTCCTCTTAGAAGGATAGAAACTACTGATCTGATTGTCTCCATGCGAAAGGAGCGGATCTTCAGGAATTGATTTAGCTTTCTTAGATCTAGAATGGGTCTGACATCTCCATTTGGTTTTGGTACCATGAAAAGATTTGAATAAAACCCCAGACCTTGTTCCCTTGTGGGGATCTGTATGATCACCCCTTGAGATCTTAATCGGTCTAGTGCTTGAAACAGAGATTGTTTCTTCTCTGGATCCTTGGATACGCTTGATCTTAGGAAACGAGATGGTGGAAAGTTCCGGAATTCCAGCTTGTATCCCAGCGTTACCGTGGAGATGACCCATGTGTCCTGAATTTCCTTTTTCCAGACTTCTGAGAAGTGCAGAAGTCTTCCCCCCCACCTTGGTGAGGGGGGTTGCCTCTTCATGACGAGGCTTTAGGATTCTGTTTTGCAGATTTCCTACCCCAGGGCTTCTTTTGAGCCTGGACTGACTCTGAGGTCTTCCTCTAGAGTCTGACGGCGGAGGCCGTCGCCACTGCTTAGAGGCGGAAGCCCTTGGCGCAGGACAAAGGGCCCGTTTAAATGAAGGGCGTTTTGTATTTTCTTTTGACGGGTAAAAGCGTGCTTTTCCCACTAGAAATTGTCTTGATATATTTATCCAAGTCCTCTCCGAAAAGTCGCTCCCCATGGAAGGGAAACCCAGTTAGGAGGTTCTTACATGGTGTTTCAGCTGACCAATTCTTTAGCCACAGGATCCTGCGCATATGTACAAGCATAAGCGTAAGGCGGGATGCCTGGTGAATGGCATCTATGGCAAAACATAATGCCTTAGGTAGTTCAGCCAAATCCCAAGCTTGTTGTGTAGGAAGTTCTCTAAGGGCCAATTTAAATTGGTCCTTTATGGATTGGCAGACGCCTATTGCGGCGACTGCTGGCTGAGTGACGGCACCTGCTATGGAAAAGGCAGATTTTAGCAGGGATTCCAACTTCTTATCTGTTGGATCCTTAAGCATTTGTGTATTGTCTACAGGACAAGTCAAGTTATTATTCACATTGGAAATTGCAGCGTCAACTGTTGGTACTTTCCATCTTTTGGAGAATCTTTCCTCCAGAGGATAGCGATTTGCAAAACTCTTAGGAGGGAGAAAATGTTTATCCGGATGATCCCATTCCGGAAAAATAAGCTGTTCTAGCAATGCATGTGCTGGAAACGCATGCAAAGCATGGGAAGGTTTCAAAGAACCTATGGAAGAGGCCAGGTTTTCATGAGACTCTGTTAGAGGCAGCATGAAGGTGAACCATTTCTGTAAGAGATTGTATCAGCAATTTCTCAGTTTGGGAAGCTGAAAAAGGTTCATCTACCGTTGTCTCCTCCAAGGAGGAATCATCGGTTTGTCTTTCTTCCTGATCGATTGAGGGTAACACCTCATCGTGAGTCCACTGTTTCCCTAGTAAAGCTAAAGTGGGGGAAGGGCTAGTACGTTTCTTATCACTCTGAATAGAGGATGCGATTAAAGCCGCTAATCTTTCTTCCATACCCTGGAGGGAGGAGGAGAGAGCATCTTCAGTCGCATATCTAGGTGCTGAGATGTGAGAGGCAGTTGCACCATCAATATGTTTCAATGGCTCACCCTGTGTTGCCATAATTGGTAATTCAGGCGAGAATGACAGCATGGAATTACAGCTAGAAGTCTCAATGCCTGGGGGTGAAATCTTTGCTTTTTTGGCTTTTGAGGTGTCTTTTTTGGTAGGCATAGTCCTAAGTACAAAAACAGAGGCGCTATACAATTTGCACTAAATCGCTGAAAATAGTCATGACTTTAAAAGCCGCTATAAAGTTTCAGCCTAGTGCTGAAAAGAGTGTCTTTCCTGAATCAGGAATGCCAGTGCAACCCATACATGTCTTCACAGCTCGGTGTATGCTTCCTCCTCAGCAGCGGAGGAGAGACTGACATGGCTATATGTTTCCCATTTTTGCGGTACTGTGTTTAGGCTCCGCCCCCTCTGAAAAAAATCCGCCCCCTTTTTCCATTTAAAAAAAATAAGTTTTTTTTGTTTTTTTCCTATGGATCCCTGACCAAACAAGAGAAGGGGAAGGGGGAGGGGGAGGGGAGCAGAGACTGCAATGAGACAGAGAAACTAAAAAAAAAACAGCCAGACAATCCTATCGTGGTACATAGCGGGACCTCTGCGTCCCCCACGGAGGGGGGAGGGGGTAAGTAAGGGGGGTGCAGCGCTGCTGTCTCCCTAACCCACTGGTCCCATCAGAGGGGGGAAAAAAACTCTTTTAAAAGGCTTTATCTTACCTTGGTAAGAATATCCCCTCCACCTGCTGTACCAGCCAAGCACGGACTGAGCTTAGTGAAGACGACAGAGTATGGTAAGTGCATAGGCTCCCTCTAGTGGAGACTTTAAGGCATGACAATCTCTTTTCCTTAATGGAAGAAATACATAGACATTGAAAATACCTAAGTTTCTTCCTTACCTTATCATCGTCGCAGGATTTTTCTGAATTAACAGAAAAAATCCATCTTTCACCCATCACGGTGGGCTGTGTTTAGCCAAACCTTCAAGGACAGGGATCCCTGAAATGGGATTTCCACTGCCTTGGGCCATGTATAGCACCCCATCAGGAAGCAAATGGGTAATGTAACAAGACCTAAGCCCTGGTTTCCTGGGGTCCAGCCCTACAAAGAGAGGCGTTACAGGCAAAACCTCGTGCTTCGGATACGAGGTCCCAGGTACCATCCATTTAGGCCTCAGTGGCACTGTGGTGGATCTGGCTTCTTTTTATGGAGGAATTTAAATCCAGCATGGATCCCTCCTGGAGCACATCTTCACTCGTGACCAACACCTTTAGACACTGGCGAAAAAACTGATGTGCTCCTGGAAGGAGGAGGGGTTATATAGGGAGTAAACTTCCTTAATTAGGGTTTACCAGTGTCAACACCTGAAGGTAGGCCTATTACCCATTAAGTAAATTACTTAAGGCTCTGTGACCCATGATGTACGATAAAGAAAGCTCTCTTTCTCAAGGCCTGGTGTCCATCGAAGCAGAATAAAGTGACAGTGTGTGAAGATTCTGGCAGGTGCAGAAATGATGATGTCTTCATATTGTTCCCCTAGGGTCGTTTTGTAGCATGTATGACCACTGTCCTCAGACAAATGGAGGATTATCACTATGATCATTACATCAGCACCTTCAGGACTCGACAAGACATCATAGTGAGTCTGCAACACCATCAGCTGCTTGTTCTTTATATGCCATTAGAACACAGTATATAATTCTCTTTCTTCCTTGTACAGGATTTCCTGATGGAAACCTTTATCATGTTCAAGGACCTGATTGGAAAACGGGTTTTCCCAAGGGATTGGATGCTGATGACAATGACACAAAACAAGTGGGTGACTATTATTTATTGATTCTTGCCCATCTTAAGGTGGTTATACCCAAAATATCTGACTGCACAACCCGAGAGTCAAATGGACATTATTTTTCAAAGTTTAGGTTCAATCTGTAAGATCTAAAGATTCAGCCTCTGCAATAATGATAAAATCATATAATGCCCTCTACTATCCCAGACATGAGAGAACTGTGATTTATAAATCGCCTGCTCCGCATACATGGATTAAGCAGCCCATAGATAATTAAAATTTATTTTCTTCAAGCACAAGTGAAAATGGCTTGATTTTCCCATCAAAACAATCAGTGTTGATGACGGGAATGCCTCCCGCAGTGCTGCTGTGTTCTGCCGGCAGAGGGGGCGCGGGGAGCCTTCCCAGCTATTAGAACACAATGATTATGGCTAGCGGCTATAGATGTGGACAGTAATCGCATGTAAAAAATCTGACAGGCTGGTTGTAGCCAGGTCGATCAATGGATTGACATGGGTACAATCAGCCTGCCCATAGATGGATCGAATGTCGTCCCTGCTAAACCGGACATATTTCGATCCATTTATGGGTCAGCTTTAGGCTAGCTAGAGATGAGCAGATAGGCAGGGACACAAACTGCCTGTTGTCTGTAGCTGACCCCCTGTAGGTTCTCGCATGACTCACATGAAGAAGTGAAGCTGTGCAAATGCTGGTAACACGTTCCTTTCCTATTCTCACTAAGAAGAGTGAAGGATCTCCTGGAGTGATAAGTGGCTGTCAACATAAAAATGACTTGTTCTTCCCTCTAAAACATACTCCTAACCAGCCTAATCCTTATATGAGCATTGCATTAAGCCGAAAACAGAATCACACATTTAAAACTCCTGGGAAACAGCTAAATACACTGTAAAACACAAATAATGGATATATTTATCCTATCAAAGGAGTATTAATTGAATTTCCTGACCTTCACTATAGCAGAACCATAGCTTGATCAAGAAAAGCCCTCCAGCCTGCTGACTAGTCAACAAAGAAGCATCACACAGAAATGGCTCCTCACCTCTGTCTTCTCTTGATCGGTCTTTATTGCTGGCCTTTACCACTCTCAGTGCTGCTTTACAGGGTAGTACAGGAGGCTGATATCAGGACGAATTCTGGGTTGCACTTAAAAATATGTTTAAAGTGTAAAAACAAAGACACAATGGGTTTATCAGTCCACGTTCCTTTTTACTTTCATTATTTGCACGATAATTACCTAAATTAAGGATGGATCTCTTTCTTTAAATCCTTGTCAGAGCACAATAGCACAGCAGGGGAGATCCATGTACTAACATCGGATTGTTAGTACAGCAGCTCTGACCTAAGCGGTTTTCTTTCTCGTACATCACGGGACACAGAGCGACATAGTCATTACTAATGGGTTATATAGATACCTTCAGGTGCTGGCACTGGCAACTTCCAAAACCGGAAGTACCCTCCCCTATATAAGCCCCTCCCATCCGGGAGCACCTCAGTTTTTTGCCAGTGTCTAAGGTGTTGGCCAAGAAGAAACATGTGTTTTTCACTGAGCTTGCGTACAGGTTCTTTTGGGCCTCAGTAAGCTATTCCGGATCCGACCAAAAAAGCTTCATAGCTAAACGGTCGGTACCCGGGCCTTGCAGAGAAGAGCAAGGTTTTGCCTGTAATGCTTCTCTTAGGAGAGCTGGACCCTGGGATCCAGAGCTCTGGTCATACCCATGACCAAGATGTTTTCTGTGCAGGGTGCTATACAGGTCCAGGGGAGTGGAATCCTTGGGAACCCGGTCCCTGAAGGTTTAATTACAATGCCTGCCATGATAGGTGAAGTTTGGGCTTCTGTGGACCAAACAAAGTCCTGCGGCGGGGAACAGGTAAGTGGGGGCCCCCAGGAACTTGGTTCTATTGGGGGACCCCAAGCCTAATTTGTCTTTCTGTCTGTTACCTAACGGTATTCCCGCTAATATCTGTGCATGCCTGTAACTACTAAAAAATGTAATAATTTTAATAGTGGTCAAGAAAAAAAAAAATATATATATTTAATATATCAGACTGCGGTACCTGTGTTAATCCACTAGAGGCCGCTGTGGAACGTTTCTTGTCATGTGGACTAGTTTCTTTTTATCAGAGCAAGTCCAGGCAGATGGTGAGTTCTCTTAAGGGAAACTGCTTCCTCTGCCATGTTGCAATGCTCGTCCATCCCCCGGCCTGCGGCAAAAGGGGCCCTGGCTCTTGTCCCTGGTTTCCTTTTCAAAATTAGCGCCGAAGGCGCACGTGGCCGCGCGCGTGCACGCGCCTCTATATATAGAGGTGAGCCGGGAAAGGGGGCGGAGCTTGGGGGATGACGCTCTGTGCGCGCCGCAGCGCTTCTGCGCATGTGCGGGCGTCCCAGCATGTTAAAAACCACAATTATGTGTTGTGTGCTGGCTATGGAGTGCAGAGACAGAGCTGGCAACATTTAGAAAAAGGCATACAGCAAGCGGTTGATGCAGGCATCCCCATAGAAAGGCACATTAGTAGACACCAACTGGTTTTATAGCAGCATTTGTGCTAGACTATTGTCAGTAAGTGGTGTATTTCGGCTGGAATACCTCAGCTTTGGGCTTAGGAATAATGCCGTCAAAAAACTCCGGGACTAAAAATTCCAGGAAGCATAGGGGGTCTCCATCGGGCTCTGAGGATCTTGGGCATGCTTCGGCTGCACCAGTCTCCCCTGAAGAATCAGAGGTTAGTGACCGTAGAGCACCCTCAGGAGTACCTGGTACTGTGGCTGTCCTCAGTTCACCTGCTCCTGTGTATGTAACAGAGGAGGTTTTTTCCTCAGCTCTGGGAGGGCTGGAAGAGAGATTGTCAACATTGATCGCTGCTTCCCTGTCACAGGAAAAAAGCGCTCGATCTCCGTCTCCTCCCTCAGAGTGCCTGTTAGCAGAGCAACAGTCCCATACAGGGATCGACCTGCCTGAAGGGGATCAGGATGAGGTCGATTCTGTTGTAGAGGAATCAACAGTGGAAGAGCCATTCTCAGCATCACATGCTGAAAGGTTATGGGTTCAGTCCCTGACTAATATGGTCCGATCAGCATTTAAAATGCCACTTGCGGAGCCATCATCCACTTCTGTCTCCTCGTTGGGGTCGCTAAAAGCTCCCCAGACTGTTTGTTCCTTTCCGATCCATCCTTTACTGGAAGGGCTCATTTACCACGATTGGGAGCATCCTGATAAAATATTTACTCCTCCCAAGAGATTTCAAGTGGTCTATCCCATGGAGGATAAGTTCATCAAAAAATGGAGGGTCCCTACAGTGGACGCAGCCATCTCTTGTGTGAATAAATCACTGACATGTCCAGTGGATAATGTCCAAATGTTCAAGGACCCAATAGATAAAAAATTAGAGTCCTTATTAAAATCTGTTTTTTCTACAGCAGGATTGGTGACACAACCAGCAGTGGCAGCTATTGGGGTCTGCCAAGCAGTGAAGGATCAGTTGAAACAGGTCTTAAGGGACTTGCCGGATCAGCAGGCTCTTGCCCTAGCTGATCTACCTAGAGCCTTATGCTTTGCGGTGGACGCTATAAAGGATTCAATCCATCAGGCCTCCCGCCTTACGCTGTCTGTAGTACATATGCGCAGGCTTTTATGGCTCAAAAACTGGTCTGCTGAAGCTCCCTGTAAAAAATTGCTGGTCAGCTTCCCATTTCATGGTGAACGCTTATTCGGGGAAGACCTGGACAAATATATCCAGAGAATTTCCAGCGGTAAAAGTACACTTTTGCCGGTTGAAAACAGAGTTTGAGGTCCCTCTTTTAAGAGGCCTGCTTCTCCAGTCCCTAGGACATCGGCTGTGAAACAGTTCCGACGGCCTCCTTGGTCAAATCCCGGAGGTAAAAATCAGGGACAATTGCAGGGTAACAAGAAGCCCTGGAGCAGGAGAGGTACAAAACCTCCCCCAAAGTCAAATGCATGAAGGGTTGCCCCCACTCAATCGGGTGGGGGGAAGACTTCAGTTGTTCGCAGAGACCTGGCGGGACACGATCAGAGACAGATGGGTGCTCTCCGCAGTAAATCTGGGATACAAATTGGAGTTAAAAAACTCCCCTCCTTCCCACTTTATAAGGTCAAACGTGCCAAGGGATCCCCAGAAGAGAGGATCCCTCCTGTTGGCACTAGAACAATTATTGCTCCAAGCAGTAATTATAGAGGTTCCCCTGGAAGAATGGGGGTTCGGGTTTTACTCAAACCTCTTTACAGTCCCGAAGCCAAACGGGGACGTGAGGCCCATATTAAATCTAAAAGGGCTAAACAAATTCCTACATATCAGGACTTTCCGGATGGAGTCGATTCGGTCGGTGGCCACTGCCCTACAAGGGGAGGAATGGTTAGCCTCGATCGACATCAAAGATGCTTATTTGCACATTCCCATCTTTCCAGCCCACCAAAAATTTCTACGCTTTGCGGTAGAAGGGCGCCATTTTCAGTTCAGAGCCTTACCCTTCGGTCTGGCCACAGCACCACGAGTGTTCACAAAAATTCTGGCCCCATTATTGGCCAATCTAAGAACACGAGGTGTAACGATAATGGCATATCTAGACGACTTGTTGCTGATAGACCACTCAGTGGAAAAACTAGAAGTGGTTGTTCACGAGACAATCAAGTATCTGGAATATCACGGTTGGATTATCAACCGAGACAAGTCAGCCCTAAAACCAGTCAAAAGTCTGGAATACTTGGGGCTAAGGCTGGATTCAGACCAGAGAAAAATTTTCTTGCCTCAAGAAAAGGGGTCGTCTTTGAGAGATTTGATCCACTTAGTGGGTTCAAAAAGACAGCCATCCATACCCCTGTGCATGAGGCTGCTGGGAAAAATGGTGGCATCATTCGAAGCAGTACCCTACGGTCAATTCCATTCAAGGAATTTGCAAAGGGCCATACTGTCAGCCTGGAACAAAAAAGTTCAGGCTCTGGACTTACCAATGTCCTTGTCCCCTTCCGTTCGCAAGAGCCTCCGCTGGTGGTTGGTTCCCCAGAATCTGGAAAGAGGGAAATCCTTCAGTCCGATTTCTTGGAAGGTGGTCACTACAGATGCCAGCCTTATAGGCTGGGGAGCAGTAATGGAGCAATGGTCTCTCCAGGGCAGATGGTCGGATGCGGAAAAGGCCCTGCCCATCAATCTCTTAGAGATACGAGCAGCCCGGTATGCCCTAGTAGCATGGACATCCAAACTCCAAGGGTCCCCTGTCAGAATTCAATCAGACAATGCCACAGCAGTGGCATATATCAATCATCAGGGGGGCACCAGGAGTCGTGCAGCCCAGAGGGAAGTAAATTACATCCTGAGATGGGCAGAAAGATATGTCCCAGCCATATCTGCGGTATTCATTCCAGGAGTGGAGAATTGGAAGGCGGACTTTCTAAGTCGCCAACAATTATGCCCAGGGGAATGGTCCCTTCATCCCGAGGTTTTCCGGACAATATGTCAGCGGTGGGGAACACCGGATGTAGATCTGCTAGCATCCAGATTCAACGCAAAAGTGGACAGGTTTGTCTCTTGGACAAGGGATCCCCTAGCTTGCGGCTCGGATGCCCTAGTGTTCCCTTGGGATCAGTTCAAGCTGATATATGCATTCCCACCGCCACAATTGTTACCTCGATTACTTCGCAGAATCAGGGTAGAAAAGAAACCAGTGATTCTGGTGGCTCCAGCGTGGCCCCGAAGAGCATGGTACGCGGAGATTGTAAAGATGTCTGTGGGGAGTCCTTGGACCCTCCCACATCGTCCGGACCTGCTTTCACAAGGACCGATATACCACCCTTCCTTACCAGCCCTAGGTTTGACGGCCTGGCTATTGAAGCCCACATTCTAAAAAAGAGAGGGCTCTCTAATCCTGTGGTATCTACCATGATCAATGCCAGGAAACCGGTATCCAGGCAGATCTACTATAGAATCTGGAAGGCGTACATTGCCTGGTGTGAGGCCAGGAAATGGCATCCACGTAAATACGTAATAGGTAGGATTCTGGACTTCCTACAATGGGCTGTAGATAGGAAGCTTGCCTTGAGTACTATCAAGGGTCAGATTTCGGCCTTGTCAATATTTTTTCAAAGGCCCTTGGCTTCGCATTCACTAGTCAAAGCCTTTATACAAGGAGTGATGCGTATTAGTCCTCCGGTTAATATTCCCATATGTCCATGGGATCTAAACTTGGGTCTGTCGGTTCTACAGAAACAACCATTTGAACCATTACAGCATATTTCCCTGGTTCTTCTCACCAGGAAATTGATTTTTCTAGTAGCCATTTGTTCGGCTAAAAGAGTGTCGGAATTAGCAGCTATGTCCTGTAGGGAGCCATATCTGGTTATCCATAAGGACAGAGTAGTGTTACGTCCTCATCCAGCCTTTCTTCCTAAGGTGGTATCGAGGTTTCATTTGAACCAAGATGTGGTTCTTCCTTCTTTTTTTCCCCAAACCTACTTCGGTAGAGGAAAAGTTATTGCATTCTTTGGATGTAGTAAGAGCAGTTAAAGCTTATCTAAAAGCCACTGCTCAGATTCGCAGAACGGATACTTTGTTTATTCTGCCGGAAGGCCCCAGAAGGGGTCAGGCAGCGTCAAAATCTACTTTAGCCAAGTGGATTCGACAGGTCATAATGCAAGCCTATGGCTTGAGAAGGAGACCGCCTCCGTTCAAAGTTAGGGCGCACTCCACGAGAGCAGTTGGAACTTCATGGGCAGTGCATCACCAGGCCTCCCTGGCTCAAATCTGTAAGGCCGCAACATGGTCTTCAGTACACACGTTTACTAGGTTCTACCAGGTGGACGTTAGAAGTCAGGAGGATGTCGCCTTTGGGCGCAGTGTGTTGCAGGCCGCAAAAGATCCTCATGTCTGATAGCGCTCAGCTTATATATGGTGTATCCCCCCCCCTCGTTGGGCATTGCTTTAGGACATCCCATTAGTAATGACTATGTCGCTCTGTGTCCCGTGATGTACGAGAAAGAAAATAGGATTTTTATAACAGCTTACCTGTAAAATCCTTTTCTTGGAGTACATCACGGGACACAGAGCTCCCACCCCTCTTTTCGGGACACTTATTGCTTTGCTACAAAACTGAGGTGCTCCCGGATGGGAGGGGCTTATATAGGGGAGGGTACTTCCGGTTTTGGAAGTTGCCAGTGCCAGCACCTGAAGGTATCTAACCCATTAGTAATGACTATGTCGCTCTGTGTCCCGTGATGTACTCCAAGAAAAGGATTTTACAGGTAAGCTGTTATAAAAATCCTATTTTCAGAGGGCAGTAAGGCTTACCACCTGTCTGAAAGCAGCCTATCACAAAAAATTTCAGCTTGGTAAAAATCCCTCTTGGGGCGATTTGTTATTATGGTGTAAAACCCTTACTGTGACAAGTGTGTGCAAATTTGTTGCATTGCTTGCATTCCATTCAACTTTATCAGTTTATATACTGGGCCTAGTGAAAAGCACAGACTCGTATTATAAGAGGCACCATAACATTTACCATCTCTCATGTATTTCACTTCCAGAGTGTATCTCCGTGCCATGAACAGGTTCTCCTCTGTTCTCAACAAATTCTTCCTTGATCAGGCCAACTTTGAACTACAGGTGAGATTATTGACAAGGTAATACAATACAAAAATTATACTACTGTCAGACTTTGTGTCTGATAGCATATGGGCTGAGTGGGAACCAGATAAAATAAAAGCCAAGATGAAGGACTGAAGGATAGCTAAATGTAAAATGTTTTATATGAATATAAATCACAAATGTTTTTGTTAATATGTAGGACTTTGAGTCTGGAGTATAAAACAAACTAGAGAAGGCAAAATGGGCACAATGTTGCCCATAACTAATAAGAATTTTTGTTGAATTTTTTTCATTACTGAAAGGTGAAGTCTGATTGGTTGATGTCTGCAACAACACTGTTGTATCCAGTATCCGACACCTTTTTTTTTACCCTAAGTTAATCATAAGGCGATGGGACATGGATGTGTCCTCTGACAGCTGAACTGTGATTTTTTTTCAAATGACTGGGAAGTGCACACTGTAGTCAGGGGGTCAGACAGCTTAATCTTTGGAGAATCAGTTTCCCCAGAAAGGATCAATACCATAGACATAAAAATGGTTTGCATTTTAAATTTGGTGACAATTATATCAGTTCTACATGAACATTCAAAGCAATCTGAAAGTGATTTTTAAATTTCCAAAGTGCCGCTACCACATGGAAAGCTTCTACCAGAGATGCTTGGGTGTTAAGCTCACCTGAGCGGAGTGTGCTCTTGAATGTAGATATCAACCAGCTTCATTGATCAAGAGCTTGGCCGTGCCCCTTCAATTCTGTTAGCCCATTGCTGCAATGGCAGACCTTCGTAGCCAAGAGTAGGGCAGAGGAGTTGGGAGGGCTGGGGCCACAGTCCCAGCCTGGTCTCCCAACAATTCTAAGATAAATAGACATGCGGGCCACTTTTCTTCTTTGTCCCTCACTATTGCAACAAACATGCTGCTGGACCAAGGCAAAATGTTTTGTTTGTGCACTTCCTACCTAGTCCTCTTACTCAATGGCAGCTGGAATCTGCCATTCTGGTCAGACTTCCCTTAGATGTATGTGGACAGCTTTATCCGCTGTACCAAAACCAATAGAGTTCTTTGCATTAGGGGGCAGGTCACACCAGTGCGTTTTAGCGCAGCTGTAAAAACCAAATCAACGGAAGGACATCTGAAAAAACATAATTTCCAATGTGTCCCATTCACACCATAATGTTGCTAAAATTCAAAATGTATGTCAACGGACATCAAAACGTATGTCAGCACACGTTAAAACGCAACTAAAATGGATGGAAATGTACATGCATTTTAGCGCAAGTCAGTTTGAAATGAGCCCAATAGAACAGACCTGCTAAAGTGCCAATAGACATGTGAGTGTTCAGAAGAATAGTACAAGGTGGGGAATGGTAAGTGCAAAGGCCACAGCCCAGTCCAACTAAGTTCATAATTGTAAAAATTAAGCTGACTGAATAAAAAGTCCAAAACACTCTTATGCCGTGTACACACGATTGGAAATTCCGACAAGAAAACTGTTTGTTTTTTTCTGACGGAATATTGGCTCAAACTTGTGTTACATACACACGGTCACACAAATCTTGTCGGGAATTCCGATCGCCAAGAACGCGGGGACGTACAACACGTACAACGAGCCGAGATCAATGAAGTTCAATAGGCAGTTCGGCTCTTCTGCTTGATTCTGAGCATGCGTGTTTTTTTGTGCGTCGAAATTGCATACAGACGATTGGAAATTCCAACAAGAATTTTTTCCAATGGAAAAATAGAGAACCTGCTCTCAATCTTTTGCTGGCGCAAATTCCGACAGCAAAAGTCAGATGGAGCATACACACGGTCGGAATTTCCGACCAAAAGCTCACATCGGACTTTTCTTGTCGGATTTTCCGATCGTTTGTACGCGGCATTAGGGCAAGCTGATCCGAGAGCTGTAGCTGACTCTGTGGATAGGGAAGAAGCAGAAAAGAGGAAAAGCGTCTCCAAGTGTAGTATGACAGATGAGCCTATGTTTTTAATATTTGTGTGAGTAGCCCAAATTAGGGGGTATGAAGAAAACAGAGTCTTTCAGCGCTAAAAACTGGCAGTAATAGAAAACATTGTTGTCATATGGAAATATTGTTGGAAATCTGGATCCTAGTGCAGCTGGCAACTTCCAGAGAAAGTGAACAATAGAAAATACACAACAATCCAGCGCTCAATAGGACCAGTGTAAACAGAACTATTGCAAATGTTGTATTCAAAGCAAGTTCTTTTATTGGATGCACGCTAAAACCGATTTAAAATCAATATAAAATCACAACTGTCAATGAAAATGAGAAAATAAATGGCATCTAAAAGAACTCATGATCATAGTTGAAAAGCTTCAAAACGCATGTAATACGAAACCGCCATAACTCCAAAGGCCAAGGGGTTAATGTCAGCAAGTGTGCTCCAGGTTTGATGTGATGCAGCTGATCCAATGGTATGGTATGCAGACCGACGAGGAGGTGGGGGGCACCGCTCCCCGCAATGCAACCAGTAGCTGGGCTGCGGGAAACCAGGCTTGTGTGGATCCAGGGGAGTGTGTAATGAACCGCACTGACCCGGTATCCATGATGAGACTGGCTGATCAGGCAAGCTAGGCGGTGGTGTTTCGGGAGGCGCTCTGGATGACGCGCACTGGGTCTGATTACCCGAAGCGGGAATTGAAGCTGGGGCGAGGAGGACACAGATGCTGGACGGTACGCAAACTCAGTGTTGCCGCGGGGACCTTGGCTTACATGTTTCACGCACCTGCACTTTCTCAAAGCCCTTTGAGAAATTTTTTGAAGGTGATCCGACCCGATCCCCAGCGGCGGAAGCACTGCTGAGGACACGTCCGACAATAGCTGTGAAATGAATGGGGAGTGACGTCACCCATAGGCTTACTATGGGGCTTCCGTTGTCGGACGTGTCATCTGCACCCGCCCACACAGCGAAGCTGCGGCTGACAGTTCAGCGCGAAATCAACGCTTCCGCCGCTGGAGGTCAGATCGGATCGTCTGCAGAAAAGGAATGTATACAGATTTTTACTTTTCAAGGCTAGATAGGATAGTGTTAGAATGTTGGTTGTTATAGATGCAGGGCTTTTAGTTTTTTAGCATGGACTTCCGCTTTAAACTCCACCTTTTACAGAAAAATAATAAATGCACACATTTTTGGACAGACTCCTGCAGACTCTTCCTCCAACTTTGTGTTTGCAACTCAGAGAAAGTGTGAATGGGCTACCAGTACAGTGATCCCCCATTTGTACTGCATGTTACACCCTACATATGGGTGTAACATGGTGCAAAAGGTGGAGTTAGCCTTTAAACTTACATAAACTGAATGTGCCAGTTAACTGAATGTCTCCAATATAAAGCATTATTTAAATGGTGTCCTGCAGCCAGGTTTTTAACATTTTTTTTCTCTCCCAGCTCTGGAATAACTTCTTCCACCTGGCTGTGTCACTTTTAACCCATGAATCCCTGCAGTTGCACAGATTTTCCCAGGAGAAACGGCACAAGATTCTGTGCAAGTAAGAAATTGTACAAGCATGTGTTTGTCTGTCTGCTATTCAGAGAATTGTCCTTGCACTCAGCTTTTCTTGTACCTCTATACATATATACATACATACATACATACATACATACATACATACATATCTTTGTGTTAAGCTGTACATACATGGGCAGACTGGGTTGTCTCTATGACTTGATCCTGATCTTACACATACAGTATGTGAGCAATCCAGCCAGTTGGCAGCACTGTCAAATTTCCAGATCATTAGAGGAGCCAAGGAGAAGTTGCATAATCGCCTCCTACCATTCCAAGTGCAGTAATTGCTTCTGTTTAATATCCAAATACTATTTAAAAAAAAAAAAAAATTATTATATGAGTTCAAATGTTACTTTTCTTTGCCAGTAAATCTAAAGTCTATGTATGGCTAGGTTCTCTGTTGCTAACTTTTGAAGGATAAATTTATCCTGTGACTTCACAGCCTAAAGTTTATTTGACACTGTCCATGGAATCACCTGTCAATTTTTTTCTTATTTTTGTTTAATTCAAGATTTTTCCAAGTGATTGTAGCATAAATACACATAGACAATGGAGGTCCAGGTGATAGCATTATAAATACACGTGTTTCTGGAAGGTTCAACTGACTATACTGGCTGGTCAGTCAGTATCATGCCATAACCTACACCACGAAGACAAAAGGAAAAAAAGCACAAGTCAGATGATGGGTACAAGTACATTCCAAGTTACTGAATGTTCATTGGAGTACAGTTAATTAAATCATTAAGAAATAAGTTATGGCACAATGGTGTATATGCTAAGAATAGGCTTCCCACCATGCAAGAAGACTAGTAAGCAAGACCAACAAAACACTGATGACTACTGAATGAATTGCATCATGCTGTGAGGATGTTCTGTATCTTTGCAGTAGATCCGGAAAATGTAGAGCGGATGAATATAGCAAAATCATGGGAAATCCTGGAGGAAAAATTTGATGTGTCCAGGTGTGCAAAGCTTATAGACTTATACACACAAACTCAAGACTGTAATAGCTTCTGCTAGTAGATACGGACTATAAGTGGGTGTGTATGTAAGCAGTCAGTTATTCTTGTTTTTTTTTTGTGTAAAGTCTAGTACACACGGCCGAGAATCTCGTCGCAAAAAAAACGTTGTTTTTCTCAATGGGTTTCTTGTCAAGCTTGACGAGATTCTTGTCAAGCTTTCCTTGCATACACACTGTCAATCCAAAATCTCGTCGGTCTAAAGCGCGGTGACGTACGACGGCAGTATAAAGGGGAAGTTCCATTCTCATGGCGCCACCCCTTGGGCTGCTTTTGCTAATCTCGTGTTACTGCGTGTTAGTAAAAGCTTAGTGAGAGACGATTCGCGCTTTTCAGTCTTCGTGCTTTCAGTTCGTTACAGCGTGACGAATGTGCTATCTCCATTATGAACGCTAGTTTTACAAGAAGGTGCGCTCCCGTCTCATACTTTTATTCTGACCATACGCGGTTTTTGAAGACTCAGAAAAGCATACACACGAACGATTTTCTCGTCCAAAAACAGTCTGACGAGAATCACGATGAGAAAACAGACTTCCGACGAGTAAAAAGAAAGCAGGTCTTCTTTTTTTCTCGTCGAGATTCACAACAGTTTTCTCGACGAGAAAGCATACACACAAACGATTTTCTCGGCAAGAAAGCTCTCCTAACCGTTTTCTTATCGTTTCTTGCCGAGAAAACCGGTCGTGTGTACAAGGCCTCAATCTTCTGTGATTCGGTGTCCCAAGACAATAAAGCCCCGTACACACAGTCTGACTTTTTGCCAACAAACTAAAATCCGACCGTGTGTATGCTCCATCGGACAAACTTTTTTGGTTTTCATCGGACAAATGTTCGGTCTGCAAACGGACAAACTTTTCGCCAACAAAAGTCAGATGGAGCAAAGTCTGACCGTGTGTACAGAAATCCATCTGACTTTTGTCCGATGGACAAATAAGCATGCCCAGAACCAATGTTAAAATCAACCAACAATAGCAGAAGTTGACCAAAGGGTGGTGGTAAAGAGCAGAAAAAACACGTGATGTTAGAAAAGTTTTGGGAAAATTTGCAGAAAAGTCCTGCCATGTGTATGCTATGGGTGTGCCCGGCCAACTCCCTTTGGACAAAAATCCACGGAAAAGTTTGTTTTGAGGTCCGACCGTGTGTACGAGGCTTTAGACATGAAAACCTCCACAGGGTTTAATATTTATAAAAAGCACTGTATATAGATGCAGTATATGAATGGCCAGGCTTCAGTCCACCCAGCAAGGTAAACAACCCTGCAGTGCAAACAGGAAATCTAGGAGGGAGCAGAAACTTTTTTTGCTATACAAAGAGGTCTAAAGTAGCTGGGAGATGTTCTGTTAATATGGATCTTTTGTTTAATTTTTGTTAATATGTACTGAATAGTATGTATCCAACTGTTCTTTTTTTTTCTGCAGATATGGAGATATGCGAAAGGAGATTGGTCTGAAGATTAGAGATATGTGGTATAATCTAGGTGAGACATCCATACACATCTCCGTTACTATAATCCTACTTTCCTTAAAGTAAAGTTTTGCTGCTTGCATTATTCTTCTTTTTCACAATTAACAACCATGTAAGCTTGTATAAGTGGGGCTCCTGCTTCTGTTTTGTCTTGTTATTACACTATATGATCAAAATATGTGGACACCCTTTTGAATTTTGGAGTTGAGGTCCATATATGTATAGTTTTGTGTGAAGGAACCTGAGTGGTCGTCACCAAGCCCTGACTTCAACTCTACTGAACACCTTTGGACTGAATTGGAATGTTGATTGCTAGCTAGGTCTTGTTCAACATTGGTACCTGACTTTCATTATGCTCTTTTGCTTGAATTGACTAATTTTAATTGGCATGCTCCAGAATCTAGTGGAAATCCTTCTTATAAGAGTGGAGGCCAAGTCCATATTGTTGTCCATGGCGTTGAAATGGAGTGTTTAACCTGTCATATAGTGGTGCCCCTTCTGCTCTGGGATGTTCCCCCTAGTGGTAGCCTTTCCTTTCTCATATACTGTAGGTGTGATGGTCAGGTGCCAACAAACTTTTGCCTATATAGTGTATGTTTTGGTTATCAACTTTGTGAACTAGTCTTTGGAACATTGTTTTTATTTATCTGTACTACCCTCCCTTTTCATTGCTATTAGTTTTTACATTACCATGCTATATAGAATAATAATAATAACAAAAAATATAATCAATACTAAAAACAATAATTTTATGGGTCTTTTCACATAGTATGCTTCGCCCTGTTCTATAGAGGATCCATGAACAGATCCCCTGCTGAATCGTAGCTGAACAGACACATGATGGCTCTATGGGTGGCTGGATGTAAACTAACTTGCATCCATTTATATCAGGCTACCTCTGATCCATCACATATTGGCCCAGAAAAACCGAAAATTATGCAGACCTTTATTCTTTTTTTTTTTTTTTTTGGACCTGGACGGACTTGGAGGTAGGCGGATGTAAACTGACACAAGTCTGTTTACATCCACCTGCCCATACAGTTGCATGGAGCTTCTGATCGGGTCTGCCTTAAAGAAAATAAAAACCTGACAGGCGTCCTGATAGGAAAGCCCCTGTGGAAGGAGCCTAACATGATGAACATATTTGACATTGTATAGTGTGTGGCTTTATTTGACACTGTCCATGGCATCTGGTACATTTCATGTTAATTTTTCACCAGGCCCTCACAAGATTAAGTTCATCCCTTCCATGGTGGGACCAGTCCTGGAGGTGACGCTCACTCCAGAGCCAGATCTACGAAAGGCAACAATTCCCATCTTCTTTGACATGATGCAGCATGAATATAATTTCAGTGGGAGTGGCCATTTCCACATGGTAAGTAGCATCAAGCTTAAACAAAAACCTTTTATTTAGTAACAAATAGAACAAAATACAAATTTCTGTGACAATCAGCAAAGTTTAAGAAAGTATCCTTGCCCTATCATTCACTGAGGGATAAAGATAACCTCTGGAGGTATAAGCCCTGCCCAATAGGAGGTTGGACATGTAAGAAAAATGTTGCTTCTCCCCTTAGGACTTTGAAGTTGCACTAGGCACTGCCAGTCTAAGGTTATTTTTTGTAGGATGTAGACACTGTAAACCCTCTGTTCCACAGTTTTTTCCCATGTGAATCTACATCACCTAGGTGAGAAACTATTCTGTTCAGTCCCTCTATAAGCCACAGAAAAACACAAGAGGGTTAGCAGTTCCTACTGAAGCAGACTGTTGGCATAGAGTACAATGTTATGCCACGTACACACGATCGGAATTTCTGCCAACAAATGTTCGATGGGAGGTTTTGGTCAGATATTCCGACCGTGTGTATGCTCCATCCAACATTTGCTGTCGGAATTTCCACCAACAAATAATTGAGAGCAGGTTCTCTATTTTTCAGACTGCAAAATTTCTTGTCGGAAATTCCGACCGTGTGTATCCAATGCCGACGCACAAAATGCCACACATGCTCGGAATCAATTCGACGCATGCTCGGAATCATTGAACTTCATTTTTCTCGGCTCGTCGTAGTGTTGTACGTCACCGCGTTCTTGACGTTCGAGCCAACATTCATCGGCAAAAAAACCCCACAGTTTTGTTGTCGGAAATGTCCGATCGTGTGTACGCGCCATTAGACAGTTAAGTGACCTGTGAAAAAAGTTATTTCTTTATCGTACACCACGGGACACAGAGCTAGTCATTACATAATGGTTAAGGGTCACCAGCGGTGATTGGACACTGGCACAACCAATGGAAGACAGTTCCCCTCCATATAACCCCTCCCATCAGGGAAGTACCTCAGTTTTTTCGCCAGTGTCGAAAGGTGTTGGACGCGTTAGGAGGTGCTAAAGGAAAGCTCTACCAAAGAGACCCTCTGGGGGTAAAAGAGCTATGCTTTCGGATCCATCCAAGACGCCTACAAATGAGCTGAATCTGGATGGGATCCGGGCCTCATCCATGAGGCGTCGCCTGTAATGTCTCTCTTCGGAGGACTGGGCTCTAAGATCCAGCACTTTCGCTATTTCGCTATAAAGTCCTGGTAAGAGTCTTGTACAAGGCCCAGGGGAGAGGTATCCTTTAAATAGGAACCCATATCCCTGAAGGTTGGCACACATAGCCCACCGTGAAGGGTGAAGTTTGGTATCTGTCTGAAATCTTTCAGCAGAAAAACCTGCGGCGTGGATAAGGTGAGATTAGAAGGTCCATAACTAGGTTGGGACCTTTTTTCAAAAAGTGGATGTCTTCTTTTTTTCCACCACTGGGGGGAGTAAAGAGCTGAATATACTCACCTCACTCTGTTCAGTGTCGGCTTCGGCGAAGTACACTGCTCGTCACCTCCGCTGCTGAGCTTGCTGGGGCACCCCGATCCTCCTTTCGGTGGCCGACCAGACACCTGCAGATGCAGGTAAGTGGGAACAAAGGCTGATGAGAGTCCTCTCTCACTATGGCCACCGCCATAGCGCTAAGGGCCGCGCGCGCGCGGGAGCGCGCTTTATCGGAGGGGGGGGCAAAGGCGTGCGCGGGCACGTGGCGCGCGCAGGCACAGAAACGGCGCCAAATTTAAAAGACTGTCAGTGTGAGAAGCACTGCAGCAGCAAGCAAGCTCGTTAGTTCTCTTATTCCTGGCAGAGAAACACAGCAGCTATACAGGGACGTAAGACTCCATGTGGTTGGATTGGGTACTTCCTAGAAGACATCCATGTTATGCATAGTTATGTGTTAAAAGTTGCATACTTAATGTATTTGCTAAACTAAACAAGGTAGTATATGCATTTAGGTACCTTGTATTTTGTCTAAACAGTAAGCCTTCCAGGGGAAGTAATACGGACAAAAAGAGATAAGAAAGCACCACCGCCTGAGAGGAGGCTCTAACTGTGCTGACTCGGTACCTTTCTCTCCTGTGTTGCTAAATGCACCTGTTCAGGATGAGCCATTACCTCTGTCAGGTATGGCGGCTTCCCCAGTGAAGCCTGGGCCTGTATATGTCACTGAGGACACTTTATCAGCTGCCCTAAATAATCTGGAGGAAAAAATTGCTACCTTAATCGCTAAGTCCTCTAAAAAGGGACAATAAGCGAAGCAGGTCTCTTCCAGTATTGGACCTCCCTTCAGAAGTACCTGAGGGAGGAGGATGAGGAGGAGGAGGCTACATCAGCAGAGGATGAGGAGCCAGATTTTAAGGTCACAGGTACAATGCTATAGCAGTGCATTTAAGTTAACCTCTGCGGAGGTAACGGAATTACCTGTCTCCTCCCTAGGGTCATTAAGATCCCTGCAAGGTGCATGCTCCTTCCCGGTTCATCCGTTACTAGAGGATCTAATATACGCAAACTGGCAACATCCAGATAAGCGTTTCTCACCTCCAAAAAGGTTTAACATTCTTTATCCTATGGGGGAAAAATTTTTTTTTTAAAGAAATGGAGCCTGCCTGCGGTAGTTGCGGCTATTTCTTGTGTAAATAAAAACCTGACATGTCCGGTGGATAATGTACAAGCGTTTAAAAGATCCTTCTGAGAGGAAGTTGAAATCCTCCTTCCTTTTGGCCGGCTCAATTACCCAACCTGCAGTAGCAGCAGTCGGTATGGGTCAGGTCATCAGCCAACAGGTAAAGCAGGGGCTGAAGGAACTGCCTTCAGAGCAGGCTAGAAATTGGGAAAATTTGCCTAAAGCCTTATGCTTCACAGTGGATGCCATGAGAGATTCTATCATACAGGCATCACGCCTTACACTCCAGCTGGTACAGATGCGCAGAGTACTTTGGCTTAAGCATTGGTCAGCGGAGACCCCATGCAAAAAGCTGTTGGCAAGTTCCCGTTCCATGGCGAACGCCTATTTGGGGAAGATTTAGAAAAATATATACAGAAGATCAAGTGGTAAAACGACTTTTACCTGAGAGAAAGAAAAACAAGAGATCTTGTTTTAAACGCTCTCTCCCCAGCTCCCGGGAAATCTGACTCCAACCAGTGGCGGCGGCCTGTTTTAGCCGCCCACAGGCAAAAAAGCTCAGAAGAACAAGAAGCCGTGGGGTGCAAGAGCTAATAAGCAAGCCCCCAAAGCCTCTCAGTGAAGGGGCGCCCCCGCTCGGCCGAGTGGGAGGAAGGCTTTGTCAGTTCTGAGCAACTTGGTGGTCAGAAATCCAGGACAATTGGGTAGTATCCACAATATCCTCAGGGTACAAACTGGAATTTCGAGAGATCCCATCTTCTCAATTCCGAGGTTCAAGACTCTCCAAGGATCCACAAAAAAGAGAATCCTTCTTCAAAGGTTTGAATCACTTAATGGCTCAAGGGGTAGTTACAGACGTACCCCAAAAAGAGCGAGGTTCAGGTTTTTACTCAAACCTCTTTGTGATTCCAAAGCCAAATGGAGATGTCAGACCCATCCTGGATCTAAAATCCCTAAATCGGTTCCTGAACGATCGCCATTTTCGAATGGAAACGATCCGATCCGTGGCCGCCACTTTAAAGGGCGGAAAATTCATGGCGCCCATAGATATCAAGGACGCACATTTACACATACCCATCCTCCCCGCTCACCAAAGATTCCTAAGGTTTGCGGTAGAAGATCGCCACTTTCAATTTGTGGCTCTGCCGTTTGGTGTAGCCACCGCGCCCATAGTATTCACAAAGGTGCTAGCTCCTCTGTTAGCAAACCTAAGAACACGGGGCATTGCGGTAACAGCCTATCTGGACGATCTACTAGTAATAGATCAGTCAAAGGACGGATTGGGTCACGCTGTACACACTACAGTAGGATACCTGGAGCATTTAGGATGGATTATAAATTTACAAAAATCCTCTCTCCAGGCCCAAAGAAGGATAGGGTACCTGGGCATGATCATAGATACAGCCCAAAACGGGGTATACCTGCCAGAACCGAAGATACAGTCTCTGAAAGACCTGATCCACAAGGTCAAAGCAAACAAGAGGCCGTCTATTCGCCTTTGCATGAGACTATTGGGAAAGATGGTAGCCTCCTTCGAGGCGGTCCCTTACGCCCAGTTTCATTCGAGACTACTTCAAGGCAATATTTTAGCTTCCTGGAACAGGAAGAGCCAAGCTCTGGATATACCCATGCGCCTGTCCTCACAAGTACGCCACAGCTTCGATTGGTGGCTAGAAGCCAGGAATTTACGGAAGGGAAAGTCCTTCCTCCCAGTGGCCTGGAAGGTGGTATCTAGGGATGCCAGCCTATCGGACTGGGGTGCAGTATTCGAGGAGGCTTCTACCCAGGGAACCTGGGCCAAGACTCAGGGGATCCTGCCCATCAATGTGCTAGAGATCCGGGCGGTATATCTAGCCCTCAAAACCTGGACATACAGGTTACAGGGCTACCCAGTTCGGGTTCAATCCGACAATGCTACTGCAGTAGCTTACATCAATCACCAAGGAGGCACCCGCAGTCGGGCAGCCCAAAGAGAGGTGAACCGGATCCTGGCATGGGCAGAAGAGCATGTACCTTGCCTTTCTGCAATCTTCATTCCAGGGATGGAAAATTGGCAAGCAGACTACCTGAGTCGTCAGCAGCTGCTACCAGGGAGTGGTCTCTTCACCCCGAGATCTTTCAGGCCATATGTCTGAGATGGGGAAACCCAGATGTAGACCTGCTAGCTGCCAGGTTCAACAAGAAATTGGACAACTTTGTGTCCAGAACGAGAGATCCTCTAGCCTACGGGACAGACGCTCTAATAACTCCATGGAATCAGTTCTCACTGATCTAGGCATTCCCTCCGATCCCTCTTCTACAAAGACTGCTTCGCAGGATCAAGGAGGAGGGAATACCAGTAATCCTAGTGGCCCCAAACTGGCCCAGGAGGCCTTGGTACGCCGAGATTGTAAAAACGGCGATAGGAAGGCCCTGGAAGTTTCCACTCCGACACGACCTGCTGTCACAGGGTCCAGTATTCCACCCTTCCTTACAAAGGCTAAAGTTGACGGCCTGGCTGCTGAGACCCACATTTTTAAAAAGAGAGGGGTCTCTGGTCCGGCTCTTTCTACGCTCATTAATGCTAGAAAGCCAGCCTCCAGACTCATCTATCAGAGAGTCTGGAGAGCATACGTTTCCTGGTGTGAATCCAGATGTTGGAATCCTCAGAAGTATGAAATAAATAGGATTCTTGCTTTTTGCCAGTTAGGAGTGGATATGAATTTAGCCCTTAGCACCATCAAAGGGCAAATATCGGCTCTATCGGTCTTCTTTCAGAGACCATTGGCATCTCACTCCCTAGTTCGGACATTCATTAAGGGGGTACTGAGGATAAATCCTCCAGTTAGGACTCCCTTGTGTCCATGGGATTTGAATTTGGTATTGTCAGTGTTGCAAAAGCAACCTTTTGAACCTATTCGCCATATTCCTTTAATTATATTAAGTAGGAAGTTGGCCTTTCTGATTGCTATAGCTTCTGCTAGGAGAGTATCAGAGCTAGCAGCTCTTTCTTGTAAAGAGCCTTATCTAATTTGTCACAAGGACAAAATCGTACTACGACCCCATCCGGCTTTTCTACCTAAGGTGGTGTCGGCTTTTCACTTGAATCAAGACATTGTTCTGCCTTCCTTTTTTCCAAACCCGCGGACGGCGGGGGAAAAATTATTACACTCTCTAGATCCAGTGAGAGCGGTAAAGGTGTATCTGCAAGCAACCGCTCAGATACGTAAAACAGATGTTTTGTTTATTTTACCAGATGGGCCCAAGAAGGGCCAAGCGGTATCAAAATCCACCATTTCCAGGTGGATTAGACAAGTAATTATTCAAGCTTATGGTTTAAAGAACAGGACTCCTCCTTTTCCTGTTAAAGCGCACTCTACCAGGGCGATAGGTGCTTCATGGGCAGTGCACCACCAGGCTTCGATGGCTCAGATCTGTAAAGCTGCAACTTGGTCTTCAGTCCATACATTTTCCAAATTCTATCAAATAGATGTGAAAGGACATGAGGATTCCGCCTTCGGGCGAAGTGTGCTGCAGGCAGCAGTATAGGGCTTCTGGTCCGCAAGCGGCCTGTTTTGATCTGTGTCTCCCCCCCTTCATATGAGCATTGCTCTGGGACGTCCCATTATGTAATGACTAGCTCTGTGTCCCGTGGTGTACGATAAAGAAAATAGGATTTTTATAACAGCTTACCTGTAAAATCCTTTTCTTGGAGTACACCACGGGACACAGAGGTCCCCCCCTTCTTATGGGAACCTTACTGCTTTGCTACAAAACTGAGGTACTTCCCTGATGGGAGGGGTTATATGGAGGGGAACTGTCTTCCATTGGTTGTGCCAGTGTCCAATCACCGCTGGTGACCCTTAACCATTATGTAATGACTAGCTCTGTGTCCCGTGGTGTACTCCAAGAAAAGGATTTTACAGGTAAGCTGTTATAAAAATCCTATTTTGTGCATGCTTTTTTGTGTCGGTGGTACTTTCCATTTGAGTTTTTTAGGGCCTTTAAAAAAAAATGGCGAGCCAGCCTTTTGTTTCAACTTCACAGTTCAATTCATTTAAAAAGCTTGATCAAGATTGAGAGGACCTCTACTGCGGAACCTGTGCCCTAAAAGGAAAAATGGAGGACAAGGGGACTACCCTCCAGTATTGCTTGTGGGCTCTTTGCAGCTGATCTTTTCTCTATTACTTACAACACCTTGTTCTGCTCTGTGTCTCATGGGTGGAGACATCTTGCTACAGGCAAGGCTTTATTTCTCTTATCAGCGCTTCCTCCCTGATGACTGGTGAGGTAATGATCATGAACAGCAGGAGACATTGAAGTGTAGATCACTTGAATAGATAAAGCAGAGACAGGGAGATCCTTGCATTGCAGTAATCAGATACAGCTTTCTCTTCAGCAAGAAGAACAGTGAGCAGCACAGTAGTGACATCACTAAATGTTACTGCAAATCTTGTGAGACTAGCAGTCAGACAGCAGTGCCTTAGATAATTTTACACTGCAGATATGCTGCTATGAGGCTATAAACACAGGAGATCTTAGACCTACGAAGTGAACTGCTAATTTTTAGGAGGCATTCAAATGGTACATTTTTTAAGCTGAGGCACAATTACCATTTCCAGATGTTCCCTGTAAGTATTCTCTTTTAAGTTCAGCATTTCTATTTCTTAGGTCATCCCAATAGGCATGCACACAGGGTGTGCCGGATGTGCCTGGGCACACCCTAATAACCCCATGTGCATTAGCATTATCGCTCTGTGTGCCGGCAGGAAGATGGGAAAGATCTCCCTCTTACCGCCTCTGCCATAAAAATAGGATTTTTGTACTCACCGACGCAGCTCTCATACTGATTACATGTGGGTATATGTCCATGCTCGCAGGAGAAGACCTAGGCAGAATGTTAGAGGTTAAAACATTCTAGAACAAGCCAGAGCTTAACAGCCCCGCCCAGGGGGGCGGTCCCTCCGGACATTACCCTCCCACCTGCAGCTAACAGCCTCAGTTCGTAACAAAGCAGTACAAACTTAAAAGGAAAGGTGGGTGCTGCGTCGGTCCATGGACGTCAGAGAAACGGATTTTACGGTGAGTACAAAAATCCTATTTTCTCTTATCGTCCATGGACCGACGCAGCTCTCATACTGATTACATGTGGGACGTCCCAAAGCAGTATAAGAAAGGGGTGGGAGCAAAAAAAGTAAGGAACAACCAAAACTTCACTCCAAACCAGCAGAGCCCCTCAGCGGAGGAGTTGTAACATTAGACAGCGGCCTGCAACACTTTGCGGCTGAAGGAAGCATCCGAAGATGCAGCCACATCAACCTTGTAGAACTTTGAAAAGGTATGAACGGACGACCAGGTCGCCGCCTTGCACACTTGTGCAACTGACGCTTGATGTCGGAAAGCCCAGGAAGCACCGATTGCCCTGGTGGAATGCGCTGTGACCGGAAAGGGAGGAGCCCGTCCCCTAATGGCATAGGCCTGTATAACAATCTGTCTGATCCACCTAGAAATGCTGGCAGACGACACCGCTTGGCCCTGTTTTTCAGACCAGAGACAGACACAAACAGCGAGTCAGACTTCCGAATAGGAGCGGTAGCCGCCAGGTATACCCGTAAGGCACACACTACATCCAAATTGTGAAGTGCAACCTCCCTAGGATGCGATGGTTGAGGGCACAAGGACGGAAGGACAATGTCCTCGTTAAGGTGAAAAGCCGAAACCACCTTAAGAAGAAAAGACGGTCGCGGTCGCAATACCGCCTTGTCCTTATGAAGGACCAGGTAAGGCGACTTACATGACAGAGCCGCCAACTCAGACACCCGTCTAACAGAAGTGATGGCCACTAAAAAAGCCACCTTCTGGGACAACGTTGAAAGAGGAATACCTCTTATATTCTCAAAAGGAGATTCCTGAAGAACCGAAAGCACCAAGTTCAGATCCCAAGGAGGGAGCGGGGGCTTGGCGGGTGGAACCACATGGCGTACTCCCTGCACAAAAGTGCTAACCAAGGAATGACCAGCTAGGGGTCTTTGAAAGAAAACGGCCAAAGCCGAAATCTGACCCTTAATAGTGCTCAAAGCCAGCCTTTGAGCAACCCCACGCTGCAAGAACCTCAGGATTCTGGGAACGGAGTACGTCCGTGGACGCCAGTCCAGTTCCTCGCACATAGCGATGTAAGCTCTCCAGGTACGGTGATAAATCTTCCTAGAAGAAGACTTCCGTGCCCTAATCATGGTTGAAATTACCGAATCAGACAGACCTCGGTCTTTCAGCACCTGGCTCTCAATAGCCATGCCGTTAAAGCCAGAGACTGTAAAGCAGGATGAAAGATAGGACCTTGAAATAGAAGGTCCTCCCTCAAGGACAGGCGCCAAGGGACGTCCGCGATGAGACGTACCAGATCGGCGTACCAATGAGGATCACCGGAATACCCTCGGCCGCTACCCTGCGCAGCAGATGAGGAATCAACTGCAGCGGAGGGTAGACATATATCAGGCGATACCGACCCCACGGGGTCACTAACGCGTCCGAGGCATCCGCCCAGGGGTCCTTGGACCGGGCCACAAACCTCGACACCTTGCGATTGAGTCGAGACGCCATCAGGTCCACATCCGGAGTGCCCCATTGTTGACAAAGGAGGTAAAACACTTCCGGATGCAAGGACCACTCCCCCTGGTCCAGGGACTGGCGGCTCAGATAGTCCGCCTGCCAGTTTTCTACGCCCGGAATGTAAACGGCCGACAGCGCCGGCACGCTTCTTTCCGCCCATCTTAGGATGTGGGTGACCTCGGATGCCGCAGCTGGGCTCCGAGTGCCCCCCTGATGGTTGACATGCCACAGCCGTGGCATTGTCCGACTGGATCCTGACGGAGTGGCCCTGTAGCCTCTTTGACCAAGCGGGGAGAGACAGTCTGATCGCCCGCAATTCCAGGACGTTGATTGGGAGACGAGATTCGGCTGGAGTCCAGAGCCCCTGAGCTGACAGGACTCCCCACACTCCTCCCCAGCCCATCAGGCTGGTGTCCGTTGTGATCACCGTCCAGTGGATAGGGAGGAACGACTTCCCGGCCTGAAGAGCCAGGGACCTCAGCCACCATGTCAGGGACGCCTTGACAGAGTGACTCACCTGGATCTGAAGATCCAAAGACAATGGGGACTTGTCCCAAACCGACAGAATTCCCTTCTGTAATGCCCGAGTGTGTGATTGGGCATACGGAACTGCCTCGAAGGAGGCCACCATCAGTCCCAGGACTCTCATGCAGAAGCGAATTGACGACCACTTTCGGGACGACAAAACCTGTACTGCTGATCGAAGTGTCAGTAACTTCTCTGAGGGTAGAAACACCTTTGCTGCTGAAGTGTCCAGGATCAGACCCAGATACTCCAAGCGCTGAGTCGGGGCTATAGCCGACTTCTGCGTGTTCAGAACCCATCCGAAGTCCCGGAGGGTCTGACTGACTATCGTCACATTTTCCTCCAATTCTGAGCCATTTTCTGCTCTGAGAAGGAGATCGTCTAGATAGCCCACGATAACAATTCCTCGCTGTCTCAGAAAAAATAGAACCGGGGCCAGCACCTTGGTGAAAACCCGTGGTGCTGATGCCAGGCCGAAGGGAAGGGCCACGAACTGATAGTGGACTTCGCTTATGGCAAAGCGCAGAAACTTCTGGTGGCCTGCGCAGATTGGGATGTGCAAGTAAGCGTCCTTGATATCCAAGGACGCCAAAAAATCCCCCTGTTGGAGGGTCACGATCACCATGCGAATGGATTCCATCCTGAATTTTTGTACCCTCACATAGGCATTCAGGGCCTTGAGGTCCAGGATTGGCCGAACCCCGTCCTTTTTCGGGACAACAAACAGGTTTGAGTAAAACCCCTGAAACCTCTCTTGTGACGGAACCGGCACAATTACTCCGTGCCCGAGCAAATCCTGTACGGCCCCCAAGAGGGCCGCCCGGTGGGCCGGAAGGAGAGGGAGGTTCGAAGGAAAAAACCTGTTTGGGGGCCCCGAGCGGAACTCTATCCTGTATCCCGAGGTGACCACCTCGCACACCCACCGGTCGGGGATCCGGGAGGTCCACCGCACCGAGAACTTGCGAAGACATCCCCCCCCACCCCAGAGTAGGGCAGGGGCAAGACTTCATGCGGTGGTGGACTTGGGAGCTTGCTTGGTAGGCTTACGCACCCAGGGACGTCTTTGTCCCCCAGCCGCACTTTTTTCAGTCTGGGTGGGCTTGCCCGTGGAAACTGATGAAAAAACTTCTTCTTCGTCGGAAAGGAAGGGCCCGGCCTGCGGTGGGGCTCCTTTCCCTTAATAGACTGGGAAGGAAGGTGCTCTTACCTCCTGTGACGTTCTTAATAATGTCATCCAGGGCGGCTCCAAACAGTCTACCACCCTTAAAGGGCAAGTCAGCCAGGAGCTTTTTGGAAGCTAGGTCGGCTGACCAGCATTTCAGCCAGATAAGGTGACGCACCACCACAGCCGAAATGGAGGCCCCTGTGATTAAAGGGGTCGCATCCACAGTGGCATCGCACACGAAGACCAAACCCTGCGCAAGCTGTTGAGCCAGGGCAATGGTTTCAGGAGGGAGATTATGCTCCTGCACCGTCTGGTGCAATATCCGTGCCCAGCCTGTGAGTGTCTGAGACACCAGTGTTGCCGCCACTATAGGGCATAAGGCTGCCCCCAATAAGGTGAACATAGTTCTACACGCCACCTCTGACCTCCTGTCAGCGGGATCCCTAAATGCAGGAGTCCCTTCCATTGGGAGCATAGTGGCCTTATTCAAACGGGCGACCGGGGGGTCGACCACCGGGGGTTGAGCCCACTTCTTAACCAGGTCCTCTTTAAAGGGGTACCGTAAGGCTATGCGCCGTGGGACCGTCAAAGTCTTCTGCGGCTTATCCCAGACCTGGTCAATGTATGTATCAAAAAAGGCACATATGGAAAAACCTTTTTTGAAGACACGGCTTTTAAAGAACCAAAGGTCATAGTGTCCACCTGAGGTTCCTCAGCCTCAATATTCCGCTTGAGATCATCCCTCACAGCATCAATGAGTTCACTCACAAGCACCCTGTCAGTTGGTGGTTCAAGACAGGGGTCTTCCTCACAAGGAATGTCTTGACTAAACACATCAACCTCCTCAGAATTAGGGTCCTGAGCAGCAGTAGCTAGGCCCATATCTGACTCAGAGCACTCCCCATGTGGAGATTGTGTGGGGAGGGGGCACTTTACAGCCCCCGTGCGTTCGCACACCGCTTCCAGCTTGACAAGGAATGATTCCAGGACTGCCGACAACTGGTCCATAGGGACCGCAGGTGCAGGAGCACTGCCAGTTGCCTCTGGCAAGTGGGGAGAAGCAGGTGAACCAGACTCCATTTTTTGCCACCCTCTGAGACCCTATTCACTATAACAGTGAATAGTACAGTCCACCCACTGGCTGCGCTGGGGCTGAGGAGGGGATACACGGAGGACTCCCCACCCTTTAGGGACCGCTCGGTTCCGCTGTATGAGCCGCGCTGTAGCGTGGTGTGAAGCCTGAGGAGAGTGAGGAAGCTGTGAGGAGAAAGTATTTTGCGCCGTTCAGCAGCGCCGCTAGAGTCCGAAACTAAGCGCCGTGGCTACAAGAAAATGGCCGCCGGGCGCTTGTACCTGAGCCGCGGCAAAATGGCCGCCGATGGCGCATTTTTAAAATTTAAAATACCGCGCCAATGGCGCACGCAAAAACACCACACAAGTCCTCCAGAACACTTTCCATCAGTAAAAACAGCATAGAGCGCCCCCCCCAGGGCAGAACGACCCCCCAAGTATCCCCACACAGCACAGCACCAGTACAGGGTGCAGAGAGCAGCATAACAGGGGGGAGACAGGGAAAACCCCCCACACACAGAAACACAGCCAGCATGTACTCACCTTCTTTCCAGGAGAGACTACTTACCCATCCCGCACGCACCTTAGAGAACACCCTCGGTGCCATTAGAGGGACTCACTGGCTTGTTTCAGACAGACCTATCACAGAGTCGTACTGCGTAGCTGTCGGCCCGGTCAACCGCGAGAGATACAGTAGGGTACTGTTCAGGTACTTGAGAGGACCGCGGGAGCATGAAAACAACCCGGCCACCCCTGGAGCCATGGAGTATGTCGTGAACTGAGTCTCACGCACGCAAGGCGAGGATCAGCACGCTCGATGGTCGGACAGGGAAGACTACGAGGATACTAGTGTACCCAACCTGTTGCCCAGCCGACAATTGATTGAAGGTCTCAAAAATAAAATAATAAAATTCCCAAAGGAATAAAATTCAAAAGTAAAATCTTCCAGGAGATTGGCTCCTGAGAGCCACGTCTTCTCCTTCTGCTAGGCAGAAAAAAACTGAGGCTGTTAGCTGCAGGTGGGAGGGTAATGTCCAGAGGGACCGCCCCCCTGGGCGGGGCTGTTCAGCTCTGGCTTGTTCTAGAATGTTTTAACCTCTAACATTCTGCCTAGGTCTTCTCCTGCGAGCAGGGACATATACCCACATGTAATCAGTATGAGAGCTGCGTCGGTCCATGGACGATAAGAGAAATAAGTGTTTTATGCACTTCTCTTTCACTGTGTCGGGGGTCATATATATGTTTACACACACGTGTGTTTAAGCATTGGGGTACACACCCTAATGCAATAGGCTGCGCCCACCTATGGCCATCCCCTTTAGATTTCATGTATTTTAGCTGTTTTTTTTTATATTTCTGTCACATAAAAAAAAAATAATAATATTTGAATTGGAGAAGAAAAATGTCAGCATTAGTTTGGCCCTGTAACAATGACATATATAAATAACTTTGCTTCACCCAACATATTTTCAAGAGCTCTCAGTAATAACAGATACGTTTTTAGCTCATTTGGAACAAGCTTTTTACTGAAACACAATATTAAACACTGTTAGATCCATTTCAAATTCAAGCATTACATTCCTGATCCTTCCAAATATCATTAGCAAAAGCAATAGTACATTTAAAAAAATGCCTGCCTACATGAGCGTTGATCTTAGCAGTTTTGTCCTAATTCCCCAGTTTTTTAAAAATGTAGGCACTTTTCTTCAAAACCATTTAAAGCCAGTTCACCATTTTTGTTAACCAGCAGAGCTCTGCTGTATAAGAGTGAATGTTGGACTAGACTTGGTAAAACAGGTACTCCAACCTCCATCAGACACTTAAGCATTTTACACTCCCAAAAGAGTTGAATGATGAAGAATCGAGGCTGCAGTGCTGGAAGATAGGAGATATCGGCCACCTGAAAGGACACTAAAACCGCTCTTCTTTCGCAGGGAACTGCCAAATAGATTTTTATTTTTTTAGGTGACTGATAGGGTCTCATTAACACCCATTTTTGAGAACATAGGAGAACAGTTCCTTCCTGGTGGTGCAATGTGATCTCTGATTAAGAACAGAGTTCCAAGCAAATATGGCACAGGGGAGGGCAGACTGCATACAGTATGTATCCAATCTATATCTATTCATTTCTCTCATATACTTTAGTTTATCCACAGTAGCCATGTAACCTGGCAAAAAAAGTAAAACATTTTCTATAGTTTCCATTATTCATGTACGTATGGTTTACTAAAGCACTGTTTTCATGAAATAAGTATTTAATAAAAATATTGCAAGCAGTGGCTGCCCGTAATGCAGGCTTCCGCTCCCCCTGTCCATGTGTCCGGCACCCTAATCTACATGCAGCTCGCCAGGTGCATGGATTCCAATCTGTTTTATTTTTTATTTTTTTAAGGACGTGATTGAAGCCAGAGGCTCTAAAAAGCTTCAAAAAAGGGTGGGCTCGGGGCGCAGTATGCCACCCAGTCACACTGATTCTCCTCTCAGCCAATTAGGAGGGGGGTCTTGAGACCTGTTTCCTGATTGGCCAAAAGGAGAAGCAATCCTATTGGCCTAGGTGGAGGAGGAGGAAGGAGACGCATGGCCGCCGTAAGATGCAGGAGAAGCCGCCGCCCATTGCCCCGGAGGGAAGCACTGCCCACGCCATAGATGGGGTAAGTGCAGGGCCGACCGACTGACCCACGGGGCTGCCACTGCTTGCAAGAAACCTATCATACATTAGAATCTATTGAAGAGAGATTGCACTATGATGGCTCCAATTACGCCTGATGTTTTTGATGGTTATTTGTTCTGCAGTTTGAGAATGAATTGATCACTCGGCTGGATCAAGAGGTAGAAGGTGGCCTAGGGGATCGGCAATTCAAGGACCTTCTAGAGAAGCTGTGAGTTTTAAGTTGCAGATCTTTTCAGATCCTGTTTTTATTAAAAATGCTATCTGTGGAAAATGCATGTATTCCTTTTATGTACGTGGACTGTCTTTACTTTCTTCTGTATCCCCATTTCCATTAATTCCCTTTCTGTCCCCATTTATTTTCTATTTGCAGCTTATTGGAGCACTGCCGGAAACACAAGTATCTGTCCAGCTCTGGAGAAGTTTTCACCGTTCTGGTCAGCAGCCTTCTGGAGAACCTCCTTGATTACCGAACAATAGCCAATGATGAAAGTGAAGAGAATCGGATGAGCTGCACCGTCAATCTGCTGGTATAAAATAGTCACTGACAAAAAATGGGTGCACACCTATTACTGCTTTCTTTAAAAGTGGATAAAAGCTTCACCCACTGAAAAGTTGCATTCTAGTTAAAGGGGGTGACTGGTGGGTTGAGGTACGGCTAGTTTATTGTATCTGTAAGATCTCCCTGCCTTAGGTCCCAGCTCTTTTCATGAAGTTTGGGGTGTTTGCATCCATTTTTGGGTGTTCTCACTCCTGCTGCATTGTCAATGGTTGGAAATGAATTGGAGATCGGGCAGGGAGAGCGGGACCCCCTAATAATTGCTTTGGCTGCTATGTAGGCTTCGGAGCTCAAGTACTGAGATTTCACTAACAAGAACAAAAAGTAAAAGAAAGAATACCAGGGATATGAGTGCACTCAAATTATTATGATTTAATATATGTATGTCCCTGTAACTGGAATCTGTCTGAATAGACTCTTCCTCCAAAAATGTTCTCGAATTGTTCTGCTCTCTGTGAAGTGGAAGTGAAGAGGAATCCTGACAACCTATGCATATTAGGAGTGCAGAGAATTGTGGTAAGGTGTCTCCTCAGAGCTTTGTGAGTTTGCTGACCACTATCCCATATTTGGTAAAAAAAAATCACCAAAATCTGATTGTAAAATCTTTCTTAAATCTACCAACAACTATGTAGTGCAAGGGTCTGCTTGATTCAATCCAAATAATTGGATAGATTAGGTATGTCCTGATACTACATAGTTTTGGAAAATCTAAAGTTGATTTTACAGTCAGACTCTAACGTGTATGGTCATCTCTAGACCACAGTAATCGTTACATCATTGCCCTTGTTTGGACCAGTACCAGATATGCTCTTACAGTGAGTGGGTTCATAGTAAACTCTGCTCAACCAAAGGTTTAGAAGTGAGAGAGAAGGAAGCTTTCAATCCTTGTCGGGGATTGTGGCACTAGGGTAGACCTCGTGGACAGTTTGGCTTTAGCTCCTGAAAGGCAATATTAGTAACGTTGTTAATTTTGATGTACGATTTCGATTTCGTTGTAGTCAGGCTTTTGACTAATGCCATTTTAGTTTTAGACTGGTTTTAGTTATCTGAACTGTTAGAATTAGTTGTATTTTAGTAAACAAAATCTCCAGTACGTTATAGTCAACTAAACTATAATGGGTTTAGTTACATATTAAGCATTTCTCTAGAATTTCCAAACTCATTATATACTCCTAGAGTAAAAATCTAATGACGTGTTATTATTTATGGTATTAAGGGTGGAACATGCACTACAGACTCAGATTTTTAGCGTATTGCTATATAACATCTTTATAAATAAAACCACGTTTCAAAAACAAACAAAAGTATTGCTTTTTGACAACCAGAAGTGCAATCGGGTCCCCCTGTCAGTTCTGTAGGTGGCCCTGATCGGATCATCTATTGCTCTCTATGGAGCGGTGGGTATCCCCTGACATCCGATCTGATCCTTTCCACTAACGACAGACGGATGGGGATCCGTGCCCCATTCATATGGCAAATCAGATCGGATGATAGTCGGATGGAGACTGACAGGCGGTCCGTTTCCATCTGACTGCCCCATAAAAGAACAGCGATCGTTGTCTGCTCTGCATCAGCAGAGGCGGACACAGACCTGTCCTCTACCTGCTCAGTGGGTTTCAGCAGACAGACTAAAATTTGGTGTTCATCAAGGAAAATGATTTCATCAATGAAATTAACACCGTTAGTTAATGGAGAAAGCTGAAGACTCATTCAGTGGACAAGAGCTGCTGTGATCATTTAAAAATCATTCTACGCTATATTAATGATCATAATAAAAGGGGGATGGAGAAATGATATCCACACATAGCGTGAACAACTATCTACAACTGTATTTTCGTTTTAATATATATATAATTTTTTTTAACAGAATTTTTACAAGGAAAAGAAAAGGGAAGACATTTACATTCGGTTAGTATTATACCCTTTGATGGTAATGTGTATAGTTTATGTAAGAGGGCCAGCCGGTCATGGTGTATGTCCTAATTTTAGGTATGTGTACAAGCTGAGAGACCTGCATCTGAGTAAGGAGAATTATAACGAGGCAGCATATACCCTACTACTCCATGCTGAGCTGCTACAGGTGGGAAATCTCTATGACCTTTATATTTCTGACCATTGATATAAAATAATGCGCTGTGTTCCACCTTTACTTCATTACTGTTTTTATTGTGCGTTATCTCCCTCTAGTGGTCAGATAAACCATGTGCACCTCACTTGCTACAACGAGACAGCTATACCGTATACACACAGCAGGAGTTGAAGGAGAGGCTTTACCTGGAGATCATATCCTTCTTTGACAAGGGAAAAGTATGTTGACATTTTTTTTTTCCTTGAATCGTGTCTTTGATGCTTTCTTTCTAGATGCTCCTAAACTTTTTATTCTGAGGAGCCAAAAAAAAAATGAATACTGTACTGGGACCCAACAAGATAATTTGAATTGAAATGTCAGCAAAGCCGTGGAAAGACCTGGGCTCAAAGCATATTGCCAAGTTAAAATATAGTCCAAAATTCTTTATAAACTTTTTAGTACCGTCACACATGTAGCAGGTACTTGAATTTGGGGAAGCATCTGGGTGCTAGTGTAACCCAGGTGCCTTGATTGTTAGGAAATTCAAGGTTCCCTTTGTGAGTCTTGGAGGACTCTGGTGGTGTGAAGTTCTCGCCGGCCTAAAGGTGGCGTTGTTGCCTTGGACCGGGGTTGGGCTCGCACCGCAAGACTGTGCCTTTTTGTCCTCCCCTGGAGCTGGTACAGCGGGGCGGGGAACCCGCTGTGGCGCGAAGGTAGAGGTCATAAAAGAGGCGGACGCCCTGACCTTGGGGTTGAGAGTTGGAGGACGCGGCCGCACCCAGGCACCTTCAGCTTGGGTGCTGGCATTCCGGTGCTCCAGGCCTAGGTGCCCTTGGCCTAGCTGGAGCGGAGATGAAGTCCATCTCAGGCACCTTTAGCCTGGGGTGAGGTACTATGGCGGATGCTTGGGGGCTCAGTACCTTAGACTGAGTTCCGCGAGGGTGGAGGAATCTGAGGGGGACCTAACTCCTTGGGTGCCCGTGTCTGAGTTCGTGAGGACTAGTGCGCAGTAACTTCTCCGAAGAGTCCGGCGCAGCATCGCTGGGGACGGAGAGGCCTCCATTTCTCCCTTGGACGGATTTCTTCCTCTGACAGGGGCAAAGTGAGCGAAGGTAATTCACGTTCTATATCACTTAGTCAGTGGCAGTGACTATTCAGCACAGTGGGCAACAGCAGAAGGAAAAGGATTGTGCCTCGATCTGTCCCCATTTTCCAAAGAAAAGAGATTGTTTTATTGCTTGGCAAGAAGAATAAAACTGAGTTAGACCTATTCACTGTGTGGAACTCGGGTTACTAAAGCAAAGGAGTCAGGGACGAAGGACTGGACTTGACTCTAGGACACCTACACAAAAGCCCAATCTTCTGGCCTTCACCTCTTAATTATGGAGGATGTGGGCCGTGGTGCGTCTCATCTCTCTCTCCCAGGTACCCCTAGACAACAGCCGCATAACCGATAGAGAGAGAGGGGTGAGTCCGCTACACACAAAACAGCCATCATGTTTTGGGGGCTCCTGGTAAAATCCATATGCTTTGAGCCACTCATTTTATTCCCATTGGAGGGTATCCTTTTTATGTGAGCAGCCTCCTGAAGCCAGTTAGCTCGCTGAAACAGTATCTCTCCTTAACTCCTAATATAAATACCTGAAGTCCCAGTGCCACTTGGATGAGTCTCATGGAAAAACCTAGAGACAAATGTATGTTGAAAAAAATGAACTGAACAGAGAATGTAAAACACAGCTGGTCATATATATATATATATATATATATATATATATATATATATATATACCACGACTAATAATTACTACCCATTTCTTTTCCAACATTCGACCCCATCAATTTTCAAGACACAACAGAAATCTCCCCCCCCCCCCCCCCCTATACAACCACCCAGTACCACCCCAGCAATTTTCAAGATTTTTCAGAAATCGCATCCTCCCAGAATTTTACCCCTAGTAACCTGCCAGGACCATTTTGTTTTTTTTAGATTTTATTTTGACATTTTTATTACAAGTAAACAATGACAAAATCAACCAGTGAAAACATAAAAAAGGAAGAAAAAAAAAATTCAAACCAAGAACAAAACTCCATTCCAAGCAGTATCAGCATTGATACATTTGATACATAATCATCTAGACTTCCCAAAATATACATATATAATCAAAAAATATATTCGTAAGTATTCAGAAACATTCAGAGATACTCCGGAGAAGATGGTATATACATCTTTACCAAGCCCCTCTCTACAAGCATACCAATCATTAGTAAAGTGTTTGTAACCCTAAAAAAATTAAAAATAAAGGATCCTGTTCCCTTTTAGCAGATTAAACAGCACAGTGCTTGTGCTGTCTAATCGGCCCCTCTCTAACCTGTAAAAAAAAGCCTGGCTGATCCTGCCGCTTCCTGTGTCCCCCTCTGTGTCCTGACAATAATAATCAGGGCTGCTGAGCTCTGATTACCGTGGTCAGTTTACACCGCCCTCAGGTTCAGTGGTCTGGCGATGTTCACGTCTCCCGTTGGACCAATGGCATCAGGGTTATCTGAGCCACTGTGGCGCCGAATCTCGGATCAAGCCTGATTAGTACTTGGATGGGAGACTGCCCAGGTTTCCCTCCCAAGTGAGGGAGGCATCTGAGGTTGCTGTGTTTGGGAGTATCTCAGACCATAAGCTTTTAGAGCAGTCTCTGAGGTGGTTCGCTCCTTCCCTAGTTGGGTCAGTCTTTGCCTTGCGTTGGCTCTTGGAGCAGAAGTTATGGGCTCATTATTGTAAAACAATTAAATGGTAGCAGTTTCAAAACAGAATAGGGACATGAGGTCTATCTTAAGATCTCAATCCGCTGGCCATCCTTCTGTTTTAGATAGGCTCGGTCTGTTCAGTGATGACCCTTTCTGCAAGAGGTAGATTGTGGGGCCCATAATCATCAGTAAACACATATCTTCATGTGACGGGTTGTTTCCAGCCTCATCAAAGATTTCTGTAATTGCTAAAGACGTTGGGGGTGTCAATCTCGGTATACCTCAATAACCTTTGCTCAGGAAGCAGTTGGTCCGGATTTTCCTTCGATACATTTTGCAGGAGGAAGATGTATCAAGGTCAAAGCACGTTCCTTATGTACAGTCCTACTCCAGATCTTGGTAGAGTATCATTCTCTCTGGAACCTGAAGATCTAGGCATTGGATTGCCGGAGGGCTCTGTTCCCAGGATGTTGAACAGCTAAAGATTGGTGGTTGATGGTTCGGAATCTAGAAGGTTTGAATTCTTCCTTTCAGTAATTGGAAGATGATGACCACTGATGGCAGTTTCTCCACTTGGTTGGAGGGTGGCTACAGTTCAGTGGACTTGGTCTCCACAGGAGAGAATACTGCCCATAAATATCTTGGTACTTTTGGCCAGTACGCCTTGCTCTGGATTATGGGACAAACCATTTGTAGATTAAATCCGGAAATGCCTCTGCAGGGGCATATATATATCAACCACCAGTGTGGCACCAGGAGTCATGCGGCTCAGGGAGGTGAACCGCATTCTGTCTGGGAAGTGCTGTCTCTATCGCCAGGGCATATTCCAGGTAAAGAATATTGGCTGGGGAAATTCTGTAAGTGTATCTACTAAATTCCAAGTTCTACAACAAGTTCGAACAGGTTGTATCCGTGACAAGAGTTTCACTGGCAATAGGGGTAGGTGAGCTGGTAACACCTTAGGGTCTAGTTCTCCCTTATTTGACGCTTTTTCTCTGTTTTGACTTCTGCCACATCTTTTGATAACACTGATAATAGTGTTAGCCGAGTTAGCCCAGGAGGGCTTGGTAGACTGATATAGCGGTTCTTACGTGGGTCGCTCCTTGGACACTCCCAGTCCAGTGGGACCTAATGGTCTTGAGTCCTGTATTTCCACACTGTTGAGCCCCTGGAAGCCAGCTTCAGGGAACTTCAATTACAGGACTTGAAAATATTTTAAGCCTGGGCTGAAGCCAGGAAATGGCACCCACAGAAATATGTGATTGGGATAGTTTGTCTTTCTTTCCCCAATCAGTAGGGAAGAGGAGTTTGGCCTTAAGTCCCGGTAAGGGTCAGCGTTTGTCCCTATCCATTTTTCCCAGAGGCCGTTGTTTCTCACTCCTGGATGCATACTTCATACAGAGTGTAACCTAGACAGTCCCACCAGTCAGGCCACTCTTGTGTCCTTGGGACTTGAATTTGCTCTTGACTGTCCTTGCAGAGGCCACTTTTTTTAACCAATTGGGAGACTGATGTTCCTTTTATCTCGGAAGGTGGCTTCTTTGGTCGCTATAACTTCACTAAGTGGAGTGTCAGAGCTGACGGCCCTTTCATGCAAGGAGCCGTTCTTGATCTCGCATCATAAGGTGATTCCTCATCCATCTTACCTAAAGTGGTGTCTAGTTTTCACTTTAATCAAGACAATGACTTGCCTTCTTTTCTGATCCTCAGTTCGCAGGAGTAAGATCACTGCATAATCTGGAGGTAGTTCAGGTGGTCAGAATTACTTGAATTGTCGGTACAGGTCAGGAATCCTGGTTTGTGCTGCCAGTAGAGCCCAGCATCCAAGTTAAAGTGGAGTTCCACCCAAAAATGGAACTTCCACTTTTTGGAATCCTCCCCCCCCCCCCTCCGGTGTCACATTGGGCACCTTTCAGGGGGGAGGAGGGAGCAGATACCTGTGTAATACAGGTATTTGCTCCCACTTCCGGGCATAGGTTGCCTCGGCGATTGAGGTGACCTACGTCACTTCCGGCGCCTACTCTGTCCTCCCCTGCTGACTTCTGGGAGACACACAGGTCCCAGAAGACAGCAGGGACCAGTGAGGACGCGCAGCGCGACTTGCGCATTCGCAGTAGGGAACCAGGAAGTGAATCCCCAAGCCTTTACTTCCTGATTCCCTTACCGAGGATAGCAGCGGCAGCAGCCGGGAGCCGAGCGACAGATTGGCTTTGGCTGCCGAAATCGCGGGTGCCCTGGACAGGTAAGTGTGCTTATATTAAAAGTCAGCAGCTGCAGTATTTGTAGCTGCTGGCTTTTAATATTTTTTTTTTAGGCGGACCTTCGCTTTAACTATTTTCATTGGATCTGCCAGATCATTATTCGAACCTATGGCTTGAAAGGGCAAGGTCCTCAACCCCTTTTTTTGGTAAAAGCGCTCGCTACCAGGTGTGTGGGGACATCTTGGGCCATCAGGTGTCAGTGGCTCAGGATTTTAAGGCCACTACATGGTCTTTTGTTCATGCATTCAAAGAATTTTACCAGATGGATATTAAAGCTACGGAGGATACTGCTTTAGCCACAGTATGTTTCGGGCAGCAGAGGAAGTCCTCCTCAGGTGGCAGTTTTTATGATTGTGTCTCCCTCCCCTCAAGTGTATTGCTTTAGGACATCCCACATAGTCATTATTATGGCTGCTCTGTATCTCGTGATGAACGATAAAGAAAATTTGGATTTTTTTTCTACAGCTTGCCTGTAAAATCCTTTTCTTGGAGTATATCATGGGACACAGAGGTCCCACCCCTCTTTTTTGGGATATTCATTGCTTTGCTACAAAACTGACGTACTTCCTGTGTAGGAGGGGTTATATAGGGGAGGACTTCCTGTTTGACTATCTGCCAGTATCCATTCACCTATAGATGGCGTATAACCCACACAGTCATTATTATGGCTGCTCTGTGTCCCGTGATGTACTCAAAGAAAAGGATTTTACAGGTAAGCTGTAGGAAAAATCAATTTTTTTCAAACAGTACATATTTGTCCATCTTCCTAATCCATTTCCCAAGGTTAGGAGGGTTGGGTGAAACCCAAGGAGAGGCTATCAGCTTACGTGCTATAAAAGGAGCTCTCAAAATAGCCACTATCTGGTCGCGATCCATGCTATTAGAGTTTACATATCCCAGAAGACATAAAACGGGATCTGGAGTCAGCCTGGTATCGTATACAGAGTTTAGCCAATCCAACACTTCCTGTCAGTACCGAAATAGCTTCAGACATCTCCAAAAGAGGTGCATAAGGGGGCCAGGAGATTGAGCGCATCTTGTGCATTCAGAGTTTTTTCTCCTACCAAACCTGTGCAACAGCTCCGGGTACGATGAGCTCTATATAAAATAAAAAGCTGAGTCACTCTGTGGATAGGAGATATTGAGGCAAGCTGTACATTCTGTAATATTTGATCCCATATATCCCCTAGTGTCGCATACATTTCTGCCTCCCATCATTGGCTACATGGAACAGTAACTTTAGAAAGCAATTCAGATAATAATCACGTGTAGACCTTGCTGACTAGGACAATTTTTAACCTGAGCCACAGCAACTTACCTGCTTGGGTGCCTTGCAGTCCATTGCAAGCAGCAGTAAGGACAGCACACGCAGACTTCTCCTTTGTACCTTTTCATGTAGACTGATGGTGAGATGAGGACTGGTGTCTTCTCATTCCCTTCATCCCCTACTTGTATGGATAACTAGCCTCTAGTAACTGTAGTTCCCCTTACATGTCTATGCTGTCAGGTCATAGTCAGTGCTACTTGTGCCATAAATTCCACAGACACACTACCCTTTCACCCCCAGCCATCACTCCCACAGACACAGTACCCTTTCATCCCTAGCCATTACCTTCACAGACACAGTGCCCTTTAATCCCCCGCCATCACCTTCTCAGGCATAGCACCTTGTCTTCCCTCACTTTCCTCACTTTTGAGACTGAGGAAAGGACTAAGAACATCCCCAGTCCTTTCTCTGCAGCCTCAGCTGCCTGACCAATGAACAGGAGGCGCTTTGTACAGAGGCTCTGGTTCATTTATAAACTGAACCATAGTAAACAGTTTACTGTGCTTCCGCTATGAATGAATACCGTGAGTGATCGGTGTTGATTACTTACTGTGTTCATTCAGAAAAGGAAGGGACCAGTAAATATGACATATTTACTGACACCCCCCGCCCCCAGTCATCCTAAACTGATCCCCCTGTGTTCCCACAGCAGCCAGTGGGAGGGAGAGGAGGGGAAGTTGGCAGCACTGCGGGGGGGTGAGTGGGGCTCACAGGGGCCCTGGCAGCTAAGAAAAGTGCATTGAGGACAGGAGGAGGTGATTGTTGCAGTGGGGGGACAGTTACTGGACTGATCCCCCTGTGTGTCTCTCTCTGCAGCAGCTGAAAGCCGGTGAAAGGGAGAGAAGGAGAAGCCAGCTTTCAGCTGCTGCAGGGAGAGCCACACAGGGGGATCAGTTCAATAATTGTTTCCCCACTGCACCGATCACCCTCTCCTGTCCTTGATTCACCTTCCTCTGCTGCCCTGGCCCCCTTGCTGAACTTGTGCACCCTGCACCCAGACCCTGAACACTAGAAGGGCTGGGGGTATCCCTTTATCAGCAGCCCTTCCCCTCTGTCATGTTAATACAATGGTTTTGCTGTTTTCTGAGGCTCTAATCTGGAGTTCTGAATGTAACCCCGTATTCCTCTCACTGTAGGTTTCCATTAGTTTTCTTTGTGTATTGACTCTGCCCTACAGAAGTCCTGTGTTTCCTGCTATCCATTTGTCTTCTCTCTTCTACAGATGTGGGAACAGGCAATCATACGCAGCAAAGAGCTTTTAGAGATGTATGAAAACCAAATCTTCCACTACGAGGCTCTGAGTGACCTGCTGGTGAGTGATTCTCTGCTTGTGTTAGTATTGCTGATAGCTCTTAGCCCCCAGCCATCACTCCCACAGACACACTAGGCTGTCACCCCCAGCCATCTTCCCACAAAGTACAGTTTCACCCCCAGCCATCACACATTCACACTTGAGCATTGTTGCGTTAGTTTTCCTGCTCCTGACTATGCAGAATCCAATTTTGTTTCGAACAGTCCCTGTTTGCTCTTGTACGCACAGTTGCCCTATGTCGTATGCCCTATGCCCTGCACTCAAAAAAGTAAATTCGCTTTTCTTTGAGCGTAACCAGGCATTTTTGGCTCCATAGACTTCAATGGGAAACCCTTAAATGCGGTATACTCCCGTTTTTACACCTAAAGAATTCCTCTCCTCCTACAGAACTGATCTCCTCCTCTTCCCAGCCCAGGAAAAAACTCCTAAAGCTTAATACACGTATAAATACTTCCAACAGGCTCCCCTACGTATGTTTGTCACTCAAAATAAGCTCCTGCTCTCTTTTGGGCGACAAGCTTGCAGCAAAATCACACCACATGCAATTAGATGCCATTTAGAATGAATGGCATCTAACGCCCATCACGCTTTTTGCAGTGATTGCCACGCGATTAGAAATTGCGGCAATTCCAAATCGCCAAGTGTGAATGGGGCCTAAGTTTAACACATTAAGCTCAAGAAAAATAATACTCAGTATACTTTGTTAAAATACTTCACTCAGCATTTGCCGTTTACAACTTTCAAAGTTGCTGGCTCCTGCTCTCTCAGGAAAGAGTTAGCAGTGGACAGTGCAGTCTCCAGTCAGTCTGTTAACTCGGAGAAGGGAAAAGGAGGGGAGAGTGCTTTGCCATTATAGGCTACAGGACTGTATAAACACAGTGTATAGCGACACAACTCGAGCCCCTGCATGCAAGGGTGGCTCCATAGAACGTGGCACCCTGAAACCGAAAACCTGGGGCAGTAGTCATGGCACCAGCTTAAAAAAAGTGCCCAAAAACTGAGGTAAATATATCTCTTTCAGGGGGGAAACATCAGTGTGTGGACCCTGATCCACCCCATTCATAGGGAGCACATGACCAAATGCCTGGGAAGACAAGATGTCACTTTCTCCTGGAAAGGAAAGCTTATCAGCTCTCTGTTAAAATGACTGTATGAAAATCGAGCCCAAATAGGGTGTGCGTGTTATACGCTGATACTTGAATTGGGCTGTCTCAGAGGGGACGGGGGGCGGGACAAGCGCCATCAGATTACATAAAGCGAGAATCTCCTGTTTATCTCTGTAATAGGAAGTCCCGTCTCCTAGGCCGGCATTGGACCAGTGTTCTGTCTATCATAGAAGCCGATTCAGGAGGCGGGGCTTCGTATTAAAGAGGCAGCTGAGTAAATGGGAGATCCTCTCTGTATTTAATCTGATGTGAGGCTGCAGATGGGCACTGATCAGGCTGCAATGGTGAGGCATCAAACCAGTAATTTCACAGTAAATAGATAATAATTTATTATTTATCTTATAACATATATAGCATATAAATATATGATTTCGCTTGATTATAACAGTACCTTTTCAACAGCAGCAGATTTTCATACTCCCTCTGAAAAGCGGAGTTCCACCCAAAAATGGAACTTCGGCTTTAAAGTGGTTGTAAACCCACTTTTTAAACAAAGACCTACAGGTAAGCCTAGATTAAGGCTTACCTGTAGGTGCATGAAATATCTCCTTAACCTACACGGTTAAGGAGATATTTGTATGTAAATGTGGCGACGCTGACGTCACCCCATTCACAAATTCGGCTAGGTCGCAACATTCGACGACGTAGCCGAATTCGACAGCTCACGCGCGCATGCGTGGAGTCACGTCTTCGCCGCTCTGGCCAATCACAGCGCCGGAGCAGCGCTGTGATTGGCTGCAGCGGCGATACCCGGAAGTAACATTCCGGCTATCGCCGCAGCGATGGATGCGGCTAGAGGAGGGACACGGACGACTTCGGGGCCCCACGATCGAAGGTAAGTGGTACATAATGAGCTAGTATGCTAGTCATACTAGCTCATTATAGCTTTGTCTTGCAGGTTAGTAAAAAAAAAAAAAAGATAAAAGGGTTTACAACCACTTTAAGTGCTGGTGACACCCTGACATGCCACATTTGGCATGTAATTTTTTTTTTTTTTTGGGGGGCGGGGGGAAGCGGGTACCCAGTTTTGACAGGCACCCAGCTCCTACTTCCTCCCCTAGCTCCGCGGCGCCGGAAGTTCACCTCTCCCACCTCTCTCCCTGCAATTTTCTGGGACACGTCACAAGTCCCAGAAGATTGCCTGGCCATTCACAACGTGCAGCGTGTGCCCGGCTGTGACTTTTAAATGGATGGAACTCCGCTTTAACTGTGTGAGAAGAACATGGGATTGTGGGTAATATCTTCTACCCATAAATTCATGTAATTCCTTAAATTAAAGAGGGCTGGGCTGGAAGGGAGCATTTGTCTTTTAGACACATGCTCCTTCTATGACACGGCAGCATTTTTATTGGACAACTGGGGCTAATGGTATTTTACCATTGGTCCAAGACTCCAAGCTGTCCATTGAGCTCAGTGCCTCTGACAAAATTTGCATTGCAGTACATTGGAAAAAGTTCCTACATGCTGCATTTATGGTAAAGTCAATTGATTAGTACAATACAAGAATGCTTTAACTAAAGGTTGGCCCAGGTTGCATAAAACACTGTAAGGAGGAGGGGGTTTGTATACATGCAAAGAAAAGTAAACGGTTCTTAATGGATGGTGTGTATGGGCACAGACCAAGGCAGTATAATATCATTCTCTGTGCGATTCTGTATATACTCATCATAAGTGGCCAAATTCTGTCTGTATTGTTGGTCTTTTTAATTGCTAATAACCATCTTTGTTTCTGTAGAACAAGCAAGCTACTTTCTACCAGAACATCATGCGATCCTTGAGGCTGCAACCAGAGTATTTTGCTGTAGGATACTACGGCCAAGGTTTCCCATCTTTCCTGAGGGTATGAAAAATTAATATTACTTGATCTAGATGAAAAAAAGTTTCTGTACTTCCCTCTGTATTTCTGTAATGTCATCCTTTTAGCAGTTTGGTTATAGATATCAGAGTAGAGTGGAAAAGTGGTGTCATCTCCCCATCCTTGGCAACCAGTCAAATGTACATTAACTTGAAATTGAAAAGGAATAGCTGTGTAATACATGGGTTGCTAAGGACAGCCCCTTCAGTTTTTTCAGTACTTGAAAACTTGGCTATAAACAATTAAGGCTCTTCTTAAGCTGACCATAAACTGCTGGATTTTATTTCGTTTAACTCCCAGGCTAATTGTGAGAAGCCAGACTGATTCACCCATTCATGCTTACAACATGGATGAAGTCATCTCCACTACCCGCTAATGTATTAAGGCAGCTGCAGTATGGTGCGGTTTTAAAACAGATTCAGTGGGTCCTCTTAACTCTCCATCAGAGCTGAGTGCTGGGAAATTTTGTACAGTATTGTGCTCTAAGGGAAGGAATCCTATCCGTGTTTGGTGGTAATCTACAATTCTCATTATTATGGTCAGAAAAAAATATATAAGTATATATACAGAGAGAGAGATGAATTTTGAAATAAAACATATTTTGCATTCTCTTTTTGAGTCGCCAGGTGGAGCTTTAGACAATTTTTCATGTTTTACAGACTTTCCTTTTCACTTGTCAAAAGAAGGTTATTTACAGAACTCAGTAGCTCACACGCAAAATGTACATAAACAAATGGATGGCTCATCGCATTGACTCTTTACTTATCAGAAGCCTCAATGTCAAGGTTTTAAACAAATGGAGCTTCAATGCAGACTTCTGCTGTGCTGTATTTGTAAATAACCCATGGTGCTCATAAACCTATCTTTAGATAGTCCTTAGATATTCCTTAGAGTGGAATTTCCATCAAATTGAAGGTCCACTCTACAGTCAGTCCTACACCCACAAGTGAAATAGCTTGAGGGGAAAAAAACTAAAACAAACGATGCATTTACAAAAATAAGATGAAAAAAATACTTACCTCAGCCTTGACTCATGGCCATTTCAGGAGGCGTAGGTGAACCCTGCAAAGGTTGTGTGCTTGAAATATTGCTAGAATGCAATAGGCTGCAGTGTTTTCTTGGGGGTTTGCAGCTTTCCTGGGAGGCAGCAGTGAGGCCTCCATCTCCTGAAAGTGTCAGCAGCCATGGCCATTGTAAATGTATTTTATTTGTGCAAATGTTTAATTTTTTTCCAAGCTTTTTCTCTTTACTAGGCTGGCAGGACTGACTGTAAAGCAGATCTTCCATTTTTCATGAAAATCCCTTTTAAAATGAACCCAAACCATTATAATTTATAAACTTTTGAGTGGCTTCCATTTTTTCTGTTAGCATAATGCTGGCGTGTCTTCTTACAGAACAAAATCTTCATATACCGGGGGAAAGATTACGAACGCCTGGAGGATTTCAACCTTTGGCTCCTGACTCAATTCCCTAATGCCGAGAAGCTGTCCAGCAGTTCCCCACCTGGGGACGACATCAGAAACTCTCCCAAGCAATGTATCCAGTACATTAAATTCAAAATTCTAGCTGAGAGGTCGTTTTTATTTACAGAACTTGTGTATTCATTAAATATTCAGGAAATAATTTTTTGATCATTTCAAGTAATCTAGTTTTCATTTGAAATACATAGTAACTGAACTTTGAAGTGGAATGTGCTTAGATGAGCCTAAGGCGGCAGCATTTGCATGGGCGATTTGGCCTGTGTGAATTGCAGCGACGGGAATCTTCTGATTCCTGCTGATGCTGTGAGCGGCTATCTGTGGCTGACAATCCCATTCACTATAATGACAGGTCACCGGCAGCCACGGCTATTGGCTGCTGTTCACACAGCCAGGTCAGGCACGCATTGTAGGAACAGTTTGGAGGGAGGACCCTAGAATGGAGCACGATCCCAGTGCTCCAAAAGATAATCAATGCAGAAACAGGGAATGGCCTAATCTCGAAAATGTACCCACATCTATACAACAGGAGACTGGGAGGGATAGAGGCTCCGATGTATAAAAGAAAGTGGGAAAAAGATGTGGGAAATATCTCTGAAACACAGTGGAATAGAATCCTTGAACTTGCCCCACTGGTATCGCTGTCCCCCTCCCAGAGGATGTCACACCTGTTTTTATTGTATAGAACCTATTACACTCCACGTAAACTTTTTCAGTTCGGCCGCAGGTCGGACGCAAGTTGCCCCAGGTGTGGGGATATAGAGGGGGACCTGATCCACATGTTCTGGAGATGCCCGAAGCTGTTCCGCTATTGGACGGAGGTGATAGGAACCATTGACCCGGTTTTTTGAACCTCCATAGACCTGAATTGTGTCCTGGGATTAGTAGGAGTGGGAAACCCAGGAAACACCCAGGTTGCAGTTCTGAGATGTCTATTCCAAGCAAGGAAGCGGATTGCCTTGAGATGGCAGTCGGCATTACCTCCGTCCATTAGGGAATGGGTAAACAGTATGAATGTGGTAATTTTTAAGGAGAAATTGGAATATGTGAAGCAAGGGGTGCTAAAGAAATATGACAACATCTGGAAACCCTGGGAATTAATATTTAAATATTAACAAAGTAGAAATGCACTTAAATGATAAGTGACCCGATAGAAATCAAGATAAAGGAGAGTGAAAAGGATGGATGAGTGAGTGAAACGGATGGCAGTGAGAGGGTGTAGTGGTTGGTTGGGAATTTTGATCTAAATGGAATACCAGACGGGTCCACTCTCACGATGACCACTCCCACACAGGAAACACCCAAGGTATTCGCTTTTTATCAACGGCTCTTTTTTTTTTTTTCTCACTTTTGGTAGGTGGGTGAGAAGAATGGGAGGGGGAGTTGGGTACATGGGGGTATAACTGTCATGATGTACACTGCATAACAAAAAATGTATAAGCCTTTCTCTACTGCAGTGTTCCCAACCTCAGTGCTTAAATACACCCCAACTGGTCATGTTTTGGGTATTTCCTATAGATAAAATAGCTGAGCTGTCATAAATGCCAAGCTATTGACATTGATGTAAAGACACTGTGCAAGGTGAATAAAACCCTGAAAATATGACCTGTTCGGGATGCTTGAGGACTGTGGTTGGGAACCACTGCTCTACTGCCTGCCATTTTAGGTGGTGTTTGGCTACCTTGTCTGATTCAGATCCCTGTCAAGAGATGCAAGAGGCAGAACCTGATCATGAATAAAGTTAGACTCACCCCTGGTAATGTGATGGTCTTTTGCACTATAGTGTGATCACATCACCATGATACCTATGGGATATTCACCAATTGGGCAAATTATTTAGCACGGTGACCAGAAACACGTTTTTGATTGTAGCCACAGATTCTAAAACCCTTGATGTTCAAGGGTTTTAAAAGATGTTCAAGCTCAACATCATCTTCTGTTGCATGTGCAAAAGCTAAAAATTCATAGCACTACATAACAGCTGGTCAAAAAGTCTAACTCCTAAGGGACAAACATCATCCTTTGTTCATAAGTCTAGCTGTATGTTTTCTGTGTGGTCCCCCATCAACTCTGCCTCACCACACAAGTACCTGCTTTGTCTCTGTTATTCTTAACTATTATGAAGATGTGCAATGTTTCAGTGTGAAACCCATGATGAACCTCCCACCACGGTACAAGGACAAGCTGGTGCCGGAACAGATTCTCAGGTAATTCCGGAAAGTAACAAGAAGGCCCTACATTCTCCATCCAGTTTTTGTGACATCGGATGGGGTTTTCTGTACTGGGTCTGTGTGATATGTTGCTTACTTCATGTATTTCTTCTCTTCAGCTATTATCGGTATAATGAGTTACAAAGTTTTTCATATTCACGACCCTTCAGGAAAGGCGAGAAAGACCCCGATAATGAATTTGCAGTGAGTATATTTTGATGTTGACTTGGACAGAGTATGAAAGGGCTAGAATGCAGGTTAGGTTTTTTTTTTCTCTTTGCTTCCTAAAAAGGCAAGTTTCTCTAATTCCTGTTGTCTTATTTCTGCAAGAAGCACAATGAAGGTCATCTCAGGTACATACACCAAGATAGAAATGGGCGCAGCCATTTTTCCCCTATGGCTAAGCCCCACAAATGGCAGGAATATTGTCCAGCCTAAACTTGAAGCTGCATGATTCAAACATTTCCTAGCACATGATTGGATGGACAACTAAGATATCTATATATCCAAGGGCTCAGCCATTTGCCAATTCTTCATTTTAGGGCTTTAATTTCCCACGAGTGTCACAATACATATGGATTTTCATATGCAGAGATTTTACAGCAATTTACAAAACACATACTCTGCCTCCTGGTTGGATTTTGCAGCAACATTGCTGTGGCCCACAGGTCTGGGCCCTTGTTGTTCTAGACCAGTGGTTCCTAACCTGTAAATAACCTTGTACAGGACCTTTAAATCAGTGTGGACCTTTAAATCAGTGTGGATGGTTTTGTATGTATGAGAGCAATATTATCAAAGGGAAATTTCCAAATTTGGCCTTAATTGGGTGTACTTGGGGACTGAGAGTAGGAACAACTGCTCTAGACCAGTGGTCTTCAAACTACAGCCCTGGGGCCGGATGTGGCCCTTTTCTTGTTTCTATCTGTCCCTTGGGGCAGTATTCCATCTACAACTGACACTGATGGGGCACTATTTCTCCCACTGACACCAAGGATGGGGTGCTATTCCTCCCACTGATATCAAAAATAGGGCACTATTCCTCCCACTGATATCAACAATAGGGCACTATTCCTTCCACTAAAACCAATGATGGGGCATTGTTTAGTTCCACTGACATTTGGGCATTTTCTACTCCCATTGGCCACAGTCAAGCCCTCCTAAAGTCTGAATGACCGTAAACTGGCAATTTGTTTAGTAAGTTTGGAGACCCCTGCTCTAGACAGTACATAAACTCTTGTGCACACATGCATCTCTGGCTGCTGCCTTGCAGCCACACAGACTACTGGGGAGGGTGGAGCCCTAGGGGACAGTCACTCGCAAACTAAAAAGAATTGTGCACAGTCAGTGGGAGCTGGTTTTGCACAGAATGCGGACATAGGGTTGAAACTTCACCCCTTCGCCCCCCCCCCCCCCAATTCTCTACGAAGTCTCCAAGCTCCAGACTGAAACCAGGACCTACCAAGACCTGCGTTAAACAGGTCCACACATGTCCTCAAGCCACTCGCCTAGATGAGAAGCCTAGGTGACACTTATAACTTTTATGGTCCTGTGATCGAGTCTTACCTGCCAAACTACACACCAACTGCCATTTTCTACAGTGACGTGGCATAGTCGTGACACAGTCAGCATCTGAGGTCTGCAGTAATATTAAAAAAAAAAACAAAGGCTTCCTAAGAATATGTCCATAGCAAGGCAAAAATAATTCAGTTGATCTCTTGTACAGATTGGAAGATAAAATTATTAAACCTTTTTAGTTTTGTAGGGAATACCTTCATATTTTTATTCTTTTAGTTTTTGTTACTTCCCATTTTATGATTGATATTTTTGTTTTTGTTTTTGTTTTTAAACTGAAAATTCTATAAGTATGTTAACTGTGGTGAGTATTTAGCTGATATGTGATGTTCTTTATCTCACAGACAATGTGGATAGAGCGGACGACATTTACCACAGCCTATAAACTGCCTGGCATCCTGAAGTGGTTTGAAGTCAAACAGTTTCACACTGTAAGTCAGCAATGTGTATATACAGTGCCTTCTAGAAGTATTCATACCCCTTGAAATGTTCCACATTTTGTCATGTTACAACCGATGTAAATGTATTTTATTGGGATTTTATGTGATAGACCAACATACAGTGGCACATACCGTATATACTCGAGTATAAGCTGAGATTTTCAGCCCTTTTTTTTGGGCTGAAAGTCCCCCCCTCGGCTTATACTCGAGTCAGCGAAATTTTACATTGTAAAATGTACCTGAAGGCTGTGGCGTCCATCGTTTAAAACCCGCGGGCTCTTCCTGGTCCCTTCCGTGATAGGCGGAACTGTGTGTGATGAGAATCGCCTATCACGAACGTTCTCTTATCCTCATTTTCCCAGCAGACGTCCGTGATTGGCGGAAACTGAACGGGGATGGGTGAAGATGAGAGAACGTTCGTGATAGGCGATTCTCAGCAGGCAGTTCCACCTATCACGGAAGAGACCAGGAAGAGAGCGTGAGTTTTAAACGATGGACGCCGCAGCCTTCAGGTACAATTTTACAATGTTCAATTACAATTCTAGGGAAACGGTGAGGGTGGGCACAGGTGAGGATGGGCACAGGTGAGGATGGGCACAGTAAGGTAGCAATGGGCTTAGTGAAGTTGCAATGGGTGGGCATTGTTGACCCTCTGCTTATACTCGCGTCAGTAAGTTTTCCCAGGTTTTTGTGGTAACATTAGGTACCTCGGCTTATACTCTGGTCGGCTTATACTCGAGTATATACGGTAATTGTGAAGTGAAAGGAAAAAATTGATTGTGTGCACTTGTATTCAGCGCCCTTTACTCTGATACTCCTAACTTAAATCTAGTGAAACCAATTGCCTTCAGAAGTCACGTAATTAGTAAATAGAGTCCACCTGTGTGTAATTTAATCTCTGTATAGATACAACTGTTCTGTGAAGCCCTCAGAGGTTTGTTAGAGAACCTTTCTGTAAAACAGCATCATGAAGGCCAAGGTTCTGTGCACGAGCATGGAGGGATTGTGTCTCTTTAAAATAAAATGTTCTTTTTTTTATTTATTTTTTTACATTGTCCCATTTTTATTTTTTATCACTTTTATTCCTATTACAAGGAATGTAAACATCCCTTGTAATCGAATTAAGGATGACAAGTGCTCTTTATAGACAGATCTGGGGTCAAAGTTCTTCTTTACCCTTTAAAAGCAAAGGATAAAAAAAAATTGATTTACTTCCAGCCTGGGCCGAAAGTGACATCATGACGTCGCTCCGGTCCTCCAAGGCCATAGAGGCGATCAAAGACCATCTACTTTTTGATCGCCTAGCCTATGGGAGCAGCCGGCCGCACCGTCTGAATGTTTTTCGGCCAAAGCGGCAGAAACGGTAAGCTCGAGAACAACTGATATGCGGCAGGAGGCGATGTCGGAACGGTTTCAAGAGAAAGCTAGCCGCCGGCTGCAAAAAATTATACCAGGATTATGGCCGATATCTTAAGAATTTAGAAGAGGTTGTAAACCTCAGACATGAAAAAATTAACAAAGTAATTCCTTCTATAGTGTGTACTTTCCTCGATCCAAAGCACAGAGTGTAATTTCCCACTGCTGTTTCATTCCTTTGCTATCTACATGAGCCACTTCTCTCTGCAAGACGCGACACCAGACAATCTCCTGTGACAGCCCTGTCCTTTGAAATACAGCAGGTGATTGACAGCCTCAGCAGTCTGTTTCCCTATGACATTATGTAGGGAGTGTTGAGTCCATTCCCTTCACTCGGGTTTCAGATTACACTTACATGCTGTGCAATGTATGATGTCAGATCCCTGCCTTCTGGAGCTGAGAAATTGCCTTTGATTTGTATGTATTAGAGCGCTGTACAGGAGAGAGTCTTATCAATATTCCTATCGCACACGTTCCTGGTAGATATGGCTCATAAAATGGTGGGTGCTGCAGCGATTACCAGTTGGGTCCTGGAAACCTCAAACAACGAGTATATATCCGCCAGCACACCATGGATCGACAAAATTTCCGTCCAAAAAGTTTTAATGAGAAGAGATCACATCACAAAGGTGCAACGTTTCGGAGCCATGCAGGACCCCTTCGTCAGGCATGTGATCACATGCCTGACGGAAGGGGTCCTGCGTGGCTCCGAAACGTTGCACCTTTGTGATGTGATCTCTTCTCATTAAAACTTTTTGGACAAAAATTTTGTCGATCCATGGTGTGCTGGTGAATATGTACGCTTGTACAGGAGAGAGGGTTGCACATAAACGGGTACAAATGTTGTAGGAGGATTTGTTTCATCTATGTATCACTCAAAGCTTGTAATCTCAGTGGGTAATTGTAAGGGTTTAAAACCACCGTAGACATTTTTTTTTTCTTTTTGGTTTGATTAGTGAATGGTTAAACCCCTGTAGGTTTTTTGAGTTATTTTTTTTTGCAGTTATTTATGTCCTATAGACACAAGAGTAAATGAAAGGAAATCTTTCCAAAGTGAAGGAAATCTCCTTAGGAGACTCGGACTGAAATCGTCAATATATCTTTATATAAAAACAGAATTTTTATTCCACATCACAACACACTCTCATTTTCCTGGCAGGTGTAATCTAAAGGCATAAAAGTTTCAAGCTTGGGTTGAATAGTTAAAAAAAAAAAAAAATTTAACGCTCCCCTTAAATATAGATATATTTCTTTTTTATAGGAAGAAATCAGTCCACTGCAGAATGCAATAGAGACAATGGAGCTGACCAATGAAAAGATAAGTCACCAGGTCCAGCAGCACAGGGCTGACCCCAGCCTCTCATTGCACCCTCTCTCTATGCTGATTAGTGGGATTGTGGATCCAGCAGTCATGGGTGGATTCTCTAATTATGAAAAGGTGAGGTTATAAGATGTCGCATGTTTTTCTGTATGACTACTGTAAAATGATTTTGCTTATGCCCTTCTGTAACTACTGTATATAGTATCTTCTGTTCATCCAAGTCTCCATCTTTGCTGTTCCTTTTTATATTGTTCTCTGTTTTTCCCAGGCTTTCTTTACTGAACGCTACCAACAGGAACATCCCTCAGACCAGGACAAGATTGAGCTGCTCCAACAGCTAATTGCTTTGCAGGTTGGTGCTTTGTCTTCAATTAATATGATATCACTCCAAGTCTTTGTGTTGAGGCCCGCATCAACTCTGGAACTCCACTAACGTAGCTATATTATTCCCCATGTATCTATTACTGCATGCCTATGGTATCCATTGGTTGTAGTCCATTCAGTCCCTCCCTAGTCTTTTTTAGTAAGCATTATTCTTTGTTTTCCACTGAAAATGTTTGTTTGCATCCAGATGCCACTCCTGGCTCAAGCAATCCGAATTCATGGGGAGAAGCTGACGGATAATATGCGGCCCCTTCATGACCGGCTGGTGTCTTGTTTTCAGGATTTGAAAGGGAAAGTGGAAAAATTATATGGGACCATAACATTGGTTAGTAGGCCAAGGAGCTGTAATTTTTAGAGTCCCTTTGATAAGACTGGTCTCTAAACCTAGTTTTCGTCATTGTCTCACAGCCTTCCAGTTTGACAGATAGAAAGCTGAGTCGGGCTGGCTCTGTGGTGGTTCCATATATCACATCGGCCACCTTAAGACGATTGTCCACAGTTTCCACTTCTTCATCAGGAAGTGGTGGCTCTAGGCCAGGATCAGAAGGGTATGTAGCTTCTCATACTTGCTGTTTTCCATAAGAACCTAAAGAATAACCTCCTATGAAAAACTGTTTTGTCCACTTTTGGTAATACTGTAAAATGGTATATGTATCTTGTCTTCAGGTCCATTCCAGAACCTGTTCCTCCTCGTCGTGGATCACTGATTTCACGACTAGATGAACACGGTGACCGAGAGGATGGGGACATTCGATTGATGAAACTGAAGCATAATATGGGACAATCACAGACCATCACAGAGCGCCCCGGAGGGAGGGAGGTGAGGAGATATATATTGTTTGAATGGGCTGGACCAGGGGAAAATTTACGAGGGTTCAGTATTTTATTACTAGTCTCCTATTAAATATAGAGTCTACTTGACAAATCCCAGCGGCCTAAGAGCCTGCAGCTCACAGATGGACGTCTGTCTCTTCACACGGGATCACCAAGCCAAGGGGCAACACCACTGACCCCAATTACTCCTAAAACTCCACGAACCTATAGTAAGTAGACCATTTTATGTTGCGAGGTTTCTTTCTTATAACATTTCTGTTTAAGTGTTCACTAATTGCCTTTTTAATATTATAATTTATTTTTACCTATTGCGTTTTTCCCGCGATTTCATGTTTGTCCCGCGGATCTGGGCTAGAGACCCGGATTCTCCCCTCATTGTATCATCAGTGTGGGTGCTTTCATTCATTTCCGGTCAGCAGGGCATCCCTGCGTGCTGCGCTTCTGCCCCTCCCCCTCCTCAATCTCCTGTGCAAGGATCGCTATGGCTGTATGCAGGTGCACACAGCAGGAGAAAACAACCTCCATCTAGAGTGGCTAGTCCTCCCAGGTCCCTCCCCCCCAACTCTGTCTCCTGCTTCCTGTCTCTCTCCATGAGGCTTCTAATCTACACTGCAAGGTAAGAAAGACTCTTGATTGTCAGCATAGTCTGATTAGTGTCAGCAGGGGAATGACAGTCTGCCGCTGGTGCAGAGGAGAGGAAAACAGCCAGTCCTCCCCAATATTGGTTACAACGGATTTACAAGTCCCAGCAGTCTGTATATTTGTCTTGTATACAGGAACTACAAGTCCCAGCAGTCTGTGTATCTGTCTTGCATACAAAAAAATACTGGGCATACAGGGGGTATAGGAGGTCTGGTGTTATCTAGGAGTATAGGGGGGGTCTGGTGTTATCTAGGAGTATAGGGGGGGTCTGGTGTTATCTATGAGTATAGAAGGTATGTGTTTGACTCCAGCTTGTGGCACAGCAATCAATGTATATTTTATAGGTACAAGGAAGTCCTGGTTTGGTTTAACTGTGCCTCTTTAGCCCCTACCACTGTTTGATCGCACCCACTTTTTGCCGCGGTGCACACAGCGCGCTGCAAGTCACTATCTCCCTAAAATGTCCCTCATTCTCAAGTTCCAAAGTTGGGAGGTATGCTATTGTAGCGGCCTCCCTCTCCCTCTCCGTTTCTATCGCCTGGTTGGCTGGTTTTGTCTAGGGGTACCTGGGAGAGGAGAGTGCAGGAACACTACGCCAAGCTCTCCCCTCGTATGTATATGAGGGTTGAGCAAAGTCACTTGAATTACCTCCGGATCTGTTCACTGCATACGAAGCCTCCGAATTTGTTCCGTGGATGTGTCTGCCAGTAATAGATCTCCACACCAATTAAAAGTCCAACACTCTTTTATTTCTCCATTGCCAGGGTGAACATAATAGTTGAACTTTCAGTAACAGACAGACAGGGGTGTGGATACGAGTAGGCCCAGGCACAAATAAACTCTCGGTGGTAGATAACAAGAAAAGAAAAAGAAAGGCGCACCAGCCTCGTGCATTACCGTTGGATAAATTTATTATAGCGAATAAAAGAATCCTACTTACAAACAAACGAAAAAGCCATGCGTTTACAAGGAACCACAGAGGCACAGCAATGCGTCCAAAACGAATCCACTCGAATCGGTCACGGAGGGATTGACAAAGATCACTGCTGGCTGACGCGTTTCGAAGACGAGTCTTCTTCCTCAGAGCTCAGCCTATTCCTTTGCAAGCGAATAGGCCTGGCGCACGGTCTCTGCCACCGACCGTGAGATTGGTCACTGCCACCGACCGGATGAACTGTTGAGGCCCCTGCCACAGGCCTAATAGCAGGTCTCTGCCACTGACCTGAGTTGACTAGTTGGACCGCTGCCACCGTTCATAGAACATGAACCACCCTCCTCTCTGAACTTGGCCCCTGTTCGGGAAAGATATCCCTCCGGGCGGTCTCCAGAGGTTCACCCGGCACTGGCAATATGCTGCACCAGATCTTCGGATGAATCCCTCCTCCGGTCCCTTACGCCTCTGGATTCGGGTGCCCAACGCCCGGGGCACCCTAGGACAATCCCTCCCTTGCGGGACCCAGCGGAAGGTTCTGGTTCCCAGGCCTCCGGCTGAGTACCTCACCCCAGACTGAAGGTGTCTGGGATGGAACACGAACTCCAAGTGTCCAGGCCTAGGCCGGCTGGACACTGACCGCAGACAGCAGCCCTCAGGCTGAAGGTGCCTGGGACTCGAACCTCAGGGCGAAGATGTCCGCCCCTTTATACCCTTTCCCAGCAAGCACAGCGGGTTCCCCGCCCCGCCATACAACTGCTGCGAGAGGTCACAAAGGGTACGGCGCTGCAGCGATGGTTCAACCCCGGCCCAAAGTGACAGCGCCACCTGCTGGGTCGCAGCGAACTATGCATCACTGATGTCTTCACCAGAATTAAACACTTTGAAAAGTATATACCCGCTACACTATTATAATACAATGTACCTAATATAGAAAACATTTCAACCCTAAACACCTTCATTCTGTTCATCTCCCCTGCGGTATGTGAATGAAAATCTGTAGTACATACCTAGATATTTTGCCAAGGCTTGTTGCTTAACTTGTAGACCTCAGTCAGTTGGTTATCATTTCTTAGCATGTTTCCCTGTGCCAAGAGAATATGAATACTGTACATTCTATTTTAGAACTAGGAGCACATAGCTGTGTGTACTCCAAGTTTTATGACTGCACAGTCATTACATATTCTATTTTTCACTAACCAATTAAATCAACATGGCTCATGATCATGTCATCACCCTGACAGACAATAATGGTGATCAGTTTGTTGTTTTGCTTGTATCTTTTGGTTTACTTTGCAGAAAAGCAAGGAAGCAGAAACCCCTGTAGTATATTAATGTGCTTTACTAAACCAAATACTGTACATACATAATACTTACAATTGTAGGAAAACAATTCACAACATACATAATATTTCAAATATGCATACAGTATACACAAGCTATATATTCTGCCTAGCAAATGAGC